>CM060411.1:109645021-112045021 GCA_030545235.1 Helianthus tuberosus | reverse complement strand
ACTTGTTAGATTACGTAGAACCTTGCTCATGATATGCTTAGCTAGTATAGCTACTGTTACTTGAACACGTGTGTGCTTACTCTCCTCTGTCATCGCACTTTCGCGAACCCTTCTCACACATGCTTCTTTTGGTATGAAGATCATGTCTGGACGCATTAACATGACTCAAGCCCAGTTGACGGCTCTGATCAACGAACAGGTTGCTGCGGCACTTGCAGCCGCACAGGCAGGAGGTATACCCTGCAGTTTATAACTCATTTTAGGATCTTTCGATCCTACTCTCGTGAATCTATCCTTGTGTTAAACCTTGTCCTTTCTTATACCCACAACAGGTCAACATGCTCAGCCACCTGTTTGCACCTTCAAAACTTTCATGGACTGCCGACCCACTACTTTTAGTGGCACTGAAGGAGCAGTAGGTCTCCTCCATTGGTTTGAGAAACTAGAGTCTGTATTCGAGATGTGCGAATGCCCTGAGGCACGCAGGGTGAAATATGCTACCGGCACTCTTGAGGGTTTAGCCCTCACATGGTGGAACGCCCAAGTGCAAATGCTGGGATTGGTTGCTGCTAACGCCACCCCATGGAACAATTTTAAGGAAATAATCAGAGAGGAATACTGCACTCGTGACGACATTCATAAGCTGGAAGTCGAGTTCTTCAACCTCAAGATGACGGGGTCAGAAATTGAGGCGTTTACTAAGAGATCGAATGAGCTTGCACTACTGTGTCCTACTATGGTGGACCCTCCAATTAAGCGTATCGAACTATATCTTAAGGGCCTAAAGCCGGAGATCCAAAGTCATGTGACTTCAGCAAATCTCGCTACTTATCAGCAGGTTGTTCAGTTGGCTCACCGTCTCACTGATCAGGCGGTGGAGCAAAACAGGTTACCAAAACGCATTAGTGCTACAGCTACTTCTGAACCTCCCAGTGATAACAAACGTAAATGGGATGGAGCTTCAAGCAGAGGTTCGACATCTGTTCAATCCCAGTCGCAGCAGAGAAGAACTGAAGAGTATAAGAGTCCTAGTCAGCAATCGTCAGGTAGCCAAAGTCAGGGTGGGTACAAAGGAAATCACCCCAAATGTAATCGTTGTAACTTACATCACAGTGGGCCATGTACCAGAAGTAACTGTCATCGATGCAACAAGCCGGGTCATATTGCAAGAGAATGTAGGAGTCAGTTTCCCGCGAACCAAAATCGGCAACAACAGCGAGCCCCACCAAATCAACGTCAGCAGCAGCAACAACAGGGTAACAACAGAGGGTGTTTTCAGTGTGGAGCTGAGGGCCACTTCAAGAAAGACTGTCCCCAGCTGAACCAGAACAACAACAATAACAACAACAATCAGGGGAATGGGAACAATGGGGCAACAATGGCAATGGGGCAAGGGGTCGTATGTTCGTTATTGGTAATGGAGAAGCAAGGAATGATCCCAATGTTGTGACGGGTAAGTTCCTTCTCGACGACTTTTACGTTACTGTCTTATTTGATTCGGGTGCTGATACTAGTTATGTGTCCCAAAAAGTTAGTCAACTGCTTAAGCGTACCCCAACACCTTTGAATCCCAAACACGATGTAGAGTTAGCTAATGGTAAGAGTTTAGAGGTCACACACGTAGTCAAGGGTTGTAATCTCGTTCTTGCTGATCACACTTTCTCAATTGACCTCCTTCCTATCACTCTGGGTAGTTTCGACGTTGTCATTGGGATGGACTGGTTATCCCAACACCAAGCTGAGATTCTTTGCAACGAAAAGATTGTCCGCATTCCGCGCCAAGGTGAGGAACCTCTTATGATTCGTGGCGACAAGAGTGGTGCTGTTACGAGCATCATTTCTTCCCTTAAGGCTCAAAAGTGTTTGCGTAAGGGCCACACTGCCTTTCTGGCTCTTGTTACTGACACCTCGAAGAAAGAGAAAAAGATAGAAGACTTTCCAATTGTACGCAATTATCCTGAGGTATTTCCTGAGGAACTACCTGGCCTCCCGCCTCATCGTCAGGTCGAGTTTCAAATCGAGTTAGCTCCTGGAGCGGCGCCTATAGCTCGTGCACCGTATCGTTTAGCTCCATCAGAGTTGAAAGAGCTATCTACGCAATTACAAGAACTCTTAGATAAGGGTTTTATTCGTCCTAGTTCTTCGCCCTGGGGAGCTCCAGTGCTATTTGTAAAGAAGAAAGACGGTACATTCAGAATGTGTATCGACTACCGCGAACTGAACAAGGTAACTGTGAAGAACCGCTACCCTCTTCCACGCATTGACGATTTGTTCGATCAGCTACAAGGGTCGAGCTACTATTCGAAGATTGATTTGAGATCGGGATATCACCAGCTGAGGGTCCGAGAAGGGGACGTCTCCAAAACAGCCTTCAGAACTCGCTATGGCCACTATGAGTTTTTGGTCATGCCTTTTGGGATGACAAACGCACCGGCGGTCTTCATGGACTTGATGAATCGAGTGTGCAAGCCTTATTTAGACAAATTCGTCATTGTCTTCATCGACGACATCCTGATCTATTCGAAGAGTCAGGAGGAACACGAGCAACATCTACGACTTATTTTGGAACTCCTTCGAAGGGAACAGCTGTACGCCAAGTTTTCGAAATGTGACTTCTGGCTTCGTGAAGTCCATTTCTTAGGCCATGTAGTGAACAAGGATGGGATTCACGTTGATCCATCCAAGGTAGAGTCAATCAAGAGCTGGCCTGCACCTCGTACACCAACGGAAATTCGCCAATTCTTGGGATTGGCAGGATACTACAGAAGGTTTATCAAGGATTTTTCTAAGATTGCTCAGCCTCTTACTTCACTAACGCAGAAGGGCGTTGTTTATCGTTGGGGAAACGCACAAGAGTTAGCGTTTCAGCACTTAAAGGATAGACTTTGCAGTGCACCTATCCTTTCATTGCCAGAGGGCACAGACGACTTCGTGGTTTATTGTGACGCATCTATTCAGGGTCTTGGTTGTGTTTTGATGCAGCGGGATAAAGTTATAGCATACGCTTCACGCCAACTCAAGGTTCATGAGAAGAACTACACTACACACGATCTAGAGCTGGGAGCGGTTGTTTTTGCACTTAAGATATGGCGACACTACTTGTATGGCACCAAGTGTGCTATCTACACTGATCACAGGAGCCTCGAGCACATCTTCAAACAGAAGGAACTCAACATGAGACAACGACGATGGGTCGAACTGCTGAACGATTACGAATGCTCAATCAGGTATCACCCGGGCAAAGCTAATGTTGTGGCTGACGCCCTCAGTCGGAAGGACACTGCGCCTAAGCGCGTACGAGCTTTACAACTTACTATACAGTCTAACCTTCCTTCTCAAATACGAAACGCTCAGGTAGAAGCATTGAAACCAGAGAATGTCAGGGCTGAAGCCCTACGCGGCTCAAGGCAACGTTTAGAACAGAAGGAAGACGGTGCTTATTATGTAACAGGACGTATTTGGGTCCCATTTTATGGCAACCTACGAGAGCTTGTGATGGATGAGGCACACAAGTCTCGCTACTCGGTGCACCCTGGTTCGGACAAAATGTACCACGATATCAAAACCACATACTGGTGGCCTAGCATGAAGGCTCACATAGCAACGTACGTTAGCAAGTGCTTGACTTGTGCGAGAGTCAAGGCGGAATACCAGAAACCTTCAGGCCCACTTCAACAACCCGAGATACCACAATGGAAATGGGAGCAAATTTCCATGGATTTTGTTACTGGCCTGCCTAGATCACAACGTGGTAACGATACTATTTGGGTGATCGTGGATCGACTCACGAAGTCTGCTCACTTCTTGGCTATCAAAGAAACGGATAAGTTCTCCACTCTAGCAGAAGTATACCTAAAGGAAGTTGTCTCGAGGCACGGGGTGCCCACCTCTATTATCTCGGATCGAGATGCACGTTTTACATCAGAATT
The DNA here is from genome assembly GCA_030545235.1 of Helianthus tuberosus. Classification (NCBI taxonomy): domain Eukaryota; kingdom Viridiplantae; phylum Streptophyta; class Magnoliopsida; order Asterales; family Asteraceae; genus Helianthus; species Helianthus tuberosus. Next base: position 112,041,092 of record CM060411.1, on the reverse strand, counting down.
GTGGCAAGCAATGCACAAGTCCTTTGGCTCAAGGTTAGACATGAGCACAGCTTATCACCCACAAACGGATGGGCAGTCGGAACGTACCATCCAGACCCTCGAAGACATGCTTAGGGCATGTGTGATTGACTTTGGCAATGGCTGGGAAAAGCATCTGCCACTTGTGGAATTTTCGTACAACAATAGCTACCACACCAGCATTAAAGCTGCTCCGTTTGAGGCATTGTACGGGCGTAAATGCCGGTCACCTCTTTATTGGGCAGAGGTGGGGGATAGTCAGATTATTGGTCCAGAATATGTAGTTGACACAACAGAGAAAATTGCTCAGATACGACAACGAATGGCGGCAGCTCGTGAGCGTCAGAAAGTCTACGCCGATAAGGATAGAAAATTACTCGAATTCCAGGTTGGGGATCGAGCGCTACTCAAAGTTTCACCCTGGAAGGGTGTGGTTCGTTTTGGCAAACGGGGCAAACTTAATCCACGATACGTTGGACCCTTCGAAGTCATTGAGAAAATAGGCAAGGTGGCCTACAGACTGAATTTACCAGCAGAACTCAGTGCAGTTCACAATGTTTTCCACGTGTCAAACCTGAAAAAGTGTTTATCGGATGAGCCCCACGTAGTTCCTTTGAAGGAGCTCACGATCGACGAGCAGTTACGATTCGTCGAGGAACCTGTGGAAATCACAGACCGGGATGTGAAGGTCCTCAAACATACCAGAATACCTCTTGTTCGAGTTCGTTGGAACTCACGTCGCGGACCAGAGTTCACCTGGGAACGCGAAGATCAGATGAAGCAAAAGTATCCCCAACTGTTCGCAACCGGTACAACCACTACTGAGGCTGAAGCTACGGAATTTCGGGACGAAATTCCAGATCAACGGGGGGAGGATGTGACACCCCAGGAAAACCAGGAAAACCATGCAACTTAACTAGCTCCCTCAGTGAGTACGTGCTAAATTTCGGGACGAAATTTCTTTCAACTTGGGGATAATGTGACAACTCGTATTTCCAAACCGATCTTGTACTTGATGCAACGTAAACATTATGTGACTATGTGAATTAGATGATTTAATGGAATGATATTTTATTGAATGTTATGTGTTATATGTTGTGTTGTATGTATGTACGTATATGAACGACCCAAACACACAACACTCACCTGATCGCACAAGGCCATTTGGGCCACAACTTGTATTCGGATCTTTGACAGCCCAAGATTGGGTTCGGCCCACTCCCATTAATCGATTAAACATGGGGTGTTGGTAACCATCTCACACTTTACCAAAACAAACTTGCGAAACCCTAACTCTTCTCTCTCTCTCACGAACTCGAAGGCAGCCGCACGCATCATCTAAGTTAATAGTGTTCGGATCAATTCTTGTTCCTTCTCTATTCGGTTAGTATATTAATTATTGTTTCATGATTTTAAGATGATATGTTATATATATACTCGACATGATGAATGATACAATGATGTGATTGTTCGTATAATATGTGATTGAGTATGAATGTAGGTAATCGGCTGCCATGATGTTTACATGTATAGATTAATTGAGTTTGTCAACTAGTATGCATGCCCATGTGATCTTTGTTTTAGTTCAATTTCCAAGTTAAGATATTAGTAAATATCACATATCATAGTTGGTCCAATAATCTTTGAGATGCTTAAATGATGGTCGGCTATTGTTGTTTAAATCGATGATGATCATGTGTGAATTTTAGTATTGACAAAAACAAAGCATGTGCATAGTAAATGTAATTGTCAGAATAAGATTATCACATGGTGGTAGTAAACATTTATCCAATTACATAATTACTATTTAAAAATCGGTCCAATAGTATCAAGAGGTGTTGTGGATTGTCGGCCATTGTTGATTAATTTAATGATGATGATCTTGATATGTTGATGAACACAAGATAGGGTTCATAAGAGTTGTGATAAAAAAAAAGTCTTGTTTGATCGATATATGTCTTAGTTGGAAGTTGTTAATTGATAATCTATAAACATGGAAATTGAATAATTGTTGCCATAAATTAGGAATGTAACTGATATGCATAAAATTTGGAAATCTTAACTGTTTACCCAAATACATCGATCGCACAAGACCCTAGTCACACAAGAGCTGATTTCATAAGTACGTGAGTCGCACAAGATCAGGTCGCACAAGACCTGATCTGAACGCACAAGGTTTCGGTCGCACAAGGGTCTCCAGTCGCACAAGGAAGTTTGCTGTTGGTTGGTTAATTGGGCCGTAAGCATATATATGTGGGCTGGGTAACTAGACTGATCGCACAAGGCTGTTAAGTCGCACAAGATGTAGGAATATTTAACTGTTTGGGTTGATAATTGGATCGCACAAATGGTTTAAGTATTTACTTGTTGGACTGTTAAGTGTATATTTGGGCCGTAGGTTATATATGTTGGGCCGGGTATGTATGGGTTTAAACGAGTGGATCGCACAAGGCTCATTGACTTGTGCGAGCCCAATTTATTTAATCGTACAAGTGTTTAGTGTGATATGAAGTTAACTGTTAATGTGCTACAAGTGCTCGCCATGATTTATATGTGTTAATCACATGCTAGCTTATGTGAGACTTATGTGCATTATTTGAAACCAAAACCTGACTTGCATGATAATCATGTTAGGACGTGGTTGACCACTAGCTTTTAGACGTGACCTTTCTGTGTAATCTGCCGAGCAAACCAAGGTGAGTTCACACTCCGTTACAAAGCATGGGGTTCCCAGGGGTTGGGAATGGGTTAAGGAATAGGGATTCCTCGTCCTGTTGAGACGTAACCAGGAACATAGATTCCTCGTCCGGTTGAGACGTATTAAACTATACTAGACTAGAACTCTATCAACGAAGTCCCTCCATTTTTATATCGACTTAATCGCCGAGGCCAATGGCGAACGGGTCATTAGTTAAATAGCGCTATTAGGTTTAACAAACCTCACACCGTGCCGCAGAGGACGGGCGTGGACTAATGGACTATGGCACGTCAGTGATGATAGACACAGACGTTAGGGCACTTAAACATGACGAACGTTAGTAGTCGATATGTAACGAGTCTGGTGAATCAAACATGGGGTAGCCCCCACGGCCATAGAGCCGGGCTGGAATAGCCAACGTAAGAACGGGTAACTAATAAACGTTTTTCGAACTATGGGGTAACCCCCACGGCTGGATAGCTGGTAAAGAACAAACTGTGTTTTCGGAATAACTATAAACTGGACAACCAAACGTGAACTCACTCAACTAGTTGTTGACTCGTTACTACATGCTTTGCAGGTCTATAGGTACTTAGCTGGAGCTTGCACAAGGAAGAGTCGTTGTGGGACATGGACAGCTATGAGCCATGTTAAACATTTGGATAATTAAACTTTGGATTTGGTTTTAAACATTTTGCTTCCGCTCATAACTTAACTATGTTTGTTTTGGAAATTAATCGTGTTGGTTGATCTTTTACATTAAATATTTACTTGTTCAATATGATTAGTGGTTTGATCCTGGTCAGTCACGCCTCCAAGCGGTGATACTCCGCAGGTGGATTTTGGGGGTGTGACACCATGGTCCTCGGGTTAAGCAGGACACTTACGTAAAACCTACGTAAACAGGAATATGCTACTGTCTTCCGGAGTCAGGAAGGACACTTACGTAAAACCTACGTAAACAGGAATATGCTACTGTCTTCCGGAGTCAGGAAGGACACTTACGTAAAACCTACGTAAACAGGAATATGCTACTGTCTTCCGGAGTCAGGAAGGACACTTACGTAAAACCTACGTAAACAATAACATGCTACTGTCTTCCGGAGTCAGGAAGGACACTTACGTAAAACCTACGTAAACAATAACATGCTACTGTCTTCCGGAGTCAGGAAGGACACTTACGTAAAACCTACGTAAACCCCACGCGTACCACTGTCCTCGGGTACAGAAGGACACTTACGTAAAACCTACGTAAAGCTTGTACGTACTACTGTTCTCGGTTGTGAAGAACACTAATGGTTACGAATAGTCTAGTGGATATACAACATGGGAAGCCCCCACCAATAGAATGTACTATCGGCCCAGTAGAGCCACATGTTACATACGAACTTACTAATACGCATTTACTTTCTGTGAACTCGCTCAACTAGTTGTTGATCCTCTGTTACATGCCTTGCAGGTCGTTAGATACATGGAGCTTGCACAGGGAGGAGCTGGTCGTTGTGGGCTTAGATCGTGATTGTTTCATTAAACACTTAGGACTTTTCATACTATATTATGTTGGGTTTTACTTATACGCTTCCGCTAAACAGTGATAACATATTTATGTTTTGGAACACCTTTCATATGGATTGGTTTGGTTGAATTGCAATTACTTTTACTTTTTACATTGTTCTATATGATTGGTGGCTTGATCCTGGTCATGTTACGCCTCCAAGCGGTGGTACTCCGCGTGTGGATTTTGGGGGTGTGACAGATTGGTATCAGAGCCATTGGTTATAGAGAACTCGGTTTTAATAAGGGGAAAACGATTTTGTTAAAACCAGACTATAACCAGTACAGTGCTCAACGATCCACAACGACGCTTCGCTCCACTTGCAAGACTCAACATCCTAGGTAATAAGGTTTATGTTTATTACCTACATGCTAGAATTACATAGAACTTTGCTCGTGGTATGCTCAGATTTCAGAACCTACTATATGCTATTGCTTGAGAATACTTGTGTGCTCACTCTCTTCGCACTATTCGCGAACCTCTCACCCACATGTTCTCCTTGATGTCAAGATCATGAGTGGACGCGTTAACCTAACTCAAGCCCAGTTGGCGGCTTCGATCACTGAACAAGTTACTGCATCACTCGCAGCTGCCCAGGCAGGAGGTGTAACCTGCCATCACCACTTACTCTAGGATCTTTAGATCCTACTCTCGTAAACCAACACTCGTGCTCAAGTATGCTTACTCTTACGCACACGACAAGTCAACACGCTCAGCCACCTGTATGCACATACACGACTTTTATGGACTGTCGTCCTACTACTTTCAGCGACACTGAAGGAGCTGTTGGACTTCTCCATTAGTTTGAGGAACTCGAACCGGTCTTCGAGTGTGTGAATGACCCGAGGCTCGTAAGGTGAAATATGCCACTGATACTCTCGAAGGCACTGCGCAAACTTGGTGGAACGCGCAAGTTACGATGCTGGGGCTGGCGGCTGCTAATGCCACCCCATGGAATGATTTTAAGGAACTGATCAAACGTGAATGCGGTAGTTATGATGCCATCCACAAGCTGGAAGTGGAGTCCTTTGACATGAAGATGACGGGGTCAGAGATAGAAGCATGCACGATACGATCCAACAAACTGACAATTTTGTGTCCAACTATGGTGGATCCTCCCATAAAGAGCTTTGAGCTGTACCTCAAAGGCTTAGTACCAGGAATTCAAACCATGTGATGACGGCTAAACTTGCTACTAATCAAGATGTTACTCATCTTGCTCATCGTCTCACAGACCAGGCAGTGGGACAGAACAAGCTGCCTCAACGTATCAGCGATACTACCACCGCTACTACTTCAACTACTTCTGCTACCCTCAGTAACAATGGATGAAAGTGGGATGGAATCTCTAGCAAGGGTTCGACTACGATTCCGTCCCAGGCACAGCAGTGAACGGTCGATGACAACTAACGTCCTGATCAGCAACATTTAGTATTCAAGGGCAGGGTGGATACAAGGGAAACCACCCTAAGCACAAACGATGTAACCTGCACCACAGCAGGCAGGGCAAACGCAATCATTGTCAGTAATGCAACAAGCTTGGTCATGGAACCAAAGATGGTAGAAACTCACGTCCTGCAAACCAGAACCAACAACAACAGCCACAAGATCTATAGAATCGGCGACAACAGCATGGTACCAAGGGATGTTATCAGATGGTGCTGAAGGTCACTTCAAAAGACACTGCCCACGATTGAACCAGAACCAGAATCAGAACCACAACCAAGGAAACGGGAACTAGTAAAGACAACAGCGGGGGTAATAACGATGGCAATGGTGCCAGGGGTCGAGTGTTCGTGATTGGTCAGGGTTATACTAGGAATGACCCCAGCGTTGTGATGGTTCTGACATCGATATTGGTATGGATTGGCTACCTCAACATCGAGCAGAGACTCTTTGCAAAGAAAAGATCATCCGCATTTCTGGTGCTGGTTAAGAACCTTTGGTGATTCATGGCGACAAACTCCTGGAGCAGCACCCATAGCTCGAGCACCTTATCGCTTAGCTCCAACGGAACTGGAAGAACTGTCTAAGCAACTGCAAGAATTCTTGGAAAAGGGTTTCATATGTCCTAGCTCTTCACCTTGGGGAGCTCCAGTACTATTTGTAAAGAAGAAGGACGGTACCTTCCGCATGTGTATAGACTACCACGAATTGAACAAGGTGACTGTGAAGAATCGCCATCCTCTTCCGCGCATAGATGATTTATTCGACCAGCTGCAAGGGTCGAGCTACTACTCCAAGATAGACTTAAGGTCAGGGTACCATCAGCTGAGAGTCCGGGATGAGGACGTCTCTAAAGCAGCATTTAGAACTCGCTACGGTCACTACGAGTTTTTGGTCATGCCATTCGGGCTAACGAACGCGCCTGCGGTTTTCATGGATCTTATGAACAGAGTGTGCAAACCCTATCTCGACAAGTTCGTCATTGTTTTCTTCGACGACATCCGGATTTATTCGAAAAGTCAGGAGGAACACGAGCAGCACCTACGACTTATACTGGAACTTCTGCGAACGGAACAGCTATACGCTAAGTTTTCTAAATGTGACTTTTGGCTTCGTGAAGTCCACTTTTTAGGCCACGTGGTGAACAAGGATGGGATTCATGTAGATCCATCCAAGGTAGATTCAGTTAAGAACTGGCCTGCGCCTCGTACACCAACAGAAATACGCCAATTCTTAGGTTTGGCGGGTTATTACAGAAGGTTCATCAAAGACTTCTCAAAGATTGCTCAGCCGCTTACACTACTGACACAGAAAGGTGTTGTTTATCGTTGGGGTAACGCACAGGAAATAGCGTTTCAGCACTTAAAGGATAGACTTTGTAGCGCACCTATCCTCTCACTGCCGGAAGGCACGGATAATTTCGTAGTCTACTGCGACGCATCTATACAAGGTCTTGGATGTGTATTGATGCAGAGGGATAAAGTTATTGCTTACGCTTCGCGCCAACTTAAGGTTCACGAACGGAATTACACTACACACGACCTAGAGCTGGGAGCGGTCGTCTTTGCACTTAAGATATGGCGACACTACTTGTATGGTACCAAGTGCGCAATCTACACTGACCACAGAAGCCTCGAACATATATTCAAACAGAAGGAACTGAATATGCGACAACGACGATGGGTCGAACTGCTAAATGGCTACGAATGCTCAATCAGGTACCACCCAGGCAAAGCCAATGTTGTGGCTGACGCCCTCAGTCGAAAGGACACCGCGCCTAAGCGCGTGCGAGCTTTACAACTCACTATACAGTCTAGTCTTCCTTCTCAGATACGAGATGCTCAGGTGGAAGCATTGAAAACAGAAAACGTCAGGGCTGAAGCCCTACGCGGCTCAAGACAACGATTAGAACAGAAGGAAGATGGTGCTTATTACGTAACAGGACGCATTTGGGTCCCACTGTACGGCAACTTACGCGAGCTTGTAATGGATGAAGCTCATAAGTCTCGCTACTCGGTACATCCAGGTTCGGATAAAATGTACCACGATATTACAACTACATATTGGTGGCCTAGCATGAAGGCCCACATGGCCACATACGTTAGCAAATGCTTGACTTGTGCGAGAGTCAAGGCAGAATACCAGAAACCGTCAGGTCCACTCCAACAACCTGAGATACCACAATGGAAATGGGAACAAATTTCCATGGATTTTGTTACTGGCTTACCTAGATCTCAGCGTGGAAACGATACTATTTGGGTGATCGGGGATTGACTCACAAAGTCTGCACACTTCCTGGCCATTAAAGAAACAGACAAGTTCTCTACCTTAGCAGACATATACTTAAAAGAAGTGGTTTCGAGGCACGGGGTGCCAACCTCTATTATCTCAGATCGAGATGCACGATTTACATCAGAACTATGGCGAGCAATGCACAAATCTTTTGGTTCTCGTTTAGACATGAGCACGACTTATCATCCTCAGACAGGTGGACAGTCTGAGCGCACTATTCAAACTCTAGAAGACATGCTTCGGGCGTGCGTAATAGACTTTGGCAATGGTTGGGAAAAACATCTGCCACTTGTAGAATTTTCGTATAACAACAGCTACCACACCAGCGTTAAAGCTGCACCATTCGAGGCATTGTACGGGCGTAAATGCCGGTCACCTCTCTGTTGGGCAGAGGTGGGAGATAGTCAAATCACAGGTCCAGAAATGGTAGTTGATACTACAGAAAAGATTGCTCAGATACGACAACGCATGGCGGCAGCTCGTGACCGTCAGAAAGCATACGCTGATAAAGACAGAAAACTACTCGAATTCCAGGTTGGGGATCGAGCGCTACTCAAAGTTTCACCCTGGAAGGGTGTGGTTCATTTTGGCAAACAAGGCAAGCTTAATCCGCGATATGTCGGACCGTTCGAAAATTATTGAAAAGATAGGCAGGGTGGCCTACAGACTAAACCTACCAACTAAACTCATTGCAGTTCACAACGTTTTCCACGTGTCGAATCTGAAGAAGTGTCTGTCAGATGAGACCCTCATAGTTCCTTTGAAGGAACTCACCATCGACGAACAGTTGCGATTCGTCGAGGAACCTGTTGAAATCACGGACCGGGATGTCAAGGTCCTCAAGATCACTAGAATAACTCTTGTGCGAGTTCGTTGGAACTCCTGTCGTAGCCCAGAGTTCACCTGGGAGCGTGAAGATCAGATGAAACTCAAACATCCCTAGTTATTCGAAAACCATGCAACCAATACTGAGGCTGAAGCTACTACAGAATTTCGGGACGAAATTCCAAATCAACGGGGGGATAATGTGACACCCCAAGAAAACCAGTAATTGTCGCAAACATGCTCGGGGAGCCGCGATACGAAACAGGTAAACAACGTCACACCATTAGCTTCCTCAGTAACCGCATGCTAAATTTCGGGACGAAATTTCTTTTAAGTTGGGGATAATGTGACAACTCGAATTTTTGACGTTTCACTTTCGCATTAAATGCACGTTGACTTTGACTGTATAGTTGTGATATGATTAATGCGTTGTGATTACATGGTTGTGTAATATGATAGCTTGTATGCTGTTTGTAAACTTAAACTATTAAGCTATCAAAGAACTCGACGAAACATAAGTGAGATTCGCCAAGATCAATCTCGACGAAACAGGTCAGTTTCGTCAACAAGCTTCTCGACGAAACAGGCTGTTTCGCCGAGCCCAGTTTCACCAAAGCCCAGTTCGGGCCCAACATGTTATTTTGAGTTTTAAAAATGCGAAACAACATCAGTTTTACATCTGCTATCAAATTAGAACCCTAGAGCGCCTCTTTCTCTCCTGTGTGACGGCAGTGGAGGTTCCCGAAGATATCTTATCGATCGATTCGTATTTCTCTTATTTCGGTTAGTGTGTAACTATTGTTTATTATATGCTTGATCGAATCGTGAAGTATTTGCTGATTACCATGAGTTATTTGTGAATGGGTAATGATGGGAAGCATATGATTAAATCGATTTGATGTTTGATTTCACACAACTTGTTGTTAATAAACTTTTGTTTAATGGCCGACACACTTGAATCTTTCACATGTAATCGGGTTCTTTGAATTAAAAGAGGTGAGAGATCCATATTCCATGAATATAAATGGACCACAGGATCCTTTGACTGTTTGTTGAAATTCTTGTTATAGTGGATTGTAAGTTGTTTGTTGATTGGGCCGCTATTTTAAAACATACATATATTATGGGAATTAATAAGAGTACTTGCTGTTTTGTTTTGACTATGTGTTGGTAGTTTGTTAAAGTCAAACCATGTGCACACTTAGGGTGTATTGTCAGATTAGATAAGGGATGAATTCTATGTGTTAATGATCTTGCAATCCACTACATATTTTGGGGTCCAATAATAGTATGAGAACATGTAATAATGGTCGGCCATGGATGTTGGGATTTATAAAAGTAATGATAGATGCCAACTGATAATTTATTATGATTCTGTATGTTTGAGGATTTGCTGTTTTGCGGATGTTAGGGTATTTTGGGGATGTTTCTGCAACTGAACCGTTCGACGAAACAGAACTCTCGGCGAAACAGAATGTGTTTCGCCAAGGGAAGTCGACGAGATAGAGATCTGTTTCGCCAAACAAGACTCGACGAAACAGGACATGTGTTTCGTCAATTGTGTGTTTCACCAACTTATGTGTTTCGCCAATATCTGTGTTTCGCCAATATGTGTATTTCGTCGAACAGTTAATCTGCACAGTAACATGTTTACCATTCTGTTCAAATGTTAACTGAGTTAGTTAACTGCTGTTAAGTGTAACCATCATGTGTATGATCTTAATTACGTGCTACGTGCTACTTGCTTGCCATCTGTGAGTCTATACGTGAACACAAACTGATTTCACATACGTGCATACTATAGGACGTGATTGATTTACTTTGAGCACATACTTAGCATACCGAGCAAACCAAGGTGAGTTCACACTCTTTACCAAGGCATGGGGTTCCCGGAGATAGGGAATGGGTTGAATGATGAAATTGAACAATTACGCGTACATACACGGTTACTAGACTATCTACCATGGTCCTCGGGTTAAGCAGGACACTTACGTAAAACCTACGTAAACAGGAATATGCTACTGTCTTCCGGAGTCAGGAAGGACACTTACGTAAAACCTACGTAAACAGGAATATGCTACTGTCTTCCGGAGTCAGGAAGGACACTTACGTAAAACCTACGTAAACAGGAATATGCTACTGTCTTCCGGAGTCAGGAAGGACACTTACGTAAAACCTACGTAAACAATAACATGCTACTGTCTTCCGGAGTCAGGAAGGACACTTACGTAAAACCTACGTAAACAATAACATGCTACTGTCTTCCGGAGTCAGGAAGGACACTTACGTAAAACCTACGTAAACCCCACGCGTACCACTGTCCTCGGGTACAGAAGGACACTTACGTAAAACCTACGTAAAGCTTGTACGTACTACTGTTCTCGGTTGTGAAGAACACTAATGGTTACGAATAGTCTAGTGGATATACAACATGGGAAGCCCCCACCAATAGAATGTACTATCGGCCCAGTAGAGCCACATGTTACATACGAACTTACTAATACGCATTTACTTTCTGTGAACTCGCTCAACTAGTTGTTGATCCTCTGTTACATGCCTTGCAGGTCGTTAGATACATGGAGCTTGCACAGGGAGGAGCTGGTCGTTGTGGGCTTAGATCGTGATTGTTTCATTAAACACTTAGGACTTTTCATACTATATTATGTTGGGTTTTACTTATACGCTTCCGCTAAACAGTGATAACATATTTATGTTTTGGAACACCTTTCATATGGATTGGTTTGGTTGAATTGCAATTACTTTTACTTTTTACATTGTTCTATATGATTGGTGGCTTGATCCTGGTCATGTTACGCCTCCAAGCGGTGGTACTCCGCGTGTGGATTTTGGGGGTGTGACAACCCCAAAACAATCGAAACCAGTAAAAAGAGGGGATCTATGTACTCACCTTTGGGTGCGTTTTTTTATGTTAACACAATCCCCCAAATTGTTTATTCGTCCTAAATTAAATAAGAATGATTTAATAATCAAAACTCATAGAAATACATAAGTTTCTCCGATACTTAGAATTTTCACAAAACTTTGAGATTTTTCTCAAAAAGTTATTATTTTTTATTATATTGGTGTATTTGTATATACATATACTCAAACGTACATAAAATAAATATCGTAATACACATAATCTTGTCAACACTAACACATCAACATACACATATTGTAAAACACATAGCACATTGTAACATCTAAAATTTACCCATGAACAACCCATTATAGTGTATGTCGAAAAACACTTATTTTAGCGATTCGGTAACATTTTTGGGCGTCGGAAGTCACGTATGACTAACCAAACACCAAGTAAACTTAATATAAGTTAAAATACTTATTTTTATATCAAAAATATCAGTTTACTTACTGATCTAAAACAGTTTTATAAAAATCCTCCGAAAAGCCGATTTTTACCGTTTTACCGCATAGTTTTGCATCAAACGTTACCCTAACCATCCCAAATCGAAATGACTTGATATTTTAACATAACCCATGTTATTTACTGAATAAAATAGTGGTTATACTCATGATAGTGCAGGTCTCACATAAAGCACATAAATCATGCAAATTTCACATATTTTACCACTTTTTAAGCTATATGTACAACATGAAAAGCTATCAAACCTATGTCAAAGTTTCATGCCATTATAATATACCAAATAATGTTATTTTTAGTGTTTATAATCTGATCTAAAACATTTTTGTCATACAATCACTTTTTATCACTTCTTGAGCTTTAAATCAACATGTATCCTCATGTACAAGTGTCTAAAGCATACTATCATATCACCAACATTTCATATGAGTTTAGATGCATCAAATATGCAACTTATTCATGTTTATTTGCTGATGTATTTGAACATTTATCATATCATGCTTAGATCATTAAACACTTGCATTTTAACTATCATTCAAGAACAAGCAACAACTTGAACAAGTACTTATCAAGAAATCAAACTTCAAAACTCATACACCCATACACATATGTACGGTTTATATACACACATAAACATCACCATTTTTATTTGTATCAAGACCCATTTCATTTTAGATTTCAAGTTTGTGAAAATTCCAAGATTGAAGAGAAACTTCAAATCATCAAGACCAACCAAGAATCAAGAGTATGATTTAAACATAAATGTTATACCCTCAAGATTCAAGTAAGTTGTTGGGTGAGGTTTTGATGATATGGAGCTTGAAATCACTTGAAAGCACCTTGGGAACTCCTTTGTATCTTCACACCAACTTGAAATATGCTTGAAATGGAGCTTGATCTTCAAGAACAAAGTTGCAAAAATGAGTATGGTGATGAAGGTGGTGTGGACGGTTGGGAGGAGAGAGAGAGAGAAGGATTTGTTTTGATTTTGTGATCTATGAAAGATTGAAGAAGATATATGGAAGATATGGAATAGATATGAAAGAGATATGAAGGTGGCATGCAATAACACTTGTCCAAAGAAAATCAAGCAAGATCCAAGCAAAATAAAAAAAATCAAATCTTGTAGTTTGGTGGGTCCAAGTGACCGTAATATATATGGGGGGGGGGGTTAAAGCGTAAGTTTGTTTGGTAAATTAGATAAAAACAGGTATTTAACTGGATACCGGGTATTTTATCTAGCGTTTAAATCCCGGTTTTTGGCGTTCTAAATTAATTTTATTATTCTATAAAAATAAACTCGCCAAAATATTACTGAAATAAATTTCAGTTGCCGAGACTGGCTGCGTTGTCTGCGTTTTGCAGTAGAAGCACTTTGTCGGGCATAAACACGCGGTATGCGCTTAAACTTGAAAAATAACGTTTTTAAGAGTTTTAATTTATTTTTCAACACGAACCTGATTAAAAATAAAATTTTAATCATAACAGAATATTTTTGGAATTCAAATATTATTTGGGCGGTCACCAACGTTCGTTTTGCAGTTTTGTCGTAAATAGTTCCAAAGCTTGAATAAACATGCTTTTGCCATACCGAATCCTTCGAAACTTATTTCTAAGTTATGTAAAGGGTATTTAAGGTATGTTTTGTGACACCTGGGTCACTGCGATCATCAAACAAATGCCAAGCCAATGAAATATTGTATTTCATACTTGGGATCTGTATAAATATGTGTATCTTTTACACATATCAACTCTTATTCGATTTCAAGCTCTAAATCGCTTTCTGGAAGGTTATACGCGCTCTGATGCGTAAATATAACCAGTTTAATGCAACAAACACTATGGAATAGTGAAATAGGCTTAACATACCTTAAATAACCTTTACATAACTTAGAAATAAGTTTTGAAGGCTTTGGTATGGCAAAATCAAGTTAAATCACTTACTGGGACTAAAGTTGACAAACTGCGAAAGTATGCCAATTTGAACTGTAACAGACATTTTGGGACATGACCATAAGTTAAACATACCATAAATATCCTTCACATAGCTTAGAAATAGGCTTTGAGGGGTTCGGTGTGCTAAAATAAACTTTTGGGTCATTCAGGGACTAAAAGCGTCAAAAAATGCACAAGTTTGCATTTTCGCGCATAACTTACGTTCTGGATACAACCGGACATCCAAAAATTTATGTAAGCACTAAAACATTTTATTTTAGTGTTTGGCATAAGAAAAATCCATTCGTCACGCCATTTGGATCGTTTTTCGCACTTATGCGCATTCCGTCGTAATTAACCGAACATCGCAACCGTACGACTAAACGAACCGACATCCGAGATATTTTTAAGCACATTTTAAGTTCCCTATACTTTAACTTCATTTTAGAGCTTTGAAATGGGGTTAACGGGCCTTAAACGTGTCGGAAATGAGCCTATTACACAGCAGGGACCAAAACTGTAAATCTGCCAAACTTGGTCCTTGCGCACCTCAACAATGGGAGTGTTGCGGTGCGCAAGCAGGGGCCAGATGTAGCAAAACGTTTTTCTCAGCTGTTAATTGCCCTTAAACACTCCCCAAAGGCCAAGTGCCACATGTTAATCTCTTGTGGTGGCCAAAATCAGTTACCACAACATTCCGACAAGTGTACGGGCTAGATCATTCCCTCTTCTCCAAGAAACGATCCTAACGGTGAACCAAAAACTATAAATACCCACCTCCACCCTTCACTTTTCCTCACAAGAATCTGATCTAATGTGCTCTAAGTTGAAACCTTTGTTTCATACCTGAGCTATTTTGATCTAGATTAGCATTCGGGGACCCTTCGTAAGTGTTCCTTCGTTCTTTTATTTTGTGATCTATGAAAGATTGAAGAAGATATATGGAAGATATGGAATAGATATGAAAGAGATATGAAGGTGGCATGCAATAACACTTGTCCAAAGAAAATCAAGCAAGATCCAAGCAAAATAAAAAAAATCAAATCTTGTAGTTTGGTGGGTCCAAGTGACCGTAATATATATGGGGGGGGGGTTAAAGCGTAAGTTTGTTTGGTAAATTAGATAAAAACAGGTATTTAACTGGATACCGGGTATTTTATCTAGCGTTTAAATCCCGGTTTTTGGCGTTCTAAATTAATTTTATTATTCTATAAAAATAAACTCGCCAAAATATTACTGAAATAAATTTCAGTTGCCGAGACTGGCTGCGTTGTCTGCGTTTTGCAGTAGAAGCACTTTGTCGGGCATAAACACGCGGTATGCGCTTAAACTTGAAAAATAACGTTTTTAAGAGTTTTAATTTATTTTTCAACACGAACCTGATTAAAAATAAAATTTTAATCATAACAGAATATTTTTGGAATTCAAATATTATTTGGGCGGTCACCAACGTTCGTTTTGCAGTTTTGTCGTAAATAGTTCCAAAGCTTGAATAAACATGCTTTTGCCATACCGAATCCTTCGAAACTTATTTCTAAGTTATGTAAAGGGTATTTAAGGTATGTTTTGTGACACCTGGGTCACTGCGATCATCAAACAAATGCCAAGCCAATGAAATATTGTATTTCATACTTGGGATCTGTATAAATATGTGTATCTTTTACACATATCAACTCTTATTCGATTTCAAGCTCTAAATCGCTTTCTGGAAGGTTATACGCGCTCTGATGCGTAAATATAACCAGTTTAATGCAACAAACACTATGGAATAGTGAAATAGGCTTAACATACCTTAAATAACCTTTACATAACTTAGAAATAAGTTTTGAAGGCTTTGGTATGGCAAAATCAAGTTAAATCACTTACTGGGACTAAAGTTGACAAACTGCGAAAGTATGCCAATTTGAACTGTAACAGACATTTTGGGACATGACCATAAGTTAAACATACCATAAATATCCTTCACATAGCTTAGAAATAGGCTTTGAGGGGTTCGGTGTGCTAAAATAAACTTTTGGGTCATTCAGGGACTAAAAGCGTCAAAAAATGCACAAGTTTGCATTTTCGCGCATAACTTACGTTCTGGATACAACCGGACATCCAAAAATTTATGTAAGCACTAAAACATTTTATTTTAGTGTTTGGCATAAGAAAAATCCATTCGTCACGCCATTTGGATCGTTTTTCGCACTTATGCGCATTCCGTCGTAATTAACCGAACATCGCAACCGTACGACTAAACGAACCGACATCCGAGATATTTTTAAGCACATTTTAAGTTCCCTATACTTTAACTTCATTTTAGAGCTTTGAAATGGGGTTAACGGGCCTTAAATGTGTCGGAAATGAGCCTATTACACAGCAGGGACCAAAACTGTAAATCTGCCAAACTTGGTCCTTGCGCACCTCAACAATGGGAGTGTTGCGGTGCGCAAGCAGGGGCCAGATGTAGCAAAACGTTTTTCTCAGCTGTTAACTGCCCTTAAACACTCCCCAAAGGCCAAGTGCCACATGTTAATCTCTTGTGGTGGCCAAAATCAGTTACCACAACATTCCGACAAGTGTACGGGCTAGATCATTCCCTCTTCTCCAAGAAACGATCCTAACGGTGAACCAAAAACTATAAATACCCACCTCCACCCTTCACTTTTCCTCACAAGAATCTGATCTAATGTGCTCTAAGTTGAAACCTTTGTTTCATACCTGAGCTATTTTGATCTAGATTAGCATTCGGGGACCCTTTGTAAGTGTTCCTTTGTTCTTTTATTGTTTTCGAGTCCGAAAGTCAAACTTTGTTTGACTTTTTGCGTTGACCAGTTTATGGTCAATGCGAAGTTCGTTTGAACTTCGCAACGTGATTGTAATCATGATGGTTATAGTCCTTTGTGACTATGCCTACTGATTACCACGTTGTCTAGGGTCGTAAGGGTAAGCGATCTAATAAATCACTTATACCTTCGAACCCGACCCATTTGGTCGATCATTAGGATCCGACCAAGCACATTAGGTGACCATAGTATATACGGAATAACCTTCTGAGGTTATACCTTATAGTCGTTTCGTTTAAGTAGTTGTATGATAGGTAGTTTATATGCCTTAGGTAAATTACCAAAATACCCCTTTGATGCCAAAATTCATTTTTGGCATATGTAACATAACTTATGACATCTAAACTGATTTAACAACAATATTAAACATGTAGAGGCATATTCTACTTATCATAGGACTAGTTAGGCGGTCCGAACGCGTTTCACGCGAACGACGCGTTAAAGTAGCATAAGCTACCTAAACGGGTCGTAATGGGTCGTAAGCACTTAGGTTAGGTTTCATTTAGTATGTAGGCTTTGTTAAACCATATTACACGAGTCTCCATACTCGTTTGGTTTACGAACCCTCATTCTACCTGATCCTCCAACTTAGGTCCGGTTTATTAACATAGTTACCTATATTAGGTGCCGTTTGATATCCGCGATCTCTAGCATTGTTTGATTGTTACTCAAGGACTACTAAGCAATCTCAAGTGAGTACATAGACCCCTCTTTTACTGTTTTCCAAACTGTTTTGGGGTGAAACACATGTACCTACTTTTTACTTTCATTGCTTTCCTGTTTTCACATCATATACTCGCTATGTTCATTAGTACATTTATAGTACATGATTTCAATACATTTCATGCTAGGTACGCCCATTGTGTGCATACTTAGTACATTGTTTTACATTACATTTCATGCTATGTATGTCCATTGTGTGCATACTTAGTACATCGTTTTACAGTACATTTCATGCTAGGTACGCCCATTGTGTGCATACTTAGTACATTGTTTTACATTACATTTTGTTGCATATGATCATCCAGCATATGAACACATTATATTACATTTTGAATCGTTGTAACTATTTAACTATGTGAACCGTTGTAACCATTTGATTATATGAACCGTTTGTAACTGTTGAACCATGTGAACTGTTTGTAACTGTTGAACCGTGTGAACCATTTGCATCTGTTGACATGATTTACATTTGACTATACATAAACATTTCTACAATTGTTAAACATTACATCTTGGTGGTTTGGTTTGAGTAAGTGATTTAAGTAACGAGGCGTGTGTAATATGATACAAACATGGTGGATACGCCGCTGGTACTTCCTATATATAAGTGTTTGTATGATATTACATATCGTAGCGTTATTCGAATCATTTCAATTTGAGACATATAACAATTTATACAAATAACATACTTTTCACAAGACATTGTTTACAAACAACTTATCTTATATAAACTCATTTTACATGGTTATTCATTTAACCATACATTATTCTTTTATCTATACATATCATCTGAACTTATTGTTTTTTTCAAACGATTTACAAGACAAAGCAAATTACAAGGTTCATGACTAAACATTTTCTCAAACATAAGTCATGAATCCTATTTTCACAAAACCTATGTATCTCACAGGCATTTTTATGCTGACGTACCTATTTTAACATGTGTTTTCAGGAGATGATGCATAGGACTTATCAAGACATACTTAGGCGGACCTGTGCCTTAGTGACTTAAAACGAGACAAGAACTAGTTAATTTATGTTATGTACTCTTTGATTATTGTTTAAAACAATGTAAACTTTCATGTTTGATTAATAAAACGAAACTTCAATTTCCATGGTTGTGAAACATTTATTCTGTTACAACACTCCCCGACGTTTCCGCCACGTTTTGTATGTTCTACGTGGTCGGGGTGTGACAGAAAAGATGGTATCAGAGCCAATGGTTATAGGGAATTAGGTTATTAGTAATACTTTGACCTAGTCTATAACCTTCTTAGGACCCTAACGCGAGTTTACTTGCGTTTAGTCATAAAACAATACCGTCACCTATCCTTAGGCGACGACCACAACAAGAACATAAATTTCAAAAACCGCTTTGAAAACTAATCATCTGTTCCAGGATGATTGATTACTAGGTTTTGAACCCTCAGTTATAAGGTTTTGAACCCCTTTGAATTTTCAAATCCCGTCAAAGTTGGTCTAAATAATGTGAACACGTGCAAACTGGAAGGGTGGGTGCCTGTACCCTGAGTTTTCTGTCTAAGGCTAGAGTGTTCGTACAAATCCACATAATCGGACCAGTCACTCTTACCTGGGAACTCTTGGGGTGAGTGTCCACTTATAGGCGAGCATGTCTTCGCGATACATTATTTTTGACCTATTTACTTTGATAAATCACCAGGGTCGTTTGTTGCTTTGTAGTAACAAACAAATGACCACCATCCTTGCTTTCATCAGATTTGTTTCATCGCATTCTTTTCGTCTAATTCTCTCACTCGTTTCCTTTCATGTTTTCCTCTTTTAGAATGCCTCCTCGACGTGAAAACCAGATAGCGACTGCCGAACTGGCAGAAATCATTGCGCAGCAAATGGCTGCTCAATTCCCAAACCTCTTTGCTCAATGGAACCAAGCCAACAACAACAACAATGGTCCATGCAATTTCAAGAGTTTTAACTCGGCTAAACCACTCAAGTTTAGTGGTTCTGAGGGAGCGACTGGGCTTCTTCAATGGTTCGAGAGCATTGAGAATACTTTCCGCCACGTGCAGTGTCCTGACAATCGCAAGGTCGAGTTTTCTTCGAGTGTGTTCCAGAAGAGGGCCCTTACGTGGTGGAACGGGGTGATGAGAGACCGTGGTGCAGAAGTTGCTCTAGCACAGACATGGGCTGAACTTAGGGCCCTTATGATGAGGGAATTCTGTCCTTGTCACGAGATCAGGGCCTTGGAAAGGGAATTCGACGATCTTAAGCAAGACAGCGGTGAACATCGAGCATACACTGATCGATATGAGGAGCTGAGCCTGTTGTGTCCTACCATGGTTACGCCTTTGGATAAGGCGATCGAAAATTACATTGATGGTCTCCCTGACTCAATACAAGACATTGTGACAGGTAGCAACCCTACTACAGTTAGACAGGCCATTGAGCTATCTGCAACCTTGACTGAATCAAAGATCAGGAAACGTGAGCTTTTCCGAAAAGGTGACAAGAAACCGGTCATGGAATCGAAACCAATCGAGGAATCAAAGACCATGGATGAACAGACTGGATCTCCTAAGAAGTCAAAGAAGCGAAAGGCTTCTCAGAACTCGCCATGGTTACTCACAATGATCAAGCCGTCCCCAACCAACCAGCTCAACCCCCTGCTAGGAAGCCATACAATGGAACTGCACCCTTGTGCAACCAATGTAGCCTCCATCATCATGCCAATGTAAAGTGCCGCAAATGCCAAACTTGTGGACTTATAGGCCATACAACAAGAGTCTGCCCAGCTGCAGCTGCACCAAACCAAGCTGGCAACAATCCTGCTCAGGGTCGTTTTCTACCAGGTTCTTGTTTCAACTGTGGCGAGATGGGTCATTTTCGAAGAAATTGCCCAAAGCTTGCTAATGCAAATCCAGCACAGGGATGAGCATCTGACCGACCAGAAGACAGCATCGTTTAGAAATAATCACGTCTTATGTATTATTTTCTTTTGTTGTCAAGGTCCATGAAACAGTTGATATCATTGTTTATAAATAAATCTTTTATTTACATTGCAATGTATTTATGTGGTTGTATGTATAAAGAACATATCCCCTACAATACCGAAAAGCAAGGAATCGTATTCCTTGTAAACCAAACTACCCCCAAAATTTTTCCATCTTATGATCTCTTGCGTTTTCCACGAAAATCCTAAGTACCCGTTTCTTCCAAGGAAAACGAAGTACAAGACGCCAAGTTGATAACAATCAATAACAAAATAACAATTATGTGATTATGTGCTTATGTGTTCATTTTTTTTATGTTTTGTGTGATCCAAGTCTTGTTATCCAAATCCTCGTAGAATCCTCGATACCTTTGTATAAGGGATTCATAGTAGGATACCCAAAGGTACTATCTAAAATCCTTAATGGACTTATACGTTGTAGTTAAGTCCCTTGGGTTATAAAGTACTACTCCATAATTAGACCCCTTGAGTGGTCTAGTTAAACAGATTGATCCAAAAATCTGGTTAGGAACATCATGTGATGATATAGCTGAAAGGACTCCTTGGTGGCCTGATTAATAAGATCATCTGTCGATCTAATTAAAAGGCCCCATATGGTAGTCTAGTCACCCTCATCACAGGTTTGATTTTCCTCCCCTAAACATTACAAAACAAACTGTGCGGACTATGCAAGGAATTACGTAATTATGGATGCATACATAATTATGGAATTTAGTGCACAGAAACCACAGCGAGCTTTGTCATGTACCTAGAAGTTAACTTTATTCATTTCCGTTTCTGAGGAAGCAACCGTTGAAAATGACTCCGTTTGTTCTTTTCGTTTCTGAAGATTGTCCGTTGAGGAAATGAATATCAGCATGATTATCCTTTTTTTTTCATTTCCGTTTCTGAGGAAGCAACCGTTGAAAATGACTCCGTTTGTTCATTTTCGTTTCTGAAGATTTTTCCGTTGAGGAAATGAATATCCGTTTGACTACCCTTTTTCATTTCCGTTTCTGAGGAAGCACCCGTTGAAAATGACTCCGTTTGTTCATTTTCGTTTCTGAAGATTTGTCCGTTGAGGAAATGAATATCCGTTTGATTATCCTTTTTCATTTCCGTTTCTGAGGAAGCAACCGTTGAAAATGACTCCGTAAGTTCATTTTCATTTCTGAAGATTGTCCGTTGAGGAAATGAATATCCGTTTGTCTATCATTTTCATTTCCATTTCTGAGGAAGCACCCGTTGAAAATGACTCCGTTTGTTCATTTTACGTTTCTGAAGATTATCCGTTGAGGAAATGAATCCCCGTTTGTTTATTCCTTCATTTCCGTTTCTGAAGAATACTCATTGAGGAAAATGACTCCGTCTGTTCATTTTCGTTCTGAAGAATGCCCGTTAAGGAAATGACAGGATTATGCCTTACATATCTCTGGTGGTTATTTGTCACACCCGCTCGTAGCGGAAACGCAAGGTGTGATCTGTATGGTTTTCATTGCATAAATATCGATGTACATGAACAAGCTATATGAATAAAACATACTCCATTGCCATTACATAAGTGTTTCAAAAGATTACAACATAAGTTTAAGTTTTCGGTTACAAACCATTATCATAAAAGTAAAGTATTATTGTTTCATACATTAACATGAAATAAACTACTAAGGTTTAAACCATCATATTTCTGCAAAGAGGCGGAATAAAATAGTTAAACCCTTCAAAAGATGGCATGGAGTTCTTGTACTTGTTATCTTGACTGGGAAACCCGACATGGTCCTTTAATTCCCTGAAATACATGTTAAGTTTGGAAAACATCAACAAAAGTTGGTGAATTCATGCAATTTAGTTGTAAAAGATGTATTTAAAATGTAAGTTGTAGTATGTAAAGCGTCAATGAAATCGTTGATCATTAATGTTTTGCAAGGACATTAATATGTGTGACGAAAAAGGAAGCAATCCAACCCTAGACGATTTTATGTCGACTCCTATCGACTGGGACACAAACGCACTCTTCTGTATGGGTCCACGACCAAGAGTGGGGCTCGCCAAAACCCATTAGATCTAACCACTTGTACCTAGGTCCAAACTGGATTAATGGTGCTTAGATGTATAACCCTAATTCGCACATGATCTAAGGTGTTTCATTCCCTAACTTTAACATACGTTGAACATGTATTTCCCCAATAGTTGTAAAGTTGTAAAACATTTAAATGAATAGGGGACATGAACTCACAGTATCGCGTCCTGTGAATAGATGTAAATAAGATCTCACGTGCGGTCGTCCTGAATAGCGTTGCGACCTATAAATGTTCTTATTTTTGTTAGACACTTCGGTCTTTGTAAAGAACTTGAGTACAAGTCTTGTGTCTTCAATATGTGTAAGACTTGTATGTCTTTACTGTTTGTTAACTGTGTATTCGATGAATGAGTTGTTCAAATGTTATATATATATTTTTCAACAAATATATATATATAAATGTTATCTTGTATCTTGTGAGTTGTATAGTCGGATCTAGTCCGCTAAATTTTGTGTCTTATATGTATCAACTGTATAGTTGTGTTTCCAATAATGGTATCATTGGGCCAAGCCCATGTTTTCAAGTTATTGGGCTTAAATAGTGCTGGGCCTCAATAGTGTTGGGCCTCAAATAGTGTTGGGCCTCAAATAGTGTTGGGCCTCAAATAGTGTTGGGCTTGAATAGTGTTGGGCTTGAATAGTGTTGGGCTTGAATAGTGTTGGGCTTGAATAGTGTTGGGCTTGAATAGTGTTTTGAGTTTAAATGTGACATTAGATGCAAGTTCCTACTTTGATATATATAACTAATACATCAAGTAATACATGTCACAAAAATTGTTAAAGTAACCAAATATATATTTTAAAAAATATATTTTTTTCTTGTCTTTTATTTTATAAAAACTTTCTTTAACAACCTTTTTAATCTTGTAGAGATTTAACCATATATGTGGTTACTTTATAAAATAAAGTTTTTATGAAAAATGGCCATATAACCTTTGTATTTTTATCTTAACCATGTTTCATAAACATATCATTTTCTTTTTCTTTCAAATCATCATCAATTTACTCAACATCTTAACTAAACATATGAGACTTTTATAACATGAAATTATCAAGATGATATCCAAATCATGTAGGGTTTTAACCATGATCATTTCATATGCTAACAAGTTCAAAAACCAAGTTAAATTTTAGTTTTAACAACTTTTATAAAAAATCTCTAGTTGTATGTTACTTTTTATAATCTTGTGAAAGTCTTGTTTTTAAATAAAAACCTTAAATACTTTCACAAGATCAATAGTTATGATCATCCATTTAATCCTTTATGTTAAAAACCCTTTAACATAAACATGTATAATTTTTAGATCATAACTTAAAACATCTTCTAACATTTATTTGTATCATAACCATCATAACAAGATTAAATAAGCATATAACAAGTCTTAGATCACAATATAAACAAACATAATTATATCATGATTTTTATTCTTTGCTTCTTTGTATTTTTTTTTTCATGTTTATTATGTATGATATTTAGTTATTATTAGCTATAATAACAATCATAAACATAATATATTTGTATAAAAAAATAGTTATAGAAGCTTACTTCTAGCACTAGGCTAGGGATGATCTTAGAAGATTATTAAGAACTAAGAAGATGGTGATCTTGATGGTAGAACACTTTTGTATGGATGAAAACCCTTCCTTTTGCTTCCAAAAGCTTTAGATCACCTTATGTTACTTGGAAACCCATGTTAATCATCTAATAAAAGACTAAAATTGAAGTGGGTTTTTAGTGTTCTTGGTAAGATGGATGAATATGATGAGAGAGTTCTTGGTTGGTGATAGATGAAAATGAGGTAAAGTGTGCTAGTAAGACTTAATGGTTAAGTGTTAAAATTAATTACCAATTCTCATCCACTGGTAACTAAGAACATAATATCTAGATATTTACCCACATAAACAAGGGGTGTGGGGCCCCTTGTTCACGGTCACAAGGTGGGGGGGGGGGGGTGGTCTTATATGGTAAAAATAAGTTAGTTATTTTTAAGGTTTCAAATGAATTATAAGATGTAAGTATTTAGGTGTTAAGGGTTTGCAATTTTCCGAGATGTTTCTTGACTTGAAATGACCATAAACTAGCTTTATAAGACCTAAAATAATAATCACTAGTTCGCTACATATGCCAAAATATAGTTCGGCTAGATGTTTAGCGCTCGTTTCACTAGTAAATAGTCGAAAGGTACGCTTATGGAAGTTGTAGGAAAAATTCCAGTTATGTGTGTAATGGATATTCCATAATTATTTTTATATGAAATTGGTGCCTAAACATCAATTTTTGCATCTTGTAATAAAATACAATTGCTGAATTTTGCGGAAAATTCATGAAATGGTCACTTTTAGCGTTTTTCGGATAGTTTTTAGTGCTACCGGCCATTGGTAAAATATTAACCGAACTCTTGTATTCCCATATAGGGTTTAATATATAATTGATATTGGACTCTCATCCGAGTCCTTAAGATGTCATTTTAGATGTTTTCTGCGGATCCGGAGTTTTTGTCAGCACTCTAGTTCACTAGGCACTACTCTAGTTGTTTCGATGAATTGTTTGCACTATTTCAAATGTACCCAATAAAAGTGAATCATGTGTAATAATAAATGAATATTCCATGAGTTTTCTAAGATGTATATTATGAAATCATGCAGTCCGAATATTCAAAACACATACTTGTATTATGTAAATCATCGTTTTAAATGTAAGTAAATTACCCGAAGGTGGCAGTTGTCACATTCTCCCCTTGTTATTGAGAATTTCGTCCCGAAATTCTAGCTTTGTTATTCTTTGCAGGAGTCTTTGGAAATAGGTGGGGATATTTTGCCTTCATTCGGTCTTCACGTTCCCAAGTATACTCGGGCCCGTGACGAGAGTTCCAACGAACCTTTACTAACTTGATACGACTTCTCCGTGTTTTATTGACCTTCCAGTCCGTGACCTCAACAGGTTCTTCAGTGAATTGGAGTTTGTCGTCAATGTGAATTTCATCCACAGGAATGGTAACGGTTACTTGTGTTGGACTCTTTTTAAGATTCGACACATGAAACGTGTGGTGTACACTGCTAAGTTCATCTGGTAACTTCAACTTGTAGGCAACAGTGCCAATCTTTTCTAAGATTTCAAATGGTCCAATGTAACGTGGGTTAAGCTTTCCACGTTTACCGAACCTCACTACGCCTTTCCAAGGTGAGACTTTCAACAAAACTTTCTCTCCAACCTCGAAAGATGCTTGTTTTCGTTTTCCATCTGCGTAGATCTTTTGTCGATCGCGAGCCGCCTTGATACGGTCTCGGATCTGAAAAATTTTATCCGTAGTATCTTGGACTAGTTCCGGACCAATTAATTGACTATCGCCCGTTTCCGCCCAACATAGCGGAGAGCGACACTTTCGACCATAAAGAGCTTCGAACGGTGCAGCTCGTATACTTGTATGGTAGCTGTTATTGTAGGAAAACTCAACTAAAGGTAGATGATTATCCCAATTGCCGCCTAAATCCATAACACATGCACGAAGCATATCTTCGAGTGTTTGGATAGTCCGTTCGCTCTGGCCGTCAGTTTGTGGATGGAAGGCCGTACTTAGATTCAATTGAGATCCAAAGGCCTGTTGAAATGATTTCCATATTCTTGAAACAAAACGACCGTCTCGGTCCGAAATGATTGAAATAGGCACTCCATGACGAGCCACTATTTCTTTGAGATAGATTTCCGCTAGTTTCTCAGTACTATACTTCTCCCGAATCGGTAAGAAGTGTGCGGACTTTGTCAATCTATCGACGATTACCCATATCATGTCATGGCCTTTCGAGGTCCTGGGTAACTTCGTAATGAAGTCCATCGATATTTGTTCCCATTTCCAAGCGGGAATCTCGGGTTGTTGTAATAAACCCGATGGTTTCTGATACTCTGCCTTGATCTTCGCGCAGGTCAAGCATTTTCCAACATAGATAGCAATATCCTTTTTGAGGTTAGGCCACCAATAGTACTCTTTTAAGTCTTGGTACATCTTATCTGATCCAGGATGGATCGAGTACTTTGACCTATGTGCTTCCTCAAAAATGAGATCTCGGAGACCTCCAAAGAATGGAACCCAAATTCTACCTGCAACGTACAAAGTTCCATCCTCATTTGGCACTAACTGTTTTTCCATGCCTCGAAGTGATTCTGCTAGAATATGTTCTTCCTTGAGCGCTTCTTGTTGTGCATTTTGAATTCGTGCGGTAAGATCTGTGTGAATCGTCATCTCTAGTGCTCGCACTCTTAGTGTTTTAACTCATTCCTTGCGGCTCAAGGCGTCTGCTACCACGTTCGCCTTGCCCGGATGGTACTTGATTTCACAATCATAGTCGTTTAATAATTCAACCCAACGTCGCTGACGCATATTTAATTCTTTTTGGTTGAATATGTGTTGTAGACTCCTATGATCTGTGAAAATAGTGCACTGTGTACCATATAAGTAATGCCGCCAAATTTTCAAAGCAAATACCACCGCGCCTAGCTCTAGGTCGTGAGTGGTATAGTTCTTCTCGTGAACTTTCAGTTGGCGGGACGCGTACGCGATAACCTTTTTACGTTGCATGAGTACACAACCCAAACCTTGATGCGAAGCATCACAGTATACCACAAAGTCATCGGTACCGTCGGGTAATGATAAGATTGGTGCAATGCACAACTTGTCTTTAAGATGTTGAAATGCTGCTTCTTGTTTCTCTCCCCAATCGAATTTCCTGTCTTTCTGTGTAAGAGAGGTTAGCGGTTGAGCAATCTTTGAAAAATTCTCAATAAATCTCCGATATTATCCCGCTAAGCCCAAAAATTG
The DNA here is from genome assembly GCA_030545235.1 of Helianthus tuberosus. Lineage (NCBI taxonomy): Eukaryota > Viridiplantae > Streptophyta > Magnoliopsida > Asterales > Asteraceae > Helianthus > Helianthus tuberosus. The sequence continues at coordinate 112,013,531 of CM060411.1, read as the reverse complement.
TCGCACTTCAGTAGGAGTCTTGGGCGCTTCCCAATTCTTAATCGATTCAATCTTCGACGGGTCTACTTGAATACCCTTCTCGTTCACTATATGCCCGAGAAATTGTACTTCACGAATCCAAAACTCACATTTGGAAAACTTCACGTATAGTTTCTCCTTCTTGAGTAGTTCTAAGATGGTTCTCAAATGTTGTTCATGCTCGTCTGCCGATCGTGAGTATATCAAGATGTCGTCAATGAACACTATGACGAATTTGTCGAGATACGGCCTGCACACGCGGTTCATTAAATCCATGAAGACCGCCGGTGCGTTCGTTAAACCAAAAGGCATAACGAGAAACTCGTAATGACCGTAACGAGTCCGAAAAGCCGTTTTCGGTATGCTTTCTTCTTGAATCCGTAACTGATGATACCCCGATCGTAAGTCTATCTTTGAATAAAAACTCGACCCTTGAAGTTGATCGAATAAGTCGTCAATCCTCGGTAGTGGATACCGATTCTTGATGGTGAGTTTATTCAACTCTCTGTAGTCGATACACATTCTGAATGTCCCGTCCTTCTTTTTCACAAAAAGAACTGGAGCTCCCCAAGGCGAGAAACTCGGTCTGATGAATCCCTTATCCAACAACTCTTGAAGTTGTGTGGACAATTCCTGCATTTCAGAAGGTGCTAATCGATATGGAGATCTGGCTACAGGTGCGGCTCCTGGTACCAAGTCGATGTGAAATTCGACTTGTCGATTAGGCGGTAGTCCTGGTAAGTCTTCAGGAAAGACTTCAGGAAATTCTTTTACTACCGGAATATCCATCAACTTTGGCCCATCGGCCTTCTTGTCTACAACATGCGCTAGAAAGGCAATATAACCTTTCCGTAAGTATTTCTGTGCTTTCATGCAATTGATGATCCGCAATGGGGTGTCACGCTTCTCTCCATGTATAACAAGTGTCTCTTCGTTCGGTAGTGGTAGGCGAATGATCTTCTCGTGGCAAACGACTTCGGCTCAATTGTTGGATAGCCAATCCATGCCAACCACTACGTCGAAACTACCCAATTCAACGGGTAAGAGATCGATATTGAATTTTTGTTCACCAAGTTCTAAGGTACACTCCTTAACAACTTCTCCCGTCTCTATTAGTTTACCGTTAGCCAATTCTATAGAATATGGAACATCTAGTTTACTAGATTCCAAGCCCAGAATATTTTTAAATTCTATAGAAATAAAACTAAAATCGGCTCCGGTATCAAATAATATGGATGCGAAATGATCATTGAGGAGGAACGTACCAGTGACCACATTAGGGTCTTGGCGTGTAACACCTGTGCCTCCACGGCCATCAAGCAAATACCGAACCAATGAAATATTATATTTCATACTTGGGATTTGTAAAAATATGTGTATCATTTGCACATATCAACTCTTGTTCGATTCCAAACTCTAAATCACTTTCTGGAAGGTTATACGCGCACCGATGCGTAAATATAACCAGTTTAATCCAACGAACACTCTGGAATAGTGAAATAGGCTTAACATACCTTAAATAACCTTTACATAACTTATATATAAGTTTTGGAAGGTTTGGTGTGGTGAAATCAAGTTAAATCGCTTACAGGGACTAAAGTTGACAAACTGTGAAAGTATGCCAATTTGAACTGTAACAGACATTCCGGAACATGACCATAAGTTAAACATACCATAAATATCCTTTACATAGCTTAGAAATAGGCTTTGAGGGGTTCGGTGTGCTAAAATAAACTTTTGGGTCATTCAGGGACTAAAAGTGTCAAAAAGTGCACAAGTTTGCATTTTCGCGCATAACTTACGTTCTGAATACATCCGGACATCCAAAAATTTATGTGAGCATGACTATATTATATTTTAGTGTTCGCCTTAAGAAAAATCCATTCGTCGCGTCATTTGGATCGTTTTTCGCGCTTGTGCGCATTCCGTCGTAATTAAGCGAACATCGCGTTCGTACGGCCAAACGAACCGACATCCGAGATATTTTTGAACATGTTTTAAGTTCCCTATACTTTAACTTCATTTTAGAGCTTTGAAATGGGGTTAACGGGCCTTAAACGTGTCGAAAATGGGCTGATTGCAATACAGGGACCAAAAGTGTAATTCTGCCAAACTAGGGCCTAGCGGTGCGCTACACTTTTAGCGTAGCAGTGCGCTAGGGGTCTGCAGACCAGATGCAGTGTATTTCACAGCTGTTTGCACATGTTTGATCCTCAACCACACATTCCTAATTATCTAGTCAGCTGATAAGGATGGAATTTTAGTCACCATAAGGTCCCGACACATGTACGGTTGCGATTAAAGCACGGTTTACATGAAACGATCTTAACGGTGGACCGAAAACTATATATACCCCATGCTTTCCATTGTTTTAAACCACTAGAATTCTGATTTGAGAGCTCTAAGTTGAAACCATTGTTTCATACCTGAGTTCTTGGATCGGGATTAGCATTCGGGGACCCTTCGTAAGTATTCTTTCGTTCTTTTCCTTATTTTATTGCTTTTCGAGTCAGAAAGTCAAACTTTGTTTGACTTTCAGCGTTGACCAGTAATGGTCAATGCGAAGTTCGTTTGAACTTCGCAACGTGAGTGTAATCACGTTGGTTATAGTCCCTTGGGACTATGCCTACTGATTACCACGTTGTCTAGGGTCGTAGGATAAGCGATCTAATAAATCGCTTATACCTTCGAACCCGACCCAGTTTGGTCGATCATTAGGATCCGACCAAATACATTAGGTGACCATAGTAGGTAGGGAATAACCTTCCGAGGTTATACCCTATGGTCACATCGTTTAAGTAGTTGTATGATAGGTAGTTTATATGCCTTAGGTAAATTACCAGAATACCCTTTTCATGTATAATTGGTAATTATGCATATGTAACCTAAACTTTTGTCACATAACTGATTATGTAACATGTTTAGGCATATAACACTTGTCATAGGACTAGTTAGGCGGTCCGAACGCGTTTCACGCGAACGACGCGTTAAAGTAGCATAAGCTATCTAAACGGGTCGTAATGGGTCGTAATCATTTATGTTAGGTTTCATTTAGTATGTAGGCTTTGTTAAACCATATTACACGAGTCTCTACACTCGTTTGGTTTACAAACCCTCATTCTATCCAATCATCTGATTTAGGTCCGGTTAATTAACATAGTTACCTATATTAGGTGCCGTTTGAAATCCGCGATCTCTAGCATTGTTTGGTTGTTACTCAAGGACTACTGAGCAATCTCAAGTGAGTACATAGACCCCTCTTTTACTGTTTTCCAAACTGTTTTGGGGTGGAACACATGTGCCTACTTGTTACTTTCATGCTTTCCATGTTTTCACATCATATACTTGCTATGTTTATTAGTACATTTATAGTACATGATTTCATCGTTTTACATTACATTTTATGCTATGTATGTCCATTTAGTTCATACTTAGTACATCATTTCACATCACATCACATCACATGCTATGTATGTTCATTTATTGCATACTTAGTACATCGTTTTCATCACATGCTTACATTTTGTTATGACATTTGGGTTGTTTACAATGGAACAATACATTCATTAACATTAGCTATGCCGTTCGTTAGTAGGAAGTGGTACCATAGGAATTGACAACTCCCGTTCCGGACGTCCCAGGGAAAGGGGATGAAAGGAATGACCGAATTCGATATACATAAGCACAGATAGACCTTTAAGTGGTTTAAGGGTTTATCGCCTCAGTCTCAAGGCTTGGATGTATGCATTATAACAATACCGCATAGATGTTCATATCAGTATAGCATGCATTTACACAAAACATAGCTTTGATTTAAACCCAGTTTTACTTCAATACTATGTTCTTGTGCATATGGTTTAGTGATATTTATCACTAGCCATACAGATCAGTTTGGTTACACATTACATGATTTACATTGATCATGCATTTACACATTACATGATTTACATTGATCATGCATTTACACATTACATGATTTACATTGATCATGCATTTACACAAAACATAACGTTGATTTAAACCAAGTTTTACTTCAATACTTTGTTTTTGTGCATTTCACCTATGGTTTAGTTGATGCGTTTTCACTAGCCATACATATCATTTAGGTTACACATTACATGATTTACATTGATCATGCATTTTGACATATTATTCAATACATTTGACAAATTCATTTATACATGGACAATTTACATTGGTGGTTTGTTTGGGTAAGTGATTTAAGTAACGAGGCGTGTGTAATATGATACAAGCATGGTGGATACGCCGTTGGTACTTCCTATATATAAGTGTTTGTATGATATTACATATTATAGCGTTATTTGAATCATTTCAATTTGATACATAGAACATTTTATACAAATAACATATTTTTCACAAGACATTGATTTACAAACAACTTAACTTATACAAACTCATTTTTACATGGTTATTCATTTAACCATGCATTATTTCTCTTATTTATACGTATCATCTGAACTTATTGTTTTTCAAATGATTTACAAAGACAAAGCAAATTACAAGGTTCATGACTAAACATTTTCTTAAACAGAAGTCATGAATCTTATTTTCACAAAACCTATGTACTCGCCGGCATTTTTATGCTGACGTACCTATTTTCACATGTGTTTCAGGAAATGAAGCATAGGATTGATCAAGATACACATAGGCGGACATGGGCCTTAGTGACAATAAAAGATGCAAGACTAGTTGATTATGTTGTATTTCCTTGTTTGTTAAGACATTGTAACACTTTTAATCAATAAAACGAAACTTCAATTGCCATGGATTTGAAACAATTAATTCTGTTACAACACTCCCCGACATTTCCGCCACGTTTTGTATGTTCTACGTGGTCGGGGTGTGACAGAAAAGATGGTATCAGAGCCAATGGTTATAGGGAATTAGGTTATTAGTAATGCTTTGACCTAGTCTATAACCTTCTTAGGACCCTAACGCGAGTTTACTTGCGTTTAGTCATAAAACAATACTGTCACCTATCCTTAGGCGACGACCACAACAAGAACACAATTTTCGAAACCGCTTTGAAAACTAATCATCTGTTCTAGGATGATTGATTACAAGGTTTTGAACCCTCTGTTATATGGTTTTGAACCCCTTTGAATTTTCAAAATCTCGGCAAAGTTTTCGGTTTTAAATAATGTGAACACGTGCAAACTGGAAGGGTGAATGCCTGTATTCTGAGTTTTCTGTCTAGGCAAGCACTTCGTATACATCTCATCAGACGCGAGACCAGTTGTGCTTACCTGGGAATTCTTGGGATGAGTGTTCACTTATAGGCGAGCATGTCTTCGCGATACATTATTTTTGACCCATTTACTTTGATTAGTCACCGTCTCATTTGTTTTCCTTAGGTAACAAACAAATGATCGCAATTTTCATGCGTTATCTTTCTGTTTTGATTGTCCAATAATCTTTCACCTGTTTCTCCCTACGCCTTTCTTTTTCTTCAAGAATGTCTCTTCATCACGATGACGTCCAGATATCTGAGCAAGCAGCCAAATTAGCTTAGCGAATAGGCGAAGTAGTCCTGAAGACTGTTGAATTAGCTACTGCCATGTATCATCTCCAGGATGAAGCCACTCAAGAGTCACCAAGACAGGCAGGACCTAGTCAGGCGACAACACCATCAGCCAATAAACCAATCGAGGAATCAAAGACCATGGATGAACGATCCCCTAAGAAGTCAAAGAAGCGAAAGGCTTCTCAGAACTTCGCCATGGTCGCTCACAATGGTAAAGCAGTCCCTAACCAACCAGCTCAACCCCCTGCTAGGTGTGTATGGCTTTTTCTATGATACCTACATCAAGGAACTATGTACCTTCCAAACTACTCTTGTGATTTCTCTCTTTCAAATGATTGCTCATGATTCCCTCGAAAATTTTAAGTACTCGTTTCACTCTAAGAAACAAAGTAACACTTTTAATCAATAAAACGAAACTTCAATTGCCATGGATTTGAAACAATTAATTCTGTTACAACACTCCCCGACATTTCCGCCACGTTTTGTATGTTCTACGTGGTCGGGGTGTGACATGGCGCGCATCCTTGGCTCCAATCACAAAAGATCGACCACGAGCTTGAATTTCTTTAGGACAGTCTTTCTTGTAGTGATCTTTGCTTCCGCATCCAAAACATCCTTGATTACGACCATTCCCGTTCCCATTCTTGTTACCAAAACCACTTCCTGATCCAGTATTATTTCCCGTTCCCCAACATGATTCAGTACGGTGGCCAGTCTTGCCACACTTGTCACACTTGACAACCCGACAATCACCCAAGTGATGAAATTTGCATCGCTCGCACTTAGGTAAAGTACCAGCGTACTTCTTAGGACCAGTGTCGTTTGTGGCTACAAACGCCCTTGCATCCTTTTGCGGGTTATTCTGTCGCCTGTTGTTGTTGTTGTTGTTGGGGTTATTGTTATTGTTGTTGTGGTTGTTGTTACTGTTGTTGTTGTTATTACCGCGGGTTCCCTTCTTGAAATTCGAGTAACTCCTCTTCCCACGGTTGGAAGACTCGACATGTGTTTCCTTCTTATCATCACCTTTCTCAGTGAATATTTTCATCCTGACCCCGTCTTCAGTAAGACTCACGGCTATAGTCACAGCCAGAGTAATAGTTGTGGGTTTAGCTGCAGTAACCAGACTTCGAATCTTGTCAGAAAGTCCCCAGATGTAGCGTTCGATACGCTTGTATTCTGGTGTTACAAGATAAGGAATCACGCGGGACAGATCGTGAAATCTTTGCGTATATCCCGTGATATCAGCTCCGACCATGGTAAGGTTCCAAAACTCGTTCTCCAACTTCTGGAGTTCAGCACGAGAACAGTACTTATCCCTCATACGTTCCTTCAGTTCATCCCAAGTCAACGCATAAGCAGCGTTTTCACCCAAAGTTTGCACTTGTAGGTTCCACCATGTAAGAGCCTCGTTGAGAAACAAGCCAGTAACGAAAGTGACTTGCTGATTAGCGGAACATCTGCTCATTCTGATAGTGGAATCCGTTTTCTCTGTCCATCTTACGTAAGCCATAGCACCGCCCGTGCCATCGTAGTTAAGTGGCTTGCAGTCCAGAAACTGCTTGAATGTGCACCCTGAAATTGGACAACGGATTTTTGAATGAGCAAACAGTGAATCGCACGAATAGATTTAGAAAGAAATTTGATAAGTCGTAACAAAACAGCTAAATGTTACCCGTATTATTTGTTCCACCTGAAGTACCGCCTGGACCCTGGCCTCCTGATCCACCGGTGCCACCACTTTGTTCGACACGGGATGCCTCATACAGTGCGATAGCTTGAGCGATTCTCTGCTCTATAAGTGCATTCAGTTCCGCCTCGGTCGTAGGCATTGGTGGAGGTGGGGGTGGATTAGTCCGTGAACGTAAGACTCTCCTCGGTGGCATGATTCTTCCAAAGGAGAAATAGGATAAAGATTAGACGTTGATTTGGTTTGTAAAAAAAATATTCATAACATTAATAGCAATATCACCACCAAACATATAATGCTAGTAAAAGTTAATATAAACGATAAGATATGTCCAACCAGACCACTCAGATGCATTTAATAGATAACACCAAGTTTTTCATATATATAGTCAACCGGTTACATAATCGTTTGAAAGGAACAAAAATAGACTCGGGCTACATAACCCGGTCATACTAGTCTAGTACAACAAAAGAGATAACAAGATCTTCCTTCCAACTGTGTGATCCGCCGTATGTCGGTTGTCTTCAAAACTTGGTGGAGCATCAATATGTACACAAAACGGATATAGATACCCGTCCCAAAAGTATAATACCTGTAAACATAGTCTATGGTGGGGGAAAAACTGGTGGTGGAATCGGGAACAACAACCTGTGAACATCAGAAACCCTACCCTCCAAATCTAGAACCAAACGGTTCAGGAACACAATCTGCTGCTCCAGCGTCAGAACACGAGCAGGTAAATCAACTGGCGGTAGATCCACTGGTGGCATCTGGGGTGGTAGTGGGGGTAATGGTGGTGACCCTGGTGGTGGTGGTGGAGCATGGGGTGGTAAATGGGCTGGTGGTTGTGGTGCCAGAAGTACCAAACCAAGAAGGTGAGTAAGCTCATCCTCGAGTTCGCTAACTCGACGGATAACAAAGTCTATCTGATGCTCGAGTGTGAGCACATGAGCCGGTAACTCGGTAGTAGCAACTAGGTAATGCAATGGGTGGTATGGGTCTGTGATGGGCATATCATGTGGGTATAGGTCCATGTCCCCGGGTGGTATATGGGCATGTCCAGAGGGTCCTGCCTCGTCAGTGTGGTCTATATGTGGTAGAATAGGGGCAACATGATCATGTGCAGGGGCAACTGGCTCATCTGGTAAGACATCATCCAACTCAATGTCTGCATTGCGCTGTAGGCCAATGGCCTGCAGTGCGGATGAAGTAACAGATGCATAAGAAGAAGCATCTGAATCGGTATCGGAGTCAGAAGAAATGACAATAACCGGGACTACCGGTGCAGCGATCTCCAAAATAACCAAGTCATGAACATCCCCGTCTCCCAACTCATCACCTAAATGCTCCACAGGAATCACAGGAACAACGGCGTCGTCATCCTCGTCGAGGTCGTCAATGAAGGGCATAATAGCAAGGGGAAGGACATCCCACGGTATAACCTCGACCACATGTTCACCCTCCGGGTGACCCATGATAACTACGTCGTTGAGATGCGGAGGCACATCTAATATGTCATCGTCGATAATATCACCTAGCAATGCGAATGGCTGGAAGTCATCCATATCGCCATCCGATCCCGTCTCGCTATCAGAAGTAATCACCTGAACCTCAGGTACATAATCGTCATCCGAAGAGGGTATCATGGGATCCACATCGTCATAAATGTTACTTCCTTCAGAGGAAGACATGATATCCTGAGAAATAAGTTGTTCGGCACGTATGAGTATTTGTTACTTTATATATATATACACGAAATGTATTTTTCACATAATGTTCATTTTAAGTTATCCTAATTGAGTTGTGTGGATTAACTTAAAGTTGCATGTCTACCATTTAGATGACTAAGACACTAATGTCCTTGCTTGATTTGTATGAGATGAATTCTTGTTGAAAATGGACCATGAAAAATGTTTATGCAAATGAAAACATTTGTTTGTGTTTAGATGGTTTTCATGAGAGATCCCTAGTGATTGTAGACTTAGACTCAATAAAGAATCCTGGTTCACTACAATCGATGCTCTGATACCAATCTGTCACACCCGCTCGTAGCGGAAACGCAAGGTGTGATCTGTATGGTTTTCATTGCATAAATATCGATGTACATGAACAAGCTATATGAATAAAACATACTCCATTGCCATTACATAAGTGTTTCAAAAGATTACAACATAAGTTTAAGGTGTCGGTTACAAACCATTATCATAAAAGTAAAGTATTATTGTTTCATACATTAACATGAAATAAACTACTAAGGTTTAAACCATCATATTTCCGCAAAGAGGCGGAATAAAATAGTTAAACCCTTCAAAAGATGGCATGGAGTTCTTGTACTTGTTATCTTCACTGGGAAACCTGACATGGTCCTTTAATTCCCTGAAATACATGTTAAGTTTGGAAAACATCAACAAAAGTTGGTGAATTCATGCAATTTAGTTGTAAAAGATGTATTTAAAATGTAAGTTGTAGTATGTAAAGCGTCAATGAAATCGTTGATCATTAATGTTTTGCAAGGACATTAATATGTGTGACGAAAAAGGAAGCAATCCAACCCTAGACGATTTTATGTCGACTCCTATCGACTGGGACACAAACGCACTCTTCTGTATGGGTCCACGACCAAGAGTGGGGCTCGCCAAAACCCATTAGATCTAACCACTTGTACCTAGGTCCAAACTGGATTAATGGTGCTTAGATGTATAACCCTAATTCGCACATGATCTAAGGTGTTTCATTCCCTAACTTTAACATACGTTGAACATGTATTTTCCCCAATAGTTGTAAAGTTGTAAAACATTTAAATGAATAGGGGACATGAACTCACAGTATCGCGTCCTGTGAATAGATGTAAATAAGATCTCACGTGCGGTCGTCCTGAATAGCGTTGCGACCTACAAATGTTCTTATTTTTGTTAGACACTTCGGTCTTTGTAAAGAACTTGAGTACAAGTCTTGTGTCTTCAATATGTGTAAGACTTGTATGTCTTTGCTGTTTGTTAACTGTGTATTCGATGAATGAGTTGTTCAAATGTTATATATATATTTTTCACCAAATATATATATATATATATAAATGTTATCTTGTATCTTGTGAGTTGTATAGTCGGATCTAGTCCGCTAAATTTCGTGTCTTATATGTATCAACTGTATAGTTGTGTTTCCAATAATGGTATCATTGGGCCAAGCCCATGTTTTCAAGTTATTGGGCTTAAATAGTGCTGGGCCTTAAATAGTGCTGGGCCTCAATAGTGTTGGGCCTCAAATAGTGTTGGGCCTCAAATAGTGTTGGGCCTCAAATAGTGTTGGGCCTCAAATAGTGTTGGGCTTGAATAGTGTTGGGCTTGAATAGTGTTGGGCTTGAATAGTGTTGGGCTTGAATAGTGTTTTGAGTTTAAATGTGACATTAGATGCAAGTTCCTACTTTGATATATATAACTAATACATCAAGTAATACATGTCACAAAAATTGTTAAAGTAACCAAATATATATTTTAAAAAATATATATTTTTCTTGTCTTTTATTTTATAAAAACTTTCTTTAACAACCTTTTTAATCTTGTAGAGATTTAACCATATATGTGGTTACTTTATAAAATAAAGTTTTTATGAAAAATGGCCATATAACCTTTGTATTTTTATCTTAACCATGTTTCATAAACATATCATTTTCTTTTTCTTTCAAATCATCATCAATTTACTCAACATCTTAACTAAACATATGAGACTTTTATAACATGAAATTATCAAGCTGATATCCAAATCATGTAGGGTTTTAACCATGATCATTTCATATGCTAACAAGTTCAAAAACCAAGTTAAATTTTAGTTTTAACAACTTTTATAAAAAAATCTCTAGTTGTATGTTACTTTTTATAATCTTGTGAAAGTCTTGTTTTTAAATAAAAACCTTAAATACTTTCACAAGATCAATAGTTATGATCATCCATTTAATCCTTTATGTTAAAAACCCTTTAACATAAACATGTATAATTTTTAGATCATAACTTAAAACATCTTCTAACATTTATTTGTATCATAACCATCATAACAAGATTAAATAAGCATATAACAAGTCTTAGATCACAATATAAACAAACATAATTATATCATGATTTTTATTCTTTGCTTCTTTGTATTTTTTTTTCATGTTTATTATGTATGATATTTAGTTATTATTAGCTATAATAACAATCATAAACATAATATATTTGTATAAAAAAAAAATAGTTATAGAAGCTTACTTCTAGCACTAGGCTAGGGATGATCTTAGAAGATTATTAAGAACTAAGAAGATGGTGATCTTGATGGTAGAACACTTTTGTATGGATGAAAACCCTTCCTTTTGCTTCCAAAAGCTTTAGATCACCTTATGTTACTTGGAAACCCATGTTAATCATCTAATAAAAGACTAAAATTGAAGTGGGTTTTTAGTGTTCTTGGTAAGATGGATGAATATGATGAGAGAGTTCTTGGTTGGTGATAGATGAAAATGAGGTAAAGTGTGCTAGTAAGACTTAATGGTTAAGTGTTAAAATTAATTACCAATTCTCATCCACTGGTAACTAAGAACATAATATCTAGATATTTACCCACATAAACAAGGGGTGTGGGGCCCCTTGTTCACGGTCACAAGGTGGGGGGGGGGGGGTGGTCTTATGTGGTAAAAATAAGTTAGTTATTTTTAAGGTTTCAAATGAATTATAAGATGTAAGTATTTAGGTGTTAAGGGTTTGCAATTTTCCGAGATGTTTCTTGACTTGAAATGACCATAAACTAGCTTTATAAGACCTAAAATAATAATCACTAGTTCGCTACATGTGCCAAAATATAGTTCGGCTAGATGTTTAGCGCTCGTTTCACTAGTAAATAGTCGAAAGGTACGCTTATGGAAGTTGTAGGAAAAATTCCAGTTATGTGTGTAATGGATATTCCATAATTATTTTTATATGAAATTGGTGCCTAAACATCAATTTTTGCATCTTGTAATAAAATACAATTGCTGAATTTTGCGGAAAATTCATGAAATGGTCACTTTTAGCGTTTTTCGGATAGTTTTTAGTGCTACCGGCCATTGGTAAAATATTAACCGAACTCTTGTATTCCCATATAGGGTTTAATATATAATTGATATTGGACTCTCATCCGAGTCCTTAAGATGTCATTTTAGATGTTTTCTGCGGATCCGGAGTTTTCGTCAGCACTCTAGTTCACTAGGCACTACTCTAGTTGTTTCGATGAATTGTTTGCACTATTTCAAATGTACCCAATAAAAGTGAATCATGTGTAATAATAAATGAATATTCCATGAGTTTTCTAAGATGTATATTATGAAATCATGCAGTCCGAATATTCAAAACACATACTTGTATTATGTAAATCATCGTTTTAAATGTAAGTAAATTACCCGAAGGTGGCAGTTGTCACATTATTTGACACAAAGTCACAAATAGACTCCTACGAATAAATTTCGGGACGAAATTTCCTAAAGTAGGGGAGACTGTGACACCTGGGTCACTGCGATCATCAAACAAATGCCAAGCTAATGAAATATTGTATTTCATACTTGGGATCTGTATAAATATGTGTATCTTTTGCACATATAAACTCTTATTCGATTTCAAGCTCTAAATCGCTTTCTGGAAGGTTATACGCGCTCTGATGCATAAATATAACTAGTTTAATGCAACGAACACTCCGGAATAGTGAAATAGGCTTAACATACCTTAAATAACCTTTACATAACTTAGAAATAAGTTTTGAAGGCTTTGGTATGGCAAAATCAAGTTAAATCACTTACAGGGACTAAAGTTGACAAACTGCGAAAGTATGCCAATTTGAACTGTAACAGACATTTCGGAACATGACCATAAGTTAAACATACCATAAATATCCTTCACATAGCTTAGAAATAGGCTTTGAGGGGTTCGGTGTGCTAAAATAAACTTTTGGGTCATTCAGGGACTAAAAGCGTCAAAAAGTGCACAAGTTTGCATTTTCGCGCATAACTTACGTTCTGGATACATCCAGACATCCAATAATTTATTTAAGCACTAAAACATTTTATTTTAGTGTTTGGCATAAGAAAAATCCATTCGTCACGCCATTTGGATCGTTTTTCGCACTTATGCGCATTCCGTCGTAATTAACCGAACATCGCAAACGTACGGCTAAACGAACCGACATCCGAGATATTTTTAAGCACATTTTAAGTTCCCTATACTTTAAATTCATTTTAGAGCTTTGAAATGGGGTTAACGGGCCTTAAACGTGTCGGAAATGAGCCTATTACACAGCGGGGACCAAAACTGTAAATCTGCCAAACTTGGTCCTTGCGCACCTCAACAATGGGAGTGTTGCGGTGCGCAAGCGGGGGCCAGATGTAGCAAAACGTTTTTCTCAGCTGTTAACTGCCCTTAAACACTCCCCAAAGGCCAAGTGCCACATGTTAATCTCTTGTGGTGGCCAAAATCAGTTACCACAACATTTCGACAAGTGTACGGGCTAGATCATTCCCTCTTCTCCAAGAAACGATCCTAACGGTGAACCGAAAACTATAAATACCCACCTCCACCCTTCACTTTTCCTCACAAGAATCTGATCTAATGTGCTCTAAGTTGAAACCTTTGTTTCATACCTGAGCTATTTTGATCTAGATTAGCATTCGGGGACCCTTTGTAGGTGTTCCTTTGTTCTTTTATTGTTTTCGAGTCCGAAAGTCAAACTTTGTTTGACTTTCTGCATTGACCAGTTTATGGTCAATGCGAAGTTCATTTGAACTTCGCAACGTGATTGTAAGCACGATGGTTATAGTCCTTTGTGACTATGCCTACTGATTACCACGTTGTCTAGGGTCGTAAGGGTAAGCGATCTAATAAATCGCTTATACCTTCGAACCCGACCCATTTGGTCGATCATTAGGATCCGACCAAGCACATTAGGTGACCATAGTATATAGGGAATAACCTTCCGAGGTTATACCTTATGGTCGTTTCGTTTAAGTAGTTGTATGATAGGTAGTTTATATGCCTTAGGTAAATTACCAAAATACCCCTTTGATGCCAAAATTCATTTTTAGCATATGTAACATAACTTATGACATCTAAACTGATTTAACAACAATATTAAACATGTAGAGGCATATTCTACTTATCATAGGACTAGTTAGGCGGTCCGAACGCGTTTCACGCGAACGACGCGTTAAAGTAGCATAAGCTACCTAAACGGGTCGTAATGGGTCGTAAGCACTTAGGTTAGGTTTCATTTAGTATGTAGGCTTTGTTAAACCATATTACACGAGTCTCCATACTCGTTTGGTTTACGAACCCTCATTCTACCCGATCCTCCAACTTAGGTCCGGTTTTTTAACATAGTTACCTATATTAGGTGCCGTTTGATATCCGCGATCTCTAGCATTGTTTGATTGTTACTCAAGGACTACTAAGCAATCTCAAGTGAGTACATAGACCCCTCTTTTACTGTTTTCCAAACTTTTTGGGGTGAAACACATGTGCCTACTTGTTACTTTCATTGCTTTCCTGTTTTCACATCATATACTCGCTATGTTCATTAGTATATTTATAGTACATGATTTCAATACATTTCATGCTAGGTACGCCCATTGTGTGCATACTTAGTACATTGTTTTACATTACATTTCATGCTATGTATGTCCATTGTGTTCATACTTAGTACATCGTTTTACATTACATTTCATGCTAGGTACGCCCATTGTGTGCATACTTAGTACATTGTTTTACATTACATTTTGTTGCATATGCTCATCCAGCATATGAACACATTATATTACATTTTGAACCGTTGTAACTATTTGACTATGTGAACCGTTGTAACCATTTGATTATATGAACCGTTTGTAACTGTTGAACCATGTGAACCGTTTGTAACTGTTGAACCGTGTGAACCATTTGCATCTGTTGACATGATTTACATTTGACAATAAACATTTGACTATACATAAACATTTCTACAATTGTTAAACATTACATCTTGGTGGTTTGGTTTGAGTAAGTGATTTAAGTAACGAGGCGTGTGTAATATGATACAAACATGGTGGATACGCCGCTGGTACTTCCTATATATATGTGTTTGTATGATATTACATATCGTAGCGTTATTTGAATCATTTCAATTTGAGACATATAACATTTTATACAAATAACATACTTTTCACAAGACATTGTTTACAAACAACTTATCTTATATAAACTCATTTTACATGGTTATTAATTTAACCATACATTATTCTTTTATCTATACATATCATCTGAACTTATTGTTTTTTTCAAACGATTTACAAGACAAAGCAAATTACAAGGTTCATGACTAAACATTTTCTCAAACATAAGTCATGAATCCTATTTTCACAAAACCTATGTATCTCACAGGCATTTTTATGCTGACGTACCTATTTTCACATGTGTTTTCAGGAGATGATGCATAGGACTTATCAAGACATACTTAGGCGGACCTGTGCCTTAGTGACTTAAAACGAGACAAGAACTAGTTAATTTATGTTATGTACTCTTTGATTATTGTTTAAAACAATGTAAACTTTCATGTTTGATTAATAAAACGAAACTTCAATTTCCATGGTTGTGAAACATTTATTCTGTTACAACACTCCCCGACGTTTCTGCCACATTTTGTATGTTCTACGTGGTCGGGGTGTGACATGTTTGGCTTATGTCACAGTTCCGGAGTGTACATCGCGTTAAACTGATTGCGTTTACGCACCAGTTTGTGATGTGTGCAAAATGCAACATATAAATTACATCAATTATGGCATAAAACTAACCCTTTTTTAGTACTAATGTTGGAAAAAGTGTGTTTTTGTCTTCCTTTTGTATTTTCAGGATTAAATGAGCTCAAATTAACAAAAGAAGCAAAAATGCAGCTAAATCTAACATAAATACAAGAAAAGGAACAAACGTGGCATGCCCGACCTCCCCGACAGCATCTTCCCAAGCAAAACAAAAGAACAGAAAGCTGAACACGCCCCGTGCTCAGTGAACACGGGGGCATGCCCAAGTGCCAGCATAAAAGACAAAGCTATAGAAGCTTCTATCGCCCACCACGGGGCCATGCTCAGCGGACACGGGGCCGTGGTCAACTATAAGATTCACAGAATCCAGGCAAATCTTGATAGTATAGATACGCTTCTGCACACGGGGGCGTGCCCAGCGGACACGGGGGCGTGGTCAACTGATGCAGACAAACTGCAATTAATGAAGAAAGAGAAGGATGATGGACACGGGGCCGTGCCCGAGCTGCTGTTCAGGCTATAAATAGGGGTGCTTGGCTCATTTGCAAACCATCCCTTGGCACACCACCTCTCTCACACTTCACCCACCACCCACCACCATCACAACACCATCATCCACCACCATCATCCATTGTCCATCATAGAGTGTGTGAGTCGTCTCGGGATCCAAGATTGATTGTAAGAGTTCTTGACAATCAAAGGCCATGTTTGCCTAAGTCTCTTACATCACTTGGTGAAGACAAGTGTCTAGTGTAATACTTTTTATTTTTAATCTTTTCGCACTTTTTACTTGGTTATGTATTAATGACTTTAATAACTAGTTCCTTATGTTGAAGGTGATTCTTCCTTATCGTTTGTCCGTGGTGTCTTGGCATTATTTTACTGTCTATATAAAATAAAAGATTTTCACCATTCATATCTCCACGGTCTATATGGAGGTATGTTGGCTACCTGGTCGGGGGTTAAGGGAACGGTTTGGTAAGAGTCTTGCCTTGTTCAGTGTATAGATCCTGCAAGGACCTGGGTCAAATTTAGTAGGACCTCCTTCAATACCCACCGGTATTGGATGGTGGGGGTCCAAACTCTTTGATCCCCTCATATGTAAGCTACTATTAATACTTTAACCCGGCTACTTAGGACTGTATCCCTGCTGACTCAGACTACTTAGCCGAGGGTACCGTCACCTTCAAAAGAGGGGCCTACCACAATACGCATTAATAACTTAATTAATTATCTTTCAATAATCCGACCCTTTAGGATTGTATCCTTGCTGACTCAAACTACTGGGTTGAGAGTAGCGTCACCTTCAAAAGAGGGGCCTACTACAATAACTAAGATAATCTCTTAAAAAGTGCAAAAGTGCGGAAATAATCAAAGGTTACACTAAACACGAGTCGGAGCCAAGTGATTCATCTTGTCTATCTGTTTTTATTTTATTTTTATTTTTCAGCATTTTAGTTAGTTTTTATTTTTCTAGTTTAAAACGTTTTTCCAAACTTTTGATTTGATTAGACGTTGAGGATAAACCGGTACTAAAAGCTCTTGTGTCCTTGGACGACCTCGGTATCTTACCAACACTATACTACGCTCACGATGGGTGCACTTGCCCATATGTGTGTTTAGTGTTAGTAAATATCGTGTTTTATAAATTTAAAACGTGGCTAAAAAGTGTAAAAGGGCTTAAAATATACATTAAAAACCATACACACTACACAAGCATCAAGTTTTTTGGCACCGTTGCCGGGGACATAAGGATTTTATGAAAGTTAGGAATCAGCGGCCTAATCGTTTTTTCTAATTTTTATGTTTTTTTTAAGGATTTTTGAAGTTTTTCAGTTTCTGCAGAAGCTCAGCACGGGCCGTGCCTGGTCGGACACGGGCCGTGTCCAGCATTGTTACTGGCAGTTTTTATTTTCCGAGTTACAGAGAGTAGAGCACGGGGCCGTGTCGGTGCAACACGGGGCCGTGTCCAACTCCCCAGTAACAGGGATCCGGAAAGCAATCAGTGTATCTCCGACCATGGGCCGTGTTCACCTGAACACGGGGCCATGGTGAACCTTCTGACCAACGTTCTTTTCTGTTTTTATTGCAGGACTTGGAACCCAGGCGCCACATCTGAACTTTCTACGTAGTGTATGAGCTCCAGTTCTAGTAGAGACATAAAAGAACCTCTTGAAGAACCCGAATGCTTTCTCAGAAAAAGACTTAAAGCTAAAAACCAAGAGAAAGTTTCAGGGGACCCACTTCCAATGGCGGACCAACGTACCCTCATGGATTACCTACGACCCACCGTAGGTAATCTCGGCGCCGCTATCAATGCACCGAATGTCGAAGCCAATAACTTCGAACTTCGGCCACATTTAATACAAATGCTTCAAAACTCCGCAACCTTCCATGGGCTTGCGGACGAGGATCCCCATCTACATATTACTAATTTCTTATAAATATGTGATACCTTTCGGATCAATGGAGCATCAAACGATGCCATCCGCCTTCGGATGTTTCCATTTTCACTAAAAGACCGAGCTAAGACTTGGCTTAATATCCTCCCAGTTGGCTCGGTAAACACGTGGGATGAACTAGCCTAAAAGTTTCTATATAAGTATTTCCCTCCTGCTAAAACGGCTAAATTAATGACTGAAATTAATACATATTCACAAGAGGATGGGGAATCAATATATGAAACTTGGGAAAGGTCAAGGAGCTACTAAGAAAGTGTCCTCATCACGGTCTTGCGGTATAGCAACAAGTATCCACTTTCTACAATGGGTTGTTGCCACACACAAGACAAACACTTGATTCTAGCTCCGGGGGACTCTTTGGTAATCGTCTCCCAAATGAAATATATAATCAAATTGAGGAAATTGCTCAAACCAATTTTCAGTGGCACACTCCCCGAGGAAATAAATCTATTGCCCCGGGCGCCCATAAGGTTGATGAAATCACTTCTTTGCAAGCCCAAATCGAGGCCCTTTCTTCAAAAATCAAAAAGTTAGAAATGGCAAAAACGGTCTCGGTAATAGCTTGTGAAGGGTGTGGTGGGCCACATGAAAATTGGAATTGTATGAAATAATTAGATGATCAAACGGAAACGGTAAACTACATTGATAATAGACCTAGGCCGTCGGGTCCTCCAACGGGTACCTACAACCAAGGATAGCGTAACCACCCTAACCTTGGTTGGAGAGATCCCGGCAATAGTAGTAACCAACAAAACCAACGAACTAACTTTCAACAACCACAAAATTTCTCTCAACAACAAGGTGGACGAGAAAGGATTGAAGATACTTTATCTCGCCTCATCTCCGACACCGAAAAGAAAAACTCGGATCGATTTCAACAGTTGGAATCGAATTTTAGAAATCAACAAGCTAGCATTCAAAACATTGAAAAACAATTAAATCAAATAGCTCAAAATTTCTCCGAGAGACCACAAGGCGCGTTACCAAGTAATACCGAAACCAACCCAAAGGCGCAAGCACATCTCATAACATTGAGAAACCGTACCGTGGGTCCCGATGAGGCTCCACTTTCACCAACTGAAAGAAGCCAATCTAGCCAAACCAGAACTCCACCCGCGCCCCAACAAGAGAAGGCTTCTCCACCAGTTCAAGAGCCTACTAAGACTCCTCCGGTTCCATACCCCGGTCGGTTAATTCGTCAAAAGACCGATGAGCAATTCGCAAAGTTCGAAAATTTACTAAAACAATTGCATGTTAATATTCCATTTATCGAAGTCCCAACTCAAATGCCTAAATATTCAAAATTTATGAGGGACTTCCTCACTCATAAAAGGAAAATTGAATCATTGCAATTAGTTAACTTAGGTGAAGAATGCTCCGCCTTACTACTCAACAAACTCCCGCAAAAGAAGCTTGACCCCGGAAGCTTCACAATTCCTTGCTCGATTGGGAAATCTTCCATTCGTAATGCACTAGCCGATCTCGGGGCAAGCATCAACCTCATGCCCTCATCAATGTTCAATCGACTTGGCTTAGGAAAAACAAGTCCTACAAAAATAAGCATACAACTCGCCGATAGATCCGTCAAATATCCACAAGGTGTCGTTGAAAATCTATTGGTCAAAGTCGGCGAATTTGTCTTTCCGGCCGACTTTGCCATACTAGATATGGAGGAAGATACCGAAGTACCACTCATCCTAGGGAGGCTATTCCTAGCTACGGCCCAAGCAGTGGTAGATATGAATGATGGAACATTAACATTGAGGGTTGGGGACGAGGAAGTAAAGTTTGGAGTCGGAAAAAGAGTAGAAGACGACCCGGTCAACTACATGAAGGTCATTGACTCAAGTTTGGATGATGCTCTCCGACGGTGTAGCATGGGATGCAAAACATCCCACTTGGGTAACATATGACCAGGCTTTGGGTCTAGCCAAGGACCCTTATAAACGTGGTGCACCACGGAGGCATTCTGCGGAACTATCCTTAGTTTAGTTTAGATTAACTTTTATGTTTTCTAGTTTAGTTTTAATTTTCAGGAATAAGACACACTCGGGATGGCGAAGGATAACAAGGGAAACTTGAACCAGCACCCCATGCACGAAAACAGGGCCATCCGACGAAACTTTCTTCATTACAGCAAGTTCAGCACGGGCCGTGCCCGCCCAACACGGCCCCGTGCTGCACAGTCTGCAGAAAATGCCCAGTTCAGGTAAACTGGACACGGGCCGTGTTCACCCAACACGCCCCCGTGTCCAGGCTTATGTTTCTTTTTACAATTTTTTGTTACTGGCGACTGACCACGGGGCCGTGCCCGGACACCACGGGGCCGTGTCCAGACCCCCAGTAACATAAAATTTTGCTTTTTCACACCTTTTTACACATTCAATCAACCTAAAAACTTATTTTTGGGACACATTGAGGACAATGTGTAATTTAAGTGTGGGGGGGATGCTAAAACTTTGAATCTTGCAAGTCCTAATTACAAGCCTTACACAAAACTCTATTGGAACCGCTAATCACCCCAAATTTTTTCAAAATTTTTTTTTTTTTTACTTGTCTAGGTTTAACTTGGGAATTTCAAGTTCTAAAAAGGTTATATTTTTACAAATTTACAACCGATAGCGTCGTGATAAAAAGAACCAACATAAGAAAATTATGAAACGGCATGACAAGCTTAGTTAAAATTTGATTATATATACTTGATCACATAAAAATCCATTCCCACAAAAGTGAGTTTTGAGCCTTTATTGAGCATACAAATACATATCTTTAAACTAAATGCTCATTTTTCGTTTCTTGTGTGAATAGCCTCTTGGTTCTTACAACTCTAGAACTTGCCACGACGATACATTCCCGGTCCTTA
The DNA here is from genome assembly GCA_030545235.1 of Helianthus tuberosus. Taxonomy (NCBI): domain Eukaryota; kingdom Viridiplantae; phylum Streptophyta; class Magnoliopsida; order Asterales; family Asteraceae; genus Helianthus; species Helianthus tuberosus. The sequence goes on along the minus strand of CM060411.1, from coordinate 111,992,174 downwards.
CCAACTTAAACCCAAGTAAGTAAATGATGGAGGCATTAGGACTAACCCTTTTTATTTCTACACCATTATTTTTTTTTACCACCTACCCATAATCCCCCTAGTTAACCCCTTTGAGCCTAAACCTTTTCATTTCTTAACCCAAACCAAACACCCTTTCACCCACCAAAACCTTTTTATTTTTAACCCTTTGTTTTAGTAACAAGCTCGGTTTTTCTTATGACTTTTTCAAAAAAAAAAATGTGTTGATGATGAAGCAAAAGAAATAAACAAGCAAAATAACTTTGTTTGAATAGTAGCTTCATCAAAATAAAAATTGAAAAAATAAAAAAGTCTTACGAAAACCGATGCTTTTTACGTTTTTCGCCCTTTTTCTACTAACCACTAACCCAACCACCTACCTTTAACCCAAGCCTAACCTTTCACCCAAAAAGTCCTCTTGATATTTACAAAGGTATATAGTTAAAAAGGAGGAGGATTGATTGCTTGGAAAGCTATGGTAAGAGTAAGTTCCATGCCGCTCTCGAGTGATTCACTAAAATACATCTTCGGCCGAGTGTTGAGTGATCCCCCGTGAGGTATGTGAACTTGTATATAAATAGAATTTTAAAGAGGCATGTTATGCCCTAATAAATAATTTATCATATGTAATGTTTTAAATAAGTCATGACGAATAGGATTGTAAATAAATAAAAATAAAAACTTAATAAAGAATCTTGGAAATCCCGACACTCTATGTAAAGCCCAAAAACCTTCTCTTCTACCCATTCCATTTGGGAGTGTAAAGCCACATTATAAAGAGTTTTGCTTGAGGACAAGCAAAGATTCAAGTGTGGGGGTATTTGATGTGTGCAAAATGTAACATATAAATTACATCAATTGTGGCATAAAACTAGCCCTTTTTTAGTACTAATGTTGGAAAAAGTGTGTTTTTGTCTTCCTTTTGTATTTTCAGGATTAAATGAGCTCAAATTAACAAAAGAAGCAAAAAGGCAGCTAAATCTAACATAGATACAAGAAAAGGAACAAACGTGGCATGCCCGACCTCCCCAACAGCATCTTCCCAAGCAAAACAAAAGAACAGAAAGCTGAACACGTCCCTTGCTCAGTGAACACGGGGGCGTGCCCAAGTGCCAGCATAAAAGACAAAGCTATAGAAGCTTCTATCGCCCACCACGGGGCCGTGCTCAGCGGACACGGGGCCGTGGTCAACTATAAGATTCGCAGAAACCAGGTAAATCTTGATAGTACAGATACGCTTCTGCACACAGGGGCGTGCCCAGCGGACACGGGCGCGTGGTCAACTGATGCAGACAAACTGCAATTAATGAAGAAAGAGAAGGATGATGGACACGGGGCCGTGCCCAATGGACACGGGGCTGTGCCCGAGCTGCTGTTCAGGCTATAAATAGGGGTGCTTGGCTCATTTGCAAACCATCCCTTGGCACACCACCACTCTCACACTTCACCCACCACCCACCACCATCATAACACCATCATCTACCACCATCATCCATTGTCCATCATAGAGTGTGTGAGTCGTCTCGGGATCCAAGATTGATCGTAAGAGTTCTTGACAATCAAAGGCCATGTTTGCCTAAGTCTCTTACATCACTTGGTGAAGACAAGTGTCTAGTGTAATACTTTTTATTTTTAATCTTTTCGCACTTTTTACTTGGTTATGTATTAATGACTTTAATAACTAGTTTCTTATGTTGAAGGTGATTCTTCCTTATCGTTTGTCCTTGGTGTCTTGGCATTATTTTACTATCTATATAAAATAAAAGATTTTCACCATTCATATCTCCACGGTCTATATGGAGGTATGTTGGCTACCTGGTCGGGGGTTAAGGGAACGGTTTGGTAAGAGTCTTGCCTTGTTCAGTGTATAGATCCTGCAAGGAACTGGGTCAAATTTTGTAGGACCTCCTTCAATACCCACCGGTATTGGATGGCGGGGGTCCAAACTCTTTGATCCCCTCATATGTAAGCTACTATTAATACTTTAACCCGGCTACTTAGGACTGTATCCCTGCTGACTCAGACTACTTAGCCGAGGGTAACGTCACCTTCAAAAGAGGGGCCTACCACAATACGCATTAATAACTTAATTAATTATCTTTCAATAATCCGACCTTTTTGGATTGTATCCTTGCTGACTCAAACTACTGGGTTGAGGGTAATGTCACCTTCAAAAGAGGGGCCTGCTACAATAACTAAGATAATCTCTTAAAAAGTGCAAAAGTGCGGAAATAATCAAAGGTTACACTAAACACGAGTCGGAGCCAAGTGATTCATCTTGTCTATCTGTTTTTATTTTAGTTTATTTTTCAGCATTTTAGTTAGTTTTTTTTTTCTAGTTTAAAACCTTTTTATAAACTTTTGATTTGATTAGACGTTGAGGATAAACCGGTACTAAAAGCTCTTGTGTCCTTGGACGACCTCGGTATCTTACCAACACTATACTACGCTCACTATGGGTGCACTTGCCCATATATGTGTTTAGTGTTAGTAAATATCGTGTTTTATAAATTTAAAACTTTGCTAAAAAGTGTAAAAGGTCTTAAAATATACATTAAAAACCATACACACTACACACGCATCAGTTTGCGTATAACCTTCAAGAAAGCGATTTAAAGCTTGAAATCGGAATCGAATCAAATCGTAAAATCATCAAGCACAATAACACATATAATAACACCAAAGCACATTGTTTTATTGATAATCAACATTGTTTTACATTATACGATGATTACAGAACACAGTTGTCACAGTCTCCCCTACTTTAGGAAATTTCGTTCCGAAATTTTTACTTAGAGGAAACTTGTGAAAACAAATGCGGATATTTTGTCTTCATCTCGTCCTCACGTTCCCAAGTAAACTCTGGGCCACGTTTGGAATCCCAGCGAACTTTGACCAATCGAATCTGTTTGTTCTTCAACTGTTTGAATGTACGGTCCACTATCTCCACAGGTTTCTCGACAAAGTGCATCGTTTCATCGATTTGAATCTCGTCGAGAGGAATGTGAAGATCAGCATCAGCTAAACACTTTCTCAAATTGGACACGTGTAAAGTCGGATGAATATTTCCAAGTTCTGGAGGTAGCTCTAGTCGATAGGCAACCTTTCCAATTCTTTCAACAATCTTAAATGGTCCAACATATCGTGGTGCAAGTTTTCCTTTCTTTCCAAATCTCACCACTCCCTTCCAAGGTGACACCTTGAGTAGGACATGGTCTCTGATTTGAAATTCTAAGGGCTTGCGTCGCATATCCGCATAACTCTTTTGACGGCTTCTAGATGTCACAAGATTATCGCGGATCTTCTTGATTTTGTCTGTTGTTTCCAGAATGAGCTCAGGTCCAGTAGGCTTAGCTTCACCGATCTCATTCCAACAGACAGGTGAACGACATTTTTGACCGTAGAGAGCTTCGAATGGTGCCATATTAATACTAGCATGATAACTGTTGTTGTAAGAGAACTCGATCAGTGGAAGATGAGAATCCCAATTACCAGTAAAGTCTATCACGCATGCTCTAAGTATATCCTCCAAAGTTTGAATCGTTCTCTCAGATTGACCATCTGTTTGGGGATGATAAGCAGTGCTTAGATTCAGTTGGGTTCCCAACGCAGATTGCATGGTCTCCTAAAAATGAGATGAAAACCGAGCATCACGATCGGAAATGATATCCAAAGGAACACCATGCCGTGATACAATCTCATCAACATAAATCTTTGCAAGTTTATCAGCAGATAGATCCTCGCGAATCGGTATAAAATGAGCTGATTTCGTTAATCGATCGATAACAACCCAAATAGCATCGTGACCTTTAGATGTACGCGATAACTTAGTGATGAGATCCATTGCAATGTTCTCCCACTTCCAAACCGGTATTTCTGGTTGTACAAGCAAACCAGAAGGTCGTTGATGTTCAGCCTTGACTTTGAGACAAGTTAGGCATTTCGATACATACAAGGCAACATCCTTCTTCATACCAGGCCACCAGAACTGAGTACGAAGATCCTTGTACATTTTATCAGCACCAGGATGGATAGAATATCGAGACTTGTGATATTCGTCCATTACCAAGGTGCGAAGATCATCTTGTTTCGGAATCCACAAACGATCCTTGAAATATAGCAACCCATCGTCCTTCGTTTCGAGTTTAAGTTCGAGTTGAAGCGGTAGCTCATATTTCGATAAGTATTTGATCACACGAGATCGTTGAGCTTGAAGGACACGAGATTGAATATCAGATTGAGTTCGAACAGAATGAAGCTTGACTCGTTCCTTTTGACTAAGCGCATCGGCTACGACATTCGCCTTACCAGGATGGTAGCGGATCTCGCACTCATAATCGTTTAAGAGTTCAACCCAACGTCGTTGCCTCATGTTCAGCTTCTTCTGATTGAGAATATGCTGGAGACTTTTGTGGTCTGTGAAAACTACACACTTCGTTCCATAGAGGTAGTGTCTCCAGATTTTAAGTGCGAAAACCACAGCTCCTAATTCAAGATCATGAGTCGTATAGTTCTTCTCGTGAATTTTCAGCTGTCTAGACACATAAGCTATGACTTTATCTCGTTGCATAAGAACGCAACCAAGTCCTAGATTCGACGCGTCACAATAGACAACAAAATCATCGTTTCCCTCAGGTAGAGATAAAACAGGAGCATCACAGAGCTTCCGTTTCAGCGTTTGGAATGCTTCTTCTTGCTTAGGTCCCCACTGAAAAGGCTTATTTTTCTGAGTCAAAGCAGTGAGTGGAACCGCGATCTTTGAGAAATTAGAAATGAATCGACGATAATAACCAGCAAGACCAAGAAATGATCGAATCTCTGTAGGTGTCGTCGGTGTATTCCAATCCTTAATAGCAGCTATCTTGGATGGATCTACATGAATACCCTGCTCGTTGACTATATGACCCAAAAACTGAACTTCTCTAAGCCAAAATTCACACTTGGAGAATTTAGCAAAAAGTTGTTCCTTCGTCAGAAGTTCCAAGGTCAAACGAAGGTGTTGCTCGTGGTCGGCTCGAGACTTTGAATAAATGAGAATATCGTCGATGAACACAATGATGAACTTATCTAAATAAGGTTTACAAACCCTATTCATTAAGTCCATGAAGATAGCTGGGGCATTTGTCAAACCAAAAGGCATGACAGTGAACTCGTAATGCCCATATCTTGTACGGAAAGCAGTTTTGGGAATATCTTCTTCGAGTACACGAAGTTGATGATACCCTGATCGCAGATCGATCTTGGAAAAGCATGAAGCACCTTGCAGCTGGTCGAAGAGATCATCAATTCGAGGTAGGGGATATCGATTCTTGATGGTAAGCTTATTAAGCTTATGATAATCGATACACATTCGAAAAGATCCATCTTTCTTTTTCACAAAGAGGACAGGAGCTCCCCAAGGCGAAAAGCTCGGACGGATGATTCCTTTATCAGACAACTCTTGAAGCTGTTTTGATAACTCTTGCATCTCCGACGGTGCAAGACGATAAGGTGCTTTCGCAATCGGGTTGGCATTGGGTACAAGGTCAATATGAAACTTGCTTGACGAACTGGAGGCAAACCAGGCAGTTCATCGGGAAACACCTCTGGATTATCCCGAACAATCAGAATATCCTGAATACTCTTGCTCTTGCCTTTCTCCTCGGTGACATGTGCCAGGAAAGCAACATATCCTATCTTTTTCGCAAATAACTTTGGGCCTTTGTACACGACATAAGCTTCAAATCACCAGATGGCTTCTTGCCACGAACTTCCAGAATATCGCCAGACAAAAGAGGAATACGAACAATCTTATCGAAACAAACCACCTCAGCATGATGTTTGGTTAACCAATCCATCCCCACGATAATATCAAAACTCCCAAGTTGCATCGGCGTGAGGTCAATGGGAAAAAGATGGTTATCAAGGTTTAACTGACAATCACGAATAACAGAATCGAGAACAAGAGGTTTACCAGTAGCAACTTCGATAGATAAGGGTTTCCTCAGTTTAGTTCTAGGTATCGCAAGCAAAGGTTCAAAGGATAATGAAACAAAACTTCTATCGGCACCAGAATAAAAAAGAATAGATACAGGTCGATTGTTAACAAGAAACGTACCATTGACAACGAGGTTGTCAGCTCGAGCCTCGTTTGTATTCAGATTGAAGGCTCGTCCACGAGCGGGATTTGCATTCGCGTTGACATTCACGTTCGGATTCGCATTTGCATTCGCCAACCTCGGACAGTTGTTGCGGAAGTGACCAAACTCTCCATAATTGAAACATGAACCCGGTGGGAATCTAGCAGCATTCCCCTGAATTGGAGCTTGATTCTGAACAATCTGATTCTGACCCGAACGACAGATGTTGGCCAGATGCCCAAACTTACCACACGTTGCACATTATTTACAAGCTTGTTGTGCAACATGATGACCGTTGCAGTGAGCACAATGAGGTGCGGTACCAGCATACGCTTTCTTCGCCGTCGGTTGAGCTGGTAGGTTCTGAGCAGTAACTGCAAAGTTCTAAGCACCCTTTCGCTTTCTCGATTTCTTCGACGACTCACTTTTCTTACCCTTACCCTTTTCCTTGACAGATTCGGTCGACTTCTTCTTATCACCATTGCAGGTAAGTTTACCCTTCCTGACTTGTGACTCAGTCAGGGTAGCAGATAACTCGATCACGTGACGAACAGTAGTAGGATTAACGCCAGTTACAATATCCTGTATGGAATCGGGTAACCCATCGATATACCTCTCTATCGCTTTCTCCAACGGGGTAACCATAGTAGGACACAAAAGACTGAGTTCCTCAAATCAATCCATATACGCACGATGTTCTCCCCCATCTTGTTTTAGGTCATCAAACTCTCGTTCCAAAGCTCGAATTTCATGACGGGGACAAAACTCTTTCATCATGAGAGCTCGAAGCTCTTCCCATGTTTGTGCCAATGCCACTTCGGCACCCCTATCGCGCATCACTCCGTTCCACCATGTAAGAGCACGCTTCTCAAACACACTTGATACAAATTCAACTTACGCCCATTCGGACATTGCACATGTCTGAATGTGTTCTCGATACTTTCGAACCATTGAAGGAGCACAGTTGCTCCTTGCGACCCAGAAAACTTTAGCGGCTTAGCAGAATTGAAATTCTTGAAATTACATTGTGCATTGTTATTATTATTGTTGTTGTATAGCTCGTGGATTTGGGTCACAATGCCTGGAAGCACAACAGCCATTTGCTGAGAGACAAGGGATGCGACTTCTTCAGTAGTAAAAGATTGTGCATCACGTCGAGGAGGCATTGTCTAACAAGGAAATATGAGAAACGAGTGAGGTCGATAATTAGGAAAAACAAAAGAGGTATTGAAAATATCGACGAAACATAAGGAAGGCGATCATTTGTTCGTTACCTCGAACAAACAAACGACACGCAGTGACTAATCAAAGTAATTAATCAAAATAATGTATTGCGAAGACATGCTCGCCTATAAGTGAACACTCACCCCAAGAGTTCCCAGGTAAGAGTGACTGGTCCGATTATGTGGATTTGTACGAACATTCTAGCCTTAGACAGAAAACTCAGGGTACAGGCATTCACTCTTCCAGTTTGCATGTGTTCACATTATTTAGACCCAAACTTTGACGAGATTTTGGAATCTCAGAAGGCACTAAGCCAAAAATGAGTCAAACTGGAAGGGTTCAAACCCTTACAACAGAGGGTTCAAAACTTAGTAATCAATCATCCTAGAACGGATGATTAATTTTCGAAGCAGATACGGATTTTGTTTAAAAATCTAAACGCAAATCAACTTGCGTTGGGGTCTTAGAAAGTTATAGTCTAGGTTAAAACATTACTAATAACCTAATTCCCTATAACCATTGGCTCTGATACCAACTCTTCTGTCACACCCCGACCACGTAAAAACAACAAACTGTGGCGGAAACGTCGGGGAGTGTTGTAACAGAATTATCGTTTCACAACCACGGATACAAAAGAGTTTTGTTTTATTTATTCATTAAGTAATTAACATTGTCTTAGCATGAAATAAGCAAGTTATATATTGACTATCATCGTTATTATGTCACTAAGGCCTCGTCCCGATCCTATGTGACTCATGCATTCTAGCAATCAACATCAAGCAACATCACCTGAAACATATGTAAAAACAAAGTCAGCAAAGAAATGCTGGTGAGCACATAGTTTTTGTGTGAGTGTCAGATTCATGGCTCGTTTACATGTTGAAATATCTCGTATAACTTCGTTAATCGATATTAGAAATGATTGTATTGTAAAATGAATAACCAAGTTAAAACAGATTGGTCATAATTTATAAACCTCGATGTCATGAATCTTAACCCAAAACATTTGTTTATGTAAACCAAATCATAAATCGTTCTCGTAATAAAACTCATATGGTTTATATAGTTTCGTAAACATCGTTGTGTGACATCGTTTAAATCGTTTAACTCGTTCTCGTTATAGATCATCGTTCATTTGTTTAAATCGTTCATAATCGTTCAATCGTTCAACCATTCAAATCGTTCTCGTTCAAATCGTTCTCGTTCAAATCGTTCTCGTTTTAGTTGTGAAAACTACTTTTGGTTGTCTCGCTAATAACATTCAAACCTTCGTAACTCGTCCATCGTTCAACTCGTATTAACAAACCACCAAAGGGTAAGTTAACAATCATCATATTCAGTTGTTACCCACATTACCCACACATAACCATGGGTGCAGTCTGATAACGGGATTTGTCGGATCCTATGGTACCATAACCTAATACTGGTCGGTTCGGCCAAAATTAATGAATGTCATTCGTTATGTAACTACAACCAACAAGTTCGTTCACATAGTCGAAATCGTTATTAATTTAGTATAAACCATCTTAATCGTTTCGAAACCATCGTTAGAATATCAAAATCGTTTTGATACATATGAATCACCCCAAAACAATCGAAAACAGTAAAATGAGGGGACCTATGTACTCACCTTTGGGTGCGTTTTTATATGTTAACACAATCCCCCAAATTGTTTATTCATCCTAAACTAAATAAGAATGATTTAATAATCAAAACTCACAGAAATACATAAGTTTCTCCGATACTTAGAATTTTCACAAAACTTTGAGATTTTTCTCAAAAAGTTATTAGTTTTTATTATATTGGTGTATTTGTATATACATATACTCAAACGTACATAAAATAAATATCGTAATACACACAATCTTGTCAACACTAACACATCAACATACACATATTGTAAAACACATAGCACATTGTAACACCTAAAATTTACCCATGATCAACCCATTATAGTGTATGTCGAAAAACACTTATTTTAGCGATTCGGTAACATTTTTGGGCGTCGGAAGTCACGTATGACTAACCAAACACCAAGTAAACTTAATATAAGTTAAAATACTTATTTTTATATCAAAAATATCAGTTTACTTACTGATCTAAAACAATTTTATAAAAATCCTCCGAAAAGCCGATTTTTAACCGTTTTACCGCATAGTTTTGCATCAAACGTTACCCTAACCATCCCAAATCGAAATGACTTGATATTTTAACATAACCCATGTTATTCACTGAATAAAATATTGGTTATACTCATGATAGTGCTGGTCTCACATAAAGCACATAAATCATGCAAATTTCACATATTTTACCACTTTTTAAGCTATATGTACAACATGCAAAGCTATCAAACCTATGTCAAAGTTTCATGCCATTATAATATACCAAATAATGTTATTTTTAGTGTTTGTAATCTGATCTAAAACATTTTTGTCATACAATCACTTTTTATCATTTCTTGAGCTTTAAATCAACATGTATCCTCATGTACAAGTGTCTAAAGCATACTATCATATCACCAACATTTCATATGAGTTTAGATGCATCAAATATGCAACTTATTCATGTTTATTTGCTGATGTATTTGAACATTTATCATATCATGCTTAGATCATTAAACACTTGCATTTTAACTATCATTCAAGAACAAGCAACAACTTGAACAAGTACTTATCAAGAAATCAAACTTCAAAACTCATACACCCATACATATATGTACGGTTTATATACACACATAAACATCACCATTTTTATTTGTATCAAGACCCATTTCATTTTAGATTTCAAGTTTGTGAAAATTCCAAGATTCAAGAGAAACTTCAAATCATCAAGAACAACCAAGAATCAAGAGTATGATTTAAACATAAATGTTATACCTTCAAGATTCAAGTAAGTTGTTGGATGAGGTTTTGATGATATGGAGCTTGAAATCACTTGAAAGAACCTTGGGAACTCCTTTGTATCTTCACACCAACTTGAAATATGCTTGAAATCGAGCTTGATCATCAAGAACAAAGTTGCAAAAATGAGTATGGTGATGAAGGTGGTGTGGACGGTTGGGAGGAGAGAGAGAGAAGGATTTTTTTTGATTTTGTGATCTATGAAAGATTGAAGAAGATATATGGAAGATATGGAATAGATATGAAAGAGATATGAAGGTGGCATGCAATAACACTTGTCCAAAGAAAATCAAGCAAAATCCAAGCAAAATAAAAAAATCAAATCTTGTAGTTTGGTGGGTCCTAGTGACCGTAATATATATGGGGGGTTAAAGTGTAAGTTTGTTTGGTAAATTAGATAAAAACAGGTATTTAACTGGATACCGGGTATTTTATCTAGCGTTTAAATCCCGGTTTATGGCGTTCTAAATTATTTTTATTATTCTATAAAAATAAACTCGCCAAAATATTACTGAAATAAATTTCAGTTGTCGAGACTGGCTGCGTTGTCTGTGTTTTATAGTAGAAGCACTGTGTCGCGCAGAAACACGCGGTACGCGTTTAAACTTGAAAAATAACGTTTTTAAGCAGTTTAATTTATTTTTCAACATGAACCTGATTAAAAATAAAATTTTAATCATAACAGAATATTTTTGGAATTTAAATATTATCCGGGCGGTCACCAACGTTCGTTTCGCAGTTTTGTCGTAAATAGTTCTAAAGCTCGAATAAACATGTTTTTGCCATACCGAGTCCTTCGAAACTTATTTCTAAGTTATGTAAAGGGTATTTAAGGTATGTTTGGCTTATATCACAGTTCCGGAGTGTACGTCGCATTAAACTGATTGCGTTTACGCACCAGTTTGCGTATAACATTCCAGAAAGCGATTTAAAGCTTGAAATCGGAATCGAATCAAATCGTAAAATCATCAAGCACAATAACACATATAATAACACCAAAGCACATTGTTTTATTGATAATCAACATTTTTTTACATTATACGATGATTACAGAACACAGTTGTCACAAGTTCTTCGCACAAGATGACGTCATTCATCCGATCGGATTGCAATCCGATCGGATTGGACTAGATTCTGTTCACATTCACTTGCTGAGTTCACGCTCATTCAATCGGATCACCATCCGATCGGATAGGCTTTGTGGATTAAGGAGTTTTAGAGGTTCAAGTGTCCCTCGATCGAAAGACCATCCGATCGGATCACCGTCCGATCGGATAGACATTCGAAACTTGTGCCATCCGACACTTGTGCCATCCGACACTTGTGCTATCCAACATTTGGAACTTGGTTTACTTCTCACCTATGTCATCCGATCGAATCACCATTTGATCGGATCACCATTCGATCCTAGTGCAATAGTTTTAGATTTTTGAAAGTTGTGAAATTTTTCTAAGTGTTTGACTTTTTCAGGTGTTTTCAAGATGGGAGACGATTTCTTAAACCCATTTAGCGATATATTCGCATATAACACTAGAGATCAACAAACACGAACACCAATGCCAATGCAAACCTGAAAAAGGAGATCACAGATTCTCTTAGCGTCGACAATGCCTATGGAACGTATAACAAGCCACCGAAGCTGATGGCGATTGAAGACTATAACCGTTGGGCAAACATGTTTGATGGTTGGTTGAAGGCTTTTGCTTACCAGAGTTGGAGGTGTCTGAAGAATGGTTATGATGTTGAAAGAGGAGATTTTGAAAATTTGGCTAACAATGAACAGGAGACGTTTATTCCTGAACAAAAATGTATAGCCTTGCTGTCACACCCCCAAATTACCACCTAGGGTATGTCCCTAATGGAGGTGCAACGATCCAACAAAGAGCCACCAATCATATCAAACACATGTAATAATGTATTGTAATACTCAATTGAAAGAAATGTATCGTTCTAAACCAAAACCAAAGTATTGAGCGGAAGCATAAAGGTATAAGCGTGTAAATGTATCAAAACCAAATCAATATAATTGTTTATCATGACCACAACCACTCCAGCAGCATCAGACGGCAAGTTCCCAAGTTCCTTCAATGATTACCTACAAGCATGTAAACAAGCGTGTCAGACTACGCTGGTGAGTTCAAGGTTTTGTTAACGTGTTTTGTTACCAGATGTATGTTAAGCCAATTCAACGTTGTGATATGATGCTGTTTATGACTTGTTGAGATACCCTAGGGAGTGTGCCCATATGTATCCGGGAAGTGTGTCCCTTAATAACCTGGAAGTGTGTCCAGTCCCCAATGCCCCTAACCAAGCATTGGTAATGATGCCCAGATAATTAGTTCGCGCCCGTCCTTACGGCCCGGTGCGAGGTATCAAACCTAATAGCGCTATCAACTAGTTACCCCATTGCCCTACAGGCAATCCGATAATGATAGATTCTATGTTCAATAACCAAAACCCAATTTAACTGTTTACCCAAGATTCCCTTCCAAATGTTTACTAGTTGTCCCAAACCACCGGGACGCATGCTTGAGAAATGCAGTGAACTCACCTTAGATTGCTCGGTATGTTATGTTGTATTACCCGTTCCAAGTTGGTCAACCATACCCTACCGTGGTTACTAAAGATAGTCAGTTTCATGTACACAAAATCATGTATTCGTCATACACGTTTCACAAGTTGCATGCAAGCAAATCATACATCGTTATGCAAGCCGTAACATGAAGTCATTCAACAACCCTCATCATTATATAACAAGTATTTACGTCATATGCAAGTTCATATTTCACAAATCACATAACAGTTAGGTTTGGTACAATCATTCATGTATTCAATTTAACATAAACATCAGTTTATTCCATAGTCACGATTATCACAATATGACCTCGTTACATGGTCGTTAACCGAAGTCGGCATCCTAAGCCCAATGTCTAGTTGGATCGAGTAGTACATGTGTACTAACTAAACAGCCCTAAATCACTCTCATCACTAATTAACATCATTATTCTTGATCACATTCATACTATTCAGATTTATAACGGCCATCATGATTAAATAATCATTCCGTTTAGATCAACAATTTATTTCTTTGATTTAAATGAACTCTAGTCATTATTTTAGTAATTAACATCATTACATAACATTCTTATCATTATCTGATCAACCTTAATCGAACCAAATTCTTCGCTAATACCATAATACTCACATCATCAACAACTCATACTACACACAACCCTTATCTGTTCATTCAGTATTCACAAAGTGTATGCTTTAACAAATTAATGGCCCACTCATACGAGTCCAATCTAGCAAGGCCCAACTTAGTTACAGACAAATTATACCAACCCATTTATCATATTAAAGGTCATCACATATCTGATTATTTGTATGACAATTTTTAGAAATCATAATTCTCAATCAATCACCTTGACTACTACCATGTACCATCAATCATGTATTCAACATAATACTTTGTCGGTTGAACATATCTTTTCAATAAATGCAATACTCTTATTGGACCTCCAAAAATCATCTCAATTTCAATGTTAGATAACATCCAAAAAAAAATCTGTTTATCGAATGAATATCATTGGACCACCATACTTCCCACTATATTCACATGCAATTGACATTCCCAAGATACCTTTTCAATTAAACCGATATTCATATTATTATCATTCACAGTTTATTATCATATGAAAAGGAACAATCAAACCCTATTACATCTAACCACTATCTGGTTGTTTTAATCACCACAAGAGACTTTCACATCCATCAGGGTAATATACAAATTATCAAACCTTCATTATCATGCACATTAATCGTTTAATAGTTGCACACATAGCCGAGATTAACCACATACCTAAATATGATTTCTAACAGAATTCAATACCCCTTTGCGTCCATAAGTGCTAACCAACAACATACACATAATCACATATCAACCACCTAATATACGTATCAAATAAGAACACTGACCTAGAGATGAGTTGTCTCGAAGGGAGGGGGGTCTGCCATCGCAATATATTGAGAGAGGTAGGGTTTCTTGTTTGAGTTTATTATTCAGTAAAGTAATAATAGGATACGTAACATGATATATGTTTTAAATAATCAAGGTTTAGTGTCCGAACTGGGCCTGAGCCCATATGATTTGGGCTGCCGCAATACTTGGACAAAGCAGCCATTATCATGTGCAAAAGTGGCGGTTTGGGTTTAATATACATGGGCCGGAATTATTGTGAGAGGGGTGCGACCTTAGGCCCAAGTGTGTGGCTCGGGTTTGAGGTGCGGCCCATTAACGTTACACATCGGCTATTAACATCTAACAATTACGGTTCCTAACCTTTCACATCAACCAAATATAACCATACATCAAATCATTCATATATCGTACACCATTAAAAGCAAATAATTATTTAAGCGGTTCATTCAGTACCCACACATCAAGCATCGAAGGAACTAGAGAAGTATTGAAAACACGGGTTGTCACATCATCCCCAACTTGAAAGAAATTTCGTCCCGAAATTTGATATGCAATCCAAAACAGCACGGTGTTAGATCAGGATGACTGTGGATTTTTCCCAGGTGCCACATCATCCCCAACTTGAAGAGGAATCTCGTCCCGAGATTCACCAGCTTTACTAGATTCAGGCTGATCTTTAGGAAAGAGGTGGGGATACTTGAGCTTCATTTGATCCTCTCGCTCCCACGTGAACTTCGGTCCACGCCTTGAATTCCAACGAACTCTAACTATCAGGATACGGCTATGCTAACAGGGGGGTTCCTCAACAAGGCATCACAAGTGTTGCATCGAACAGACGCTTCTTTAGGTTCGAGGTATGAACGACACCGCGCATGTTACTTAGTTTGTCCAACTTCTGAATGGTCAACCATAATGTAAGTTAAGCTTACCATGTTTCCCCCCAGCGTACCGCACTCTCCCAGAGTGAGGCTTCTAATATGACACGTTCGCCTGCAGCGGACTCCTGGTGTTTATAAGTTACCAGACTTCCTGGCGGCCATGTGTTATCGTCACAGCATTTCCAATTTAAGTAGCCATACCAAGAGGGTTGGGTGTAACATCTGGACCTGTGATTAGGTTGTTATCCACTGCAGTCTACGAGGGGTTGACACTATCATCCCCATAGCGCCTGAAACAAGCTGTCCGAATACCAGAACGGTAGCAGTTTTGGTAGAACTCAATCCTAGGTATATGTCCTTCCACTTACGTTGATTCAATACCACACATACTTTCATCATGCCTTCGCGTGTCGGTGGTTCGTTTACTCTGACCGATTGCTCTAAGGCGATAGATATTGCTCATGTCTAGACGTGTGCCACGAGTCGTGTGTAGTGCGGCCATAAATCGTGCATAGATCAAAATTATAATTACAGAAGTTGATACCTCATGCCAAAATAGCCACTTTTCTTGAGAGGAATAACCACAAATTGTGAAGACTCGCCAGTTTCCTTGATTGCAAGAGGGTGTATCGGTTACATGAGGAAATCGACGATCAGCTAGAGGGTATTGTTTCCAATTCGAGTTGTAAGTAGACTAGTGACAGTGCCCATGGCAGTCTGTTCTCATTTCCGTACGGGTGTTTCTGGTTATTGATATTCCACCTTGACCTTCCCATGATTCAACACAATTCACCTGCGTAGTTAGGCGGTCCTTCATGCCCTATTATCAGTACAAAGTCCTATGGGTTTTATTATCTCCTATCTAAGTCCAGATGGCTGGAATATCGCGGTCGGTGTGCTTTGCTCGCCTCAAGTTCCCTACAATTGCCGCATAATGAGATCCACATTCATTCCAAGGGGTAGCGTCCATCATCCGAGTTACCAAAAGTTGCTCCTCCATGCCCCGCGTGGGTTCACTTGAAACTCCCCTTTCTCAGCTCTCCAGCTTGAACCGGGCGAGTCTGGTCAGGTGTGTTAGAATCCATGGTGGGCTATATGCTCGTACGGGCTTAAGGTCCGTAATCATAATCACTTAAGAGTTCCATCCACAATGCCAGTACATGTTTTGTTCTCCTGCAACAAGGTACACAGGAGGCCCTGGTGATCGATCTAGGTCACGTCTTTGATACCTTCCAAGTCATGCCTCCAACTCAAATCCCAAGGTCGTGTTTTCTACTATTCTTCTTGCAGCCCACTGCGCGGGTCGCCAATTTCTTGTGTTGCATCGGCGCGTAGCTGGGACTCCGGCCCGAATCGTCATGGTATTACACTAAATCACTCCTACCTATTCGAAAGCTAAAGACATCCTCCTGTTTTGGTCTCCTACGAACATAGCACCCGACGGTGCTTGAGAGAGTTAATCCGCGCGATCCTCGAAAGCCCTGTGACAATCTTCAACATCATCTACCGAAACCAGGAAAGTGTTGCACTCCCGAAAGAATCTTTGGTGCCAAGTCCGCTCCTAGAAAATGGATTCCAGCATAACCCATGCGTATTCCCTGCTTCATTGTTCACAAAATTCCCGTACATCTCTCCAACCTAGATGTCCCATTCCACAAGTCTTCACCTGTGACGACTCCTTCCTCAGGAGTCCTACGATAAAACGCAGTCATCGCCCGTGATGTCCCTCCTCCGGGAAGCGACCTGAGACGTCATCAAGAAGCACCGTCGATTCTTAGGTTCCACAAGCTGCTGGCGTGCTGATTATTACGATGGCCGTGATTTACAAGGTTACATTGGTCGTGTCACGTTTCGTATACTGCTCCAAGAGCATCCACCACTTGGACTTCCATTTGGTGATGGCTTATTCGTAGATCCCTCCTCGGATAGACTCTCATCCCTGGCATCTAGTTGTCATGGTGTTAATATATGATCGAAGCAAACGGCTTTCAATCGTCGTCTTGATAAGTTTCCTATAGTCGGGACACACAAGGGCTTATTCTCATGAATGCAGCTGGGGCTTGAGTGGAAATTAAGTCCAACCAAAGCGTCTGTCCCACAGTTCCTGTAGATGTAACGGTAAACCTGATAGTTCCCCTGGTAGTACTTAGGGAGGGTTCATAAACTATGGGTGGATCCTCGATACTCTTCCCTGTAGCTTTAACATCACTAATGAGTGTTAATCTAGCGAGGTAACCTCTCTGTGGACACTCCCGGTCCCCATTGCTGATTTGATGCTAATCTCTGCATCACTGGAATGCTCCATGATAGACAAAAGCTTCCCCTTTATTGGGTATATCGGCGTGACGTCTAAGTAACCAATCCATACTGACTGCCGTCTCAGAACTATCAAAAGTAGTAGAAAGAAGGTCGATTGTCGGACACTTGTCCCACAAGGTCGAGTTTGCATTCCAACGAACATATGAGGTTTCAGTTGTCCAACCATCAGACTACCACATTGGTAGGTTTGGTTTCAAAGTGTATCAGCGTTAAACAAAACAGAGACGAGGCGATTAGTTGCCATACCAGCTACCACGTTGCAAAAATCCTGGCGTTGCCCATGTCAATTCTGAATTCCCTTTCATGGATATCGTTTCTGGTGTCATGGTTAGTATCGCGGGGTTTTCCGGTACTGACGTCGTTTCCTTGGTTGTTATTGTCTCGATTGACCAACGGCCAATCCATGTGGTAAACGTTTTTCATTCCCTACAGTGAGGGCTACTATTACGAGTACCCTGACATTGCCGTAACTGTTACTTCTGCTATTGTTTCATGAAGCGGGGTCCTATGATCCTCCACTGACAGGATCCATCTTCTACTGTTCTGTGCCACGTTCTAAGATGCTACTCATTGTGCTGGCAGTGGTGCATTCCACACCGTAATCGGTTGTCATTGCTTACGCTCCGATTGATTCGTAAAAGCTGTCTCCCATGAGTCGATTGTATTCTATTCGTTGGTGTTCGTTGCCGGTCATCTGAGTCGTCCAAATATTGAGGTCGGCGAAGTACTACATTTACCCTCTCATCCATCGATGTTGCAAGTTGTCTATGTATTACACGGTCTGTTGCGAGGGCGTTACAGAAATGGTCGTGATTCGAGATTCGAGACGTCAATATGTTAAGTTCCAACAAACTAAGAAAAATGAGAAGGATAACGATCGTTCACCATTGCACATCACCCCACTCGGGGATGTTCGTATAAGCACCTAGCACTCTACACAGTCCACTAGGCGTTCAGTTGGGTGTTCAGGTAATACTCAATAGCATCGGAATTCGAAAGGTTTCAAAGGAAAAATGGAATGATCACATTCGAGTAGGAGACAATCTCTACTATGTCTCTTATAGGTTATCATATTTCGCATCGATCAAATGATAGTTCAGAATGGAATGAAATCGGGTATCACATTGAAGTCTACAACTATCGAGTTCACATACAGTAGGGGAGATTCTCTCTTGCACTCGTTAAGCCTCATTGGGATTTGCATGCACCACGCGTTATTATTATGTGTGCACCCATGATAATAAGGCGGTTTGCATGCTCCTCTCGATGCTTCTTAATTTATGTTCGAAGTTTCTCCCCTCCCAATCAACACAGATATGTAGTAAGATTAGGATTCACAGAATGCGAGTGTTGTGTTATGCTATCGATGTGTCATGATATCTATCTTGTTGTGACGTGCATGCTACGTATATAGATATGTCTACTAATCATGTGTTATATAATGTAACGAGGAACGAACCTTGCAATCTGAAGCTGAGTGTCATGGTCATCGTTTGGATCAATTAGGTTATAGTCTGGTTTTATGAAAACGTTTTAAAACCAAGTTCTCTATAACCAGTGGCTCTGATACCAAACTGTCACACCCCCAAATTACCACCTAGGGTATGTCCCTAATGGAGGTGCAACGATCCAACAAAGAGCCACCAATCATATCAAACACATGTAATAATGTATTGTAATACTCAATTGAAAGAAATGTATTGTTCTAAACCAAAACCAAAGTATTGAGCGGAAGCATAAAGGTATAAGCGTGTAAATGTATCAAAACCAAATCAATATAATTGTTTATCATGACCACAACCACTCCAGCAGCATCAGACGGCAAGTTCCCAAGTTCCTTCAATGATTACCTACAAGCATGTAAACAAGCGTGTCAGACTACGCTGGTGAGTTCAAGGTTTTGTTAACGTGTTTTGTTACCAGATGTATGTTAAGCCAATTCAACGTTGTGATATGATGCTGTTTATGACTTGTTGAGATACCCTAGGGAGTGTGCCCATATGTATCCGGGAAGTGTGTCCCTTAATAACCTGGAAGTGTGTCCAGTCCCCAATGCCCCTAACCAAGCATTGGTAATGATGCCCAGATAATTAGTTCGCGCCCGTCCTTACGGCCCGGTGCGAGGTATCAAACCTAATAGCGCTATCAACTAGTTACCCCATTGCCCTACAGGCAATCCGATAATGATAGATTCTATGTTCAATAACCAAAACCCAATTTAACTGTTTACCCAAGATTCCCTTCCAAATGTTTACTAGTTGTCCCAAACCACCGGGACGCATGCTTGAGAAATGCAGTGAACTCACCTTAGATTGCTCGGTATGTTATGTTGTATTACCCGTTCCAAGTTGGTCAACCATACCCTACCGTGGTTACTAAAGATAGTCAGTTTCATGTACACAAAATCATGTATTCGTCATACACGTTTCACAAGTTGCATGCAAGCAAATCATACATCGTTATGCAAGCCGTAACATGAAGTCATTCAACAACCCTCATCATTATATAACAAGTATTTACGTCATATGCAAGTTCATATTTCACAAATCACATAACAGTTAGGTTTGGTACAATCATTCATGTATTCAATTTAACATAAACATCAGTTTATTCCATAGTCACGATTATCACAATATGACCTCGTTACATGGTCGTTAACCGAAGTCGGCATCCTAAGCCCAATGTCTAGTTGGATCGAGTAGTACATGTGTACTAACTAAACAGCCCTAAATCACTCTCATCACTAATTAACATCATTATTCTTGATCACATTCATACTATTCAGATTTATAACGGCCATCATGATTAAATAATCATTCCGTTTAGATCAACAATTTATTTCTTTGATTTAAATGAACTCTAGTCATTATTTTAGTAATTAACATCATTACATAACATTCTTATCATTATCTGATCAACCTTAATCGAACCAAATTCTTCGCTAATACCATAATACTCACATCATCAACAACTCATACTACACACAACCCTTATCTGTTCATTCAGTATTCACAAAGTGTATGCTTTAACAAATTAATGGCCCACTCATACGAGTCCAATCTAGCAAGGCCCAACTTAGTTACAGACAAATTATACCAACCCATTTATCATATTAAAGGTCATCACATATCTGATTATTTGTATGACAATTTTTAGAAATCATAATTCTCAATCAATCACCTTGACTACTACCATGTACCATCAATCATGTATTCAACATAATACTTTGTCGGTTGAACATATCCTTTCAATAAATGCAATACTCTTATTGGACCTCCAAAAGTCATCTCAATTTCAATGTTAGATAACATCCAAAAAAAAATCTGTTTATCGAATGAATATCATTGGACCACCATACTTCCCACTATATTCACATGCAATTGACATTCCCAAGATACCTTTTCAATTAAACCGATATTCATATTATTATCATTCACAGTTTATTATCATATGAAAAGGAACAATCAAACCCTATTACATCTAACCACTATCTGGTTGTTTTAATCACCACAAGAGACTTTCACATCCATCAGGGTAATATACAAATTATCAAACCTTCATTATCATGCACATTAATCGTTTAATAGTTGCACACATAGCCAAGATTAACCACATACCTAAATATGATTTCTAACAGAATTCAATACCCCTTTGCGTCCATAAGTGCTAACCAACAACATACACATAATCACATATCAACCACCTAATATACGTATCAAATAAGAACACTGACCTAGAGATGAGTTGTCTCGAAGGGAGGGGGGTCTGCCATCGCAATATATTGAGAGAGGTAGGGTTTCTTGTTTGAGTTTATTATTCAGTAAAGTAATAATAGGATACGTAACATGATATATGTTTTAAATAATCAAGGTTTAGTGTCCGAACTGGGCCTGAGCCCATATGATTTGGGCTGCCGCAATACTTGGACAAAGCAGCCATTATCATGTGCAAAAGTGGCGGTTTGGGTTTAATATACATGGGCCGGAATTATTGTGAGAGGGGTGCGACCTTAGGCCCAAGTGTGTGGCTCGGGTTTGAGGTGCGGCCCATTAACGTTACACATCGGCTATTAACATCTAACAATTACGGTTCCTAACCTTTCACATCAACCAAATATAACCATACATCAAATCATTCATATATCGTACACCATTAAAAGCAAATAATTATTTAAGCGGTTCATTCAGTACCCACACATCAAGCATCGAAGGAACTAGAGAAGTATTGAAAACACGGGTTGTCACACTTGCTCCATTAGTCAGTGAGAGACGATATTATTTCTTTGATTAACTACAAAAATTCAAAAGACTTATGGGCTAAACTAGAAAAGAAGTGTATTGGAGGAGAAGAGATTGTGAAAAACAAGAAACGACTGTTGAAAAAGGAGTTTGACTTATTTGCATGTAGGAAAAATGAAAATGTATTAAAGATGATTGAGCGGTTTTGCCATCTGAAGATAGAACTCGTCAGACATGGGATCACAATTACCGAAGAAGAGATGGTTGAAAAGTTATTAGAATCCTTGCCATATGAGAAAGATTGGAAATAAATCTAAAGTGACGTGCTTCAAGTGTAAACAAAAGGGGCACTTCAAGCGGGAATGCAGAAATTCAGCAGCAGATGAAACAGCTAATCCTTTTCATGACGACTACTATAAGAAAGCTGTTTATCACCGAAATCGTGAAGAACCACCCAGAATGAAGCAGATCGAGGAGACTCCAAAGGAGAAGTCGAGAGCTTTAACTGTGATTCAGGATGATGAAGGTTTCGATTGGAGTGAATTCCTGCCGGAAGATAATGCAGTTCGATTGGAGATCTCCGCAAATCCTCTGAACCCGAATGCTCTGCTACTGCTGCTGCCTTGATCGCCCTCTTCACTCGTTTGTTGATGACCCATGGTGTGTAGATCCACCCACTGAGAATGGTGCAATGGTGGGGTGGGATACGTCACACTACCATCATATGGAGGCAATGTGGAATAATCCACAATCAATGGGTCCGCAAAAACCAGCTGACCCGCATGCCACTGATCATGCATCCTCCTCTGGCGATCATCCAAGTAACGGTTGTTCACCTCTTCATAGTGGGGCATACATGTGAGCCTCGTTCCATTGCTCCTGCCTATCATAGCTTTGTTTAAGAGCTCTTTCCATGCTAGCCCCCATGTAGGTTTGTTGATCAAAAAGCATTTGATTGGGTTCAGACCAATCACCAAAAGTAGGAGGTCGCCTCTGCTCAATAACCTGCCCCATGTTCCCCCTGTGAGCCGAATACGGATCATAAGGTTGTTGTGCATAATAAAATGCACTACCAATATACCCCGACTGCATTCCTGCTCCACGAACACCACTACTTGGGCCAGCGCCCCCCATCTCAACATCAACCGTGAACGTATCCTCACGGTAATCATCATCTCCACTAACCTCCTCGTCACTCGTCTCGGGCTCATCGGCCTCGCCCGGTCTTAGTGGACGAGCATCCACCTTCAATGCTCTCCACCTCTTCCCATCAGTTTTTAACTTATGGTACCTCTCTGATTCTTTGTATTTGTCACACCCCGACCACGTAAAACAACAAAACGTGGCGGAAACGTTGGGGAATGTTGTAACAGAATCATTGTTTCACAACCATGGATTAAATAATTTCATTTTATTAAATTAAACGTATTACATTACATTGGAATTAGAAACAAAACAAGAACGAATAGACTTTCATTGTTATTAAGTCACTAAGGCCTCGTCCATTCCTATGTGAGCGTACACAAAAATCATCATCAAACATCATCAATTATGGTATCTGAAACACACGTGAAAATACGTCAGCATAAAAATGCCGACGAGAACATAGGTTTTATATGAGTGTCAGATTCATGGCTCGTTTTACATGTTGCAATACTTATTTAAAAACCTTGTTTTGAAATGTATAATATTGCGACATAAATAACCAACTCAAATCAAGTTGGTTATAATTTGCAAAATCTCATAGCCATGATTCTTAACTACAAAACATTTGTTTTACTAAATCAAATTGTAAAATATCTCATAAAAACTCGTTAATAAAACTCGTATGGTTTATATTATTCAGAAAACATCCTTGTGTGACATTGTTTCGAAATCGTTTACCCAAGTGATCTAGATAACGCAACGATATATAATGTGTTAAAAGCACTTAAATATAAGAAGTACCAGCGGGGTATCCACCATGCTTTTAACACATTACACCCGCCCCCATTACCTAATCACTTCCCTAACCCAATGGCTCAAACAGTTACAAATGGTTCACATACATCCAATGATTACAAATGGTTCACATACATCCAATGATTACAAATGGTTCACATACATCTAACGATTACAAATGGTTCAAAATGTAAAACAATTGTGCTAGCATGTTAAGTCAACATACATAGCAAAACATAATGAAATCATGTACTAATAGTGTACTAATGAACATAGCAAGTATATGATATGAAAACATGGAAAGCACGAAAATAACAAGTAGGCACATGTGTTTCACCCCAAAAATTTTGGAAAACAGTAAAAGAGGGGTCTATGTACTCACTTAAGGATGCTTAGAAGTCTTAAATAACAACCAAGCAAAGCTAGAGGGATCACAGAATCAAACGCCACCTAATATAGGTAACTATGTAAATAAACGGACCTAAATCGGAGGATCGGATAAAATGAGGTTTCGTAAACCAAATAAGTATAGGAACTCATGTAATATGGTTTAACAAGGCCTACATTCCAAAAGGAAACCTAACCTAAGTGCTTACGACCCATTACGACCCGTTTAGGTAGCTTACGCTACTTTAACGCGTCGTTCATGTAAAACGCGTTCGGATCGCCTAACTAGTCCTACGACAAGTATTATATGCCTTAACATGTCTAATAATGTTACCTAATCAGTTTAGATGTCAAAATTTAGGTTACATATGCTTAAAATGAATTTATGCGTAAAAAGGGCATTTTGGTCATTTTCCTAAGGCATATAAACTACCTATCATACAACTAACTAAAGGAAGTGATCATAAGGTATAACCTCGGAAGGTTATTCCCTATACAACTATGGTCACCTAATGTGTTTGGTCGGATCCTAATGATCGACCAAACGGGTCGGGTTCGAAAGTATAAGCGGTTGTTTAGACCGCTTACCTTACGATCCTACATAAGCACTAAACATAAAGTGACGAGCTAAACATGTTAAAACATGCTTAACGAGATTTGAAAACAGGTTTGGTATCAAAACAAATGGTTTTGATACCTAAAAGTAGTTTGGTTACAAAATACGCAAGAATACGCATTTTGGTCGAAACTACGACTCGCCACTATGCCTAGATAACGTGGTAATCAGTAGGTATAGTCACAAGAGACTAAAACCATCGTGATTACGCTCACGTTATGAAGTTCAAACGAACTTCATGTTGACCATAAACTGGTCAAAGCAGAAAGTGAAACACAGTTTGACTTTCACGCGAAAGAGAACGAAAGAGGACTTACAAAAGGTCCAAGAACGGAAGTTTGACCCGATTATTCTCAGGTATGAAGTGAAAGAACTTCAACTTAGAGAGCAATCAGATCAAGGTGTGAAGAATGCAAATGAGGAAGGTGGGTATTTATAGAAAAACCAAGACCGTTAGGATCGTTCATCGAAAACCGAGCTTTGATCTGGACCTTACATGTGTGCCCATGGTTTTAGAATACCATGGGTACCCCAAAACAAGCCCCTAGTTACATTAAAACCATGTGCAAATGAGGGGAACAGCTGGAACAAGCTAGAATTTAGATTTTCAATTTTGGTCCCTTCCTAAGATAACTATGGCAGATTGTCAATTTTGGTCCCAGAATGTGCAAAACATGGTTTTTGATGCATTTTTGACATGTTTAAGCCCCCCGTTAATCCCATTTCAAGGCTCTAAAATGAATTTAAAGTATAGGGAACCTGAAACATGCTAAAAAATATCTCCGATGTCGGTTCATTTGGTCGTACGGTTGCGTTGTTCGGTTAATTACGACGAAACACGAACGAATGCGAAAAACGATCCAAATTACACGACGAATGGAATTTTATCATGCCAATCACTAAAATAAAATATTTTAATGATTACATAAAGTTTTGGATGTCCGGATGTATTCAGAACGTAAGATATGCGCGAAAATGCAAACTTATGCACTTTTTGACGCTTTTAGTCCCTGAATGACCAAAAAGTTTATTTTAGCACACCGAACCCCTCAAAGCCTATTTCTAAGCTATGTAAAGGATATTTAGGGTATGTTTAACTTATGGTCATGTTCCGGATTGTCCGTTACAGTACGAATCGGCATACTTTCACAGTTTGTCGAATTTAGTCCCTGTAAGCGAATAAACTTGATTTCGACACACCAAACCTTCCAAAACTTATTTCTAAGTTATGTAAAGGTTATTTAAGGTATGTTAAGCCCATTTCACTATTTCGGAGTGTTTGTTGCATTAATCTGATTACGTTTACGCATCAGTGCGCGTATAACTTCCCAGAAAGCGATTTAGAGCTCAAAATTGAACGAGAATTGATATGTGCAAAAGATACACATATTTATACAAATCCCAAGTATGAAATACAATATTTCATTGGTTTGGTATTTGTTTGATGGTCGCAGAGGCACAGGTGTCACAGTATTCCCATCTCGGTCCCAAATGCTGAATATCAAATGGTTTGAACCTTTTGTACGAACCTTTGTCTTCGGCTCCAATCGCCCCATACTTCTTTAACAACGCCGGAATATCAATCGGCAATGGGGAACAATCTTTCACTCACCACTATTTCGCCCTAGCCAAATATTATTTAACACTAAGAACCGAAATGGGAACATTGGTGACCCATGCAACAACATGTATAGAACCGGTACCTCTGAGAATCTAACCTCCATTTTATCACCCCGCCGTGGAATAACATTGTGTGTGCACAACACTAGCATCAACTTCGCTTCAATTCTCAAATTTCTTCTCAACAACTTCCCGTGTGTAGTACCCGGGATAAAGAGGTAATCGAGCATGTTTTGCCATTGGGGGTTGTCACACCCCGACCGCGTAAAACAACAAACCGCGGCGGAAACATCGGGGCGTGTCGTAACAGAATAAATTGTTTCATAACCATGGCATTCAAAGTTGTATTTTATTTATTAAACAAGAGTGTTACATTGTCTTGAACAGTAAACAAAAGAGTTTATAACATAATTAAACAAAGTCTATCTTCGTTTTATGTTTCTAAGGCACAGGTCCGCCCTAGTATCGTGATCAACATCCTACGGAAAAGCTCCTGAAAACACATGTGAAAATAGGTACGTCAGCATAAAAATGCCTGTGAGATACATAGGTTTGTGAAAATAGGATTCATGACTTTTATTTGAGAAAATGTTTAGTCATGAACCTTGTAATTTGCTTTGTATTGTAAATCAATTGAAAAACGATAAGATCAGTTGATACGTATAAGTAAATGTAAGGTTAAATGAATAACCATGTAAAAATGAATTTGTGTAAGATAAGTTGGTTGTAAAACAATGTCTTATGAAAAGTATGTTATTTGTATAAAATGTTATATGTATCAAACTGAAATGATTCAAACAACGTTACGCTATGTAATATTATACAAACATTTATATATAGGAAGTACCAGCGGCATATCCACCATGTTTGTATCATATTACACACGTATCGTTACTTAATCACTTAATCAAACCAAACCATTCAAGATGTAAAATGTTCATGTACAAACCAATTGTCAAGTGTTATTGTGTAAACCATATCAAAATGTCTATGTCCAATGTAAACCACCAAATGTGTATATCAATGTCAAATTGTTTATGTTCAATGTGGATCATGTAATGTGTAACCAAGATGTCATGTATGGTAGTGAAATATATATATCAACTAAACCATATGTAAAATGCACAACAACAAGGTATTGAAGTAAAACACAGTTTAAATCAAAGTCATGTTTTGTGTAACAAATGCATGCTATACTGATACAAACATTTATGCGGTATTGTTAAAATGCATACATCCAAGCCTTGAGACTGTGGCGATAAACCCTTAAACAAATTAAAGGTTTATCTAAGTTATGTATATCGAATTCGGTCATTCCTTTCATCCCCTTTCCCTGGGATGTCCGGAACGGGAGTTGTCAATTCCTATGGTACCACTACCTACTAACGAATGGCATGATCAATGTTAATGAATGTATTGTCCCATGTTAAACAAACCAAATGTTATACCAAAAATGGAAGCATGTGATGCACTAAGTATGTAATCAAATGGACATACATAGCGTGAAAATGTAATGTAAAACGATGTACTAAGTAATGCACACAATGGGCACACCTAGCATGAAATGTAATGTAAAACGATGTACTAAGTAATGCACACAATGGGCACACCTAGCATGAAATGTAATGTAAAACGATGTACTAAGTAATGCACACAATGGGCACACCTAGCATGAAATGTAATGTAAAACGATGTACTAAGTAATGCACACAATGGGCACACCTAGCATGAAATGTAATGTAAAACAATGTACCAAGTAATGCACACAATGGGCACACCTAGCATGAAATGTAATGAAATCATGTACTATAATGTACTAACAAACATAGCCGGTATATGACGTGAAAACAGGAAAGCATGAAAGTAACAAGTAGGCACATGTGTTCCACCCCAAAACAGTTTGGAAAACAGTAAAAGAGGGGTCTATGTACTCACTTGAGATTGCTCAGATGTCTAAAGATAACCACCAAGCAATGATATAGATCTCGGAATCAAACGGCACCTAATATAGGTAACTATTTTAATAACCGGACCTAAATCGGAAGATTAGGTAGCATGAGGGTTTGTAAACCAAACGAGTATGGAGACTCGTGTAGTACGGTTCAACAAAGCCTACACACTAATTGAAACCTAACATAATTGTTTACGACCCATTACGATCCGTTTAGGTAGCTTATGCTACTTTAACGCATCGTGCGCGTGAAACGCGTTCGGACCGCCTAACTAGCCCTATGACAAGTGTTATATGCCTAAACATGTTACATAATCAGTTAAGTGACAAAGGTTTAGGTTACATATGCTTAATTACCAATTATACATGAAAAGGGTATTCTGGTAATTTACCTAAGGCATATAAACTACCTATCATACAACTACTTAAACGATGTGACCATAGGGTATAACCTCGGAAGGTTATTCCCTACACTATGGTCACCTAATGTATTTGGTCGGATCCTAATGATCGACCAAACTGGGTCGGGTTCGAAGGCATAAGCGATTGATCAGATCGCTTACCCTACGACCCTAGACAACGTGGTAATCAGTAGGCATAGTCCCAAGGGACTATGACCATCGTGATTACAATCACGTTGCGAAGTTCAACCGAACTTCGCATTGACCATTACTGGTCAACGCTGAAAGTCAAACAAAGTTTGACTTTCTGACTCGAAAAGCAGTAAAATAAGGAAAAGAACGAAAGAATACTTACGAAGGGTCCCCGAATGCTAAACTCGATTCAAAAATCTCAGGTATGAAACAAATGTTTCAACTTAGAGTTTCTCAAATCAAATTTCTAGTGATTATGAACAATGGGGTGATGGGGTATTTATAGTTTTCGGTGAACCGTTGAGATCGTTTCATGGAAAACGTGCCATGATCCAACCCGTACACTTGTGGAAAGGTTATGGAAGCTAAATTCCATCCTTATCAGCTGACTAAGCAACTTAGAACATGTGGTGGAGGATCAAACAGCTGCAACTTGTGATTAAAACACTGAATCTGGTCTGATCATGCAGTCGCGTAGCGCGACGGGTAAGCCCTTAGGGCTCGCGCTACGCTACTGCCTCCCAGTTCCAGAATTGTTTCAAAAGTGACAGGTTTAGTCCCTGCAGCCCGTTTAAGCGATTTTCGATGCGTTTGAACCCCGTTAACCTCATTTCAAGGCTCTAAAATGAAGTTAAAGTATAGGGAACTCAAAACATACTCAAAAATATGCCGGATGATGGTTCGTTTGGTCGTACGAACGCGATGTTCGCTTAATTACGACGGAATGCGCACAAGCGCGAAAAACGATCCAAATGACGCGACGAATGGATTTTTCTTATGGCGAACACTAAAATATAATATAGTCATGCTCACATAAATTTTTGGATGTCCGGATGTATTCAGAACGTAAGTTATGCGCGAAAATGCAAACTTGTGCACTTTTTGACACTTTTAGTCCCTGAATGACCCAAAAGTTTATTTTAGCACACCAAACCCCTCAAAGCCTATTTCTAAGCTATGTAAAGGATATTTAAGGTGTGTTTAACTTATGGTTATGTTCCGGAATGTCTGTTCCAGTACGAATCGTCATACTTTCGCAGTTTGTCAAGTTTAGTCCCTGTAAACGAATTAACTTGTTTTTGACATACCAAAGCCTTCTAAACTTATTTCTAAGTTATGTAAAGGTTATTTAAGGTATGTTGGGTATATGTTGATGTTCCAGAGTATTTCTCGCATTAAACTGAGTACGTTTACGCACTAGTTTGCGTATAACTCTCCAGAAAGTGATGTAGAGTTTGGAATTGAACAAAAGTCAAAACATGAAAAATGTAAAACATAACAAAACAAACATTGGGATCAAATAACATTGTTTTATTGATAATAGAACTGTTCATAGTGATTACAAGCACAGTTGTTACAGGGGTGTTTTTCGGGTTCGTGGTAAAGATCTTTTAGGCTTGGATAAATGTATTGATTAGACGAGTTACTATCAAACTTTGCAATGCGGCGTAAGGAATAGTATGACATCTCAACTTTCACCCTGTTAACCGTTCCAATGAGTTTCATCTTATTTGGGGTCTTGAACGGAGGACATTCAAGCGTGGCCATCCACTCTTGAATTTGTTGGTCATACATTGTCTTCACCTCGTTGTCATAACATTTGAGAGCCGCCTCCCGACCCAATGCCTTGAACTTATCCGTTATCCCAAATGGCCCGAAATCCACTTCCCGAATCTCTTTCTCACAAATGAAGGCCTCTTTCCGTTGTTGCAACTTATTCATTTATTCATGAAACAAATCAGCTCGCCACTCCTCGGGTTAATCAAGTAGAGACCCGGATGTCCAATCCGGTTTTGGACCCCTTGGAGGAGCATCTTCTTCCGAGTCCGGGTCACCAAACCGAACCAATCTCCTCTTTTTCTATTGTGCTTCCGCTTGAGGTTGACTAGAGGAACTTGCTCCCGCTTTGTCTTTCGTTCTCACGATGTTCTACACACATCACAAAAGAAACACAAAAACCATATAAGTTAACCTTCACAAACTTCCCCACACTTGCTTGGCACTATGGATATAAACATAAGAGCCCCAAAAATTTCATCTTTTCAAACAAAATCTAGGCATGATGTCCCCATAATATAGGGTTTTTTCCAAAAAAAATTCAATTAGACATCACCTACATTCATATCCAAATGTTCAACAACTCATTAAAGTCCTGTCATCTAAATTCTTCAAGCAAGTGTGTAAGCAAAAACAAGAATGGGAACTTACAAATCTGCAATGTACTTCAAAGAATTAAAAGAAATCGCATACCTTGACCTTGAAGAAGATTAGAATAACAAGAACTTCA
Organism: Helianthus tuberosus; assembly: GCA_030545235.1. Lineage (NCBI taxonomy): Eukaryota > Viridiplantae > Streptophyta > Magnoliopsida > Asterales > Asteraceae > Helianthus > Helianthus tuberosus. The sequence goes on along the minus strand of CM060411.1, from coordinate 111,961,101 downwards.
CTTAAGGAAAAACCCACCAAAAAGCCCCAAAATTTCGGACCTAGGGTTTGAAATTCGACCAAGGAAATGTGGTTTTCTTCCAAATATTGACCCACAATCAAGAATCTTGTGAAATTTTAGTCAAGTTTGACTCAAAAATCATTTGATTTGAGCAAGAGATGAAGAAGTTATGGAGGAGTGAAGGTTATGGTTATTAGGGTTCTTGTGGTAGAGATGAAGGAGAAGAACAGAAAAAAAATGTGGATGGGGATCGATTAGAGAAAGATGTGGATGGGGTAGTTACTGATTTCTTTAATGAGTTTTATGAATATTAAATTCGGATTTTTTTTATAACTGCCGACAACGACTTTTAGGGTCACCTTTGACCAAACTCGGCGCCGTAGCCTACGGCGCTTGCCGTAGGTTATGGTGACATCTGGGCACAAATTTCTCACCGTAAGACAGTTGATTGGGGCCGTAAAACTTTTTGTGATTCACTAGCCGCCGTAAGCTACGCCCCTGGCCGTAGCTTACGGGGCTCACTGGGCATATGGGGCTCGGCCAAGTTTTAACTTTGCAAATGTTTTGTTGTTTTTTTTAACTTTTCTAAATTTTATAATTTTTATGGTTTTTATAATTTTTCAAAAACGTTACCCTACCCCCTTTAAAAACCCGTGTTGTCCTCCACACAATGTTCGGGCAATTTGTAAGAATTTCCCCACACTTGTCTCGAACACAAATTTTAAACGAAGATGGTAATTATTCAAAAACAAAACAAACTAAACTAAATATGTACACTACCCAACCTGGGCCTCTTTCAAGCTTCCTCGTCATCTAATGGGCGTAGAATGTAACCCACTTTGTCGAGGTCGAGATTGTTGATGTCGGTGCCTTCCAAGTACGGTTTAAGCCAATGGTCGTTCACCGTTTGTTTCTTGTTGGTTTGCTCATATTGAATATTAACATCACCAAATCTACCCACTCTCCGGATGACATAAGGACCCATCCATTTACTCTTGAGTTTACCCGCAAACATCTTCAATCATGAATTGTACAACCACACTTTTTGACCCACTTTGAAGTTCTTCTTTCTTAGCTTTGCATCATGAACCTTCTTAAGTTTGTCTTTATATGCGGATGCACATTCGTATGCTTCGTCTCGAATTTCCTCAATTTCGCTCAATTGAAGCTTCCTAACTCGACCCGCTTCATCATAGTCCGCATTAACTGTTTTGATTGCCCAATGTGCTCGATGTGCTCACTCCATTGGTAAATGACATCCCTTCCCATACACCATCCGGTAAGGGGTGGTACCAATTGGAGTTTTGTAGGCCGTCCGATATGCCCACAATGCATCATCAAGTTTACTTGACCAATCCTTTCTATCCGTTCGCACCGTCTTCATAAGAATTTCTTTGATTTGATGATTGGACACTTCAACTTGTCCACTTGTTTGCGGATGGTACGGTATAGCAACTCGGTGGTTCACATTGTATCTTTTCAACAATTTCCCAAAATTAAAATTTTTAAAGTGTGAACCACCATCACTAATTATAACTCTTGGGACACCGAAACGAGCGAAGATGTTTGATTGCACGAACTTGCACACAACGGAATGGTCATTGGTACTTGTAGCGATAGCTTCAATCCATTTTTAAACATAATCCACCGCAACCAATATGTATAAAAACCCGTTTGAATTTGGAAAAGGACCCATGAAGTCTATTCCCGAAACATCAAACACCTCAACCACCAAGATTGGTTGTAAAGGCATTTCATCCCGCTTCGAAATGCTTCCCACTTTCTGACAATTCTTCTTATCCCCTGAACTCTTCTTCATACCCCTCATCGTATCCATCTCCTCCTATACCCGAAGATTGCATAAATGGAAAAGATGAATATTGAAAACCCGGTTGGTTCGGTGGTCGATATGTAGAAGTAGCATGAATGACAGTTGAACTTTGTGGTAGTGGATAGTGGATAGGTAGAAGATGATTGACCCGAAGCTGGAAAGAAATGTGAAAATGGTGGAATTGTTGAGGCAGGGTTAAAGGTAAGGGTAGGTTCAACTTGGGTAGTAATAGGTGGTGTAGTGTAGGTTGGTGTAACATCATGTGGTGGAGTAAGATCGGTAGTGGAGTTAGGCATGGTGGTATTTGGTGAAGGTTGTGTTGATGTAGGAACGAATGTTGAAGATGGTTGACCCGTAGTGGGTGGTATTTGTGAGTCAGCCATAATGTTTCTAGGTGTAATGGGTGAAGTGGGTGAACCAATAATCTTATTTTCTCGTAGCAAAACTCTGTTTTGACGCAAAGTCCTTTCAATTTCCGGATCAAACGATAGCGGTCTTGACTTGTGAGAGCCCCTAGTATGCATACACCTGAAGTACCTGCACACTAAACACAACCAGCGTAAACCTGAAAATAACAAACAAAACTACTAAATTAACACACGTTGCGTACTACACCCCGGCAACGGCGCCAAAATTTGACGTGATGTCGTGGTCACAATCAAATTTAATCCAATTACTACTAAATAGATAGCGGTAAGTGGGTATCGAACACAGGGAGTTTGTGGAATATTCGTTCACCGTTTGTTGCTTGTTGGTTTGCTCATCTTGAATATTAACATCACCAAATCTACCCACTCTCCGAATGACATAAGGACCCATCCATTTACTCTTGAGTTTACCCGCAAACATCTTCAATCATGAATTATACAACCACACTTTTTGACCCACTTCGAAGTTCTTCTTTCTTAGCTTTGCATCATGAACCTTCTTAAGTTTGTCTTTATATGCGGATGCACATTCGTATGCTTCGTCTCGAATTTCCTCAATTTCGCTTAATTGAAGCTTCCTAACTCGACCCGCTTCATCATAGTCCGCAGTAACCGTTTTGATTGCCTAATGTGCTCGATGTGCTAACTCCATTGGTAAATGACATCCCTTCCCATACACCATCCGGTAAGGGGTGGTACCAATTGGAGTTTTGTAGGCCGTCCGATATGCCCACAATGCATCATCAAGTTTACTTGACCAATCCTTTCTATCCGTTCGCACCGTCTTCATAAGAATTTCTTTGATTTGACGATTGGACACTTCAACTTGTCCACTTGTTTGCGGATGGTACGGTGTAGCAACTCGGTGGTTCACATTGTATCTTTTAAACAATTTCCCAAAATTAAAATTTTTAAAGTGTGAACCACCATCACTAATTATAACTCTTGGGACACCGAAACGAGCGAAGATGTTTGATTGCACGAACTTGCACACAACGGAATGGTCATTGGTTCTTATAGCGATAGCTTCAATCCATTTTGAAACATAATCCACCGCAACCAATATGTACAAAAGCCCGTTTGAATTTGGAAAAGGACCCATGAAGTCTATTCCCCAAACATCAAACACCTCAACCACCAAGATTGGTTGTAAAGGCATTTCATCCCGCTTCGAAATGCTTCCCACTTTTTGACAATTCTTCGTATCCCCCGAACTCTTCTTCATACCCCTCATCATATCCATCTCCTCCTATACCCGAAGATTGCACAAATGGAAAAGATGAATATTGAAAACCCGGTTGGTTCTGTGGTCGATATGTAGAAGTAGCATGAATGACAGTTGAGCTTTGTGGTAGTGGATAGTGGATAGGTAGAAGATGATTGACCCGAAGCAGGAAAGAAATGTGAAATTGGTGGAATTGTTGAGAAGTAAGTATTAAAGGTAAGGGTAGGTTCAACTTGGGTAGTAATAGGTGGTGTAGTGTTGGTTGGTGTAACATCATGTGGTGGAGTAAGATTGGTAGTGGAGTTAGGCATGGTGGTATTTAGTGAAGGTTGTGTTGATGTAGGAACGAATGTTGAAGATGGTTGACCCGTAGTGGGTGGTATTTGTGAGTCAGCCATAATGTTTCTAGGTGTAATGGGTGAAGTGGGTGAACCAATAATCTTATTTTCTCGTATCAAAACTCTGTTTTGACGCAAAGTCCTTTCAATTTCCGGATCAAACGATTGCGGTCATGACTTGTGAGAGCCCCTAGTATGCATACACCTGAAGTACCTGCACACTAAACCCAACCAGCGTAAACCCGGAAATAACAAACAAAACTACTAAATTAACACACGTTGCGTACTACTCCCCGGCAACGGTGCCAAAATTTGACGTGATGTCGTGGTCATAATCAAATTTAATCCAATTACTACAAAATAGATAGCGGTAAGTGGGTATCGAACATAGGGAGTTTGTGGAATATGTGCTATTTAAAGTGTTTCTCTAAGTTAACTAAGGTAAACTAAATTGCAAGAAATGTAAATTCAGAATTTGGTTGGTTGATTGAGTTTTAAAAACTAAAATTACTATTCTAATTGCAAAATGAAAGTTTTGGTTTGTAAACAATTTAGAGACAAATGATCATCTTTAGCTTTCGGTTTGCTTTGACATTTATGTTCTCATTCACTAGAAAAAGCTACATAGACATAGTTCATGTGTGATTACTTGTTGTGATAAAAAGGAACTAAGTACTCAGATTCCTAGAATGTGAGGTTGTTACCCGATGACCAATTAACCCTTACCCAATCCTAATTATACCCATGATATCTCGATTGCCAACGGCACCAAGAACGTATGGTTTCAAACTAGATTAACATAAGAATCAATAATTTACAAACAAGCAATCACACACCATAACAAACAAATCATAAAGATAAATTCATTATTCTAGAAATATGAAATCCAAACATAAAGTCTTATGCAAACCTTCCACCAAAGATAGTCATAACAAGTTTAGCCACACATGGCCCGAACAAACATCATCATCAAAGTTTCAATCTTCCAAACAAGTAAAAACATAAAAACAATGATTAACCAATGTCTTCAAGCTCCAAGAACCAGCCAAATTCATCTCTAGAGTGTTAGGTAACCGAAATAGCATGATTGGAACCCTTAAAACATCATCAAGTTGCTAATTAATGCATAAGTTACGAAATAGAACCATACGGCGCCGTAAGCTACGCTGCTTGCCGTAGCTTACGGCGGTCAGCAAGTCAACGAGAGCCCTTATGGCGCCGTAGCCTACGGCTGGCACCGTAGGTTACGGTGCCCATTATTTCATTACGGCACGAAGGGACTGGGCTACAGCGGTGGAAAATGGTCAAAATTAGGGCCGTAACCTACGGCATGAGCCGTAGGCTACGGCGGCGACTGGAGTCCTTTTTCTTGTTTTCTTTGTTACAACTTGATTACTCCAATCTTGTGTCCACCAACTTTGAGCTTCCAACCAAACTTCATAATATCCACTCCTTATGCACTTTAGCACCTGCAAGTCTAAACAACTAGTAGTTACCAAGTTCAAACAATTAACCGTGTAAAGCGTGAGATACGTGTATATTTAGACCGTTTAAGGGTTGTCCTACGGACCACCCGTCATTGTCCCAATGTATGGTTTTGAAGGGAAGATCGCTTTCAACAAAAACACCACTTTTTGCTTGTACTCTCAAACCACAAATTTCTTTTTGTATTTTTTTTATATAAAAATTAAAAACACACCACCAACTAGCACATCCCATAAATCACATCAAACATACAAACACCACCCAACCTCCCAACCATAAACATAAGACATGAAAATATACACAAATATACAAGATGGAGCGAAATACGACCTGGTTAATAATACTTTGGTTGCGGAGGTCCAAAGATAGACGTCATCATCTCCGCAAATACTAGGTCTATGTACTTGATGATATCTGGGTTATTATACCAGGACTTCTGATTTTGCGGAAGCAATAGCCTAGTCCTCGTATAATACTCTGCTCTGTTTTAATCTTTAAAGCCTCCCCTCATCATAAAAAAATGATGAACATTGCAAAATGCTAATCATGTGCTTTGCTTTTGAAGAAAAGATCCCCAAACGGGACATACCGAAAGTCGAGCCATCATCTCTTTGTCTGAACGGAAGTTCTAACCTGAGCTCTCATGGCCTCGCACTACCCTCTACAGATATCATTATTGTACGTTCACATGTAAGACTGAATATAGAAGTCTGGATACGAGAGTATATTCTGAGGTGGGACACGTGTATAAGTTAAGTTCTTAAGACACTAAATTGTATCCTGAATAAGTTGAAATCTGTGTAGAAATTTAAAAGGATCAGTATATCGGCAATCTAAGTGAATTGTTTAATACTTAGTGTGTTATCAAGCTCAACAGTACTTGTAATTTGTCGGTAGCTGATATGATCCTCTAACACGCTCACCAAAAAATATTTGTATATAGGTTCTTTATTTCATTTCTTTGTTAGTCAAAACCCAAAAAGATTTCATTGTGTTCTAGTTTAAACTTTCATAAAATCCCAAAAAGATTTTACATTTCTACTTTAGTTTTTCAACAAACCAAGGTAGAAAACTGATCTTTAGACTCTCAGTCATGAAGCAGAGTAGGAAGTTTCTGAACTGGACAACAGGGTTGGGAGCTAATCTTGAAAGGTTTGAAAATACAAAGTCAAAACAAGTTCATTAATTTGACACTTGTAAAATTTTCAGAAAATGTGTTTGAAAATTTTGAACAAATTGTCAGTTGTTTTGTTTCGGGTCAACCAAGGTCATTAACTTGGACCTAGATACTTAAGTGGATTTCTAAAACAGACCAAATCTTGATAAAACGTCAAAAAGTCAAAAGGTCAAAACATCAAAAGTCAATGAGGTGTTTGGATCGGATGACAATCCGATCGGATGGCAATCCGATTGGATGGCCATCCGACACTTGGTCATGTCTATAAATAGTGGTCAATGATCTTCAGTCAAATCTTTTTCGAACGAACGACCATCCGACACCCTCCCAAACACTCTCAAATGTTCTTCTGATTTTCACACTCTTGCTTTCCAAACTACGTAGGATTATTGGCTTACACAATCTTCACTATGGGAAAGGTATGTACACTGATCTTAACTGTTAAAATTGAAGATTTTGATGCTTATTTTTGAAGTCGGCGACTATTTGGACTTAGAAACCTAGATCTAGGCTTGTTTAGGATGTTTTGATTCAAATCAAACATAGGATTTTGTAGATTGGCCTTAGATCTATAGGTTTACCAGTTCAATTTGATCAAAACCTTGTTAGAATTGATGGATTAAAGATTAGAGGTGTTCGGATATCGGTGCACTTTTTGTCAAATTAATCACAATCTAGGCCGAATTAGAGAAATCTGAACATAGGGTTTTGAAAATCGGCAAAAATTCTACGTGAAATTATGTTCAATTTTGTCAAAAAGTTAGAAATTTTTTTATGTTCATAGGATATTCAAAGTGTTCTTCAAAGACAGATGATCGAATGGTAGTTCGATCGGATGGTAGTCCGATCAGAGGACCATCCAATCCAATACATTTTATATGTTTGAAATTTTACTAAGTGTTCTCTTGATATTTGTGCTTTATCTGTTAATAGGTTGTTTTGGAAAGAATGGCAACTAGATCGGATTACAATCCGATCGGATGGCCATCCGATCCAAAACACACATCTAATGATTGACTATTTCTTGAGCTTATCTATTTGTCATTTTGATCGAATGGCAATCCGATCGGATGACAATCTGATCGGATGGCCATCCGATCCAAAACACACTATGACATGCCTGTTCATCATTGTGCTATCTTGTCAATGATCGAATGGCACTCCGATCAGAAGACAATCTGATCGGATGGCCATCCGATCCTCATCACTCAATCATTGGTTTGACTTGTCAAAGGTGCTGAATTGTCTGTGACATGGATCGAGTGACAATCCGATCAGATGACCATCTGATCTAAATGCACAAGTCTTGTATGTTATGGTCTCTAATTGTGATGTCTCATCTGATCGGATGGCAATCCGATCGAATAGCCATCCAATCCTCAGTACTACATAGAGTGAAACTTCCAGAGTTAGAAAATTTTTAAAGTTTTCAAAATTTTTGTCACTTTTCAATTCTTGTCTTGAACTCTGTGCAAACTCTAACGTTGTTTATTTTTGAAGACAAGAGCATCAGATTGGCATCACTCTCACAACATTTACTGTATCTTGGAAGAAAATTATGCAAACATGAGACTGTTTAAAGATACGGTGAAGTTTTTAAGGGAAAGTAGAATTAACAAGGCTTTAACTGATCAAACGACAGTGTATGAGTCTCATGTTAGAATGTTCTGGAAATCAGTGAGGTATGATGAAAAGGAAAAGATGATATATTCTGCTGTTCAGAAGAAGGACGAGAATGATAAAGATATAGATGTTGAGATTAAGTTTAATGTGGGAGATTTGAGACGTGTATTGGAATTAGGAGATAATGATGATGACCCTACCATTGTTCCTGAAAGATTATGCAAGGGTTTGTGGTTCTGAATGGGTTTTATAGGACATGTAAACAGAAAATATCTCAAGTCCATGTTCTGTCGTCCCTACAAGTTCCTAATTCGTTGTGTTGTGCATGCTCTATCACACAGAAAGGGAGCTTACGACGAGACATCAGATTATATCATGAACATCATCACTTGTTTGGTGCTTAATAGACCCTACAATATATCACAAGTGTTGTTTGACCATATGGTGGATAACGTTAGGGGTGAGAAGTACATTATGTACCCCAGGTTCATACAAATGATGATAGATGATCAAGTGCAAGATCTTTTAAAGGATCCTGAAGATGTGTTAAATCTACGTCATATGACAGTTGAGACTTTGGGAAGATTAAATCAATATAAGCTGAAGAAAGATGAATCGGAACCAAGAGTTAAGCATATGATCTGTAAGATTGCCAATCCAAGATACGTTGCACCTAAAAATAATGCTTGGAGGCACGAAAATAGTAATTCAGAGGATGAAACAAATAGTCTAAGGGATATGCATGAAAAGAAGTTAAGATATTGGTTTATGAAGGATGGAAAGAGGAAGAGAACACCAAAGGCCTCTCCAGTTGTATCTGCTCCTAAAGTTTCAACACCAAAGATCGTTGTTAAGGGTATAGTGAAAGGGGGAGTCATAAGAAAAGTTAGACTATTAATTGTTATATCATTCTAATGAATATTCAATGCTTGTTTTGCAGGGCCTTCAAAGAAATCACCACCAAGGTTACTTGATGAGCCCGTACTTGATCCATCTGATGTTCTTCAACAAGGCATTGGTCTACTAAAAGATACACTTGAATGTTTTCTAAAGAAGAATGAAGAGGCTTCTGCTGCAAAGATTCAAAGTACAAATGTTGAAAAGGTTGCTGAATCAGAGAAAGTTGCTGAAGGAGTTGTTCATGAAGATTCAAGTGATGCTGATGATGAATCAACTGATACAGAGCCTGATATTGATACATCAAAGATTGGTGTTGGGAAGGTTGCGTTGAAAAGGAAACCTCAAAAGAAAGGTTCTGATGATGAAGATGAAACTTATATTCCTACGCCACAAGATGAGATGAAGAAAGTCATTAAGAAGCGCAAAGCTGTTCAAACTGGAGTGATTCCTCGAAGCGTCAGAGCTAGAAAAGGATCAGCTTCAGCACCTGAAGTTCAAAGTGGAAAAGGTCCAGTGGTTGAAGCTCAAGAGGTTCAAACTGAAAGTATTCCTGAAGCTGAGGTTCAAGGCGTTGAAAAGCCTGAAGCTGAGAAAGAAAAAGCTCCAGAAAGTCCAGAGTATGTGAGAATAGAGAAGAAGGGTGTTGATGATGCAGAAACGTCAAAGCCAAAGAAAACTTCTCTTCCTGATCCATTTGAAGGTTTTCCTAATATTCATGGTGAACTCAAGGATGGCATTCTTCTTGGTGAAGACTATGATATGTTTCATGATGCAACAGTCAAAGATCTGAAAAAGAAAGTAAGTCTTCTAGAGAAAGAGAAAGCAAAAGCAGAGGATGATCGTGATGAATTGAAGAAGCAACTTGAGAAGTTGACTAAAGTTAATGAAGAGATGAAGACTGTTATAAAGAATCATGCAAAGAAGATAAAGACTTTGGTTGAAGATGTAGATGATAATGCTAAGCTCTTTGAGCAACTCTCTATGGAGATTTCTGAAGTAAGAGTGAAGTACAAGAACATGAATGATACTAATCAGACATTGCATCATATGCTAGATGAACTTCATGAAGCGTCTGTAAATGAAATCAAAGTGTTGAAGCTGGAGATTGAAGCACTTAGAGCAGACAAAGCAGTGAAAGATGAGCAACTTAACATGTTATACACTGTGAAGGAACATCATCTGGGTATCAATGTTCAAGCCATTTACAACAACTTAGAGATTCAAAGAGTTGAGGAAAGAAGAGCCCAGAGAGAAAAGGAGTTGGCTGAGGAAGCAACTAAGAAAAAGAAAGAATTAATTGTCGAAACTCAAGAAGCTGGTGGTTCTTTAAGACAACCTGAAGTTGATGTTGAAATGGAAGATGCTGTGGTGAATGAAGGGAGCATATGGATGTTGATCCACAACAAAGCTTCGTACTTGTTGGTGAAGATACTTATCTTTCTTATAGCTTTGATGACATAATTCGCCGTGTGCAAGTCGAACAACGTAAAAGAAAGGCGAGAGAACCTGAAGTGATGTTATTACGTTGGAAAGAAGAGGAGAAAGAAGTAGAGGAAGAGGAAGTAGATGAAAAATTGAAAGATATTCTTGATGCAGTTGATAATTATGATCCTTTATGGGATGATTTTAATGATGACGACGACGATCAAGGGTCAATAGGGATTCTGATTGTGACACATTTAGTCCAACAATCGTTGGATGATTTTCTGAATGACGAGATCAATGAGCAGGAGGAGGATCAGCACCAAGAGTCTTCTTCTTTTGGAAAGCAGCATACTGACCAGGTATTCCTCACACAACCAACTGTTATATATTTGAATGCTCCATTTGAGGGGGAGACAGAGGTACCAAGGTCCAGGGCTAAGATGTTAGAAGAATTGGGATTAGAATATGGAAATTTAAAGTTTGATATTGAAGATGAAATCCCATCATCGCCAGAAAAGGAGTATGAGTTCAAGTATGCAAATGAAGCAGACAATTTTGATCATGTTGAAATTGAAGAGGGTTCGGATATCTCTGAAGAAGATACGCCTTTTCATTATTCTAGCGTTGATGAAACTTTTCCAACTCTTGCTGAGATGTTCAAGGAACAAAATGAAGATGAAATAAGAAGGAAAGTGGTCGAAAAGATAACAACTGAAGGGATTCCAAAAGTTGTTCCACAAGAAACTCTATTGGAGGGCAGGAAAAATTGGTTTAAAGTAATGCCCAAGGAGAGGAAGTTCAGGAGACCTCTTCAGTATTTCACGCATAATGCTGATATATCTCTGGGAGATATCTTATCATGGGGCTATCTTGAAGATCTGCAAGTTTATGCTATCAGACGGGAATAGGGGGTTCAGTATTTTGAGTTTCTTTCAGATATTCAAACACTCCCGTGGTTGGATGTTGAGGAGTTAGTGCAGACCAAGAATATCAAGCAATTTTATCATGGTATTAATGTGAAGCAGCATGATCAGAGATTGTGGAAGTACATTAAGTTGCAGGCAAAGAAGCGTTTTCCAGATTGGAAGCCACAATATCCGAAACAAGATATAAAGATAGATCCAGTCACAGGGGAGAAAGACATCACATTGATAATCAAGCCTCCCAGATGTTTAAAGAACATGCCGCTACGTGCAATGGAACAGGATTTCCATGAAGATTTTCAAGGTTGGATGTACAACCAGAGCACAGCGGAAGCGGTGATTTCACTATTTGACAAATCCAAGGGTAAATCAAGGAGGATCAGTGTGTTGGATCCAATGTGATTGGTAAACTGCTCAAAGAAGGATATTGAATGCCTATTCTATAACAAGATTGTGTATGAAAAGCCGGATAAAGTGCAAGCTCAACAGTATCAGAAGTTGGTGAACTTATGTTATGCAAAAGATATCAATTCTGGCATATACTGGAAGTCAAAGTTCAGAGATCCTGAGATAGACGAGTTCTTAAAGAGATATAAGCGCAGTCAAAGATTCAAAGAGATATCTGATAGAGCGGCTGTGATTGGTAGACGAAAGTTTATGAGACCTCCACCAACAGACCAGACACCAATCAAGAAAGAAGAAAACAAGATCCCAAGATGGGATAGAAAGCGTGATGGTGATCCTGAATATAGAAAATACTGGAATGAAGTTGGTAGACCTCTGAGGCGAAAGATGATTGCTGAGAGAGATGAACAAATAAGAAAGAAAGCTAAGGCGAGAAGACGCAGCAAGAAGACAACTTGAAGACTATGCAGGAAGGAACTACAACTACATCCAAGGGGGAGTCTGTTAGTACATATGTCTGTAGCTTCCGTCTGCATCGAGTCTTATGTATTTTGTCCTATGTATGTGTTTTTGTATATGTATGTGTATGTATGTATTTGTATGTCTAGACAAATCAGGGAACGGCACATAACTGTTAAAGTGAAATCCGTCGGACGACATGTGTCATCCGAACGGATGGCCATCCGATCGGGTGACACTTCTCCTTACCTGTTTGCCTATAAATAGTGGACTTGTGTCATTTGTCCACAACCTTTTGCTGATTTGCTGAAGCGAAGCTCTGTCTGACTTTCATCAGGGACTGTTATATGTTCAACATCAATCAATGAAATCAGACATGTTAAGCGTTGAAACTGTTTTTAGTGATCCTCAGACGGTGTCGAGGGATTCCGCACCTCGACACTGATCGATTCCGCTACGTTCTACGACTAGAACAGATCCCGCGCGTGGCCTAACAAGATGAAAAATATAAGTGAAAAAAGTTGTGAAGTTAAATTGCAAATAATGAAAAGTTTTGGGTTAAAGTTAATAAAAACAAATTATGTAGGGTTAAAATTGAAAAAGGTAAAAATCTTTGGATTAAAACTAAAAAATTATGGTTTTTTTTTTAAAAATGCCCAAAGCACAATGTACAACTCATGATGCACTAAAAAGTTGCTTCTTTATATATGAAATAGTAACATTAATGGCAGTAGCCTATCATAAATAGGCAATCCCTATTCTTTTATAATTCGTCCACCAATAATAATGGGCTTGACCCTCCTGATGATTCTTTGATACATGGGAGCGCTTAATAGATGACATAGAGATATCGGGCTCGGCTCACTCGAGAAAAATAGCAGCAATTTTAATTTGGTCACCGGCACCCCACTCTGCCCAACTGGTTGGTCATTTCCATATTATTTGTTTTTGCTCCATTTTCACCAGGACCTGACCCAACACAAAATAATATAATATAATACTAAAACTAAATAAAAATAAATAAAACCTATATAATAATTATACAAATAACACAGGACAAATATGTATATTTTACCCTACATCAAATACTGACAATGAAATTTCTGTTTTTTATTCGCATATGAAACACTACATGGAGTAGCAGAACAAGAGTAATCAAAAGATCCTGCGTGAGATTGAAGATATCAAGAAACAAAAGAGGCCAACAGAGGATCAGTCTCATTTGATGCCTAGGGTGTTGGATTTTATCACTCCGACATCAACAACTCAACAATCCAGAGGATCCTCCATCCAACCTCAATGATCCTTTATCCTTCAACAAGGAACTCTAGGGATGACTCAGCCTCAAGGATCCTCCCTCCCTTCAGCAGGATACATGGAGATATTCCAGTGTCAAGGATCCTGCTTCCACCAACAAGGATCCTCAGCTCGAGTTCAAGTATCCATGGATTACCCACCATGACCTTCAACACAGACCTTTCCTGGTTCCAGTGATTTCCAGGATCAAGGATCCTCAGGGAGACAACCATTGAAAAGCTTAGAAATCCATGATGGGGATTTTATCCCCATGCAAACTATTGCTTACTCAGGCCCTACTATAACTGCAGTCATGTCTTATCCTAGATATTCTTTTGGGAAAACACTCTTAAGTCAACCAGGAGGTAATAGTTTCCATAATACATCTTTGGATACTAATTATGGCTTGTGCATGATGTCACACCCCAAAAACGTTGCAGCGGAAATACAAACGTGGCGGTGACTGTCACACCCCGACCACGTGTAACATACAAAACGTGGCGGAAACGTCGGGGAGTGTTGTAACAGAATTAATTGTTTCATAACCATGGTATTCAAAGTTGTATTTTATTTATTAAACAAGGGTGTTACATTGTCTTGAACAGTAAACAAAAGAGTTTATAACATAATTAAACAAGTCTATCTTCGTTTTTAGTCTCTAAGGCACAGGTCCGCCCTAGTATCGTGATCAACATCCTACGGAAAAGCTCCTGAAAACACATGTGAAAATAGGTACGTCAGCATAAAAATGCCCATGAGATACATAGGTTTGTGAAAAATAGGATTCATGACTTGTATTTGAGAAAATGTTTAGTCATGAACCTTGTAATTTGCTTTGTCTTGTAACTCATTTGAAAGACGATAAGATCAGTTGATAAGTATAAATAAATGTAAAGTTAAATGAATAACCATGTAAAATGAGTTGTATAAAGTAAACTGTTTTGTAAGACAATGTCTTGTAAGAAATAAGTTGTTAATGTAACACGTAATATGTCAAACATTGAAGTGATTTAAGTAACGCTACGTCATGTAATATCACACAAGCACTTATATATAGGAAGTACCAGCGGCGTATCCACCATGATTGTATCATATTACACACGCCTCGTTACTCAAATTACTTACCCAAATCAACCACCAATGTAACTTGTTCATGTACAAACCAATTGTCAAGTGTTATTGTGTAAACCATATCCAAATGTCTATGTCCAATGTAAACCACCAAATATGTATATCAATGTCAAAATGTTTATGTTCAATGTAGATCATGTAATGTGTAACCAGAAATGTCATGTATGGTAAGTGAAATGTATCAACTTAAACCATATGTAAAATGCACAACAACAAGGTATTGAAGTAAAACACAGTTTAAATCAAAGTCATGTTGTGTGTAACAAATGCATGCTATACTGATACAAACATTTATGTGGTATTGTTAAAATGCATACATCCAAGCCTTGAGACTGTGGCGATAAACCCTTAAACAAATTAAAGGTTTATCTAAATTATGTATATCGAATTCGGTCATTCCTTTCATCCCCATTCCCAGGATGTCCGGAACGGGAGTTGTCAATTCCTATGGTACCACTACCTACTAACGATTGGCATGATCAATGTTAATGAATGTATTGTTCCATGTTAAACAAACCAAATGTCATACCAAAAATGTAAGCATGTGATGCACTAAGTATGTAATCAAATGAACATACATAGCGTGAAAATGTAATGTAAAACGATGTACTAAGTAATGCACACAATGGGCACACCTAGCATGAAATGTAATGTAAAACGATGTACTAAGTAATGCACACAATGGGCACACCTAGCATGAAATGTAATGTAAAACAATGTACCAAGTAATGCACACAATGGGCACACCTAGCATGAAATGTAATGTAAAACAATGTACTAAGTAATGCACACAATGGGCACACCTAGCATGAAATGTAATGTAAAACAATGTACTAAGTAATGCACACAATGGGCACACCTAGCATGAAATGTAATGAAATCATGTACTATAATGTACTAACAAACATAGCAGGTATATGATGTGAAAACAGGAAAGCATGAAAGTAACAAGTAGGCACATGTGTTCCACCCCAAAATGTTTGGAAAACAGTAAAAGAGGGGTCTATGTACTCACTTGATATTACTCAGTAGTCCTGGAGTGACAATCAAACAATGGTAAAGATCTCGGAATCAAACGGCACCTAATATAGGTAACTATGTTAATAAACCGGACCTAAATCGGATGATTGGATAGAATGAGGGTTCGTAAACCAAACGAGTATAGGAACTCGTGTCATTTGGTTTAACAAAGCCTACATACTAAATGAAACTTAACATAATTGTTTACGACCCATTACGACTCGTTTAGAAAGCTTATGCTACTTTAACGCGTCGTGCGCGTGAAACGCGTTCGGACCGCCTAACTAGTCCTATGACAAGTGTTATATGCCTAAACATGTTACATAATCAGTTATGTGACAAAAGTTTAGGTTACATATGCTAAATTACCAATTATACATGAAAAGGGTATTCTGGTAATTTACCTAAGGCATATAAACTACCTATCATACAACTACTTAAACGATGTGACCATAGGGTATAACCTCGGAAGGTTATTCCCTACACTATGGTCACCTAATGTATTTGGTCGGATCCTAATGATCGACCAAACTGGGTCGGGTTCGAAGGTATAAGCGATTGATCAGATCGCTTACCCTACGACCCTAGACAACGTGGTAATCAGTAGGCATAGTCCCAAGGGACTATGACCATCGTGATTACAATCACGTTGCGAAGTTCAAACGAACTTCGCATTGACCATAAGCTGGTCAACGCTGAAAGTCAAATAAAGTTTGACTTTCTGACTCTAAAGCAATAAAATAAGGAAAAGAACGAAAGAATACTTACGAAGGGTCCCCGAATGCTAATCTCGATTCAAAAATCTCAGGTATGAAACAAATGTTTCAACTTAGAGTTTCTCAAATCAAAATTCTTGTGATTTTGAAGCATGGGGGGTGGGGTATTTATAGTAAAAGGTCCACCGTTAAGATCGTTTCATGGAAAACGTGCCTTAATCCCACCCGTACAAGTGTCGGGACCTTATGGTAGCTCAAAGTGATCCTTATCATCTGACTAAGCATGTGAGAATGTATGGTTGTGGATTAATCAGCTGCAAACAGGCTGTTAAATACTCTGCATCTGGTCTGGACAAGGCTAGCGCACCGTTACATTGAGAGTGTAGAGGTGCGCTAGGCCTTAGTTTGGCAGATTTACACTTTTGGTCCCTGTCATGCATTCAGCCTATTTTCGACACGTTTAAGGCCCGTTAACCCCATTTCAAAGCTCTAAAATGAAGTTAAAGTATAGGGAACTTAAAATGTGTTCAAAAATATCTCGGATGTCGGTTCGTTTGGCCGTACGGTCGCGATGTTCGGTTAATTACGACGGAATGCGCACAAGCGCGAAAAACGATCCAAATGACGCGACGAATGGATTTTTGACAAGCCAAACACAAAAGCATAATATAGTCATGCTTACATAAATTTTTGGATGTCCAGATGTATTCAGAACGTAAGTTATGCGCGAAAATGCAAACTTGTGCACTTTTTGACACTTTTAGTCCCTGAATGACCCAAAAGTTTATTTTAGCACACCGAACCCCTCAAAGCCTATTCCTAAGCTATGTAAAGGATATTTAAGGTGTGTTTAACTTATGGTCATGTTTCGGAATGTTTGTTACAGTTCAAATTGACATACTTTCGCAGTTTGTCAAGTTTAGTCCCTGTAAGCGAATTAACTTGTTTTTGCCATACCAAAGCCTTTAAAACTTATTTCTAAGTTATGTAAAGGTTATTTAAGGTATGTTAAGTATATGTTGATGTTCCGGAGTATTTTTCGCGTTAAACTGAGTACGTTTACGCACCAGTTTGCGTATAACTCTCCAGAAAGTGATATAGAGTTTGAAATTGATCAAAAGTCAAAACATGAAAAATGTAAAACATAACAAAACAAACATTGTGATCAAATAACATTGTTTTATTGATAAAAGAACTGTTCATAATGATTACAAGCACAGTTGTTACAGTCTCCCCTACTTGTGGAAATTTCGTCCCGAAATTTATTTAGAGGAAACTCGTGGAAAAAGATGTGGATATTTTGCCTTCATTTGATCTTCGCGTTCCCAAGTAAACTCAGGTCCACGTTTAGCTTCCCAGCGAACTTTGACCAAAGGAATGCGCTTGCGTTTAAGCCACTTGACTTCACGTTCCATGATTTCCACAGGTTTCTCAACAAATTTCAGTGTTTTGCCAACACGAATTTCGTCAAGCGGTATGTGGAGGTTCTCATCAGCTAAACACCTCCTGAGATTGGACACGTGAAAAGTTGGATGAACATTTCCAAGTTCCGGAGGTAACTCAAGTCTGTAGGCTACCTTACCGATTCTTTCGACGATCTTGAATGGTCCAACATATCTAGGTGCAAGTTTTCCTTTCTTTCCACATCTGATCACACCTTTCCAAGGTGAGACCTTAAGTAATACTCGATCACCGACTTGAAATTCCAAGGGTTTGCGTTTTGGATCCGCGTAACTCTTCTGACGGCTCATAGCTGTCTGAAGGTTATCGCGAACTTTCTTGACCTTGTCAGTTGTCTCTAAAATGAGGGCAGGTCCAGTAAGTTGAGCCTTGCCGATCTCATTCCAGCAGACTGGTGAACGACATTTTCGACCATAGAGAGCCTCGAAAGGAGCCATTTTGATGCTGGTGTGATAACTGTTGTTGTAGGAGAATTCAATCAACTTAAGATGTGAATCCCAACTACCACCAAAATCGATCACACAAGCTCTTAGCATATCCTCCAGAGTCTGGATTGTTCTCTCAGATTGACCATCCATTTGCGGATGATAAGCTGTGCTCAGATTAAGTTGGGTCCCCATAGCAGATTGCATGGTTCTCCAAAAATGAGAAGTGAAACGAGCATCTCTGTCAGAAATGATGTTCAAAGGAACACCATGTCGAGCTACAATTTCATCCACATAGATTTGAGCAAGTCTGTCAGCAGGAAAATCCTCACGGATTGGCAAGAAATGCGCTGACTTAGTAAGACGATCAACGACTACCCAGATGGCATCATGACCTTTCTTTGTGCGCGGGAGTTTGGTAACAAGATCCATAGTAATATTTTCCCATTTCCAAACTGGAATCTCTGGTTGCACCAATAAACCCGAAGGACGTTGATGTTCAGCCTTAACCTTAAGACAAGTAAGGCATTTTGATATGTATAAGGCAATGTCTTTCTTCATACCAGGCCACCAATAGTGAGTACGAAGATCCTTATACATCTTATCTGAGCCCGGATGAATAGAATAACGAGACTTATGGGCTTCATCCATAAGCAAGGTACGAAGATCATCCTGACTTGGGACCCACAAACGGTCCATGAAGTAATACGACCCATTGTCCTTCAGTTCAAGAGCAGGTGTTATGTGATAGGGAAATTCCTTATCCATCAATCCTTGTGAAACACAAGATTGTTGAGCCTGAGAAATGCGGGCTTGGATATCAGATCGAGCTTGAATAACAGACTGAACACGTACACAATGAAGCTTAGTACGTTCCTTACAACTCAATGCATCAGCTACGACATTCGCCTTACCAGGATGGTAGCGAATTTCGCAGTCATAGTCGTTTAGTAGCTCAACCCAACGTCGTTGTCTCATGTTGAGTTCTTTCTGATTGAAGATATGCTGAAGACTTTTGTGGTCCGTGAAAAGCACACATTTTGTACCATACAAATAGTGTCTCCAGATCTTGAGAGCAAAGACAACTGCACCCAACTCAAGATCATGAGTGGTGTAGTTCTTCTCATGTATCTTCAACTGCCTCGATGCATATGCTATGACTTTGTTCCTTTGCATCAGAACACAACCAAGGCCTAATTTTGATGCATCACAATACACGACAAAATCATCATCACCCTCAGGCAATGATAGAACAGGCGCATCGCAAAGCTTCTGCTTCAAGCGTTGAAAAGTTAGAGGAACTGCAATCTTAGAGAAGTTCTCAATGAAGCGGCGGTAATAACCCGCTAGACCAAGAAAAGAACGAACTTTAGTAGGAGTAGTAGGTGTATCCCAATCCTTAATCGCACTGATCTTGGAGGGATCTACCTGAATACCTTGTTCGTTGATAATATGTTCTAAAAATTGAACTTCTTTAAGCCAAAATTCGCACTTGGAGAATTTGGCGAAAAGTTGCTCTTTCTTCAGGAGTTCCAGAGTAAGACGAAGATGCTGCTCGTGATCAGCTCGCGTCTTAGAGTAAATCAAGATGTCGTCAATAAAAACAATGACGAACTGATCCAAATAAGGCTTGCAGACCCTATTCATTAAGTCCATGAAAACAGCAGGAGCATTAGTCAAACCGAATGGCATGACTGTGAACTCATAATGCCCATAACGAGTACGGAACGCTGTCTTGGGAATATCTTCTTCTTGTACACGAAGCTGATGATATCCGGAACGTAGATCAATCTTCGAAAAATAAGAAGCGCCCTGTAGCTGATCAAAGAGATCATCTATGCGAGGTAGGGGATATCGATTCTTGATGGTAAGCTTGTTAAGCTCACGGTAATCGATACACATCCTAAAAGATCCATCCTTCTTCTTGACAAAAAGAACGGGAGCACCCCAAGGTGAAAAGCTGGGACGGATAAAACCTTTGTCAGAGAGCTCCTGAAGCTGATTAGACAACTCTTGCATCTCAGACGGTGCAAGACGATATAGAGCTCTGGCAATGGGATTTGCACCAGGTACGAGATCAATGCGGAACTCGACTTGGCGTGCTGGAGGTAGACCAGGTAAATCTTCAGGGAAAACTTCAGAATAATCCCGAACGACAGGAATATCTAAAATAGACTTACCCTTGCCTTTATCTTCTGTAACATGTGCTAAGAAAGCCACATAGTTCTTCCGCAGATATTTCCGAGCTTTAAAACAAGACATGAGTTTGAGACCACCGGTAGGCTTCTCACCATGCACCTGTAGGATCTCGCCTGTTGAAAGCGGCACACGAACAATCTTCTCGAAACAAACTACCTCTGCGTGATGCTTGGATAACCAATCCATACCCACAATAACGTCTAAGCTTCCAAGTTGCATAGGCGTGAGGTCAATAGGAAAAAGATGGTCGTTAAGGTTCAATTGGCAGTTGCGAAGAACAGAATCAAGAATAATGGGTTCACCACTAGCAACTTCTACTGTCAAAGGTTTTCCTAGTTTCGTTCTAGACACGCGAAGCATAGGCTCAAAAGACAAAGACACGAAACTCTTATCGGCACCAGAATCGAAAAGAACAGATGCAGGCTGATTATTAATAAAGAACGTACCGTTCACCACATTATCATCCGCCTGCGCCTCTTGGGCATTCATGTTAAAAGCTCGGCCTCGAGCTGGAGCCTGATTCTGGTTCTGGTTCTGGTTGGCTAGCCTTAGGCACCGGTTTCTGTAGTGGGTCAGATCCCCACAATTATAACAAGCACCCGGTGGGTAATAGGGTCGTGCGGCTTGACCCTGTTGCGGAGCAGGAGGCTGAGCAACTTGTTGAGCCGGGTTCTGAACTGCGCGATTCTGAGCAAACCGACAAACATCGGCAAGATGACCTGACTTCCCACAGCTAGTACAGAAACGGCACTGATGTTGCGGCTGATGGTGACTATTGCATCTATTGCACAACGGTGCATTCCCTGAATAGGGTTTCTTCGCTGGAGGTTGTGCGGGTTGATTGGGAGCTGCTTGATTAGCTTGAGCAGTGACAGCATAGTTTTGGGAAGCCTTACGCTTCCTTGCCCTTTTCGAAGAACCAGAGTCCTTTCCATTCTTGTTTTGACCTTTCTTGCTATCACCCTTGTCAGCCGACTGTTTCTTGCCCTTGTCACCCTTCCTGTGTAACTTGTTCTTCCGGATCTGCGACTCAGTCAGTGTCACTGATAACTCGATTGCCTGACGGAGTGTGGCAGGGTTACTACCAGTAAGGATGTCTTGTACCGAGTCAGGTAGGCCGTCGATGTATCTCTCGATAGCCTTGTCGAGTGGGGTAACCATTGTCGGGCAAAGCAAACTCAACTCTTCAAACCGATCAGTATAAGCCCTGTGCTCACCACTATCTTGCTTCAAATCATCAAATTCCTTCTCCAAAGCTCGCTGCTCATGACGAGGACAGAATTCCCTCATCATAAGGGCTCTAAGTTCAGCCCAAGTCTGTGCGAGAGCAACTTCTGCACCTCTGTCTCTCATAACCCCATTCCACCATGTCAAAGCCCTCTTCTGAAATACACTCGAAGAAAACTCGACCTTGCGATTATCCGGACACTGCACGTGGCGGAAAGTATTCTCACTGCTCTCGAACCACTGAAGAAGCCCAGTCGCTCCCTCAAAACCACTAAACTTAAGTGGTTTAGCCTGATTAAAATCCTTGTATTTGCATGGAACATTGTTGTTGTTGTTGGCTTGATTCCATTGAGCAAAGAGATTGGGAAATTGAGCAGCCATCTGCTGCGCAATAATTTCTGCCAGTTCGGCAGTTGCTATCTGGTTCTCGCGTCGAGGAGGCATTCTAAAAGAGGAAAACATGAAAGGAAACGAGTGAGATGATTGGATGAAGAGAATGAGATGAAACAAAATCAACAAAAGCAAAGATGGTGGTCATTCATCCGTATCACAAAGCAAACAAACGACACACAGTGACTAATCAAAGTAAATGGGTCAAAAATAATGTATAATGAAGACATGCTCGCCTATAAGTGAACACTCATCCCAAGAATTCCCAAGTAAGCACAACTGGTCTCGCGTCTGGTTGAGATGTATACGAAGTGCTTGCCTAGACAGAAAACTCAGAATACAGGCATTCACCCTTCCAGTTTGCACGTGTTCACATTATTTAAAACCCAAAACCTTGACGAGATTTTTGAAAAATTGAAGGCACAAGGCCAAAAACCAAACTGAAAAGGGTTCAAAACCATATAAAAGAGGGTTCAAAACCTTACAATAGAGGGTTCAAAACCTTGTAATAATTTATTCAAAAATAGATGATTGTTTTTCAAAAATCGTTTCGGAAAAATTTTTGGTTCCTTGTTTTGATAATCACCTAAGGATAGGTGATGTACATGTTTTAAGATCTAAACACAAATAATTTGTGTTAGGGTCCTAGAAAAGTTATAGTCTAGGTCAAAGCATTACTAATAACCTAATTCCCTATAACCATTGGCTTTGATACCAACTCTTCTGTCACACCCCGACCACGTGTAACATACAAAACGTGGCGGAAACGTCGGGGAGTGTTGTAACAGAATTAATTGTTTCATAACCATGGTATTCAAAGTTGTATTTTATTTATTAAACAAGCGTGTTACATTGTCTTGAACAGTAAACAAAAGAGTTTATAACATAATTAAACAAGTCTATCTTCGTTTTTAGTCTCTAAGGCGCAGGTCCGCCCTAGTATCGTGATCAACATCCTACGAAAAAGCTCCTAAAAACACATGTGAAAATAGGTACGTCAGCATAAAAATGCCTGTGAGATACATAGGTTTGTGAAAAATAGGATTCATGACTTGTATTTGAGAAAATGTTTAGTCATGAACCTTGTAATTTGCTTTGTCTTGTAACTCATTTGAAAGACGATAAGATCAGTTGATAAGTATAAATAAATGTAAAGTTAAATGAATAACCATGTAAAATGAGTTGTATAAAGTAAACTGTTTTGTAAGACAATGTCTTGTAAGAAATAAGTTGTTTATGTAACACGTAATATGTCAAACATTGAAGTGATTTAAGTAACGCTACGTCATGTAATATCACACAAGCACTTATATATATGAAGTACCAGCGGCGTATCCACCATGATTGTATCATATTACACACGCCTCGTTACTTAAATTACTTACCCAAATCAACCACCAATGTAACTTGTTCATGTACAAACCAATTGTCAAGTGTTATTGTGTAAACCATATCCAAATGTCTATGTCCAATGTAAACCACCAAATATGTATATCAATGTCAAAATGTTTATGTTCAATGTAGATCATGTAATGTGTAACCAGAAATGTCATGTATGGTAAGTGAAATGTATCAACTTAAACCATATGTAAAATGCACAACAACAAGGTATTGAAGTAAAACACAGTTTAAATCAAAGTCATGTTGTGTGTAACAAATGCATGCTATACTGATACAAACATTTATGTGGTATTGTTAAAATGCATACATCCAAGCCTTGAGACTGTGGCGATAAACCCTTAAACAAATTAAAGGTTTATCTAAATTATGTATATCGAATTCGGTCATTCCTTTCATCCCCATTCCCAGGATGTCCGGAACGGGAGTTGTCAATTCCTATGGTACCACTACCTACTAACGATTGGCATGATCAATGTTAATGAATGTATTGTTCCATGTTAAACAAACCAAATGTCATACCAAAAATGTAAGCATGTGATGCACTAAGTATGTAATCAAATGAACATACATAGCGTGAAAATGTAATGTAAAACGATGTACTAAGTAATGCACACAATGGGCACACCTAGCATGAAATGTAATGTAAAACAATGTACCAAGTAATGCACACAATGGGCACACCTAGCATGAAATGTAATGTAAAACAATGTACCAAGTAATGCACACAAGTAATGCACACAATGGGCACACCTAGCATGAAATGTAATGTAAAACAATGTACTAAGTAATGCACACAATGGGCACACCTAGCATGAAATGTAATGAAATCATGTACTATAATGTACTAACAAACATAGCAGGTATATGATGTGAAAACAGGAAAGCATGAAAGTAACAAGTAGGCACATGTGTTCCACCCCAAAATGTTTGGAAAACAGTAAAAGAGGGGTCTATGTACTCACTTGATATTACTCAGTAGTCCTGGAGTGACAATCAAACAATGGTAAAGATCTCGGAATCAAACGGCACCTAATATAGGTAACTATGTTAATAAACCGGACCTAAATCGGATGATTGGATAGAATGAGGGTTCGTAAACCAAACGAGTATAGGAACTCGTGTCATTTGGTTTAACAAAGCCTACATACTAAATGAAACTTAACATAATTGTTTACGACCCATTACGACTCGTTTAGAAAGCTTATGCTACTTTAACGCGTCGTGCGCGTGAAACGCGTTCGGACCGCCTAACTAGTCCTATGACAAGTGTTATATGCCTAAACATGTTACATAATCAGTTATGTGACAAAAGTTTAGGTTACATATGCTAAATTACCAATTATACATGAAAAGGGTATTCTGGTAATTTACCTAAGGCATATAAACTACCTATCATACAACTACTTAAACGATGTGACCATAGGGTATAACCTCGGAAGGTTATTCCCTACACTATGGTCACCTAATGTATTTGGTCGGATCCTAATGATCGACCAAACTGGGTCGGGTTCGAAGGTATAAGCGATTGATCAGATCGCTTACCCTACGACCCTAGACAACGTGGTAATCAGTAGGCATAGTCCCAAGGGACTATGACCATCGTGATTACAATCACGTTGCGAAGTTCAAACGAACTTCGCATTGACCATAAGCTGGTCAACGCTGAAAGTCAAACAAAGTTTGACTTTCTGACTCTAAAGCAATAAAATAAGGAAAAGAACGAAAGAATACTTACGAAGGGTCCCCGAATGCTAATCTCGATTCAAAACTCTCAGGTATGAAATAAATGTTTCAACTTAGAGTTTCTCAAATCAAAATTCTTGTGATTTTGAAGCATGGGGGTGGGGTATTTATAGTAAAAGGTCCACCATTAAGATCGTTTCATGGAAAACGTGCCTTAATCCCACCCGTACAAGTGTCGGGACCTTATGGTAGCTCAAAGTGATCCTTATCATCTGACTAAGCATGTGAGAATGTATGGTTGTGGATTAATTAGCTGCAAACAGGCTGTTAAATACTCTGCATCTGGTCTGGACAAGGCTAGTGCACCGTTACATTGAGAGTGTAGAGGTGCGCTAGGCCTTAGTTTGGCAGATTTACTACACTTTTGGTCCCTGTCATGCATTCAGCCCATTTTCGACACGTTTAAGGCCCGTTAACCCCATTTCAAAGCTCTAAAATGAAGTTAAAGTATAGGGAACTTAAAATGTGTTCAAAAATATCTCGGATGTCGGTTCGTTTGGCCGTACGGTCGCGATGTTCGGTTAATTACGACGGAATGCGCACAAGCGCGAAAAACGATCCAAATGACGCGACGAATGGATTTTTGACAAGCCAAACACTAAAGCATAATATAGTCATGCTTACATAAATTTTTGGATGTCCAGATGTATTCAGAACGTAAGTTATGCGCGAAAATGCAAACTTGTGCACTTTTTGACACTTTTAGTCCCTGAATGACCCAAAAGTTTATTTTAGCACACCGAACCCCTCAAAGCCTATTCCTAAGCTATGTAAAGGATATTTAAGGTGTGTTTAACTTATGGTCATGTTCCGGAATGTTCGTTACAGTTCAAATTGACATACTTTCGCAGTTTGTCAAGTTTAGTCCCTGTAAGCGAATTAACTTGTTTTTGCCATACCAAAGCCTTTAAAACTTATTTCTAAGTTATGTAAAGGTTATTTAAGGTATGTTAAGTATATGTTGCTGTTCCGGAGTATTTGTCGCGTTAAACTGAGTACGTTTACGCACCAGTTTGCGTATAACTCTCCAGAAAGTGATATAGAGTTTGAAATTGATCAAAAGTCAAAACATGAAAAATGTAAAACATAACAAAACAAACATTGTGATCAAATAACATTGTTTTATTGATAAAAGAACTGTTCATAATGATTACAAGCACAGTTGTTACAGTCTCCCCTACTTGTGGAAATTTCGTCCCGAAATTTATTTAGAGGAAACTCGTGGAAAAAGATGTGGATATTTTGCCTTCATTTGATCTTCGCATTCCCAAGTAAACTCAGGTCCACGTTTAGCTTCCCAGCGAACTTTGACCAAAGGAATGCGCTTGCGTTTAAGCCACTTGACTTCACGTTCCATGATTTCCACAGGTTTCTTAACAAATTTCAGTGTTTTGCCAACACGAATTTCGTCAAGCGGTATGTGGAGGTTCTCATCAGCTGAACACCTCTTGAGATTGGACACGTGAAAAGTTGGATGAACATTTCCAAGTTTCGGAGGTCACTCAAGTCTGTAGGCTACCTTACCGATTCTTTCGACGATCTTGAATGGTCCAACATATCTAGGTGCAAGTTTTCCTTTCTTTCCAAATCTGATCACACCTTTCCAAGGTGAGACCTTAAGTAATACTCGATCACCGACTTGAAATTCCAAGGGTTTGCGTTTTGGATCCGCGTAACTCTTCTGACGGCTCATAGCTGTCTGAAGGTTATCGCGAACTTTCTTGACCTTGTCAGTTGTCTCTAAAATGAGGGCAGGTCCAGTAAGTTGAGCCTCGCCGATCTCATTCCAGCAGACTGGTGAACGACATTTTCGACCATAGAGAGCCTCGAAAGGAGCCATTTTGATGCTGGTGTGATAACTGTTGTTGTAGGAGAATTCAATCAACTTAAGATGTGAATCCCAACTACCACCAAAATCGATCACACAAGCTCTTAGCATATCCTCCAGAGTCTGGATTGTTCTCTCAGATTGACCATCCGTTTGCGGATGATAAGCTGTGCTCAGATTAAGTTGGGTCCCCATAGCAGATTGCATGGTTCTCCAAAAATGAGAAGTGAAACGAGCATCTCTGTCAGAAATGATGTTCAAAGGAACACCATGTCGAGCTACAATTTCATCCACATAGATTTGAGCAAGTCTGTCAGCAGGAAAATCCTCACGGATTGGCAAGAAATGCGCTGACTTAGTAAGACGATCAACGACTACCCAGATGGCATCATGACCTTTCTTTGTGCGCGGGAGTTTGGTAACAAGATCCATAGTAATATTTTCCCATTTCCAAACTGGAATCTCTGGTTGCACCAATAAACCCGAAGGACGTTGATGTTCAGCCTTAACCTTAAGACAAGTAAGGCATTTTGATACGTATAAGGCAATGTCTTTCTTCATACCAGGCCACCAATAGTGAGTACGAAGATCCTTATACATCTTATCTGAGCCCGGATGAATAGAATAACGAGACTTATGGGCTTCATCCATAAGCAAGGTACGAAGATCATCCTGACTTGGGACCCACAAACGGTCCATGAAGTAATACGACCCATTGTCCTTCAGTTCAAGAGCAGGTGTTATGTGATAGGGAAATTCCTTATCCATCAATCCTTGTGAAACACAAGATTGTTGAGCCTGAGAAATGCGGGCTTGGATATCGGATCGAGCTTGAATAACAGACTGAACACGTACACAATGAAGCTTAGTACGTTCCTTACGACTCAATGCATCAGCTACGACATTCGCCTTACCAGGATGGTAGCGAATTTCGCAGTCATAGTCGTTTAGTAGCTCAACCCAACGTCGTTGTCTCATGTTGAGTTCTTTCTGATTGAAGATATGCTGCAGACTTTTGTGGTCCGTGAAAACCACACATTTTGTACCATACAAATAGTGTCTCCAGATCTTGAGAGCAAAGACAACTGCACCCAACTCAAGATCATGAGTGGTGTAGTTCTTCTCATGTATCTTCAACTGCCTCGATGCATATGCTATGACTTTGTTCCTTTGCATCAGAACACAACCAAGGCCTAATTTTGATGCATCACAATACACGACAAAATCATCATCACCCTCAGGCAATGATAGAACAGGCGCATCGCAAAGCTTCTGCTTCAAGCGTTGAAAAGTTAGAGGAACTGCAATCTTAGAGAAGTTCTCAATGAAGCGGCGGTAATAACCCGCTAGACCAAGAAAAGAACGAACTTCAGTAGGAGTAGTAGGTGTATCCCAATCCTTAATCGCACTGATCTTGGAGGGATCTACCTGAATACCTTGTTCGTTGATAATATGTTCTAAAAATTGAACTTCTTTAAGCCAAAATTCGCACTTGGAGAATTTGGCGAAAAGTTGCTCTTTCTTCAGGAGTTCCAGAGTAAGACGAAGATGCTGCTCGTGATCAGCTCGCGTCTTATAGTAAATCAAGATGTCGTCAATAAAAACAATGACGAACTGATCCAAATAAGGCTTGCAGACCCTATTCATTAAGTCCATGAAAACAGCAGGAGCATTAGTCAAACCGAATGGCATGACTGTGAACTCATAATGCCCATAACGAGTACGGAACGCTGTCTTGGGAATATCTTCTTCTTGTACACGAAGCTGATGATATCCGGAACGTAGATCAATCTTCGAAAAATAAGAAGCGCCCTGTAGCTGATCAAAGAGATCATCTATGCGAGGTAGGGGATATCGATTCTTGATGGTAAGCTTGTTAAGCTCACGGTAATCGATACACATCCTAAAAGATCCATCCTTCTTCTTGACAAAAAGAACGGGAGCACCCCAAGGTGAAAAGCTGGGACGGATAAAACCTTTGTCAGAGAGCTCCTGAAGCTGATTAGACAACTCTTGCATCTCAGACGGTGCAAGACGATATAGAGCTCTGGCAATGGGATTTGCACCAGGTACGAGATCAATGCGGAACTCGACTTGGCGTGCTGGAGGTAGACCAGGTAAATCTTCAGGGAATACTTCAGAATAATCCCGAACGACAGGAATATCTGAAATAGACTTACCATTGCCTTTATCTTCTGTAACATGTGCTAAGAAAGCCACATAGTTCTTCCGCAGATATTTCCGAGCTTTAAAACAAGACATGAGTTTGAGACCACCGGTAGGCTTCTCACCATGCACCTGTAGGATCTCGCCTGTTGAAAGCGGCACACGAACAATCTTCTCGAAACAAACTACCTCTGCGTGATGCTTGGATAACCAATCCATACCCACAATAACGTCTAAGCTTCCAAGTTGCATAGGCGTGAGGTCAATAGGAAAAAGATGGTCGTTAAGGTTCAATTGGCAGTTGCGAAGAACAGAATCAAGAATAATGGGTTCACCACTAGCAACTTCTACTGTCAAAGGTTTTCCTAGTTTCGTTCTAGACACGCGAAGCATAGGCTCAAAAGACAAAGACACGAAACTCTTATCGGCACCAGAATCGAAAAGAACAGATGCAGGCTGATTATTAATAAAGAACGTACCGTTCACCACATTATCATCCGCCTGCGCCTCTTGGGCATTCATGTTAAAAGCTCGGCCTCGAGCTGGAGCCTGATTCTGGTTCTGGTTCTGGTTGGCTAGCCTTAGGCACCGGTTTCTGTAGTGGGTCAGATCCCCACAATTATAACAAGCACCCGGTGGGTAATAGGGTCGTGCGGCTTGACCCTGTTGCGGAGCAGGAGGCTGAGCAACTTGTTGAGCCGGGTTCTGAACTGCGCGATTCTGAGCAAACCGACAAACATCGGCAAGATGACCTGACTTCCCACAGCTAGTACAGAAACGGCACTGATGTTGCGGCTGATGGTGACTATTGCATCTATTGCACAACGGTGCATTCCCTGAATAGGGTTTCTTCGCTGGAGGTTGTGCGGGTTGATTGGGAGCTGCTTGATTAGCTTGAGCAGTGACAGCATAGTTTTGGGAAGCCTTACGCTTCCTTGCCCTTTTCGAAGAACCAGAGTCCTTTCCATTCTTGTTTTGACCTTTCTTGCTATCACCCTTGTCAGCCGACTGTTTCTTGCCCTTGTCACCCTTCCTGTGTAACTTGTTCTTCCGGATCTGCGACTCAGTCAGTGTCACTGATAACTCGATTGCCTGACGGAGTGTGGCAGGGTTACTACCAGTAAGGATGTCTTGTACCGAGTCAGGTAGGCCGTCGATGTATCTCTCGATAGCCTTGTCGAGTGGGGTAACCATTGTCGGGCAAAGCAAACTCAACTCTTCAAACCGATCAGTATAAGCCCTGTGCTCACCACTATCTTGCTTCAAATCATCAAATTCCTTCTCCAAAGCTCGCTGCTCATGACGAGGACAGAATTCCCTCATCATAAGGGCTCTAAGTTCAGCCCAAGTCTATGCGAGAGCAACTTCTGCACCTCTGTCTCTCATAACCCCATTCCACCATGTCAAAGCCCTCTTCTGAAATACGCTCGAAGAAAACTCGACCTTGCGATTATCCGGACACTGCACGTGGCGGAAAGTATTCTCACTGCTCTCGAACCACTGAAGAAGCCCAGTCGCTCCCTCAAAACCACTAAACTTAAGTGGTTTAGCCTGATTAAAATCCTTGTATTTGCATGGAACATTGTTGTTGTTGTTGGCTTGATTCCATTGAGCAAAGAGATTGGGAAATTGAGCAGCCATCTGCTGCGCAATAATTTCTGCCAGTTCGGCAGTTGCTATCTGGTTCTCGCGTCGAGGAGGCATTCTAAAAGAGGAAAACATGAAAGGAAACGAGTGAGATGATTGGATGAAGAGAATGAGATGAAACAAAATCAACAAAAGCAAAGATGGTGGTCATTCGTCCGTATCACAAAGCAAACAAACGACACACAGTGACTAATCAAAGTAAATGGGTCAAAAATAATGTATAATGAAGACATGCTCGCCTATAAGTGAACACTCATCCCAAGAATTCCCAAGTAAGCACAACTGGTCTCGCGTCTGGTTGAGATGTATACGAAGTGCTTGCCTAGACAGAAAACTCAGAATACAGGCATTCACCCTTCCAGTTTGCACGTGTTCACATTATTTAAAACCCAAAACCTTGACGAGATTTTTGAAAATTTGAAGGCACAAGGCCAAAAACCAAACTGAAAAGGGTTCAAAACCATATAAAAGAGGGTTCAAAACCTTACAATAGAGGGTTCAAAACCTTGTAATAATTTATTCAAAAATAGATGATTGTTTTTCAAAAATCGTTTCGGAAAAATTTTTGGTTCCTTGTTTTGATAATCACCTAAGGATAGGTGATGTACATGTTTTAAGATCTAAACACAAATAATTTGTGTTAGGGTCCTAGAAAAGTTATAGTCTAGGTCAAAGCATTACTAATAACCTAATTCCCTATAACCATTGGCTTTGATACCAACTCTTCTGTCACACCCCGACCACGTGTAACATACAAAATGTGGCGGAAACGTCGGGGAGTGTTGTAACAGAATTAATTGTTTCATAACCATGGTATTCAAAGTTGTATTTTATTTATTAAACAAGGGTGTTACATTGTCTTGAACAGTAAACAAAAGAGTTTATAACATAATTAAACAAGTCTATCTTCGTTATTAGTCTCTAAGGCACAGGTCCGCCCTAGTATCGTGATCAACATCCTACGAAAAAGCTCCTAAAAACACATGTGAAAATAGGTACGTCAGCATAAAAATGCCTGTGAGATACATAGGTTTGTGAAAAACAGGATTCATGACTTGTATTTGAGAAAATGTTTAGTCATGAACCTTGTAATTTGCTTTGTCTTGTAACTCATTTGAAAGACGATAAGATCAGTTGATAAGTATAAATAAATGTAAAGTTAAATGAATAACCATGTAAAATGAGTTGTATAAAGTAAACTGTTTTGTAAGACAATGTCTTGTAAGAAATAAGTTGTTTATGTAACACGTAATATGTCAAACATTGAAGTGATTTAAGTAACGCTACGTCATGTAATATCACACAAGCACTTATATATATGAAGTACCAGCGGCGTATCCACCATGATTGTATCATATTACACACGCCTCGTTACTTAAATTACTTACCCAAATCAACCACCAATGTAACTTGTTCATGTACAAACCAATTGTCAAGTGTTATTGTGTAAACCATATCCAAATGTCTATGTCCAATGTAAACCACCAAATATGTATATCAATGTCAAAATGTTTATGTTCAATGTAGATCATGTAATGTGTAACCAGAAATGTCATGTATGGTAAGTGAAATGTATCAACTTAAACCATATGTAAAATGCACAACAACAAGGTATTGAAGTAAAACACAGTTTAAATCAAAGTCATGTTGTGTGTAACAAATGCATGCTATACTGATACAAACATTTATGTGGTATTGTTAAAATGCATACATCCAAGCCTTGAGACTGTGGTGATAAACCCATAAACAAATTAAAGGTTTATCTAAATTATGTATATCGAATTCGGTCATTCCTTTCATCCCCATTCCCAGGATGTCCGGAACGGGAGTTGTTAATTCCTATGGTACCACTACCTACTAACGATTGGCATGATCAATGTTAATGAATGTATTGTTCCATGTTAAACAAACCAAATGTCATACCAAAAATGTAAGCATGTGATGCACTAAGTATGTAATCAAATGAACATACATAGCGTGAAAATGTAATGTAAAACGATGTACTAAGTAATGCACACAATGGGCACACCTAGCATGAAATGTAATGTAAAACAATGTACCAAGTAATGCACACAATGGGCACACCTAGCATGAAATGTAATGTAAAACAATGTACCAAGTAATGCACACAAGTAATGCACACAATGGGCACACCTAGCATGAAATGTAATGTAAAACAATGTACTAAGTAATGCACACAATGGGCACACCTAGCATGAAATGTAATGTAAAACAATGTACTAAGTAATGCACACAATGGGCACACCTAGCATGAAATGTAATGAAATCATGTACTATAATGTACTAACAAACATAGCAGGTATATGATGTGAAAACAGGAAAGCATGAAAGTAACAAGTAGGCACATGTGTTCCACCCCAAAATGTTTGGAAAACAGTAAAAGAGGGGTCTATGTACTCACTTGATATTACTCAGTAGTCCTGGAGTGACAATCAAACAATGGTAAAGATCTCGGAATCAAACGACACCTAATATAGGTAACTATGTTAATAAACCGGACCTAAATCAGATGATTGGATAGAATGAGGGTTCGTAAACCAAACGAGTATAGGAACTCGTGTCATTTGGTTTAACAAAGCCTACATACTAAATGAAACTTAACATAATTGTTTACGACCCATTACGACTCGTTTAGAAAGCTTATGCTACTTTAACGCGTCGTGCGCGTGAAACGCGTTCGGACCGCCTAACTAGTCCTATGACAAGTGTTATATGCCTAAACATGTTACATAATCAGTTATGTGACAAAAGTTTAGGTTACATATGCTAAATTACCAATTATACATGAAAAGGGTATTCTGGTAATTTACCTAAGGCATATAAACTACCTATCATACAACTACTTAAACGATGTGACCATAGGGTATAACCTCGGAAGGTTATTCCCTACACTATGGTCACCTAATGTATTTGGTCGGATCCTAATGATCGATCAAACTGGGTCGGGTTCGAAGGTATAAGCGATTGATCAGATCGCTTACCCTACGACCCTAGACAACGTGGTAATCAGTAGGCATAGTCCCAAGGGACTATGACCATCGTGATTACAATCACGTTGCGAAGTTCAAACGAACTTCGCATTGACCATAAGCTGGTCAACGCTGAAAGTCAAACAAAGTTTGACTTTCTGACTCTAAAGCAATAAAATAAGGAAAAGAACGAAAGAATACTTACGAAGGGTCCCCGAATGCTAATCTCGATTCAAAAATCTCAGGTATGAAACAAATGTTTCAACTTAAAGTTTCTCAAATAAAAATTCTTGTGATTTTGAAGCATGGGGGGTGGGGTATTTATAGTAAAAGGTCCACCGTTAAGATCGTTTCATGGAAAACGTGCCTTAATCCCACTCGTACAAGTGTCGGGACCTTATGGTAGCTCAAAGTGATCCTTATCATCTGACTAAGCATGTGAGAATGTATGGTTGTGGATTAATCAGCTGCAAACAGGCTGTTAAATACTCTGCATCTGGTCTGGACAAGGCTAGCGCACCGTTACATTGAGAGTGTAGAGGTGCGCTAGGCCTTAGTTTGGCAGATTTACTACACTTTTGGTCCCTGTCATGCATTCAGCCCATTTTCGACACGTTTAAGGCCCGTTAACCCCATTTCAAAGCTCTAAAATGAAGTTAAAGTATAGGGAACTTAAAATGTGTTCAAAAATATCTCGGATGTCGGTTCGTTTGGCCGTACGGTCGCGATGTTCGGTTAATTACGACGGAATGCGCACAAGCGCGAAAAACGATCCAAATGACGCGACGAATGGATTTTTGACAAGCCAAACACTAAAGCATAATATAGTCATGCTTACATAAATTTTTGGATGTCCAGATGTATTCAGAACGTAAGTTATGCGCGAAAATGCAAACTTGTGCACTTTTTGACACTTTTAGTCCCTGAATGACCCAAAAGTTTATTTTAGCACACCGAACCCCTCAAAGCCTATTCCTAAGCTATGTAAAGGATATTTAAGGTGTGTTTAACTTATGGTCATGTTCCGGAATGTTCGTTACAGTTCAAATTGACATACTTTCGCAGTTTGTCAAGTTTAGTCCCTGTAAGCGAATTAACTTGTTTTTGCCATACCAAAGCCTTTAAAACTTATTTCTAAGTTATGTAAAGGTTATTTAAGGTATGTTAAGTATATGTTGCTGTTCCGGAGTATTTGTCGCGTTAAACTGAGTACGTTTACGCACCAGTTTGCGTATAACTCTCCAGAAAGTGATATAGAGTTTGAAATTGATCAAAAGTCAAAACATGAAAAATGTAAAACATAACAAAACAAACATTGTGATCAAATAACATTGTTTTATTGATAAAAGAACTGTTCATAATGATTACAAGCACAGTTGTTACAGTCTCCCCTACTTGTGGAAATTTCGTCCCGAAATTTATTTAGAGGAAACTCGTGGAAAAAGATGTGGATATTTTGCCTTCATTTGATCTTCGCATTCCCAAGTAAACTCAGGTCCACGTTTAGCTTCCCAGCGAACTTTGACCAAAGGAATGCGCTTGCGTTTAAGCCACTTGACTTCACGTTCCATGATTTCCACAGGTTTCTCAACAAATTTCAGTGTTTTGCCAACACGAATTTCGTCAAGCGGTATGTGGAGGTTCTCATCAGCTAAACACCTCTTGAGATTGGACACGTGAAAAGTTGGATGAACATTTCCAAGTTCCGGAGGTCACTCAAGTCTGTAGGCTACCTTACCGATTCTTTCGACGATCTTGAATGGTCCAACATATCTAGGTGCAAGTTTTCCTTTCTTTCCAAATCTGATCACACCTTTCCAAGGTGAGACCTTAAGTAATACTCGATCACCGACTTGAAATTCCAAGGGTTTGCGTTTTGGATCCGCGTAACTCTTCTGACAGCTCATAGCTGTCTGAAGGTTATCGCGAACTTTCTTGACCTTGTCAGTTGTCTCTAAAATGAGGGCAGGTCTAGTAAGTTGAGCCTCGCCGATCTCATTCCAGCAGACTGGTGAACGACATTTTCGACCATAGAGAGCCTCGAAAGGAGCCATTTTGATGCTGGTGTGATAACTGTTGTTGTAGGAGAATTCAATCAACTTAAGATGTGAATCCCAACTACCACCAAAATCGATCACACAAGCTCTTAGCATATCCTCCAGAGTCTGGATTGTTCTCTCAGATTGACCATCCGTTTGCGGATGATAAGCTGTGCTCAGATTAAGTTGGGTCCCCATAGCAGATTGCATGGTTCTCCAAAAATGAGAAGTGAAACGAGCATCTCTGTCAGAAATGATGTTCAAAGGAACACCATGTCGAGCTACAATTTCATCCACATAGATTTGAGCAAGTCTGTCAGCAGGAAAATCCTCACGGATTGGCAAGAAATGCGCTGACTTAGTAAGACGATCAACGACTACCCAGATGGCATCATGACCTTTCTTTGTGCGCGGGATTTTGGTAACAAGATCCATAGTAATATTTTCCCATTTCCAAACTGGAATCTCTGGTTGCACCAATAAACCCGAAGGACGTTGATGTTCAGCCTTAACCTTAAGACAAGTAAGGCATTTTGATACGTATAAGGCAATGTCTTTCTTCATACCAGGCCACCAATAGTGAGTACGAAGATCCTTATACATCTTATCTGAGCCCGGATGAATAGAATAACGAGACTTATGGGCTTCATCCATAAGCAAGGTACGAAGATCATCCTGACTTGGGACCCACAAACGGTCCATGAAGTAATACGACCCATTGTCCTTCAGTTCAAGAGCAGGTGTTATGTGATAGGGAAATTCCTTATCCATCAATCCTTGTGAAACACAAGATTGTTGAGCCTGAGAAATGCGGGCTTGGATATCGGATCGAGCTTGAATAACAGACTGAACACGTACACAATGAAGCTTAGTACGTTCCTTACGACTCAATGCATCAGCTACGACATTCGCCTTACCAGGATGGTAGCGAATTTCGCAGTCATAGTCGTTTAGTAGCTCAACCCAACGTCGTTGTCTCATGTTGAGTTCTTTCTGATTGAAGATATGCTGAAGACTTTTGTGGTCCGTGAAAACCACACATTTTGTACCATACAAATAGTGTCTCCAGATCTTGAGAGCAAAGACAACTGCACCCAACTCAAGATCATGAGTGGTGTAGTTCTTCTCATGTATCTTCAACTGCCTCGATGCATATTCTATGACTTTGTTCCTTTGCATCAGAACACAACCAAGGCCTAATTTTGATGCATCACAATACACGACAAAATCATCATCACCCTCAGGCAATGATAGAACAGGCGCATCGCAAAGCTTCTGCTTCAAGCGTTGAAAAGCTTCCTCTTGTTTGAATCCCCAATCAAAGGGTTTGTTCTTCTGAGTTAGAGCAGTTAGAGGAACTGCAATCTTAGAGAAGTTCTCAATGAAGCGGCGGTAATAACCCGCTAGACCAAGAAAAGAACGAACTTCAGTAGGAGTAGTAGGTGTATCCCAATCCTTAATCGCATTGATCTTGGAGGGATCTACCTGAATACCTTGTTCGTTGATAATATGTCCTAAAAATTGAACTTCTTTAAGCCAAAATTCGCACTTGGAGAATTTGGCGAAAAGTTGCTCTTTCTTCAGGAGTTCCAGAGTAAGACGAAGATGCTGCTCGTGATCAGCTCGCGTCTTAGAGTAAATCAAGATGTCGTCAATAAAAACAATGACGAACTGATCCAAATAAGGCTTGCAGACCCTATTCATTAAGTCCATGAAAACAGCAAGAGCATTAGTCAAACCGAATGGCATGACTGTGAACTCATAATGCCCATAACGAGTACGGAACGCTGTCTTGGGAATATCTTCTTCTTGTACACGAAGCTGATGATATCCGGAACGTAGATCAATCTTCGAAAAATAAGAAGCGCCCTGTAGCTGATCAAAGAGATCATCTATGCGAGGTAGGGGATATCGATTCTTGATGGTAAGCTTGTTAAGCTCACGGTAATCGATACACATCCTAAAAGATCCATCCTTCTTCTTGACAAAAAGAACGGGAGCACCCCAAGGTGAAAAGCTGGGACGGATAAAACCTTTGTCAGAGAGCTCCTGAAGCTGATTAGACAACTCTTGCATCTCAGACGGTGCAAGACGATATGGAGCTCTGGCAATGGGATTTGCACCAGGTACGAGATCAATGCGGAACTCGACTTGGCGTGCTGGAGGTAGACCAGGTAAATCTTCAGGGAAAACTTCAGAATAATCCCGAACGACAGGAATATCTGAAATAGACTTACCCTTGCCTTTATCTTCTGTAACATGTGCTAAGAAAGCCACATAGTTCTTCCGCAGATATTTCCGAGCTTTAAAACAAGACATGAGTTTGAGACCACCGGTAGGCTTCTCACCATGCACCTGTAGGATCTCGCCTGTTGAAAGCGGCACACGAACAATCTTCTCGAAACAAACTACCTCTGCGTGATGCTTGGATAACCAATCCATACCCACAATAACGTCTAAGCTTCCAAGTTGCATAGGCGTGAGGTCAATAGGAAAAAGATGGTCGTTAAGGTTTAATTGGCAGTTGCGAAGAACAGAATCAAGAATAATGGGTTCACCACTAGCAACTTCTACTGTCAAAGGTTTTCCTAGTTTCGTTCTAGACACGCGAAGCATAGGCTCAAAAGACAAAGACACGAAACTCTTATCGGCACCAGAATCGAAAAGAACAGATGCAGGCTGATTATTAATAAAGAACGTACCGTTCACCACATTATCATCCGCCTGCGCCTCTTGGGCATTCATGTTAAAAGCTCGGCCTCGAGCCGGAGCCTGATTCTGGTTCTGGTTTTGGTTGGCTAGCCTTGGGCACCGGTTTCTGTAGTGGGTCAGATCCCCACAATTATAACAAGCACCCGGTGGGTAATAGGGTCGTGCGGCTTGACCCTGTTGCGGAGCAGGAGGCTGAGCAACTTGTTGAGCCGGGTTCTGAACTGCGGGCACGGGGCCGTGGCCAGAGTTCTGTGCAGGTTATAAATAGGGGTGCTTGGTTCACTTCAAAGGCATCCCTTGGCAAACCACTACTCTCCCACTTTGCCACCATTCCACCACCACTACAACACCAACACCCACCACCATCATCCATCATCCATCTTTATAGTGTGTAGTAGTCCCAGGATCCAAGATTGATCATAAGGGTTCTTGCCAATCAAAAGCCATGTGACAACTGTCAAAATTCCAGGTATCCGTACAATTATTAAACCATGATTAGTGCTTAATGACTATGCTGAATTACAATTAATGACTTGAACTGCTTACTAATTATTGCCATATAGATACATGTGCATCACATATTGCTTAATGTCATATCATTATTGCATGAGAACTTTATTGACTCAAATGATGCACGAAACACAGTTAGCACAGTTATCAGATAAATAAATAAAAAATGCTGACGGAGTTCAGTACATAGACAGACAAGGTGTTGAGACACAGAATGAGCCAGAAACCAAGTAATACACTAGTATAATGTGTAGGAAAGTAAGGATCACAAAACTGCCTTCCTAGTGATAGTTTAAGTGCCGGAAAGTGCCTAAAACTCACATAAACTGCAGAATTCTGCAGAAAATAAGCAAATTCAGCATTTAAACAATCTAACATCATGCAGAAATATGGTTAAATGGTCCTGAATGCTTTCCTAAGTTTCGGGAATCGAAACTGTCATAAAAGGGTACATAAAGCACACTAAACTGCATAGCTTAGCACCTTAACGTACCGGTAACCAACCGAACAACCGGACACTACCTGAAACACCAAATTTTCACTAGAAGCACAGTTTTAACATTACCAAGCTAGTTATGGTCCCCGAACATCATAACACACTATATAAACATCTAATAACTAAAACACCTAACTAAACACTTGAAATCTAACCAGATCCCTTAACTTACCATTACACCCCAACTAAACACCCCCCCCCCATGCTTATGGTTATGGAGTGGCCCCCACTCCTTGATTTTATTTGATTAGTTTAATAGATTATGTTGGCACTTTTTAAACATATAACCCATTAGATCTTTAGATGTTGAAAGATTATAAAAGATAACCAAGGGATCATAACATTCATTCATCACCAACACACCAACACTTCATCTTTCTCTTCTCCTCTCTTTGGCTCTCGGCCGAGAACAACAACAACAATATCATCATCATCATCATCACTTCATTTCCATACAATCCATACACATCCAAAGGTGCTAGAAGACATACAAAGAAGCTAGGAGCTTTCGGAAGTTCAAGGACCTTCTCCATTTACTTTTATCCTCTTCATTTCTTCTCTTGATCATCCCTAGCCTTGAGCTAGTAGTAAGAACACTAATCCCTTCATTTTACATCTTGTATAAGTGGTTAAAAGATGATACATGTTGATTATCTTGAAGAACACTAAGAATCAAGAGAATGAAACTTGAACATAAGCTTAAATTGTGACAACTCGAATTTCCGACGTTTCACTTTCGCATTTATTGCACGTTGATTATTTGAACATTTGCTTGTAACTGTAAAACAGTGGTTGTATATATGATGGATACACTATTTGAGCATAATGATTTCTATGAATGAATGTGTGAGACATGAATTCATGATAGATATTTGAACATTAATTATATTTAACGAAACACAACCTGCATGGCGAAACACAAAACATCCTCGACGAAACAGAAGTGTCTGTTTCGCCATATCCATGCATGACGAATCAGGCCAGTTTCGTCGGCCGTCGGTTTCGCCGAGGCCCAGTAGGCCCACTAGTTTAATACGTGTATTTAAATGCCTGGTCAGTTAGTATTCGGCACTTTTTAGCAAAAACCAAATAAACCCTAGAAGCCTTGTTCCTGTGTGGCGGCAACTTAGCACCCCGGAGACTAGCTATCGATCCAAACATCGCTCTATAATTCTCGGTTAGTGTATTATACTATTGATTGATCATACGTGTTTATCCGTTTTAGTATGGCAATGTATGCCTGTTGTGATTCGTATATTAATGGTTAAGGAAATCGTATGAACAGTGGAGTTCTTGTCATGATGATGAATAGGGTTGATATTGTAGTATAACCTGTTTATTCAATCGATAGAAATATATATAAATTACATATGAAACCGAATCGGGAATGGGTAAACTGTTAAGATCAGATTGATGTATGAGATACGTGAATTGTTATGTGACGTTCATTTGGTCCAATAGAATACCTTCAACATGGACTTGTCAGCCATGATTTATTTTGTTTAAATGATGATGTTTGTTCATGATTTGATAATTCTCATGACCACATATTTGGTCCAATCACAACATGTCATACTTAGCAATTGTTGGCCATTGTTGTGGTAAATTATAATAATAATGATGATGAGCATGTGATGTCGGTTTGTCTTGTATGATCATTGGGTGATGATGACGGCTGTTAGGGTGTTTAGGGTTTCTCATGACGTAACTGATTTCACGTAACTGTTACTTGGCGAATCAAACTTTTGTAGACGAAACAGAGGTAACGACGAAACAGGAATCTGTTTCGCCGAGATCTCTGCGACGAATCAAGGTGGCGACGAAACAGGTGTTTCGTCAAAAGAACTAAACGACGAAACAAGGGAGGGTGTTTCGTCGACGGGGTATTCTGCAGTGACATGTTTACTTTTCTGTTAAGTGCTAACCTGGTTAGTTAACTGCTGTTAAGTGTAACCATCTTGTGTATGATCTCAAATACGTGCTACGTGCTACTTGCTTATCAACTGTGTGTCTATACGTGAACACAAACTGATTTCATATACGTGCATACTTTAGGACGTGATTGATTACTTGCGAGCATATACTTAGCATACCGAGCAAACCAAGGTGAGTTCACACAGCCAAGGCATGGGGTTCCCGGGTGGGAATGGGATTTGTTGAATTATTGTGTATACTCATAAAGTAGAACCTAACGAAAGATACGACTAGACTAGTAACACTTATTGAACTGATCTTCGCACACCTGCTAAGGATTGGCCGCGATATTATGACTGACTTCGCACACCTGCCTTAGAAAGGCCGCGAACTAAATTTACAAATCTTCGCACACATGCCTGGAATGGCCGCGATACGAATACTAATCTTCGCACACATGCCTGGAATGGCCGCGATACGAATACTAATCTTCGCACACATGCCTGGAGGGCCGCGATACAAATAAACCTAGTCTAGAATACTTGGGAAAAACATTCCCCAACATCTTCGCACACCTGCCTGGAAGGCCGCGATGGGAACTAATACGATACATTGTAACGAACAAACATACTACTACTCACGCTATACTATTACTGAACTATTAACTGTGAACTCGCTCAACTAGTTGTTGACTCTCTCTTGCATGCCTTGCAGGACCTTAGGTACATATGGAGCTTGCATAGGGAGGAGCAGGTCGTTGTGGGACATGGATCGATGATGCCATGTTAATTATCTAAACGTTTGAATTTACTATTTACATTGGGTTTACATACTTATGCTTCCGCTACACATTTGTTGATGTTTGGTTTTGAAAACACCTTTCGTATTGATGAATGATTTTTGGTATTTACTTATATGTTCAATATGATTGGTGGCTTGATCCTGGTCAGTCACGCCTCCAAGCGGTGATACTCCGCGTGTGGATTTTGGGGGTGTGACAGATTGGTATCAGAGCCATTGGTTATAGAGAACTCGGTTTTAATAAAGGGAAAACGATTTTGTTAAAACCAGACTATAACCAGAACAGTGCTCTCAACGATCCACAACGACGCTTCGCTCCACGTGCAAGGCT
This sequence comes from Helianthus tuberosus, assembly GCA_030545235.1. NCBI lineage: Eukaryota > Viridiplantae > Streptophyta > Magnoliopsida > Asterales > Asteraceae > Helianthus > Helianthus tuberosus. Next base: position 111,918,439 of record CM060411.1, on the reverse strand, counting down.
CAACATCATAGGTACTACTATTCATGTTACTTTACCTACTTGCTAGAACTACACAGAACTTTGCTCGTGGTATGCTCAGATTACAGAACCTACTATATGTTATTGCTTGAGAATACTTGTGTGCTCACTCTCTTCGCACTATTCGCGAACCTCTCACCCACATGTTCTCCTTGATGTCAAGATCATGGGTGGACGCGTTAACCTAACTCAAGCCCAGTTGGCGGCTTCGATCACTGAACAAGTTACTGCAGCACTCGCAGCTGCCCAGGCAGGAGGTGTAACCTGCCATCACCACTTACTCTAGGATTTTTAGATCCTACTCTTGTAACTCAACACTTGTGCTTAATTTTGATTACTCTTACGCACACGACAAGTCAACACGCTCAGCCACCTGTATGCACATACAAGACTTTTATGGACTGTCGTCCTACTACTTTCAGCGACACTGAAGGAGCTGTTGGACTCCTCCATTAATTCGAGGAACTCGAATCGGCCTTCAAATGTGCGAATGACCTGAGGCTCGTAAGGTGAAATATGCCACTGATATTCTCGAAGGCACTGCGCAAACTTGGTGGAACGCGCAAGTTACGATGTTGGAGCTGGCGGCTGCTAATGCCACCCCATGGAATGATTTTAAGGAACCTATCAGACGTGAATACAGTAGTTATGATGCCATCCACAAGTTGGAAGTGGAGTCCTTTAACATGAAGATGACGGGGTCAGAGATAGAAGCGTGCACGATAACGATCCAACAAACTGACAATTTTGTGTCCAACTATGGTGGATCCTCCCATAAAGAGCTTTGAGCTGTACCTCAAAGGATTAGTACCAGGAATTCAAAACCATGTGAAGACGGCTAAACTTGCTACTATTCAAGATGTTACTCATCTTGCTCATCGTCTCACAGACCAGGCAGTGGGACAGAACGAGCTGCCTCAACGTATCAGCGATACTACTACCACTACTACTTCAACTATTTCTGCTACCCTCAGTAACAATGGATGAAAGTGGGATGGAACCTCTAGCAAGGGTTCGACTACGATTCCGTCCCAGGCACAGCAGTGAAAGGTCGATGACAACTAAAGTCCTGATCAGCAACATTTAGTATTCAAGGGCAGGGTGTATACAAGGGAAACCACCCTAAGCGCAAACGATGTAACCTGCACCACAGCGGGCAGGGCAAACGCAATCATTGTCAATAATGCAACAAGCTAGGTCATGGAACCAAAGATGGTAGAAACTCACGTCCTGCAAACCAAAACCAACAACAACAGCCACAAGATCTATAGAATCGGCGGCAACAGCAGGGTAACGAGGGATGTTATCAGATGATGCTGAAGGTCACTTCAAAGTACACTGCCCACGGTTGAACCAGAACCAGAACTAGAACCACAACCAAGGAAACGGGAACTAGTGGAGACAGCAATGGGGGTAATAACGATGGCAATGATGCCCGGGGTCGAATGTTCGTGATTGGTCAGGGTGATACTAAGAATGACCCCCAAAGTTGTGATGGTTTCGACATCGACATTGGTATGGATTGGCTACCTCAAACAAGCAAGCAGAAATCCTATGCAAGGAGAAGATCATTCGCATTCCCCGTTCTGGTAAAGAACCTCTCGAAGTTCAAGGTGACAGGAGTGGTGTCGTGAGTGGCATCATTTCTTTCTTGAAGGCTCAGAAGTGTTTGCGCAAGGGGCACACTGCTATATTAGCACCCGTCACAGATACATTGAAGAAAGAGAAAAAGATTGAAGATATTCCTGTAGTACGCAATTTTCCTCAAGTGTTTCCTGAGGAATTACCTGGGTTACCGCCTCATCGTCAAGTTGAATTTCAGATCGAGCTCGCTCCAGGAGCAGCACTTATAGCTCGAGCACCTTATCGTTTGGCTCCAACTGAATTAGAAGAACTATCAAAGCAGCTACAAGAACTCTTGGAAAAGGGTTTTATACGTCCTAGCTCTTCGCCCTGGGGAGCTCCAGTGTTATTCGTAAAGAAGAAAGACGGTACGTTCAGGATGTGTATAGACTACCGTGAACTCAACAAGGTGACGATCAAGAATCGTTACCCTCTTCCGCGCATAGATGATTTATTCGACCAGCTGCAAGGGTCGAGCTACTACTCCAAAATAGACTTAAGGTCAGGATATCACCAGCTGAGAGTCCGGGATGAGGACGTCTCCAAAACAGCATTTAGAACTCGCTACGGTCACTACGAGTTTTTGGTCATGCCATTCGGGCTAACGAACGCGCCTGCGGTTTTCATGGATCTTATGAACAGGGTGTGCAAACCTTATCTTGACAAGTTCGTCATTGTTTTCATCGATGACATCCTGATTTATTCGAAGAGTCAGGAGGAGCACGAGCATCACTTACGACTTATACTGGAACTTCTACGAACGGAACAGCTATACGCTAAGTTTTCTAAATGTGACTTCTGGCTTCGTGAAGTTCACTTCTTAGGCCACGTGGTAAACAAGGATGGGATTCATGTAGATCCATCCAAGGTGGATTCGATCAAGAACTGGCCAGCACCTCGCACACCAACAGAAATACGCCAATTCTTGGGTTTGGCGGGTTATTACAGAAGATTCATCAAAGATTTCTCAAAGATTGCTCAACCACTTACACTACTGACACAGAAGGGTGTTGCTTACCGTTGGGGTAATGCACAGGAAACAGCGTTCCAACACTTAAAGGATAGACTCTGTAGCGCACCTATCCTCTCACTGCCTGAAGGCACGGACGATTTTGTAGTCTACTGCGACGCATCTATCCAAGGTCTTGGATGTGTATTGATGCAAAGGGATAAAGTTATTGCTTATGCTTCGCGCCAACTTAAGATTCACGAACGGAATTACACGACACACGACCTAGAGCTGGGAGCAGTTGTTTTTGCACTTAAGATATGGCGACACTATTTGTATGGTACCAAGTGCGCAATCTACACTGATCACTGAAGCCTCGAACATATCTTCAAACAGAAAGAACTGAATATGCGACAACGACGATGGGTCGAACTGCTAAACGACTACGAATGCTCAATCAGGTACCACCCCGGCAAAGCCAATGTTGTGGCCGACGCCCTCAGCCGAAAGGACACCGCGCCTAAGCGCGTGCGAGCTTTACAACTCACTATACAGTCTAGTCTTCCATCCCAGATACGAGATGCTCAGATAGAAGCATTAAAACCAGACAATGTCCGGGCTGAAGCCCTACGTGGCTCAAGACAACGTTTAGAACAAAAGGAAGATGGTGCTTACTACGTCGCAGGACGCATTTGGGTCCCACTGTACGGCAACTTACGCGAGCTCGTAATGGATGAAGCTCATAAGTCTCGCTACTCGGTACATCCAGGTTTGGATAGAATGCACCACGATATCAAAACTACATACTGGCGGCCTAGCATGAAGGCCCACATAGCCACATACGTTAGCAAATGCTTGACTTGTGCGAGAGTCAAGGCAGAATATCAGAAACCGTCAGGACCACTCCAACAACCTGAGATACCACAATGGAAATGGGAACAAATTTCCATGGATTTTGTTACTGGCTTACCTAGATCCCAGCACGGAAACGATACTATTTGGGTGATCGTGGATCGACTCACAAAGTCTGCTCACTTTTTGGCCATTAAAGAAACAGACAAGTTCTCTACGCTAGCGGACATCTACTTGAAAGAACTGTGGCAAGCAATGCATAAATCTTTTGGCTCTCGTTTAGACATGAGCACAGCTTATTATCCTCAGACGGATGGGCAGTCTGAGCGCACTATTCAAACTCTAGAAGACATGCTTCGTGCATGAGTAATCGACTTTGGCAACGGCTGGGGAAAAGCATCTGCCACTTGTGGAATTCTAGTACAACAACAGTTATCACACCAGCATTAAAGCTGCTCCATTCGAGGCATTGTACGGGCGTAAATGCCGGTCACCTCTCTGTTGGGCAGAGGTGGGAGATAGTCAAATCACAGGTCCAGAAATGGTAGTCGATACTACAGAAAAGATTGCACAAATACGACAACGCATGGCGGCAGCACGCGACCGTCAGAAAGCATACGCTGATTTAGACAGGAAACCACTCGAGTTCCAAGTTGGGGATCGAGTGCTACTCAAAGTTTCACCCTGGAAGGGTGTGGTTCGTTTTGGCAAACCTGGCAAACTAAATCCACGATATGTTGGACCCTTCGAAGTTACAGAGAAAATAGGTAAAGTGGCCTACAGATTGAACTTACCACCTGAACTCAGTGCAGTTCACAACGTCTTCCACGTGTCGAATCTGAAGAAGTGTACGTCAGATGAGACCCACATAGTTCCCTTAAAGGAACTCACTATCGACGAGCGGTTGCACTTCGTCGAGGAACCTGTTGAAATCACGGACCGGGATGTTAAGGTCCTCAAGAACACGAGAATCCCTCTTGTACGAGTTCGTTGGAACTCCCGCCGCGGCCCAGAGTTCACCTGGGAGCGTGAAGATCAAATGGAACTCAAATATCCCCAGTTATTCGCAACTAATGCAACTACTACTGAGACTGAAGCTACCAATACAGAATTTCGGGACGAAATTCCAAATCAACAGGGGGATAATGTGACACCCCAAGAAAATCAGTAATCTTCGCAAACCTGCTCGGGGAGCCGCGATACAATACAGGTAAACAACGTCACACCATTAGCTTTCCTCAGTAACCGCATGCTAAATTTCGGGACGAAATTTCTTTCAAGTTGGGGATAATGTGACAACTCGAATTTCCGACGTTTCACTTTCGCATTTATTGCACGTTGATTATTTGACCATTTGCTTGTAACTGTAAAACAGTGGTTGTATATATGATGGATACACTATTTGAGCATGATGATTTCTATGAATGAATGTGTGAGACATGAATTCATGATAGATATTTGAACATTAATTATATTTAACGAAACACAACCTGCATGGCGAAACACAAAACATCCTCGACGAAACAGAAGTGTCTGTTTCGCCATATCCATGCATGACGAATCAGGCCAGTTTCGTCGGCCGTCGGTTTCGCCGAGGCCCAGTAGGCCCACTAGTTTAATACGTGTATTTAAATGCCTAGTCAGTTAGTATTCGGCACTTTTTAGCAAAAACCAAATAAACCCTAGAAGCCTTGTTCCTGTGTGGCGGCAACTTAGCACCCCGGAGACTAGCTATCGATCCAAACATCGCTCTATAATTCTCGGTTAGTGTATTATACTATTGATTGATCATACGTGTTTATCCGTTTTAGTATGGCAATGTATGCCTGTTGTGATTCGTATATTAATGGTTAAGGAAATCGTATGAACAGTGGAGTTCTTGTCATGATGATGAATAGGGTTGATATTGTAGTATAACCTGTTTATTCAATCGATAGAAATATATATAAATTACATATGAAACCGAATCGGGAATGGGTAAACTGTTAAGATCAGATTGATGTATGAGATACGTGAATTGTTATGTGACGTTCATTTGGTCCAATAGAATACCTTCAACATGGACTTGTCAGCCATGATTTATTTTGTTTAAATGATGATGTTTGTTCATGATTTGATAATTCTCATGACCACATATTTGGTCCAATCACAACATGTCATACTTAGCAATTGTTGGCCATTGTTGTGGTAAATTATAATAATAATGATGATGAGCATGTGATGTCGGTTTGTCTTGTATGATCATTGGGTGATGATGACGGCTGTTAGGGTGTTTAGGGTTTCTCATGACGTAACTGATTTCACGTAACTGTTACTTGGCGAATCAAACTTTTGTAGACGAAACAGAGGTAACGACGAAACAGGAATCTGTTTCGCCGAGATCTCTGCGACGAATCAAGGTGGCGACGAAACAGGTGTTTCGTCAAAAGAACTAAACGACGAAACAAGGGAGGGTGTTTCGTCGACGGGGTATTCTGCAGTGACATGTTTACTTTTCTGTTAAGTGCTAACCTGGTTAGTTAACTGCTGTTAAGTGTAACCATCTTGTGTATGATCTCAAATACGTGCTACGTGCTACTTGCTTATCAACTGTGTGTCTATACGTGAACACAAACTGATTTCATATACGTGCATACTTTAGGACGTGATTGATTACTTGCGAGCATATACTTAGCATACCGAGCAAACCAAGGTGAGTTCACACAGCCAAGGCATGGGGTTCCCGGGTGGGAATGGGATTTGTTGAATTATTGTGTATACTCATAAAGTAGAACCTAACGAAAGATACGACTAGACTAGTAACACTTATTGAACTGATCTTCGCACACCTGCCAAGGATTGGCCGCGATATTATGACTGACTTCGCACACCTGCCTTAGAAAGGCCGCGAACTAAATTTACAAATCTTCGCACACATGCCTGGAATGGCCGCGATACGAATACTAATCTTCGCACACATGCCTGGAATGGCCGCGATACGAATACTAATCTTCGCACACATGCCTGGAGGGCCGCGATACAAATAAACCTAGTCTAGAATACTTGGGAAAAACATTCCCCAACATCTTCGCACACCTGCCTGGAAGGCCGCGATGGGAACTAATACGATACATTGTAACGAACAAACATACTACTACTCACGCTATACTATTACTGAACTATTAACTGTGAACTCGCTCAACTAGTTGTTGACTCTCTCTTGCATGCCTTGCAGGACCTTAGGTACATATGGAGCTTGCACAGGGAGGAGCAGGTCGTTGTGGGACATGGATCGATGATGCCATGTTAATTATCTAAACGTTTGAATTTACTATTTACATTGGGTTTACATACTTATGCTTCCGCTACACATTTGTTGATGTTTGGTTTTGAAAACACCTTTCGTATTGATGAATGATTTTTGGTATTTACTTATATGTTCAATAGGATTGGTGGCTTGATCCTGGTCAGTCACGCCTCCAAGCGGTGATACTCCGCGTGTGGATTTTGGGGGTGTGACATAAATCATGAAGAAATCATGTTGTTTATGTGTTGTTATACTTGTTGATTGTTGTTTACTTATGTAAATGATGTAGATCATCATATGAACTTGCTAGATCATGATTATAAACATAATCTAGCAAGATGAGAGGATTAAAATGTTAGAGATTAATAGATCATCCTCATGAAAGACATGAACTTGAAAGAATATATTGTTTTCTTGTAAAATGATGATTAAAGTGAGTTGTAAGTCTTGTAAATCTAAGATTTCAAGAATGATTTTTCAAGAAACCAAGTTAAAAATATAAGTTTTACTTAATCTTGGTTCTTAAATAAATAACCCTCATTTTTGGTGGTTAATAAAGTGTAGAAGCACATATGTGACAAGAAAATTCCATGAAGAAACATTTTTAGAAAATGTGATTATAAGTTGTGAAGAACTAACTTCTCTAAAAATGATGTTTTTAAAGAATCAACCACACTTTAAAAGGGTAACAAGACTTACTAAATACACTAGTAAGTTACTACAAATTTTTGTAAATTTTCAAGTTCATGAAGTGGTAGTTTATGCTTGTTTTTGGCAAAATTTGTAAGTATAGATTGTTTATTATTGATTGTTGATTGATTGTGTTGATTTACAAAAGAAAATGATATACCTTCAAGGTATGGAAACTTCCATTTTTTGGGGAAACTATGGCAAAATTTTTCTAAAAATTAAACACTTAGAAAAAGAAATATTTTTAAACAAATATTTACAAGTATGTTTTAAACCATGGATTTTCACATAAAGTTTGCCATAAATTTTGTTACAAAAATTACAAATATTGGAGATTGGTTTTATAAATAAAAGTGACTAAATATGTATTTAGGAAATATATATTTAGAAGACACCATGTGTGTGATTATTTGTATATTGTGTGTATTAGTTATGTTATTTTAGGACTTGAAATAATATAAGTCATCAAAATACCAAGAAATTACAATCCAAAATATTACCAAAAGTTCTAAGGAATAAATATACAAAGAATACCTAAAATATTGGTGAAACTGAACTAAGGAATATAACTCACAAAAATATTCCGGAAACTTATTCATAAGTATATTTTGGTAAATAATATTTTGGACACCAAGTGAATAAAAATATGATTTTTATAATTATTACAAAATTATATCATATTTTTTACAAGAAGAAAATATATTATTTTTGGGTGAATGAAAATATATTTTCTTGGAATTGATAGAGGATATATTATTTTTGGAAGAAATATATTTATTTTCTCAAACAAACATTAATACATTATTTTTGGGAGAAAAATAGATTTATATATATATTTTCTAAGTTTGACTTGAAAATATATTATTTTTGAAGTTTACATAAAAATACAATTATTTTTGCCAAAGGAAAAATTATAAATAATTTTTCTAAGTAATATTTCTTAAAATATATATTTGGAAAATATATATTAATGAATTTTTACTAGAGATATTATTCCGGAAAAACTAAGTATAAGAATACTTAACAATTAGAAGAAAATACGTATTCTCGTACGTATAAAATACACACCGGAATACGACACCGATACGTGGCAAAAATATACAAGTATAGGAATACAAATACAAATACACCAATCCTTGGGAAGGATATACATGTTTAAATACTTAGAAGGTAACAAGTAAAAATATATTATTTTAACTATTATTCCAAAATTTAATAAATATAATTTAAGTTAAAATATTTATTATTTTAACAAATAATTATAACATGGAATAATATTGAAGACACAAGGAAACATAACTCAAAGACACAAATTAATACTAAGTCAAGGCACGTCCCGCTCGTCTAATAAACCGTAGTACGTTGTAGGTAGTCGTGTACATCCGAAGGAGCTTTGAGTTACTGTGATTACGAAGAACGCAAGACTATGAGTTCATGTCCCACCTTTTCTTTTAACTGTTTTCAGTTTTATAACTTCGGGGGTGAAGTACATGTTACAAACTATTTACAAACGTTCATATGTGGTATGGTTAGCTAAGGAAAGGTACTGCTAGATCATGTGAGTGGTGGGTATAACGCTTAAGACCATTAATCCTCGTTGTAGGACCGAGGGACATGAGTGATAGATCTATTTGGGTGTAGCGAGCCCACACCCATGTGGACCGGGGTTTGGCCCATGAGGTGACTATGTCATACAGTCAGAAGCCCGGTGAAAAGTCTGCTAGGTTTGAGCCTTCCTGCATCACGTCATACATATTAATGGCCTTGCAAACCATTAATGATCTGTTTTTCCTTGTTGCTTTCCTACTAGGAGTTTACAAACATACATACATAGTTTCACTGATTTCAAAGGTTTATTCGTGCACACAAACAAACACATGAACTTACTCAACTTTTGTTGATGTTTTGAAACTACATGTATTTCAGGGAATTAAAAGTGGATCTGGCGGGCGTTTGGATGTTTCAATTTATGTTGAGAATAAAGGATGTCATTCGATGTTTAAGGGTTTGGATAGTGTGTCTTATCTTAGATGAGACACATCTTTCAAAGCCTGGTTTTATTTAATGTCTTTTGCCGAGTCCTTGGGAACTCTAAGAACAAGTTGCATGGTTTGTACTCGAATTTGAAGTCTATGTTTAAAACAACGTTGTTATGATTTTAAGCTTAATGAATGGATGGTCATCTTTAGTTTATCATATAGATGTTTGTTATGGTTGGATGCAATGATATTAAGCAAGTCACACATAATCACGCTTCCGCAAAAGTCAGGGTGTGACAGGCCATGTTTGGTTAAGCCTCTTGCATCACTTGGTGAAGATAAATCTTTTATGTATTACTTATGATTTTTAATCTTTCGACACTTTTATTTGGGTTTGTCTTAATGACTTTAATAACTAGTTTCTTATGTTGAAGGTGAATTTTTCTTATCATTTTTCCGTGGTGTCTTGAAGTTACTTTACTGTCTATATAAAGTAAAAGATTGCATCATTCATGTCTTTACGGTCTATATAAAGGCATGTTGACTACCTGGTCGGGGGTTAGGGCAATGGTTTTGTAAGGTTCTTGCCTTGTTTAGTGTATAGATCCTGCAAGTACCTGGTTCAAGCTTACTAGGACCTCCTTCAATACCCACTGGTATTGGATGGTGGGGGTGCGAATAGCTTGAGCCCCTCATATGTAAACTACTATTAATACTTTAAACCGGCTTCTTGGGATTGTATCTTTGCTGACTCAAACAACTTAGCCGAGGGTAACGTCACCTTCAAAAGAGGGTCCTACCACTTTTCGCATTAATAACTAATTTAATTATCTTTCAACATTCCGACCCTGTAGGATTGTATCCCTGCTGACTCAAACCACTGGGTTGAGGGTAACGTCACCTTCAAAAGAGGAGCCTACTACTATAACTAAGATAATCTCTTAAAAAGTCCGAAAGTGCGAAAATCATCGAAGGATACATTAAAGACGAGTCGGATCCAAGTGATTCTATCTTGTCTATCTGTTTCTTTTTATTTATATTTGCATTTTTAATCTTTATTTTTATGTCTCAAAAAACTTTTCTCAAAAAATTTAGATTGATTAGACGTTGAGGATAAACCGATAATAAAAGCTCTTGTGTCCTTGGATGACCTCGGTATCTTACCAACGCTATACTACGCTCACGATGGGTGCACTTGCCCAAGTGTGTGTTTAGTGTTAGTAGAATATCGTGTTTTATAAATTTAAAACTTGACTAATGCGTAAAATGGGCTTAAAATATTAATAAAATCATATCACTCCTAACGCACACCAAGTTTTTTGGGCCATTGCCGGGGACACAAGGATTTTAAGAAAGTTTAAAATCAACGGCCTAATTATTTTTACTTATTTTTCTGCTTTTTTAGGATTTTTTTCCAAATTTTTCAGTTTCTTGAGACTTTAGCACGGGCCATGCTCGGTCGGACATGGGGCCGTGCCCATTATTCTTACTGGCAGTTTTTGTTTTCTGAGTTACAGGAGAGTGACCACGGGGCCGTGGCAGTGCACCACAGGGCCATGCTGAACTCCCCAGTAACTGGGATCCAGAAAACAACTACTGTAACCACGACCACGGGGCCGTGATGAGAAATCTGACCGAAGTTCTTTTTTGTTTTTATCACAGGACTTGGAATCAAATCGCAACACCTGAACTCTATACGCAGTGCATGAGCTCCAGTTCCAATAAAGACATAAAAGAGCCACTAGACTAAGCCGAACACTTTCTAAGAAAGAGACTAAAAGCCAAAAATCAAGAGAAGGCTTCGGGGGACCAACTTCCAATGGCGGATCAGCGTACCCTGATGGATTACTTTCGACCCACGGTCGGTTATCTCGGAGCCGCCATCAATGCACCGAATGTCGATGCCAACAACTTTGAACTTCGGCCGCATTTAATTCAAATGCTCCAAAATTCCGCAACCTTCCATGGCCTAGCTGATGAAGATCCCCATTTACATATTACGGACTTTTTGGAAATATGTGACACTTTCCAGATCAATGGAACATCAAACAACGCCATCCGCCTCTGAATGTTCCCATTTTCACTAAAGGACCGAGATAAGGCTTGGCTAAACACCCTCCCAAGTGGTTCGGTAAACACTTGGGATGAACTTGCCCAAAAAATTCTATATAAGTATTTACCGCCCTATAAAACCTCTAAATTAATGACTAAAATCAATACATATTCACAAGAGGACTGGGAATCCTTATATGAAACTTGGGAAAGATTCAAGGAGCTATTGAGGAAATGTCCTCATCATGGTCTCGCAGTGTGGCAACAAGTATGTGACACATGTGCTTGTAATCATTGTAAACAGTTCAGTTATCAATAAAACAATGATATTTGATCCCAATATTTGTTTGTTTATGTTTGACATTTTTTTCATGCTTTGACTTTGTTCAATTTCAAACTCTATATTACTTTCTGGAGAGTTGTACGCAAACTGATGCGTAAACGTAATCAGTTTAATGCGACAAACACTCCGGAACATCAATTTATACTAAACATACCTTAAATAACCTTTACATAACTTAGAAATAAGTTTTGAAGGCCTTGGTATGGCAAAATCAAGTTTATTCGCTTACAGGGACTAATTTCGACAAACTGCGAAAGTGTGCCGATTCGTACTGTAACGGACAATCCGAAACTTGATCATAAGTTAAACATACCCTAAATATCCTTTACATAGCTTAGAAATAGTCTTTGAGGGGTTCGTTATGCTAAAATAAACTTTTTGGTCATTCAGGGACTAAAAGCGTCAAAAAGTGCATAAGTTTGCATTTTCGCGCATATCTTACATTCTGAATTCATCCGGACATTCAAAAAATTTATGTAATCATTAAAATATTTTATTTTAGTGATTGGCATGATAAATTTCCATTCGTCGCATAATTTGGATCATTTTTCGCGTCCATTCGTGTTTCACCGTAATTAACCGAATAACGCAACCGTACGGCCAAACGAACCGACATCCGAGATATTTTTGAGCATGTTTCATGTCCCCTATACTTAAACTTCATTATTGAGCCTTGAAAATGGGTTAACGGGGTTTAAACGCATCAAAACAGGCCTTAAACATGTGGAGGGACCATTTCGGCCATTTTGGCAAACTTTCTGGGAACTGGCACATGGTGGCACTGCGCCACCACCACATGGCTCTACCGTGGAGCGACGCCACGGCCTCATCTAGCCAGAGAACTCCATTTCAGCAACTGCAGGTCCATTTTCAGCACTTATCTTGAAGTTTAGGGGCTATTTTGTAACATTTGCAATACCATTTGATGGTTTTGGGCCACCCCTAGTATTCCAAAACCTTGTGCCCACTTGGACGGTCCAGATTGATGTTCGTTTATTGAGGAATGATCTTAACGGTTCTTGGTTTTCTATAAATACCCAACCCCCATTTGCTCCCAACTCACACTTTGATCAGATTTTTCTCTAAGTTGAAGGATAAAACCTTCATACCTGAGAATTTTCAGATCAAAACCTCCATTCTTGGACCTTTTGTAAGTATTCTTTCGTTCTTTTGCGCGTTTTAAGCATGAAAGTCAAACTGTGTTTGACTTTCAGCTTTGACCAGTTATGGTTAACACGAAGTTCGTTTGAACTTCGCAACGTGAGCGTAATCACGATGGTTATAGTCCCTTGTGACTATACCTACTAATTACCACATTATTTGGGCTTAGTGACGAGTCGTAGTTTTGGTCAAAATACGTATTCTTGCGCATTTTGTAACCAAACTATCTTTAGGTATCAAAACCCTTTGTTTTGATAACAAACATGTTTTCAAACTTTGTTAAACATGTTTAACTCGTAACTTTTAGGTTTAGTGCTTATATAGGGTCGTAAGATAAGCGGTCTAAACAACCGCTTAGACTTCCGAACCCGACCCGTTTGGTCAATCATTAGGATCCAACCAAACACATTAGGTGACCATAGTTGTGTAGGGAATAAGCTTCCCAGGTTATACCTTATGGTCACTTAGTCTACATAGTTGTATGATAGGAAATTATATGCCTTAGGAAAAATGACCAAAATGCCTTTTTTACGCCAAAATTCATTTTAAGCATATGTAACCTAAATTTTGACATCTAAACTAATTAGGCAACATTATTAGACATCTTAAGGCATATATTACTTTTCATAGGACTAGTTAGGCGGTCCGAACACGTTTTACGCGAACGACGCGTTAAAGTAGCATAAGCTACCAAAACAGGTCGTAATGGGTCATAAGCACTTAGGATAGGTTCCGTTTTAGAATGTAGGCTTTGTTAAACCATATTACATGAGTTCCTATACTCATTTGGTTTACGAAACCTCATTTTATCCAATCCTCCGCTTTAGGTCCAATTTATTAACATAGATACCTATATTAGGTGCCGATTGTTTCCGTGATCTCTAGCATTGCTTGGTTGTTATCCAAGGACTATTGAGCAATCCCAAGTGAATACATAGACCCCTCTTTTACTGTTTTCAAATATTTTGAGGTGAAACACATGTGCATACTTGTTACTTTCGTGCTTTCCATGTTTTTATATCATATGCTTGTTATAGTACATGATTTCTTGCATGTTTTGCTATGTATGTTCACTTAGCATGCTAGCACATTGTTTTACATTACATTTCAGTTGCATATGTTTACTCAGCATATGGACATATTGTTTTACATTACATTTCTGTTGCATATGTTTACTCAGCATATGGACACATTGTTTTACATTTCTACCTTGTATGTTCACTTAGCATACTAGGTACATTGTTTTCATAAAACTTGCTTACATTTGGTATGACATTTGGTTTGTTCAACGAACTAAAATACGTTCATTAACATTAGCTACGCCGCTCGGTAGTAAGTAGTGGTACCATAGGACTTGACAACTCCCATTCCTGATATCCTAGGTTTGTTTGGATATAAGGAATGACTGAATCTGAAAACATTTTTGATAACCTTTACTCTAAGGTTATCCTACAGTCTCAAGGATTGAATGTATACGTTTAACATACCGCATAAGTGTTTGTATCAGTAAAGCATGCATTTATTTTACAAAACATAACTTTGATTTATTCAAATACTTTGTTTTGTGCACTTTTTATATATGGTTTAAATAGTACTTTTTACTTACCATACATGACATTTGTTTACACATTACATGATTTACATTTGACTATAGACTTGGTTCATTCATAAACATTGACAATTGGTTTAAACATGACATTTTGATGGTTTGTTTGGGTAAGTGATTTACATAACGAGGCGACATGTAATATGATAAATGCATGGTGGATACGCCGCTGGTACTTCCTATATATAAGTGCTTTTAGGATATTACATATCATAGCGTTATTTAAACCATTTCAATTTAGACATATTACATTTTTCATAAATAACCCATTTTCACAAGACATTGTTTTACAAAACAGTTTGATTTATACAACTCATTTTACTTGGTTATTCAATTAACCATATATCTTTCTTTTATCTAATCTGATTTCTTATCAAGTTTTCATATGATTTATAAAAGAAAATACTTAACAAGATTCATGACTAATTTTTATTAAACCTTTCTTTAAACCTAAGTCATGAATCCTATTTTCATAAAACCTATGTAACTCACATGCATTTTTATGCTGACGTACCTATTTTCACATGTGTTTCAGGAGCTGTTGCATAGGATGGTCAAGATACACTTAGGCGGACCTGTGCCTTAGTGACATAAAAGGAAGCTAGAACTAGTTTAATTATGTGATGTACTCTTTGTTTCAGTTGTTTTAAGACAATGTAACCCCTTTTTTTGATAAATAAAACATAACTTTAAATGCCATGGTTGTGAAACAATAATTATGTTGCAACACTCCCCGACGTTTCCGCCACGGTTTGGTTGTTTTACGCGGTCGGGGTGTAACAGAAGAGTTGGTATCAGAGCCAATGGTTATAGGGAATTAGGTTATTAGTAATGCTTTGACCTAGACTATAACTTTTCTAGGACCCCAACACAAGTTATCTTGTGTTTAGATCTTAAAACATGCACTTCACCTATCCTTAGGTGATTTCCAAAACAAGAACCAAATTTTTCCGAAACGATTTTTGAAAATCAATCATCTGTTTTTAAATAATTTGTTATAAGGTTTTGAACCCTTCAATTTTTCAGAATAATTTTGAAAATTTAATCATCCGTTTTTGAATGATTCTTTTTGTCCTAGTGCCTCCCAAGTTTTCAAAATCTCGTCAAAGTTTTGGGTTCTAAATAGTGTGAACACGTGCAAACTGGAAGGGTGAATGCCTGTACCCTGGGTTTTCTATCTAAGGCTAGAGTGTTCGTACAAATCCACATAATCGGACCAGTCACTCTTACCTGGGAACTCTTGGGGTGAGTGTTCACTTATAGGCGAGCATGTCTTCGCGATACATTATTTTTGACCCATTTACTTTGATTAGTCGCTGTGTGTCGGTTTTTTGCTTTGTGGTACGGACGAATGACCACCATCTTTGCTTTTGTCGATTTTTGTATCATCTCATTCTTTTCATCTAATTATCTCACCCGTTTTCTCTCATGTTTCCTCTTTTAGAATGCCTCCTCGACGTGAAAATCCGCTACCTAATGCCGAAATGGCAGCTATCATGGCGCAGCATATGGCTGCTGTACTCCCAGACCTTATTGCTCAACTTAACCAAGCCAACAATAACCAAAATGCTCCATGCAATTTCAAGAGTTTCAATTCGGCTAAACCACTCAAGTTTAGTGGTTCTGAGGGAGCAACTGGGCTCCTACAGTGGTTCGAGAGCATTGAGAGTACATTTCGTCATGTTCAATGTCCTGAAAATCGCAAAGTCGAGTTGGCTTCCAGCATATTTCAAAAGAGGGCTCTTACATGGTGGAATGGAGTTATGAGAGACCGTGGTGCTGAGGTTGCTTTAGCACAAACTTTGGCCGAGCTTAGGGCTCTTATGATGAGGGAATTCAGTCCTCGTCATGAATTGAGGGCTTTAGAAAGGGAGTTTGATGACTTGAAGCAGGATAGTGGTGAGCACAGGGCTTACACTGATAGGTATGAAGAGCTGAGCTTACTTTGTCCTACAATGGTTACCCCACTCGAGAAAGCTATTGAAAGGTATGTAGATGGCTTACCTGACTCCGTACAAGACATCGTCACTGGTAGTAACCCTACCACAGTTCGTCAGGCAATCGAGTTAGCTGCGACATTGACTGAATCGCAGAGCAGAAATGGTAAGCTTCACAGAAAGGGGGACAAGGATAAGAAGCAGTCGTCTGGTAAGGGTAAGAACAAGAAAGGAAAGAAAGCCGAGTCTATAAAGAAGTCTAGGAAGTGCAAGGCTTCCCAAAACTTCGCCGTTACTACACAGGCCAATCAAGCTGCTCCAAATCAGCCTGCGCAACCACTTGCCAAGAAACCATACCTTGGCAATTCACCTCTGTGCAATAGGTGTAACGGTCATCATCAACCGCACATCCAATGTCGTTATTGTACTAATTGTGGAAGATCTGGTCATCTCGCTTCCACATGTTGTCTTCCTGCCAATCAGAATCGAGCAGCTCATAACCCAGCTCAGCAGGCTGCTCAACCGCCTGCTCAACAACAGGCTCAAGCCGCACGACCTCACTACCCGCCTGGTTCTTGCTATAACTGTGGGGATCTGACCCACTACAGAAACCAGTGTCCAAGACTGGCCAATGCAAATCCAGCTCAGGCTCAGGCACGGGGTCGAGTCTTCAACATGAATGCTAATGAGGCGCAAGCAGACAACGAGGTGGTGAACGGTATGTTCTTTGTTAACAATCAGTCTGCTTCTGTTCTTTTTTATTCGGGTGCCGATAAGAGTTTTGTGTCATTGTCTTTTGAGTCATTGCTTCGCATGTCTAGAACGAAACTAGGAAAGCCTTTGACAGTAGAAGTTGCTAGTGGTCATCCCATTGTTCTCGATTCTGTTCTTCATAACTGCCAGTTGAACCTTAATAACCATCTTTTTCCTATCGACCTCACACCGATGCAACTTGGGAGTTTTGACGTTATAGTGGGTATGGACTGGTTAGCCAAGCATCACGCAGAGGTAGTTTGTTTCGAGAAGATTGTTCATGTTCCACTCTCGACAAGTGAGATCCTACAGGTTCGTGGTGAGAAACCAGCTAGTAGCCTCAAGCTCATGTCTTGTACTCAAGCTCGAAAGTATCTGCGCAAGAACTATGTTGCTAGTGGTAATCCCATTGTTCTCGATTCTGTTCTTCGTAACTGCCAGTTGAACCTTAATAACCATCTTTTTCCTATCGACCTCACACCGATGCAACTTGGGAGTTTTGACGTTATAGTGGGTATGGACTGGTTAGCCAAGCATCACGCAGAGGTAGTTTGTTTCGAGAAGATTGTTCGTGTTCCGCTCTCGACAAGTGAGATCCTACAGGTTCATGGTGAGAAACCAGCTAGTAGCCTCAAGCTCATGTCTTGTACTCAAGCTCGACAGTATCTGCGCAAGAACTATGTTGCTTTCTTAGCACATGTTGTAGTGGATAAAGGCAAAGGTAAGTCTATTCAAGATATCCCTGTTGTTCGGGATTATTCTGAAGTGTTTCCTGAAGAATTACCTGGTTTACCCCCAGCACGCCAAGTCGAGTTTCATATTGATCTTGTACCTAGTGCTAATCCTATTGCCAGATCTCCATATCGTCTTGCACCGTCTGAGATGCAAGAGTTATCTAAGCAGCTTCAAGAGCTTTCAGACAAAGGTTTTATCCGTCCTAGCTTTTCACCTTGGGGTGCTCCCGTTCTTTTTGTCAAGAAGAAGGATGGATCCTTCAGGATGTGCATCGATTACCGTGAGCTTAACAAGCTTACCATCAAGAATCGATATCCCCTACCTCGCATTGATGATCTCTTTGATCAGTTACAGGGTGCTACTTGTTTTTCAAAGATTGATCTTCGTTCTGGGTATCATCAACTTCGTGTGCATGAAGAAGATATTCCCAAGACAGCATTCCACACTCGTTATGGGCATTATGAGTTCACAGTTATGCCATTCGGTTTGACTAATGCTCCTGCTGTTTTCATGGATTTGATGAATAGGGTTTGTAAGCCTTATTTAGATAAGTTCATCATCGTTTTCATTGATGACATCTTGATATATTCTAAGACGCAAGCTGATCACGAGCAACATCTTCGTCTTACTCTGGAACTCCTGAAGAAAGAGCAACTTTTTGCCAAATTCTCTAAATGTGAATTTTGGCTTAAGGAAGTTCAATTTTTGGGACATATTGTCAACGAACAAGGTATTCATGTAGATCCCTCCAAGATCAGTGCGATTAAGGATTGGGATACGCCTACTACACCAACTGAGGTTCGTTCTTTTCTTGGACTTGCGGGTTATTACCGCCGCTTCATCGAGAACTTCTCCAAGATTGCAGTTCCTCTAACTGCTCTAACTTAGAAGAACAAACCCTTTGATTGGGGATCCAAACAAGAAGAAGCGTTTCAGACCTTGAAGCAGAAGCTTTGTGATGCGCCTATTCTATCTTTGCCTGAGGGCAGTGATGATTTTGTCGTGTATTGTGATGCATCGAATTTGGGTCTTGGCTATGTTCTCATGCAAAGGAACAAAGTCATAGCATATGCATCGAGGCAGTTGAAGATACACGAGAAGAACTACACCACTCATGATCTTGAGTTAGGTGCAGTTGTATTCGCTCTCAAGATCTGGAGACATTATTTGTATGGTACAAAATGTGTGGTTTTCACTGACCACAAAAGTCTTCAGCACATCTTCAATCAGAAAGAACTCAACATGAGGCAACGACGTTGGGTTGAACTTCTAAACGACTATGATTGCGAAATTCGCTACCATCCTGGTAAGGAGAATGTCATGGCTGACGCATTAAGTCGTAAGGAACGAGTCAAGCTTCACTGTGTCAGAGTTCGATCTGATATCCAATCTCTCATTTCTCAGGCTCAACATACTTGTGTTTCGCAAGACTTGATGGGTAAGGAATTACCCTATCACATTAAGCCTGATCTTGAACTGAAAGACAATGGATCGTATTATTTCATGGACCGTTTGTGGGTCCCAAGTCAAGACAATCTTCGCACCTTGCTTATGGATGAAGCTCATAAGTCTCGTTATTCTATTCATCCTGGTGCAGACAAAGTGTATAAGGATCTTCATACTCAGTATTGGTGGCCTGGTATGAAGAAAGACGTTGCCTTATACGTATCAAAATGCCTTACTTGTCTTAAGGTGAAGGCTGAACATCAACATCCTTCTGGTTTATTGGAGCAACCAGAGATTCCAGTTTGGAAATGGGAAAACATCGCTATGGATCTTATTACCAAACTCCCACGCACTAAGAGAGGTCATGATGCTATTTGGGTAGTTGTTGATCGTCTCACAAAGTCAACACATTTCTTGCCGATAAATGAGGATCTATCTGCAGACAAGCTTGCTAAAATCTATGTGGATGAAATTGTATCAAGACATGGTGTTCCTTTGAACATTATTTCTGACAGAGATGCTCGTTTCTCATCTCGTTTTTGGAGGACCATGCAATCTGCTATGGGAACCCAACTTAATTTGAGCACAGCTTATCATCCGTAATCAGATGGCCAATCTGAAAGAACAATCCAGACGTTGGAGGATATGCTTAGAGCTTGTGTGATCGATTTTGGTGGTAGTTGGGATTCGTATCTTCCGTTGATTGAATTCTCCTACAATAACAGTTATCACTCCAGCATCAACATGGCTCCTTTCGAGGCTCTCTATGGTCAAAAATGTCGATCATCAGTCTGCTGGAATGAGATCGGTGAGGCTCAACTTACTGGACCTGACCTAATTCTAGAGACAACAGATAAGGTTAAGAAAGTTCGCGATAACCTTCAGACAGCTAGAAGCCGTCAAAAGAGTTACGCGGACCGACGATGCAAGCCCTTGGAATTTCAAGTCGGTGATCGCGTATTACTTAAGGTCTCACCTTGGAAAGGTGTGATCAGATTTGGAAAGACAGGAAAACTTGCACCTAGATATGTTGGACCATTCAAGATCGTCGAAAGAATCGGTAAGGTAGCCTACAGACTTGAGTTACCTCCTGAACTTGGAAATGTTCATCCAACTTTTCACGTATCCAATCTCAAGAAGTGTCTAGCTGATGAGAACCTCCACATACCGCTTGATGAAATTCGTGTGGATAACACGATGCATTTTGTTGAGAAACCAGTGGAAATCGTGGAACGTGAAGTCAAGTGGCTCAAACGCAAGCGCATTCCTTTGGTCAAAGTTCGCTCGGAATCTAAACGTGGACCAGAGTTTACTTGGGAACGTGAAGATCAAATGAAGGCGAAATATCCACATCTTTTCTCACAAGTTTCCTCTAAATAAATTTCGGGACGAAATTTCCACAAGTAGGGGAGACTGTGACACCTGTGCTTTTAATCATTGTAAACAGTTTAGTTATCAATAAAACAATGATATTTTATCCTAATATTTGTTTGTTTATGTTTGACATTTTTTTTCATGCTTTGACTTTTGTTCAATTTCAAACTCTATATTACTTTCTGGAGAGTTGTACGCAAACTGATGTGTAAATGTAATCAGTTTAACACGAAAAATACTCCGAAACATCAATTTATACTAAACATACCTTAAATGACCTTTACATAACTTAGAAATAAGTTTTGAAGGCCTTGGTATGGCAAAATCAAGTTTATTCGCTTACATGGACTAATTTCGACAAACTACGAAAGTGTACCGATTCGTACTGTAACGGACATTCCGGAACTTGATCATAAGTTAAACATACCCTAAATATCCTTTACATAGCTTAGAAATAGGCTTTGAGGGGTTCGGTATGCTAAAATAAACGTTTTGGTCATTCAGGGACTAAAAGCGTCAAAAAGTGCAAAAGTTTGCATTTTCGCGCATATCTTACATTCTGAATACATCCGGACATTCAAAAAATTTATGTAATTATTAAAATATTTTATTTTAGTGATTGGCATGATAAAATTCCATTCGTCGCGTAATTTGGATCGTTTTTCGTGTCCATTCGTGTTTCGTCATAATTAACCGAACAACGCAACCGTACGGCCAAACGAACCGACATCCGAAGCGTTTTTAAGCATGTTTCATTTCCCCTATACTTAAACTTCATTATTGAGCCTTGAAAATGTGTTAACGGGGTTTAAACGCATCAAAACAGGCCTTAAACATGTGAAGGGACCATTTCTGCCATTTTGGTAAACTTTATGGGAACTGGCACAGGGTGGCGCTGCGCCACCACCACATGGCTCTGCCGTGGCACGACGCCACGACCTCATCTGTGCAGAAAACTCCATTTCAGCAACTGCAGGTCCATTTTCAGCACTTATCTTGAAGTTTAGGGGCTATTTTGTAACATTTGCAATACCATTTGATGGTTTTGGGGCACCCCTAGTATACCAAAACCTTGTGCCCACTTGGACGGTCCAGATTGATGCTCGTTTATCGAGGAACGATCTTAACGGTTCTTGGTTTTCTATAAATACCCAACCCCCATTTGCTCCCAACTCACACTTTGATCAGATTTTTCTCTAAGTTGAAGGATAAAACCTTCATACCTGAGAATTTTCAGATCAAAACCTCCATTCTTGGACCTTTTGTAAGTACTCTTTCTTTCTTTTGCGTGTTTTAAGCATGAAAGTCAAACTGTGTTTGACTTTCAGCTTTGACTAGTTATGGTCAACACGAAGTTCGTTTGAACTTCGCAACGTGAGCGTAATCACGATGGTTATAGTCCCTTGTGACTATACCTACTCATTACCACGTTATTTAGGCTTAGTGACGAGTCGTAGTTTCGGTCAAAATACGTATTCTTGCGTATTTTGCAACCAAACTATCTTTAGGTATCAAAACCCTTTGTTTTGATATCAAACTTGTTTTCAAACTTTGATAAGCATGTTCTAACATGTTTAACTCATCACTTTTAGGTTTAGTGCTTATATAGGGTCGTAAGATAAGCGGTCTAAACAACCGCTTAGACTTCCGAACCCGACCCGTTTGGTCAATCATTAGGATCCGACCAAACACATTAGGTGACCATAGTTGTATAGAGAATAACCTTCCGAGGTTATACCTTATGGTCACTTAGTCTACATAGTTGTATGATAGGAAATTATATGCCTTAGGAAAAATGACCAAAATACCCTTTTTACGCCAAAATTCATTTTAATCATATGTAACCTAAATTTTGACATCTAAACTAATTTGGAAACATTATTAGACATGTTAAGGCATATATTACTTGTCATACGACTAGTTAGGCGGTCCGAACGCGTTTTACGCGAACGACGCGTTAAAGTAGCATAAGCTACCTAAACAGGTCGTAATGGGTCATAAGCACTTAGGATAGGTTCCGTTTTAGAATGTAGGCTTTGTTAAACCATATTACATGAGTTCCTATACTCATTTGGTTTAGGAAACCTCATTTTATCCGATCCTCCGATTTAGGTCCAACTTATTAATATAGATACCTATATTAGGTGCCGATTGTTTCCGTGATCTCTAGCATTGCTTGGTTGTTATCCAAGGACTATTGAGCAATCCTAAGTGAATACATAGACCTCTCTTTTACTGTTTTCAAATATTTTGGGGTGAAACACATGTGCCTACTTGTTACTTCCGTGCTTTCCATGTTTTTTTATCATATGCTTGTTATGTTCATTAGTACACTTATAGTACATGATTTCTTGCATGTTTTGCTATGTATGTTCACTTAGCATGCTAGCACATTGTTTTACATTACATTTCTGTTGCATATGTTTACTCAGCATATGGACACATTGCTTTAAATTACATTTCTGTTGCATATGTTTACTCAGCATATGGACACGTTGTTTTACATTTCTACCTTGTATGTTCACTTAGCATACTAGGTACATTGTTTTCATAAAACTTGGTTACATTTGGTATAACATTTGGTTTGTTCAACGAACTAAAATACGTTCATTAACATTAGATACGCCGCTCGGTAGTAAGTAGTGGTACCATAGGACCTGACAACTCCCATTCCTGATATCCTAGGTTTGTTTGGATATAAGGAATGACTGAATCCGAAAACATTTTTGATAACCTTTACTCAAAGGTTATCCTATAGTCTCAAGGCTTGAATGTATACGTTTAACATACCGTATAAGTGTTTGTATCAGTAAAGCATGCATTTATTTTACAAAACATAACTTTGATTTATTCAAATACTTTGTTTTGTGCACTTTTTACATATGGTTTAAATAGTACTTTTTACTTACCATACATGACATTTTTTTACACATTACATGATTTACATTTGACAATAGACTTGGTTCATTCATAAACATTGACAATTGGTTTAAACATGACATTTTGGTGTTTTGTTTGGGTAAGTGATTTACATAACGAGGCGACATGTAATATGATAAAAGCATGGTGGATATGCCACTGGTACTTCCTATATATAAGTGCTTTTAGGATATTACATATCGTAGCGTTATCTAAACCATTTCAATTTAGACATATTACATTTTTCATAAATAACCCATTTTCACAAGACATTGTTTTACAAAACAGTTTGTTTTATACAACTCATTTTACTTGGTTATTCAATTAACCATACATCTTTCTTTTATCTAATCTGATTTCTTATCAAGTTTTCATATGATTTATAAAAGAAAATACTTAACAAGATTCATGACTAATTTTTATTAAACCTTTCTTTAAACCTAAGTCATGAATCCTATTTTCATAAAACCTATGTAACTCACAGACATTTTTATGCTGACGTACCTATTTTCACATGTGTTTCAGGAGCTGTTGCATAGGATGGTCAAGATACACTTAGGCGGACCTGAGCCTTAGTGACATAAAACGAAGGTAGAACTAGTTTAATTATGCGATGTACTCTTTGTTTCAGTTGTTTTAAGACAATGTAACCCCTTTTGTTGATAAATAAAACATAACTTTAAATGCCATGGTTGTGAAACAATAATTCTGTTGCAACACTCCCCGACGTTTCCGCCGCGGTTTCGTTGTTTTACGCGGTCGGGGTGTGACAAAGTATCCACTTTCTATAATGGGTTGTTGCCACATACAAGACAAACACTCGACTCTAGCTCTAGGGGACTCCTAGGTAATCGACGCCCAAATGAAATTTATAATCAAATTGAGGAAATTGCTCAAAACAATTTTCAATGGCACACCCCCTAAGGCACAAAATCTATTGCCCCGGGAGCCCATAAAGTACATGAGAACACCTCTTTACAAGCCCAAATCAAGGCCCTATCTTCAAAAATAAAAAAAGTTAGAAATGGCAAAAACGGCCTCGACTATGGCTTGTGAGGGGTGTGGTGGCCACATGAAAATTGGAATTATATGAAAGAAATGAATAATCAAACGGAAATGGTAAACTACATTGATAATAGACCTAGGCTGTCGGATCCCCCAACGGGTACTTAAAACCAAGGATGGCGTAACCACCCTAACCTTGGTTGGAGGGAGCTCGGCAATAGTAGTAACCAACAAAATCAAAATCAACGAACAAACTTTCAACAACAACAAAGAAATGAGTCACAAAATTTCACTCAACAACAACAAGGGGGACAGGAGAGGCTATAAGACCTCGTTTCACGCCTCATCTTCGAAACCAAAAAAAGGTACTCGGATCGATTCCTACAAGCGGAATCCAACTTTAGAAATCAACAAGCTAGTATTCAAAACATTGAAAAACAACTAAATCAACTAGCCCAAAATTTCTCCGATAGACCACAAGGCGCATTTCCTAGCAATACCAAAACCAAACCAAAGGCACAAGTACACCTCATAACACTAAGAAACTAGACCGTAGGTCCTGAGGAAGCCCCATTACCCCCAACCGACAATAGTCCACCCATCCAAACCACGACTTCACCACCAAGCCACAAGGAAACAACTCCCCCGCCAACTTCCGAACCTACCAAAAATCACTCAGTACCCTACCCCGGTCGGCTACTTCGACAAAAGACCGACGAGCAATTCACAAAATTCATAAACTTACTAAAACAATTGCATATCAATCTTCCATTGGTGGAAGTCCTCACTTAAATGCCAAAGTACTCAAAATTCATGAGAGACTTCCTCACCCACAAAAGGAAGATTGAAACATTGCAATTGGTCTATCTAAGTGAAGAATGTTCCGCCGTACTACTCAACAAACTCCCACAAAAGAAAATCGACCCCGGAAGCTTCACCATCCCTTGTTCCATTGGGGGATCACCTGTACGAAATGCACTAGCCGACCTTGGGGCTAGCATCAATCACATGCCTGCATCAATGTTTGACGGACTTGGAATAGGTAAGACGAGCCCCACAAAGATGAGCATACAACTCGCCGATAGGTCTATCAAACACCCATAAGGTTTCGTCGAGAATTTATTGGTAAAAGTCAGAGACTTTGTCTTCCCGGCCGACTTTGTCATACTCGACATGGAGAAAGACACCGAAGTACCACTCATTCTAGGAAGACCATTCCTTGTCACCGCTCATGCAATGGTGGATATGAGTGATGGGAAGTTAACATTGAGGGTTAGAGACAAGGTGTGACAACTCGAATTTCCGACATTCTTTATTCGCATTTATTGCACGTTGACTTTGACTGTTTAGTTGTTTGACTCGTCTGACTTATGACTGTATGCTTGCGTCATATTAAACTATTGTGTTGCATGATTATGTGTTTGATTGTATAACATGGAACTTGTCGAGAAACATAAGCTGTTTAAGAATTTTAGAACCCGACGAAACACAAGTGTGTTTCGCCAAACACAATCTCGACGAAACAAACTGTTTCGCCGGCCCAGTAATACGCCGAAGCCCAGTTATGGGCCCAACCTTGTTACGTGAGTTTCATATCACAAAACTGTTTCATTCGTGAAACTTATCATCACAACCGAAAACCCTAGAGCTCCCTTGTTACGTGAGTTTCATATCACAAAACTGTTTCCCCCGGGATACGACCCGGATCATGATATCGAGTTTATACCTATGGATCAGCCCATGGAGGATCCAGCTGACCCAGTAGATCCTATCAACCCTGAGTTTGACTTCGAGATGGCTTTTGATGATCCCGAGCCTGTCGTCGCTCCTGAGCAGGCAGCCGCTCTAGACCCCATACTTGAGCATGACCCCGTACATGTTGGCATCCCTATTGAGCCTGTTATAGCAGACCCACCTGTTGATGATCTCCCCGTGGATGTTCCTTTGTTAGAGGGCGATCATGTTGTTGTTGACCTTGTTGTTCCTCTACCTGTGGTTGATATACCTGCTGACCATCCTGTTGAGCACATTGCACCTGTTCACCCTTTTGTTGCACCCGATCCCATCCCACTAGAGCCCGAGCATGCACTGTTCGCGGCACGCATGGATCCACCAGATGAGCATGCACAGCACGGTTGGATACCTGCTGATGAGGATGTTCCACCTTTTCCCCCTCAGATCCCTGATACACGACATGTTGATTCTTCTTTTCAGGTTCCACAGTTTGTACCTCCAGCGAGGACTGGAGAGGGTTCTTCAGCCCATCCTTTTGGGCATATACTGATGTCTATCCCCTTCATGCCCCAGATGTCATCTGTTCCATCCTCTGTTGCTCCATTTCATGTGGCACCTTTTGATCCCACCAGTGAGCCGTTCCTTTGGGCACCAGACTCTGCTATGCCACCTACTGACCCCTACCATTCTTTCCACATGGGGTATACTATCGAGGACGTTTTGATGTCTTTTGTCGCCCAGCACGAGTCACACACGCAGTGCATCCAGGAGCTTGAGAGAGCTCAGCTGCCACCATACCAGTGCCATGGTCAGACACACTCTCCTCTGTAGCCATTTCGACCCTTACCTTCAGATTATGCTGCCCGTCTCTCTACACTAGAGCAGCAGGTTGCTTCTATCATTCGTACCCAGCGAGCCATGGAGGAGGACTGGCTCCAGTTACGTCGTTTGCTTTACACCCACTTTCCCCCTCCTCCACCACCATCTGTATAGAGCTCATCAGTGCTGTTTGGGTAGACGAGGGTGAGAAGACGGCGATTGTTGGACTGCACTGTAACACCTGTGCCTCCACGGCCATCAAACAAATACCGAACCAATGAAATATAATATTTCATACTTGGGATTTGTAAAAATATGTGTATCATTTGCACATATCAATTTTTTTGATCAATTCCAAACTCTAATTCGCTTTCTGGAAGGTTATACGCGCACCGATGCATACATATAACCAGTTTAATGCAACGAACACTCCGGAATAGTGAAATAGGCTTAACATACCTTAAATAACCCTTACATAACTTAGAAATAAGTTTTGAAGGCTTTGGTATGGCAAAATCAAGTTAAATCGCTTACAGGGACTAAAGTTGACAAACTGCGAAAGTATGCCAATTTGAACTGTAACGGACATTCCGGAACATGACCATAAGTTAAACATACCATAAATATCCTTTACATAGCTTAGAAATAGGCTTTGAGGTGTTCGGTGTGCTAAAATAAACTTTTGGGTCATTCAGGGACTAAAAGTGTCAAAAAGTGCACAAGTTTGCATTTTCGCGCATAACTTACGTTCTGAATACATCCGGACATCCAAAAATTTATGTAAGCATGACTATGTTATGCTTTAGTGTTTGGCTTGTAAAAAATCCATTCGTCGCGTCATTTGGATCGTTTTTCGCGCTTATGCGCATTCCGTCGTAATTAAGCGAACATCGCGTTCATACGACCAAACGAACCAACACCCGGCATATTTTTGAGCATGTTTCATGTCCACAATGTTTAGGCAACATTTTAGGGCCTTAAAGTTGGCTTTACGGGCCTTAGAAGTGTCGGAAATGGCCTTAAACACGTGCAGGGACTGAAACTGTCATTTCTGAAACTTATGTCTGATCTGTGACTGCTAGGCGGCCCGCCTCAGGATCCTTACATCCTCAGGCGGCCCGCGAGGCCCCTTCTGACCAGATTAATCGAATCTAACAGCAGTTTCCAGCTGTTTCGTTCACAACCACACATTCTCTTTCGCTTAGTCAGCTGATAAGGATCACTTTTAGCCACCATGAGTTTCCGACAAGTGTACGCCTTGGATCATGGCACGTTTTCCATCAAACGATTCTAACGGTGGACCGAAAACTATATATACCCATCCACCCCCATTGCTAAAATTACAAGAATTCTGATTTGAGAACCTCTAAGTTGAAACCATTGTTTCATACCTGAGATTCTTGAATCGGGATTAGCATTCGGGGACCCTTCGTAAGTATTCTTTCGTTCTTTTCCTTATTTTATTGCTTTTCGAGTCAGAAAGTCAAACTTTGTTTGACTTTCAGCGTTGACCAGTAATGGTCAATGCGAAGTTCGTTTGAACTTCGCAATGTGAGTGTAATCACGTTGGTCATAGTCCCTTGGGACTATGCCCACTGATTACCACGTTGTCTAGGGTCGTAGGGTAGGCGATCTAATAAATCGCCTATACCTTCGAACTCGACCCAGTTTGGTCGATCATTAGGATCCGACCAAATACATTAGGTGACCATAGTAGGTAGGGAATAACCTTCCGAGGTTATACCCTATGGTCACATCGTTTAAGTAGTTGTATGATAGGTAGTTTATATGCCTTAGGTAAATTACCAGAATACCCTTTTCATGTATAATTGGTAATTAAGCATATGTAACCTAAACTTTTGTCACATAACTGATTATGTAACATGTTTAGGCATATAACACTTGTCGTAGAACTAGTTAGGCGGTCCGAACGCGTTTCACGCGAACGACGCGTTAAAGTAGCATAAGCTACCTAAACGGGTCGTAATGGGTCGTAAGCTATTAGGTTGGGTTTCATTTAGCATGTAGGCTTTGATAAACCATATGACACGAGTCTCTATACTCGTTTGGTTTACGAAACCTTATTCTATCCGATCTTCCGATTTAGGTCCGGTTTATTAATGTAGTTACCTATATTAGGTGCCGTTTGATTTCCGTGATCTCTAGCATTGTTTGGTTGTTACTCAAGGACTTCTGAGCAATCTCAAGTGAGTACATAGACCCCTCTTTTACTGTTTTCCAAACGTTTTGGGGTGGAACACATGTGCCTACTTGTTACATTCATGCTTTCTTGTTTTCACATCATATACCGGCTATGTTTGTTAGTACATTATAGTACATCGTTTTACATTACATTTTATGCTATGTATGTCCATTGCGTGCATACTTAGTACATTGTTTTACATTACATTTTATGCTATGTATGTCCATTGCGTGCATACTTAGTACATTGTTTTACATTTACATTTTATGCTATGTATGTCCATTGCGTGCATACTTAGTACATCGTTTTCATCACATGCTTACATTTTGTTATGACATTTGGGTTGTTTACAATGGAACAATACATTCATTAACATTAATTACGCCGTTCGTTAGTAGGTAGTGGTACCATAGGAATTGACAACTCCCGTTCCGGACATCCCAGGGAAAGGGGATGAAAGGAATGACCGAATTCGATATACATAATTTAGATAAACCTTTAAGTGGTTTAAGGGTTTATCGCCTCAGTCTCAAGGCTTGGATGTATGCATTATAACAATACCGCATAGATGTTCGTATCAGTAGAGCATGCATTTACACAAAACATAGCTTTGATTTAAACCAAGTTTTACTTCAATACTTTGTTTTTGTGCATATGGTTTAGTTGATATTTATCACTAGCCATACAGATCAGTTTGGTTTACATATTACATGATTTACATTGATCATGCATTTCCACAAAACATAGCTTTGATTTAAACCAAGTTTTACTTCAATACTATGTTCTTGTGCATATGGTTTAGTTGATACATTTCACTAGCCATACATATTATTTTGGTTGCATATTACATGGTTTACATTTGACACATAAACATTTTTGACATTTGTTACACATTACATGATTTACATATTAGACATGAACATTTTACTTTGGTTTGGTTTGATTAAGTGATTTGAGTAACGGTGCGTGTGTAATATGATACAAGCATGGTGGATACGCCGCTGGTACTTCCTATATATAAGTGTTTGTATGGTATTACATGTCGTAGCGTGATTTGAATCATTTCAATTTAAGATATATAACATTTTATACAAATAACATACTTTTCAAAATACATTGTTTTACAAACAACTTATCTTATACAAACTCATATTACATGGTTATTCATTTAACCTTACATTTATTTATACATATCATCTGAACTTATTGTTTTTCAAATGATTTACAAAGACAAAGCAAATTACAAGGTTTATGACTAAACATTTTCTCAAACATAAGTCATGAAACCTATTTTCACAAAACCTATGTATCTCACAGGCATTTTTATGCTGACGTACCTATTTTCACATGTGTTTTTCAGGAGCTGTTGCATAAGATGATCAAGATACACGTAGGCAGACTTGGGCTTTAGTGACAATAAAAGATGCAAGACTAGTTAATTATGTTGTATTTCCTTGTTTGTTAAGACATTGTAACACTTTTAATCAATAAAACGAAACTTTAATTTCCATGGTTGTGAAACATTAATTCTGTTACAACACTCCCCGATGTTTCCGCCACGTTTTGTATGTTCTACGTGGTCGGGGTGTGACAGAAAAGATGGTATCAGAGCCAATGGTTATAGGGAATTAGGTTATTAGTAATGCTTTGACCTAGTCTATAACCTTCTTAGGACCCTAACGCGAGTTTACTTGCGTTTAGTCATAAAACAATACCGTCACCTATCCTTAGGCGACGACCACAACAAGAACATAAATTTCAAAAACCGCTTTGAAAACTAATCATCTGTTCTTGGATGATTGATCACTAGGTTTTGAACCCTCTATTGTAAGGTTTTGAACTCTCTATTATATGGTTTTGAACCCCTTTGAGTTTTCAAAACCTCGTCAAGGTTTTGGGTTTTAAATAATGTGAACACGTGCAAACTGGAAGGGTGAATGCCTGTATTCTGGGTTTTCTGTCTTGGCAAGCACTTCGTATACATCTCATCAGACGCGAGACCAGTTGTGCTTACCTGGGAATTCTTGGGGTGAGTGTTCACTTATAGGCGAGCATGTCTTCGCGATACATTATTTTTGACCCATTTACTTTGATTAGTCATCGTCTCATTTGTTTGCCTTAGGTAACAAACAAATGATCGAAATTTTCATGCATTATCTTTCTGTTTTGATTGTCCAATAATCTTTCACCTGTTTCTCCCTATGCCTTTCTTTTTCTTCATGAATGTCTCTTCATCACGATGACGCCCAAATATCTGAGCAAGCAGCCAAAATTCGCTCAGCGAATAGGCGAAGTAGTCCTGAAGACTGTTGAATTAGCTACTGCCATGTATCATCTCCAGGATGAAGCCACTCAAGAGTCACCAAGACAGGCAGGACCTAGTCAGGCGACAACACCATCAGCCAATAAACCAATCGAGGAATCAAAGACCATGGATGAACGATCCCCTAAGAAGTCAAAGAAGCGAAAGGCTTCTCAGAACTTCGCCATGGTCGCTCACAATGGTAAAGCAGTCCCCAACCAACCAGCTCAACCCCCTGCTAGGTGTGTATGGCTTTTCCTATAATACCTGTATCAAGGAACCATGTTCCTTACAAACTACTCTTGTGATTCTCTCTTTCAAATGATCGCTCATGATTCCTTCGACAATTTTAAGTACTCGTTTCATTCTAAGATACGAAGTACAGAAAATAAAGTGACATTATGAGTAATCATGCTTCTGCACATCTGTGCCTTTGAATCCTTGGTTAGATAACTAAGGGTATTTTCAAATCTCATACCCATTACGTTATGATTTTTCGACATACACAGTATAAGTATTTCAAAACAATCTTCATGATCTCAAAACATTTCATATAGTTTGAAAATATTTTTTCTAGATGCATTGTCTATGTTATTTCAAAAACATTGGCCATGTTATCAAAACCAACATTTCTAATTTCAAAATATTTCATATAGTCTGAAGGCAATATTAACACAATACATTTTCTTATCAAGTGCATGATTTCGAAAAGCATCATTCATGTCTTTCAAAAACCTTATACATAATTTCAAAATTCATCTCTCATGATTTTAAAACATTTTTGTAAATATATCTATCTAATACACCTACTTTATTTCAAAAGTATTATATATAAGGTTTCAAAAACGGTAAACACATTTTTTCTTAAAAGAACCCCATGCATAGTTTTCAAAAATATTTTCCTCATACATTGACTTAACCTTCAAAATTCTGCTTCATATGTCGCCTTGACATATCAAGCATCTCAACTTCATAAGCATTTTACATCATGTTTTGACCTAAGCACATCCAGTGCAAGGTTTCAAAACATCTTCAAACTTCTAAAATTCATATGGGATCTTTTTATCTTTACAATTAGATCCTTGTGGATGATTATCGTTCAAATCAGAGTCCTTAATTGGATTCCTTATGTACCTTAATTCGAACACTTCGGTTCCTAGTAATCGAAATCGAATTTTCTTTTTGAATCTTTCTATCTTTATAGTTGGATTCTTGATAACGTTTAAAGTACCAAATGAAATCCACGGAATGGATTCCAAGTGTGCTTTAAATACATGTACGCAATTTACAAGACAAATTAACGAACAATTTTGTGGTTATGTGATATGTGTTTATTCATCTTATGTTTTCTTTTATGCATTTTTGTGTTTTAATACTCTGGATATTCGTTATCCAAATCCTAGCAGAATCTTTCATATCTTCATATGAGGGATTCGTAGCAGGATATTCAAAAGGTACTACCTTAAATCCTTAATGGGCTTCTATGTAATAGTTAAGACCCTTGGATTATATAAGTACCGCTCCATGTTTCATAAGAGATCCTTTTAGTGGTCTAGTCTAAAAGATTGATTCACAATTTGGTTAAAGGACGACATCTAGTGATGTAGCTGGACAGACTCCTTGATAAGTCTATTTAGATCATTTATTGATTTAGTCAAAAGGACCCTATGGTGGTCTAGTCACACTCATCACCGGTTTGTTCATTTGGTTTTCCCCTACACATTATAAAATAGACTGTGTGAACTGTGCAAGGAATTGTCTGATTATGGACGCGTACATAATTATGAAATTTAGTGCACAGAAACCCAGTAAGATTTATTATGTGTAAGAGCCGATAGTGACAACAATAACGAAATGAGAACGATGTAATGGAGGTACGGTGGACGCACCAATGACGCTTCATATACTTGTATATAAGTATCCCTCTTACATTGCAATCATGATGTTATTAAAGGTTACTAGAAGTTCAGAACCCTAATCAATATTGTTCGATCTTTTCAACTTCATGTTTTCAAGCTCTCACAAGTTTCCTCTAAATAAATTTCGGGACGAAATTTCCTAAAGTAGGGGAGACTGTAACACCTGTGCCTCCATGGCCATCAAACAAATACCGAATCAATGAAATATAATATTTCATACTTGGGATTTGTAAAAATATGTGTATCATTTGCACATATCAATTTTTTTGATCAATTCCAAACTCTAATTCGCTTTCTGGAAGGTTATACGCGCACCGATGCGTACATATAACCAGTTTAATGCAAAGAACACTCCGGAATAGTGAAATAGGCTTAACATACCTTAAATAACCCTTACATAACTTAGAAATAAGTTTTGAAGGCTTTGGTATGGCAAAATCAAGTTAAATCGCTTACAGGGACTAAAGTTGACAAACTGCGAAAGTATGCCAATTTGAACTGTAACGGACATTCCGGAACATGACCATAAGTTAAACATACCATAAATATCCTTTACATAGCTTAGAAATAGGCTTTGAGGTGTTCGGTGTGCTAAAATAAACTTTTGGGTCATTCAGGGACTAAAAGTGTCAAAAAGTGCACAAGTTTGCATTTTCGCGCATAACTTACGTTCTGAATACATCCGGACATCCAAAAATTTATGTAAGCATGACTATGTTATGCTTTAGTGTTTGGCTTGTCAAAAATCCATTCGTCGCGTCATTTGGATCGTTTTTCGCGCTTATGCGCATTCCGTCGTAATTAAGCGAACATCGCGTTCGTACGACCAAACGAACCAACACCCGGCATATTTTTGAGCATGTTTCATGTCCACAATGTTTAGGAAACATTTTAGGGCCTTAAAGTTGGCTTTACGGGCCTTAGAAGTGTCGGAAATGGCCTTAAACACGTGCAGGGACTGAAACTGTCATTTCTGAAACTTATGTCTGATCTGTGACTGCTAGGCGGCCCGCCTCAGGATCCTTACATCCTCAGGCGGCCCACGAGGCCCCTTCTGACCAGATTAATCGAATCTAACAGCAGTTTCCAGCTGTTTCGTTCACAACCACACTTTCTCTTTCGCTTAGTCAGCTGATAAGGATCACTTTTAGCCACCATGAGTTTCCGACAAGTGTACGCCTTGGATCATGGCACGTTTTCCATCAAACAATCCTAACGGTGGACCGAAAACTATATATACCCATCCACCCCCATTGCTAAAATTACAAGAATTCTGATTTGAGAACCTCTAAGTTGAAACCATTGTTTCATACCTGAGATTCTTGAATCGGGATTAGCATTCGGGGACCCTTCGTAAGTATTCTTTCGTTCTTTTCCTTATTTTATTGCTTTTCGAGTCAGAAAGTCAAACTTTGTTTGACTTTCAGCGTTGACCAGTAATGGTCAATGCGAAGTTCGTTTGAACTTCGCAACGTGAGTGTAATCACGTTGGTCATAGTCCCTTGGGACTATGCCCACTGATTACCACGTTGTCTAGGGTCGTAGGGTAGGCGATCTAATAAATCGCCTATACCTTCGAACTCGACCCAGTTTGGTCGATCATTAGGATCCGACCAAATACATTAGGTGACCATAGTAGGTAGGGAATAACCTTCCGAGGTTATACCCTATGGTCACATCGTTTAAGTAGTTGTATGATAGGTAGTTTATATGCCTTAGGTAAATTACCAGAATACCCTTTTCATGTATAATTGGTAATTAAGCATATGTAACCTAAACTTTTGTCACATAACTGATTATGTAACATGTTTAGGCATATAACACTTGTCGTAGAACTAGTTAGGCGGTCCGAACGCGTTTCACGCGAACGACGCGTTAAAGTAGCATAAGCTACCTAAACGGGTCGTAATGGGTCGTAAGCTATTAGGTTGGGTTTCATTTAGCATGTAGGCTTTGATAAACCATATGACACGAGTCTCTATACTCGTTTGGTTTACGAAACCTTATTCTATCCGATCTTCCGATTTAGGTCCGGTTTATTAATGTAGTTACCTATATTAGGTGCCGTTTGATTTCCGTGATCTCTAGCATTGTTTGGTTGTTACTCAAGGACTTCTGAGCAATCTCAAGTGAGTACATAGACCCCTCTTTTACTGTTTTCCAAACGTTTTGGGGTGGAACACATGTGCCTACTTGTTACATTCATGCTTTCCTGTTTTCACATCATATACCGGCTATGTTTGTTAGTACATTATAGTACATCGTTTTACATTACATTTTATGCTATGTATGTCCATTGCGTGCATACTTAGTACATTGTTTTACATTACATTTTATGCTATGTATGTCCATTGCGTGCATACTTAGTACATTGTTTTACATTTACATTTTATGCTATGTATGTCCATTGCGTGCATACTTAGTACATCGTTTTCATCACATGCTTACATTTTGTTATGACATTTGGGTTGTTTACAATGGAACAATACATTCATTAACATTAATTACGCCGTTCGTTAGTAGGTAGTGGTACCATAGGAATTGACAACTCCCGTTCCGGACATCCCAGGGAAAGGGGATGAAAGGAATGACCGAATTCGATATACATAATTTAGATAAACCTTTAAGTGGTTTAAGGGTTTATCGCCTCAGTCTCAAGGCTTGGATGTATGCATTATAACAATACCGCATAGATGTTCTGTAATAACCGAAAATTTAAAATCATAATAAACTAATAATATTAAAAGACCTAATTATTTTATTAAATTAACCCAAAGGAAACCCTAATTAAGACACCCAAGTAATTCCGTACAAACCCTAAAAATTTCAGAATTTTCAGAATCAGGATTAGGGCCCCTAAAACTCAGGGGGGGTATTCCCTACGTGACGATTATCCTAATAACTTGTTACGGAAGTTGAATTTATTAAAATTGTCGACTCAGTTAGGCTAGTTCCACACGTGGCCACCCTATACGAATTTTGTGAACCTTACGGACCGTAAGGTTATTAAGCTTACGGTCCGTAAGCTAGTTCAAAATCGTGTATAAATAGCAGAGGTTGGCACTTGATTCTGAGCACTTGAATGACGAAGAAACTCCAAAATTTTGTCGAGTTATCATCTGAATACTTCAATTAACACACACGAAACACAAATTAAGAGTAGCGGGGTGCTGCAGAACAGGGTAATAACTCGATCGCTATTACGATTCATTGTCCGATCAATCAATATATCCAATGGATGTTTAAGTGCTACCCACATTAGGGTTATACTTTGTCGTCCGTCGTTAATTCGATGGATGAGTTGAGGTATCGTACTTTGTCGTTCGTCGTTAATTCGATGAATGAGTTGAAGTATCGTACTTTGTCGTCCGTCGTTAATTCGATGGATGAGTTTAAGTATCGCACTTTGTCATTCGTTGTGAGAATTTGATCTCGTGAGTTATCGTAAAGGCTGTATTAAGTTACTAACCTAGTTATGTGCATGTTATTTAAATTAGGTTAAAAGACTAATCAGTAGTCTAAACTCTGCCCGTATAAATCTGAAATATTATCACAAGTTAGCATCACTTTGGAATTGTTAAGGTACGGATCCTTACCCCATTTCTTATTGCTTCATATTCAAATTGTTATAAAACCCATTAAATTCATACACTCTTTACGTCTTTGATTATCGATTCATTTGACAGTCCGTTCGAATTCTATTCTAATAATTTGATTTAAGCTTTCATGTCGTGCGATAGTATTATGTTAATTGTACTCATTATCGCATGTTCCAATATATGTTCCGTTCTGTTCTGAAAATAAGTTTTATAAGTTATGTGAATAAGATCAATTGTACTCTGATACCCTGAGTATCGCTTCTCGTGGAGTGTCCCACGAGCATGTTGTTGCGGCATCAACATCATGTGCTCCATCTGTGACGGAGAGATTAGTTCACGGCGTCCCTAGGTACAAGTGTGGTACAAAGCTACTAGGAGGCGTATGGATCGATCCTAGAATTTAAGTTAATGAGATGGATAACAGGTATGCCAACTGGCCATCTCGTGTGATAAGTATGCAGGAGTAGCTACCTGTGTATTGTCACGTTTTCAGTTTGCTCATGGGTACATCCGTAAGATATGATTATGAAATTATGTTCTTGCATTGTATAAGTTTTGCATAAAGCGTTATTTGTTCTTTGAGCCTATAATTCCGTACTGAGCATTCGGCTCATTCCGTATAAATTTTGTATTTACAGGTCAGCAGGTTATCTTGGGCGGGGGAAAGAGAGAAGAATAAAGCTTAGGAATAAATCTGAAGATGTTAGAAATCAAGTCGATGTGTCCGTTTGTATATTAAATTTAAGTTCAGTTGTTATATCCTTGTCAAATAAATAAATGGAATTATGACTTTTGTTTATGATACTACTGTTATTGTGACACGTCAGCCCTTCCGGGTTGGGGTGTTACAGCTATGGTATCAGAGCAAAGGCTCTTTCCTGTAGAAAACTTGAAGATAGTAAAAAAAAAAAAAAAAAACCTGTGAGGAATGGGTAGATATCTATGATAGGATTCAACTTGATCTCTTATTTGGTTTAACTCCTATGTCTATTCGTATAGATATGCCTCCTCGTCGTCCGCTACGTAAGAGTACTCGTACTAACCATGTACGTAACAACACTTCTTCGAATGAGACTCCAGTTGATCCAAGCGTAATTAATGCTATCAACCAGGCTGTTGCCGGGTTGCTTCCAAACCTGGTTGCTCAAACAGCTGAGGCCGTTATTCAACAAACTCGTCATCCAGAACCTAATAACACGAATCCAATCTCTGGTGGTGAAACTCGTGAGAATACCACGAATAATACTACTTATAGTATAGACATATGGATTAGTAAATTCCAAAAACAAAAGCCGAAATCCTTTAGTCACGCTAATAATCCAGTCGAAGCAAGAAACTGGATAGCTCATATTGAAAAGATCTTCGGAGTTCTTGGAGTTCCGGAGCAATACAAAGTTAGATTGGCTACCTACAAACTCGAAGATGACGCACAAACTTGGTGGGAAGGATATAAGCATGTCAAAGGAGGGGATGATTTTGACGCTAATCTTTCATGGGTCGACTTTCGTAACATCTTTTACGATAAGTATTTTTCGACCGCTGATAAAGAAGCTTATATCAGGGAGTATGCAGTGATTCGACAGGGAAGTGATGAACCAGCCTCTGAGTTCATTACTCGATTTTCAAGGTTGGCTAGTATTGTAGGAGACGTTGCAGGATCAGCAGAAGTCCAAGCAGAAAAATGCAAGTGGGCAGTTAATGATCGAATTCGGAAGTCGATCATGTACATGAAATTTAAGGATATCACCGAAGTTGCTGATGCAATCAAAACTTTTGAATTCGAAAGGAAAGAATTCTTATCTCGAACTGGGGATAATAAGAAGAGAAATAGGGAAGGACAATTTAAACAGGAAATTGGCCAATCATCCACTACGCCACAGCATCAAGATCGTAAAGTGCAAGGAAATCAAAACTCTGGAAATCAGGCACGTCCATGGCAACCTAGACTGCAAAACCCGAGACCTGCTCAAAACCAGATTCAGCTGTATGCAGAACCTATTAGAGCTCAACCACTGAATCAACATGTAAACCCAAATCAAATTACATATCCTCTATGTAATATTTGTGGTAAGAGACATCAGGGCGTATGTCACCGAAGTACAGGAGCATGCTTTAGATGTGGCCAAACTGGACACATGATTAAGGAATGTACCAAGAAAGACACTAGGAAGAATAACCGACCCAACGTTGCACCACCCAATGTTGGAGGAAGAGTTTTCACACTTTCTGCTACTAATGCTGCTAATGTCCCAGGTACTGTGTCGGGAACCCTTCAGCTTGGTAAACATAGTATCTATGTGTTATTCGACACAGGAGCGACTCATTCTTTAGTATCCCATTCGTTTACTAAGTACCTTCCGATAAAACCAACTCTCTTAAATCATACCTTAATCATTTCCACTCCCATGGAAAATTCATCCGCAATCACTTCCGTATATAAAGATTGTCCGATCCGTATTGAATCTATTGTATGTAAGGCAGACCTATTTCCAATACATATGTGTGACTTTGATGTTATTCTAGGGATAGATTGGTTATCTCGACATCGCGTAACTATAGATTGTCATTCCCGTCGTGTTATTTTCGGTGATCTTCATCATCCTGATATTATCTATCAGGGATCTCAAGCTCATAAATCTCTTAAGATTATCTCTGTGCTCAAAGCTCGAAAATTCATATCAAACGGCTGTGCTGGATTCCTAGCATCGGTTAAGGATACTTCTGCTAGTGTTAATAGTATCGATAGCCATCCCGTTGTTCGTGAATATCCTGATGTATTTCCGGATGAACTTCCGGGATTACCACCTGACCGTCAGGTAGAATTCACCATTGACTTGATCCCTGGTGCCGAACCTATTTCTAAAGCTCCATACCGTATGGCCCCGATGGAACTGAAGGAGTTGAAGGAACAATTGCAAGAATTGTTAGACCTAGGATTCATAAGACCCAGTGTTTCACCTTGGGGTGCTCCAGTCTTATTTGTGAAAAAGAAAGACGGTAGTATGCGTTTATGTATTGACTACCGAGAACTGAATAAGATTACTATTCGTAATCAGTATCCTCTGCCTCGCATTGATGATCTCTTTGATCAACTTCAGGGGGCTCAGTTCTTCTCAAAAATCGACCTGAGGTCCGGGTACCATCAGCTAAAGATCAAGAATGATGATGTTCCCAAGACCGCCTTTCGTACTCGTTATGGTCATTACGAATTTTTTGTTATGCCCTTTGGGCTAACTAATGCACCCGCAGTCTTCATGGATTTGATGAATCGCGTATTTCACCAATTCCTAGACAAATTCGTTATTGTCTTTATCGATGACATTCTGGTATATTCTAAGAGTCACGAAGAGCATAAAGCACATCTACATGCAGTACTTGAAACCTTACGGCATGAGAAGTTGTACGCTAAGTTTTCCAAATGTGACTTTTGGCTTAGCCAAGTGGCATTTTTAGGTCATGTCGTATCAGCAGAGGGAATTATGGTAGACCCAACAAAGGTTGAAGCTATTACAAAATGGCCAAGACCCACTTCTGTAACCGAAATACGAAGTTTCTTGGGTCTTGCCGGCTATTACCGAAGATTTGTTGAAAGATTCTCGGTAATTGCTTTACCACTCACAAAACTCCTAAGGAAAGGGGTAAAGTACTCATGGAATGAGGAACAAGAGAAAAGCTTTGAAGAATTGAAGAAACGACTCGTATCCTCTCCGATACTCGCTCTCCCTTCTGGATCAGGAGGTTACCAAGTCTACAGTGATGCCTCAAAGAAAGGATTAGGTTGTGTGCTAATGCAACATGGGAAGGTTATCGCTTATGCCTCCCGTCAGTTGAAGCCTTATGAAGTTAACTACCCTACACATGATTTAGAATTAGCCGCAGTCGTCTTTGCACTTAAGATTTGGCGACACTATCTGTATGGTGAAAGTTGTGACATCTTTACCGACCACAAGAGTCTCAAATACATATTTACGCAGAAGGAGCTAAATATGAGGCAAAGAAGTTGGTTAGAACTTTTAAAAGATTACGACGCAAATATTCAATACCATCCAGGCAAAGCCAATGTTGTAGCTGACGCGTTGAGCCGAAAGAATTCCGGGACTATATCTTGCTTACAAATTCAGCCTCGTATTAGGAGGGATCTCGAAAGAATGAACATTTGGCTTCAGGTTAGTAAATCTGATGGATATTTAGCTAGAATACAGATTGAACCCGACCTCATATCACGGATCAAAGATGCACAAAAACAAGATGGAGAACTTTGGGCAATTGTGCAAAATCTTGAGGTGGGTAAGCAATCTGAATTTCGAATAGACTATCATGGGGTGATTTGGTGCGGTAAAAGACTTTGTGTACCCGATGACTCCAGCCTTCGTGAGTCATTGTTAGCCGAAGCTCATAGCTCACCATTTTCAATTCACCCAGGATCTACCAAGATGTATAGAGACTTAAGACAGAACTTCTGGTGGAATGGCATGAAGGAAGACGTTACTCGATACGTAAGTAAATGCCTCACTTGCCAACAAGTGAAAATTGAACACAAACGAGCAAGCGGTCTGTTGCAGCCATTGGATATTCCCATATGGAAGTGGGATGAGATCACAATGGATTTTGTTACTGGTTTGCCTAAGACATTCAAGAAGAATGATGTTATATGGGTTGTTGTCGATAGATTGTCAAAGTCAGCACATTTTCTACCAATTCAGCAAGGATTTTCGGTTAATAAGTTATCCGAAATATTTCTTCAAGAAATTATTCGACTCCATGGCACACCATCTTCCATTGTTTCCGATAGAGACCCACGTTTCACCTCACGATTTTGGAAAGGTTTTCAGGCAGCTTGGGGTACACGACTAAAGTTTAGTACGGCTTTCCATCCACAAACAGATGGGCAGTCAGAACGTACGATTCAGACCTTGGAAGACATGCTCCGAGCATGTGCACTTGAATGGTCTGGAAACTGGGATGAATATCTATGCCTTGTTGAGTTCGCTTACAACAATAGTTGGCAAGCAAGTATTGGCATGGCACCTTTTGAACTTTTGTACGGTCGAAAATGTCGCGCACCGATCTGCTGGGATGAAGTTGGAGAAAAGATTATTGAAGGGCCAGAACTAGTTCAGATTACAAATGAAAAAGTCATTATGGCACGAGAAAAACTGAAAGAAGCTCAGAGCAGACAAAAGAGCTATGCAGATCAAGATAGACGACCACTTGAATTTAAAATTGGCGATCACGTTTTCTTAAAGGTATCACCTTGGCGTGGCGTTCGTAGA
This sequence comes from Helianthus tuberosus, assembly GCA_030545235.1. Lineage (NCBI taxonomy): Eukaryota > Viridiplantae > Streptophyta > Magnoliopsida > Asterales > Asteraceae > Helianthus > Helianthus tuberosus. The sequence goes on along the minus strand of CM060411.1, from coordinate 111,875,862 downwards.
TTTGGAATTAAAGGAAAGCTTAGTCCCCGTTTCATCGGTCCGTTTGAAATCCCTGAAAGAGTTGGAGAAGTGTCATATCGACTGGCTTTACCTCCTCAGCTCTCTCACGTTCATAACGTTTTTCATGTCTCCTCGTTAAGAGGATATAATTATCATCCACTTCATGTCATTAGTTATCCGTTACTAACAATTCACGAAGATTTATCCTACGAAGAGGAGCCAGAAGCCATTTTAGATCGACAAGAAAAGGTTTTGCGTAGGAAAGTAATTTCGTTTGTTAAAATCCTCTGGAAAAATCACTCTGAACACGAAGCAACATGGGAATCTGAAGAATCAATTCGATCTCTATACCCTAATCTATTCTCGCAATAGAATTTTAGTCGGAGTTACGGTAAATCTTGCTCTTTGATATATGTTCATATGTTTCTGTTTACAGTCATTTAAGCTTTACCTTATGTGAATATATTTTAGTTATGACTAAGCATATCTATGTAGGAAATATCAGTACTAATAGTCACTCTAAGTATCTGTAAGTCTCTATTGACTTTTCGTACGGTAAGATATTTTATTAAGATATGTTATAGAAGGACCATTAGGGCACATATATAAGGAAATTGACAAGTATAGTCATGACCTTAGTTATGAATTTCAAATACACATGTGTGGTTAGGAGATTCTGGTTATATAAGTTAGTAATTCTGTTATAAAAGTTTCGTTTCTATTACTTATGCGATATGTTTGAAAAATTTCGAGGACGAAATTTCTTTTAAGGGGGTAATAGTTGTAATAACCGAAAATTTAAAATCATAATAAACTAATAATATTAAAAGACCTAATTATTTTATTAAATTAACCCATAGGAAACCCTAATTAAGACACCCAAGTAATTCCGTACAAACCCTAAAAATTTCAGAATTTTCAGAATCAGGATTAGGGCCCCTAAAACTCAGGGGGGGTATTCCCTACGTGACGATTATCCTAATAACTTGTTACAGAAGTTGAATTTATTAAAATTGTCGACTCAGTTAGGCTAGTTCCACACGTGGCCACCCTATACGAATTTTGTGAACCTTACGGACCGTAAGGTTATTAAGCTTACGGTCCGTAAGCTAGTTCAAAATCGTGTATAAATAGCAGAGGTTGGCACTTGATTCTGAGCACTTGAATGACGAAGAAACTCCAAAATTTCGTCGAGTTATCATCTGAATACTTCAATTAACACACACGAAACACAAATTAAGAGTAGCGGGGTGCTGCAGAACAGGGTAATAACTCGATCGCTATTACGATTCATTGTCCGATCAATCAATATATCCAATGGATGTTTAAGTGCTACCCACATTAGGGTTATACTTTGTCGTCCGTCGTTAATTCGATGGATGAGTTGAAGTATCGTACTTTGTCGTTCGTCGTTAATTCGATGAATGAGTTGAAGTATCGTACTTTGTCGTCCGTCGTTAATTCGATGGATGAGTTTAAGTATCGCACTTTGTCATTCGTTGTGAGAATTTGATCTCGTGAGTTATCGTAAAGGCTGTATTAAGTTACTAACCTAGTTGTGTGCATGTTATTTAAATTAGGTTAAAAGACTAATCAGTAGTCTAAACTCTGCCCGTATAAATCTGAAATATTATCACAAGTTAGCATCACTTTGGAATTGTTAAGGTACGGATCCTTACCCCATTTCTTATTGCTTCATATTCAAATTGTTATAAAACCCATTAAATTCATACACTCTTTACGTCTTTGATTATCGATTCATTTGACAGTCCGTTCGAATTCTATTCTAATAATTTGATTTAAGCTTTCATGTCATGCGATAGTATTATGTTAATTGTACTCATTATCGCATGTTCCAATATATGTTCCGTTCTGTTCTGAAAATAAGTTTTATAAGTTATGTGAATAAGATCAATTGTACTCTGATACCCTGAGTATCGCTTCTCGTGGAGTGTCCCACGAGCATGTTGTTGCTGCATCAACATCATGTGCTCCATCTGTGACGGAGAGATTAGTTCACGGCGTCCCTAGGTACAAGTGTGGTACAAAGCTACTAGGAGGCGTATGGATCGATCCTAGAATTTAAGTTAATGAGATGGATAACAGGTATGCCAACTGGCCATCTCGTGTGATAAGTATGCAGGAGTAGCTACCTGTGTATTGTCACGTTTTCAGTTTGCTCATGGGTACATCCGTAAGATATGATTATGAAATTATGTTCTTGCATTGTATAAGTTTTGCATAAAGCGTTATTTGTTCTTTGAGCCTATAATTCCGTACTGAGCATTCGGCTCATTCTGTATAAATTTTGTATTTACAGGTCAGCAGGTTATCTTGGGCGGGGGAAAGAGAGAAGAATAAAGCTTAGGAATAAATCTGAAGATGTTAGAAATCAAGTCGATGTGTCCGTTTGTATATTAAATTTAAGTTCAGTTGTTATATCCTTGTCAAATAAATAAATGGAATTATGACTTTTGTTTATGATACTACTGTTATTGTGACACGTCAGCCCTTCCGGGTTGGGGTGTTACATGTTCGTATCAGTAGAGCATGCATTTACACAAAACATAGCTTTGATTTAAACCAAGTTTTACTTCAATACTTTGTTTTTGTGCATATGGTTTAGTTGATATTTATCACTAGCCATACAGATCAGTTTGGTTTACATATTACATGATTTACATTGATCATGCATTTCCACAAAACATAGCTTTGATTTAAACCAAGTTTTACTTCAATACTATGTTCTTGTGCATATGGTTTAGTTGATACATTTCACTAGCCATACATATTATTTTGGTTGCATATTACATGGTTTACATTTGACACATAAACATTTTTGACATTTGTTACGCATTACATGATTTACATATTAGACATGAACATTTTACTTTGGTTTGGTTTGATTAAGTGATTTGAGTAACGGTGCGTGTGTAATATGATACAAGCATGGTGGATACGCCGCTGGTACTTCCTATATATAAGTGTTTGTATGGTATTACATGTCGTAGCGTGATTTGAATCATTTCAATTTAAGATATATAACATTTTATACAAATAACATACTTTTCAAAATACATTGTTTTACAAACAACTTATCTTATACAAACTCATATTACATGGTTATTCATTTAACCTTACATTTATTTATACATATCATCTGAACTTATTGTTTTTCAAATGATTTACAAAGACAAAGCAAATTACAAGGTTTATGACTAAACATTTTCTCAAACATAAGTCATGAAACCTATTTTCACAAAACCTATGTATCTCACAGGCATTTTTATGCTGACGTACCTATTTTCACATGTGTTTTTCAGGAGCTGTTGCATAAGATGATCAAGATACACATAGGCAGACTTGGGCTTTAGTGACAATAAAAGATGCAAGACTAGTTAATTATGTTGTATTTCCTTGTTTGTTAAGACATTGTAACACTTTTAATCAATAAAACGAAACTTTAATTTCCATGGTTGTGAAACATTAATTCTGTTACAACACTCCCCGATGTTTCCGCCACGTTTTGTATGTTCTACGTGGTCGGGGTGTGACATGCACAGCATTTTTGGAGACTACTTTATGATCCTGACTTTTGTTGACATGTATTTGATGTATTTGACACTGACATGATATAGTTTTTGGACAGCGGTGATGTAGCCCCTAGTTGATTGATGATTGTATGACACAGGGATGTACTGATACACTTACTATGTGGTCTCGATATATGGCAATCGCAGTATTCTCACCATATTTGATTCGCTTGATTGCTTATTTATATTTTTATGACACGGGATGTTGTGTGATTGGTATTTGTGATGTGTTGATAACATGAGATGTTATGTGCTATTACTATTACTATATACGTACGTTTTACTATGGCCAGACCAACGTAAACACATCTTTTAGAAGATGCCGCCGAGACGTGAGACACACATGCCTACTAATGAGGCAGAACTCCAGCAAATTATCGCTGCTGCCATTGCACAATACGCCGCCTCCCAAGGAGGGACTAGTGGAAGCAACTCTGGCAACACTGGCAACAACAATAATCCACCTCATGGTAATACCAAGTCATTTAGACCTACCATGACCTAATTGGATATCTTTAGCAATAATGCTAATGCCAATCGTATGTTATAACGTATGTGCAGGATGCACCTACAAGCAGTTCTTAGACTGCAAGCCCGTAAACTTTGATGGCACAGGAGGTGCTGTCGCCTTTGTTCGTTGGGCTGAGAAAACCGAATCTGTTCTTCGCATGAGCAAGTGCGTGCTGGATCAGCAAGTCACCTATATCTCAGGGCTATTTGTAACAACTGTGCTTGTAATCACTATGAACAGTTCTATTATCAATAAAACAAAGTTATTTGATCCCAATGTTTGTTTGGTTGTGTTTTACATTTTTCATGTTTTGACTTTTGTTCAATTCCAAACTCTACATCACTTTCTGGAGAGTTATACGCAAACTAGTGCGTAAACGTACTCAGTTTAATGCGAGAAATACTCCGGAACATCAACATATACTCAACATACCTTAAATAACCTTTACATAACTTAGAAATAAGTTTTGAAGGCTTTGGTATGGCAAAAACAAGTAAATTCGTTTACAGGGACTAAACTTGACAAACTGCGAAAGTATGTCAATTTGAACTGTAACGAACATTCCGGAACATGACCATAAGTTAAACACACCTTAAATATCCTTTACATAGCTTAGAAATAGGCTTTGATGGGTTCGGTGTGCTAAAATAAACTTTTGGGTCATTCAGGGACTAAAAGTGTCAAAAAGTGCACAAGTTTGCATTTTCGCGCATAACTTACGTTCTGAATACATCCGGACATCCAAAAATTTATGTGAACATGACTATATTATATTTTAGTGTTCGCCATAAGAAAAATCCATTCGTCGCGTCATTTGGATCGTTTTTCGCACTTATGCGTATTCCGTCGTAATTAACCGAACATCGCAACCGTACGGCTAAACGAACTGACATCCGAGATATTTTTGAGCATGTTTTGAGTTCCCTATACTTTAACTTCATTTTAGAGCTTTGAAATGGGGTTAACGGGCCTTAAATGTGTTGAAAATGGGATGATTGCACTGCAGGGACCAAAATTGTAAATCTGCCAAAGTTGTTACCATACGGACCTCAACATTGGCAGCTTTGAGGTCCGTAAGGCAACCTGCAGAACAGATCAGACTTAACAGTCAGCAGTTTCCAGCTGTTGCAACCTCACCCACACATTTGCACATGCATATTCAGCTGATAAGAACCATTTTCTAGTCACCATAAGGTTCCAACACTTGTACGGTTATGATTAAGGCACGTTTTCCATGAAACGATCTCAACGGTGGACTAAAAACTATAAATACCCCAACACCCCCATTGCTAAACTTACAAGAAATTTGATTTGAGAAACTCTAAGTTGAAACATTTGTTTCATACCTGAGATTTTTGAATCGAGTTTAGCATTCAGGGACCCTTCGTAAGTATTCTTTCGTTCTTTTCCTTATTTTACTGCTTTTCGAGTCAGAAAGTCAAACTTTGTTTGACTTTCAGCGTTGACCAGCTTATGGTCAATGCGAAGTTCGTTTGAACTTCGCAACGTGATTGTAATCACGATGGTCATAGTCCCTTGGGACTATGCCTACTGATTACCACGTTGTCTAGGGTCGTAGGGTAAGCGATCTAATACATCGCTTATACCTCGAACCCGACCCATTTGGTCGATCATTAGGATCCGACCAAACACATTAGGTGACCATAGTAGGTAGGGAATAACCTTCCGAGGTTATACCCTATGGTCACATCGTTTAAGTAGTTGTATGATAGGTAGTTTATATGCCTTAGGTAAATTACCAGAATACCCTTTTCAAGTATAATTGGTAAATAAGCATATGTAACCTAAACCTTTGTCACATAACTGATTATGTAACATGTTTAGGCATATAACACTTGTCATAGGGCTAGTTAGGCGGTCCGAACGCGTTTCACGCGAACGACGCGTTAAAGTAGCATAAGCTACCTAAACGGGTCGTAATGGGTCGTAAACAATTATGTTAGGTTTCAATTAGTATGTAGGCTTTGTTGAACCATATTACACGAGTCTCCATACTCGTTTGGTTTACAAACCCTCATGCTACCCAATCTTCCGATTTAGGTCCGGTTTATTAACATAGTTACCTATATTAGGTGCCGTTTGATTCCGAGATCTATAGCATTACTTGGTGGTTATCTTTAGACAACTGAGCAATCTCAAGTGAGTACATAGACCCCTCTTTTACTGTTTTCCAAACTGTTTTGGGGTGGAACACATGTGCCTACTTGTTACTTTCATGCTTTCTTGTTTTCACATCATATACATGCTATGTTCAGTAGTACATTATAGTACATGATTTCATTACATCTTATGCTAGGTGTGCCCATTGTGTGCGTTACTTAGTACATTGTTTTACATTACATTTCATGCTAGGTATGCCCATTGTGTGCATTACTTAGTACATTGTTTTACATTACATTTCATGCTAGGTGTGCCCATTGTGTGCATTACTTAGTACATTGTTTTACATTACATTTCATGCTAGGTGTGCCCATTGTGTGCATTACTTAGTACATTGTTTTACATTACATTTCATGCTAGGTGTGCCCATTGTGTGCATTACTTAGTACATCGTTTTACATGACATTTCACGCTATGTATGTTCATTTGATTACATACTTAGTGCATCGTTTTCACATGCTTACATTTTGTTATGACATTTGGTTTGTTTAACATGGAACAATACATTCATTAACATTGATCATGCCATTCGTTAGTAGGTAGTGGTACCGTAGGAATTGACAACTCCCGTTCCGGACATCCCAGGGAAAGGGGATGAAAGGAATGACCGAATTCGATATACATAATTTAGATGAACCTTTAATCTGTTTAAGGGTTTATCACCACAGTCTCAAGGCTTGGATGTATGCATTATAACAATACCGCATAAATGTTCGTATCAGTATAGCATGCATTTGTTACACAAAACATAACTTTGATTTAAACTATGTTTTACTTCAATACCTTGTTTTTGTGCATTTTACATATGGTTTAGTTGATATATATATATTTCACTACCATACATGACATCTTGGTTACACATTACATGATCCACATTGAACATAAACATTTTGACAGTGATATACACATTTGGTGGTTTACATTGGACATAGACATTTTGATATGGTTTACACAATAACACTTGACAATTGGTTTGTACATGAACAAGTTACATTGGTGGTTGTTTGGGTAAGTGATTTGAGTAACGATACGTTTGTAATATGATACAAACATGGTGGATACGCCGCTGGTACTTCCTATATATAAGTGTTTGTATAATATTACATAGCGTAACATTATTTAAATCATTTCAGTTTGATACATATAACATTTTATACAAATAACATACTTTTCATAAGACATTGTTTTACAACCAACTTATCTTATACAAACTCATTTTACATGGTTATTCATTTAACCTTACATTTACTTATACATATCAACTGATCTTATTGTTTTTCAAATGAATTACCAGACAAAGCAAATTACAAGGTTCATGACTAAACATTTTCTCAAATACAAGTCATGAATCCTATTTTCACAAACCTATGTATCTCACAGGCATTTTTATGCTGACGTACCTATTTTCACATGTGTTTTCAGGAGCTTTTCCATAGGATGTTGATCATGACACTAAGGCGGACCTGTGCCTTAGAGACTTAAAATGAAGCTAGACTATGTTTAATTATGTTATAAACTCTTTTGTTTACTGTTCAAGACAATGTAACACCCTTGTTTGATAAATAAAATACAACTTTGTATGCCATGGTTATGAAACAATTTATTCTGTTACGACACGCCCCGATGTTTCCGCCGCGATTTGTTGTTTTACGCGGTCGGGGTGTGACAGAAGAGTTGGTATCAGAGCCAATGGTTATAGGGAATTAGGTTATTAGTAATGCTTTGACCTAGACTATAAATTTTCTAGGACCCTAACACAAGTTATCTTGTGTTTAGATCTTAAAACATATACATCACCTATCCTTAGGTGATTATCAAAACAAGAACCAAATTTTCCGAAACGATTTTTGAAAAACAATCATCTGTTTTTGAATGATTTATTACAAGGTTTTGAACCCTCAATTGTAAGGTTTTGAACCCTCTGTTATATGGTTTTGAACCCTTTTCAGTTTGGTTTTTGGCCTTGTGCCTTCAAATTTTCAAAATCCCGTCAAATGTTTTGGGTTTTAAATAATGTGAACATGTGCAAACTGGAAGGGTGAATGCCTGTATTCTGGGTTTTCTGTCTAGGCAAGCACTTCGTATACATCTCATCAGACGCGAGACCAGTTGTGCTTACCTGGGAATTCTTGGGATGAGTGTTCACTTATAGGCGAGCATGTCTTCATTATACATTATTTTTGACCCATTTACTTTGATTAGTCACTGTGTGTCGTTTGTTTGCTTTGTTTTTGTTGATTTTGGTTTCATCTCATTCTCTTCATCCAATCATCTCACTCGTTTCCTTTCATGTTTTCCTCTTTTAGAATGCCTCCTCGACGCGACAATCTGATTGCGACTGCCGAACTGGCAGAAATTATTCCGGAGCAAATGGCTGCTCAATTTCCAAATCTCTTTGCTCAATGGAACCAAGCCAGCAATAACAACAATGTTCCATGCAAATACAAGGATTTTAATCAGGCTAAACCACTCAAGTTTAGTGGTTCTGAAGGAGCAACTGGGCTTCTACAGTGGTTCGAAAGCATTGAGAATACTTTTCGCCACGTGCAGTGCCCGGATAATCGCAAGGTCGAGTTCTCCTCGAGCGTGTTTCAGAAGAGGGCTCTTACATGGTGGAATGGGGTAATGAGAGACCGGGGTGCAGAAGTTGCTCTCGCACAGACATGGGCTGAACTTAGGGCCCTGATGATGAGGGAATTCTGTCCTCGCCATGAACAGCGGGCGTTGGAGAAGGAGTTTGATGTTTTGAAGCAAGATAGTGGTGAGCACAGGGCTTATACTGATCGGTTTGAAGAATTGAGCTTGCTTTGCCCGACAATGGTTACCCCACTTGACAAGGCTATCGAAAGATACATCGACGGCCTACCTGACTCGGTACAAGACATTCTTACTGGTAGTGAACCTGCCACACTCCTTCAGGTGATTGAGTTATCAGCGACATTGACTGAGTCACAGATTAGAAAGGGAAAGCTACACCGGAAGGGTGACAAGGGCAAGAAACAGTTGGCTGACAAGGGGGATAGCAAGAAGGGTCAGAACAAGAATGGAAAAGACTCTGGTTCTTCGAAGAGGTCAAGGAAGCGTAAGGCTTCCCAAAATTTTGCTATCACTGCCCAAGCTAATCAGGCAGCTCCCAACCAACCCGCACAGCCTCCAGCAAAGAAACCCTATACAGGGAATGCACCTTTGTGCAATAGATGCAACAGTCACCATCAGCCGCAACATCAGTGCCGTTTCTGTACTAGCTGTGGGAAGTCAGGTCATCTTGCCGATGTTTGTCGGTTTGCTCAGAATCGCACAGTTCAAAACCCGGCTCAACAAGTTGCTCAACCTCCTGCTCAGCAACAGGGTCAAGCTGCACGACTACAATACCCACCAGGTGCTTGTTACAAGTATGGGAATCTGACCCACTACAGAAACCGGTGCCCAAGGCTAGCGAACCAGAACCAGAACCAGAACCAGAATCAGGCTCCGGCTCGAGGCCGAGCCTTTAACATGAATGCCCAAGAGGCACAGGCTGACGATAATGTGGTGAACGGTACGTTCTTTATTAATAATCAGCCTGCATATGTTCTTTTTGATTCTGGTGCCGATAAGAGTTTCGTGTCTTTGTCTTTTGAGCAAATGCTTCGCGTGTCTAGAACGAAACTAGGAAAACCTTTGACAGTAGAAGTTGCTAGTGGTGAACCCATTATTCTTGATTCTGTTCTTCGCAACTGCCAGTTGAACCTTAACGACCATCTTTTTCCTATTGACCTCGCGCCTATGCAACTTGGAAGCTTCGACGTTATTGTGGGAATGGATTGGTTATCCAAGCATCACGCAGAGATAGTTTGTTCTGAGAAGATAGTTCGTGTGCCGCTTTCGACAGGCGAGATCCTGCAGGTTCAAGGTGAGAAGCCTACCGGTGGTCTCAAACTCATGTCTTGTTTTAAAGCTCGGAAGTATCTGCAGAAGAACTATGTGGCTTTCTTAGCACATGTTACAGAAGATAAAGGCAAGGGTAAGTCTATTTCAGATATTCCTGTCGTTCGGGATTATTCTGAAGTGTTCCCTGAAGATTTACCTGGTCTACCTCCAGCACGCCAAGTCGAGTTCCGCATTGATCTCGTACCTGGTGCAAATCCCATTGCTAGAGCTCCATATCGTCTTGCACCATCTGAGATGCAAGAGTTGACTAAACAGCTTCAGGAGCTCTCTGACAAAGGTTTTATACGTCCTAGTTTTTCACCCTGGGGTGCTCCCGTTCTCTTTGTCAAGAAGAAGGATGGATCCTTTAGAATGTGTATCGATTATCGTGAGCTTAACAAGCTTACCATCAAGAATCGATATCCTCTACCTCGCATAGACGACCTCTTTGATCAGTTACAGGGCGCTTCTTATTTTCCGAAGATTGATCTACGTTCCGGATATCATCAACTTCGTGTGCAGGAAGAAGACATTCCGAAGACAGCGTTCCGTACTCGTTATGGGCATTATGAATTCACAGTCATGCCATTTGGTTTGACTAATGCTCCTGCTGTTTTCATGGACTTAATGAATAGGGTCTGCAAACCTTATTTGGATCAGTTCGTCATTGTTTTTATTGACGACATCTTGATATACTCTAAGACGCTAGCTGATCACGAGCAACATCTTCGTCTTACCCTAGAACTCCTAAAGAAAGAGCAACTTTTCGCCAAATTCTCCAAGTGCGAATTTTGGCTTAAAGAAGTTCAATTTTTGGGGCATGTTATCAACGAACGGGGTATTCATGTAGATCCCTCCAAGATCAGTGCGATTAAGGATTGGGATACACCTTCTACTCCTACTGAAGTTCGTTCTTTTCTTGGTCTAGCGGGTTATTATCGCCGCTTCATAGAAAACTTCTCGAAGATTGCAGTTCCTCTAACTGCTCCAACTCAGAAGAAAATGCCCTTTTATTGGGGATACAAACAAGAGGAAGCTTTTCAGCACCTGAAGCAGAAGCTTTGCGATGCGCCTGTTCTATCATTGCCTGAGGGTGATGATGATTTTGTTGTGTATTGTGATGCATCGAAATTGGGTCTTGGCTGTGTTCTTATGCAAAGGAACAAAGTCATAGCTTATGCATCAAGGCAGTTGAAGATACATGAGAAGAACTACACCACTCATGATCTTGAGTTGGGTGCAGTTGTTTTCGCTCTCAAGATCTGGAGACACTATTTGTACGGTACAAAGTGTGTGGTTTTCACTGACCACAAAAGTCTTCAGCATATCTTCAATCAGAAAGAACTCAACTTGAGGCAACGACATTGGGTTGAGCTTTTAAACGACTATGACTGCGAAATTCGCTACCATCCTGGTAAGGCGAATGTCGTAGCTGATGCATTGAGTCGTAAGGAACGTACTAAGCTTCATTGTGTACGTGTTCAATCTGTTATTCAAGCTCGATATGATATCCAAGCACGCATTTCTCAAGCTCAACAATCTTGTGTTTCACAAGGTCTAATGGATAAGGAATTTCCCTATCACATAACACCTGCTCTGGAACTGAAGGACAATGGATCATATTACTTCATGGACCGTTTATGGGTCCCAAGCCAGGATGATCTTCGTGCCTTGCTTATGGATGAAGCCCATAAGTCTCGTTATTCTATTCATCCGGGCTCAGATAAAATGTATAAGGATCTTCGTATTCACTATTGGTGGCCTGGTATGAAGAAAGACATTGCCTTATACGTATCCAAATGCCTTACTTGTCTTAAGGTTAAGGCTGAACATCAGCGTCCTTCTGGTTTATTGGAGCAACCAGAGATCCCAGTTTGGAAATGGGAAAATATTACTATGGATCTTGTTACCAAACTCCCGCGCACAAAGAAAGGTCATGATGCCATCTGGGTAGTCGTTGATCGTCTTACAAAGTCAGCACATTTCTTGCCAATCCGTGAGGATTTTCCTGCTGACAGACTTGCACAGATCTATGTGGATGAAATTGTAGCTCGACATGGTGTTCCGTTGAACATCATTTCTGACAGAGATGCTCGTTTCACTTCTCATTTTTGGAGAACCATGCAATCTGCTATGGGGACCCAACTTAATCTGAGCACAGCTTATCATCCGCAAACGGATGGTCAATCTGAGAGAACAATCCAGACTCTGGAGGATATGCTAAGAGCTTGTGTGATCGATTTTGGTGGTAGCTGGGATTCACATCTTAAATTGATTGAATTCTCCTACAACAACAGTTATCACACTAGCATCAAAATGGCTCCTTTCGAGGCTCTCTATGGTCGAAAATGTCGTTCACCAGTCTGCTGGAATGAGATTGGCGAGTGTCACACCCCCAAAATCCACCTGCGGAGTACCACCGCTTGGAGGCGTGACTGACCAGGATCCAGCCACCAATCATATTGAACAAGCATATAAGTAGTTATAAAAATCCAACCAATACAATTGGTGTTCAAACAAAACATAGTTAAGTTGCAAGCGGAAGCATAAGCCTTAAATCAAAACATAGTTTAATTGTTTCCAAGTTTAACATGGCACACAGCCGTCCATGTCCCACAACGATCCTCCTCCATGCAAGCTCCAGCTCAGAAACCTAAGGACCTGCAAAGCATGTAGTAACGAGTCAACAACAAGTTGAGTGAGTTCACGGTTGGGTGTTCGTTTTAGTTGTTTCGAAAACAGTTTCCTTTATCTGGCATCCTGCCGTGGGGGTTACCCCATAGTTAAAAACGTGACTTGTTTATTCCCGGTTTACTCTGGCTATCCAGCCGTGGGGGCTACCCCGTGTTAGTTATCTGGCATTTCGGCCGTGGGGGCTACCCCATGTATACACTAGACTCGTTACCATATCGACTGCTGACTGTAGTCATGTTTATGTGCCCTGAAACTGTCAATGTCTATCATCATTGACGTGCCCCAGATCCATTAGTTCACGCCCGTCCTCTGCGGCACGGTGTGAGGTTTGTCAGACCTAAATAGCGCTATCTAACTAATGACCCGCTCGCCATTGGCCCGGCGATTAAGTCGATATAAAAAGGAGGGACTTCGTGATAGAGTTTTGGTCTAGTACGAGTTATCTGTCCGTGAGGACGAGGAATTACATTCCTGAACCGTTGTTGTCCTACCCAAGGAGGACGAGGAACCCATGTTCCTTAACCCCAATTCCCGACCCCTGGGAATCCCATGCTTTGTAGAGGGTGTGAACTCACCTTGGTTTGCTCGGTAGAAACACAGAAAAGTCAAACAAGCAATGTTGTGGCTACTCACGTCCTATCATAGTTGTATCATACCAATCAGGTTCGTATTCAAACAGTGCACGTATGGCATACACGTTTAATCATGGCAGTTCATCAACATTCACGCTTAACAGTAACATATAAGGTCTGTGCATTAGGCCCAAGAGTCCGGCCCAAACAATTAAGCCCGTAATGGAGTGCAAGCCCAAACAGTGTGCACATGCACTTGGTTTCGAGTCGCAACTGATGCAGGTTCTGGTCTCGAGTCGCAACCGGACTCGTAAACACGGTTTCGGTTCGTGCTGTTTTGGTTACGAGTCGCAACTGGACTCGTAACTGTGGTTTCGAGTCAAACGGTTTATGTGCTGATCTCGTGTGGTTTCGAGTCGCAACCAAGTGTTTGCGACTCGCAATCTGTGTCGCAACCGGGGGTCTCGACTCGTCATGCAGTGGTTTCGAGTCGCAACTGGAGGTTTCGGTTGGACATGAGCTGATTCGGTACAGTGTACTATCCAATAACATTCTGATTTCATGCAACATGATGTACTATCCACTTAAACATGTTTATTTGTCTAACAACTTACCAAATTAGATCAAACATATCAGTTTTCAAATATTCAAACATGTTCATATGATATTCAACAAGTTCTTCATGTGTTCATCATGTTCATCAAATATTCCTATGAACTTTAACCAAACAAAAATCATAATCAACAACTTATCAACACCAACATGTACCCTATGATATCAACACAATGAATCATCCTAATCGTGCACATTCCACAGCCGATTACAAGTATTCGGTTTCCATTCATCAATCATTTCAACTTATATCAACATCCAAACCATATAGAGCCGATAACACTCATACCTAGTCAAGCATACATTATTCACCTTATTGAAATCAACACACTAACATATAATCATCATCAACCGAATGTAAACTCATAACATAGAACATTTATGAACCGATTACTCAAGAAGGGTGTATTCCTCATGTATAACACTTAACAAGTAGACATATCATCACATAATTTTCATCACACATCATTATCAAACCGAATATCACACATTAACACCTTCAATCATGTATAGACATGTATTTACCAAGAGATCACTAACCAGTTCAAGTGTGGGTTCAAAAGTGTGAGTGAAGCTTCCAAACGGTGTGTGTGCAAGTTGATCCGAGAGCTCCTTAGTGGTCACCGGTTGATCCGAGAATGAAGGAGAGCAATGTTGTAGCTTAGGGCTTAATGGTTTCTAGAGAGAGAGTAGAGGAGTGTGTGTGTTGTCCAAGAAAATGGCAAAGATGGCTAACAACCGGATTATATATTAGCTCCAAGTGCACCCTAATGGGCTTTCAAAATAGGCTAAGTGTGTGTGTGTGTGCGGCCCAACCGGCCCGTAAGTCATTGTTCACTCGAGACCACATGGTCTCGAGTCGGGTTCGTGTTGTCTCGGTTCATATACATACTCGCATACATACACATAAGCATACATGTAACATAACACATAATCATATAGAGGTTCACTTATCATTCATTAAATCATCAAATTAGTTAGTCACTTAGTGTTCAAGCGTACAACGAAAGGTTCTAAATTTCGAGTTGTCACATCATCCCCAAGTTGAAAGAAATTTCGTCCCGAAATTTGGTAGGCACTCACTGAGGAAGCTAGTTAAGTTGTATGGTTTTCCTGGTTTTCCTGGGGTGTCACAGCGAGGCTCAACTTACTGGACCTGCCCTCATTTTAGAGACAACTGACAAGGTCAAGAAAGTTCGTGATAACCTTCAGGCAGCTAGAAGCCGTCAGAAGATTTACGCGGACCCAAAACGCAAAGCCTTGGAATTTCAAGTCGGTGATCGAGTATTACTTAAGGTCTCACCTTGGAAAGGTGTGATCAGATTTGGAAAGAAAGGAAAACTTGCACCTAGATACGTTGGACCATTCAAGATCGTCGAAAGAATCGGAAAGGTAGCCTACAGACTTGAGTTACCTCCTGAACTTGGAAATGTTCATCCAACTTTTCACGTGTCCAATCTCAAGAGGTGTTCAGCTGATGAGAACTTCTCCATACCGCTTGACGAAATTCGTGTTGGCAAAACACTGAAATTTGTTGAGAAACCAGTGGAAATCATGGAACGTGAAGTCAAGTGGCTTAAACGCAAGCGCATTCCTTCGGTCAAAGTTCGCTGGGAAGCTAAACGTGGACCTGAGTTTACTTGGGAACGCGAAGATCAAATGAAGGCGAAATATCCACATCTTTTTCCACGAGTTTCCTCTAAATAAATTTCGGGACGAAATTTCCACAAGTAGGGGAGACTGTAACAACTGTGCTTGTAATCACTATGAACAGTTCTATTATCAATAAAACAAATTTATTTGATCCCAATGTTTGTTTGGTTGTGTTTTACATTTTTCATGTTTTGACTTTTGTTCAATTCCAAACTCTACATCACTTTCTGGAGAGTTATACGCAAACTAGTGCGTAAACGTACTCAGTTTAATGCGAGAAATACTCCGGAACATCAACATATACTCAACATACCTTAAATAACCTTTACATAACTTAGAAATAAGTTTTGAAAGCTTTGGTATGGCAAAAACAAGTAAATTCGTTTACAGGGACTAAACTTGACAAACTGCGAAAGTATGTCAATTTGAACTGTAACGAACATTCCGGAACATGACCATAAGTTAAACACACCTTAAATATCCTTTACATAGCTTAGAAATAGGCTTTGAGGGGTTCGGTGTGCTAAAATAAACTTTTGGGTCATTCAGGGACTAAAAGTGTCAAAAAGTGCACAAGTTTGCATTTTCGCGCATAACTTACGTTCTGAATACATCCGGACATCCAAAAATTTATGTGAACATGACTATATTATATTTTAGTGTTCGCCATAAGAAAAATCCATTCGTCGCGTCATTTGGATCGTTTTTCGCACTTATGCGTATTCCGTCGTAATTAACCGAACATCGCAACCGTACGGCTAAACGAACCGACATCCGAGATATTTTTGAGCATGTTTTGAGTTCCCTATACTTTAACTTCATTTTAGAGCTTTGAAATGGGGTTAACGGGCCTTAAACGTGTCGAAAATGGGATGATTGCACTGCAGGGACCAAAATTGTAAATCTGCCAAAGTTGTTACCATACGGACCTCAACATTGGCAGCTTTGAGGTCCGTAAGGCAACCTGCAGAACAGATCAGACTTAACAGTCAGCAGTTTCCAGCTGTTGCAACCTCACCCACACATTTGCACATGCATATTCAGCTGATAAGAACCATTTTCTAGTCACCATAAGGTTCCAACACTTGTACGGTTATGATTAAGGCACGTTTTCCATGAAACGATCTCAACGGTGGACTAAAAACTATAAATACCCCAACACCCCCATTGCTAAACTTACAAGAAATTTGATTTGAGAAACTCTAAGTTGAAACATTTGTTTCATACCTGAGATTTTTGAATCGAGTTTAGCATTCGGGGACCCTTCTTTAGTATTCTTTCGTTCTTTTCCTTATTTTACTGCTTTTCGAGTCAGAAAGTCAAACTTTGTTTGACTTTCAGCATTGACCAGCTTATGGTCAATGCGAAGTTCGTTTGAACTTCGCAACGTGATTGTAATCACGATGGTCATAGTCCCTTGGGACTATGCCTACTGATTACCACGTTGTCTAGGGTCGTAGGGTAAGCGATCTAATACATCGCTTATACCTCGAACCCGACCCACTTGGTCGATCATTAGGATCCGACCAAACACATTAGGTGACCATAGTAGGTAGGGAATGACCTTCCGAGGTTATACCCTATGGTCACATCGTTTAAGTAGTTGTATGATAGGTAGTTTATATGCCTTAGGTAAATTACCAGAATACCCTTTTCAAGTATAATTGGTAATTAAGCATATGTAACCTAAACCTTTGTCACATAACTAATTATGTAACATGTTTAGGCATATAACACTTGTCATAGGGCTAGTTAGGCGGTCCGAACGCGTTTCACGCGAACGACGCGTTAAAGTAGCATAAGCTACCTAAACGGGTCGTAATGGGTCGTAAACAATTATGTTAGGTTTCAATTAGTATGTAGGCTTTGTTGAACCATATTACACGAGTCTCCATACTCGTTTGGTTTACAAACCCTCATGCTACCCAATCTTCCGATTTAGGTCCGGTTTATTAACATAGTTACCTATATTAGGTGCCGTTTGATTCCGAGATCTATAGCATTACTTGGTGGTTATCTTTAGACAACTGAGCAATCTCAAGTGAGTACATAGACCCCTCTTTTACTGTTTTCCAAACTGTTTTGGGGTGGAACACATGTGCCTACTTGTTACTTTCATGCTTTCCTGTTTTCACATCATATACATGCTATGTTCAGTAGTACATTATAGTACATGATTTCATTACATCTTATGCTAGGTGTGCCCATTGTGTGCATTACTTAGTACATTGTTTTACATTACATTTCATGCTAGGTATGCCCATTGTGTGCATTACTTAGTACATTGTTTTACATTACATTTCATGCTAGGTGTGCCCATTGTGTGCATTACTTAGTACATTGTTTTACATTACATTTCATGCTAGGTGTGCCCATTGTGTGCATTACTTAGTACATTGTTTTACATTACATTTCATGCTAGGTGTGCCCATTGTGTGCATTACTTAGTACATCGTTTTACATGACATTTCATGCTATGTATGTTCATTTGATTACATACTTAGTGCATCGTTTTCACATGCTTACATTTTGTTATGACATTTGGTTTGTTTAACATGGAACAATACATTCATTAACATTGATCATGCCATTCGTTAGTAGGTAGTGGTGCCATAGGAATTGACAACTCCCGTTCCGGACATCCCAGGGAAAGGGGATGAAAGGAATGACCGAATTCGATATACATAATTCAGATGAACCTTTAATCTGTTTAAGGGTTTATCACCACAGTCTCAAGGCTTGGATGTATGCATTATAACAATACCGCATAAATGTTCGTATCAGTATAGCATGCATTTGTTACACAAAACATAACTTTGATTTAAACTATGTTTTACTTCAATACCTTGTTTTTGTGCATTTTACATATGGTTTAGTTGATATATATATATATTTCACTACCATACATGACATCTTGGTTACACATTACATGATCCACATTGAACATAAACATTTTGACAGTGATATACACATTTGGTGGTTTACATTGGACATAGACATTTTGATATGGTTTACACAATAACACTTGACAATTGGTTTGTACATGAACAAGTTACATTGGTGGTTGTTTGGGTAAGTGATTTGAGTAACGATACGTATGTAATATGATACAAACATGGTGGATACGCCGCTGGTACTTCCTATATATAAGTGTTTGTATAATATTACATAGCGTAACGTTATTTAAATCATTTCAGTTTGATACATATAACATTTTATACAAATAACATACTTTTCATAAGACATTGTTTTACAACCAACTTATCTTATACAAACTCATTTTACATGGTTATTCATTTAACCTTACATTTACTTATACATATCAACTGATCTTAATGTTTTTCAAATGATTTACCAGACAAAGCAAATTACAAGGTTCATGACTAAACATTTTCTCAAATACAAGTCATGAATCCTATTTTCACAAACCTATGTATCTCACAGGCATTTTTATGCTGACGTACCTATTTTCACATGTGTTTTCAGGAGCTTTTCCGTAGGATGTTGATCATGACACTAAGGCGGACCTGTGCCTTAGAGACTTAAAATGAAGCTAGACTATGTTTAATTATGTTATAAACTCTTTTGTTTACTGTTCAAGACAATGTAACACCCTTGTTTGATAAATAAAATACAACTTTGTATGCCATGGTTATGAAACAATTTATTCTGTTACGACACGCCCCAATGTTTCCGCCGCGATTTGTTGTTTTACGCGGTCGGGGTGTGACACTATTCTTGGATGGAGCCCTCTCTTGGTGGAATCTGCAAGTACAGACACTTGGCGAAGCTGCTGCCTACGCACTGACCTGGACCGAACTGAAGGAACTCATGCGCAAAAAGTACTGTTCCCGCGCAGAAATCCAACGATTGGAGACCGAGTTCTGGCACTTGAAAATGGACTGTCCAAAGATAGCAGAATACGTTCAAAGATTCCATGACTTATCGCATGTGGTACCCTACATGGTCACTCCTGAGTTCAAGAGAATTGAACGTTTCATTTGGGGGCTAGCTCCTCAAATCATAAGTATGGTAACCTCATCCAAGCCTGCAACCATTACTGAGGCGATCGATTTGAGCGTAGCTCTCACTGAGGAGGCTATTCGCCTGAACAAGTTTGACGAGATCAAGACCAAGAAGGCAGAGACTCACGTCGAGTCATCAGGAGGTAACAAAAGGAAGTTCTCGAACTTCAAGCAGGGCGCCAGTGTGGTGGTTAAGAAAGGGGTCAGACACGCCAGCTCAGGTTACAGCTGGTAGAGGGAAGAAAGGAAAAGGATATATGGGCACCCAGCCCAAATGCAACACCTGCCAGCGCCACCATTCTGGTCATTGCGGGCCAAAAGTATGCGAAGCATGTGGGAAACGTGGCCACTCGAAGGACACTTGTTTGGCCACTGCTGGTCAGGGAGGCCAGGGAGGATTTGGGAACAGGAATAATAATCGTGGTGGTAATCGCTCACAAGGAAACTATGGAGGAAACGGGAATCGAGGCAACTTTGCGAACCAAGCTGGCAATGCAAACCAAAACAACAACCAAGCTGGAAATGGAGGTGGAAACGGGCAAAGAGTTGGATGCTATAACTGCGGTGATATCGGGCATTTTAAGAAGAACTGCCCAGAGTTAAACCAAGCCCGTGGAAGAGTGCTCCAAATCGAAGCTAGGGAAGCGCGCCAGGACCCCAATGTTGTTACTGGTACGTTCCCTGTAAATCAACGTTATGCATCCGTTTTATTTGATACTGGTGCCGATTATAGCTTCGTGTCGTTAGAATTTAAGAATATGCTTGGGTTAGCCGCTAATAAGTTAGATATTCCCTAGTCAATCGAATTGGCCAATGGGAAGTTAGTCGAAGCCAATGAAGTTATCAGAGGTTGTGTGATCGAATTAGGAGAGCGTGAGTTCGCTCTAGATCTACTACCAGTCCAGTTGGGAAGCTTCAACGTGGTGGTAGGAATGGATTGGTTATCAAGCAACAAAGCTGAGATAGTTTGTCACGAAGAGATCGTTCGTATCCCAACCGAAGATGGCGAAACAATTGTGGTTCACGGAGAGAAGCATGAGACGCCGTTGAGGATTATCAGCTGCTTGAAAGCAAGGAAGTGTTTGCAGAAAGGATGTGTTGCTTTTCTGGCACACATTGTGGATAAGAAGCCTGCTGAGCCAAGAATCGAAGACATCCCTGTCGTGAGGGAGTATCCAGAAGTCTTCCCAGAAGACTTGCCTGGACTGCCACCTCAGAGGCAAGTAGAGTTCCGCATTGACTTAGTTCCAGGCGCCGCGCCTGTGGCTAAGGCACCTTACAGACTTGCTCCGTCTGAGATGCAGGAACTGTCGACACAACTTCAAGAGTTGTTAGACAAGGGTTTTATCCGACCAAGCTTCTCGCCTTGGGGAGCTCCGGTCCTGTTTGTCAAGAAGAAGGACGGTAGTTTCCGTATGTGTATTGACTACCGGGAATTGAACAAGCTGACGATCAAGAATAGGTATCCTCTGCCAAGAATTGATGATCTGTTTGACCAACTGCAAGGTTCAAGCTTTTATTCAAAGATCGACCTTCGATCTGGATACCATCAGTTAAGGATACAAGAGGAAAGCATTCCGAAGACAGCCTTCAGAACTCGTTATGGACACTACGAGTTCCTCGTTATGCCATTTGGTTTGACAAACGCACCTGCAGTATTCATGGATCTAATGAATATAGTTTGCAAGCCGTACTTGGATAAGTTCGTGATTGTATTCATCGATGACATTTTAATTTATTCAAAGACGAAGGCTGAACACGAGCAGCATCTTAGAGCCATTCTAGAGCTGCTGAAGAAGGAACAGCTGTATGCCAAATTCTCTAAGTGCGAGTTTTGGCTACGAGAGGTGCAATTCCTTGGGCACGTGGTAAATGGAGATGGAATTCACGTGGATCCAACCAAGATCGAGGCGATCAAGGATTGGGAAACGCCAAAGACGCCAACCGAGATTCGGCAATTCTTGGGTTTGGCTGGCTATTATCGAAGATTCATTGAGAATTTTTCAAAGATCGCTCAACCATTGACGCTCCTCACGCAGAAGGATAAGAAGTTTGATTGGGGAATCAAACAGGATGAAGCGTTTCAGATATTGAAGGATAAGCTTTGTAACGCGCCAATTTTAGCTCTACCAGAAGGTACTGATGATTTTGTGGTATACTTCGACGCATCGCGTCAAGGATTGGGTTGTGTGTTGATGCAACGCCAAAAGGTTATTGCTTACGCATCGCGTCAGTTGAAAGTGCATGAAAAGAACTATACCACACACGATCTGGAGCTCGGCGCAGTGGTTTTTGCTTTAAAGATCTGGAGACACTACCTTTATGGTACAAAGTGTACAATCTTTACAGATCACAAGAGCCTACAGTATATATTCAACCAGAAGGAGTTGAATATGAGGCAAAGACGATGGGTTGAGTTGCTGAACGATTACGACTGCGAGATAAAGTATCATCCAGGGAAGGCGAACGTGGTCGCCGATGCCCTAAGTCGTAAAGAGAGAATCAAGCCCATAAGGGTTAGAGCTTTAGAAATGATTATTAGAACCGATCTTTCCTTGCGCATTCGTGCCGCACAGAAAGAAGCCCTCAAAGAAGGAAACTTCGAAGAAGAATATCTCCATGGGATGGAGAATGTCACACCCCGACCGCGTAAAACAACAAATCGCGGCGGAAACATCGGGGCGTGTCGCGACAGAATTAATTGTTTCAAACCCATGGCAAACAAAGTTGTATTTTATTTATAAACAAAGGTGTTACATTGTTTCAAACAGGAAATTAAAGAGTTCAGAACATAATTAAACATAGTCTATCTTCTTTTAAAGTCTCTAAGGCACAGGTCTGCCCTAGTATCATGATCAACATCCTATGGAAAAGCTCCTGAAAACACATGTGAAAATAGGTACGTCAGCATAAAAATGCCTGTGAGATACATAGGTTTGTGAAAATAAGATTCATGACTTGTGTTTGAGAAAAATGTTTCGTCATGAACCTTGTAATTTGATTTGTTTTGTAAATCACTTGAAAAACGATAAGATCAGATGATATGTATAAATAAGAGAATAGTGTATGGTTAAATGGATAACCATTGTAAACTGAGTTTGTATAAGATAAGTTGTTTGTAAAACAATGTATTGTGAAAAGTATGTTATTTGTATAAAATGTTATATGTATCAAACTGAAATGATTCAAATAACGCTACGATATATATTACCATACAAACACTTATATATAGGAAGTACCAGCGGCGTATCCACCATGCTTGTATCGTATTACATACGCATCGTTACTTAATCAATTAATCAAACCAAACCAAACAATGTAAGATGTCTATGTTTAAACCAATAGTCAAAAGTCCTTGTATAAATCATGTCAAATGTTTATAAGTCCAAAAGTAGTCAAGTAATGTGTAACAAATGTTATGTATGGTAAGTAAAATAAGACTACTTAAACCATAAGTAAAAATGTACAAAACAAAGTATTTTGAATATATCAAAAAGTTATGTTTTGTAAAGTGATGCATGATACATTGATACAAACATTTATGTGGTAAGTTAACGCATACATTCAAGCCTTGAGACAGTCGGATAACCCTTTCAGTCAAGGTTATCAAAAGAATTGTATTCGGATTCAGTCATTCCTTACATCCAAACAAACCCGGGATGTCAGGAATGGGATTTGTCAAGTCCTATGGTACCACTACTTACTACCGAGCGGCGTAGCAAATGTTAATGAACGTAATAAAGACCCGTTTGTGCAAACCAAATGTCATAGAAGTTGTATACATGTCATATGAAAACAATGTACTAAGTATGCTAAGTTAACATACAAAGCAGAAAAGTCATGTAAATCAATGTGCTAGCATGTTATCAGTCAACATACATAGCAGAAATGTAATGTAAAACAATGTACTAAGTATGCACACAATGGACATACATAGCATGAAATGTAATGAAATCATGTACTATAATGTACTAACAAACATAGCCGGTATATGATGTGAAAACAGGAAAGCATGAAAGTAACAAGTAGGCACATGTGTTCCACCCCAAAACAGTTTGGAAAACAGTAAAAGAGGGGTCTATGTACTCACATAAACACCTTGAAAACATTTAAAAGAGGGGGTTCTATGTACTCACTTGAGATTGCTCAGATGTATAAAGATAATCACCAAGTAATGCTAGAGATCTCGGAATCAAACGGCACCTAATATAGGTAACTATGTTAATAACCGGACCTTAAACGGATGATTGGATAGAATGAGGTTTCGTAAACCAAACGAGTGTAGAGACTCGTGTCATTTGGTTTAACAAAGCCTACATACTAAATGAAACCTAACATAATTGTTTACGACCCATTACGACCCGTTTAGGAAGCTTATGCTACTTTAACGTGTCGTGTGCGTGAAACGCGTTCGGACCGCCTAACTAGTCCTATGACAAGTATTATATGCCTAAACATGTTACATAATCAGTTACGTGACAAAAGTTTAAGTTACATATGCTAAATTACCAATTATGTATGAAAATGGTATTCTGGTAATTTACCTAAGGCATATAAACTACCTATCATACAACTACTTAAACGTCGTGACCATAAGGTATAACCTCGGAAGGTTATTCCCTACACTATGGTCACCTAATGTATTTGGTCGGATCCTAATGATCGACCAAACTGGGTCGGGTTCGAAAGTATAAGCGATTGTTTAGATCGCTTACCTTACGACCCTATATAAGCACTAAACTAAAAGTGACGAGTTAAGCATGCTAAAACATGCTTAACTAAGTTTAGAAAATAGGTTTGGTATCACAACAAACGGTTGTGATACCTAAGAGTAGTTTGGTTACAAAATACCCAAGAATACGTATTCTGCCCGAAACTACGGCTCGTCACTGAGCCTAGATAACGTGGTAATCAGTAGGTATAGTCACTAGGGACTATAACCATCGTGATCACGCTCACGTTATGAAGTTCAAACGAACTTTGCATCGACCATAAACTGGTCAATGCAGAAAGTCAAACAAAGTTTGACTTTCGGACTCGAAAGCGATAAAAGAACGAAAGAATACTTACGAAGGGTCCCCGAATGCTAACCCAGATAAAAATAGCTCAGGTATGAAACGAAGGTTCCAACTTAGAGCTTTCTTAATCAGATTTGTGGGTTTTGAACAAATGGGGGGTGGGTATTTATAGGAAAAGTAGAGCCGTTAGGATCGTTTCTTGAATATCGTGCCACGATCCGTGCCGTACATTTGTCAAAATGTTGTGGTGGCTAAAATTTGATCTTATCTTGCTGATTAGGAAAGATTTAAACATGTGGTTGTGGTTAAATTGGTTGCAACTTGCATTAGAAACATTGAATCTGCCAGAACAGTCAGTCGCGTAGCGCGACGGATAAGCCATATGGGCTCGCGCTACGCGAGCACCTCTCCTGAATCAGCAAGTTTCAAAAGTTACACATTAGGTCCCTGCATGTGTTTTAAGGCATTTCCGGCACTTCCAAGGCCCGTAAAGCCATCTTTAAGGCCCTAAAATGTTGCCTAAACATTGTGGACATGGAACATGTTCAAAAATATGCCGGATGATGGTTCGTTTGGTCGTACGAACGCGATGTTCGCTTAATTACGACGGAATGCGCATAAGCGCGAAAAACGATCCAAATGACGAAACGAATGGATTTTTCTTAAGGCGAACACTAAAATATAATATAGTCATGCTTTCATAAATTTTTGGATGTCCAGATGTATTCAGAACGTAAGTTATGCGCGAAAATGCAAACTTGTGCACTTTTTGACACTTTTAGTCCCTGAATGTCCCAAAAGTTTATTTTAGCACACCAAACCCCTCAAAGCCTATTTCTAAGCTATGTAAAGGATATTTAAAGTGTGTTTAACTTATGGTTATGTTCCGGAATGTTCGTTACAGTTCGAATTGACATACTTTCGCAGTTTGTCATATTCAGTCCCTGTAAGCGAATTAACTTGTTTTTTTTGCCATACCAAAGCCTTCAAAACTTATTTCTAAGTTATGTAAAGGTTATTTAAGGTATGTTGAGTATATGTTGATGTTCCAGAGTATTTCTCGCATTAAACTGAGTACGTTTACGCACTAGTTTGCGTATAATTCTCCAGAAAGCGATGTAGAGTTTGAAATTACATAAAAGTCAAAACATGAAAAATGTATAACATAACAAAACAAACATTGGGATCAAATAACATTGTTTTATTGATAATAGAACTGTTCATAGTGATTACAAGCACAGTTGTTACAGTCTCCCCTACTTGTGGAAATTTCGTCCCGAAATTTATTTAGAGGAAACTCGTGGAAAAAGATGTGGATATTTCGCCTTCATTTGATCTTCGCGTTCCCAAGTAAACTCAGGTCCACGTTTAGCTTCCCAGCGAACTTTGACCAAAGGAATGCGCTTGCGTTTAAGCCACTTGACTTCACGTTCCATGATTTCTACTGGTTTCTCAACAAATTTCAGTGTTTTGCCAACACGAATTTCGTCAAGCGGTATGGAGTAGTTCTCATCAGCTGTACACTTCTTGAGATTTGATATGTGAAAAGTTGGATGAACATTTCCCAGTTCAGGAGGTAACTCAAGTCTGTATGCTACCTTTCCGATTCTTTCGACGATCTTGAATGGTCCAACGTATCTAGGTGCAAGTTTTCCTTTCTTTCCAAATCTGATCACACCTTTCCAAGGTGAGACCTTAAGTAATACTCGATCACCGACTTGAAATTCCAAGGCTTTGCGTTTTGGGTCCGCGTAAATCTTCTGACGGTTTCTAGCTGCCTGAAGGTTATCACGAACCTTCTTGACCTTGTCAGTTGTCTCTAAAATGAGGGCAGGTCCAGTAAGTTGAGCCTCGCCAATCTCATTCCAGCAGACTGGTGAACGACATTTTCGACCATAGAGAGCTTCGAAAGGAGCCATTCCGATGCTAGTGTGATAACTGTTGTTGTAGGAGAATTCAATCAATTTAAGATGTGAATCCCAGCTACCACCAAAATCGATCACACAAGCTCTTAGCATATCCTCCAGAGTCTGGATTGTTCTCTCAGATTGACCATCCGTTTGCGGATGATAAGCTGTGCTCAGATTAAGTTGGGTTCCCATAGCAGATTGCATGGTTCTCCAAAAATGAGAAGTGAAACGAGCATCTCTGTCAGAAATGATGTTCAAAGGAACACCATGTCGAGCCACAATTTCATCTACATAGATTTGAGCAAGTCTGTCAGTAGGAAAATCCTCGCGGATTGGCAAGAAATGTGCTGACTTTGTAAGACGATCAACGACTACCCAGATGGCATCATGACCTTTCTTTGTGCGCGGAAGTTTGGTAACGAGATCCATAGTAATGTTTTCCCATTTCCAAACTGGGATCTCTGGTTGCACCAATAAACCAGAAGGACGTTGATGTTCAGCCTTAACCTTAAGACAAGTAAGGCATTTTGACACGTATAAGGCAATGTCTTTCTTCATACCAGGCCACCAATAGTGAATACGAAGATCCTTATACATTTTATCTGAGCCCGGATGAATAGAATAACGAGACTTATGGGCTTCATCCATAAGCAATGTACGAAGATCATCCTGGCTTGGGACCCACAAACGGTCCATGAAATAATATGATCCATTGTCCTTCAGTTCAAGAGCAGGCGTTATGTGATAGGGAAATTCCTTATCCATTAAACCTTGTGAAACACAAGATTGTTGAGCCTGAGAAATGCGTGCTTGAATATCGGATCGAGCTTGAATAACAGATTGAACACGTACACAATGAAGCTTAGTACGTTCCTTACGACTCAATGCATCAGCTACGACATTCGCCTTACCAGGATGGTAGCGAATTTCGCAGTCATAGTCGTTTAAAAGCTCAACCCAACGTCGCTGCCTCATGTTGAGTTCTTTCTGGTTGAAGATATGCTGAAGACTTTTGTGGTCAGTGAAAACCACACATTTTGTACCGTACAAATAGTGTCTCCAGATCTTGAGAGCAAAGACAACTGCACCCAACTCAAGATCATGAGTGGTGTAGTTCTTCTCATGTATCTTCAACTGCCTCGATGCATATGCTATGACTTTGTTCCTTTGCATAAGAACACAGCCAAGACCCAATTTCGATGCATCACAGTACACGACAAAATCATCATCACCCTCAGGCAATGATAGAACAGGCGCATCGCAAAGCTTCTGCTTCAGGTGTTGAAAAGCTTCCTCTTGTTTGAATCCCCAGTAAAAGGGCATTTTCTTCTGAGTTAGAGCAGTTAGAGGAACTGCAATCTTAGAGAAGTTTTCAATGAAGCGGCGATAATAACCCGCTAGACCAAGAAATGAACGAACTTCAGTAGGAGTAGAAGGTGTATCCCAATCCTTAATCGCACTGATCTTGGAGGGATCTACATGAACACCTCGTTCGTTGATAATGTGTCCCAAAAATTGAACTTCTTTAAGCCAAAATTCGCACTTGGAGAATTTGGCGAAAAGTTGCTCTTTCTTTAGGAGTTCAAGAGTAAGACGAAGATGCTGCTCGTGATCAGCTCGCGTCTTAGAGTAAATCAAGATATCGTCAATAAAAACAATGACGAACTGATCCAAATAAGGTTTGCAGACCCTATTCATTAAGTCCATGAAAACAGCAGGAGCATTAGTCAAACCGAATGGCATGACTGTGAATTCATAATGCCCATAACGAGTACGGAACGCTGTCTTCGGAATGTCTTCTTCTTGCACCCGAAGTTGATGATATCCAGAACGCAGGTCGATCTTCGAAAAATAAGAAGCGCCCTGTAGCTGATCAAAGAGGTCGTCTATGCGAGGTAAGGGATATCGATTCTTGATGGTAAGCTTGTTAAGCTCACGATAATCGATACACATCCTAAAGGATCCATCCTTCTTCTTTACAAAAAGAACGGGAGCACCCCAAGGTGAAAAACTAGGACGGATAAAACCTTTATCAGAGAGCTCCTGAAGCTGCTTAGACAACTCTTGCATCTCAGATGGTGCAAGACGATATGGAGCTCTGGCAATGGGATTTGCACCAGGTACGAGGTCAATGCGGAACTCGACTTGGCGTACAGGAGGTAGACCAGGTAAATCTTCAGGGAACACTTCAGAATAATCCCGAACGACAGGAATATCTGAAATAGACTTACCCTTGCCTTTATCTTCTGTAACATGTGCTAAGAAAGCCATATAGTTCTTCTGCAGATACTTCCGAGCTTTAAAACAAGACATGAGTTTGAGACCACCGGTAGGCTTCTCACCTTGAACCTGCAGAATCTCGCCTGTCGAAAGCGGTACACGAACAATCTTCTCAGAACAAACTATCTCTGCGTGATGCTTAGATAACCAATCCATACCCACAATGACGTCGAAGCTTCCAAGTTGCATAGGCGTGAGATCGATAGGAAAAAGATGATCGTTAAGGTTCAACTGGCAGTTGCGTAGAACAGAATTAAGAATAATGGGTTCACCACTAGCAACCTCTACTGTCAAAGATTTACTTAGTTTCGTTCTAGACACGCGAAGCATCGGCTCAAAAGACAATGACACAAAACTCTTATCGGCACCCGAATCAAAGAGAACAGATGCAGGCTGATTATTAATAAAGAACGTACCGTTCACCACGTTATCATCCGCCTGCGCCTCTTGGGCATTCATGTTAAAAACTCGGCCTAGAGCCGGAGCCTGATTCTGATTCTGATTCTGGTTCTGGTTGACTAGTCTTGGGCACCGGTTCCTGTAGTGGGTCAGATCCCCACAATTGTAGCACGAACCAGGAGGAAAATGAGGTCGTGCAGCTTGGCCCTGTTGCGGGGCAGGAGGCTGAGCAACCTGTTGAGCTTGGTTACGAACTGCCTGGTTCTGATTGACAGGAATGCGGCAGTCGACAGCAAGATGACCAGATCTTCCGCAGTTGGTGCACTGACGACACTGGAGATGTGGTTGGTGATGGCCGTTACACCTGTTGCACAAAGGTGCATTGCCAAAATAAGTCTTCTTGGCAGGTGGTTGCGCAGGCTGATTTGGTGCAGCTTGAGCCTGTGCAGTAACAGCAAAATTTTGGGCACCCTTTCGTTTCCTTGATTTCTTTGATGCTTCACCTTCCTTACCCTTACCTTTATTCTTGTTTTTCTCAGAATTAGTCTCCTTCTTTTTATCACCCTTGCGGGTGAGTTTACCCTTCCTGACTAGAGTCTCAGTGAGGGTAGCAGACAACTCGATAGCTTGGCGAAGGGTAGTAGGATTAACACCAGTCAAAATCTCCAGAATAGAATCGGGTAGCCCATCAATATACCTCTCGATCGCTTTATCCGGAGGGGTAACCATGGTGGGACACAATAGACTGAGTTCTTCAAAACGATCCGTGTATGCACGGTGTTCAGCCCCATCTTGCTTTAAGCCATCAAACTCTCGTTCCAAAACTCGAATTTCATGACGGGGACAAAACTCCTTCATCATGAGAGCCCGAAGCTCTTCCCATGTCTGTGCCAACGCCACTTCGGCACCCCTATCGCGCTTAATACCATTCCACCAGGTAAGCGCTCGCTTCTCAAACACGCTTGAAGCAAATTCAACCCTACGCGCATTCTGACACTGCACGTGTAAGAATGTGCTCTCGATACTTTCAAACCACCGTAGGAGCGCAGTTGCTCCTTGCGACCCAGAAAACTTAAGCGGCTTCGCAGAATTGAAATTCTTGAAATTACAGTGTGCGTTATTGTTGTTGTTATTGCCGTTGTTGTTAAATATATCGTGGACTTGAGTTACAACCCCGGGAAGTACAGCAGCCACTTGTTGAGAAACCAGGGCTGCGATCTCTTCAATAGTAAAAGTTCGAGGATCGCGTCGAGGAGGCATTCTAAAAGAGGAAAACATGAAAGAAAGCGAGTGAGATGATTGGATGAAAAGAATGAGATGAAACAAAATCAACAAGAGCAAAGATGGTGGTCATTCGTCCGTATCACAGAGCAAACAAACAACACACAGTGACTAATCAAAGTAAATGGGTCAAAAATAATGTATAATGAAGACATGCTCGCCTATAAGTGAACACTCATCCCAAGAATTCCCAGGTAAGCACAACTGGTCTCGCGTCTGATGAGATGTATACGAAGTGCTTGCCTAGACAGAAAACCCAGAATACAGGCATTCACCCTTCCAGTTTGCACATGTTCACATTATTTAAAACCCAAAACGTTTGACGGGATTTTGAAAATTTGAAGGCACAAGGCCAAAAACCAAACTAAAAAGGGTTCAAAACCATATAAAAGAGAGTTCAAAACCTTACAATAGAGGGTTCAAAACCTTGTAATAATTTATTCAAAAACAGATGATTGTTTTTCAAAAATCGTTTCGGAAAAATTTTGGTTCCTTGTTTTGATAATCACCTAAGGATAGGTGATGTAAATGTTTTAAGATCTAAACACAACTAATTTGTGTTAGGGTCCTAGAAAAGTTATAGTCTAGGTCAAAGCATTACTAATAACCTAATTCCCTATAACCATTGGCTCTGATACCAACTCTTCTGTCACACCCCGACCGCGTAAAACAACAAATCGCGGCGGAAACATCGGGGCGTGTCGCGACAGAATTAATTGTTTCAAACCCATGGCAAACAAAGTTGTATTTTATTTATAAACAAAGGTGTTACATTGTTTCAAACAGGAAATTAAAGAGTTCAGAACATAATTAAACATAGTCTATCTTCTTTTAAAGTCTCTAAGGCACAGGTCTGCCCTAGTATCATGATCAACATCCTATGGAAAAGCTCCTGAAAACACATGTGAAAATAGGTACGTCAGCATAAAAATGCCTGTGAGATACATAGGTTTGTGAAAATAAGATTCATGACTTGTGTTTGAGAAAAATGTTTCGTCATGAACCTTGTAATTTGATTTGTTTTGTAAATCACTTGAAAAACGATAAGATCAGATGATATGTATAAATAAGAGAATAGTGTATGGTTAAATGGATAACCATTGTAAACTGAGTTTGTATAAGATAAGTTGTTTGTAAAACAATGTATTGTGAAAAGTATGTTATTTGTATAAAATGTTATATGTATCAAACTGAAATGATTCAAATAACGCTACGATATATATTACCATACAAACACTTATATATAGGAAGTACCAGCGGCGTATCCACCATGCTTGTATCGTATTACATACGCATCGTTACTTAATCAATTAATCAAACCAAACCAAACAATGTAAGATGTCTATGTTTAAACCAATAGTCAAAAGTCCTTGTATAAATCATGTCAAATGTTTATAAGTCCAAAAGTAGTCAAGTAATGTGTAACAAATGTTATGTATGGTAAGTAAAATAAGACTACTTAAACCATAAGTAAAAATGTACAAAACAAAGTATTTTGAATATATCAAAAAGTTATGTTTTGTAAAGTGATGCATGATACATTGATACAAACATTTATGTGGTAAGTTAACGCATACATTCAAGCCTTGAGACAGTCGGATAACCCTTTCAGTCAAGGTTATCAAAAGAATTGTATTCGGATTCAGTCATTCCTTACATCCAAACAAACCCGGGATGTCAGGAATGGGATTTGTCAAGTCCTATGGTACCACTACTTACTACCGAGCGGCGTAGCAAATGTTAATGAACGTAATAAAGACCCGTTTGTGCAAACCAAATGTCATAGAAGTTGTATACATGTCATATGAAAACAATGTACTAAGTATGCTAAGTTAACATACAAAGCAGAAAAGTCATGTAAATCAATGTGCTAGCATGTTATCAGTCAACATACATAGCAGAAATGTAATGTAAAACAATGTACTAAGTATGCACACAATGGACATACATAGCATGAAATGTAATGAAATCATGTACTATAATGTACTAACAAACATAGCCGGTATATGATGTGAAAACAGGAAAGCATGAAAGTAACAAGTAGGCACATGTGTTCCACCCCAAAACAGTTTGGAAAACAGTAAAAGAGGGGTCTATGTACTCACATAAACACCTTGAAAACATTTAAAAGAGGGGGTTCTATGTACTCACTTGAGATTGCTCAGATGTATAAAGATAATCACCAAGTAATGCTAGAGATCTCGGAATCAAACGGCACCTAATATAGGTAACTATGTTAATAACCGGACCTTAAACGGATGATTGGATAGAATGAGGTTTCGTAAACCAAACGAGTGTAGAGACTCGTGTCATTTGGTTTAACAAAGCCTACATACTAAATGAAACCTAACATAATTGTTTACGACCCATTACGACCCGTTTAGGAAGCTTATGCTACTTTAACGTGTCGTGTGCGTGAAACGCGTTCGGACCGCCTAACTAGTCCTATGACAAGTATTATATGCCTAAACATGTTACATAATCAGTTACGTGACAAAAGTTTAAGTTACATATGCTAAATTACCAATTATGTATGAAAATGGTATTCTGGTAATTTACCTAAGGCATATAAACTACCTATCATACAACTACTTAAACGTCGTGACCATAAGGTATAACCTCGGAAGGTTATTCCCTACACTATGGTCACCTAATGTATTTGGTCGGATCCTAATGATCGACCAAACTGGGTCGGGTTCGAAAGTATAAGCGATTGTTTAGATCGCTTACCTTACGACCCTATATAAGCACTAAACTAAAAGTGACGAGTTAAGCATGCTAAAACATGCTTAACTAAGTTTAGAAAATAGGTTTGGTATCACAACAAACGGTTGTGATACCTAAGAGTAGTTTGGTTACAAAATACCCAAGAATACGTATTCTGCCCGAAACTACGGCTCGTCACTGAGCCTAGATAACGTGGTAATCAGTAGGTATAGTCACTAGGGACTATAACCATCGTGATCACGCTCACGTTATGAAGTTCAAACGAACTTTGCATCGACCATAAACTGGTCAATGCAGAAAGTCAAACAAAGTTTGACTTTCGGACTCGAAAGCGATAAAAGAACGAAAGAATACTTACGAAGGGTCCCCGAATGCTAACCCAGATAAAAATAGCTCAGGTATGAAACGAAGGTTCCAACTTAGAGCTTTCTTAATCAGATTTGTGGGTTTTGAACAAATGGGGGGTGGGTATTTATAGGAAAAGTAGAGCCGTTAGGATCGTTTCTTGAATATCGTGCCACGATCCGTGCCGTACATTTGTCAAAATGTTGTGGTGGCTAAAATTTGATCTTATCTTGCTGATTAGGAAAGATTTAAACATGTGGTTGTGGTTAAATTGGTTGCAACTTGCATTAGAAACATTGAATCTGCCAGAACAGTCAGTCGCGTAGCGCGACAGATAAGCCATATGGGCTCGCGCTACGCGAGCACCTCTCCTGAATCAGCAAGTTTCAAAAGTTACACATTAGGTCCCTGCATGTGTTTTAAGGCATTTCCGGCACTTCCAAGGCCCGTAAAGCCATCTTTAAGGCCCTAAAATGTTGCCTAAACATTGTGGACATGGAACATGTTCAAAAATATGCCGGATGATGGTTCGTTTGGTCGTACGAACGCGATGTTCGCTTAATTACGACGGAATGCGCATAAGCGCGAAAAACGATCCAAATGACGAAACGAATGGATTTTTCTTAAGGCGAACACTAAAATATAATATAGTCATGCTTTCATAAATTTTTGGATGTCCAGATGTATTCAGAACGTAAGTTATGCGCGAAAATGCAAACTTGTGCACTTTTTGACACTTTTAGTCCCTGAATGTCCCAAAAGTTTATTTTAGCACACCAAACCCCTCAAAGCCTATTTCTAAGCTATGTAAAGGATATTTAAAGTGTGTTTAACTTATGGTTATGTTCCGGAATGTTCGTTACAGTTCGAATTGACATACTTTCGCAGTTTGTCATATTCAGTCCCTGTAAGCGAATTAACTTGTTTTTTTTTGCCATACCAAAGCCTTCAAAACTTATTTCTAAGTTATGTAAAGGTTATTTAAGGTATGTTGAGTATATGTTGATGTTCCAGAGTATTTCTCGCATTAAACTGAGTACGTTTACGCACTAGTTTGCGTATAATTCTCCAGAAAGCGATGTAGAGTTTGAAATTACATAAAAGTCAAAACATGAAAAATGTATAACATAACAAAACAAACATTGGGATCAAATAACATTGTTTTATTGATAATAGAACTGTTCATAGTGATTACAAGCACAGTTGTTACAGAGAAGCTTTTGGTACCAAACGAGGAGGGAACGTTATGCTTCGAGAAAAGGATTTGGGTTCCTCTGTTTGGTGGTTTAAGGAAAGTTATTTTTGATGAAGCTCACAAATCACGGTACTCTATCCATCCAGGAGCGGATAAGATGTACCAGGATCTCAAAGATTATTATTGGTGGCCTAGGATGAAAGGCGATGTTGTTGTTTACGTGAGCAAATGTTTAACATGCGCTAAGGTTAAAGCCGAATACCAGAAGCCTTCAGGACTTCTGCAACAACCTGAGATTCCCAAGTGGAAATGGGAACAAATCTCCATGGATTTTATTACAAAATTGCCAAGAACGCCAAGAGGCCATGACACTATCTGGGTGATAGTGGATCGATTAACGAAGTCAGCACACTTCTTACCTATCAGAGAGAAGGATAATACGAGCAAGTTGGCCTAAATTTACATGAGAGAGATCGTCGCACGCCATGGAGTACCCCTCTCAATCATCTCTGATAGAGACGGAAGGTTTGTGTCAAGGATATGGCAATCCTTCCAAGAAGCCTTTGGCTCACAATTGAATCTGAGCACTGCGTTTCATCCGCAAACTGACGGCCAGAGCGAGCGAACGATACAGACTTTGGAAGACATGCTGAGAGCATGTGTTATGGATTTGGGCGGTAGCTGGGACAAACATTTACCTTTGGTCGAATTTTCATACAACAACAGCTACCACACTAGTATTGGTGTCGCGCCATTTGAAGCCCTTTACGGACGCAAGTGCCGATCACCACTATGTTGGGCTGACGCAGGTGATAGGCAACTTGCTGGTCCCGAAATCGTCCAAGAGATGACAGACAAGATCGCGCAGATTCTTAAACGCATCGAGGCAGCTCGCCACAGACAGAAGGCCTATGCGGATCCAAACCGGAAACATGTGGATTTCCAAGTTGGAGAAATGGTGTTATTGAAAGTCTCACCCTGGAAGGGTGTGGCACGCTTCGGAAAGCGTGGGAAGTTAAATCCGCGCTACATTGGTCCCTTCAGAATTCTGGAAAGAATAGGGCTAGTAGCATACAAGTTGGACCTACCTGCTGAACTGAATGGTGTTCACGATACATTTCATGTATCCAATCTAAAGAAAAGTCCAACTCAAGTCACCGTTGCCATTCCCACCGACGAGATTCATGTTGACGACACGCTCCACTTCGTTGAAGAACCGGTCGAGGTTACGGATTGGAAAGTTAACAAGACCCGCCGGAGCAGTGTCAAGCTCGTCAAAGTTCGTTGGAATGCCAGACATGGTCCTGAGTACACCTGGGAACGTGAGGACCGGATGAAAGAGAAATACCCCCACTTTTTTCCTAAGAACCCTGCATCTAGTAGCAGAACTTAAATTTCGGGACGAAATTTATTTAACGGGGGGAGAATGTGACAACCCGCACTAAACCAGGTATCCGTACGACTTAACTAATGATTAATTACTGCTTAATTACTGTGCTTGTTTGAACTAGCTGAAGAACTGCTACTTGATATCTGATACATGTACTTACTTGCATCATACTTTACTTATCGTCACTACATTATTTACATGTTGAACCCTAGTGACAAACATGATGCACAAAAGCACAGTAGCACATGAACGGATAACCTATTGAACATGCTGATAAAGCCAGCATCAGGCAAACACTGCCTCTAAAGGCCTGTAAGAGCCTGAGATATTTTGCTACACTAGTGGTGAGTGTAGGGATACAAGGGGTGTAGAACTGCGTCTCTAGGGATAAGTCACTACGACTGGATGTGCCTAAAACGTACTCTAAGTACAAAACTCAGCACTTTACACAATAATTCAGCTTTTAGCTAACTAATAAAGTGCCAAAACATGAGAAAAATATTACTAGACACTTTCCAAAGTGTTAGGAATGAGTCGTGTCACTAAAAAGAGTAATAACGACACTTTAAAGCTTTAGTAACGCTTTAACGGATTACTATCCAACCAAACAACCGGACTATACCCGGAACGTGAAAATATTGTTATTTTCATTATTTATCTTTTTCTGAGCCAGTTAGGGTCCCTGAGTACCCTAACACCCGTCATAACATGCTACACGTTAGTAACCGGGTTAATTACTTAACTTAACCTAACTATCTAACTAATGCTTAATGATTAGTTGAAATGGAACCAAACTACCCCCCCCCCTTAACCGAAACCGTCCCCAAGGGGACATACCTTGTACTTGATAGATTGCCATAATCTAATCATGTTTAATATCTTGGTTACACATTAACCATTGGGTAAAACACACTTGGTTTGTCTATAAGATGCAAGAATTACACACATGATCATAATCACTTTCCTAAATCACAAACACACTCTCTCCCTCTCTTGCTCATTCTCGGCCGAACACCCCCCTCCCCACACATCCATTTTCGGCTTCCATCTTCACATCACAAGATCATACAAGTGTCGAGGGTCGTATACAAGGAGTCTTGGTGCACTCGGAGTTCGAAGGACCTCTTTATCTTGCTTTTATCCACGCCATTTTCGTCAAGATTCTTCCCTAGCCTCGAGCTAGAGGTATAATGCTTAAAACACCTTCTTGAACTAATCTAAAGTGGTTAAAAGGATTTTTATCGGTTAAAACTCGGAATCTTGCATTTTGAAGCATTAAAGTTTACTAAAAACACTAATAATGGTGGTTAATAGCTCATAAGTTGTGTAAATGATGTAGTATTCGAAATGTATGATTATTTAGGCCCGATCCATGATGTGGTAGCTCGGATCATCGTTTAACCCGGTTTGGTAAGATCATGGATCTTAACATAAGCTTGTTTTGAATGATACAAGGGTTAAAAGGTGAAACTCTACCACACGCGAATCATGAACTTGTGTAAAAGAGTTTTACTTGTAAAAATTGTGTTTAAAACTAGCAGATCTACGCATCTGCAAGTGGTATTTTCAAAGAACCACGTATCAAAGAAATCATGTATTTTAAAAGATGGATTTTACACTAACAAGCATGATTTTTATAAACCACAAGTGTGTAAACACTTGTGAAATGAAAAGATCCGACAAAACAACAGCTTTTTTTTCATAAAAGATGACGGGAAGTTGTAAAGATGAATTTTCTCTAAAAACGAGGTTTTTACAAGATCAAATTACCTTATATGAGGATCTACTAAATTTAAGGAAATTTACACCACAGTTTTGGGAAAAACTACAAGTTCATGTAATTTTTGGCAAGTTACACATATGTTGATTAATTGTTGTGAGAAAAGTTGTTCTGATCAAATAAAAAAAAATTGTTGAGTTGATTTGTTAAAGAAAATGATACGCTTGAAAGCGTGGCCACCTCCAGTTACAGAGGAAACTCTGGCGAAATTTTTCTAAAAACCAAACACTTAGAACTATTTACACTACAAGTGTTAGAATTACTTTTGGCATGTTTTCAAAATATAAATTTCGCCATGACTTTATTTACTAAATATTCGGAGGTGGGATTTTCACAAAATTTAACGTGATAAATATATATTTTTCACACACTGTTTATGATTATTTTGTGAAAATACATAAATATTATTTTTAGAGTAAAAATAATATTTACGAACGTTAACGAATCCAAAATAATACGAACGCTTTCACCATAAATATATAAGTTACACCGGTAGGTATATTACCACTCGATTGTTAAACGTAACTTACGCACTTACGGAAATATCTATGAACGCGTATTTTAACAACGTATTATTGGAGAAAAATTATGTGAAATTGGAAATATATACATATATTAAGTGAGACTTAATGATATAATTTGAACGCACATGTATTGAATCCCCCATCCTTGGGAAGGAGATCAACTACCAAGTATATACAGAACGTAAACACGAAATAGTTGTCTAACTATTTCCCAAAGACTTAAAACTATAAAGCTAAGGCACGGCCGTCCGTCTAATAGAAATTAGCACCTGTAGGTCGTCGCACAGCTGCGTGAGCAGGAGATACTTGGTAGAGACGCTTCACTGTCAGTTCATGTCCCCCTTTTCTCTAACTGTTTTCAGTTTTCTTAACTGCGGGGGTGAAATACATGTTACTTTGTTTACAAGTACTTTATACATGGTATGGTTAGCGTAAGGAGGTTTACTACTTAGATCATGTGAGTGGGTAGGCAGAAACACCGAGGGACGTAAGCGGTAGATCTATCTGGGTGTAGCGAGCCCAACTCTAGGCCCAACAGAACGGACCTCAGAGAGGCCCAACAGAACGGACCTTGGAGTGACTTTGTACCCGACGCGAAATCTGCTAGGTTGAGTCTTCTTACTTGCACTTCACACATACTAATGGCCTTGCAAACCATTGGTGATCTCTTTTTCCTTACACTGCTACATACCAGGGAACTTTTATACTTACAAGTGTTTTACATACTCACTTACACATGAACTCGCTCAACATTATTGTTGATTTTTCAACTTACATGTATTTCAAGAAATTAAAGATCTGGCACGGTATGTTATGTTTTCCCGCTGCATAAGGGTTCCAAGGTCATCCCAGTTTAGGAAATGTGACTCTTTCCTGGACAAGTCACAAATCTTAAACTGCGTTTATTTCACGTTACTGTTTATGTTGTTCAAGACAATGTTTTACGTTATGATGTTGTAAGTCTCTAAGACAATGGTATGTTACTCTGGTTTTAAAACTTAATCAAATGGATGATCTTGCATGATTTTATTTCATATAGCTTTGTTATGGTTAAGCTATGGTATTAAGAAGTCACACCAAAATTAACCACGCTTCCGCAAAGCCAGGGTCTCACGGATCAGGCGGTGGAGCAGAACAAGTTGCCTAAACGCGTCAGTACTACTACCGCTACTACTTCAGTTACTACTGCTACTCCCAGTGATAACAAGAGGAAATGGGAGGGGGATTCCAGCAAAGGTTCAGCTACCGTTCAGTCTCACGCTCAGCAACGCAAGACCAATGATTATCAGGGTCCGAGTCAGCAGTCGTCTGTTGGACAGGGTGGATATCGGGGAATTCACCCACTATGTAATCGGTGCAACAGACATCACAGTGGACGGTGTCGCAAGGAACGTTGTCAGAGATGTTTCAAACTAGGGCATGAAGCTAAAGACTGCAGGAGTGCGCGACCTGCAAATCAGAATCAACAACTCCCACTACCAGCTCCACAGAACCAGCAACAACAGCCACAGCGAGGGAACCGGGGGTGTTTCCAGTGTGGGGCTGAAGGTCATTTCAAACGTGATTGTCCACAGTTAAACCAGAATCAGAATAACAACAACAACCAGGGCAATGGGAACAACAACAATGGGGGAAACAACAATGGTGCTAGGGGTCGTGCATTTGTGATTGGTCAGGCTGATGCAAGGAACGATCCTAATGTGATTATGGGTAAGTTTCTTCTCGACGACTTTTATGTTACTGTATTATTTGATTCGGGTGCGGATACCAGTTATATGTCTCTGAAAACTAGTCAAATGCTTAAACGCGCACCAACACTTTTGAACACCAAACATGTCGTAGAGTTAGCTAACGGTAAAAGTTTAGAGGCCACACACATAGTTCAAGGTTGTAATCTTATCCTCGCTGGTCAGACCTTCTCTATCGACCTCATTCCTATAACTCTGAGTAGTTTCGACATCGTCATCGGTATGGATTGGTTATCCCAACAACAAGCAGAGATCCTATGCAAGGAGAAGATCATTCGTATTCCCCGTTCTGGTAAAGAACCTCTCGAAGTTCAAGGCGACAAGAGTGGTGTCGTGAGTGGCATCATTTCTTTCTTGAAGGCTCAGAAGTGTTTACGTAAGGGCCACACAGCTGTTTTAGCACTCGTTACCGATACATCGAAGAAAGAGAAAAAGATTGAGGATATTCCTGTAGTACGCGATTTTCCTCAAGTGTTTCCTGAAGAGTTACCTGGGTTACCGCCTCACCGTCAGGTTGAATTTCAGATCGAGCTCGCTCCAGGAGCAGCACCCATAGCTCGAGCACCTTATCGCTTAGCTCCAACCGAACTGGAAGAACTGTCTAAGCAACTGCAAGAACTCTTGGAAAAGGGTTTCATACGTCCTAGCTCTTCGCCCTGGGGAGCTCCAGTACTATTTGTAAAGAAGAAGGACGGTACCTTCCGCATGTGTATAGACTACCGCGAACTAAACAAGGTGACTGTGAAGAATCGCTATCCTCTTCCACGCATCGACGACTTATTCGACCAGCTGCAAGGGTCGAGCTATTACTCGAAGATTGATCTAAGGTCAGGATACCATCAACTGAGAGTCCGGGATGAGGACGTCTCCAAAACAGCGTTCAGAACACGCTATGGCCACTACGAGTTTCTAGTCATGCCATTCGGATTAACGAACGCGCCTGCGGTTTTCATGGATCTTATGAACAGGGTGTGCAAACCTTACCTTGACAAGTTCGTCATTGTTTTCATCGATGACATCCTGATTTATTCGAAGAGTCAGGAAGAACACGAGCAGCACTTACGACTTATTTTGGAACTTCTTCGAACGGAACAGCTATACGCTAAGTTTTCAAAATGCGACTTCTGGCTTCGTGAAGTCCACTTCTTAGGCCACGTGGTCAACAAGGATGGGATTCATGTTGATCCATCCAAGGTAGATTCGATCAAGAACTGGCCTGCACCTCGCACACCGACAGA
This sequence comes from Helianthus tuberosus, assembly GCA_030545235.1. Lineage (NCBI taxonomy): Eukaryota > Viridiplantae > Streptophyta > Magnoliopsida > Asterales > Asteraceae > Helianthus > Helianthus tuberosus. Next base: position 111,834,277 of record CM060411.1, on the reverse strand, counting down.
AATACGCCAATTCTTGGGTTTGGCAGGTTATTACAGACGGTTCATCAAAGACTTCTCGAAGATTGCTCAGCCGCTTACACTACTGACACAGAAAGGTGTTGTTTACCGTTGGGGTAATACACAGGAATCAGCGTTCCAACACTTAAAGGATAGACTTTGTAGCGCACCTATCCTCTCATTGCCTGAAGGCACGGACGATTTTGTAGTCTACTGCGATGCATCTATCCAGGGTCTTGGATGTGTGTTGATGCAGCGGGATAAAGTTATTGCTTATGCTTCGCGCCAACTTAAAATTCATGAACAGAACTACACAACTCACGATTTAGAACTGGGAGCGGTTGTGTTTGCACTCAAGATATGGCGACATTACCTGTATGGCACTAAATGCACCATCTACACAGATCACAGGAGTCTCGAGCACATTTTCAAGCAGAAAGAACTGAACATGCGACAACGTAGATGGGTCGAACTGCTAAACGACTACGAATGCTCAATCAGGTACCATCCAGGCAAAGCCAATGTTGTGGCTGACACCCTCAGTCGAAAGGACACCGCGCCTAAGCGCGTGCGAGCTTTACAACTCACTATACAGTCTAGTCTTCCTTCCCAGATACGAAATGCTCAGGTAGAAGCATTGAAACCAGAAAACGTCAGGGCAGAAGCCCTACGTGGCTCAAGGCAACGCTTAGAACAGAAGGAAGATGGTGCTTATTACGTAACAGGACGCATCTGGGTCCCACTCTACGGTAACCTACGCGAGCTTGTAATGGATGAAGCTCATAAGTCTCGCTACTCGGTACATCCAGGTTCGGATAAAATGTACCACGATATCAAAACTACATACTGGTGGCCTAGCATGAAGGCCCACATAGCAACATACGTTAGCAAGTGCTTGACTTGTGCAAGAGTCAAAGCCGAATACCAGAAACCATCAGGTCCACTTCAACAACCTGAGATACCACAATGGAAATGGGAACAAATTTCCATGGATTTTGTTACAGGCTTACCTAGATCTCAGCGTGGAAATGATACTATTTGGGTGATCGTGGATCGACTCACAAAGTCTGCTCACTTCCTGGCCATTAAAGAAACAGACAAGTTCTCTACCTTAGCAGACATCTACTTAAAAGAAGTGGTTTCGAGGCACGGGGTGCCAACCTCTATTATCTCTGATCGTGACGCACGTTTTACTTCAGAACTGTGGCAAGCAATGCACAAATCTTTTGGCTCTCGTTTAGACATGAGCACAGCTTATCATCCACAGACGGATGGACAGTCTGAGCGCACGATTCAAACTCTAGAAGACATGCTTCGGGCGTGCGTAATCGACTTTGGCAATGGTTAGGAAAAACATCTGCCACTTGTGGAATTTTCGTATAACAACAGCTACCACACCAGCATTAAAGCTGCACCATTCGAGGCATTGTACGGGCGTAAATGCCGGTCACCTCTTTGTTGGGCAGAGGTGGGTGACAGTCAGATCACAGGTCCAGAAATGGTAGTTGATACTACTGAAAAGATTGCTCAAATACGACAACGCATGGCGGCAGCTCGTGACCGTCAGAAAGCATACGCCGATAAAGATAGAAAACTACTCGAATTCCAAGTTGGGGATCGAGCGCTACTCAAAGTTTCGCCCTGGAAGGGTGTGGTTCGTTTTGGAAAACGCGGCAAACTTAATCCACGATACGTCGGACCTTTCGAAGTTATTGAGAAGATAGGCAGGGTGGCCTACAGATTGAACTTACCAGCTGAACTCAGTGCAGTTCACAACGTCTTTCACGTGTCGAATCTGAAGAAGTGTATGTCAGATGAGACCCACATAGTTCCCTTGAAGGAACTCACTATCGACGAGCGGTTGCACTTCGTCGAGGAACCTGTTGAAATCACGGACCGGGATGTTAAGGTCCTCAAGAACACGAGAATCCCTCTTGTACGAGTTCGTTGGAACTCCCGCCGCGGCCCAGAGTTCACCTGGGAGCGCGAAGATCAAATGGAACTCAAATATCCCAAGTTATTCAGAACCAATGCAACTACTACTGAGGCTAAAGCTACCAATACAGAATTTCGGGACGAAATTCCAAATCAACGGGGGGATAATGTGACACCCCAAGAAAACCAGTAATCTTCGCAAACCTGCTCGGGGAGCCGCGATACAATACAGGTAAACAACGTCACACCATTAGCTTTCCTCAGTAACTGCATGCTAAATTTCGAGACGAAATTTCTTTTAAGTTGGGGATAATGTGACAACTCGAATTTCCGACATTCTTTATTCGCATTTATTGCACGTTGAGTTTGACTGTTTAGTTGTTTGACTCGTCTGACTTGTGACTGTATGCTTGCGTCATATTAAACTATTGTGTTGCATGATTATGTGTTTGATTGTATAACATGGAACTTGTCGAGAAACATAAGCTGTTTAAGAATTTTAGAACCCGACGAAACACAAGTGTGTTTCGCCAAACACAATCTCGACGAAACAAACTGTTTCGCCGGCCCAGTAATACGCCGAAGCCCAGTTATGGGCCCAACCTTGTTACGTGAGTTTCATATCACAAAACTGTTTCATTCGTGAAACTTATCATCACAACCGAAAACCCTAGAGCTCCCTTCTCTCCGTGACGGCAAATACGTGTACTCGAATCTCCCCGTAATCGATCTAGTTATTATTCCGTTCATCTCGGTGAGTGCGTATTCGTTAACTCGGTCTCATTGATGTTCTGTTTATTCATCATATGTTTGTGTATATGATTGATGCGTGTTACTGCTGTGATTATAAGAATATGATGATGATATAGATTTCGATATGCATGATGTTGTCGGATATATATACATATATACAATTCTATGCGAAACTTAATACGATCGAATACTCGGTTCTGGACGTTGTTAATATGATCTGGTTCTGAATGCAAGTTAGCATCTTGATAGGGTTCGATGATGTGATGTTGTAATCGATATGTTATACACGTAAACTAGGGTTCATGCTAGACGTTAAAGTGTTGTGATGATTATATTATGATGATGATTCGATGATTCTGTGATGGAATGATTACTGCATGATTGATGATTATTGATGACGGCTGTTAGAATAACTAGGGTTTTCTGTATGATTTCGTAACTAATATGACGTAACTGATCTATTTGACGAAACAGAACTCTCGGCGAAACAGAAAGTGTTTCGCCAAAGGCAGTCGACGAATTAGACTTCTGTTTCGCCAAACATGACCACGACGAAACAGGAGACGTGTTTCGCCAATAATGTGTTTCGCCAACTGTTGTGTTTCGCCAATATGTGTAATCAGCACAGTAACTTGAGTAATTCTGTTAAGTGTTAACTGGAATATTTAACTGCTGTTAAGTGTAACCATCTTGTATATGATTGTGAATACATGCTACATGTTTATACGTGAACAACTTGAACACAAACTGATTATGTATACGTGCGTACTCTAGGACGTGATTGATTTACTTTGAGCACATACTTAGCATACCGAGCAAACCAAGGTGAGTTCACACAGCCAAGGCATGGGGTTCCCAGGGTGGGAATGGGTTTGGATTATTTACTTGTACTTACCTAGCTTATGGAACTTAGTTATATGGTCCTCGGGTGAGGAAGGATTATTGATAAGATACGGCTAGACTAGTGATACTAATAGAACTGATCTTCGCACACACGCCGGGGATGGCCGCGATAATATGACTGATCTTCGCACACATGCCAGGGTTGGCCGCGATATTATGACTAATCTTCGCACACATGCCTAAGGAGGCCGCGAACTATACACTAAACTTCGCACACATGCCGGGTGGCCGCGATACAAATATACCTAGTCTAGAATACTCGGGAAGTTTTCCCCAATCATCGCACACATGCCTAGAGGGCCGCGATATGAACTAATATGATACATGACTAAAGGAACGAATACAAGGCTTACTATACTATTACTATTACTGAACTATTAACTGTGAACTCGCTCAACTAGTTGTTGACTCTCTGTTGCATGCCTTGCAGGACCTTAGGTACTTATGGAGCTTGCACAGGGAGGAGCAGGTCGTTGTGGGCACGGATTGTGGAACTTATGTTGAAACATTAAACATTGAATTTATTGCTTACGTTGGGTTTACATTTTATGCTTCCGCTACACACTTAACATGTTTTGTTTGAACACCTTTCATATCGTTTGGTTTAAATTACATTTAATACTTATTATGTTTGATATGATTGGTGGCTTGATCCTGGTCAGTCACGCCTCCAAGCGGTGATACTCCGCGTGTGGATTTTGGGGGTGTGACACAAGGAGATGAAATTCAGGGTTGGGAAAAGAGTAGAGGACGACCCCATCAACTACATGGATGTCATAGACTCAAACTTGGATGATGCTCTCCGACGGTGCAACACGGGATACGAGACATCCTGCTCAGGTAACATATGACTGACTTTGGGTCTAGCCAAGGACCCTTATAAATGTGGTGCACCACGGAGGCATTCCGAGGAACTATCCGTAGTTTTTAGTTTAATTTAACTTTTATATTTTCTAGTTTAGTTTTATTTTTCAGGAATAAACCACACTCAAAAAGATGGAGGATGCCAAAGGGAATGTTAAAACCACACCCTATGCACAAAAACAAAGCCTCCCGATAACTTTTCCAGCATTTTAGCATGGGGCCGTGCTCAGCCCAACACGCCCCGTGCCCAGGCTCTGCAGAAAAATTGCCCAGTTTAGTTAACTGGCCACGGGCCATGCTCATTGAACACGCCCCGTGGCCGGCCTTCTGTTAACATTATGACACTAGCGATCTGACCACGGGGTCGTGCCCGGACCACACGAGGCCGTGGCCAGACGCCCAGTATGTAGCAACTCTCACTAAAAGTCCTATTTATTATTTTAATTAGTCTAATAGGAAACCCTAATTGAGAAACCCAAGTGATTCTGCAGAAACCCTAAGATTTCCAGAACAATCAGAATCAGGATTAGGGCCCCTAAAACTCAGGGGGGGTATTTTCTAGTTACGATTATCCACAAAATAAGCTGTCAAATTCGAATTTATCCATTTTGTCGACTCAGCTAGGCTAGTCCCACGCGTGGCAACACTATAAGAATGAGGTGTCCCTTACGGACCGTAAGGGAGAATGCTTACGGTCCGTAAGCGGTTCAAAATCGGTGTATAAATACAGAACATTGGCACTCGATTTCTGGCTCTGAAACGTCGTAGAAATTCCAATTCTACGCTGAGTTATAGTCGAAATACTACAATTAACACACACGGATCACTAATCGACGCCGCAATCAGGGTAATAACTCGATCGCTATTACTATTCATTGTCCGATCGATCAATATATCCAATGGATGTTTAAGTGCTGCCCACATTAGGGTGATTCTTTGTCATTAGTCGTTAATTCGATGGATGTTTAAGCATAGCACTTTGTCATTCGTTGTGAGGGTTTGATCTCGTGAGTTATCGTAAATGCTGTATTAAGTTACTAACCGAATTGTGTGCCTGTTATTAAATTAGGTTATTAAGCTTATCAGTAGGCTAAACTCTACCTCATACCAAAGTAGATGCTAATTCTCAAAAGAGTTAGAATCAGGAAGCTTGTTAAATCAAGGTGAGTTCACAGACTTTCTACAAGGCACGGCCATCCTCAGTAGGTAGGATGCCACTCCACTAATCTTCGCACACATGTCTGGGAGACCGCGATACATACGAATTCTCCAGAGTGCAGAATAACGTACGTTCGTCCTAGGTAGGACAACAAAACAAAACTTCGGGATAATCCTACGGGCTAGTAAGCCAGAGAACAGAAACCGTGAATTCACTCAACTTTGTTGTTGACTCGTTATTACATGCCTTGCAGGTCGTTAGATCCCTAGCTTAAGGAGCTTGCACGAGGAGGCGTGGTCGTTGTGGGAAAACATTTCAATTAATATTAAACTTATGTTTTGTGCTTCCGCTGTAAACTCAAACTATGTTTTGACACCAATTGTATTGTGTTGGATTTTATAAAAATTACTTACATGCTTTGTTCAATATGATTGGTGGCTATGATCCTGGGCATGTCACGCCTCCAAGGCGGAGTGGGGTTTTTGGAGGGTGTGACAGAGTGGTATCAGAGCCATTGGTTATAGTGAACTTGGTTTTAAAATGGGAAAAATATTTTTTGATAAAACCAGACTATAACCTGTACAGTGTTCAATAATCCACAACGATGCTTCGTTCCAAGTGCAAGACCCAATACTTTACGGTGTTCTATAATATTTATTTTAAGTGCTATGGGTTAAGGTTAAGTCATCCCTAAGTATTTCATGTATACAACCTTAAGAAATGTCTATCTGAAAATTTCTGGTAGTATTTCTTTAAGACATAGAGATAAATGAAAAGTTTAAAAGATTAGTACTAGTATCCTTACTTATTTAAGTAAATCTCGAGGACGAGATTTCTATAAGGAGGGGAGAATGTAGCAACTCTCACTAAAACTCCTATTTATTATTTTAATTAGTCTAATAGGAAACCCTAATTGAGAAACCCAAGTGATTCTGCAGAAACCCTAAGATTTTCAGAACAATCAGAATCAGGATTAGGGCCCCTAAAACTCAGGGGGGGTATTTTCTAGTTACGATTATCCACAAAATAAGCTGTCAAATTCGAATTTATCCATTTTGTCAACTCAGCTAGGCTAGTCCCACGCGTGGCAACACTATAAGAATGAGGTGTCCCTTACGGACCGTAAGGGAGAATGCTTACGGTCCGTAAGTGGTTCAAAATCGGTGTATAAATACAGAACATTGGCACTCAATTTCTGGCTCTGAAACGTCGTAGAAATTCCAATTCTACGCTGAGTTATAGTCGAAATACTACAATTAACACACACGGATCACTAATCGACGCCGCAATCAGGGTAATAACTCGATCGCTATTACGATTCATGGTCCGATCGATCAATATATCCAATGGATGTTTAAGTGCTGCCCACATTAGGGTGATGCTTTGTCATTAGTCGTTAATTCGATGGATGTTTAAGCATAGCACTTTGTCATTCGTTGTGAGGGTTTGATCTCGTGAGTTATCGTAAATGCTGTATTAAGTTACTAACCGAATTGTGTTCCTGTTATTAAATTAGGTTATTAAGCTTATCAGTAGGCTAAACTCTACCTCATACCAAAGTAGATGCTAATTCTCAGAAGAGTTAGAATCAGGAAGCTTGTTAAATCAAGGTGAGTTCACAGACTTTCTACAAGGCACGGCCATCCTCAGTAGGTAGGATGCCACTCCACTAATCTTCGCACACATGTCTGGGAGACCGCGATACATACGAATTCTCCAGAGTGCAGAATAACGTACGTTCGTCCTGGGTAGGACAACAAAATAAAACTTCGGGATAATCCTACGGGCTAGTAAGCCAGAGAACAGAAACAGTGAATTCACTCAACTTTGTTGTTGACTCGTTATTACATGCCTTGCAGGTCGTTAGATCCCTAGCTTAAGGAGCTTGCACAAGGAGGCGTGGTCGTTGTGGGAAAACATTTCAATTAATATTAAACTTATGTTTTGTGCTTCCGCTGTAAACTCAAACTATGTTTTGACACCAATTGTATTGTGTTGGATTTTATAAAAATTACTTACATGCTTTGTTCAATATGATTGGTGGCTATGATCCTGGGCATGTCACGCCTCCAAGGCGGGGTGGGGTTTTTGGAGGGTGTGACACAGTATCATAAAAAAAATTGTTTTTCAACACCGTTTACGCATTCGAATCAACCTAAAAACTTATTTTTGGGACACATTGAGGACAATGTGTAATTTAAATGTGGGGGGACGCTAAACCCTTGAATCTTGCAAGTGCTAATAACAAGCCTTACACAAAACTTTATTGGAACCTCAAATCACCCCAATTTTTTTCAAAAAAAAAAATCAATTTTTTTACTTATCTTGGTTTAATTCAAGAATAACAAGTTCTAAAAAAGGTTATATTTTTACAAATTTACAACCGATAGCGTCGTGATAAAAAGAACCGAATAAGAAAATTATGAAAAGGCATGATATATCTAATTAAAATTGGATTATATATACTTGATCATATTGTAAACCTATTCCCACAACAAGTGAGTTTTGAGCCTTTATTGAGCATACAAGCATATATCTTTAAACTAAATGCTCATTTTTCGTTTCTTGTGTGAATAGCCGCTCGGTTCTTATGACTCTAGAACTTGCCACAACGATACATTCTCAGTCCTTACCAACTTGAACCCAAGTAAGTAAATGATAGATGCATTAGGACTAACCCTTTTTCCTTTCAACACCATTTTTTCATCTTTTTTATCACCTACCTAAAATCCCCCTAGTTAACCCCTTTGAGCCTAAACCTTTTCATTTCAAAACCCACAAAACAAACACCCTTTACCCACCAAAACCTTTTTTCTTTTCAACCCCTTTGTTTTAGTAAAAAGCTCGGTTATCTTGTGACATAAAAAAAAGTCCGGCAATAAACAAACAAGTTCCTCAAAAAATCTTGTTTGAATGTGCTTAGTTTGAATAAAAGTCACAAAAACAAAAAGTTTTACGACAACCGACGTTTTTTACGCTTTTAGCCATTTTACTAACCACTAACCAAAACCACCTACCCTTAGCCCAAGCCTAACCCTTCCCCAAAGTCCTTTAGATATTTACGAAGGTTTATAGTTAAAAAGGAGGAAGTTTGATCGCTTGGAAAGCATATGGTAGAAGTAAGTTCAATGCCGGTCTCGAGTGCTTCACAAAAATACATCTTCGGCCGAGTGTTGAGTGATCTCCCGTGAGGTATGTGAACTTGTATATAAATGGAATTTAAGAAAAGGCATGTTATGCCCAAATAAATAATTTTTCTTATAAAGTGTTCTAAATAAATCATTACGAATATGATTGTAAATAAAATAAAAATAAAACCCAATAAAAGATCTTGGATTCCCGACACTCAAGATGAGCCCAAAAACTTCTCTACCTCTTCCATTTGGGTGTGTAAGCCACATATTAAAGAGTTTTGCTTGAGGACAAGCAAAGATTCAAGTGTGGGGGTATTTGATATGTGCAAAATGAAACATATAAATTACTGTTAGACTCTGTATGCCCAAGACACATATTAAATTGATGTGGCTAGTACGTTATGATCCAAATCGAGTCATACCCAAGTACAAGCTAGACAAACACTTATAATATTTATTTGTGATATGATCAAATAAATAAATATCAACACTTATAATATTTAGAAATTGGTTTTCTAAATAATTGCACTTGAAAAACAAATAAATTATATGGAAAATTTATTTTGAGACAATATTTTATTTTGTTATTTAACGGGTTAAATAACATTTTAAAATGTAGTATAAGTCTTATAACATATGGTGTTATAGTTTTATAAAAGTTATAAAATTATATAAGACTTAAATTATTAAAAGAAAATTATTGAATTTTTTTTTTAAATAAAGTGGGCCGCCCCCCCCCCCCCTTGGTGTCTTCCCAAGATCATTTTGGTCCAATGAGAATGCATGTATTTTTACATGGCTAGTTGGTCCATGATTGGGTACAATGGGTGACACATTCTCTCACCTCCTTTTAATTATTTTTGTATGACAAAAAAATGGGAGGAGAACTTGAAGAATATTAGAGATAATTTTCAAGTGTAAGACTTGAAATTCTTCTCTCTAAAAATCGGCCATGAGGGGCCATTGAAAAAGTTTTTCAGGTTTGATTTTCAAGTGCATAAAACTCCATAATCTTCTCTCATAATTTCGGCCATGGTGGTAGATTTAGAGGGATTTTCAAGTGAGTTTTAAGTGTAAATCCTAGCTAAACTTAAGTGTTTGTTGGAAGGCTTGGGGTATACAAGCTTGAGGTATTCTACACTTGAAGACTACCAATCAAGAAGCATCATCTTTTTCATATGTTTTACTCCTTGGAAGGTAGTATTCTTGAAACACTCTATGGTCGAGTTTTAATTTTGATAGCATGCATGTTCGTATATAGATCCGGGAATTGGGTTTTACATATAAAATGAGTTTTATATCAAGAAAGTAACATGTTTTAAATAAATATTCCGCTGCGTTTTTATTTTATAAGGATAAAATAACTTTGATAAACATGTGAAAAAAACCCAACAATGGCATCTAGAGCCGCTTATATGAGTGCATGCTTCATAGGATATGAAATTTTCGGGTTTCTGGTTTGGTTAAACCCTATGGCCGAAATTTTTCATCATGGTTCTCCTTTTGTTTTTCAAGATTATTTTCATACATGCATAAAAGTATCTTGAAAAATTATGTCATTTGGATGATTGTTTTGTTTGCACAAAAAAACCCACTTTTTCGGTTTTTTCATTCTTGACCGATGTGACAACTGTCAAAAATCCAGGTATCCATACAATTAATTAATCTTGATTAAGTGCTTAATGACTGGGCTGAATTACAATTAATTGCTTTCTGATTACTGCATCATACTTACATGTGCATCACATTTCATGCTATCACATCATTTTTACATACAAACTTTAGTGACATAAACAATGCACAAAGCACAACTAGCACAGTTAGCGGATAACTCAGAGAAATGCTGACGATGTTCAGTACATAGACAAACAGTGTTTTGAGACCCCGTTTGGGCCAGAGATAAGGTACTACACTAGTATGGTGTGTAGGGAAGTAAGGACCACAAAACTACTTTTCTAAGAGATAGTTTAAGTGCCGGAAAGTGACTAGAACTTACCAAAAGAGCAGAATTCTGCAGAAAATTCAGCAAATCAGCATTTAAATACATTAATATTATGTAGAAACATGACTAAATGGTCCTGAATGCTTTCCTAAGTGTCGGGAATTAAAAGTGTCACAAAAGGTAACATAATGAACACTAAACGATATAGTTTGACACTTTAACGAACTGGTATCTAACCGAACAATCGGACACTACCCGAAACACCAAAATTAAATTTTATCACCTCCAACTATTGGCTATTGGCCGTTGTCACCCTCAACTATCACTTTGACGCCCGTCACCCCCAACTTAACACTTAGTGTGTTCTGTCACCACGTCGTTAACTGATAACTAACTTTTGATCCTGTTACTACACTTTTTAGGGTGTCATAGGGATCTTGGGAAGGTTTTAGGGATCTTAGGACACCCCCAAAAGTATAGAAACAAGATCAAAAGTTAGTGATCTGGTGACAGAACACACGAAGTGTTAAGTTGGGGGTGGTGGGCGTCAAAGTGATAGTTGGGGGTGGCAACGACCAATGGCCAATAGTTAAGGGTGATAAAATCCAATAACCCTATTTCTGAGCTAGTTATGGGCCCCGAACACCCTAACACACTAAATAACACATAATGTACATAACACCCTAACTAATACTTGAGATCTAAACTAGAATGGGACTTAATGGTTTAAACCTATGCTATACCCCCCCTACATATTTACAGCCCCACCATCAAGATCCTAATTGATCTTACTAGATATTACTTAGATCTTGTGAGATTTGCAAAAGATTATGCATTGTACTTTGGAAGACATATTAACCCTTAGATATAAGCTAAACATGGTTATAAGATCATAACTCTCATTCATCTCACCACACTTCAACTCACACCACTCACCTCCTCCCCTCTCCTCCCACTCTCTGCTGAGAGCCACCCCCACCCCACCATCATCCTTCAATCTTGTTCATCCAATCTCAAGTAAACACAAGGTGTAAGAAGGTCTCTAATGAAGCTCGGTGGTCTCGGATCTTGAAGGACCTCTTCCAATAGCTTTTATCCAACACATTTATCATCTTCTCCATCAAGTGTTCTTCCCTAGCCTTGTGCTAGTAGTAAGGCCCTTATGATCTCTTAATACTTCATATATTGTTGGTTAGAAAATGATACACATTGATAATCTTGATGAACACTAAGGAACATAATCATAAATCTCTAACATAAGCTTATTTACATATGAAGTCATGTTGATTTGGGTTTAATTGCTTCTTGATGATTGATTATTTGTGTTCGTAAGGTTAGACCTCATAAGAAACCTACTAGATTGTGATTAAACACATGATCTAGCAAGTTAAAGTGATGATCTTGTGAAAGACCAAGATCAACATACTTTATGTCTTTCATGAACTTGAATAATAAAAGTTATTTTCATATGATGATGATTTAAACAAAATACAAGTCTTGTAAGTGGATGGTTTCTAAAATAGTTTTCCAAAGAAACCAAGTTAAATCACAAGATTTACATGAACATTGTTTTTAAAGAAAATAATCATGTTTCTAGTAGTGAAACAAGTATAAGACTACATTGTTTACAAGAAAAATTCAAAAGAATGATTTTTGGAAAAATCATCTAGTAAGTTGTAAACACTTAAATCTTTCAAAATGAGATTTTTAAGGAAGTAAACACACTTTAAAGGGTAACTAAACCTACTAAACACACTACCAAGTCACTACAAGTTTTTATGAAAGTTCAAGTTCATGATTATTGTGTAGATAGCAATATTTTGGCACTTGGTAAGTATAAGTTGTTTAAGGTTAAATTGTTGATTGTTTGTGATGATTTTTGAAAAGAAAATGATATGCTTTGATAGCATGGACACCTCCATTTTAGGGGAAACTATTGCAAAATTTTCTAAAAATATAAACACTTAGAAAAATATTTTCTAACAAGTATTTGCAAGTGACTTTAACTATGGTTTTCAATATAAACTTTGCCGTAGAATTTGTTACAAAAATACAAGTATTGAAGGTTGGTTTTTATAAATAAAAATGGGTAAATATGTATTTAGAATATATACATGTATATTAAAGACACTTGTGTGAATATTTGCATACTTTGTGAAATAGTTATATTATTTTAGGGTAAAATAATATGACTTAACAAAATACCAAGAAATTACAATCCAAAATATTACCGGAAATCTCATGGAATAAATATACAAGTTAACACACATAATATTGTGAAACCGCACAAGAATGTAACTTACAAAATACCCCAGAAAATACATCTATGAGCATATTTTTGGTAAATAGTATTTTGGACACCAAAAGAATGAAAATGAGATTTTTATGATTACTACAAAATCACATCATATTTTTGACAAGGAGCAAATATAATATTTTTGGGAAAGATATATATATTCTTGGGTAAATTTGAATTACATTATTTTGGATAAAAATAAGTTTTTATATATTTTCTAAGTGGGACTTGAAAATATATTGTTTTGGAAACAGATATTGGATATTTATTAAGAAAATACGTACACACTGGAATACGACGCCAACACATGGCAATATATACCAATACAAGAATATGAATACACATGTATGAGATACCTCCATCCTTGGGAAGGAAATACGAATACAAATACTTGAGAAGTGTTGTTACAAGATATCGTTTAACAATATTACGCCAACACATGGCAAGATATACCAATACAAGAATATGAATACACATGTATGAGATACCCCCATCCTTGGGAAGGAAATACGAATACAAATACTTGAGAAGTGTTGTTACAAGATATCGTTTAACAATTATTCCAAAGTTAAATATAGTTTAAGTTAAAATAATTAATATTCTAACAAATAATTATATGCTTGGAATAATAATGAAGGCACTTTAAAACGTAACTCAAAGGCACTAATTAAGACCAAGTCAAGGCACGAACCGCTCGTCTAATGGACCTTAGTACGCATGTAGGTAGTCGTGCGTTCTAGAGGAAGCTTTGAGTTACATCGGATACAAGGAACGCAAAACTGTGAGTTCATGTCCCCCTTTTCTTTTAATTGTTTTTAGTTTTATACTTCGGGGGTGAAATACATGTTACATACTGATTACAAACAATTACAAATGGTATGGTTAGCTAAGGAATGTACTGCTAGATCACGTGAATGGGTAGGCGATTAACTTAAGACCATTAATCCTTGTATAAGGACCGAGGGGCATGAGTGATAGATCTATTGAGTGTTGCGAGCCCCACCCATGGGCCTGCGAGTTGGCCGCATGTGGTGACTATGTTATTCCGCAAAAGGGGCCGGTACGAAATATGCATATAGGTTTGAGTGCTTCCTATGCCATGTCACTTATATTAATGTATTAGCTACACATTAATTGATCTGTTTTTCCTTGTTGCTTCATACCGGTTTACAAGTACATACATACATACATACAAAGGTTTTCAAGGATGATTTGTGCACACATACTAAACACATGAACTCGCTCAACTTTTTTTGATGTTTTCAAACTACATGTATTTCAGGAAACTAAGTATGGATCTGGCGGGCGTTGGAGTGTCAAGTCTTGTTGAGAATAAAAGATGTCATCCACGGTCTTTGGGTTTGGGCAGTGTGTCTTATTCCTGGACGAGACACGCCTTCCAAACCTTAGTTACATCTAATATCTTTTGATGAGTCCTTAGTAAACTCATAAACAATTTGTTTGGGTTTGTAAAACTTGAGTTTGAAGTCTACGTTTTAAACAATGTTGTTATGTTTTAAACTCATTTAATGGATGACAAATCTATGGTTTTATCATATAGTTGTTGTTATGATTCAATGCAATGATATTAAGAAAGTCACACCGTAATCACGCTTCCGTAAAAGTCAGGGTGTGACAACCGAAAAGTAGGTTATAAAAAGGAAACCATTTTTGCTTCTTGAATTTTATATATATGTGGATATATATTTTGGTGTTCATAACCTAGCCATGACCTTGTGTGAATATGTTGAATGTTTGTGTTTGTGATTTGTATTTAATTATTTCAATGGGTTGTAATAATTAATTATCTTTGTTCTTCCATTTGTAAAAATATGTAATTTATTTATTTTCATTTAGTATGTAAATAAATAGATTAGGTGCATTTTATTTTTACTAGAAAAATGTATTAGGATACTTTTTTGTAAAAGAAGATGCACACAAAATGCGGTTTTGGTTTTGGCCAATTTCGGGCCTAAAGGACTTCATAGTTCTTAACGGGATTTTAGCCCGATAACCAAAACACATTTTTGAAGTCCAAAGGAGTTTGGATCTGAATTTAAAAGACATTTGGAAACCCAAAAAATGTGAAGAAATCACAACACAAGAAGAAGACTTGAAGCATTTGGATGCGGGATCAAGTGGGAGTTCAACGACACATTATTTGTATCAATATTCACCCTTTAGGAAGGACCTTTTGACACACTTGTTTCGGCTAACAAGTGTGGTCAAAATAGTTGGCTATGGTCATGCAACTATTGATATGTGTGTTGTGCTTGTGTGGTTGCTTATTTATATTGTTTTGATGATATTTGGATATGCATGCTTAACAAACTAATAATCAACAACAAGCTTAAAATTGGTTCTTTAAAAATCATTAAAAATGGTTAATAAAAGGTTATTAAAAATTAATGATTTTTATAATAAAATGGGTTTTATTAAAAAGAACCTCGAAAATTTGTTTTCACAAAAGTACCACTGATTTGAATGCATTCAAATGTATGGTACATAAAGTTTTCTAAACTAGAATTTTGAAAACTCAAAATCCCTTTTATAAAACAAGTCAAACACCATCCTTTTATATAACACTCGAATCACTTGGGAACTCTTTTGTGGGATAAAGGTCACCTAACCACATTTGAGGGAACTTGTATGTTTGAGGTGGGGTTACCATGTTTGTGGGATAAAGGTCTCCTAACCACTTATATGTGTAAACTCATATATGTGTGTAAGTTGGACGACTTGATTTGAAAACCATGAACTTAGGGTCACCAAAGCATGGGGAACAAAGGTGTTGATGGGATTAAACATGCCAACTTAACATAAAGATGTTTAACCGATCCCATATGGCTAGAAGTTGCAAAGGGTTGCAATCATCAAATGTTGACTACCTTGTTAATTTAAATAATGGGATAAAGGTCATCTAACCAATATTTAAATGTAACGTTGGATTCTAGATTTTAATTATTAATTATCTATGAGACATTAAAGGGTATTAATGATTAAAATATAATAATATCGAAAATACTAAAATTGAACCTTGTTAAAATTTTGTAGATGGCCGCTAACAATATTACCCAAACCGTCCGTAACCTATCACTAAGAACAATCCTTGAAAAGGATCGTCTCAATCATAACACTTCATGGATTGATATCGAAACTTGAGAATCGTTCTCAAGCAAGAAAAGATATCCTATGTGTTGAACGATCCCATTCTCGATAAGCATCTTATGGGAGATGAGGATGCCTATAACGATTGGATTAAGTATATCGAGGATACCATGCAAGCCTCTTGCCTCATGTTAGGAACTATGATTCCCGAGATTCAAAAGGATTTTGAACATCATAGGCATACGACATGATTAACCAATTGTAGGAAATGTTCCTAAGGGTAGAACGCTTCGAAACGGTTCGAGCGCTTCATGCATGTCGAATGGAGGAAACCCAATCGATATCTTCGTATATCTTTAAGATGAAAAAGCCACATTGATCACCTCGAAAGGCTCAATATGGATAAAAGGGCTTTATCCATTCTAACGATCAATGAGGATGGCAACAAGAAAGGGCATCACCCCGACACCAAAGCAAATGTTGCAAATGGAAACGGGCACATCAAAGGGAAAGGAAAAAGAAAGTGTGACAACTCGAGTTTTCAAGGTCTTTCCTCTACACGTTAATTGTTTGGTTATTGTGTTGCACGACTTGTTGCCTTGTAATTTACATGTTTGATATATGTTGAGATGTTGTTGAGATCTTGTGTTATTATTTATTATACAACTTATGTGATTAAAGTGTCTAGTTATATAAACTTATGAGCTGAATGAGAGTTAGGAACTATCTCGACGAAACCAAGGGGTTTCGTTATATCCACCTCGACGAAACATCCAGAGTTTCGCCACATCTCTACTCGACGAAACCTGAGGGTTTCGCCATGGCTATCATGACGAAACACAGGGTTTCGTCGGCCCAGTTCACTGCGAAGCCCAGTAAGGGCCCAACTCTTATACGCGAATATATAATGACTTAGGGTTACGTAAAAGCTCAGCAGTTATCAATTTTCAAACCCTAGAGTTCTCCCTCTGAGCGACGGCAATCTTGTGTTCTCGAAGCCCTCTAGATCGATCAAGTTAATATTTCAGTTTATCGCGGTTAGTGTTTAACTCTTACATGATTAATGGATTGATATTATTGTAAACTGTTTCATTGAAATCAGTATGGATTGATGCTAAGTAATGCTTATGTTCATGTTTAGATGATGAATTGATTATAATAGAATCTAGATTATCGGTTACAGATTCGTATGTCGAGATTGGATTGCTTGATGATTTATTAGTTAGTAGATAGGGTTTGATGTTCTGTCATGAATCATTTAGACTAAACCTGATGTTTATGAATGCAATTGTTTATGCCACTGTTCATGTTTGATTTGATATTTGTATACCATGATCAGCACTTGATTGGATGTTAAATGAATATATCTTATAGCCTTGCCCGTATCAATGATTACTATGTTGTATGATATGTTCGATGATAGTGTGAAACGGCTGATAATGATGATTAGGGTTTCTGTGTGAGTAACTGATGACACGACGTAACTTATGCTTTCTGACGAAACGCTGATGTCGACGAAACCTGGGGGTTTCGTCAACATAGGCCACGACGAAAACCTAGGGGTTTCGCCAAGGGTAATAACGACGAAACCTTAGGGTTTCGTCAAATGGGAATCATGACGAAACAGGGAGTTTCGTCAAGTGGGTAAACTGCACAGTGTCACACCCCGACCGCGGAAAACAACAAATTGCGGCGGAATCGTTGGGGAGTGTTGTAACAGAATCATTGTTTCATAACACACGGAAATTTGAAGTTTCGTTTTATTAAACATTAATTATTTATATCGTCGGGAAATCTAAATAAAAAAGTTAAACATAGTCTATCATTGTTATTAAGTCACTAAGGCCTCGTCCAGTCCTATGTGAGCATGCATCCTAGCAATCAACATCGTTCAACAACACCTGAAACATATTTGAAAACAAAGTCAACAAAGAAATGTTGGCGAGTACATAGGGTTTTGAGAGTGTCGGATTCATAGCTTGTTTACATGTTGCAATACTTAATTAAAAACCTTGTTTTGAAAAGTATTGTATTGCGGCATAACTAACCAACTCAAATCAAGTTGGTTATAGTGTATAAAATCTCGTAGCCATGATTCGTAACCCAAAACATTTATTTAATAAAATCTCGTTAATAAAACGCGTTAATAAAACTCGTATAGTTTATATCGTTTCAAAAACCTCATTTTTGTGACATCGTTTCAAATTGTTTACCCAAGTGAACTAAATCACGCCACGGTATGTAATATGATGAAAACATATATATATATAGGAAGTACCAGCGGCGTATCCACCATGCTTTCATCACATCACACCCGTCCCGTTATCTAAACACTAACCGAAAACCAATCGTTTACCCAAATCGTTTAATTCGTTAAAAATCTCTTTAGTCGTTTAAATCATTCTCGTTTTAGATCGTGAAACTACTTTTGATTGTCTCGCTAATAACATCCAAACCTTCATGACTCGACTATCTCGCCTATCGCTTCTCGCATTAATAAACCACCAAAGGGTAAATTAACAATCACAGATTCAGTCGTTACCCACCTAACCCACACATAACCATGGGTGCAGTCTGATAACGGGATTTGTCAGATCCTATGGTACCATAACCTAATATTGGTCGGTTCGCCCAAAATTAATGAATGTCATTCGTTATGTAACTACCACCAACAAGTTCGTTCACATTATCAAAATCGTTATTAGTTTTGTATAAACCATCTCAATCATTTTGAAACCATTGTTAGAATATTGAAATCGTTTTGATACATATGAATCACCCCAAAACAATCGAAAATAGTAAAAAGAGGGGATCTATGTACTCACCTTTGGGTGCGTTTTTATATGTTAACACAATCCCTCAATTTATTCGTCCTAAATTAAATAAGAATGATTTAATAATCAAAAACTCACAAAAATACCGAAGTTTCTCCGATACTTATTTTGGTGTATTTGTATATATGTACTCAAGCGTAATACACATAATCTTGTCCACACTAACACATCATCATACGCATATTGTAAAACACATAGCACATTGTAACACATAAAATAACCTATGAACAACCCATTCTAGTTATGTCGAAAAGCACTTATTTTAGCGATTCGGTAACATTTTTGGGCATCGAAAGTCACGTATGACTAACCAAACACTAAGTAAACTTAATATAAGTTAAATTAATTATTTTTATAGCAAAAATATCAGTTTAGTTACTGATCTAAAATAGTTTAATAAAAATCCTCCGAAAAGGCGATTTTTGACCGTTTTACCGCATAGTTTTGCATCAAACGTTACCCGAACCTTCCCAAATCGAAATGACTTGAAATTTTAACACAACCCATTTTATTTATAGAATAAAATAATGGTTATACTCATGATAGTGCAGGTCTTAAACAAAGCACATAATTCATGCAAATTTCACTTAATTTACCACTTTTTAAGCTATATGTACAACATGCAAAGCTAGTAAACCTATGTTAAAGTTTCATGCCACTATAATACATCAAATAATATTATTTTTAGTGTTTGTAACCTGATCTAAAACAGTTTTTGTCATATAACCATTTTTCATCATTTCTTGAGCTTTAAATCAACATATTTTCACATGTACAAGTGCCTAAAGCATACTATCATAACATCAACATTTTATATGGGTTTAGATGCATCAAATATGTGATATATATTCAGGTTTATTTGCTGATGTTATTTATATTTAACATATCCTACATAAATCACCAAATACTTGCATTTTTACCACCATTCATGAACATGTAACAACATAAACAAGTACTTAACAAGATATCAAACTCTAACTCAAAAATAAACTCATATACACACATATATATGTACGGTTATATACATATATATACACCACCATTTTTGTTTGTTTCAAGACCCATTTCATTTTAGATTTCAAGTTTAGTGAAAATCCTAAGATTCAAGAGAAACTTCAAATCATCAAGAACAACCAAGAATCAAAGTATGATTTAAAAATAAATGTTATACCTTCAAGATTCAAATAGGTTGTGAGATGAGATTTTGATGATAGGAAGCTTGTAATCACTTGACAACACCTTGGGAACACCTTTGTATCTTCATACTAACTTGAAGGTTGCTAGAAATGGTGTTGAATATGAAGAACAAGATTGAAGAAAAGATGAAGATGGAGAGAGAGAGAGGGAGGAGACGGTTTGGGAGAGAGAGAGTGGAAGGAGTTGGAGTGTGGTGTTGAGTGAAATGATCTTAGAAGGATTTTATAAGAGATATGTAAGAGATTTTGGAAGATTTCATGTACATATACTTATCCAAAATAATCTACCAAGATCTTACAAAATATATGGTGGGGCCACCATAATATTGTGACCGTAAGTTGTATGGGGGGGGGTTAAGTGTAATTTTGTTGGTATATAAGATAGAAGTAGGTGTTTAACTGGGTACCGAGTATTTTATCTAGCGTTTAAATCCCGGTTTATGACGTTCTAAATTATTTTTATTTCTTAATAAAAATAAACTCGCCAAAATATTACTGAAATAAATTTCAGTTGCCAAGACTGGCTGCGTTGTCTGCGTTTTGCAGTAGAAGCACTGTGTCGCGCAGAAACACACGGTACGCGCTTAAACTTGAAAAATAACGTTTTTAGGCGTTTTAATTTATTTTTCAACACGAACCTGATTAAAATAAAATTTTAATCATAACAGAATATTTTTGGGATTTAAATATTATCCGGGCGGTCACCAATGTTCGTTTTGCAGTTTTGTCGTAAATAGTCCTTTAGTTCAAATAAACATGTTTTTGCCATACCGAATCCTTCGAAACTTATTTCTAAGTTATGTAAAGGATATTTAAGGTATGTTTGGCTTATGTCACTATTCCGGAGTGTTTGTCACGTTAAACTGACTATGTTTATGCACCAGTTTGCGTATAACCTTCCAGAAAGTGATTTAAAGCTTGAAATCGGAATCGAATCAAATTGTAGAATCATCAAACACAATAACACATATAATAACACCAAAGCAAATTGTTTTATTGATAACCAACATTGTTTTACATTATACGATGCTTACGGTGTCACACCCTGGCTTTTGCGGAAGCGTGGATTATTTTGGTGTGACTTCTTAATACCATAGCAACAATCATAACAATGCTATATGATAAAAATACAAGACATTCATTCATTCATTAAGTTTTAAAATACCACAACATCAGTATTTGGAAAAGTCGATACTTAAAATAGTTTACAAAACATACTTGTCTAAAACATGTTCATAAGACACAACAAAAGATTTTTAATAAAACGAGATTTAAGACATGCATCCCGTCCAGGTAAGGGTTACACCTCCTAAACCTACTGCCCTGGATGACATCTTATTCAACGCAGCTTGACTTATGCATACTTCGCCAGATCCGCTAAATCCCTGAAATACATGTAGTTTGAAAAATCAACATAAAGTTGAGCGAGTTCATGTGTAAGTGTGTATGTATAAACCTTCGTAATGTGTTTGTATGTATGAAAATCCCTGGTATGTAGCAATTAAGGATAAAGAGATCCCCATTGTGTTGCAAAGCCAATGATATGTGTGAAGTGATGCAGGAAGACTCAAACGTAGCAAATTTGTGCGTCGGGCACATAGTCACCTCATGGTCCATTCGGCGAACTCAGGAGTGTGGGGCTCGCTACACCCAAATAGATCTATCACTCATGTCCCTCGGTCCTACAATAAGGATTAATGGCCTCAAGTTCCACCTACCCATTCACATGATCTAAGTAGTAAACCCTCCTTAAGCTAACCATACCTTGTATATAAAAGTCTGTAATAATTGTTGCATGTATTTCACCCCCGAAGTATAAAACTGAAAACAGTTAAGAGAAAAGGGGAACATGAACTCACAGTATTGCGTCTTCATACTCGTAACCCAAATCTCCGCGGCAACACGACTACCTACAATGGTCTAATGTCTATTAGACGAACGGGTAGTGCCTTGTCTTAGTATGTATGTTTTTGAGTTAGATTCTGGTATTATTCCAAGTTGTGATAATTGTATTTAGTTTTGGAATAGTTGTTTCTGCAGTGTTTTTGTATTAATACTTCTCAAGCATTTTAACTTCGTATTTTCTTCCCAAGGGTGGGGGTATCTCATACGTATTTTCGTATTTGTATTTGTATAACTTGCCAAGTAATGGCGTCGTATTTCGGTGTATTGTTCCAATTAAATATATGTTAATATATTCCCAATATATATTTCCAAAACCATATATTTCAAGTCTCACTTAAATATATATAAATAAACCTTATTTTGTTTAATCATGTATCGTTCCAGAAAATATATATTTTTCTCAAAAATTATATATCTTCTAATTATACTAGGAAAATATATTTTTATCTCCCACTTGGAAAAATATATTCAACTCATATGTCCAAAAATAATGTATTTCCAAAATATATGTATTTTTCCCAAAAATAATATATTTTTATTTCTATAGTTTCCAAAATAATATTTTACCAAAATATACGTATAAGACTATTTTCCCGAAATATTACATAGGTCACGTTTTGGCGTTTCGTATTGCTTTATCAAATGCGTAACTTAAATATTTACTTCGTGAGGGTTTTGGGTATTATTTTGGAGTCGTAATTTCATAATATTTTCCAGTTATATTATTTTTACGGTAAATATCTAGTTCACGTAATAAACAAACAATCATACAAGCGTTTTAGTATAAAATATATATTCTAAATATATATTTATCAAGTTTTATTTACGGAAATCCACCTCCGGTACTTGGTAATTTTTGGAATAAAATCATGGCGAAGTTTATTTTGAAAACCAAGTTAAAAATATATTTGTAAACATTTGTTAGAAAAATATTTCTAAGTGTTGAAATTCTGGAAAAATTTCGCCAGAGTTTCCTTTGTAAATAGAGGTGTCCACGCTTTCTAGCGTATCATTTTCTTTTCAAAATTTACTCAAAAATCGTCAATCAACAATATATAATTCTTTAATCACCAAACTTGACAAAAATAAGCCTAAATCATAAATTCATGAACTTGAAAGTTTGTAAAAATATGTAGTAAGTTACCATCATGCTTAGTAGGTCTTGTTATCTTTAAAAATAAGATTAGTTTCTTAAAAACTTTATTTTTAAAGAATTTGGAGTTTCACAACTTCTAGTCAAGATTCACAAAAATATTTCTTTACGAAATTTCCTTGTTACACAAGTGTTTATACACTTGTTTATTTACCAAGAATGCTTTTAGTTCATAAAATATCCGGGTCTTAACAAAACTTGTATTTTTCGCTTGGTTCTTCCGAAAAACCACTTGTAGATCTTTAGATCTACAAGTTTATAACCTTACTTTTCAAGAAAAATTATGTTTATTCAAGTTTCAAGTTCATGGTGGAAGGTTTCATCATCTTTCATATTTCTAACACTAACATCTTACTAGTTCATGTTCTTGAACATGATCTAGCATGTCTAGATGATGATCCATCCAACTTTTACTAACAAACAACATCAAATAATCATAACTACACAAGATTTACAAGATTTACACACATAACTTCTCTTTATCCACCCTTTAACACTTTATGTTCAAGACTTGTTCATGTTCTTTAGTGTTTCTTAATTTTTCACCATTAAATCATCTTTTAACCACCAAAAACAAGATCAAAATGATGATTAGAAGCACTTACTACTAGCACAAGCCTAGGGAAGAAACAAGGCGTAAAAGTGGTGGATAAAAGAAGACGAGAGTGGTCCTTGAGCTTCCGAGTGCACCAAGCTTAGTTGTAGGACTCCTTGCACCTTTGAGTGTATGAGAAATGATTGAACAAGAAATTGATGATGGTGATATGGTGGAGGAGGGTGGCGACCGAGAGTGGGGAAGGAGGGAGAGAAGAGAGCTTGCAAGTGTTGTGAGTTGTGAATGTAAAGCTCAAGACCTAAGGTGTTTACTTATAATCCAACTTCCTTATTAACCACCATGTATTATGTTTTCTAGATATCCAACATCCCCAATTAAAATAATGAAAGAATTGTGGGGTGTGTCCCCACTCCACAAACCGGTTCGAAAGGGGGGGGGGTATGGGGTTGGTTTCTAATGGTTAGTTACAATTTAGTTAGGAGATGAAGTAGTGAAGTTAAAGATTTAAGTGTGTTATATAATATAAAGTGTGTTAGGGTGTTCGGGGACCCTAACTAGCTCAGAAAAGTAAAAACAATGTATTTGGCACTATTTTTATGTTCCGGGTAAAGTCCGGTTGTTCGGTTGGATATTGATCCGTTAAAGTGTTAAATAAAGCTTTAAAGTGTCTTTTATAATATTTTTAGTGACACATTAAATTCCCAACACTTTGGAAAGTGTCTAGGATTATTTTACCAAGTTTTTGCGCCTTACTAGCATTGTTAAATGCTGAATTTTTGGTATATAGTGCAGAATTCTGCACTTTAAGTGTGTTTTAGGCACTTCCCGGCACTATAACTATCACCTAGTGACGTAGTTTAATGATTCTCACTTCCCTACACTCCCTACCAGTGTAGTACTTTATTCCTGGCTCATACTGGCCTCAATATAGTCTCTGTCTAGTTGCTGGCATTATCAGCATGTTCACTGGGTTATCCGCTCACTGTGCTAATTGTTCTTTGTGCATCAAGTTTGTCACTAATGTTTGTGTGTAATGAAAGGAGTGACAGTAATAAAATGTGATGCATGAGTATGTATGTATCAGAAAGCAGAAATTAGTTTAATCATAATTGTAATCTGTGACAACCCGAGTTTTCAAGGTCTCTATTTGGCTTAACCTTGTACTTATTTGCAAAGTGTTATATATATATATATATGGTGTGCATTACATTTGAGTGTATCTTAATAATATGTTTCATGTTAATATGGTGTTATGTGTAATTAAAATTGGAACTTTGACCGAACACCCTCTAGCCGAAAACCCCCACCCACGAAATCATCCCCACCCGAAAACACCCCTGTGGTGAAAACACCTTAGTGTTTTCGTCCACTACTGTTTGACGATATTGTATGGGCTTTGGCCCAGTAGCGATTAGTTTTAAGTGGTGGCTCTCAACCTTTATGAGGAGTTTTCAAGCGGCAAACCCTAGACTCTCCCTTAGCGACTGGCAGCAGCAAACTCTCTCGAAACATCACTGTGCTCTGTATTGTGTCGCGGTTAGTTTTGACCCTAGCATGATTGTTTGTTTTAAACCGTCTCTTGACTATCTATTAGAAATCTGTATTAACTATTGTTGTGTAATGTCTAGATCATAACTAGGGGTTGATTCTTGATGATATCAGATTGCTATGATTATCCATTTGTATGCGTGATTAATGTTCGTGTAAGTTAAGATCTGATATGTGAGTGGTGGTGTTATATGAAAAACTGTGGTATTATAATAGATGTCTAACAGATTGGAGTTCTATGTTATTGGATATGTTGAATATGTGATGATCACAACATCTTGATAATGATCGATCGATGATTGAATGCTAATCTGATAATCTAGGGTGTGGTGCTATAATTATTGGCTTGAATTGTTGAGCAATTGTTTGATGCAGTATGTAATTGTTAGACGAATTATTAGAGTTCTAGGTTGTGTAACTGTTGTCGATTATGATGATTAGGGTTACCAGATGATCTTGCTTAAGTGTTTTCGCCATGCCTCTCGCCGACGAAATCCCTCCCCCGACGAAAACGGAAAACCAACGAAAACCCTTGGTGATTTCGTTGCTGGGTGATTTCGTCACTAATGGTGTTTTCGTCGCCTGATGTGATTTCGCCATGATGTGATTTCGCTATGTGTCTGACACATTAGTTCTGTTAGTTTGTAACTCTGTCAAGTTGTTAATGATGTTAAGTTTATTAATTCCTGTTAAGTCCATAACTCTGTTTAGTCTCTTAACTGAGTTAAGTTAGTAACTCAGTTAACTCTATTAACCCTGTTAAGTAGGTAACTCCATTAGTTTGTTAACTCTGATAGTTAACTAACACTATAAGTCTATTATACCTGTTATGTGTGTTAATCCTGTGAAGCTTGTTAACTTCGTTAAGTATGTTAACTTGTTAAGCCTGTAAACCTTGTCAAGTATGTTGGAAAGTAACCATGTTAGAATAAACTGTAAAAGACATTGATGTGAAACATTGATTGTATGAACGTGATTAACTGTTGTATGATGCATGATGTCAACTGCCAAACATACCATGTGGTATTGATTGCATATGAAACTTTACGAATTTGAACTGACTGGATATACGTGGATACTTTAGGACTTGACTGATTACTTGTGAGCACATAGTTAAGCATACCGAGCAAACCAAGGTGAGTTCACACTCTTTCCAAGGCATGGGATTCCCAATGGTTGGGAATGGGTTAATGATTTAAACGGTAACTACAACCATCCTCCATGGGTAGGATGCCAAGATTACACACTGGACCAAACCTCTATCATTGAAGTCCCTCATTTATATCGACTTAATCGCCGAGGCCTATGGCGAGCGGGTCATTAGTTAATAGCGCTATTAGGTTTAACAAACCTCACACCGTGCCAGTCGGACGAGCGTGTACTAATGGACTATGGGCAAAGGGTCAATGCTGATAGACATTGACTTAGGGCACCACTTACATTTTTGTAGTAGTCGATACGCACGGTCTAGTGACACATAGGAAGCCCCCACTGTAACACCTGTGCCTCCACGGCCATCAGACAAATACCAAACCAATGAAATATTGTATTTCATACTTGGGATTTGTATAAATATGTGTATCAGTTGCACATATCAAATTTTGTTCAATTCCAAACTCTAAATCGCTTTCTGAAAGGTTATACGCGCACCGATGCGTAAATATAACCAGTTTAATGCAATAAACACTCTGGAATAGTGAAATAGGCTTAACATACCTTAAATAACCTTTACATAACTTAGAAATAAGTTTTGAAGGCTTTGGTATGGCAAAAATCAAGTTAAATAGCTTACAGGGACTAAACTTGACAAACTACGAAAGTATGCCAATTTGAACTGTAACAGACATTCCGGAACATGAACATAAGTTAAACACACCTTAAATATCCTTTATATAGCTTAGAAATAGGCTTTGAGGGGTTCGGTGTGCTAAAATAAACTTTTGGCTCATTCAGGGACTAAAAGTGTCAAAAAGTGCATAAGTTTACATTTTCGCGCATAACTTACGTTTTGAATACATCCGGACATCCAAAAATTTATGTAAGCACTAAAATATTTTATTTTAGTGTTTGGCATAAGAAAAATCCATTCGTCACGTCATTTGGATCGTTTTTCGCGCTTATGCGCATTCCGTCGTAATTAAGCGAACATCGCGTTCGTACGACCAAACGAACTGACATCAGACATATTTTTGAGCATGTCTCATGTCCACAATGTTTAGGCAACATTTTAGGGCCTTAAAGTTGGCTTTACGGGCCTTGGAAGTGCCGGAAATGAGCTTAAACACGTGCAGGGACCAAAACTGTAATTCTGCAAACATGTTTCTGATCTGCAACTCCCAGGCGGCCCGCCTGAGTTTTAGCAGATCCTGAAGCGGGCCGCATCCGCCTTCTGGACCAGATTAACTGCATTTAACAGCAGTTTGCAGCTGTTTAATCCTCCACCACACATTCTCACATGCTTAGTCAGATGATAAGGATCACTTTTAGCTACCATAAGGGTCCGACACTTGTACGGGTGGGATTAAGGCACCTTTTCCATGAAACGATCTTAACGGTGGACCGAAAACTATATATACCCCATTCCCCCCATTGCTTAAATCACAAGAATTTTGATTTGAGAAACTCTAAGTTGAAACCTTTGTTTCATACCTGAGATTTTTGAATCGAGATTAGCATTCGGGGACCCTTCGTAAGTATTCTTTCGTTCTTTTCCTTATTTTATTGCTTTTCGAGTCAGAAAGTCAAACTTTGTTTGACTTTCAGTGTTGACCAGCTTATGGTCAATGCAAAGTTCGTTTGAACTTCGCAACGTGAGTGTAATCACGTTGGTTATAGTCCCTTGGGACTATGCCTACTGATTACCACGTTGTCTAGGGTCGTAAGGGTAAGCGATCTGATAAATCGCTTATACCTTCGAACCCGACCCAGTTTGGTCGATCATTAGGATCCGACCAAATACATTAGGTGACCATAGTAGGTAGGGAATAACCTTCCGAGGTTATACCCTATGGTCATATCGTTTGAGTAGTTGTATGATAGGTAGTTTATATGCCTTAGGTAAATTACCAGAATACCCTTTTCATGTATAATTGATAATTTAGCATATGTAACCTAAACTTTTGTCACATAACTGATTATGTAACATGTTTAGGCATATAACACTTGTCATAGGACTAGTTAGGCGGTCCGAACGCATTTCACGCGAGCGACGCGTTAAAGTAGCATAAGCTACCTAAACGGGTCGTAATGGGTCGTAAACAATTATGTTAGGTTTCAATTAGTATGTAGGCCTTGTTAAACCATATCATATGAGTTCCAATACTCATTTGGTTTACCAAGCCTCATCCTATCCGATCTCCCGATTTAAGTCCGGTTTATTTATATAGTTTTAGATTGCCGACTGATTCCGTGCTCCCTCTAGCTTTGTTTGGTTGTTGTTCAAGACTTCTAAGCATTTTTAGGCGAGTACATTATTCCCCTCTTTTACCGTTTTCAACTGTTTTGGGGTGACTCATATGTGCTAAATGTCTTAACAATGATTTCAAGAACGATTACAATAACAATTACAATGTGGTTTCAAGAACGATAACAATGGATTCAAGAACGATTACGACGGTTTCAAAAACAATTACAATAGTTTCAAAAACAATTACAATGGTTTCAAGAACGATTTCAATAAAGTGAACAAACTTGTTGGTTGTAGTTACATAACCAATGACATTCATTAGCAATGATCAAGCCGACCAGTATTAGGTTATGGTACCATAGGATCTGACAAATCCCGTTATTCTCTATACCCATGGTTATGTGTGGGTATTGTGGGTAACGACTGAATCTGTAATTATTAATTTACCCTTTGGTAAGGGTTTGTTAAGAACGAGAACGAGAGCGAGTTGGAACGAGGAACGAGTCAAGAAGGTTTGAATGTTATTAGAGAATCGACCATAAAGTAGTTTCACAATTAAAACAAGAAAGATTTGAACGATTTCACAAAATGTTTTAACGATTGGGTAAACATTGGGACATGATTTACATTTGATCATGCATTTCCACAAAACATAGCTTTGATTTAAACAAAGTTTTACTTCAATACTATGTTCTTGTGCTTTTCATCTATGGTTTAGTTGATGCATTTTCACTAGCCATACATATCATTTTGGTTACACATTACATGGTTTACATTTGACACAAACACTATTGACATTGGTTATACACATTACATGATTTACATTAGACATGAACATTTTACTTGGTGGTTTGATTTGAGTAAGTGATTAAATAACGAGGCGTGTGTAATATGATACAAGCATGGTGGATACGCCGCTGGTACTTCCTATATATAAGTGTTTGTATGGTATTACATATTGTAGCGTTATTTGAATCATTTCAGTTTGAGACATAGAATATTTTATACAAGTAACATACTTTTCACAAGACACTGATTTACAAACAACTTATCTTATACAAACTCATTTTACATGGTTATTCATTTAATCATGCATTATTCTCTTATTTATACATATCATCTAAACTTATTATTTTTTTCAAATGATTTACAAAGACAAAGCAAATTACAAGGTTCATGACTAAACATTTTCTTAAACAGAAGTCATGAATCTTATTTTCAACAAAACCAATGTATTCGCCAGCATTTCTTTGCTGACCTCGTTTTCACATATGTTTCAGGTATTGTTGGATGATATCGTTTGATAGGATGCATGCTCACATAGGACTGGACAAGGCCTTAGGGACTCAATAACAATGATAGACTATGTTTAAATTGTGTATTTAGTTTTCCAGATGATGTAATTATTCAATATTTAATAAAACGAAACACTTTTTGATATCCATGGTTATGAAACATTAATTCTGTTACAACACTCCCCGACGTTTCCACCACGTTTTGTATGTTACACGTGGTCGGGGTGTGACAGAAATGATGGTATCAGATCTAATGGTTATAGGGAATTAGGTTATTAGTAATGCTTTGACCTAGTCTATAACCTTCTTAGGACCCTAACGCGAGTTTACTTGCGTTTAGTCATAAAACAATACCGTCACCTATCCTTAGGCGACGACCATAACAAGAACATAAATTTCAAAACCGCTTTGAAAACTAATCATCTGTACTAGGATGATTGATTACAAGGTTTTGAACCCTCAGTTATAAGGTTTTGAACCCCTTTTGAATTTTCAAACTCTTGCCAGAGTTTTGAGTCTTAAATAATGTGAACACGTGCAAACTGGAATGGTGAATGCCTGTATTCTGGGTTTTCTGTCTAGGCAAGCACTTCGTATATATCTCATCAGACGCGAGACCAGTTGTGCTTACCTGGGAATTCTTGGGATGAGTGTTCACTTATAGGCGAGCATGTCTTCGCGATACATTATTTTTGACCTATTTACTTTGATTAATCACCGAGGTAGTTTGTTGCTTTGTAGTAACAAACAAATGACCACTATCCTTGCTTTCATCAGATTTGTTTCATCTCATTCTTTTCGTCTAATTCTCTCACTCGTTTCCTTTCATGTTTCCTCTTTTAGAATGCCTCCTCGACGCGAAAGCCAGATTGCGACTGCCGAATTGGCAGAAATTATTGCGCAGCAAATGGCTGCTCAATTCCCAAACCTCTTTGCTCAATGGATCCAAGCCAACAACAACAACAGTTACATGCAAATACAAGGATTTTAACCAGGCTAAACCACTCAAGTTTAGTGGTTCTGAAGGGGCGACTGGGCTTCTTCAATGGTTCGAGAGCATTGAGAATACTTTCCGCCACGTGCAGTGTCCTGACAATCGCAAGGTCGAGTTTTCTTCGAGTGTGTTTCAGAAGAGGGCTCTCACATGGTGGAACGGGGTTATGAGGGATCGTGGTGCAGAAGTTGCTCTAGCACAGACATGGGCTGAACTTAGGGCCCTTATGATGAGGGAATTCTGTCCTCGTCATGAGCAACGAGCTTTGGAGAAGGAATTTGATGAGTTGAAGCAAGATAGTGGTGAGCACAGGGCGTATACTGATAGGTTTGAGGAGTTGAGTCTGCTTTGCCCGACAATGGTTACCCCACTCGACAAGGCTATCGAAAGATACATCGACGGCCTACCTGACTCGGTACAAGACATCCTTACTGGTAGTAACCCTGCCACACTCCGTCAGGCGATCGAGTTAGCTGCGACATTGACTGAGTCGCAGATTTGGAAGAATAAGTTACACAGAAAGGGTGACAAGGGTAAGAAGCAGGGGTCTGACAAGGAGGATAGCAAGAAAGGTCAAAACAAGAAGGGTAAGGAAGGTGAGACGTCAAAGAAATTAAGAAAGCGAAAGGATGTTCAGAACTTTGCTGTTACAGCACAGACTGCTCAGAACCCGCGGAACCAACCAGCTCAGCCACCTGCAAAGAAAGCATATGCCGGTACCGCACCTTATTGTGCACGCTGCAACGGTCATCACGCAGTACAACAAGCTTGCTGGCAATGCACGACGTGTGGTAAACTTGGGCATTTGGCCAATGTTTGTCGTTTGGGACAAAATCAGGCTGCTCAGGTTCAAGCTCCGGTTCAAGGAAATGCTGTGAGATTCCCACTGGGTTCATGTTTCAACTGCGGAGAGATTGGTCACTTCCGCCACAACTGCCCAAGACTGGTGAATGCAAATGCTAACGCAAACCCGAATGCAAACGTCAATGTGAATCCAGCACGTGGTCGAGTGTTTAATATCAATGAGACACTCAATGATGAAGGAGTGAACAATTAGCATTTTGTATTTTCCTCTGGTTGTTATCTTGTAACATTTAAAGACAATGCGGTTGTTATATAAATAAAAATTTGTGGTTTTATTTTTTAACTAATGCAATTGTATGAATGTTTGATCCAACCATATGGTATCAACACAAAGACAAAACTACTCGTGTGGTTCTGTCATTTTTATGATCACTTGTGATCTCCCTAAGAACCTCAAACACTTGTTTCTTTTAAATCTAAAGTATCTTATCGTCTTGCACCGTTCGAGATGCAAGAATTATCAAAACAGCTTCAAGAGTTGTCTGATAAAGGATTCATCCGTCCGAACTTTTCACCTTGGAAAAACTCTTGCCCTCTTTGTGAAAAAGAAAGATGGATCTTCTCGAATTCATATCGATTAACGTAAGCCTATTAAGCTTACCATCAAGAATCGATATCCCCTACCTTAAATCAACGATTTCTCCAATCAACTGCATAGCGTTTCATGCTTTTCCAAGATCGATTTGCGTTTTGGGTATCATCAACTTTGTATTCTCGAAGAAGATATTCCCAAAACGGTTTTCTGCATGAAGTATGGCCATTACGAGTTTACAGTCATGCCTTTTGGGTTGACAAATGCTCCAGCCATCTTCAAGGACTTAATAAATAGAGTCTGCAAGCCTTATTTGGATCAGTTCGTCATTGTTGTTAATGACATCTTGATCTATTCATATCCCGAGCCGATCACGATCAACACCTTCGTTAACATTGGAACCCCTAAAGAAGGAACAAACTTTTCGCTAAATCCTCCAAGAGGAAATTTTGGCTTAAAGAAGTTCAGTTTTTGGGTCATGTAGTCAACAAGCAGGGTATTCTTGTGGATCCATCCAAATTGCTGCAATTAAGGATTTGATTCCTAGTATGCTTTAAATACCTATGTCCAAAGATAACAAATTAAACGATTATGCGATTATGTGATATGTGTTCTCCTCTATGTTTTTGTGTGTACGATTTTCAAATCCTCATAGAATCTTTCATATTTTCATATGAGGGATTCATAGTAGGATATTCAAAAGGTACTACCTTAAATCCTTATGGGCTTCTACATGGTAGTTAAGACCCTTGGATTATATAGTACTACTCCATGATTCATAAGAGACCCTTTTAGTGGTCTAGTCAAAAAGATTGATTCACAATTTGGTTAAAGAACGACATCTAGTGATGTAGCTGAACAGAATCCTTGATAGTCTATTTAGATCATTTATTGATTTAATTAAAAGGACTCTACGGCGGTCTAGTCACACTCATCATAGGAATGTTCATTTGGTTTTACCCTACACATTATAAAATTGACTGTGTGAACTGTGCAAGGAATTGTCTGATTATGGACGCGTACATAATTATGAAATTTAGTGCACAGAAACCCAGTAGGATTTATTATGTGTAAGAACCGATAGTGACAACAATAACAAAATGAGAATGATGTAATGGAG
Source organism: Helianthus tuberosus (assembly GCA_030545235.1). Lineage (NCBI taxonomy): Eukaryota > Viridiplantae > Streptophyta > Magnoliopsida > Asterales > Asteraceae > Helianthus > Helianthus tuberosus. The sequence goes on along the minus strand of CM060411.1, from coordinate 111,800,783 downwards.
ATACGGTGGACGCACCAATGGCGCTTCATATACTTGTATATAAGTGTCCCTCTTACATTGGAAGCATGATGTTATTAAAGTTACTAAAAGTTGAGAACCCTAACCAATGTTGTTCGATCTTTTCAACTTCATGTTTACAAGCTCTCACAAGTTTCCTCTAAATAAATTTCGGGACGAAATTTCCTAAAGTAGGGGAGACTGTAACACCTGTGCCTCCACGGCCATCAGACAAATACCAAACCAATGAAATATTGTATTTCATACTTGGGATTTGTATAAATATGTGTATCAGTTGCACATATCAAATTTTGTTCAATTCCAAACTCTAAATCGCTTTCTGGAAGGTTATACGCGCACCGATGCGTAAATATAACCAGTTTAATGCAATAAACACTCCGGAATAGTGAAATAGGCTTAACATACCTTAAATAACCTTTACATAACTTAGAAATAAGTTTTGAAGGCTTTGGTATGGCAAAAATCAAGTTAAATAGCTTACAGGGACTAAACTTGACAAACTGCGAAAGTATGCCAATTTGAACTGTAACAGACATTCCGGAACATGACCATAAGTTAAACACACCTTAAATATCCTTTATATAGCTTAGAAATAGGCTTTGAGGGGTTCGGTGTGCTAAAATAAACTTTTGGCTCATTCAGGGACTAAAAGTGTCAAAAAGTGCACAAGTTTACATTTTCGCGCATAACTTACGTTCTGAATACATCCGGAGATCCAAAAATTTATGTAAGAACTAAAATATTTTATTTTAGTGTTTGGCATAAGAAAAATCCATTCGTCACGTCATTTGGATCGTTTTTCGCGCTTATGCGCATTCCGTCGTAATTAAGTGAACATCGCGTTCGTACGACCAAACGAACTGACATCAGACATATTTTTGAGCATGTCTCATGTCCACAATGTTTAGGCAACATTTTAGGGCCTTAAAGTTGTCTTTACGGGCCTTGGAAGTGCCGGAAATGAGCTTAAACACGTGCAGGGACCAAAACTGTAATTCTGCAAACATGTTTCTGATCTGCAACTCCCAGGCGACCCGCCTGAGTTTTAGCAGATCCTGAAGCGGGCCGCATCCGCCTTCTGGACCAGATTAACTGCATTTAACAGCAGTTTGCAGCTGTTTAATCCTCCACCACACATTCTCACATGCTTAGTCAGATGATAAGGATCACTTTTAGCTACCATAAGGGTCCGACACTTGTACGGGTGGGATTAAGGCACGTTTTCCATGAAAAGATCTTAACGGTGGACCGAAAACTATATATACCCCATGCCCCCCATTGCTTAAATCACAAGAATTTTGATTTGAGAAACTCTAAGTTGAAACCTTTGTTTCATACCTGAGATTTTTGAATCGAGATTAGCATTCGGGGACCCTTCGTAAGTATTCTTTCGTTCTTTTCCTTATTTTATTGCTTTTCGAGTCAGAAAGTCAAACTTTGTTTGACTTTCAGCATTGACCAGCTTATGGTCAATGCGAAGTTCGTTTGAACTTCGCAACGTGAGTGTAATCACGTTGGTTATAGTCCCTTGGGACTATGCCTACTGATTACCACGTTGTCTAGGGTCGTAAGGGTAAGCGATCTGATAAATCGCTTATACCTTCGAACCCGACCCAGTTTGGTCGATCATTAGGATCCGACCAAATACATTAGGTGACCATAGTAGGTAGGGAATAACCTTCCGAGGTTATACCCTATGGTCACATCGTTTGAGTAGTTGTATGATAGGTAGTTTATATGCCTTAGGTAAATTACCAGAATACCCTTTTCATGTATAATTAATAATTTAGCATATGTAACCTAAACTTTTGTCTCATAACTGATTATGTAACATGTTTAGGCATATAACACTTGTCATAGGACTAGTTAGGCGGTCCGAACGCGTTTCACGCGAGCGACGCGTTAAAGTAGCATAAGCTACCTAAACGGGTCGTAATGGGTCGTAAACAATTATGTTAGGTTTCAATTAGTATGTAGGCCTTGTTAAACCATATCATATGAGTTCCAATACTCATTTGGTTTACCAAGCCTCATCCTATCCGATCTCCCGATTTAAGTCCGGTTTATTTATATAGTTTTAGATTGCCGACTGATTCCTTGCTCCCTCTAGCTTTGTTTGGTTGTTGTTCAAGACTTCTAAGAATTTTTAGGCGAGTACATTATTCCCCTCTTTTACTGTTTTCAACTGTTTTGGGGTGACTCATATGTGCTAAATGTCTTAACAATGATTTCAAGAACGATTACAATAACAATTACAATGTGGTTTCAAGAACGATAACAATGGATTCAAGAACGATTACGATGGTTTCAAAAACAATTACAATAGTTTCAAAAACAATTACAATGGTTTCAAGAACGATTTCAATAAAGTGAACAAACTTGTTGGTTGTAGTTACATAACCAATGACATTCATTAGCAATGATCAAGCCGACCAGTATTAGGTTATGGTACCACAGGATCTGACAAATCCCGTTATTCTCTATACCCATGGTTATGTGTGGGTATTTTGGGTAAAGACTGAATCTGTAATTATTAATTTACCCTTTGGTAAGGGTTTGTTAAGAACGAGAACGAGAGCGAGTTGGAACGAGGAACGAGTCAAGAAGGTTTGAATGTTATTAGAGAATCGACCATAAAGTAGTTTCACAATTAAAACAAGAACGATTTGAACGATTTCACAAAATGTTTTAACGATTGGGTAAACATTGGGACATGATTTACATTTGATCATGCATTTCCACAAAACATAGCTTTGATTTAAACAAAGTTTTACTTCAATACTATGTTCTTGTGCTTTTCATCTATGGTTTAGTTGATGCATTTTCACTAGCCATACATATCATTTTGGTTACACATTACATGGTTTACATTTGACACAAACACTATTGACATTGGTTATACACATTACATGATTTACATTAGACATGAACATTTTACTTGGTGGTTTGATTTGAGTAAGTGATTAAATAACGAGGCGTGTGTAATATGATACAAGCATGGTGGATACGCCGCTGGTACTTCCTATATATAAGTGTTTGTATGGTATTACATATTGTAGCGTTATTTGAATCATTTTAGTTTGAGACATAGAACATTTTATACAAGTAACATACTTTTCACAAGACACTAATTTACAAACAACTTATCTTATACAAACTCATTTTACATGGTTATTCATTTAATCATGCATTATTCTCTTATTTATACATATCATCTAAACTTATTATTTTTTTCAAATGATTTACAAAGACAAAGCAAATTACAAGGTTCATGACTAAACATTTTCTTAAACAGAAGTCATGAATCTTATTTTCAACAAAACCAATGTATTCGCCAGCATTTCTTTGCTGCCCTCGTTTTCACATATGTTTCAGGTATTGTTGGATGATATCGTTTGATAGGATGCATGCTCACATAGGACTGGACAAGGCCTTAGGGACTCAATAACAATGATAGACTATGTTTAAATTGTGTATTTAGATTTCCAGATGATGTAATTATTCAATATTTAATAAAACGAAACACTTTTTGATATCCATGGTTATGAAACATTAATTCTGTTACAACACTCCCCGACGTTTCCGCCACGTTTTGTATGTTACACGTGGTCGGGGTGTGACAGAAATGATGGTATCAGATCTAATGGTTATAGGGAATTAGGTTATTAGTAATGCTTTGACCTAGTCTATAACCTTCTTAGGACCCTAACGCGAGTTTACTTGCGTTTAGTCATAAAACAATACCGTCACCTATCCTTAGGCGACGACCATAACAAGAACATAAATTTCAAAACCGCTTTGAAAACTAATCATCTGTACTAGGATGATTGATTACAAGGTTTTGAACCCTCAGTTATAAGGTTTTGAACCCCTTTTGAATTTTCAAACTCTTGCCAGAGTTTTGAGTCTTAAATAATGTGAACACGTGCAAACTGGAAGGGTGAATGCCTGTATTCTGGGTTTTCTGTCTAGGCAAGCACTTCGTATATATCTCATCAGACGCGAGACCAGTTGTGCTTACCTGGGAAATCTTGGGATGAGTGTTCACTTATAGGCGAGCATGTCTTCGCGATACATTATTTTTGACCTATTTACTTTGATTAATCACCGAGGTAGTTTGTTGCTTTGTAGTAACAAACAAATGACCACTATCCTTGCTTTCATCAGATTTGTTTCATCTCATTCTTTTCGTCTAATTCTCTCACTCGTTTCCTTTCATGTTTCCTCTTTTAGAATGCCTCCTCGACGCGAAAGCCAGATTGCGACTGCCGAATTGGCAGAAATTATTGCGCAGCAAATGGCTGCTCAATTCCCAAACCTCTTTGCTCAATGGATCCAAGCCAACAACAACAACAATGTTACATGCAAATACAAGGATTTTAACCAGGCTAAACCACTCAAGTTTAGTGGTTCTGAAGGGGCGACTGGGCTTCTTCAATGGTTCGAGAGCATTGAGAATACTTTCCGCCACGTGCAGTGTCCTGACAATCGCAAGGTCGAGTTTTCTTCGAGTGTGTTTCAGAAGAGGGCTCTCACATGGTGGAACGGGGTTATGAGGGATCGTGGTGCAGAAGTTGCTCTAGCACAGACATGGGCTGAACTTAGGGCCCTTATGATGAGGGAATTCTGTCCTCGTCATGAGCAACGAGCTTTGGAGAAGGAATTTGATGAGTTGAAGCAAGATAGTGGTGAGCACAGGGCGTATACTGATAGGTTTGAGGAGTTGAGTCTGCTTTGCCCGACAATGGTTACCCCACTCGACAAGGCTATCGAAAGATACATCGACGGCCTACCTGACTCGGTACAAGACATCCTTACTGGTAGTAACCCTGCCACACTCCGTCAGGCGATCGAGTTAGCTGCGACATTGACTGAGTCGCAGATTTGGAAGAATAAGTTACACAGAAAGGGTGACAAGGGTAAGAAGCAGGGGTCTGACAAGGAGGATAGCAAGAAAGGTCAAAACAAGAAGGGTAAGGAAGGTGAGACGTCAAAGAAATTAAGAAAGCGAAAGGATGTTCAGAACTTTGCTGTTACAGCACAGACTGCTCAGAACCCGCGGAACCAACCAGCTCAGCCACCTGCAAAGAAAGCATATGCCAGTACCGCACCTTATTGTGCACGCTGCAACGGTCATCACGCAGTACAACAAGCTTGCTGGCAATGCACGACGTGTGGTAAACTTGGGCATTTGGCCAATGTTTGTCGTTTGGGACAAAATCAGGCTGCTCAGGTTCAAGCTCCGGTTCAAGGAAATGCTGTGAGATTCCCACTGGGTTCATGTTTCAACTGCGGAGAGATTGGTCACTTCCGCCACAACTGCCCAAGACTGGTGAATGCAAATGCTAACGCAAACCCGAATGCAAACGTCAATGTGAATCCAGCACGTGGTCGAGTGTTTAATATCAATGAGGCACTCAATGATGAAGGAGTGAACAATTAGCATTTTGTATTTTCCTCTGGTTGTTATCTTGTAACATTTAAAGACAATGCGGTTGTTATATAAATAAAAATTTGTGGTTTTATTTTTTAACTAATGCAATTGTATGAATGTTTGATCCAACCATATGGTATCAACACAAAGACAAAACTACTCGTGTGGTTCTGTCATTTTTATGATCACTTGTGATCTCCCTAAGAACCTCAAACACTTGTTTCTTTTAAATCTAAAGTATCTTATCGTCTTGCACCGTTCGAGATGCAAGAATTATCAAAACAGCTTCAAGAGTTGTCTGATAAAGGATTCATCCGTCCGAACTTTTCACCTTGGAAAAACTCTTGCCCTCTTTGTGAAAAAGAAAGATGGATCTTCTCGAATTCATATCGATTAACGTAAGCCTATTAAGCTTACCATCAAGAATCGATATCCCCTACCTTAAATCAACGATTTCTCCAATCAACTGCATAGCGTTTCATGCTTTTCCAAGATCGATTTGCGTTTTGGGTATCATCAACTTTGTATTCTCGAAGAAGATATTCCCAAAACGGTTTTCTGCATGAAGTATGGCCATTACGAGTTTACAGTCATGCCTTTTGGGTTGACAAATGCTCCAGCCATCTTCAAGGACTTAATAAATAGAGTCTGCAAGCCTTATTTGGATCAGTTCGTCATTGTTGTTAATGACATCTTGATCTATTCATATCCCGAGCCGATCACGATCAACACCTTCGTTAACATTGGAACCCCTAAAGAAGGAACAAACTTTTCGCTAAATCCTCCAAGAGGAAATTTTGGCTTAAAGAAGTTCAGTTTTTGGGTCATGTAGTCAACAAGCAGGGTATTCTTGTGGATCCATCCAAATTGCTGCAATTAAGGATTTGATTCCTAGTATGCTTTAAATACCTGTGTCCAAAGATAACAAATTAAACGATTATGCGATTATGTGATATGTGTTCTCCTCTATGTTTTTGTGTGTACGATTTTCAAATCCTCATAGAATCTTTCATATTTTCATATGAGGGATTCATAGTAGGATATTCAAAAGGTACTACCTTAAATCCTTATGGGCTTCTACATGGTAGTTAAGACCCTTGGATTATATAGTACTACTCCATGATTCATAAGAGACCCTTTTAGTGGTCTAGTCAAAAAGATTGATTCACAATTTGGTTAAAGAACGACATCTAGTGATGTAGCTGAACAGACTCCTTGATAGTCTATTTAGATCATTTATTGATTTAATTAAAAGGACTCTACGGCGGTCTAGTCACACTCATCATAGGAATGTTCATTTGGTTTTACCCTACACATTATAAAATTGACTGTGTGAACTGTGCAAGGAATTGTCTGATTATGGACGCGTACATAATTATGAAATTTAGTGCACAGAAACCCAGTAGGATTTATTATGTGTAAGAACCGATAGTGACAACAATAACAAAATGAGAATGATGTAATGGAGATACGGTGGACGCACCAATGGCGCTTCATATACTTGTATATAAGTGTCCCTCTTACATTGGAAGCATGATGTTATTAAAGTTACTAAAAGTTGAGAACCCTAACCAATGTTGTTCGATCTTTTCAACTTCATGTTTACAAGCTCTCACAAGTTTCCTCTAAATAAATTTCGGGACGAAATTTCCTAAAGTAGGGGAGACTGTAACACCTGTGCCTCCACGGCCATCAGACAAATACCAAACCAATGAAATATTGTATTTCATACTTGGGATTTGTATAAATATGTGTATCAGTTGCACATATCAAATTTTGTTCAATTCCAAACTCTAAATCGCTTTCTGGAAGGTTATACGCGCACCGATGCGTAAATATAACCAGTTTAATGCAATAAACACTCCGGAATAGTGAAATAGGCTTAACATACCTTAAATAACCTTTACATAACTTAGAAATAAGTTTTGAAGGCTTTGGTATGGCAAAAATCAAGTTAAATAGCTTACAGGGACTAAACTTGACAAACTACGAAAGTATGCCAATTTGAACTGTAACAGACATTCCGGAACATGACCATAAGTTAAACACACCTTAAATATCCTTTATATAGCTTAGAAATAGGCTTTGAGGGGTTCGGTGTGCTAAAATAAACTTTTGGCTCATTCAGGGACTAAAAGTGTCAAAAAGTGCACAAGTTTACATTTTCGCGCATAACTTACGTTCTGAATACATCCGGAGATCCAAAAATTTATGTAAGAACTAAAATATTTTATTTTAGTGTTTGGCATAAGAAAAATCCATTCGTCACGTCATTTGGATCGTTTTTCGCGCTTATGCGCATTCCGTCGTAATTAAGTGAACATCGCGTTCGTACGACCAAACGAACTGACATCAGACATATTTTTGAGCATGTCTCATGTCCACAATGTTTAGGCAACATTTTAGGGCCTTAAAGTTGGCTTTACGGGCCTTGGAAGTGCCGGAAATGAGCTTAAACACGTGCAGGGACCAAAACTGTAATTCTGCAAACATGTTTCTGATCTGCAACTCCCAGGCGACCCGCCTGAGTTTTAGCAGATCCTGAAGCGGGCCGCATCCGCCTTCTGGACCAGATTAACTGCATTTAACAGCAGTTTGCAGCTGTTTAATCCTCCACCACACATTCTCACATGCTTAGTCAGATGATAAGGATCACTTTTAGCTACCATAAGGGTCCGACACTTGTACGGGTGGGATTAAGGCACGTTTTCCATGAAACGATCTTAACGGTGGACCGAAAACTATATATACCCCATGCCCCCCATTGCTTAAATCACAAGAATTTTGATTTGAGAAACTCTAAGTTGAAACCTTTGTTTCATACCTGAGATTTTTGAATCGAGATTAGCATTCGGGGACCCTTCGTAAGTATTCTTTCGTTCTTTTCCTTATTTTATTGCTTTTCGAGTCAGAAAGTCAAACTTTGTTTGACTTTCAGCATTGACCAGCTTATGGTCAATGCGAAGTTCGTTTGAACTTCGCAACGTGAGTGTAATCACGTTGGTTATAGTCCATTGGGACTATGCCTACTGATTACCACGTTGTCTAGGGTCGTAAGGGTAAGCGATCTGATAAATCGCTTATACCTTCGAACCCGACCCAGTTCGGTCGATCATTAGGATCCGACCAAATACATTAGGTGACCATAGTAGGTAGGGAATAACCTTCCGAGGTTATACCCTATGGTCACATCGTTTGAGTAGTTGTATGATAGGTAGTTTATATGCCTTAGGTAAATTACCAGAATACCCTTTTCATGTATAATTAATAATTTAGCATATGTAACCTAAACTTTTGTCTCATAACTGATTATGTAACATGTTTAGGCATATAACACTTGTCATAGGACTAGTTAGGCGGTCCGAACGCGTTTCACGCGAGCGACGCGTTAAAGTAGCATAAGCTACCTAAACGGGTCGTAATGGGTCGTAAACAATTATGTTAGGTTTCAATTAGTATGTAGGCCTTGTTAAACCATATCATATGAGTTCCAATACTCATTTGGTTTACCAAGCCTCATCCTATCCGATCTCCCGATTTAAGTCCGGTTTATTTATATAGTTTTAGATTGCCGACTGATTCCGTGCTCCCTCTAGCTTTGTTTGGTTGTTGTTCAAGACTTCTAAGCATTTTTAGGCGAGTACATTATTCCCCTCTTTTACTGTTTTCAACTGTTTTGGGGTGACTCATATGTGCTAAATGTCTTAACAATGATTTCAAGAACGATTACAATAACAATTACAATGTGGTTTCAAGAACGATAACAATGGATTCAAGAACGATTATGATGGTTTCAAAAACAATTACAATAGTTTCAAAAACAATTACAATGGTTTCAAGAACGATTTCAATAAAGTGAACAAACTTGTTGGTTGTAGTTACATAACCAATGACATTCATTAGCAATGATCAAGCCGACCAGTATTAGGTTATGGTACCATAGGATCTGACAAATCCCGTTATTCTCTATACCCATGGTTATGTGTGGGTATTTTGGTTAACGACTGAATCTGTAATTATTAATTTACCCTTTGGTAAGGGTTTGTTAAGAACGAGAACGAGAGCGAGTTGGAACGAGGAACGAGTCAAGAAGGTTTGAATGTTATTAGAGAATCGACCATAAAGTAGTTTCACAATTAAAACAAGAACGATTTGAACGATTTCACAAAATGTTTTAACGATTGGGTAAACATTGGGACATGATTTACATTTGATCATGCATTTCCACAAAATATAGCTTTGATTTAAACAAAGTTTTACTTCAATACTATGTTCTTGTGCTTTTCATCTATGGTTTAGTTGATGCATTTTCACTAGCCATACATATCATTTTGGTTACACATTACATGGTTTACATTTGACACAAACACTATTGACATTGGTTATACACATTACATGATTTACATTAGACATGAACATTTTACTTGGTGGTTTAATTTGAGTAAGTGATTAAATAACGAGGCGTGTGTAATATGATACAAGCATGGTGGATACGCCGCTGGTACTTCCTATATATAAGTGTTTGTATGGTATTACATATTGTAGCGTTATTTGAATCATTTCAGTTTGAGACATAGAACATTTTATACAAGTAACATACTTTTCACAAGACACTGATTTACAAACAACTTATCTTATACAAACTCATTTTACATGGTTATTCATTTAATCATGCATTATTCTCTTATTTATACATATCATCTAAACTTCTTATTTTTTTCAAATGATTTACAAAGACAAAGCAAATTACAAGGTTCATGACTAAACATTTTCTTAAACAGAAGTCATGAATCTTATTTTCAACAAAACCAATGTATTCGCCAGCATTTCTTTGCTGACCTCGTTTTCACATATGTTTCAGGTATTGTTGGATGATATCGTTTGATAGGATGCATGCTCACATAGGACTGGACAAGGCCTTAGGGACTCAATAACAATGATAGACTATGTTTAAATTGTGTATTTAGATTTCCAGATGATGTAATTATTCAATATTTAATAAAACGAAACACTTTTTGATATCCATGGTTATGAAACATTAATTCTGTTACAACACTCCCCGACGTTTCCGCCACATTTTGTATGTTACACGTGGTCGGGGTGTGACACCCACTAGTCTTCGCAAACATGTCTGGGAGACCGCGATACGAATTAATACGATACATGGTTTACAAAACGAACATATGATTTACGAAACGCATGCTATAACTAAACAACCAATTGTGAACTCGCTCAACTTTGTTGTTGACTCGTTGTTACATGCCTTGCAGGTTGTTAGGTACTCATGGAGCTTGCACAGGGAGGCGTGGTCGTTGTGGGACATGGCAGTGTGTGCCATGCCAAAAACATTACTTTATTTCGTACTTAATACTTACATTGGGTTTTACAATTATGCTTCCGCTAAATACTTAACTACGTTTTTGATTTGAAACACCTTTCATACTGTGTGGTTGAATTTTACTTATTACTCGTTATGTTCAATATGATTGGTGGCTTGATCCTGGCCAGTCATGCCTCCAAGCGGTGATACTCCGCGTGTGGATTTTGGGGGTGTGACATAATCAAGCACAGTAATTAAGCACTAATTAAATATTAATTAAATGCACGGATACCTGTAATTGTAAGGGTTGTCACATTCTCCCCCCGTTAAGAAAATTTCGTCCTCGAAATTTGTACTACCTTAACTCCTTATGGTTACGTCACACGTGTATGTATATGAATATTACCGAGGTAGATAATCACCAAACTGAATCAAACCTTACTCACATCAGGTGAGTTCAAGACTATATAACAACCTGAATCCTATGGTTAAATGGTATGTATTTTTGGCCTTTGTTGTCAAAGGTACAAAACATATTTGACGTATAGTCTAGTGTGTTGACATTTTTGAATTGTGAAAATACACCGAATGAAATTCAAGTGAATCTGGTGTATCATTGTCTTGATTCGTAGTCGCATCAGAAATGTTTAAAGGACAAGTCAAACAAAAGTATGTATAGTTTGTGTGGAACGGTTGACCATGATTAGCACAAGCTACAAGTTGGTAATGACACTACAAGGTGTCGTACCGACGTAATTCAAGTATAGTGGTGACTGAACAAGTTCACCGTGTTTGGAATCAAATGAAGATGTACCGAGACAAGCCTGAAGTTTTGATTTACACAATGTCGTAGAGTTGTCAATTGAATGTGGAACATCAAAGAGCCACTGTTTTCGATCGAAGATGCAGAGTAATAAGGATCGCAAGGCATTTGATTTATTATGAAAGAATCGTTAGGAGGTACATTGCGGTATGAAATAAATCTATGTACCCTTGTTTTAACACACAACTGTGTAGAGACTGCTTTAATTGAAATAAACAAGACGGATTTAAAGCAAGTTAATGAATAAACAATTAAATCCGCGTAGGAGGTGCATAACCAAATTAGCGCAAGCTTTGTTTTCATGAAGGTTCCACCGCAAAGGGTTGAATTCGACAAACGATTTAGTGGGACCGTAGACTAACTAAGTCTACTATGACTCGTAACGACAGAACATTTGCGAAGATACTTGAATATGATGCTCTCAATACATCATATGATGTCTTAAATATGCGAATTAGATAAGTTCAAGCAATTGAACTGGGTTTCAGCGTAACTCAACGATAAACGTATGTATCAACAAGGGAAATCTTGGCATGGTAACAAAATAAACCATGAATGTAATTTGGCATAAAAGAAGTTTCAAGAGGGCGTGTTGACTTGACAACAAAAGAGTCAATAGTCACAATAATGTAGGTCATTTGAATCACAAGTCAGTAATTAGGTTTAGCAAGGTAACATTTTGAATTTCAATGAAGTGTTTGTTCGAAACGAAGTCACATGCGTAGCAAATGATGCATGTGTGTCATGAAAGTTTCCGAACACTGAAACAAGGAGTACTTGCTAAAATGAAGAAATGACAAGATATCGAAGCAAATGTGTGTTCGCTCTCAGCGAAGAAAGTTAACGTGATGCAACTACCATTAAGGGGAGTAGAGATGCAAACATCTATTCGCTAGAAGTAAAAGAAATTCCAGTACTTTCTGTTTGGTCAACGGAACTGGCATATACGTCAGGTTAATGGTGTCTGTTTGAGTTAACAGATGTGGTTCCTAAGTAACAACTTTTGTGAATTTGGTCCTGGGTTCCCAACGGTCCTAAGTACATGTTTTCTAGATTCTCAAAGCTTCGTATTCGGGGCAGAATCGTTCTGTGCATCGTGTAGGAAACGCCATTCTTGTGTATGTCTAAAAACAAGTTATTGTCCCATAATTTTCCGGTATAATTTCTTCCTGAATTCACAGCTACTCGATCATCGATCAGTCGGGAAATACTTGTTGGATCCTCGCAGTTACTCAAATAAGTAAGTCGTCAGTTCTTAGCAAGAGTCGCTGACTCTTGTTGGCTAGCTCGTTCGGCTCCTGGTAGTTTGATGTTCATTTGAAAATCATCGTCCTTTTTCTTGATGAGCGGAACTGGGGTTACCCAAAAGGGAATTTTGGTCTGTTACCTTCCTTCTCTATCAACCACTGAGGTTGCACTGTCAATCCTTGCATCTTCGAAAATGTAAGTCGCTACGATGCATCGATTACAGGTGCGGTGCCAGGAATTAAATCGATGCGAGATTCGACTAATCGTTGAGGAGATGATTCCGGCAAGTCTTCGAGGAAGACTTCAGGATATTCTCTGATTACGGGGGTATCTTCGAGTTTTAGTTCTTCGGCTCCCTTGTCCCCAACATGAGCCAACAACAACACATCCTTTCCGCAACAACTTTCGTGTGTTCAAGCCATTCATGATCTGTAGAGGCGTATCCTGCTTCGTGAGTCACGATTGTTCCTTCATTCGTCATTGGGATGCGAATATCAATCTTTGCCTGATCGCCTGGCAACTGATTCATCCCAGTCACCTCGTCGCAGCTTCCCAACTCAACTGGCAGTAGCTCTAGCATAAGCTTACGCTCTCCGGGTTCTGTCTTGCCGCCTCCAATTACTTCGTTGGCTCCCACTAGCTTTCCATTAGCTAGTACTTTCATGTGCGGATTATCTAACTTACTTACTACTAAACCAAGTATACTCTCACTCTAGAGATGCGAAGCTAAAATTTGCAACAGTATCTAGTAGCACAGATGCATTACGTTTAGTAATATGGAACGTACCGATATCCTTGCTTGGATTCCTGGTGTGCTCTACTAGCTCTGTTACTGAGCTTTTATCCTTGTGCCTGATTCTTCTTAGGGCAGTATTTTCTGAAATGCTTTTTGCTCCCACAGTTAAGGCAAACTTCAGCACGTTTTTGTTTGTCACTCGTCCTGGCTTTGTAGTTGTCGTTGTTTCCTCCATGATTCTTGCTATCATCTTGACCTTTATTTCCATTTTCAATACCTTGTCTACAAGTCTCCTTGGGATGCCCCCTCTTATCACAGTTATCACATTTTCCATATTTGCATCGCCCGACGTGATAACGTAAACAATTGTCGCACTTAGGTAGGATACCCTTGTAATCTTTTCCTTTCTTGGCCTTCTTCTCATTACTTACCCGAGTAACCTTCTCAAGCTTTCTCTTGTTATCTTCAGATGGCTCTACAGGAGTCTCCTTTTCCTCTTCCGAAGTGGAAAACTTTCCTTGTCTGATCGCTTCTTCAGTGAGCACCATGCTTGTGTCGATAGCCTGGGTGATCGTTGAAGGTTTAGATGTTGTTACCAGGCTTAGAATCTGGGGTGCCAGTCCCCCGTTGAAATGTTCGATCTTCGTAGATTCTGGTTCCACCAGACGCGAAGCAACTTGTGATAATTCGCCAAATCTCTGCACATAGTCGGCTATCTTTGGACCTTCCATTTTCAAGTTCCACAATTCAGTCTCCAACTTCTGGACTTCTGCCCTAGAGCAATATCTTTTACGTATCAGTTCCTTCAGCTCGTCCCACGTCAAAGCATTCGCAGTAGTCTCACCCATTGTTTGAACCTGAAGGTTCCACCATGACAGAGCCCCATCTATAAATAGTCCAGCTACGTATGTGACCTGATGTTCTGGGGCACATTTGCTCAACTGTAAGACAGAATTCGTCCTCTCCACCTAAGGCACAAAAGCTAAGGCACCCCCAGTGCCGTCGAATTCTCGAGGTTTGTGGTTCAAGAACTGCACGTAAGTGCAGCCCTTGCTGTGTTCGGAGTGAAGAGCCTCGAGCTGTGCAATGACTTGCGAGATGCGTTCTTGCAGTCGTACCGTCGATGTGGGCGGAGGGTTGTTGGCGTTGACGTTCCCTTGTGTCGACATCTTCTGAGAAGAAGATTGGTTAGGTCAGGTCTGATTTGCTCAGTGAGTGCATTTGGTTGTTTAGTGGTCATAAGTACATACACATATTAGGTTATCATACCAACCAAATCAAGTAATAGTATAATCGTAGTATAACCAAGTAATCTGGTAATTATGTTTAGTATAGCAAGTAAGTACGTAGCATTATAATTTTAGTACACACATAAAGATCATTAATCGTGCTTAACGAAGACATAACGACTGAGCTTTCGTCGGTTATTGGCCACAAAGTGTTGTCGCATGTTTAATGATGATTGGCTCTCGTTATTCTCCGACCGCAATTGCATTGTCTTACAAAGTGTATCATATCAAAAGGGACACAGGGTCACCCTACCCTTGCCCAACAAGTATATCAGCATATCAAAATTACGTAGTCTGACGTGGTCTTCAAAAGTCTTCACAATCTCGGCTCATCATTAGTGTCTTTACCCAAATGTAATGCAATCCGCATAGTCCAGAAACCAACTATACTGGTGACTGAGGTGGAGGAGGAAAGAAAAGTAAACTGTTATCCTGCGTGAAATCCTCCTCGAGCTTGAACATACGTCAAAGCATTTAGCTGATCTGCCGCTTGGCAGTAAAGAAATGAGCATCAAACATTGGGAAAAGTGTAATAGTAGCAGGTGAGAGCGCCAAAAGGATCTTTGATAGATGTGGAGGACCAAAGTATACTAGTAACAGACTGGGCGGAGGACGTGGTGTCTTACATAAACTTTTCAGACAATATGCTGTCTTGTGATGTAGACACTTAAATCATGTTTTCGGTTATGTAATGTTTTGCATCTGAAGTTGCCAATTGTGGTGTCAGCTCAAGCTCCAACATTCTGTGACTCATATCCTCAAGCTGTAGTTGATGTTACAGGAGCAACTCATCTCGTGTGTGGTCTCCATAATGTGAGGGATGGTAAGGGTCTAAAATTAGCATAGTGTATTATAGGGACCATCAAATCGGCTCTTCCAGCGATGTAGAGGTGAAAGTAGTAAATGGTGCGGCCTGTGAGGTCGGGGAAAGTGCTGCTGTAGCAAAAAGGATCGTTATGCGGGTGTCGACCTAGAGTATCTCTCCGGGGTGCGGGTATGTCCTGAAAGAAAGTGATAGGCATGATGGCGCAATGGGCGTCGGTCTTCACAAGAGCAACATCAGCGGGTGAAGGTGCAGAACAAACGTCTCAACCAATAAGAAGATCATCCGATGCAGGTAATGGGTCAGGTATAAGGATGCAATGTCTGGTAAGCCAAAAGAAAACAGGGTCATAATCAAGCAAGTGTGCAGGACCAGCAGCCGCAACGTCAAACTGACCCAAAAGGTGCAGAAGCTAGCTCAGGAGCAGGCTCTGGGTCGTGTAGCACCTTGAGCAGGTGTTAGTGCAGCAGTCATAACAGCGTCGTCGTCTGTGTCAGTAGTAGAAAGATGTAATCCGGCCGTCTGTAAGGCTGCAAATGTCACAGACTCAAAGGAGTCTGAAACCGAGTGTATACTAGAATCAGAGGGTAGCTTGACAACATGGATCTCAAAATGTGCATTCAGTAACAATGTTCTCATCTAACTTTCCATCATCATGGGCGTTATTGGAAGGACCATCAATATCACGTCGATATCGTTATCAATTGTTCGTAGAGTAATCAACTTTCGGAAGGAATGTCCACAAGAGGCGCATTGTCGAGGATCGGAGCCATGGTGTGCTCATCATCGGGATGTCCAGTGACGAAGGGGTCATGGACTGAAATAAGAGTGACAAAAGGATTCTTGTTAGAGAAACCACCCGCAAAGGTAAAGTATCACCAAAATCTGGTAGCGCGGACTGTTGGAAGTCGTCCTCGTCCTTAGTCAGCATATCTGGATCACTCTCATGGTCTGACGTAAATGTCTCTGGCGCAGATGCAATCTCATCATTTGTGACAGCGGCCGTAGGGTTATCAATGTCTGATAACTCGCCTTCTAAATAGTGTGACGTGTGTGCCGGTTCATAATAGTCATAGCATGTATACCCATAGTAATTATTAACAATTAGTGTATGCAAATATTCACCACATATGCACGTATATCAATAATCAGCAATTAAGCGTGTAAGTAATAACAATGTAAGCATGTAATCATCCTAGTCTTCCCCAGACTATCCTACCCAGTCTCTCAGACTAAGACTCCCTAGTCTCTCAGACTAACTCCCTAGTCTCTAAGACCAACTCCCTGGTCTCTCAGACCAATTTCCCAGCCTCTAAGACTAAATCCCTGATCTCTAAGACCATCCTCCCAGTCTCTAAGACTAAATCCCTGATCTCTAAGACCATCATCCCAGTCTCTAAGACTAAATCCCTGATCTCTAAGACCATCCTCCCAGTTTCTAAGACTAAATCCCTGGTCTCTAAGACCATCCTCCCAGTCTCTAAGACTAAATCCCTGGTCTCTAAGACCATCCTCCCAGTCTCTAAGACTAAATCCCTGGTCTCTAAGACCATCCTCCCAGTCTCTAAGACTAAATTTCCCCTAGTCTATAAGACTAATCCTCCCTCAGCCTCTAAGACTGATCCTCCCTCAGCCTCTAAGACTGATCCTCCCTCAGCCTTTAAGACTGATCCTCCCTCAGTCTCTAAGACTGATCCTCCCTGAGCCTCTAAGACTGATCCTCCCTCAGTCTCTAAGACTGATCCTCCCTCAGCCTCTAAGACTGATCCTCCCTCAGCCTCTAAGACTGAATTATAAACATAAATTTTGAAATGTGTACTTGTGCCTTTTTGTTTGTAAAAATGTTTGTTTCCTGGATCTGGACGTTTTATGTATGCAATGTAAAAAAAATGTTTGAAAACGTTTTCGTGAGAGCCCTGATGATCATAGTCTAGACTCGAGAAAGAATCCTAGTTCGCTATGATCGAGGCTCTGATACCAAGCTGTCACACCCTGGCTTTTGCGGAAGCGTGGATTATTTTGGTGTGACTTCTTAATACCATAGCAACAATCATAACAATGCTATATGATAAAAATACAAGACATTCATTCATTCATTAAGTTTTAAAATACCACAACATCAGTATTTGGAAAAGTCGATACTTAAAATAGTTTACAAAACATACTTGTCTAAAACATGTTCATAAGACACAACAAAAGATTTTTAATAAAACGAGATTTAAGACATGCAACCCGTCCAGGTAAGGGTTACACCTCCTAAACCTACTGCCCTGGATGACATCTTATTCAACGCAGCTTCACTTATGCATACTTCGCCAGATCCGCTAAATCCCTGAAATACATGTAGTTTGAAAAATCAACATAAAGTTGAGCGAGTTCATGTGTAAGTGTGTATGTATAAACCTTTGTAACGTGTTTGTATGTATGAAAATCCCTGGTATGTAGCAATTAAGGAAAAAGAGATCACCATTGGGTTGCAAAGCCAATGATATGTGTGAAGTGATGCAGGAAGACTCAAACCTAGCAAATTTGTGCGTCGGGCACATAGTCACCTCATGGTCCATTTGGCGGACTCAGGAGTGTGGGGCTCGCTACACCCAAATAGATCTATCACTCATGTCCCTCGGTCCTACAACGAGGATTAATGGCCTCAAGTTCCACCTACCCATTCACATGATCTAAGTAGTAAACCCTCCTTAAGCTAACCATACCTTGTATATAAAAGTCTGTAATAATTGTTGCATGTATTTCACCCCCGAAGTATAAAACTGAAAACAGTTAAGAGAAAAGGGGGACATGAACTCACAGTATTGTGTCTTCATACTCGTAACCCAAATCTCTGCGGCAACACGACTACCTACAATGGTCTAATGTCTATTAGACGAACGGGTAGTGCCTTGTCTTAGTATGTATGTTTTTGAGTTAGATTCTGGTATTATTCCAAGTTGTGATGATTGTATTTAGTTTTGGAATAGTTGTTTCTGCAGTGTTTCTGTATTAATACTTCTCAAGCATTTTAACTTCGTATTTCCTTCCCAAGGGTGGGGGTATCTCATACGTATTTTCGTATTTGTATTTGTATAACTTGCCAAGTAATGGCGTCGTATTTCGGTGTATTGTTCCAATTAAATATATGTTAATATATTCCCAATATATATTTCCAAAACCATATATTTCAAGTCTCACTTAAATATATATAAATAAACCTTATTTTGTTTAATCATGTATCGTTCCAGAAAATATATATTTTTCTCAAAAATTATATATCTTCTAATTATACTAGGAAAATATATTTTATCTCCCACTTGGAAAAATGTATTCAACTCATTTGTCCAAAAATAATGTATTTCCAAAATATATGTATTTTTCCCAAAAATAATATATTTTTATTTCTATAGTTTCCAAAATAATATTTTACCAAAATATACATATAAGACTATTTTCCCGAAATATTACATAGGTCACGTGTTGGCGTTTCGTATTGCTTTATCAAATGCGTAACTTACATATTTACTTCGTGAGGGTTTTGGGTATTATTTTGGAGTCTTAATTTCATAATATTTTCCAGTTATATTATTTTTACGGTAAATATCTAGTTCACGTAATAAACAAACAATCACACAAGCGTTTTAGTATAAAATATATATTCTAAATATATATTTATCAAGTTTTATTTACGGAAATCCACCTCCGGTACTTGGTAATTTTTGGAATAAAATCATGGCGAAGTTTATTTTGAAAACCAAGTTAAAAATATATTTGTAAACATTTGTTAGAAAAATATTTCTAAGTGTTGAAATTCTGGAAAAATTTCGCCAGAGTTTCCTTTGTAAATGGAGGTGTCCACGCTTTCTAGCGTATCGTTTTCTTTTCAAAATTTACTCAAAAATCGTCAATCAACAATATATAATTCTTTAATCACCAAACTTGACAAAAATAAGCCTAAATCATAAACTCATGAACTTGAAAGTTTGTAAAAATATTTAGTAAGTTACCATCATGCTTAGTAGGTCTTGTTATCTTTAAAAATAAGATTAGTTTCTTAAAAACTTTATTTTTAAAGAATTTGGAGTTTCACAATTTCTAGTCAAGATTCACAAAAATATTTCTTTACGAAATTTCCTTGTTACACAAGTGTTCATACACTTGTTTATTTACCAAGAATGCTTTTAGTTCATAAAATATACGGGTCTTAACAAAACTAGTATTTTTCGCTTGGTTCTTTCGAAAAACCACTTGTAGATCTTTAGATCTACAAGTTTATAACCTTACTTTTCAAGAAAAATTATGTTTATTCAAGTTTCTAGTTCATGGTGGAAGGTTTCATCATCTTTCATATTTCTAACACTAACATCTTACTAGTTCATGTTCTTGAACATGATCTAGCATGTCTAGATGATGATCCATCCAACTTTTACTAACAAACAACATCAAATAATCATAACTACACAAGATTTACAAGATTTACACACATAACTTCTCTTTATCCACCCTTTAACACTTTATGTTCAAGACTTGTTCATGTTCTTTAGTGTTTCTTAATTTTTCACCATTAAATCATCTTTTAACCACCAAAAACAAGATCAAGATGATGATTAGAAGCACTTACTACTAGCACAAGGCTAGGGAAGAAACAAGGCGTAAAAGTGGTGGATAAAAGAAGACGAGAGTGGTCCTTGAGCTTCCGAGTGCACCAAGCTTAGTTGTAGGACTCCTTGCACCTTTGAGTGTATGAGAAATGATTGAACAAGAAATTGATGATGGTGATATGGTGGAGGAGGGTGGCGGCCGAGAGTGGGGAAGGGGGGAGAGAAGAGAGCTTGTGTCACACCCCCAAAATCCACACGTGGAGTATCACCGCTTGGAGGCGTGACTGACCAGGATCAAGCCACCAATCATATTGAACAAGCATAAAAGTAAACATACTTCAACCAACAATATGAAAGGTGTCCAAAAACCAAAGCATAGTTAAGTGTTTAGCGGAAGCATAATTGTCAAACCCATAGCAAATATTAAGTATGAAATAAAGTAATGTTTAAAGCATGGCACACACTGCCATGTCCCACAACGACTGTTCCTCCCTGTGCAAGTTCCATGAGTACCTAATGACCTGCAAGGCATGTAGCAATGAATCAACAACAAAGTTGAGCGAGTTCACAGTTGGTTGTTCAGTTATAGTAATCGTATTATAAACCGTATGTTCATTTAGTGAACCATGTTTCGTATGTATTTGCATCGCGGCCCTCTAGGCATGTTGGCGAAGATTAGTGGGGGTTTCCCATGTTTTCTAGACTAGGTATATTTGTATCGCAGCCCACCCGGCATGTGTGCGAAGTTTAGAGTATGGTTCGCAGCCATTCCAGGCATGTGTGCGAAGATTAGTTCTATTATCGCAGCCATTCCTGGCGTGTGTGCGAAGAGAAGTATATGTATCACTAGTCTAGCAGTACCTACCAATAACCTTCCTCTCCCGAGGCCTATGGTATGTAATTCCGATAACAATTTAAGCATAAGTAATCATCCAAACCCATTCCCAACCCCGGGAATCCCATGCCTTGGTAAGAGTGTGAACTCACCTTGGTTTGCTCGGTATGCTAAAGTATGTGCTCGCAAGTAATCAATCAAATCCTATAGTTATACACGTATACTCGATCAGTTAAGTTCGTAATGACTCGCATGCAAATCTAACTTCACAAAGTGCTTGACAGTTAACATCATGTATCTCGGAAGAAATCAATCAGATTCATGCAGAACATGCTTCATATAATGTCTTTCACAGTTTGTTCTACCTTAGTTATCCAATAACACACTTAACTGAGTTAATAAGCTTAACTGAATTAACATATATAACAGAGTTACATATTTAACAGAGTTAACCTCTGACAGAACTAATAAACTAACTAAGTTAACAGATTTAACACGTTTGAACAAGTTAACCCACTTAACATACTTAGCATAGTTAAAGTACATAACAAAGTCAATAAGCTAGTAGAGTTAATAAACTAACGAAGTTAAATGGATTAACAGAGTTAACAACTAACATATTTAATAACTAACAGAGTTACCATCTAGAATACACATGAAATCATAAGTGACGAAAACACATTAATGGCAAAATCGCTTGGGCCGAAAACACTTGGGCCGAAAACCCCTTGACTGGCGAAAACATATATGACGAAAACACCTGGGTCATCATCATTAATAGCACTTACATGTTCCAAACTCTAACGGATCCTCTAGAAATCATTCGATCAGATCAAACTATGTCATCATATAATTTACCAAATCACCGAACAATCATGATTATCACTCAATTATTATTCAATCATTCAAACCATGTCTAATTCAGATTCCTTCATTAAGTTTAGTATTAACACAACAATCATTAGATCAAACCGTATTATATTATCAGAGGTGAGTGACAGTTTTGTCATGTGATCCACTAATTTAAAACAATAGATCTGACAACTCGAGACCCCATGACTTATCCATTTAACATTAATAATCATGATCCTAACCTGTTACCACGTGATGACCATACCACTGAATCCTCTTAATCAACAAACATTTAGTTCTACTATCATACCAACAACATAACCAGATCATCAACACTAGCAAGATTATAACAGATCCCTAACATACAAGTTCGTTCAATTCATAAGATCACAAACATTATGTACCAACAGTTAGTTCATGCAGCCAACGATTTGTCAAGTGGTTTAAATCAAACAATCGTAAATGGTCGATCACTAACCTAAGTAGGGAAGATGGCAAATCGATAGATGTAAAAGGGCCCGAATACTCACGGCTGCCATTCGGTTCCACAGGAGAGCGAGAGAGAAAGTGAGAGGCGGTTAGGGTTTTTTTGCCGAATACGTTCTCGCGTAAAGGTTCTAATAAAACTATATCTAATCGTCACCTGGGCCAAGCCCACTCTTGATTTCGTTGGCCACACTAGTGGACGAAAACACTTAGTGTTTTCACCACATAGGGTGTTTTCGAATGGGAGGTATTCAGCCAAGATCCATGCTTTACTAAAACAATCATAATATTAATACTAAATGTATTATTAACTTTCCCACAAATATAATGCTCACCATATGTATCAACACACTTAGAAAACAAGTACGAAGTTGAATCGGATAGAGACCTTGAAACTCGGGTTGTCACATTATCCCCAACTTGAAAGAAATTTCGTCCCGAAATTTAGCACGTGGTTACTGAGGAAGCTAGTTGTGTTGTGTAATTTACCGGTTTTCATGGGGTGTCACATCATCCCCCCGTTGATTTGGAATTTCGTCCCGAAATTCTGTAGTAGCTTCAGCCTCAGTAGTGGTTGCACTGTTTCTAAATAACTGGGGATACTTGAGTTTCATTTGATCTTCTCGTTCCCAGGTGAACTATGGGCCACGACGGGAGTTCCAACGAACTCGAACAAGAGGTATTCTAGTGTTTTTGAGGACCTTAACATCCCGGTCCGTGATTTCAACTGGTTCCTCGACGAATCGCAACTGTTCGTCGATAGTGAGCTCCTTCAAAGGAACTATGAGGGTCTCATCTGACAGACACTTCTTCAGATTCGACACGTGAAATACGTTGTGAACTGCACTGAGTTCAGCTGGTAAGTTTAGTCTGTAGGCCACTTTGCCTATTTTCTCAATGATTTCGAATGGTCCGACATATCGCGGATTAAGTTTGCCTCGTTTGCCAAAACGAACCACACCCTTCCAGGGTGAAACTTTGAGTAGTACTCGATCCCCAACCTGGAATTCGAATGGTTTCCTGCCCTTATCGGCGTATGCTTTCTGACGGTCGCGAGCTGCCGCCATGCGTTGTCGTATTTGAGCAATCTTTTCTGTTGTGTCTACTACCAGTTCTGGACCTGTGATCTGACTATCACCCACCTCTGCCCAACAGAGAGGTGATAGGCATTTACGCCCGTACAATGCCTCGAATGGAGCGGCTTGAATGCTGGTGTGGTAACTGTTGTTGTACGAGAACTCCACTAATGGGAGATGTTTTTCCCAGCCGTTGCCGAAATCGATTACACATGCACGAAGCATGTCTTCTAAAGTTTGAATAGTGCGCTCAGACTGTCCATCCGTCTGAGGGTGATAAGCTGTGCTCATGTCTAACCGAGAGCCAAAAGATTTGTGCATTGCTTACCACAGTTCTGAAGTAAAACGTGCGTCACGATCAGAGATAATAGAGGTGGGCACCCCGTGCATCGAGACAACTTCCTTAAGATATACGTCTGCTAAAGTGGAGAACTTATCCGTTTCCTTTATAGCCAAGAAGTGTGCAGACTTTGTGAGTCGATCCACGATCACCCATATAGTGTCATTTTCGTGCTGAGATCTGGGTAGGCCAGTAACAAAATCCATGGAAATTTGCTCCCATTTCCATTGTGGTATCTCAGGTTGTTGGAGTGGGCCTGAAGGTTTCTGATATTCCGCTTTGACTCTCGCACAAGTCAAACACTTGCTAACGTAAGTTGCTATGTGAGCTTTCATGCTAGGCCACCAATATGTAGTTCTCTAGTCGTGGTACATCTTATCCGAACCAGGATGTACTGAGTAGCGAGACTTATGAGCTTCATCCATTACAAGCTCGCGTAAGTTGCCATAGAGTGGGACCCAAATGCGTCTTGTTACATAGTAGGCGTCGTCTGCCTTTTGTTCTAACCGTTGCCTTGAGCCGCGTAGGGCTTCAGCCCTGACGTTTTCTGGTTTCACTGCTTCTACCTGAGCATCTCGTATCTGAGAAGGAAGACTAGACTGAATAGTGAGTTGCAATGCTCGTACACGCCTAGGTGTAGTATCCTTTCGACTGAGGGCGTCAGCCACCACATCGGCTTTGCCCGGATGGTACTTTATAGCACATTCGTAATCGTTCAGTAGCTCGACCCATCGACGCTGTCGCATGTTCAACTCTTTCTGCTTGAAGATATGCTCGAGACTCCTGTGGTCGGTGTAGATGGTGCACTTGGTGCCATACAGGTAATGTCTCCATATCTTGAGCGCGAAAACAACAGCTCCCAGCTCTAAATCATGTGTAGTGTAATTCCGTTCGTGAATCTTAAGTTGGCGCGAAGCATAAGCAATGACTTTATCCTGTTGCATCAACACACATCCAAGACCTTGGATAGATGCGTCGCAGTAGACTACAAAATCGTTCGTGCCTTCAGGCAATGAGAGGATAGGTGCGCTACAAAGTCTATCCTTTAAGTGTTGAAACGTTGTTTCCTATGTATTACCCCAACGGTAAGCAACACCTTTCTGTGTCAGTAATGTAAGCGGCTGTGCAATCTTTGAGAAGTCTTTGATGAACCTTCTGTAGTAACCTGCCAAACCCAAGAATTGGCGAGTTTCTGTTGGTGTGCGAGGTGCAGGCCAGTTCTTGATCGAATCTACCTTGGATGGATCAACATGAATCCCATCCTTGTTTACCACGTGGCCTAGAAAGTGGACTTCACGAAGCCAGAAGTCGCATTTTGAAAACTTGGTGTACAGTTGTTCTGTTCGAAGGAGTTCCAACATAAGTCGTAAATGATGCTCGTGTTCCTCCTGACTCTTCGAATAGATCAGGATGTCATCGATGAAAACAATAACAAACTTGTCAAGATAAGGTTTGCACACCCTGTTCATAAGATCCATGAAGACCGCAGGTGCGTTTGTTAACCCGAATGGCATAACCAGAAACTCGTAGTGGCCATAGCAAGTTCTGAATGCTGTTTTGGAGACGTCCTCGTCCCGGACTCTCAGTTGATGATAACCTGATCTCAGATCAATCTTCGAGTAATAGCTCGACCCCAGCAACTGGTCGAATAAGTCATCGATACGTGGAAGAGGATAGAGATTCTTCACGGTCACCTTGTTCAGTTCGCGGTAATCTATGCACATGCGGAAGGTACCGTCTTTCTTCTTCACAAATAATACTGGAACTCCCCAGGGCGAAGAGCTAGGGCGAATGAAACCCTTTTCCAAGAGTTCTTGCAGTTGCTTAGACAGTTCTTCCAGTTCGGTTGGAGCTAAGCGATAAGGTGCTCGAGCTATGGGTGCTGCTCCTGGAGCTAGCTCGATCTGAAATTCGACCTGGTGATGAGGCGGTAGCCCAGGTAACTCTTCAGGAAACACTTGAGGAAAGTCGCGTACAACTGGAATATCCTCTAACTTCTTCTCTTTCGTCGATGTATCTGTAACGAGTGCTAAAATAGCAGTGTGGCCCTTTCGCAAACACTTCTGTGCCTTCAAGAAGGAAATGATGCCACTCACGACACCACTCTTGTCGCCTTGAACTTCGAGAGGTTCGTTGCCAGAACGGGGAATACAAACAATCTTCTCTTTGCATAGGATCTCCGCTTGCTGTTGGGATAACCAATCCATCCCAATGACGATGTCGAAACTACCCAAGAGTATGGGAATGAGGTTGATGGAGAATGTCTGACCAACTAAGACGAGGTTACAACCCTTGACTACCAGAAGATTGCTGACCAGTGCTCTGATAGTCATCAATCTTTCGCTGCCGTGCCTGAGACTGAACTGAAGTTGAACCCTTCCTGAAGGTTCCATCCCACCTTCTCTTGTTGTCACTGGGAATAGCAGAAGTAGTAGTAGTAGCACCAATGCGTCTAGGCAGCTTGTTATGTTCCACTGTCTGATCTGTGAGGTGATGAGCAAGATGAGTAACATCCTGGATAGTAGCAAGGTTGGCCGATGTCACATGACTTTGAATCTCTGGTACTAAGCATTTGAGGTACAACTCAATGCGCTTGATGGGAGGATCCACCATAGTTGGACACAAAATTGCCAGTTCGTTAGATCGCTGCGTATACACCTCTATCTCTGACCCCGTCATCTTCAAGTTAAAGAACTCCACTTCCAGTTTGTGGATGTCATCACGGTTACAGTATTCTCGCTTGATCAGTTCCTTAAAATCATTCCATGGGGTGGCATTAGCAGCCGCCAGCCCCAGCATCTGAACTTGCGCGTTCCACCGAGTTAGCACAGTGCCTTCGAGAGTACCAGTGGCGTACTTCACCCTACGAGCCTCAGGGCATTCACACATCTCGAAGACCGATTTGAGCTTTTCAAACCAATGGAGGAGTCCAACGGCTCCTTCAGTGCCACTAAAAGTACTAGGACGACAGTCCATGAAAGTTTTGAATGTGCACACAGGTGGCTGAGCGTGTTGACCTGTCGTGTGTGTAAGAGTAAACAAAATTAAGCACAAGTGTCGGTTTACGAAAGTAGGATCTAAGGATCCTAGAGTGAGTTGTGATGGCAGGTTATACCTCCTGCCTGGGCAGCTGCGAGTGCTGCAGTTACATGTTCAGTGATCAAAGCTGCCAATTGGGCTTGAGTCATGTTGACACGTCCACTCATGATCTTCATACCAAAGGAAACATGAGTGAGAGAGGTTCGCGAATAGTGCGATGACAGAAGAGTGTAAGCACACAAGTGTTCTCAAGCAATAGTTGTTACGTTTATCTAAGCATACCCTCAGCAAAGTTCTATGAAATCTAGCAAGTAAGCAATGTAAACATGAAAAGTATTACCTATAGTTTTGAGTCTTGCACGTGGAGCGAGGCGTCATTGTGGATCGTTGAGCACTGTACAGGTTATAGTCTGGTTTTAATAAAAACGATTTCCCCTTATTAAAACCGAGTTCTCTATAACCAATGGCTCTGATACCAATCTGTCACACCCCTAAAATCCACACGCGGAGTATCACCGCTTGGAGGCGTGACTGACCAGGATCAAGCCACCAATCATATTGAACAAGCATAAAAGTAAACATACTTCAACCAACAATATGAAAGGTGTCCAAAAACCAAAGCATAGTTAAGTGTTTAGCGGAAGTATAATTGTCAAACCCATAGCAAATATTAAGTATGAAATAAAGTAATGTTTAAAGCATGGCACACACTGCCATGTCCCACAACGACTGTTCCTCCCTGTGCAAGCTCCATGAGTACCTAATGACCTGCAAGGCATGTAGCAACGAATCAACAACAAAGTTGAGCGAGTTCACAGTTGGTTGTTCAGTTATAGTAATCGTATTGTAAACCGTATGTTCATTTAGTGAACCATGTTTCGTATGTATTTGCATCGCGGCCCTCTAGGCATGTTGGCGAAGATTAGTGGGGGTTTTCCATGTTTTCTAGACTAGGTATATTTGTATCGCAGCCCACCCGGCATGTGTGCGAAGTTTAGAGTATGGTTCGCAGCCATTCCAGGCATGTGTGCGAAGATTAGTTCTATTATCGCAGCCATTCCCAGCGTGTGTGCGAAGAGAAGTATATGTATCACTAGTCTAGCAGTACCTACCAATAACCTTCCTCTCCCGAGGCCTATGGTATGTAATTCCGATAACAATTTAAGCATAAGTAATCATCCAAACCCATTCCCAACCCCGGGAATCCCATGCCTTGGTAAGAGTGTGAACTCACCTTGGTTTGCTCGGTATGCTAAAGTATGTGCTCGCAAGTAATCAATCAAATCCTATAGTTATACACGTATACTCGATCAGTTAAGTTCGTAATGACTCGCATGCAAATCTAACTTCACAAAGTGCTTGACAGTTAACATCATGTATCTCGGAAGAAATCAATCAGATTCATGCAGAACATGCTTCATATAATGTCTTTCACAGTTTGTTCTACCTTAGTTATCCAATAACACACTTAACTAAGTTAATAAGCTTAACTGAATTAACATATATAACAGAGTTACATATTTAACAGAGTTAACCTCTGACAGAACTAATAAACTAACTAAGTTAACAGATTTAACACGTTTGAACAAGTTAACCCACTTAACATACTTAGCATAGTTAAAGTACATAACAGAGTCAATAAGCTAGTAGAGTTAATAAACTAACGAAGTTAAATGGATTAACAGAGTTAACAACTAACATATTTAATAACTAACAGAGTTACCATCTAGAATACACATGAAATGATAAGTGACGAAAACACATTAATGGCAAAATCGCTTGGGCCGAAAACACTTGGGCCGAAAACCCCTTGACTGGCGAAAACATATATGACGAAAACACCTGGGTCATCATCATTAACAGCACTTACATGTTCCAAACTCTAACGCATCCTCTAGAAATCATTCGATCAGATCAAACTATGTCATCATATAATTTACCAAATCACCAAACAATCATGATTATCACTCAATTATTATTCAATCATTCAAACCATGTCTAATTCAGATTCCTTCATTAAGTTTAGTATTAACACAACAATCATTAGATCAAACAGTATTATATTATCAGAGGTGAGTGACAGTTTTGTCATGTGATCCACTAATTTAAAACAATAGATCTGACAACTCGAGACCCCATGACTTATCCATTTAACATTAATAATCATGATCCTAACCTGTTACCACGTGAAGACCATACCACTGAATCCTCTTAATCAACAAACATTTAGTTCTACTATCATACCAACAACATAACCAGACCATCAACACTAGCAAGATTATAACAGATCCGTAACATACAAGTTCGTTCAATTCATAAGATCACAAACATTATGTACCAACAGTTAGTTCATGCAGCCAACGATTTGTCAAGTGGTTTAAATCAAACAATAGTAAATGGTCGATCACTAACCTAAGCAGGGAAGATGGCAAATCGATAGATGTAAAAGGGTCCGAATACTCACGGCTGCCGTTCGGTTCCACAGGAGAGCGAGAGAGAAAGTGAGAGGCGGTTAGGGTTTTTTTGCCGAATACGTTCTCGCGTAAAGGTTCTAATAAAACTATATCTAATCGTCACCTGGGCCAAGCCCACTCTTGATTTCGTTGGCCACACTAGTGGACAAAAACACTTAGTGTTTTCACCACATAGGGTGTTTTCGAATGGGAGGTATTCAGCCAAGATCCATGCTTTACTAAAACAATCATAATATTAATACTAAATGTATTATTAACTTTCCCACAAATATAATGCACACCATATGTATCAACACACTTAGCAAACAAGTACGAAGTTGAATCGGATAGAGAACTTGAAACTCGGGTTGTCACAGCTTGCAAGTGTTGTGAGTTGTGAATGTAAAGCTCAAGACCTAAGGTGTTTACTTATAATCCAACTTCATTATTAACCACCATGTATTATGTTTTCTAGATATCCAACATCCCCAATTAAAATAATGAAAGAATTGTGGGGTGTGTCCCCACTCCACAAACCGGTTCGAAGGGGGGGGGGGTATGGGGTTGGTTTCTAATGGTTAGTTACAATTTAGTTAGGAGATGAAGTAGTGAAGTTAAAGATTTAAGTGTGTTATATAATATAAAGTGTGTTAGGGTGTTCGGGGACCCTAACTAGCTTAGAAAAGTAAAAACAATGTATTTGGCAATATTTTTATGTTCCGGGTAAAGTCCGGTTCTTCGGTTGGATATTGATCCGTTAAAGTGTTAAATAAAGCTTTAAAGTGTCTTTTATAATATTTTTAGTGACACATTAAATTCCCAACACTTTGGAAAGTGTCTAGGATTATTTTGCCAAGTTTTTGCACCTTACTAGCATTGTTAAATGCTGAATTTTTGGTATATAGTGCAGAATTCTGCTCTTTAAATGTGTTTTAGGCACTTCCCGGCACTATAACTATCACCTAGTGACGCAGTTTAATGATTCTCACTTCCCTACACTCCCTACCAGTGTCGTACTTTATTCCCGGCTCATACTGGCCTCAATATAGTGTCTGTCTAGGTGCTGGCATTGTCAGCATGTTCACTGGGTTATCCGCTCACTGTGCTAACTGTGCTTTGTGCATCAAGTTTGTCACTAATGTTTGTGTGTAATGAAGGGAGTGACAGTAATAAAATGTGATGCATGAGTATGTATGTATCAGAAAGCAGAAAGCAGTTTAATCACAATTGTAATCAAGCACAGTAATTAAGCACTAATTAAATATTAATTAAATGTACGGATACCTGTAATTGTGAGGGTTGTCACATACGGAACACAGTTGTCACAGTCTCCCCTACTTTAGGAAATTTCGTCCCGAAATTTTATTTAGAGGAAACTTGTGAAAGCTTGAAACATGAAGTCGAAAAGATCAAACAACACTGGTTAGAGTTCCGAACTTCTAGTAACTTTAAATAACATTATGCTTGCAATGTAAGAGGGACACTTATATACAAGTATATGAAGCGCCATTGGTGCGTCCACCGTACCTCCATTACATTGTTCATGTTTCGCTATTTTTGTCACTATTGGTTCTTACACATGATAAATCTTACTGTGGTTTCCATGCACTGAATTTCTATAATTATGTACGCGTCCATAATTACGTAATTCCTTGCATAGTCCACACAGTGCATTTAATAATGTGTAGGGGAAAACCAAATGAATGAACCTATGATGAGTGTGACTGGACCACCATAGGGTCCTTTCAACTGTATCGTCACATGCCACTCTAAACCAGATTTTGAATCAATCTTTAACTAGACCACTCAAGGGTCTCTTTTCGAACCATGGATAACGAAAATCGGATCACACAAAAACATAGAGGAGAACACATAAACACATAATCACATAATAGCATAATTGTTTAATTTGACCTTTAATTTGTTATCTTTGGACACGGGTATTTAAAGCATACCAGGAATCCATTTCGTGGATTTCATTTGGCACTTTAAATATTTTCAAGAATCTAACTATGAAGATAGGAAGATCTTAATAGGAATTCGGCTTGTCCTTATTGAGTTGTAATGTACATATTAAGGTGTACAAGGAATCCAATCAGGGCTTCGATTTGGGCGATAATCATCCACATGGATTCTTAAAATAGAGCAACCCATCACCCCTTTCGTTTCGAGTTTAAGCTCGTGTTGAAGTGGTAGCTCATATTTCAATAAGTCTTCGTTTACACAAAATCGTTGTTCTTGAAGGACACGAGATTGAATATCAGATAGAGTTTGAACAGAATGAAGCTTGACTCGCTCCTTTCGACCAAGCGCATCGGCTACGACATTCGCCTTACCAGGAAGGTAGCGAATCTTGAAATCATAATCGTTCAAGAGCTCAACCCATTGTTGCTGCCTCATGTTCAGCTCCTTCTGATTAAGAATGTGCTGGAGACTTTTGTAGTCTCGTGAAAACCACACACTTCATTCCATAGAGGCAGTGTCTCCAGATTTTGAGTGCGAAAATCACAGCTCCTAATTCAAGATCATGAGTCGTAGTTCTTCTCGTGGATTTTTAGCTGTCTAGATGCATAAGCTATGACTTTACCTCGTTGCATAAGAACATAACTAAAGCCTAGATTCGATGCGTCACAAAAGATAACGAAATCAACGTTTCCATTGGGCAAGGACAAAACAGGAGCATCACATAGCTTCCGTTTCAGCGTTTGGAACGTTCTTCTTGCTTAGATCCCCACTCCAAAGGCTTATTCTTCCGAGTCAAAGCAGTGAGTGGAACCGCGATCTTTGAGAAATTAGAAATGAATCGACGATAATAACCAGCAAGACCAAGAAATGATCGTATCTCTGTAGGTGTCGTCGATGTATTCCAATCCTTAATAGCAGCTATTTTGCAAGGATCCACATGGATACCCTTCTCATTGACAATATGACCCAAGAACTGAACTTCTTTAAGCCAGAATTCACACTTGGGGAATTTAGCGAAAAGTTGTTCCTTCTTCAGAAGTTCCAAGGTCAAACGAAGGTGTTGTTCGTGATCGGCTCGAGACTTTGAATAAATGAGAATATCGTCGATGAACGCAATGATGAACTTGTCACACCCTGGCTTTGCGGAAGCGTGGTTAATTTTGGTGTGACTTCTTAATACCATAGCTTAATCATAACAAGCTATATGAATTAAAAACCATGCAAGTCATCCATTAAGTTTTGAAAATCAAACACAATACCATTGTTTTAACATACAACCATAACCTTGTTTAGTAGACATTACAACTTATAACATAACATAAACGTGGTTTAAGGACTGTGTCTTGTCCAGGAAAGAGACACATCCCCTAAACCCTGATGACTCCATGACAAGTGCAGCGGAAAACGTTCCATACCGTGCCAGATCCGTTTAATTTCCTGAAATACATGTGAGTTGAAAAATCAACAATAATGTTGAGCGAGTTCATGTGCAAGTGAGTAAGTAAAACACTTGTAAGTATAAAAGTTTCCTGGTATGTAGCAGTGTAAGAGGACTTGTGATCACCAATGGTTTGCAAGGCCATTAGCATGTTGTGAAATGCAAGTAGGTAGACACAACCCTAGCCGATTTTTGCGTTGGGTACCAAGTCACTCCAGGTCCGTTCTGTTGGTCCTCCGAGAGGTCCGTTCTGTTGGGCCTAGAGCTGGGCTCGCTACACCCAGATAGATCTACCGCTTAAGTCCCTCGGTGTTCTAACTACCCATTCACATGATCTAAAACCTCCTTACGTTAATCATACCGTGTATAATAGTACTTGTAAACAAAGTAACATGTATTTCACCCCCGCAGTTAAGAAAACTGAAAACAGTTAGAGAAAAGGGGGACATGAACTCACAGTCAGTGCGTCTCTACCAAGTGTCTCCAAATCTGAAAGCTGTGCGACGACCTACAAGTGCTAATTCTATTAGACGGACGGCCGTGCTTTAGCTTTTTAGTTTAAGTCTTTGGGAAATAGTTAGACAACTATTTCGTGTTTATGTTCTGTATACACTTGGTAGTTATACTTCTTCCCAAGGATGGGGGATACAATACATGTGCGTAAGTTACGTTTTATTAGTCGTGTGGTAATGTAATTACCGGTGTAACTTATATGTTTGTGGAAGCGTTCGTAAAGTTTTGGAATCATTAACGCTTGTAAATATTATTTTTACTCTAAAATAATATTTATGTATTTTCACAAAATAATCATAAACAGTGTTGTGACAAATATATTTATCACGTTAGTCTTTGTGAAAATCCCACCTCCGAATATTTAGTAAAATATAGTGCTGGCGAAATTTATGTTTCGAAATATGTCCAAAAGTAGTTCTAACACTTGTTGTGTAAATAAGCCTAAGTGTTAGGTTTTTAGAAAATTTCGCCAGAGTTTCCTCTGTAACTGGAGGTGGCCACGCTTTCAAGCGTATCATTTTTTTTAACAAATCAATTCAACAACTTCTTTATTCAAACAAACAATTTCCGACACATCAAACTAGTCGACAAGTATGTAAATTGCATAATCGCATGAACTTGTAGTTTTTCCGCATTTCTAATGTAAATCACCTTTATATATGTAGATCCTTATATAAAGTAACTTCAATCTTGTAAAAACCCTCGTGTTTAGAGAAATCCGTCTTTACAACTTCTAGAAACAAGTGACAAATCTACTTCTTTGTCGGGTCTTTTTGTTTCACAAGTGTTTACACACTTGTGGTTTATAAAACCATATTTACTAGTGTAAGATCCACTTTTTAAAATACATGATTTCTTTATTGTGTGGTTCTTCAAAAATACCACTTGCGGATACGTAGATCCGCTAGTTTTAAACATCATTGTACCGGTTAAATCGCTTTTACACAAGTAAAATATTTCTACACAAGTTCATGTATCTTGTGTGGTAGAGTTTCGCCTTTTAACCCTTGTGGTAACCAAGAACGAGCTTATGTGAAGATCCATGATCTTACAAAGTCGGGTTAAACGGAGATCCGAGCTACCACATCATAGATCGGGTCTAGATAAACACAAATTCCAAATACTACAACTTTTACACAAGTTACAAGCTATTAACCACCACTTTTATAGTTTTTACTAGACCTTAATGCTTCAAAATGTAAGTTAACGATATTTAACCGACAATATTCCTTTTAACCACCTTAGATAAGCTTAAAAACAAGTTTTAAGTGTTATACCTCTAGCTCGGGGCTAGGGAAGATCTTTGGTGAAAAATGCGTGGATAAAAGCTAACGGTAGTGGTCCTTCGCGTTCCGCTTGCTCCGAGGCTCCTAATACGTGATCCTTAACGCGTGTATGATCTTGGAATGGAGAGATCAAGAGCCGAAAATATGATGGTGGGGAGAGGGGTGTTCGGCCGAAGGTTTTAGAGAAGAGAAGAGAGAGTGAAATGTGGAGTTTAGTGATGATGATTATCTAATGTGTTAAGTGGTATTTATAGGCAATTTTAAGTGTTATTATCCATTGGTCAATATGTCCCCAAGATGCTTAGCAATCTAGATTAGCCAAATCAACAAGTACCATGTGTGTCCCCATGGTTTTGGGGCCGGTTATGAGAAGGGGTGGGGGTTGGTTCGATTTAAACTAGTAATTAGGGGGTTTAGTTTGGTTAAATAGGTTAACTAAGTATTTAACTTAGTTAGTTGTATGTTATGCGTTATGACGGGTGTTAGGGTAATCAGGGACCCTAACTGGCTCAGAAAAATATAATTAGTGAAAATAGTAGTATTTTCATGTTCCGGGTAAAGTCCGGGTGTCCGGTTGGATAGTAATCCGTTAAAGCGTTACAAAAGCTTTAAAGTGTCGTTATTAACATTTTTAGTGACACAATTTGTTTTCCCGACACTTTAGAAAGTGTCTAGTGTTATTTTTCCCATGTTCTGGCACTTTACTAGTCAGCTAGAAGCTGGATTAATTATTAAAGTGCTGTGTTTGGTACTTAAAGTACGTTTTAGGCACATCCGAATCAGTGTATCTTATTCCTAGAGACGCGGTACCACAACCCTTATATCCCTACACTCACTACCAGTGTAGCCAAAATATTTGAGGCTCTTAACAGGCCTTAGAGGCAGTATTTGCCTGATGCTGGTTATATCAGCATGTTCACTGTGTATCCGTTTAGTGCTACTGTGCTTCTTGTGCATCATGTTTGTCACTATGGTTCAGCATGTAAATAATGTAGTGACAGCAAATAAAGTATGATGCAAGTAAGTGCATGTATCAGTATGCAGGTAGCAGTTTATCAGCTAGTTCAAACAAGCACAGTAATTAAGCAGTAATTAATCATTAATTAAGTTGTACGGATACCTGGTTTAGTGCGGGTTGTCACATTCTCCCCCCGTTAAATAAATTTCGTCCCGAAATTTAAGTCCTGCTTGTAGATGCAGAGTTCTTAGGAAATAAGTGGGGGTATTTCTCTTTCATCCGGTCCTCACGTTCCCAGGTGAATTCAGGACCATGTCTGGCATTCCAACGAACTTTGACGAGTTTGACACTGCTCCGGCGGGTCTTGTTAACTTTCCAATCTGTGACCTCAACAGGTTCTTCAACGAAGTGGAGCGTGTCGTCAATATGAATCTCGTCGATGGGAATGGCAACGTCAATTTGAGTTGGACTTTTCTTCAGATTGGATACATGAAATGTATCGTGAACACCATTCAGTTCAGCAGGTAGTTCCAACTTGTATGCTACTGTCCCAATTCTTTCCAGAATTCTGAAAGGACCAATGTAGCGCGGATTTAACTTCCCACGCTTCCCAAAGCGTGCCACCCCCTTCCAGGGTGAAACTTTCAATAACACCATCTCTCCGACTTGGAAGTCCACGTGCTTCCGGTTTGGATCCGCGTAGGCCTTTTGCCTGTGGCGAGCAGCTTCGATGCGTTTAAGTATTTGCGCAATTTTGTCTGTCGTCTCTTGGACGATTTCGGGACCAGCAAGTTGCCTATCACCGGCGTCAGACCAACATAGGGGTGATCGGCACTTGCGTCCGTATAGGGCCTCAAATGGCGCGACACCAATACTGGTGTGGTAGCTGTTGTTGTATGCAAATTCGACCAAAGGTAAGTGTTTATCCCAGCTACCGCCCAAATCCATAACACATGCCCTCAGCATGTCTTCCAAAGTTTGTATCGTTCGCTCGCTCTGGCCGTCAGTTTGCGGATGGAACGCAGTGCTCAGATTCAATTGTGAGCCAAAAGATTCTTGGAAAGATTGCCATATTCTTGACACAAACCTTCCGTCTCTATCAGAGATGATCGAGAGTGGTACTCCATGACGTGCTACGATCTCTCTCATGTAAATTTCCGCAAGTTTACTAGTACTGTCTTTCTCCTTGATTGGCAGAAAGTGTGCGGATTTTGTTAGGCGGTCAACAATCACCCAAATCATATCGTGGCCTCTTGGCGTTCTTGGTAATTTTGTAACAAAATCCATTGAGATTTGTTCCCATTTCCACTTGGGAATCTCAGGTTGTTGCAGAAGTCCCGAAGGCTTCTGGTATTCTGCCTTGACCTTAGCGCACGTTAAACATTTGCTCACGTAAACAGCAACGTCGCCTTTCATCCTAGGCCACCAATAATAATCCTTGAGATCCTGGTACATCTTATCCGATCCAGGGTGGATAGAGTACCGTGACTTGTGCGCTTCGTCGAAAATAACTTCCCTTAATCCACCAAACAGAGGAACCCAAATCCTTTTCTCAAAACATAACGTTCCTTCCTCGTTTGGTACCAAAAGCTTCTCCATTCCACGGAGATATTCTTCCTCAAGGTTTCCCTCCTTGAGAGCTTCCTTTTGTGCAGCACGAATGCGCAAGGAAAGATCGGTTCGTATGATCATTTCTAGAGCCCTAACCCTTATGGGCTTGATTCTCTCTTTACGACTTAGGGCATCGGCGACTACATTCGCCTTCCCTGGATGATACTTTATCTCGCAGTCGTAGTCGTTTAACAATTCAACCCATCGTCTTTGCCTCATATTCAACTCCTTCTGGTTGAATATATGCTGTAGGCTTTTGTGATCTGTGAAGATTGTGCACTTCGTACCATACAGGTAGTGTCTCCAGATCTTTAAAGCGAAAACCACTGCGCCGAGCTCCAAATCGTGTGTGGTATAGTTCTTTTCGTGTACCTTCAGTTGGCGCGATGCGTAAGCAATAACCTTTTGGCGTTGCATCAACACACAACCCAATCCTTGACGCGATGCGTCGCAGTATACCACAAAGTCATCAGTACCTTCTGGTAGAGCTAAGATTGGCGCATTGCAGAGCTTATCTTTCAATATCAGGAATGCTTCATCCTGTTTGATTCCCCAATCAAACGTCTTATCCTTCTGTGTGAGGAGCGTCAAAGGTTGAGCGATCCTTGAAAAGTCCTCGATGAACCTCCGATAGTAGCCAGCCAAACCCAAGAATTGTCGGATCTCGGTTGGCGTTGTAGGCGTTTCCCAATTCTTGATTGCCTCGATCTTTGTGGGATCAACATGAATTCCATCCCCATTAACCACATGTCCAAGAAACTGGACTTCGCGTAGCCAAAACTCGCACTTGGAGAACTTGGCATACAACTGTTCCTTCTTTAGCAGCTCCAATATGGCTCTTAGATGCTGTTCGTGTTCAGCCTTCGTCTTTGAATAAATCAAGATGTCGTCGATGAATACAATCACGAACTTGTCCATGTATGGCTTGCAAACTCTATTCATTAGATCCATGAATACCGCAGGTGCGTTTGTCAAACCAAATGGCATAACGAGGAACTCGTAGTGTCCATAACGAGTTCGGAAGGCTGTTTTCGGGATACTTTCCTCCTGTATCCGTAATTGATGGTATCCAGATCGAAGATCGATCTTAGAGTAAAAGCTTGAACCTTGAAGTTGATCGAACAGATCATCAATTCTTGGCAGAGGATACCTGTTCTTGATCGTCAGCTTGTTTAATTCTCTGTAGTCAATACACATGCGGAAACTACCGTCCTTCTTCTTGACAAACAGGACCGGAGCTCCCCAAGGCGAGAAGCTTGGTCGGATAAAACCCTTGTCTAACAACTCTTGAAGTTGTGTTGATAGTTCCTGCATCTCAGACGGAGCAAGTCTGTATGGTGCCTTAGCCACAGGCGCGGCGCCTGGAACTAAGTCAATGTGAAACTCCACTTGCCTCTGAGGTGGCAGTCCAGGTAAGTCTTCCGGGAAGACTTCTGGATATTCCCTTACGACAGGGATGTCTTCGATTCTTGGCTCAGCAGCCTTCTTATCCACGATGTGTGCCAGAAAAGCAACACATCCTTTCTGTAAACACTTCCTTGCTTTCAGGCAGCTGATAAATCTTAGCGGCGTGTCACGCTTCTCTCCGTGAACCACAATTGTCTCACCATCATCAGTTGGGATACGAACAACTTTCTCGTGACATACTATCTCAGCCTTGTTTCCGGATAACCAATCCATTCCTACCACCACGTCGAAGCTTCCCAATTGGACTGGTAGTAGATCCAAAGTAAACTCACGTTCTCCCAATTCTATCACACAGCCTCTGATTACTTCGTCGGCTTCAACTAACTTTCCATTAGCTAATTCGATTGAGTAGGGAATGTCTAACTTATTTGCGGCTAACCCAAGCATATTCTTAAATTCTAACGATACGAAGCTATAATCGGCACCAGTATCAAATAAAACGGATGCATAGCGTTGGTTCACAGGGAACGTACCAGTAACAACATTGGGATCCTGGCGCACCTCCCTAGCTTCGATTTGGAACACTCTTCCCCGGGCTTGGTTCAACGTTGGGCAATTCTTCTTAAAGTGCCCGATTTCACCGCAGTTATAGCATCCGAGTCTCTGCCCGTTTCCACCAGCTTGATCATTCCCCGGATTACGATTCACTGCGCCCACTTGGTTAGCATTGTTGCCTTGATTTCTGTTACCCCCGTAGTTTCCTTGTGGGCGGTTTCCGTTTCCACCACGGTTATCATTCCTATTTCCATATCCTCCCTGGCCTCCGCGACCGGCAGGGACCCAACAAGTATCCTTCGAGTGTCCACGTTTCCCACATGCTTCACATGTTTTTAGCCCACATTGACCAGAATGGTGACGCTGGCAGGCATTACACTTGGGCTGGGTGCCCATATATCCCCTTCCTTTCCTTCCACTGCCAGCTGTACCCTGAGCTGGCGTGCTTGGTGTTCCTCTCTTACCATCACCGCTAACACTTTGTTTGAAGTTCGAAAACTTTCTTTTGTTACTTCCTGACGACTCAACATGAGTCTCTTTCTCCTTTGCCTTAACATCACCAAACCTGTTTAGACGAATCGCCTCCTCGGTGAGAGCCACGCTCAAATCGATGGCTTCAGTGATAGTCGCTGGTTTGGAGGAGGTTACCATGCTTATTATTTGGGGAGCCAAACCCCAAATGAAGCGCTCGATTCGCTTGTATTCTGGCGTAACCATGTAAGGAACCACTTGAGATAAGTCGTGAAACCTCTGGACGTATTCTGCAATCTTTGGTCCATCCATCTTTAAGTGCCAAAATTCAGTCTCCAACCTTTGAATTTCTGCGCGTGAACAGTACTTTTTGCGCATTAGTTCTTTCAATTCGGCCCAAGTCAGGGCGTAGGCGGCAGCTTCGCCTAGTGTTTGTACTTGTAGGTTCCACCAGGATAGGGCTCCATCTAGAAACAGCCCTGAAATGTATGTGACTTGCTGATCCTCTGCACACTTGCTCATGCGTAAAACAGAATCGGTTTTCTCAGCCCAGCGGGTAAAGGCAACTGCACCTCCTGTGCCATCGAAGTTAACTGGTTTGCAGTCTAAGAACTGCTTGTAGGTGCATCCTGCACGTATGTTAAAACATGTGTTTGGCATTAGCATCATCGCTAAAATCTCCAACTAGTTCATGGTAGGTCCGAATGGCGTGGTATTACCGTGAGGTGGATTGTTATTGCCTTGGTTAACACTTCCGCTTGCCCCTGGCTGAGAAGCTGCATACTGTGCTATGGCAGCAGCAATAATCTGCTGGAGTTCTGCCTCATTGGTTGGCATGTTTGGCTCGCGTCTTGGCGGCATTTTCTAAATGATGGTTTACGTTGGTCAGGCCATAGCGAAAACTACGTATATAGTAATAGTAATAGCACGTAATATCTCATGTCATCAATACATCACATATATCAATCATCCACATCTCATACCATAACAATGCAAATAAGTAATCAAGCGAAACAGATATGATGAGAATACTGCGATTGTCATACATCAAGACCACAGAGTAAGTGTATCAGTACATCATAGTGTCATACAATCATCCATCAACTAGGGGCTACATCACCCCTGTCCAAAAATCATAACAGATCAGTGTCAAATACAACATCAAGTATATGTCAACAAAAGTCAAAGTCATAAAGTGGTCTCCAAAATGCTGTGCAATCCAACAATCGCCGTCTTCTCATCCTCGTCTATCTAATCAGTAACTGGTGAGCTCTATGCAGATGGTGGTGGAGGAGGGGGAAAGTGAGTATAAAACAACCGGCGTAACTGGAGCCAGTCCTCCTCCTGGGCTCGCTGAGTACGAATAATAGAGGCAACCTGCTGCTCCAGTGTAAAAAGACGAGCAGCAATATCTGGAGGTAATGGTCGAAACGGCTGTAGAGGAGAGTGTGTCTGACCATGACACTGACAAGGTGACAACCGAGCTCTCTCGAGCTCCTGTATACGCTGTGTGTGGGACTCGTGCTGTGCAACAAAGGACATCAAGACGTCCTCAATAGTGTGTCCCACGTGAAAAGCATGGTAGGGGTCAGTGGGTGGCATACCAGAGCCAGGTGCCCAAAGAAATGGCTCGCTAGTGGGGTCGAAAGGTGCCACGTGAAACGGTGCAACAGCGGGTGGAACAAATGACGTCTGAGGCATAAAAGGGATAGGCATCGGTACATGCCCATCAGGGTGAGCTGAAGAACCCTCTCCAGGCCCTGCTGGAGGTATAAACATAGGAACCTGAAATGAAAAGTCAACATGTGGTGCAACAGGAATCTGTGGAGGAAAAGGTGGAACATCCTCATCAGCCGGTATCCAACCGTGCTGTGCGGACTCATCCGGTGGATCCATATGTGCCGCGAACAGTGCATGTCCGGGCTCTAGGGGAACGGGATCAAATAAGGGAGCAACAACAGGGTGAACGGGTGCAAAGTGCTCTATAAGGTGGTCAGCAGGTATATCACCAACGGGTAAAGGAACAACGGGATCAACAGCAACATGATCGCCCTCAATCACAGGAATATCGACAGGGAGATCAGCAACAACAGGCTCAAAAGGGATATCAGCATGTACTGGGTCATGCTCTGGTATAGGGTCTAGAGCGGCTGCCTGCTCAGGAGCAACGGCAGGCTCGAAGTCATCAAAAGCCATCTCAAACTCAAAATCTGGGTCAATAGGATCAAATAGGTCAACAGCGTCTACTGGATCCTCCATAAACTGATCCATCGGAACATACTCTATGTCATGATCAGGGTCGAATCCTGGGGGAAACATAGGGTCGGAATCCCCCTCATCATCATGGTCAAAAGCGAAACTGGGGATAGGAGCAACAGAAGATGCCTGGTCAGGCTCTAACTCATGAGAGAAGTGCTGTGCACTCTGGACATGTGAGGGTACAGAAGCCACAGACTCAAAGGAGTCCGCGACTGGGGAGTGAACAGGTGGCTCCGCGATGGGAGCGTCTGCGATCAATAAGGGATCGGCAGCAGGAAGGGCCTCGCCCTGAGCATCCTCCTCGAAAGGCTCCTCGTCAAACATATCGATATCATCCTCCTCATCGTCGATGGGTAAATCGTAAGCTGGGTATGCAGCAAGCGGTATAGGGGGGGATCAATGCAAGTGGTAGATCCCCGGCGATAGGACCATCTGCGAGCTCGCCAGCACCGTCAGGTAGTGCAAATGGCTGGAAATCGTCCTCATCTGTGCTAGTGTAGTCGGACGTGTAAACCTCGTGCTCCGATGACTCAATGTCGTCTGAAACTATAGGCCTCGGGCCTGTGGTGCCTGAACCACCAGTGTCTGCAGAATCCATGTGTCTGTAACATATACACAAACATGCACAAATAGTCAATCATAAATCAAGTAATCACATAAGTCATCAAGTAAGGCGTCACATAATCCTCCTAGTCTTACTAGCCAATACCACCCAGTCTACAAGACTGCTCTATCCTTCACTTATACCAAACCTCGATCCTCCAGACCGATCCTCAGCCCTCCAAGCTGAGCCTTTTCTTCCTAGCCTTGCTAGCCCACTACCTCGGTCACCTAGACCGAGCCTCGATCCTCCAGATCGATCCTATAACAAACCAACGTGCTTAACTACCTCGATCACCTCGGTCCTCCAGACCGATCCTCAGCCCTCCAAGCTGAGACTATAAATAAATAAAATGTGCTCAACATTTGTTTGTAAAAAGTTTTGGATCTGGACTTAAGTGGTATGCAGAAAAATGTTTTCATGAGAGCCCTAGTGATCATAGTCTAGACTCGAGAAAGAATCCTAGTTCGCTATGATCAGAGCTCTGATACCAAGCTGTCACACCCTGGCTTTGCGGAAGCGTGGTTAATTTTGGTGTGACTTCTTAATACCATAGCTTAATCATAACAAGCTATATGAATTAAAAACCATGCAAGTCATCCATTAAGTTTTGAAAATCAAACACAATACCATTGTTTTAACATACAACCATAACCTTGTTCAGTAGACATTACAACTTATAACATAACATAAACGTGGTTTAAGGACTGTGTCTTGTCCAGGAAAGAGACACATCCCCTAAACCCTGATGACTCCATGACAAGTGCAGCGGAAAACGTTCCATACCGTGCCAGATCCGTTTAATTTCCTGAAATACATGTGAGTTGAAAAATCAACAATAATGTTGAGCGAGTTCATGTGCAAGTGAGTAAGTAAAACACTTGTAAGTATAAAAGTTTCCTGGTATGTAGCAGTGTAAGAGGACTTGTGATCACCAATGGTTTGCAAGGCCATTAGCATGTTGTGAAATGCAAGTAGGTAGACACAACCCTAGCCGATTTTTGCGTTGGGTACCAAGTCACTCCAGGTCCGTTCTGTTGGTCCTCCGAGAGGTCCGTTCTGTTGGGCCTAGAGCTGGGCTCGCTACACCCAGATAGATCTACCGCTTAAGTCCCTCGGTGTTCTAACTACCCATTCACATGATCTAAAACCTCCTTACGTTAATCATACCGTGTATAATAGTACTTGTAAACAAAGTAACATGTATTTCACCCCCGCAGTTAAGAAAACTGAAAACAGTTAGAGAAAAGGGGGACATGAACTCACAGTCAGTGCGTCTCTACCAAGTGTCTCCAAATCTGAAAGCTGTGCGACGACCTACAAGTGCTAATTCTATTAGACGGACGGCCGTGCTTTAGCTTTTTAGTTTAAGTCTTTGGGAAATAGTTAGACAACTATTTCGTGTTTATGTTCTGTATACACTTGGTAGTTATACTTCTTCCCAAGGATGGGGGATACAATACATGTGCGTAAGTTACGTTTTATTAGTCGTGTGGTAATGTAATTACCGGTGTAACTTATATGTTTGTGGAAGCGTTCGTAAAGTTTTGGAATCATTAACGCTTGTAAATATTATTT
Organism: Helianthus tuberosus; assembly: GCA_030545235.1. Taxonomy (NCBI): domain Eukaryota; kingdom Viridiplantae; phylum Streptophyta; class Magnoliopsida; order Asterales; family Asteraceae; genus Helianthus; species Helianthus tuberosus. The sequence goes on along the minus strand of CM060411.1, from coordinate 111,756,780 downwards.
TTACTCTAAAATAATATTTATGTATTTTCACAAAATAATCATAAACAGTGTTGTGACAAATATATTTATCACGTTAGTCTTTGTGAAAATCCCACCTCCGAATATTTAGTAAAATATAGTGCTGGCGAAATTTATGTTTCGAAATATGTCCAAAAGTAGTTCTAACACTTGTTGTGTAAATAAGCCTAAGTGTTAGGTTTTTAGAAAATTTCGCCAGAGTTTCCTCTGTAACTGGAGGTGGCCACGCTTTCAAGCGTATCATTTTCTTTTAACAAATCAATTCAACAACTTCTTTATTCAAACAAACAATTTCCGACACATCAAACTAGTCGACAAGTATGTAAATTGCATAATCGCATGAACTTGTAGTTTTTCCGCATTTCTAATGTAAATCACCTTTATATATGTAGATCCTTAGATAAAGTAACTTCAATCTTGTAAAAACCCTCGTGTTTAGAGAAATCCGTCTTTACAACTTCTAGAAACAAGTGACAAATCTACTTCTTTGTCGGGTCTTTTTGTTTCACAAGTGTTTACACACTTGTGGTTTATAAAACCATATTTACTAGTGTAAGATCCACTTTTTAAAATACATGATTTCTTTATTGTGTGGTTCTTCAAAAATACCACTTGCGGATACGTAGATCCGCTAGTTTTAAACATCATTGTACCGGTTAAATCGCTTTTACACAAGTAAAATATTTCTACACAAGTTCATGTATCTTGTGTGGTAGAGTTTCGCCTTTTAACCCTTGTGGTAACCAAGAACGAGCTTATGTGAAGATCCATGATCTTACAAAGTCGGGTTAAACGGAGATCCGAGCTACCACATCATAGATCGGGTCTAGATAAACACAAATTCCAAATACTACAACTTTTACACAAGTTACAAGCTATTAACCACCACTTTTATAGTTTTTACTAGACCTTAATGCTTCAAAATGTAAGTTAACGATATTTAACCGACAATATTCCTTTTAACCACCTTAGATAAGCTTAAAAACAAGTTTTAAGTGTTATACCTCTAGCTCGGGGCTAGGGAAGATCTTTGGTGAAAAATGAGTGGATAAAAGCTAACGGTAGTGGTCCTTCGCGTTCCGCTTGCTCCGAGGCTCCTAATACGTGATCCTTAACGCGTGTATGATCTTGGAATGGAGAGATCAAGAGCCGAAAATATGATGGTGGGGAGAGGGGTGTTCGGCCGAAGGTTTTAGAGAAGAGAAGAGAGAGTGAAATGTGGAGTTTAGTGATGATGATTATCTAATGTGTTAAGTGGTATTTATAGGCAATTTTAAGTGTTATTATCCATTGGTCAATATGTCCCCAAGATGCTTAGCAATCTAGATTAGCCAAATCAACAAGTACCATGTGTGTCCCCATGGTTTTGGGGCCGGTTATGAGAAGGGGTGGGGGTTGGTTCGATTTAAACTAGTAATTAGGGGGTTTAGTTTGGTTAAATAGGTTAACTAAGTATTTAACTTAGTTAGTTGTATGTTATGCGTTATGACGGGTGTTAGGGTAATCAGGGACCCTAACTGGCTCAGAAAAATATAATTAGTGAAAATAGTAGTATTTTCATGTTCCGGGTAAAGTCCGGGTGTCCGGTTGGATAGTAATCCGTTAAAGCGTTACAAAAGCTTTAAAGTGTCGTTATTAACATTTTTAGTGACACAATTTGTTTTCCCGACACTTTAGAAAGTGTCTAGTGTTATTTTTCCCATGTTCTGGCACTTTACTAGTCAGCTAGAAGCTGGATTAATTATTAAAGTGCTGTGTTTGGTACTTAAAGTACGTTTTAGGCACATCCGAATCAGTGTATCTTATTCCTAGAGACGCGGTACCACAACCCTTATATCCCTACACTCACTACCAGTGTAGCCAAAATATTTGAGTCTCTTAACAGGCCTTAGAGGCAGTATTTGCCTGATGCTGGTTATATCAGCATGTTCACTGTGTATCCGTTTAGTGCTACTGTGCTTCTTGTGCATCATGTTTGTCACTATGGTTCAGCATGTAAATAATGTAGTGACAGCAAATAAAGTATGATGCAAGTAAGTGCATGTATCAGTATGCAGGTAGCAGTTTATCAGCTAGTTCAAACAAGCACAGTAATTAAGCAGTAATTAATCATTAATTAAGTTGTACGGATACCTGGTTTAGTGCGGGTTGTCACAGAACTTGTCTAAATAAGGTTTACAGACCCTATTCATTAAGTCCATGAAGATAGCTGGGGCATTCGTCAAACCAAAAGGCATGATAGTGAACTCGTAATGCCCATATCTTGTACGGAATGCAGTTTTGGGAATATCTTCTTCGAGTACACGAAGTTGATGATACCCAGATCGTAGGCCGATCTTGAAAAAGCATGCAGCACCTTGCAGTTGGTCGAAGAGATCATCAATTCTAGGTAGGGGATATCGATTTTTGATGGTAAGCTTATTAAGCTCACGATAATCGATACACATTCGAAAAGATCCATCTTTGTTTTTCATAAAGAGGACAGGAGCTCCCCAAGGCGAAAAGCTCGGACGGATGAATCCTTTATCAGACAACTCTTGAAGTTGTTTCGATAACTCTTGCATCTCCTGACGGTGCAAGATGATAAGGTGCTTTCGCAATCGGATTGGCATTGGGTACAAGATCAATATGAAACTCGACTTGACGAACTGGAGGTAAACCAGTCAGTTCATCAGGAAACACCACTGGATAAATCCGAACAATCGGGTTATCCTGAATACTCTTGCTCTTGCCTTTCTCCTCGGTGACATGTGCTAGGAAGCAACATATCCTTTTCTTAAATAAATTTGGGTTTTTGTTTCTTAAAAGAAACGAGCGTTTAAGGTTCTTAGGGAGATCACAAGTGATCATAAAAATGACAGAACCACACGAGTAGTTTGTCTTTGTGTTGACATCATAAGGTTGCATCAAACATTCATACAATTGTATTAGTTAAAAAAATAAAAACCACAAATTTTTATTTATATAACAACCGCATTGTTCTTAAATGTTAAAAGATAACAACCAGAGGAAATTACAAAATACTAATCGTTCACTGCTGCATCATTGATTGCCTCATTGATGTTAAACACTCGTCCACGTGCTGGATTCACATTGACGTTGATGTTCGCATTCGGGTTTGCATTAGCATTCGCGTTTGCATTCACCAGTCTTGGACAATTTTTGCGGAAGTGACCAAACTCTCCACAGTTGAAACATGAACCCGGTGGGAATCTCGCAGCATTCCCCTGAACCGGAGCTTGAACCTGAGCAACCTGATTTTGTCCCAGACGACAAATATTGGCCAAATGCCCAAGTTTTCCACACGTTGTGCATTGCTTGCAAGCTTGTTGTGCAATGTGATGACCGTTGCAGCGTGCACAATGAGGTGCGGTACCAGCATATGCCTTCTTTGCAGGAGGCTGAGCTGGTGGGTTCTGCGGGTTCTGAGCAGTCTGTGCTGTAATAGCAAAATTCTGAGCATCCTTTCGCTTCCTCGATTTCTTCGATGACTCACCTTTCTTACCCTTGCCCTTATCCTTGTTCTTCTCAGAATCAGCCGACTTCTTCTTGTCCCCCTTACGGGTAAGTTTACCCTTTCTGACTTGCGACTCAGTCAGGGTAGCAGACAATTCGATTGCGTGATGGACGGTAGTAGGATTAACGTCGGTCACAATAACCTGAATGGAATCGGGTAAACCATCGATATATCTCTCGATTGCTTTCTCCAGAGGGGTAACCATAGTGGGACACAACAGACTGAGTTCCTCAAAATGATCCGTATAGGCACGGTGTTCACCCCCATCTTGTTTTAGATCGTCAAACTCTCGCTCCAAAGCCCGAATTTCGTGATGGGGACAAAATTCTTTCATCATGAGAGCCCGGAGCTCTTCCCATGTTTGTGCCAACGCTACTTCGGTATCCCTATCGCGCATAATACCATTCCACCAGGTAAGCGCTCGCTTCTCAAACAAGCTTGAAGCAAATTCAACCTTACGCGCATTCGGACACTGCACATGTCGGAACGTGCTCTCGATGCTCTCAAACCACTACAGGAGCGCAGTTGCTCCTTGTGACCCAGAAAACTTTAGAGGCTTAGCAGAATTGAAGCTCTTGAAGTTACACGGCGCATTGTTGTTGTTATTGTTGTTGTATATCTCGTGGACTTGGGTCACAACGCCTGGAAGCACAGCAGCCACTTGCTGAGATACTAGGGCTGCGATTTCTTCAATAGTGAAAGATTGTGCTTCACGTCTAGGAGGCATTGTCTAATAAGGAAACAAAAGAAACGAGTGAGGTTGAAAAGCAAAAGAGGTATTGAAAATATCGTCAAAACACCAGAAAGGCGATCATTTGTTCGTTACCTCGAACAAACAAATGACACGGAGTGACTAATCAAAGTAAATGGGTCAATATAGTGTATCGCCGAAGACATGCTCGCCTATAACTGAACACTCACCCCGAGAGTTCCCAGGTAAGAGTGACTGGTCCGATTATGTGGATTTGTATGAACACTCTAGCCTTAGACAGAAAACTCATGGTACAGGCACTCACTCTTCCAGTTTGCACGTGTTCACACTATTTAGACCCAAACTTTGACGAGATTTGAAAACTTAAAGGGTTCAAAACCTTACAATAAATCATCCTAGAACAGATGATTGGTTTTCAAAGCGGATTCGAAATTTGTGTTCTTATTGTGGTTATCACTTAAGGATAGGTGACGGTATTGTTTTAACACTAACCGCAAGTAAACTCGCGTTAGGGTCCTAGGAAGGTTATAGACTAGGTCAAAGCATTACTAATAACCTAATTCCCTATAACCACGAGCTCTGATACCAACTTTTCTGTCACACCCCGACCGCGGAAAACAACAAATCGCGGCGGAATCGTCGGTGAGTGTTGTAACAGAATCATTGTTTCAAAACACACGGAAATTTGAAGTTTCGTTTTATTAAACATTAATTATTTATATCGTCAGGAAATCTAAATAAACAAGTTAAACATAGTCTATCATTGTTATTAAGTCACTAAGGCCTCGTCCAGTCCTATGTGAGCATGCATCCTAGCAATCAACATCGTTCAACAACACCTGAAACATATGTGAAAACAAAGTCAGCAAAGAAATGCTGGCGAGTACATAGGGTTTTGAGAGTGTCGGATTCATGGCTAGTTTACATGTTGCAATACTTAATTAAAAACCTTGTTTTGAAAAGTATTGTATTGCGGCATAACTAACCAACTCAAATCAAGTTGGTTATAGTGTATAAAATCTCGTAGCCATGATTCTTAACCCAAAACATTTATTTAATAAAATCTCGTTAATAAAACGCGTTAATAAAACTCGTATAGTTTATATCGTTTCGAAAACCTCGTTTGTGTGACATCGTTTCAAATTGTTTACCCAAGTGAACTAAATAACGCCACGGTATGTAATATGATGAAAACATATATATATAGGAAGTACCAGCGGTGTATCCACCATGCTTTCATCACATCACACCCGTCCCGTTATCTAAACACTAACCGAAAACCAATCGTTTACACAAATTGTTTAATTAGTTAAAAATCGCTTTAGTCGTTTAACTCATTCTCGTTTTAGATCGTGAAACTACTTTTGATTGTCTCGCTAATAACATCCAAACCTTCGTGACTCGACTATCTCACCTATCGCTTCTCGCATTAATAAACCACCAAAGGGTAAATTAACAATCACAGATTCAGTAGTTACCCACCTAACCCACACATAACCATGGGTGCAGTCTGATAAGGGGATTTGTCAGATCCTATGGTACCATAACCTAATACTGGTCGGTTCGGCCAAAATTAATGAATGTCATTCGTTATGTAACTACCACCAACAAGTTCGTTCACATTATCGAAATCGTTATTAGTTTTGTATAAACCATCTCAATGGTTTTGAAACCATTGTTAGAATATTGAAATCGTTTTGATACATATGAATCACCCCAAAACAATCGAAAATAGTAAAAAGAGGGGATCTATGTACTCACATTTGGGTGCGTTTTTTATATGTTAACACAATCCCTCAATTTATTTGTCCTAAATTAAATAAGAATGATTTAATAATCAAAAACTCACAAAAATACCGAAGTTTCTCTGATACTTAGAATTTTCACATAACTTTGAGATTTCTCGAAAAGTTATTATTTTTTATTATTTTGGTGTATTTGTATATATGTACTCAAGCGTAATACACATAATCTTGTCCACACTAACACATCATCATACGCATTTTGTAAAACACATAGCACATTGTAACACATAAAATAACCTATGAACAACCCATTCTAGTTATGTCGAAAAGCATTATTTTAGCGATTCGGTAACATTTTTGGGCGTCAGAAGTCACGTATGACTAACCAAACACCAAGTAAACTTAATATAAGTTAAATTACTTATTTTTATAGCAAAAATATCAGTTTGGTTACTGATCTAAAACAGTTCAATAAAAATCCTCCGAAAAGGCGATTTTTGACCGTTTTACCGCATAGTTTTGCATCAAACGTTACCCGAACCTTCCCAAATTGAAATTACTTGAAATTTTAACACAACCCATTTTATTTACTGAATAAAATAATGGTTATACTCATGATAGTGCAGGTCTTAAAAAAAGCACATAATTCATGCAAATTTCACATAATTTACCACTTTTTAAGCTATATGTACAACATGCAAAGCTAGTAAACCTATGTTAAAGTTTCATGCCACTATAATACATCAAATAATATTATTTTTAGTGTTTGTAACCTGATCTAAAACAGTTTTTTTCATATAACCATTTTTCATCATTTCTTGAGCCTAAAATCAACATATTTTCACATATACAAGTGCCTAAAGCATACTATCATAACATCAACATTTTATATGGGTTTAGATGCATCAAATATGTGATATATATTCAGGTTTATTTGCTGATGTTATTTATATTTAACATATCCTACATAAATCACCAAATACTTGCATTTTTACCCCATTCATGAACATGTAACAACATAAACAAATACTTAACAAGATATCAAACTCTAACTCAAAAATAAACTCATATACACACATATATATGTATGGTTATATACATATATATACACCACCATTTTTGTTTGTTTCAAGACCCATTTCATTTTAGATTTCAAGTTTCGTGAAAATCCCAAGATTCAAGAGAAACTTCAAATCATCAAGAACAACCAAGAATCAAAGTATGATTTAAAAATAAATGTTATACCTTCAAGATTCAAGTAGGTTGTGAGATGAGATTTTGATGATAGGAAGCTTGTAATCACTTGACAACACCTTGGGAACACCTTTGTATCTTCGTACTAACTTGAAGGTTGCTAGAAATGGTGTTGAATATGAAGTACAAGATTGAAGAAAAGATGAAGATGGAGAGAGAGGGAGGAGACGGTTTGGGAGAGAGAGAGTGGAAGGAGTTGGAGTGTGGTGTTGAGTGAAATGATCTTAGAAGGATTTTATAAGAGATATGTAAGAGATTTTGGAAGATTTCATGTACATATACTTGTCCAAAATAATCTACCAAGATCTTGCAAAATATATGGTGGGGCCACCATAATATTGTGACCGTAAGTTGTATGGGGGGGGGGGGGGGGTTAAGTGTAATTTTGTTGGTATATAAGATAGAAGTAGGTGTTTAACTGGGTACCGGGTATTTTATCTAGCGTTTAAATCCCGGTTTATGACATTCTAAATTATTTTTATTTCTTAATAAAAATAAACTCGCCAAAATATTACTGAAATAAATTTCAGTTGCCAAGACTGGCTGCGTTGTCTGCGTTTTGCAGTAGAACACTGTGTCGCGCAGAAACACACGGTACGCGCTTAAACTTGAAAAATAACGTTTTTAGGCGTTTTAATTTATTTTTCAACACGGACCTGATTAAAATAAAATTTTAATTATAACAAAATATTTTTGGGGTTTAAATATTATCCGGGCGGTCACCAATGTTCGTTTCGCAGTTTTGTCGTAAATAGTCCTTTAGTTCAAATAAACATGTTTTTGCCATACCGAATCCTTCGAAACTTATTTCTAAGTTATGTAAAGGATATTTAAGGTATGTTTGGCTTATTTCACTATTCCGGAGTGTTTTTCGCGTTAAACTGACTATGTTTATGCACCAGTTTGCGTATAACCTTCCAGAAAGTGATTTAAAGCTTGAAATCGGAATCGAATCAAATTGTAAAATCATCAAACACAATAACACATATAATAACACCAAAGCACATTGTTTTATTGATAACCAACATTGTTTTAATTTATACGATGCTTACGGAACACAGTTGTCACAGTCTCCCCTACTTTAGGAAATTTCGTCCCGAAATTTTATTTAGAGGAAACTTGTGAAAGCTTGAAACATGAAGTCGAAAAGATCAAACAACACTGGTTAGAGTTCCGAACTTCTAGTAACTTTAAATAACATTATGCTTGCAATGTAAGAGGGACACTTATATACAAGTATATGAAGCGCCATTGGTGCGTCCACCGTACCTCCATTACATTGTTCACGTTTCGCTATTTTTGTCACTATTGGTTCTTACACATGATAAATCTTACTATGGTTTCCTTGCACTGAATTTTTATAATTATGTACGCGTCCATAATTACGTAATTCCTTGCATAGTCCACACAGTGCATTTAATAATGTGTAGGGGAAAACCAAGTGAATGAACCTGTGATGAGTGTGACTGGACCACCATAGGGTCCTTTCAGCTGTATCGTCACATGCCACTCTTAACCAGATTTTGAATCAATCTTTAACTAGACCACTCAAGGGTCTCTTTTCGAATCATGGAATGGTACTATATAACCCAAGGGTCTTAACTCCACGTAGAAGCCCATTAAGGATTTAAGGTAGTACCTTTTGAATATCCTACTATGAATCCCTCATATGAAGATATGGAAGATTCTATGAGGATTTGGATAACGAAAATCGGATCACACAAAAACATAGAGGAGAACATATAAACACATAATCACATAATAGCATAATTGTTTAATTTGACCTTTAATTTGTTATCTTTGGACACGGGTATTTAAAGCATACCAGGAATCCAATACGCGGATTTCATTTGGCACTTTAAATATTTTCAAGAATCTAACTATGAAGCTAGGAAGATCTTAATAGGAATTCGGGTTGTCCTTATTGAGTTGTAATGTACATATTAAGGTGTACAAGGAATCCAATCAGGGCTCCGATTTGGGCGATAATCACCACAAGGATCTTAAAATAGAGCAACCCATCGCCCCTTTTGTTTTGAGTTTAAGCTCGTGTTGAAGTGGTAGCTCATATTTCAATAAGTCTTCGTTTACACAAAATCGTTGTTCTTGAAGGACACGAGATTGAATATCAGATAGAGTTTGAACATAATGAAGCTTGACTCGCTCCTTTCGACCAAGTGCATCGGCTACGACATTCGCCTTACCAGGAAGGTAGCGAATCTCGAAATCGTAATCGTTCAAGAGCTCAACCCATTGTTGCTGCCTCATGTTCAGCTCCTTCAGATTAAGAATGTGCTGGAGACTTTTGTGGTCTTGTGAAAACCACACACTTCATTCCATAGAGGCAGTGTCTCCAGATTTTGAGTGCGAAAATCACAGCTCCTAATTCAAGATCATGAGTCGTAGTTCTTCTCGTGGATTTTTAGATGTCTAGACGCATAAGCTATGACTTTACCTCGTTGCATAAAAAACATAACTAAAGCCTAGATTCGATGCGTCACAAAAGATAACGAAATCACAGTTTCCATTGGGCAAGGACAAAACAGGAGCATCACATAGCCTCCGTTTCAGCGTTTGGAACGCTTCTTCTTGCTTAGATCCCCACTCCAAAGGCTTATTCTTCCGAGTCAAAGCAGTGAGTGGAACCGCGATCTTTGAGAAATTAGAAATGAATCGACGATAATAACCAGCAAGACCAAGAAATGATCGAATCTCTATAGGTGTCGTCGGTGTATTCCAATCCTTAATAGCAGCTATTTTGCAAGGATCCACATGGATACCCTGCTCATTGACAATATAACCCAAGAACTGAACTTCTTTAAGCCAGAATTCACACTTGGAGAATTTAGCAAAAAGTTGTTCCTTCTTCAGAAGTTCCAAGCTCAAACGAAGGTGTTGCTCGTGATCGGCTCGAGACTTTGAATAAATGAGAATATCGTCATTGAACACAATGATGAACTTGTCTAAATAAGGTTTACAGACCCTATTCATTAAGTCCATGAAGATAGCTGGGGCATTCGTCAAACCAAAAGGCATGACAGTGAACTCGTAATGCCCATATCTTGTACGGAATGCAGTTTTGGGAATATCTTCTTCGAGTACACGAAGTTGATGATACCCAGATCGTAGGCCGATCTTGAAAAAGCATGCAGCTCCTTGCAGCTGGTCGAAGAGATCATCAATTCTAGGTAGGGGATATCGATTTTTGATGGTAAGCTTATTAAGCTCACGATAATCGATACACATTCGAAAAGATCCATCTTTCTTTTTCACAAAGAGGACAGGAGCTCCCCAAGGCGAAACGCTCAGACGGATGAATCCTTTATCAGACAACTCTTGAAGTTGTTTCGATAACTCTTGCATCTCCTGACGGTGCAAGATGATAAGGTGCTTTCGCAATCGGATTGGCATTGGGTACAAGATCAATATGAAACTCGACTTGACGAACTGGAGGTAAACCAGGCAGTTCATCAGGAAACACCACTGGATAAATCCGAACAATCGGGTTATCCTGAATTCTCTTGCTCTTGCCTTTCTCCTCGGTGACATGTGCTAGGAAGAAACATATCCTTTTCTTAAATAACTTTGGGTTTTTGTTTCTTAAAAGAAACGAGCGTTTAAGGTTCTTGGGGAGATCACAAGTGATCATAAAAAATGACAGAACCACACGAGTAGTTTGTCTTTGTGTTGATATCATAAGGTTGCATCAAACATTCATACAATTGTATTAGTTAAAAAATAAAAACCACAAATTTTTATTTATATAACAACCGCATTGTTCTTAAATGTTAAAAGATAACAACCAGAGGAAATTACAAAATACTAATCGTTCACTGCTGCATCATTGATTGCCTCATTGATGTTAAACACTCATCCACGTGCTGGATTCACATTGACGTTGACGTTCGCATTCGGGTTTGCATTAGCATTCGCGTTTGCATTCACCAGTCTTGGACAATTGTTGCGGAAGTGACCAAACTCTCCACAGTTGAAACATGAACCCGGTGGGACTCTCGCAGCATTCCCCTGAACCGGAGCTTGAACCTGAGCAACCTGATTTTGTCCCAAACGACAAATATTGGCCAAATGCCCAAGTTTTCCACACGTTGTGCATTGCTTGCAAGCTTGTTGTGCAACGTGATGACCGTTTCAGCGTGCACAATAAGGTACGGTACCAGCATATGCTGTATGACCTATAAGTCCACAAACTTGGCATGTGCGGCACTTCACACCAGCATGATGATGTAGGCTACATTGGTTGCACAAGGGTGCAGTTCTGTTGTAGGACTTCCTAGTAGGGGGTTGAGCTGGTTGGTTGGGGACGGCTTGACCATTGTGAGTGACCATGGAGAAGTTTTTTTTGGGTAAAGGGTTACCCCGGTGATTCTATTAAAACAACCGCAAATAAGTACAAGTAGTGAGGATGAATTCCACACTAGTTCATATACAGGACATGCCCCATATATGTAAGCCAAAAACGAATTACATATGACATCAAGTAACCTAGTCTACTTTACATCATGAAAAAATGTCCAGTAGACAAACAAAACTGAAACTAACAAGAGTCATTATCCTCCGTCATCAAAAATAAAATTGCCCCGAAACAACATCCCCTTGACACGAACCAAATGCATACTATACATTAGAGAACTTTGTGGAAGAGGTGCTTGCCCCTGCTTTTGAAGACAAAGGATATGAGCCCGAAATCATAAATTCATTTGTTTCATTATAGACTTCAACAACCTCCTCATCATCAGATTCAGCTATATCATCCCTTGTTCCCTTGCTTTTTTGACGGACCGTACCCTGCTCATCCCTTAAGCCATCAAACGGGTTCCGGGACACTACACTAGCCGAAGGATCCGATTTTTTTACTCCTCCATTCGATTTGAACCCAACCGGCCTGTACTCAAATTTCTGCTTAGCTTTATTTATAGGAAAACCAGATCTCCTAGCCGCCTTTTTGCTATCCACATCCATAAAGCCATCTTCATCCACAACTGGAGCCTTAACCGGACCACGATGTTGCTTCCCAACATTTTGTTTCTGAGGTTTGGGCACTACCTTAGGACACTTCCTAGGCTGTCTCGGGCAAGACTCGTCAGCATGTCCGAAGACCTTACAGTGGGCACATCTATAAGGACTCCATTCATATTCCACAACCATCTTTACTTTAATAAAACCTTCGCCTTCTAGCTCAAGCACCGCTATAACTATTTCCTCTTTTAAGTCATTCTCAGCTGAGACTTCTATCAAAGCTCTAGCGTAACTGCTCCTTCCCCAAGCATCCGTACATATAGAAGTGGTATACGAATCCAACAATTTCGGCTCACCAATGGCCGTAGCAATCATACTCAACCCATCTTCCGTATAGGCAGCTATAGAAACATCATGGATTTTAACCCACACTTGTATCTTTTTGACTTCCTTCTTCTCTAGTCTCGCAGTAGGCGACCATACACTAAGGAAGAGAGGTTGTGAACGAATAATCCAAGGTCCTTCTTTAAGAACATTCATCATTCCGTCTTTGTCTGCGAATTTGAAAAAGAAAAACCCGTTTGCATTCATCATAGACTTTTGCAGACCAAACTTCTTCCAGTTGTTTCTTACAAAGAACTCAACAACCGGATAAGCCACACGATCCCCCAAAAAATACCCATATAGTGTATTTGCTAACCTGTCTTGAACTAGTTTAACAGATTCCCGCGGAAGCACCACATCACAACCATCTTGCAACACCGGACTCGCAAGAGTTCTGAAGTTTACCTGTTTGGTCTTGGATGCTATAGTTGTTTCAGCATAAGACCTAGGCATCGAAGCACTACCAAGATCAGATTGGACCTGAAAAATTGCCTTATCTTCCCTATTTTCCGACACCCTCATGTTCGGCTGCTCATTTTCCACAGGAACCTGAACCGTAGATTTTAACAATTCATCGATGATGTTGATGTTTGTAGGTTCCGTTTGAGATGTCTGAACAATACCCCGACGCGGCAGCCATGTATTTGCCTCAACATCAATAATCCGGTTGGCTAAAGTCTCAAAAGAAAGTGATGGTTTGGCACAATCAGCCACTCCATCCTTTTTACCTTCATCCATAGGTAACCCTAAAGTGTACGCACAGATTCTGAGCTACAAACCAGCCGACTCAAAACAAATATGATAACCCCAATGCTGGAAGCAACTCAATAAACGACTGCCGAACCCTAAATCAATTAGGATCCAGCCGTCGGTAATCAGAAAACAAAGAAATCGGAGCCGTAACCTTGAAAACTGAAAGCAACAGTTTAATGAACGATAAACACAAAAGAAATCGGAACCCTAAACTCGAAATCAGAAATCAACGGTTTAGAGTACGAACGAAATAAACAGAAAACCTAATCTCGAATAAACCCTAATCTGATTTCAAATGATTAGAAACTAAGGAGCGTAATTAGGTACTCCCTAGATGCTAAGCAAGATCGATCAGAACCAGGGTTGGATTGAAAAGAGGATTGTTTCACAAGATCTCCCAAGTCGCCCAGATTCGCCCAGAGCTCTCCATTCTTTTTTTCAACCTCAAAAGCCCTCAACTGACCATGGCGAAGTTCTGAGAAGCCTTTCGCTTCTTTGACTTCTTAGGGGATCCAGTCTGTTCATCCATGGTCTTTGATTCCTCGATTGGTTTCTTGTCACTTTTTTGGAAAAGTTTACCTTTCCTGATCTTTGATTCAGTCAAGGTTGCAGATAGCTCAATGGCCTGTCTAACTGTAGTGGGATTACTACCAGTCACAATGTATTGTACTGAGTCAGGGAGGCCATCAATGTACTTTTCGATTGCCTTATCCAAAGGCGTGACCATGTTTGGGCATAACAGACTTAACTCCTCATAACGGTCCGTGTATGTGACACCTGTGCCTCCACGGCCATCAAACAAACACCAAACCAATGAAATATTGTATTTCATACTTGGGATTTTTATAAATATGTGTATCCTTTGCACATATCAATTCTTGTTCGATTTCAAGCTTTAAATCGCTTTCTGGAAGGTTATACGCGCACTGATGCATAAATATAACCAGTTTAATGCAACAAACACTCCGGAATAGTGAAATAGGCTTAACATACCTTAAATAACCTTTACATAACTTAGAAATAAGTTTTGAAGGCTTTGGTATGGCAAAATCAAGTTAAATCGCTTACAGGGACTAAAGTTGACAAACTGCGAAAGTATGCCAATTTGAACTGTAACAGACATTCCAGAACATGACCATAAGTTAAACATACCATAAATATCCTTTACATAGCTTAGAGATAGGCTTTGAGGGGTTCGGTGTGCTAAAATAAACTTTTGGGTCATTCAGGGACTAAAAGCGTCAAAAAGTGCACAAGTTTGCACTTTCGCGCATAACTTACGTTCTGAATACATCCGGACATCCAAAAATTTATTAAAGCACTAAAATATTTTATTTTAGTGTTTGGAATGAGAAACATCCATTCGTCACGCAATTTGGATCGTTTTTCGCGCTTATGTGCATTCCATCGTAATTAAGCGAACATCGCGATCATACGACCAAACGAACCAACAGCCGACATATTTTTGAGCATGTTTCATGTCCACAATGTTTAGGCATCATTTTAGGGCCTTAAAGTTGGCTTAACGGGCCTTAAACGTGTCGAATGAGCTCTAAACACCAACAGGGACCAAAACTGTCAATTCAGCAAACTTGTTTCTGATCAGACATGCCCAGGCGGGCTGCGTAAGTTTCTTCAACATGTTACGCGGGCCATGAGGCCCTCCCAGACCAGATTAATCTGTATTAACAGTTGTTAACAGCTGTTATGCACTCCAAACTCAATTCCACATGTTGATACCTGATCATGGGGGGCCATTTTGAGTTACCTTAGTGTTGCAACACATGTAAGGATGAGATTAAATCACGGTCTACGAGAAACGATCCTAACGGTGGTCCATATCCTATAAATACCCATCCAATTCACTTGCAAAACCCACTTGAAATCTGAGAATTCTCTAAGTTGGGGTGTTTCATCACCTCATACCTGAGAATACTTGGATTATCAATCTTGCGGGGACCCTTTGTAAGTGTTCCTTCGTTCTTTTTATTCTTTTAGCGTTAAAAGTCAAACTTTGTTTGACTTTCTGCTTTGACCAGTTTATGGTCAATGCGAAGTTCGTTTGAACTTCATAACGTGAGCGTAATCACGATGGTTATAGTCCCTAGTGACTATACCTACTGATTACCATGTTATCTAGGCTCAGTGACGAGTCATAGTTTCGGCCAAAATGCGTATTCTTACGTATTTTGTAACCAAACTACTTTTAGGTATCAAAACCGTTTGTTTTGATACCAAACCTGTTTTCTAAACTTAGTTAAGCATGTTTTAGCATGCTTAGCTCGTCACTTTTAGTTTAGTGCTTATATAGGGTCGTAAGGTAAGCGATCTAAACAATCGCTTATACTTTCAAACCCGACCCGTTTGGTCGATCATTAGGATCCGACCAAACACATTAGGTGACCATAGTTGTATAGGGAATAACCTTCCGAGGTTATACCTTATGGTCACATCGTTTGAGTAGTTGTATGATAAGTAGTATATATGCCTTAGGTAAATTACCAAAATACCCTTTTTACGCCAAAATTCATATTAAGCATATGTAACATAACTTTTGATATCTAAACTGTTTTGGAAACAATATTAGACATGTTAAGGCATATTTTACTTATCATAGGGCTAGTTAGGCGTTCCGAACGCGTTTTATGCGAATGACGCGTTAAAGTAGCATAAGCTACCTAAACGGGTCGTAATGGGTCGTAAGCACTTAGGTTAGGTTTCATTTTAGTACGTAGGCTTTGTTAAACCATATTACATGAGTTTCCATACTCATTTGGTTTACGAACCCTCATTCTATCCGATCCTCCGATTTTAGGTCCGTTTATTAATGTAGCTACCTATATTAGGTGCCGTTTAATTCCGTGATCTTCTAGCTTTGCTTGGTGGATATCTAAAGTCTATTGAGCAATCTCAAGTGAGTACATAGACCCCTCTTTTACTGTTTTCCAAACATTTTGGGGTGAAACACATGTGCCTACTTGTTACTTTTGTGCCTTTCATGTTTTCATATCATATGCTTGCTATGTTCAATAGTACACTTATAGTACATGATTTCATTGTGTTTTTGCTATGTATGTCCTTTGTTGCATACTTAGTACATCGTTTTACATTACATTTTATGCTATGTATTTCCATTGTGTGCATACTTAGTACATCGTTTTACATTACATTGTTTTACATTACATTTTATGCTATGTATGTCCATTGTGTGCATACTTAGTACATTGTTTTACATTACATTTTATGCTATGTATGTCCATTGTGTGCATACTTAGTACATTTGTTATTCATCACATGCTTACATTTTGGTATGACATTTGGTTTGTTTAAATGGGACAATATACATTCATTAACACCGATCATGCCGCTCGGTAGTAGGTAGTGGTACCATAGGACTTGACAACTCCCATTCCTGAAACCCTAGGTTTGTTTGGGTGGATGGAATGACCGAATCCGAATACATTTCTAGGTGGACCTTAGACTTTGTGGTAGGGTTTATTCTACAGTCGCAAGGCTTGGATGTATGCATTTCACAATACCGCATAGATGTTTATATCAATATAGCATGCATTTGTTCCACAAAACATAACTTTGATTTAAACCATGTTTTACTTCAATACCTTGTTTTTGTGCATTTTACATATGGTTTAGTTGATATATTTCACCTACCATAATGATATTTTGGATACACATTACATGATTTGCATTAGACATAAACATTTTGACATTGATATACACAATTCATGATTTACATTACACATAAACATTTTGACATTGATATACGCAATTCATGATTTACATTAGACATAAACATTTTGACATTGATATACACAATTCATGATTTACATTAGACATAAACATTTTGACATTGATATACACAAAACATTTTGACATTTGATTATACATAAACATTTTACTTTGGTGGTTTGGTTTGAGTAAGTGATTTAAGTAACGAGGTGTGTGTAATATGATACAAGCATGGTGGATACGGCGCTGGTACTTCCTATATATAAGTGCTTGTATGGTATTACATATCGTAGCGTTATTTGAATCATTTCAATTTAGACATATAACATTTTATCCAAATAACATACTTTTCACAATACATTGTTTTACAAACAACTTATCTAATACAAACTCATTTTACTTGGTTATTTACTTAACCATGTATTATTCTTTTATACATATATATCATTTGGTTTATTTATCACTTTTCAAATGATTGACAAGACAAAGCAAATTACAAGGTTCATGACTAAACATTTTCTTAAACATAAGTCATGAATTCTATTTTCACAAAACCTATGTATCTCACAGGCATTTTTATGCTGACGTACCTATTTTCACATGTGTTTCAGGATATGATGCATAGGATTTATCAAGATACACTTAGGCGGACTTGGGCCTTAGTGACAATAAAAGATGCAAGACTAGTTATTTATGTTATATTTATTTGATTGTCAAGACATTGTAACTCTTTTAATCAATAAAACAATATTTCAATTTCCATGTGTTATGAAACAATGATTCTGTTACAACACTCCCCGATGTTTCCGCCACGTTTTGTTGTTTTACGTGGTCGGGGTGTGACAGAAAAGTTGGTATCAGAGCTCATGGTTATAGGGAATTAGGTTATTAGTAATGCTTTAACCTAGTCTATAACCTTCCTAGGACCCTAACACGAGTTTACTTGCGTTTAGTCATAAAACAATACCGTCACCTATTCTTAGGCGACAACCGCAACAAGAACACAAATTTCAAAACCGCTTTAAAAAGCAATCATCTGTTCTAGGATGATTGATTACTAGGTTTTGAACCCTCTAAGGTTTCAAAATCTCGTCAAAGTTTGGGTCTTATAATGTGAACACGTGCAAACTGGAAGAGTGAATACCTGTACCCTGAGTTTTCTGTCAAAGGCTAGAGTGTTCGTACAAATCCGCAGTATCGGACCAGTCACTCTTACCTGGGAACTCTTGGGGTGAGTGTTCACTTATAGGAAAGCATGTCTTCAGTGATACATTAATATGATCCGCTTACTTTGATTTGTCACCGTCTCATTTGTTTGCCTTAGGTAACAAACAAATGATCGCAAATTCTTATGCATTGCCATTCTGTTTTGTTTTATTTTCCGATAACATTTCATTTGCTTCCTCCTATATCCTTCATTTCCTCCAGAATGTCTCTTCATCGCAACGATGCGTAGATGTCCGAGCAAACAGCCAAATTTGCCCAGCAAATAGGCGAAGTTATTCTGAAGACCGTGGATTTAGGCATTGCCATGTCTCGTCTCAACAATGAGGCCACTCAAGAGTCACTGAAGGAAGCAGAAGTCAAGCCTGCACCAAAATCAAGGAAGCGTAAGGCTTCAAGGAAACCCACAGCAGTTACACCTAATCAAGCGGAACCTAGCCAAGTGGCAGCGCCACCAGCTAGGAAGTCGTACTTAGGAGCTGCCCCATGGTGCAAACGATGTAACCGTCATCATTTAAACCGTTTACCCTGCTTCAAATGTACCTACTGTGGACGGTGGGGACATTCGGTTAGCATATGCCGTTTTGCTATCCAAAACAAAGCTGTTATAAACCTTGCTGCTACCCGACTCCAAGTCAACCCTACTGAAGCTCGTTTTTCGTCTGGTACTTGCTACAACTGTGGAGAGACGAGCCATTTCAGGAACAAATTCCCAAAGATTGTCGATGCAAATCCAACCCTTGGATGAGCATTTGGCTGATTAGAAGAAGCTGCTGCTTTAAATAATTTGTATCTGTTACTTTTGTTCCTTTTGTTGAACTTGGAAACAATGTGTTCAGTTTATGAATAAATTGTTGTTCACAATTCTGATGTACAAGTGTAGTTACATATGTGTATGGCATTTCCCTATGATACCTACATCAAGGAACTATGTTCCTTACAAACTGCTCTTGAGAATTTCCCATTCTTGCGTTTGCTCATGATTCCCTTGGAAAATTCTAAGTACTTGTTTCTTTCTAAGAAACGAAGTACATGAAATAAAGTGACATTATGAGTAATCGTGCGTTTCACACATCTGTGCCTTTGAATTCTTGGTTAGATAACTAAGGGTATTTTCAAATCTTAAACCCATTACGTTCTGATTTTTTTTCAACGTGCATAACATAAGTTTTCAAAACAACCTTCATGATTTCAAAATGTTATTAATACCGTATAATTACTTATATCAAATGCATAACTTCAAAAGCATCATTCATGTTTTCCAAATACCTTATGCATACTTTCAAAATTCAACTCATGATTTTAAAACATTTTATAAATATACCTACCTAGTACACCTACTTTATGATTTCAAAAGTATTATACATAAGGTTTCAGAAACATCGAACACATTTTTTTAAGAACCCCATGCATAGTTTTCAAAAATATTTTTCCTCATACATTGACTTAACTTTCAAATCCCGCTTCATATGTCTCCTTGGCATATCGAGCATCTCAACCTCATAAGCATTTACTTCATGTTTTGACTTAAACACGTCCAGTGCAAGGTTTCAAAACATCTTCAACTTCTAAAATCCTTATGGGATCTTTTTATCTCCACAATTAGACCTTTGTGGCGATTATCATACAAATCAGAATCCTTAGTTGGATTCCTTGTGTACCTTAATTCGAACATCTCGGTTCCTTACAATCGAAATCGAATTTTCTCTTTAAGATATTTCTATCTTCATAGTTAGATTCTTGCTAATGTTTAAAGTACCAAATGAAATCCACGAAATGGATTCCTAGTGTGCTTTAAATACATGTCCACAATTAACAAAAACAAATTAACAAAATGATAACAAATTAAAGATCAAGATAAACAATTTTGTGGTTATGTGTTTTTGTGTTATGTTTTTTCCTTTTGTGGTTTTAATTTCGTTATCCAAATCCTCGTAGAACCTTCCATATCTTCATATGAAGGATTCATAGTAGGATATCCAAAGGTACTACCTTAAATCCTTAATGGGCTTCTATGTAATAGTTAAGACCCTTGGATTATATAGTACCATTCCATGATACATAAGAGACCTTTTTAGTGGTCTAGTCAAAAGATCGATTCAGGATCTGGTTAAGAATGACATGTGATGCTTTAGCTGAAAAGAATCATTGGTGGTCTATCTAAAGAAATCATTTATTGATTTGATTAAAAGGATCCTATGGAGGTCTAGTCACGCTCATCGCATGTTTGTTCATTTGGTTTTCCTCTACACATTATAAGATACACTGTGTGGACGATGCAAGGAATTACGTAATTATGGATGCATACATAATTATGAAATTTAGTGCGCAGAAACCACAGTAAGAATTATCATGTGTAGGAACCTATAGGGGCAACAATAACAAAACATAAACAATGTAATGGAGGTACGGTGGATGCACCAATGACGCTTCATATACTTGTATATAAGTATCCCTCTTACATTGCAAGCATGATGTTGTTAAAGTTACTAGAAGTTCAAGAACCCTAACTAATGTTGTTCTATCTTTTCAACTTCATGTTTTAAACTCTCACAAGCTTCCTCTAGATAAATTTCGGGATGAAATTTCCTGAAGTAGGGGAGACTGTGACACCTGTGCCTCCACGGCCATCAAACAAACACCAAACCAATGAAATATTGTATTTCATACTTGGGATTTGTATAAATATGTGTATCCTTTGCACATATCAATTCTTGTTCGATTTCAAGCTTTAAATCGCTTTCTGGAAGGTTATACGCGCACTGATGCATAAATATAACTAGTTGAATGCAACGAACACTCCGAAATAGTGAAATAGGCTTGACATACCTTAAATAACCTTTACATAACTTAGAAATAAGTTTTGAAGGCTTTGGTATGGCAAAATCAAGTTAAATCGCTTACAGGGACTAAAGTTGACAAACTGCGAAAGTATGCCAATTTGAACTGTAACAGACATTCCGGAACATGACCATAAGTTAAACATACCATAAATATCCTTTACATAGCTTAGAGATAGGCTTTGAGGGGTTCGGTGTGCTAAAATAAACTTTTGGGTCATTCAGGGACTAAAAGCGTCAAAAAGTGCACAAGTTTGCACTTTCGCGCATAACTTACGTTCTGAATACATCCGGACATCCAAAAATTTATTAAAGCACTAAAATATTTTACTTTAGTGTTTGGAATGAGAAAAATCCATTCGTCACGCAATTTGGATCGTTTTTCACGCTTATGCGCATTCCGTCGTAATTAAGCGAACATCGCGATCATACGACCAAACGAACCAACACCCGACATATTTTTGAGCATGTTTCATGTCCACAATGTTTAGGCATCATTTTAGGGCCTTAAAGTTGGCTTAACGGGCCTTAAACGTGTCGAAATGAGCTCTAAACACCAACAGGGACCAAAACTGTCAATTCAGCAAACTTGTTTCTGATCAGACATGCCCAGGCGGGCCGCGTAAGTTTATTCAACATGTTACGTGGGCTGCGAGGCCCTCCCAGACCAGATTAATCTGTATTAACAGCTGTTAATAACTTTTATGCACTCCAAACTCAATTCCACATGTTGATACCTGATCATGGCGGGCCATTTTGAGTTACCTTAGTGTTGCAACACATGTAAGGATGAGATTAAATCATGGTCTATGAGAAACGATCCTAACGGTGGTCCATTTCCTATAAATACCCATCCCATTCACTTGCAAAACCCACTTGAAATCTGAGAATTCTCTAAGTTGGGGTGTTTCATCACCTTATACCTGAGAATACTTGGATTATCAATCTTGCGGGGACCCTTTGTAAGTGTTCCTTCGTTCTTTTTATTCTTTTAGCGTTAAAAGTCAAACTTTGTTTGACTTTCTGCGTTGACCAGTTTATGGTCAATGCGAAGTTCGTTTGAACTTCATAACGTGAGCGTAATCACGATGGTTATAGCCCCTAGTGACTATACCTACTGATTACCACGTTATCTAGGCTCAGTGACGAGTCGTAGTTTCGGCCAAAATGCGTATTCTTGTGTATTTTGTAACCAAACTACTTGTAGGTATCAAAACCGTTTGTTTTGATACCAAACCTGTTTTCTAAACTTAGTTAAGCATGTTTTAACATGCTTAGCACGTCACTTTTAGTTTAGTGCTTATATAGGGTCGTAAGGTAAGCGATCTAAACAATCGCTTATACTTTCGAACCCGACCCGTTTGGTCGATCATTAGGATCCGACCAAACACATTAGGTGACCATAGTTGTATAGGGAATAACCTTTCGAGGTTATACCTTATGGTCACATCGTTTGAGTATGATAAGTAGTATATATGCCTTAGGTAAATTACCAAAATACCCATTTTACGCCAAATTTCATATTAAGCATATGTAACATAACTTTTGATATCTAAACTATTTTGGCAACAATATTAGACATGTTAAGGCAAATTTTACTTATCATAGGGCTAGTTAGGCGTTCCGAACGCGTTTTACGTGAACGACGCGTTAAAGTAGCATGAGCTACCTAAACGGGTCGTCATGGGTCGTAAGCACTTAGGTTAGGTTTCATTTTAGTATGTAGGCATTGATAAACCATATTACATTAGTTTCCATACTCATTTGGTTTACGAACCCTCATTCTATCCGATCCTCCGATTTTAGGTCTGTTTATTAATGTAGCTACCTATATTAGGTGCCGTTTAATTCCGTGATCTTCTAGCTTTGCTTGGTGGATATCTAAAGTCAATTGAGCAATCTCAAGTGAGTACATAGACCCCTCTTTTACTGTTTTCCAAACATTTTGGGGTGAAACACATGTGCCTACTTGTTACTTTCGCGCCTTTCATGTTTTCATATCATATGCTTGCTATGTTTAATAGTACACTTATAGTACATGATTTCATTGTGTTTTTGCTATGTATATCCTTTGTTGCATACTTAGTACATCATTTTACATTACATTTTATGCTATGTATGTCCATTGTGTGCATACTTAGTACATCGTTTTACATTACATTTTATGCTATGTATGTCCATTGTGTGCAAACTTAGTACATTGTCTTACATTACATTTTATGCTATGTATATCCATTGTGTGCATACTTAGTACATTTGTTATTCATCACATGCTTACATTTTGGTATGACATTTGGTTTGTTTAAATGGGTCAATATACATTCATTAACACCGATCATGCCGCTCGGTAGTAGGTAGTGGTACCATAGGACTTGACAACTCCCATTCCTGAAACCCTAGGTTTGTTTGGGTGGAAGGAATGACCGAATCCGAATACATTTCTAGGTGGACCTTAGACTTTGTGCTAGGGTGTATTCTACAGTCGCAAGGCTTGGATGTATGCATTTCACAATACCGCATAGATGTTTATATCAGTATAGCATGCATTTGTTCCACAAAACATAACTTTGATTTAAACCATGTTTTACTTCAATACCTTGTTTTTGTGCATTTTACATATGGTTTAGTTGATATATTTCACCTACCATACATGATATTTTGGATACACATTACATGATTTGCATTAGACATAAACATTTTGACATTGATATACACAATTCATGATTTACATTAGACATAAACATTTTGACATTGATATACACAATTCATGATTTACATTAGACATAAACATTTTGACATTGATATACACAAAACATTTTGACATTTGATTATACATAAACATTTTACTTTGGTGGTTTGGTTTGAGTAAGTGATTTAAGTAACGAGGCGTGTGTAATATGATACAAGCATGGTGGATACGCTGCTGGTACTTCCTATATATAAGTGCTTGTATGGTATTACATATCGTAGCGTTATTTGAATCATTTCGATTTAGACATATAACATTTTATACAACTAACATACTTTTCACAATACATTGTTTACAAACAACTTATCTAATACAAACTCATTTTACTTGGTTATTTACTTAACCATGTATTATTCTTTTATACATATATATCATTTGGTTTATTTATCACTTTTCAAATGATTGACAAGACAAAGCAAATTACAAGGTTCATGACTGTCATGAATTCTATTTTCACAAAACCTATGTATCTCACACGCATTTTTATGCTGACATACCTATTTTCACATGTGTTTCAGGATATGATGCATAGGATTTATCAAGATACACTTAGGCGGACTTGGGCCTTAGTGACAATAAAAGATACAAGACTAGTTATTTATGTTATATTTCTTTGATTGTCAAGACATTGTAAATCTTTTAATCAATAAAACAATATTTCAATTTCCATGTGTTATGAAACAATGATTCTGTTACAATACTCCCCGACGTTTCCGCCACGTTTTGTTGTTTTACGTGGTCGGGGTGTGACAGTGTAGGTTTGATGCTCACCGCTATCTTGCTTAAGATCGTCAAATTCCCTTTCCAAAGCCCTCAGTTCATGACGAGGACAGAACTCCTTCATCATAAGGGCCCTAAGTTCGGCCCAAGTCTGTGCTAGAGCAACCTCAGCACCACGGTCTCTCATAACCCCGTTCCACCATGTAAGAGCCCTCTTCTTAAACACACTGGAAGCAAACTCGACCTTGCGATTATCAGGACACTGAACGTGACAAAACGTACTCTCAGTGCTCTCGAACCATTGTAGGAGCCCAGTTGCTCCTTCAGTACCACTAAACTTGAGTGGCTTAGCTGAATTAAAACTCTTGAAATTGCATGGAGCATTATTGTTGTTGTTGGCTTGGTTCAGTTGAGCAATAAGATTTGGGAAAGCAGCAGCCATTTGCTGCGCGATGATTTCTGCCAGTTCGGCATTCGCTATCTGATTGTCGCGTCGAGGAGGCATTCTAAAGGAGGGAAACATGAAAGGAAACGAGCGAGATGATTAGATGAAAAGGATGAGGTGATACAAAATTTGACAAAAGCAAAGATGGTGGTCATTTGTTTGTTACCACAAGGCAAACGAACGACACATTGTGACTAATCAAAGTAAATGGGTCAAAAATAATGTATCGCGAAGACATGCTTGCCTATAAGTGAACACTCACCCCAAGAGTTCCCAGGTAAGAGTGACTGGTCCGATTATGTGGATTTGTACGAACACTCTAGCCTTAGACAGAAAACCCAGGGTACAGGCATTCACTCTTCCAGTTTGCACGTGTTCACACTATTTAGGACCCAAAACTTTGACGAGATTTTGAAAACTCAAAGGGGTTCAAAACCTTATAACAGAGGGTTCAAAACCTAGTAATCAATCATCCAAGAACAGATGATTAATTTTCAAAGCGGATTCGGAATTGATGTTCTCGTTGTGGTTGCTGCCTAAAGATAGGCAACGATATTTTTTTATGACTAAACGCAAGTAAACTCGCGTTAGGGTCCTAGGAAGGTTATAGTCTAGGTCAAAGCATTACTAATAACCTAATTCCCTATAACCATTGGCTCTGATACCAACTTTTCTGTCACACCCCGACCACGTAAAATAACGAAACGTGGCGGAAACGTCGGGGAGTGTTGTAACAGAATTAATTGTTTCACAACCATGGAAATTAAAGTTACATTTTATTTAGCAATCAAGAGAGTTACATTGTCTTAAACAAGAAACAAAGAGTACATAACATAATTTAACTAGTTCTTGCTTCGTTTTAAGTCACTAAGGCACAGGTCCGCCTAAGTGTGTCTCGATCATCCTATGCAACAGCTCCTGAAAACACGTGTGAAAATAGGTACGTCAGCATAAAAATGCCTGTGAGATACATAGGTTTTGTGAAAATATGATTCATGACTTTAGTTTAAAGAAACTGTTTAATAAAAAGTAGCCATGAATCTTGTTGAGTGTTCCCTTTCATAAATCATTTGAAAAGTGATAAATAAATCAAATGATATATATGTATAAAAGAATAATGTATGGTTAAGTGAATAACCATGTAAAATGGGTTTGTATGAGTTAAGTTATTTGTAAAACGATGTTTATGTGAAGATTGTATTGTAGATGTAATATGTCTAAACTGAAATGGTTTAAATAACGCTACGATATGTAATACCATAAAAGCACTTATATATAGGAAGTACCAGCGGCGTATCCACCGTCTTTTTATCGTATTACACGTCGCCTCGTTACTTAAATCACTTACCCAAACAGGCACCAAGATGAAATGTTTAACAATTGTAGAAATGTTTATGTATGGTCAAATACGGTTCACACGGTTCAACAGTTACAAACGGTTCAAATAATCGAATGGTTACAACGGTTCACATAGTCAAATAGTTACAATGGTTCACATAGTTAAATAGTTACAAACAATTCAAAATGTAATATAATGTGTTCATATGCTAGATGAGCATATGCAACAAATGCAATGTAAAGAAATGTGTCCATATGTTGAGTAAACATATGCAACTAATGTAATGTAAATCAATGTGCTAGCATGCTCAGTCAACATACATAGCAGAAATGTAAAGTAAAACAATGTACTAAGTATGCTAAGTAAACATACATAGCGAAACAATGTAATGTAAATCATGTACTAATAGTGTACTAATGAACATAGCAAGTATATGATGTGAAAACAGGAAAGCACGAAAGTAAACAAGTAGGCACATATGTTTCACCCCAAAACGTTTGAAAAAAAGTAAAAGAGGGGTCTATGTACTCACACGAGATTGCCTAGAAGTCCTTGAGTAACAACCAAGCAACGCAAGAGATCACGGAAAATCAACGGCACCTAATATAGGTAACTATGTTAATAAACCGGACCTAAATCGGAGGATCGGATAGAATGAGGGTTCGTAAACCAAATGAGGATGGAAACTCATGTAATATGGTTTAACAAAGCCTATATACTACATTGAAACCTAACCTAAGTGCTTACGACCCATTACGACCCGTTTAGGTAGCTTATGCTACTTTAACGCATCGTTCGCGTAAAACGCGTTCGGAACGCCTAACTAGTCCTATGATAAGTAAAAATATGCCTTAACATGTCTAATATTGTTGCCAAGTCAGTTTAGATACCAAAAGTTATGTTACATATGCTTAATATGAATTTTGGCGTAAAAAGGGCACTTTGGTAATTTACCTAAGGCATATAAACTACCTATCATACAACTAACTAAACGTCGTGACCATAAGGTATAACCTCGGAAGGTTATTCCCTATACAAATATGGTCACCTAATGTGTTTGGTCGGGTCTTAAAGATCGACCAAATGGGTCGGGTTCGAAAGTATAAGCGATTGATTAGATCGCTTACCTTTACGACCCTAGACAAGCACAAAACTAAAAGTGACGAGTTAAGCATGTTAAAACATGCTTAACTAAGTTAGAAAACAAGTTTGGTATCAAAACAAACGGTTTTGATACCTAAAAGTAGTTTGGTTACAAAATACGCAAGAATACACATTTTGGCCGAAACTACGACTCGTCACTGAGCCTAGACAACGTGGTAATCAGTAGGTATAGTCACAAGGGACTATAACCATCGTGATTACGCTCACGTTGCGAAGTTCAACCGAACTTCATGTTGACCATAAACTGGTCAATGCAGAAATGCTAAAAGAACGAAAGAGGACTTACAACGGGTCCAAGAATGGAAGTTTTGATCCGAATATTCTCAGGTATGAAGTGATAAACACATCAACTTAGAGAACAAATTCAGATTCAAAGGTGTGGGTTTTGCAAATGAGAGGTGAGGGGTATTAATAGGATTTATAGGACTGTTAAGATCATTCCTCGAAAACCGTGCTTCAATCTCATCCATACACCTCAAGCCCATAGTTTTACAAAACCATTGGAGACCCTAGTATCAGAAAATACCATGTGTAAGTGGGTTTTGAGTGGTTAACAGCTGTAAACAGCTGTTTAATCTGGTTTTGCTGATCTGGGAGGGCCTCGCGGCCCACGTAACATATACACTAACCTTACGCGGCCCGCCTGGGTAGTCTGATCAGCAAACAACTTTGCATAATTGACAGTTTCAGTCCCTGTTAGTGTTTAAAGCTATTTCCGACATGTTTAAGGCCCGTTAAGCCATCTTTAAGGCCCTAAAATGATTCCTAAACATTTTGGAAAAGAAACATGCTCAAAAATATGCCAGATGTTGGTTCTTTTGGTCGCATGATCGCGATGTTCGCTTAATTACGACGGAATGCACATAAGCGCGAAAAACGATCCAAATTTCACGACGAATGGATTTTTCTCATGCCAAACACTAAAATAAAATATTTTAGTGCTTACATAAATTTTTGGATGTCCGGATGTATTCAGAATGTAAGTTATGCGCGAAAATGCAAACTTGTGCACTTTTTGACGCTTTTAGTCCCTGAATGACCCAAAAGTTTATTTTAGCACACCGAACCCCTCAAAGCCTATTTCTAAGCTATGTAAAGGATATTTAGGGTATGTTTAACTTATGGTCATGTTCCGGAATGTTCGTTACAGTTCAAATTGGCATGCTTTCGCAGTTTGTCAAATTTAGTCCCTGTAAGCGAATTAACTTGATTTTGCCATACCAAAGCCTTCAAAACTTATTTCTAAGTTATCTAAAGGTTATTTTAAGGTATGTTAAGCATATGTTGATGTTCCAGAGTATTTTTTCGTTAAACTGATTACGTTTACGCACCAGTTTGCGTATGACTCTCCAGAAAGCGATTTAAAGCTTGAAATCGAACAAGAATTGATATGTGCAAAAGATACACATATTTATACCAATCCCAAGTATGAAATACAATATTTCATTGGTTTGGTATTCGTTTGATGGTCATAGTGACATAGGTGTCACACAAAGTCTCACCTTGGAAAGGTGTAGTTCGTTTTGGCAAACGAGGCAAACTAAATCTGCGATATGTCGGACCTTTTGAAATCACTGAGCGAATTGGCAAAGTCGTTTACAAGTTGAATCTACCTGAAGAACTCAGTGGAGTTCACAATGTATTTCACGTGTCAAATCTGTAGAAGTGTCTGTCAGATGAGACCCTCATAGTTCCTCTTAAGGAGCTCACTAAAGACGACCGGTTGCGATTCGTCGAAGAACCTGTAGAGATTACAGACCGAGACGTTAAGATTCTCAAGCGTACCAGAATCCCTCTTATTCATGTTTGTTGGAACTCCCGTCGTGGCCCAGAGTTTACCTGGGAACGAGAAGACCAAATGAAACTCAAGTATCCCCAGTTGTTAGAGAACAGTGCAACCACTACTGAGGCTGAAGCTGCTACAGAATTTCAGGATGAAATTCCAAACCAACGGGGGGATGATGTGACACCCCGGGAAAACCAGGAAACCACACAACCTATCTAGCTTCCTCAGTGACCACGTGCTAAATTTCGGGACGAAATTTCTTTCAAGTCGGGGATGATGTGACAACTCGAGTTTTCAAGGTCTTTCCTCTACACGTTAATTGTTTGGTTATTGTGTTGCACGACTTGATGCCTTGTAATTTACATGTTTGATATATGTTGAGATGTTGTTGAGATCTTGTGTTATTATTTATTATACAACTTATTATACAACTTATGTGATTAAAGTGTCTAGTTATATAAACTTATGAGCTGACTGAGAGTTAGGAACTATCTCGACGAAACCAAGGGGTTTCGTCATATCCACCTCGACAAAACATCCAGAGTTTCGCCACATCTCTACTCGACAAAACCTGAGGGTTTCGCCATGGCTATCACGACGAAACACAGGGTTTCGTCGGCCCAGTTCACTGCGAAGCCTAGTAAGGGCCCAACTCTTATACGTGAATATATAATGACTTAGGGTTACGTAAAAGCTCAGAAGTTATCAATTTTCAAACCCTAGAGTTCTCCCTCTGAGCGACGGCAATCTTGTGTTCTCGAAGCCCTCTAGATCGATCAAGTTAATATTTCAGTTTATCGCGGTTAGTGTTTAACTCTTACATGATTAATGGATTGATATTATTGTAAACTGTTTCATTGAAATCGGTATGGATTGCTGCTAAGTAATGCTTATGTTCATGTTTAGATGATGAATTGATTATAATAGGATCTAGATTATCAGTTACAGATTTGTATGTCGAGATTGGATTGCTTGATGATTTATTAGTTAGTAGATAGGGTTTGATGTTCTGTCATGAATCATTTAGACTAAACCTGATGTTTATGAATGCAATTGTTTATGCCACTGTTCATGTTTGATTTGATATTTGTATGCCATGATCAGCACTTGATTGGATGTTAAATGAATATATCTTATAGCCTTACCCGTATCAATGATTACTATGTTGTATGATATGTTCGATGATAGTTTGAAACGGCTGATAATGATGATTAGGGTTTCTGTGTGAGTAACTGATGACACGACATAACTTATGCTTTCTGACGAAACGCTGATGTCGACGAAACCTGGGGGTTTCGTCAACATAGGCCACGACGAAAACCTAGGGGTTTCGCCAAGGGTAATAACGACGAAACCTTAGGGTTTCGTCAAATGGGAATCATGACGAAACAGGGAGTTTCGTCAAGTGGGTAAACTGCATAGTAACTCAGTTAAGTCTGTTAAGGGTTAACTATGTTAGTTATGTGTTGTTAAATATAAAGCATGGGTTGCATGAGCTTGTATAACTGTTAAATGCTATGTGTTAGTTGTTGCTCGGATATACGTTACGATCATGACTGTTACTTGAACTATGTGATTATCAACTGATCACGCATGTATAAACACTATAGGCTTGGATTGAATTAATTGTGAGCGAGTAATAATCTTACCGAGCAAACCGAGGTGAGTTCACACACTTTCTAAGGCATGGGATTCCCGGTTGTTGGGAATGGGTTAAAGAATTAAAAACGGAACCTACATATCCTCCTTGGGTAGGATATGTACGGCCATCCTCCATGGGTAGGATGCCAATATTAATCCTGCGTATTCTCCTTGGGTAGAATACGTACGTTCGTCCTCCTTGGGTAGGACACCAACCTTAAACTTACTAGACAGAACTCTATCATTAAGTCCCTCACTTTATATCGACTTAATCGCCGAGGCCGATGGCGAGCGGGTCATTAGTTAATAGCGCTATTAGGTTCGACAAACCTCACACCGTGCCGTTCGGACGGGCGTGTACTAATGGATCATGGCAAACTGTCAATGATGATAGACATTGATGTAGGGCACAACTATTGTTCGTCAGTTGTCGATATGGTAACGGTCTAGTGGTTCACTTGGGGAAGCCACCACTGATTATGGTTATGGTTTGGGAAATAAAGGAACTGGTTAACTCGTGGTTTACGAAACAACTTGTGGTTTTCAAAACAAATTGGTACAACTAAATAACCAACTGTGAACTCGCTTAACTTTGTTGTTGACTCGTTGTTACATGCCTTGCAGGTCGTTAGATGCTTATGGAGCTTGCACGAGGAGGAGGTCGTTGTAGGATATGGACTGTTATGTCCCGTACTTAACATTTGAACTTTAAACTATGTTTTGGGTTATTTAAACATTACTATGCTTTCGCTGATTGCTTAAACATGTTTGGTTTCTTTTAAACACCAATTATATTGGGTTTGGTTTTATTTACTTGATTGCATAGTTCAATATGATTGGTGGCTGGATCCTGGTCAGTCACGCCTCTAAGCAGTGATACTCCGCATGTGGATTTTGAGGGTGTGACAGAAAGACTAAAGCGGAACCACCGAAACCAAAAGAAGAGAAGGCAAAGGTTGCCACGAATGATCCATACTTTGAGTGTGGTGAGATAGGGCATTTGAAAAAGGAATTGTCCAACCTATCTCAAAGAGTTGAAAACTAAGAGGGATGCAGGGCAAACCTCAGGTACAATCTTAATGATACATATTGACCTTAATGTTATTTCTTCTAACACATGGGTATTAGATACCGGATGTGGAACTCATATTTGCAATTCGTTGCAAGAGTTCAAAAGAAATAAGCATTTCAAGAAGGGAGACAATAGTCTCTTCATGGGAAATGGAGCGAAAGTTCAAGTTGAAGCCCTAGGAGACTATGTTTTGAAACTTCCAAATGGTTTGGAAATTGTTTTAAAAATGTTTTGAATGCTCCTAGTTTGACTAGGAACAATATTCAAGTTTCCCTTATAAGACAATATGGTTTTGATTTAAAGTTTGCAAACAATGACATTTATATTTTGATGAATGACATGTTTTACTTTAAAGTTATGCTTTCAAATGGTATTTATGAATCGGTTCATATTAATACATCATTTGATAGTTCAATGTACCAAGCAATCACCAATAAACTCAAAATGGATTTGAGTGAGACCTATCTTTGGCATTATCGCCTTGGTCATATAAACAGAAGTCGCATGTAAACACTTCGAAAGAATGGTCTTTTGGAGACAAATGAAGTTGGTTCATTTGATACATGTGAATCTAGTTTACAAGGTAAAATGACTAAGAAACCCTTTAGTGCGAAAGGGCAAAAGATTTATTAGGTATCATACATTCGGATGTATGTGATCCTTTTAAGCCAATGACTAGGAATGGTGAAAGATACTTCATTACTTTTACCGACAACTATAGTAGTTATGGTTATGTATACTTGCTGAGACACAAAGTTGAAGTTTTGAAATGTTCAAAGACTTCAAAAGGTGAAGTACAAAATCAACTCAATCAAAGTTCTTCGTTCCGATAGAGGAGGAATTGAACTCTATTTGGATATGGTTCGATCTATGATGGCTAGGAGCGCATTATCTCTATCATTTTGGGGTTACGCTTTGCTCTCCGTGGCCCATACATTCAATGTGGCCCAAACCAAGAAAGTGGATAAGATACCTTTTGAAATATGGCATGGAAGGGCTCCATCATTATCATATTTGAAGGTATGGGGTTGTGAAGCTTATGTGAAGCAATACACCCCAAACAAATTAGAATACGATCCACTAAGTGTATCTTTATAGGATATCCTAAAGATGAATTAGGATATTAATTCTACGATCCAACAGAGCAAAAGGTATTTGTTGCTCGAAAGGCTGAGTTCTTGGAAGCTAAGTTCCTTGTGGAAGGAATTAGTATAACAGTGGAACTTGATGAGGATCAAGAACCACAAGCCGATACACGTTTGGTTGATACTAGCACTCAACAAAAGGTTGTTGAAAATGATCAAGTGGTTGATCAATACACACAAAACATTCGCAGATCTGGTAGAATCAGTAGTCCACCTGAAAGATATGGATTTTTCATGGATGGATACTACGAGGTAGATTCGGGTGAACCTGCCACATACCATGATGCAATGTCAAAATCCGATTGTGACAAATGGCTTGAAGCCATGAACGTAGAGATGCAATCCATGTATGACTACCAAGTATGGGAATTGGTTGTAAAACCTCTTAACTCCAAAGTAGTTGGAAGTAAGTGGGTTTTCATGAAGAAACCGATATGCATGGTAACTTGGATATTTGTAAAGCAAGACTTGTAGCAAAAAGGTTTCACTCAAACTCAAGGGGTTGATTATGATGAGACCTTTTCGCCTGTGGCGATGCTAAAGTCAATAAGGATATTATTTTCCATACCTGCAAAATATGATTATGAGATTTGGCAAATGGATGTCAAAACGGCTTTCCTTAATAGATATCTTGAGGAAGATGTCTATGTGGTTCAGCCTGAAAGTTTTGTCGATCCAAAACATCCTAACAAAGTATGCAAGTTAAAGATATCAATCTATGGGTTGAAACAAGCATCTAGAGGTCAAAATCACTGTCTTAATGAAGAGATTAGGGAATATGGATTCATCAAGAACGTCGATGAAGCTTGTGTGTATAAGAAGGCTAGTGGGAGCATCATCACTTTCTTAGTATGGTATGTCGATGACATTCTACTTTTTGGAAATGACATTCCAACCATGGAAGGTGTAAAAACCTGGCTTGAAAGTTGTTTTTTCCATTAAGGATCTTGGTGAAGTCGCCTATATTTTGGGAATAAAGATCTATAAGGTTCAAGATAGAGAACTATATGAAAGGTTTGGTACCTATTCAAGAGGGGACAATATTGAGTGTGTCTCAATGTCCAATCTCAAAGGATGAGCAAGAAAGAATGAAAGCAATCCCATATGCATCTGCTATAGGATCCATTATGTATGTAATGATATGCACTAGACCGGACATGTCATGCGCTTTAGGCATGACGAGAAGATACCAGCGAAATCCAAGTAACGGTTATTGGATGACTGTTAAAAGTATATTGAAATACCTTAGAAGGACTAAGGATATATTTCTAATATATGGATTTGGTGAAGAAGAACTTGTTGTAAAGGGTTACAGGGATGCGAGTTTCGGAATTCGTTGTCAAGGGTTACATGGATACGAGTTTCCAAACTGATCGAGATGATTCTCGATCACAATCAAGGTAGCATTGTCCACTACAGAATCAGAATACATCACCGCTTCATTGATCGAGATGATTCATGTGGATCTGCCACTTGAATTATTGCCGATCTATGGGTAGTCCCTAGCATTCAAGACCCCTAGAGATCTTTGTGATAGCGATGGTGCGATTGCTCAAATCAAGGAACGTCGTGCACATCAAAAGACTAGGCATATTGAGCGGAGTTTCAACAACATAAGGGATGAAGTTGAAAAGGGAAAGAAATGTATTCGCAAAGTTCACACTTATCAAAATATTGCAGATCCACTCATGAAGCTCCTTGAACGGGAAAAGCATGAAGGGTCATACTTGTGTCTTAGGACTTCGATATTCTAGTGATTGGATTTGATTTATTTTTGTCATACCCCGATATTTCCATGCATTACCGTTGGGCTCGGTGGGGAGTATCGTGACATAGTTGATATCATCATAGTCAATTAATCACAGTTTAATGCACAGCGAAAGTCTAAATAATATTACAAACCGAATTGAAAGTATAATAAAATATTACACAGCGGTTGTAAGTGGATCCACAGGCGGATCTAAACAGAAAGTAAACATTGTTCAACAGACTTTAAGTATTAAAAGCTTGGAAGACTCATTAATTACTACGCAGGAGTTTCCAGCCCATTTCGTGTAGTACCTGCACTTAATCTTTTTGAAAAATACGTCAGTTTACACTGTTAAATACAATTAACAGACTCTTTAAAAAATATTTAAGAAAATTGATTTAAATGCGCAAGGCACAAATATTCTTTTATAACTTGGGACAAATATTTAAAATAATCTTGTATACAGATTTATATGTTTGTCGCACATTCAGGGCCCGGTTAGAAGAGCCGAGACAAGATTAATAGACAAACCACTAGTATAAGCCCACAAGAAGTTTCCTCACGAGTGAGATACCGTTTAACATACGCAACTGTCAGGTGTATGCCTACACCCCGTGCTTAAGTCGTGGCCATTTCAAATGAATGAGCCGAGGATATCTAGGACATGGTCATATTAACCCCCAAAGGCTTTGTATTAAATAAAACAGATTAAACGGGTTATCTCAATGATTTAACCACTAATTGATTAAATATTCAATACCCGACCAAGCGGTAATAATTTACCGTATCCCAAGCCCGTATAAGGGAAAATAAGTTAAAAGTATTTACCTGAGCTAAATGAAATTTATTCTCAGTCGTATTTTCTAATCAGCAAGTACAGGGAGCTTTTACTGGGCTCCTAATCTGGAACGAAGGTTTTAATAACCTATTAGATTCCTAAAGGGTCTTATTTAAGTTGTAACTTTGACCAGTTAGTTTTAAAGGAAAGTTTACGGTACAAAACGCAAGATTAAGCGGTGACCGGATTAAAATGTGATTTAGACCCAACAAGTATGAAGACTTGTATAAAATGGGTAAACTAAATACATTCTGGATTTTGAAGTAAAAATGATAAGGTTTGACCCGTTTCGGCTAATTTATGCAAACTAGTTACATAAAACCGTACCGAGCACGTATATGCATAATGGGTAACCGAAAGAGTCATGTTCAAGTTCCACAAGTTATTATGCTTAAATTATGTTGTGATATTTGTAGGATATCTTCCATTATGTCCAAACGAATTTAAAACTAAGTTAAGCCCCGAAAGGTTAATTTGGTCATTTTAAAGTTTATTAAAGAGGTTAAATAATAAACTAAGGTTTTGGTCTAAAATAATCAGTAAAAGTATTCATTTTAGCAAGTTAAATCAGTAAGATATCACACATATGTGAGGTTTATCATTTATGGCCAAATTATGCACCGTAGGGGCATTTTGGTCATTTCACATATGCTTTTAAGGTCAAATTTGGAAATATGAGTTCAAGACATATACTTACTATTAAAGTATAAAAATTTATTTATAAAATCAGTAGGTAACAAGTCTTAGGCGTTAAATACGGTTTTAAACCATACTATGCACCTAATTAGCGTAAAAGTCAATATTTGATGATATTTAAGATGTTTAAAAATTTTGAAGTTTTGGTCAGTCCTTAATCTTCAAAATATTTTATTTAACATATGATATCAGAAGGAAAAGGTTTGGTATTCAAATCGCATGTTAAACTCATTTTATTAACAAAAAGGGTATTATCGTCAATTACCGAATTCATGCTAGAACTCTACGTTATGTTCAGTATAAAATTTGACAAAAATCTCCAAAAATCCCTAAATATTATATCATAACAGTGGGTAGCAAGTTTGGTGCCAAAAATTGGGTTTAAATATGATTTATGCTGAAAATGCCATTTAATTAACAAAAAGATTTCGTTTTACGATATCTTGCATAACTTTTATTTGAGACGAGAAACTGATGTCAAATTTTTAGGACATACTTATAAATTAGTAATAAAGCTTTTTGTCCTCTCACATTTTCAAAAATCTCATTTTAATAACATAAGGGCAAAATGGTCAATTTTTAAGCATTTAACAGAAACATGAAAATGATTCAGATTTCTAAGGGACCATGTTGTATACCCTCAGAGGGTTATACTTACATATAATATGTGTCACACCTCGACCACGTAAAACAACGAAACGTGGCGGAAACGTCGGGGAGTGTTGTAACAGAATTAATTGTTTCACAACCATGGTAATTAAAGTTACGTTTTATTTATCAATCAAGAGAGTTTCATTGTCTTAAACAAGAAACAAAGGGTACATAACATAATTTAACTAGTTCTTGCTTCATTTTAAGTCACTAAGGCACAGGTCCGCCTAAGTGTGTCTCGATCATCCTATGCAACAGCTCCTGAAAACACATGTGAAAATAGGTACGTTAGCATAAAAATGCCTGTGAGATAAATAGGTTTTGTGAAAATAGGATTCATGACTTGAGTTTAAAGAAACTGTTTAATAAAAAGTAGCCATGAATCTTGTTGAGTATTCCCTTTCATAAATCATTTGAAAAGTGATAAATAAACCAAATGATATGTATATGTATAAGAGAATAATGTATGGTTAAGTGAATAACCATGTAAAATGGGTTTGTATAAGTTAAGTTATTTGTAAAACGATGTTTATGTGAAGATTGTATTGTAGATGTAATATGTCTAAACTGAAATAGTTTAAATAACGCTACCATATGTAATACCATAAAAGCACTTATATATAGGAAGTACCAGCGGCGTATCCACCATGTTTTTATCGTATTACACGTCGCCTCGTTACTTAAATCACTTACTCAAACAGCCACCAAGATGAAATGTTTAACAATTGTAGAAATGTTTATGTATGGTCAAATACGGTGCACACGGTTCAACAGTTACAAACGGTTCATATAATCAAATGGTTACAACGGTTCACATAGTCAAATAGTTACAACGGTTCACATAGTCAAATAGTTACAACGGTTCACATAGTCAAATAGTTACAAACGGTTCAAAATGTGATATAATGTGTTCATATGCTGGATGAGCATATGCAACAAATTGCAATGTAAAACAATGTGTCCATATGTTGAGTAAACATATGCAACTAATGTAATGTAAATCAATGTGCTGGCATGCTCAGTCAACATACGTAGCAGAAATGTAAAGTAAAACAATGTACTAAGTATGCTAAGTAAACATACATAGCTAAGCAATGTAATGTAAATCATGTACTAATAGAGTACTAATGAACATAGCAAGTATATGATGTGAAAAAAGGAAAGCACGAAAGTAACAAGTAGGCACATGTGTTTCACCCCAAAAAGTTTGAAAAACAGTAAAAGAGGGGTCTATGTACTCACATGAGATTGCCTAGAAGTCCTTGAGTAACAACCAAGCAATGCTAGAGATCACGGAAAATCAACGGCACCTAATATGGGTAACTATGTTAATAAACCGGACCTAAATCGGAGGATCAGATAGAATGAGGGTTCGTAAACCAAATGAGTATGGAAACTCATGCAATATGGTTTATCAAAGCCTACATACTACAATGAAACCTACCCTAAGTGCTTACGACCCATTACGACCCGTTTAGGAAGCTTATGCTACTTTAACGCGTCGTTCGTGTAAAACGCGTTCGGAATGCCTAACTAGCCCTATGATAAGTAAAATATGCCTTAACATATCTAATATTATTGCTAAATCAGTTTAGATATCAAAAATTATGTTACATAGGCTTAAAATGAATTTTGGCGTAAAAAGGGCATTTTGGTAATTTACCTAAGGCATATAAACTACCTATCATGCGACTAATCAAACCTAAGTGACCATATGGTATAACCTCGGAAGGTTATTCCCTACGCTACTATGGTCACTTAACATGTTTGGTTGGATCCTAATGATCGACCAAACGGGTCGTGTTCGAAAGTCTAAGCGGGTGTTTAGTCCGCTTGACTTTCGGCTCCACACAAGCACTAATCTAAAAAAAAAATGACGAGCTAAACATGCTAGAACATGTTTAGTTAAGTTAGAAAACAGGTTTTGATATCAAAACAAACGGTTTTGATATCCTAGAGTAGTTTGGTTACAAAATACGCGAGAAAACGCATTTTGGCCGAAACTACGACTCGTCACTGAGCCTAGATAACGTGGTAATCAGTAGGTATAGTCACTAAGGACTATAACCATCGTGATTACGCTCACGTTATGAAGTTCAAACGAACTTCGCGTTGACCATAAATGTAACACCTGTGTCACTTCAACCGTCAAACAAATGCCAAACCAATGAAATATTATATTTCATACTTGGGATTTGTAAAATTATGTGTATCTTTTACACATATCAACTCTTATTTGATTTTAAGCTTTAAATCGCTTTCTGGAGGGTTATACGCGCTCTGATGCGTAAATATAACCAGTTTAATCCAACGAACACTCCGGAATAGTGAAATAGGCTTAACATACCTTAAATAACCTTTACATAACTTAGAAATAAGTTTTGAAGGCTTTGGTATGGCAAAAACAAGTTAATTCGACTACAGGGACTAAACTTGACAAACTGCGAAAGTTTGTAGCTGTTTGATCCACCACCACACATTCTATGATGCTTAGTCAGCTGATAAGGATGTATTTGAGCTACCATAAGGTCCCGACACTTGTACGGGTGGGATTAAGGCACGTTTTCCATGAAACGATCTTAACGGTGGACCGAATACTATAAATACCCCACCCCCCATGCTTCAAAATCACAAGAACTTTGATTTGAGAAACTCTAAGTTGAAACTATTGTTTCATACCTGAGATTTTTGAATCGAAGTTAGCATTCGGGGACCCTTCGTAAGTATTCTTTCGTTCTTTTCCTTATTTTATTGCTTTTCGAGTCCGAAAGTCAAACTTTGTTTGACTTTCAGCGTTGACCAGTAATGGTCAATGCGAAGTTCGTTTGAACTTCGCAACGTGATTGTAATCACGATGGTTATAGTCCCTTGGGATTATGCCAACTGATTACCACGTTGTCTAGGGTCGTAGGGTAAGCGATCTAATGAATCGCTTATACCTTCGAACCCG
Organism: Helianthus tuberosus; assembly: GCA_030545235.1. NCBI lineage: Eukaryota > Viridiplantae > Streptophyta > Magnoliopsida > Asterales > Asteraceae > Helianthus > Helianthus tuberosus. The sequence goes on along the minus strand of CM060411.1, from coordinate 111,716,663 downwards.
ACCCAGTTTGGTCGATCATTAGGATCCGACCAAATACTTTAGGTGACCATAGTGTATAGGGAATAACCTTCCGAGGTTATACCTTATGGTCACATCGTTTAAGTAGTTGTATGATAGGTAGTTTATATGCCTTAGGTAAATTACCAGAATACCCTTTTCATGTATAATTGGTAATTAAGCATATGTAACCTAAACGTTTGTCACATAACTGATTATGTAACATGTTTAGGCATATAACACTTGTCATAGGACTAGTTAGGCGGTCCGAGTGCGCTTTTGCGCGCACGACGCGTTAAAGTAGCATAAGCTACCTAAACGGGTCGTAATGGGTCGTAAGCAGTTATGTTAGGTTTCATTTAGTATGTAGGCTTTGTTAAACCATATCACACGAGTCTCCACACTCGTTTGGTTTACAAACCCTCATGCTACCCGATCTTTCGATTTAGGTCCGGTTTATTAACATAGCTACCTATCTTAGGTGCCGTTTGATATCCGTGATCTCTAGCATTGTTTGGTTGTTACACAAGGACTCCTAAGCACTCTCAACGTGAGTACATAGTTCCCCTATTTTACTGTTTTCCAAACTGTTTTGGGGTGAAGCATGTGTACCTATCTGTTACTTTCATGTTTTCCAAAAGTATAATTGATTATACATGTTATTACTTATCATTTGACAAACTGAATGACTAATTATGGCTTAAACATTGATTTCTCAAAGAACATAAAATAAATTGTTGAATTGTACTTATTTTATGTTCACCAGACCGATTGTTAGTATGATATAGCGCTATAGGATTTGACACCCCATTCCTGTTATCATGGAATGTCTGAAACCAATTCGTTGCTCCATCCAAATAGGGATTGCCTTTGTGGTATTTCTATAGTCTCAAAGGTGTATTTTGATGCACCAGGTCTGAATGAATTCTCAAATCACACTAATAAAGTATAATTTGATATACTCTCATGTGTGGTATTGTACAAAACCAACATATATTTTTGTTAATCATCCAAAGCATATTTTAATATGTTATTTACAAAACCAAAACATAGTTTAATATGTTATTTATCACATCTAAAGCATATTTTGATATGTTATTTATGAAACCAAAACATAGTTTAATAAGTTACTTACAAATCCAAAGTATACTTTTAATATGCTACTATAAGGTTATTTGTTTAATCTTACATTTATTTATACATATCATTTTGGTTACACATTACATGTTTTACATTGGACACATAAACATTATTGACATTGGTTATACATTTCATGATTTCATCTTGACATAAACATTTTGACACATTATTCAATACGTTTGGCAATTGGTTTAAACATATACATCTTACATTGTTGGCTTGGTTTGAGTAAGTGATTAAGTAATGAGGCGTGTGTAATATGATACAAGCATGGTGGATACGCCGCTGGTACTTCCTATATATAAGTGTTTGTATGGTATTACATATATCGTAGCGTTATTTGAATCATTTCAGTTTGATACATATAACATTTTATACAAATAACACACTTTTCACAATACATTGTTTTACAAACAACTTATCTTACACAAACTCATTTTACAATGGTTATTCGTTTAACCATACATTATTCTCTTATTTATACATATCATCTGATCTTATCATTTTTCAAATGATTTACAAGACAAAGCAAATTACAAGGTTCATGACTAAACATTTTCTCAAACATAAGTCATGAATCCTATTTTCACAAAACCTATGTATCTCACAGGCATTTTTATGCTGACGTACCTATTTTTACACATGTTTCAGGTACTGCTTTGCAATGATTGTTGATACATGCTACATTTAGGATGGACTCGTGCCTTAGCGACTTTAAAACTTGGAAGATCATAGTTGTAATTATTTGATTGTATTAAAACAATGAGTTCATTTATTCAATAAAACAGAATTTATTTATGCCATGGTTATGAAACAATAATTCTGTTACAACACTCCCCGACGTTTCTGCCACGTCTAGTTGCTTTACGTGGTCGGGGTGTGACAATAAACTGGTCAAAGCAGAAAGTCAAACGCAGTTTGACTTTAACGATAAAAACGAAAGAAAAGAACGAAAGAATACTTACAGAAGGTCCCCGCAAGCTCTTGATCTGATTTACTATCAGGTATGAAGCATAAACTTCAACTTAGAGAGCCAAAATCAGATTCAAGTGTGCTTTGGGAGGAAGTGAGGGTGGGTATTTATAGGAATTCAAGAACCGTTAAGATCGTTCATCGAAAACTGAGCTTTGATCTGGACCTTACATGTGTGCCCATGGTTTTCTAAAACCATGGGAGCCCCTAATATGGACTATGTTCATTGAATACCAGCCCATGGTTTTGCAAAACCATGGGTTAAAACCATCAACACTTCAAAATGCACTAGGTTCATTGAATCTGCCAGAAATTTCAAAAAATGGTCCCTGCACTTGTAAAACTTGATTTTTGGCACTTTTAAGCCCCGTTAACCCCATTTCAAGGCTCTAAAATAAATTTAAAGTATAGGGAACTTAAAATATGTTCAAAAACATCTCGGATGTCGGTTCGTTTGGTCGTACGGTTGCGTTATTCGCTTAATTACGACGGAAGTCGTAACGAACGCAAAAACGATCCAAATTAAGCGACGAATGGAATTTTCTCATGCCAATCACTAAAATAAAATATTTTAGTGCTTACATAAATTTTTGGATGTCCGGATGTGTTCAGAACGTAAGTTATGCGCGAAAATGCAAACTTATGCACTTTTTGACGCTTTTAGTCCCTGAATGACCCAAAAGTTTATTTTAGCACACCGAACACCTCAAAGCCTATTTATAAGCTATGTAAAGGATATTTATGGTATCTTTAACTTATGGTCATGTTCCGGAATGTCTGTTCCAGTACGAATCGTCATACTTTCGCAGTTTGTCAAATTAAGTCCCTATAGGCGATTAAACTTGATTTTGCCATACCAAAGCCTTCAAAACTTATTTCTAAGTTATGTAAAGGTTATTTAAGGTATGTTAAGCCTATTTCACTATTCCGGAGTGTTCATTGCATTAAACTTGTTATATTTACGCATCAGTGCGCGTATAACCTTCTAGAAAGCGATTTAAAGCTTCAAATCGAACAAGAATTGATATGTGCAAAAGATACACATATTTATACAAATCCCAAGTATGAAATACAATATTTCATTGGTTTGGTAGTTGTTTGATGGTCACAGTGACACAGGTGTCACAGTCTCCCCTACTTTAGGAAATTTCGTACCGAAATTTATTCGTAGGAGTCTGTCTGTGACTTTGTGTTAAATGATCATCAAAGATATGCAAGGCACAATCCTGTCATTTTCCTCAACGGATAATCTTCAGAAACGAAAATGAACAAACGGAGTCATTTTCCTCAACGGGTATTCCTCAGAAGCGGAAATGAAGGATTAAACAACGGATATTCTTTTCCTCAACGGATAATCTTTAGAAACGAAAATGAACAGACGGAGTCATCTTCAACGGTTGCTTCCTCAGAAATGGAAATGAAAAGGATAAATAAACGGATATTCATTTCCTCAACGGATAATCTTTAGAAACGAAAATGAACAGACGGAGTCATTTTCAACGGTTGCTTCATCAGAGTTGGAAATGAATTGGGTTAACTCTAGATACATGACAGAACTTGGTGTGATTTCTGTGCACTAAATTCCATAATTATGTATGCATCCATAATTACGTAATTCCTTGCACAGTCCGCACAGTTTGTTTTGTAATGTTTAGGGGAAGAAAATCAAACCTGTGATGAGGGTGTCTAGACTACCATAGGGTCCTTTTAATTGGATCGACAGATGATCTCTTTAATTAGGCCACCAAGGAGTCCTTTCAGCTATATCATCACATGATATTCCTAACCAGATTTTTGGATCAATTTGTTTAACTAGACCACTCAAGGGATCTAATTATGGAGTAGTACTTTATAATCCAAGGGACTTTACTACAACGTAGAAGTCCATTAAGGATTTTAGGTAGTACCTTTGGGTATCCAACTATGAATCCCTTATACGAAGATATGGAAGATTCTAGGAGGATTTGGATATCATAATTTGGATCACACAAAAACATAAAAGGGAACACATAAGCACATAATCACATAATTGTTTTCTTGGTTATAATTGTTATTAACTAGGCGTCGATTTGAACATGGGTATTCAAGGCATACCAGGAACCCAGTTGATGGACTTCAACGTCCTCAAGCATCTATCTGAAAAGATAGGACGATATTCTAAAAATTTGATTTTTTATTACAAGGAATCACCACATTCGAATTTAGGTATACAACAATTAAGGACTTACGGGAATATACTTAGGTACCCCATTAAGGAGTGGGTATTTGTCCAGAGTTGTAACTTGCGCCTTGTACTTCGTTTTCCTTGGAAGACACGGGTACTTAGGATTTTCGTGGAAAACGCAAGAGATCATAAAGGGGAAGAATTTTAGGGGTAGTCTGTTCTTCAAGGGATACGGTTCCTTGATTGTCGGTATTGTAGGGGATACGTTGTTTACACGTGCAACCACATCAATATTTGTATATTGCATTGTAAAATAAAAGCTTTATTTATAAGCAACGATAACAACTGTTTCATGGACCTTGACAACAAAAGAAAATAATACATAAGACGTGATTATTTCTAAACAGCGTTGTCTTCCATTCAGTCAGATGCTCATCCCTGCACTGGATTCGCATTAGCAAGCTTTGGGCAGTTTCTTCAGAAATGGCCCATCTCGCCACAGTTGAAGCAAGAACCTGGTGGAAAACGACCTTGAGCAGGATTGTTGTTAACTTGATTTGGTGCAGCTGCTGTTGGGCAAACCCTCGCCGTATGACCTATAAGTCCACAAACTTGGCATGTGCGGCACTTCACACCAGCATGATGATGTAGGCTACATTGGTTGCACAAGGGTGCAGTTCCGTTGTAGGGCTTCCTAGCAGGGGGTTGAGCTGGTTGGTTGGGGACGACTTGACCATTGTGAGCGACCATGGCGAAGTTCTGAGAAGCCTTTCGCTTCTTTGACTTCTTAGGGGATCCAGTCTGTTCATCCATGGTCTTTGATTCCTCGATTGGTTTCTTGTCACTTTTTCAGAAAAGTTTACCTTTCCTGATCTGAGATTCAGTCAAGGTAGCGGATAGCTCAATGGCTTGTCTAACTGTAGTGGGTTTACTACCAGTTATAATGTCTTGTACTGAGTCAGGGAGGCCATCAATGTACTTTTCGATTGCCTTATCCAAAGGCGTGACCATGTTTGGGCATAACAGACTTAACTCCTCATAACGGTCCGTGTAGGCTCGATGCTCACCGCTATCTTGCTTAAGATTATCAAATTCCCTTTATAGAGCCCTTAGCTCATGACGAGGACAGAATTCCTTCATCATAAGAGCCCTAAGCTCGGCCCAAGTCTGTGCTAAAGCAACCTCAGCACCACGGTCTCTCATCACCCCGTTCCACCATGTAAGAGCCCTCTTCAGAAACACACTGGAAGCAAACTCGACCTTGTGATTATCAGGACACTGAACATGACAAAATGTACTCTCAGTGCTCTCGAACCATTGTAGGAGCCCAGTTGCTCCTTCAGAACCACTAAACTTGAGTGGGTTAGCAGAATTGAAACTCTTGAAATTGCATGGAGCATTATTGTTGTTGTTGGCTTGGTTCAGTTGAGCAATAAGATTTGGGAAAGCAGTAGCCATTTGCTGCGCGATGATTTCTGCCAGTTCGGCATTCGCTATCTGATTGTCGCGTCGAGGAGGCATTCTAAAAAGGGGAAATAAGAGAGAAAACAATGAAATGGCATTGGGTAAGAATAGGATGTTATCACTACCGACCAAAATCATGGGTGACGGTTATTTGTTTGAACCATGAAGCAAACAAACGACACACAAAGGCTGAATTAAAGCAAGTAGGTCCTCATAATGTATCGCGAAGACATGCTCGCCTATAAGTGGACACTCACCCCAAGAGTTCCCAGGTAAGAGTGACTGGTCCGATTATGTGGATTTGTACGAACACTCTAGCCTTAGACAGAAAACCCAGGGTACAGGCATTCACTCTTCCAGTTTGCACGTGTTCACACTATTTAGGACCCAAAACTTTTGACGAGATTTTGAAAACTCAAAGGGGTTCAAAACCTTATAACAGAGGGTTCAAAACCTTACAACAGAGGGTTCAAAACCTAGAAATCAATCATCCAAAAACAGATGATTAATTTTCAAACCGGATTCGGAATTGATGTTCTCGTTGTGGTTGCTGCCTAAAGATAGGCAACGGTATTGTTTTATGACTAAAAGCAAATAAACTCGCGTTAGGGTCCTAGGAAGGTTATAGTCTAGGTCAAAGCATTACTAATAACCTAATTCCCTATAACCATTGGCTCTGATACCAACTTTTCTGTCACACCCCGACCACGTAAAACAACGAAACATGGCAGAAACGTCGGGGAGTGTTGTAACAGAATTAATTGTTTCGTAACCATGGTAATTAAAGTTACGTTTTATTTATCAATCAAGAGAGTTTCATTGTCTTAAACAAGAAACAAAGGGTACATAACATAATTTAACTAGTTCTTGCTTCGTTTTAAGTCACTAAGGCACAGGTCCGCCTAAGTGTGTCTCGATCATCCTATGCAACAGCTCCTGAAAACACATGTGAAAATAGGTACGTCAGCATAAAAATGCATGTGAGATACATAGGTTTTGTGAAAATAGGATTCATGACTTGAGTTTAAAGAAACTGTTTAATAAAAAGTAGCCATGAATCTTGTTGAGTGTTCCCTTTCATTAATCATTTGAAAAGTGATAAATAAACCAAATGCTATGTATATGTATAAGAGAATAATGTATGGTTAAGTGAATAACCATGTAAAATGGGTTTGTATAAGTTACGTTATTTGTAAAACGATGTTTATGTGAAGATTGTATTGTAGATGTAATATGTCTAAACTGAAATGGTTTAAATAACGCTACGATATGTAATACCATAAAAGCACTTATATATAGGAAGTACCAGCGGCGTATCCACCATGTTTTTATCGTATTACACGTCTCCTCGTTACTTAAATCACTTACTCAAACAGCCACCAAGATGAAATGTTTAACAATTGTAGAAATGTTTATGTATGGTCAAATACGGTGCACACGGTTCAACAGTTACAAACGGTTCATATAATCAAATGGTTACAACGGTTCACATAGTCAAATAGTTACAACGGTTCACATAGTCAAATAGTTACAACGGTTCACATAGTCAAATAGTTACAAACGGTTCAAAATGTAATATAATGTGTTCATATGCTGGATGAGCATATGCAACAAATTGCAATGTAAAACAATGTGTCCATATGTTGAGTAAACATATGCAACTAATGTAATGTAAATCAATGTGCTGGCATGCTCAGTCAACATACGTAGCAGAAATGTAAAGTAAAACAATGTACTCAGTATGCTAAGTAAACATACATAGCAAAGCAATGTAATGTAAATCATGTACTAATAGAGTACTAATGGACATAGCAAGTATATGATGTGAAAAAAGGAAAGCACGAAAGTAACAAGTAGGCACATGTGTTTCACCCCAAAACGTTTGAAAAACAGTAAAAGAGGGGTCTATGTACTCACATGAGATTGCCTAGAAGTCCTTGAGTAACAACCAAGCAATGCTAGAGATCACGGAAAATCAACGGCACCTAATATGGGTAACTATGTTAATAAACCGGACCTAAATCGGAGGATCGGATAGAATGAGGGTTCGTAAACCAAATGAGTATGGAAACTCATGTAATATGGTTTATCAAAGCCTATATACTATAATGAAACCTACCCTAAGTGCTTACGACCCATTACGACCCGTTTAGGTAGCTTATGCTACTTTAACGCGTCGTTCGCGTAAAACGCGTTCGGAATGCCTAACTAGCCCTATGATAAGTAAAATATGCCTTAACATGTCTAATATTGTTGCTAAATCAGTTTAGATATCAAAAATTATGTTACATAGGCTTAAAATGAATTTTGGTGTAAAAAGGGCATTTTGGTAATTTACCTAAGGCATATAAACTACCTATCATGCGACTAATCAAACCTAAGTGACCATAAGGTATAACCTCGGAAGGTTATTCCCTACGCTACTATGGTCACTTAACATGTTTGGTCGGATCCTAATGATCGACCAAACGGGTCGTGTTCGAAAGTCTAAGCGGGTGTTTAGTCCGCTTGACTTTCGGCTCCACACAAGCACTAATCTAAAAAAAATGACAAGCTAAACATGCTAGAACATGTTTAGTTAAGTTAGAAAACAGGTTTTGATATCAAAACAAACGGTTTTGATATCCTAGAGTAGTTTGGTTACAAAATACGCGAGAAAACGCATTTTGGCCGAAACTACGACTCGTCACTGAGCCTAGATAACGTGGTAATCAGTAGGTATAGTCACTAGGGACTATAACCATCGTGATTACACTCATGTTATGAAGTTCAAACGAACTTCGCGTTGACCATAAACTGGTCAAAGCAGAAAGTCAAACGCAGTTTGACTTTAACGACAAAAAACGAAAGAAAAGAACGAAAGAATACTTACAGAAGGTCCCCGCAAGCTCTTGATCCAATTTACTATCAGGTATGAAGCATAAACTTCAACTTAGAGAGCCAAAATCAGATTCAAGTGTGCTTTGGGAGGAAGTGAGGGTGGGTATTTATAGGAATTCAAGAACCGTTAAGATCGTTCATCGAAAACTGAGCTTTGATCACATGTGTGCCCATGGTTTTCTAAAACCATGGGAGCCCCTAATATGGACTATGTTCATTGAATACCAGCCCATGGTTTTACAAAACCATGGGTTAAAACCATCAACACTTCAAAATGGACTAGGTTCATTGAATCTGCCAGAAATTTCAAAAAATGGTCCCTGCACTTGTAAAACTTGATTTTTGGCACTTTTAAGCCCCGTTAACCCCATTTCAAGGCTCTAAAATAAATTTAAAGTATAGGGAACTTAAAATATGCTCAAAAACATCTCGGATGTCGGTTCGTTTGGTCGTACGATTGCGTTATTCGCTTAATTACGACGGAAGTCGTAACGAACGCAAAAACGATCCAAATTAAGCGACGAATGGAATTTTCTCATGCCAAACACTAAAATAAAATATTTTAGTGCTTACATAAATTTTTTGATGTCCGGATGTGTTCAGAACGTAAGTTATGCGCGAAAATGCAAACTTATGCACTTTTTGACGCTTTTAGTCCCTGAATGACCCAAAAGTTTATTTTAGCACACCAAACCCCTCAAAGCCTATTTATAAGCTATGTAAAGGATATTTATGGTATGTTTAACTTATGGTCATGTTCCAGAATGTCTGTTCCAGTACGAATCGTCATACTTTCGCAGTTTGTCAAATTAAGTCCCTGTAGGCGATTAAACTTGATTTTGCCATACCAAAGCCTTCAAAACTTATTTCTAAGTTATGTAAAGGATATTTAAGGTATGTTAAGCCTATTTCACTATTCCAGAGTGTTCGTTGCATTAAACTAGTTATATTTATGCATCAGTGCGCGTATAACCTTCCAGAAAGCGATTTAAAGCTTCAAATCGAACAAGAATTGATATGTGCAAAAGATACACATATTTATACAAATCCCAAGTATGAAATACAATATTTCATTGGTTTGGTATTCGTTTGATGGTCACAGTGACACAGGTGTCACAATATGGTCACAAAGGAACCCTAAGGCATAACAAAACTAAGCTAAATCGGGTCAGAACTGAAAGTAAAAGCAAAAGTCTACTACTTTCGGTTGCGAACCGAGCCTAATACTCAGAATTGTCGTGTTGAAGATGCCTAAACATGTTCTTATATTATTTACCAAGTTGTTTAAGTGATAAAATGTATTTTATAGCTTCTACATTATTAGTTATGATTTATTTTGCAAAAACTGACTCGTTTGACTTTTCTGTTAAGTAGTTTGACGCGACAATTGACCAAGAAAATGTGATAATTAGGAGGTGGCCTTTTAAGGGTTTAACATCTACATAATTACCAACACATAGCCACTTTCAATTTGAATAATGGCTTGACCGTTAGTGATTAATCACAAAGTCAAAGCGTAATTACGATATCTTTGACTTTCGGTCATTAAACTAATAAAAGCTTAACTATGAAAGCTCAGAACGCTTACAATGGTCCTTAGCACAAAAATTAGACTTGAGAAAGCTTCCTAGATGACCAGGATGCTTTAGAGATCAATTGAGATCAAAATGCTTGAGAATTTTGAATGTGCAAGTCTGAATTATGAGATGAAGCACCTATTTATAGAAAGAGGGGGTTGTTTGAGATGAATCCAAGTGTCCCCAGGTGTTATATGATGCATACAAGTGTCTAGTGGTTTTACAAATCTATTAATCTTGCTGCTGAATTCGAAACAGGTTGCAGAGAATCAAGAAAGATCTGCAGGTTGCATGCTGGGGCACCTGGCAGTTTTGCTGAAAAACAGTCACGCCCGCGTGCCGCGCCAGGTGCAGGAGAATCCTGCGCGACACGCGAGAGAGTGAAATTTCAAAAATGTTTTTGTTGTTTACCAAATCAGTCCCTGGACTTCCAAAGCTCGATAATCTGACATTTTCAGCATAAGGGGGTCCAGATATTCAGGTCTGAATGATCTTGGGAGTGTGGCCATGCATAAAGAAGTCTTGGACATTATGAAAATGGTTCCCGAATGAAGAATTCCTACTTTTACACTTTTAACCCTTATTCTTGATAATTTCAATTTACATCACAATATTGAACCGGATCTTGATGAAATATTTATCAGATATTTATGAGGATATATTAACACATTACAAAGCTTTAGGAACGTTAAAAGGTCACTCAGAGGTAAGAATTTACATGTTGACACTTTTAACCCCTGTGTTTTGTAACTTTTGATTTTTAAGTACAAGCGGCTTCTTGTGTCCGTCAATTTATTCAATAACAAATATGAATATCTTATGAGGTCAATCAGAGGCACAAGTTTGGCATGTTGACAATTTTGGTCCTTCTATTTACATCTTTACACTGTTTGACAGTTTTAGTCCCTCAAGTTTTCTTTTAACACGATCAGGGTTTATGACACTTGTCACCACTGTATTTGACATGATTTTACGAGGTGTTACATCCTCACCCCCTTAAAAGAAATCTTGACCTCGAGATTTACTGAAATAAATGAGTGTATTTTTGTTTCATCGTGGATTCAACTTCCCACGTATACTCTGGGCCTCTACGGGCATCCCATTTTACCTTGACGATCGGCACATTCTTTCTTCGAAGCTTCTTAACCTGTCGATCCTCGATCGACAAAGGTTTTTCAATGAACTTCAAGCTTTCGTCAATCTGCACGTCCTTATGCGACATTGCTAGCAACTCATCGGCTAGACATTTCTTTAAATTGCAGATGTGGAATACATTATGAATTCCACTAAGCTCTTCAGGTAGGTTTAGCTTATATGCCACACTTCCGACGCATTTGATGATCTCGAATGGTCCTATATACCTTGGGCTTAGCTTGCCCTTTTTTCCAAAACGCATCACCCCTTTCCAGGGTGATACCTTGAGTAGCACTTTATCACCCACCTCGAATTTCAGAGGTTTACGCATTTTATCCGCGTATCTTTTCTGCCTATCCCTGGCAGCTTTCATGTTGGTGCAGTTGTCTGTCGACTTCATCTTCGTTCAAATCTTAGATTAGAACTGATAGATTAGAGCGCGTAAAACAAGAAATGGGATTATAGGTAATTCCGCTCAAAATGACACAAAGTCATTTCAAGCGAAATCAGCTGTATAATTCAAGCGAAATCATGAAGTTAATTCCGCTTGAATGCTATTCCGCTTGAGAATGTTATTCAGCTTGAAACGTGTTCAAGCAGAATCACATGCCTATATATACCCACTCAAGCGTAATCAGTTGTACTGTTCTTGTTCCGGTGAGCCGAAGTGTCTACGTGCTGTAAATTGCTTCTAGATCCATAAACGTGACAGTTAATAGTGAATACAAGCTAAACAAAGACAGAATCAATGAATTCCACCTCTGATTCTCTCTGAGCACTCTTCTGATCGACTCATTAGGTCGGATCACGATCCTACATGTGGTATCAGAGCTCAGGAGGAAGAGTTCTTACTGTTTAGCTTGTTTTCGCTGAAAATTCTGACTTTTACACCTTCTTTTCAAAATTAATCAAGTTTTCACGGTTAAAATGGACTGATTTTCACATATAGTGTGCGAAACATTGAATTAACAAACCCTTGAAAGAATCAGACCTAAAATCGGCCTAGAACTTGATCATTTTTGCCAAAAACAGATCGAATTGATGATGTCAGCAATATTTCAAGCGAAATCAGCTGGTTAATTCCGCTTGAAATCCTTATTTCGCTTGAAAATCTCATCAGATTCCGCTTGAAATAGGTGTTTTTGCTTCAAAGGTATAATTCCTCTTGAAAGTTTTCAAGCGAAATAACTCATTTCGCATCAAGAAGTGATTCCATTTGAAAACTGATTCCGCTTGAAACATCTCAAGTGAAATTAGTTAATTCAGCTCCAAATCATTATTTCGCTTGAACAGGTTTTTTTTTGAAATATGACGAAAATGTTTGATGAACAAGAAAATGATTATCTTGAAAGGTTAAATGAATGGTATCGAGGGTATTTGGACGATAGTTATAGAAATGTGAAAAAGGATGGTTGGGTGAAAAGGTTTAAATTCTTTGTATGTTTGAAAAATGAAAAATTAGATGATCTGGCAAACCGATATGAAGTCTTAATTGATCATTTATAAAAATGTGAGATATATTTGACAGATGCTGAAATGATAACAAAGTTTACAGATGCTTTATCTGTTTAATGGGATGATATACTGAAAAGTATAAAACAGGATTCTGGTTTTTCAAAATTACATCTAAAAGGTTTCATCAGCAAACTTAAAACTTATGAGTTTGAAATTTATGAGAAAAAGAGTGAATTGATGAATAAAATAAGAGGAAAGTTTGATAAAATGAGTTTGGATATGATTGATGAAATGAACAAAAGAGTTGATGTATGTCTTAGTGCAAAAAATGTTTTGACATATGATAACAAGAGGGTTTGTTATATTGATGAGAATGCGAATCCTCTTGATTTCGGTAAAAATTTTTGTGCAGGAACATACAAGATAGAGAAAAAGGAAATCTCAAAGAATGAAGAATCAGAAAAGCTTGGATCTTCAAATTCTGAATCTGTGTGCTCTAAATGTGTTCAATTTGAAGCTGACAATGTTAAACTCTTGAAGGATTTGGAGAGTTTGACATTAGAGATAAAAAATTTGAAGGATGAAAAGAAATCTAATGATAAACAGATTCCTGGGAAATGCGTAAACTGTGAAAAATCTGAATCAGACAATGCCAAACTCTTGAAGAATGTAGAGAGTTTGACATTGGAAAATAAAATTTTGAAAGAAAAAGAGTTTGAAAATGAAAAATTAAAAATTGAAAAAGATTTTCAAAGTCAAATGAAGGTTTTAAAAGATGAAAAATCTGTTATTTTTAAAAATAATCTTGAAAAACATATTGAAATAAATTCTCATCTTCAGAAAATTATTCGGCTTGAAAATGAAGCTGAAATTGCTCGAAATAAAATTGATGAGCTTGAGAATAAATTGAAAGGTTTTGTGAATTCTACATCACATGTTTGTCCAAAACCGATCAATTCTGTTCTAATAAGTGACAATGTCACAAATTTTGACAAAGTCAAAATTGAAGGTTGTGATGAGAAAACTGATGATGAAGTTGAAAAAAGAAAAATATTTTTGAAATTAAAAGAAATTTTCAAGAAACTGAAACTGTTTTACATTCTACTGAGAAAGGTGAATGCTCAACGCAAAAACCTGTAAAGAAGAATGTGGAACAAAAACAAAAGGATAAAAACCGAAAAATCTTCAAAAAGAAAATAAAAGCTCATCAGTTCAATCATCCAATTGTGTTAAAAATCACAAAAATTAGAAAATGAAAACTAAAAAACTGTTGGTAATAAGTGGTGCTGGTTTGACCACAGTGCTCAAAAGCCAAATCCAGCAAACAAAAGGAGAAATGATTATCACCAAGCCAAACAGTGCTATGATCTGAATGTTTGGACTGAAGGTGGTGATTGGTATGATAACAGAGTGTGTTACACTTGTGGTGTGAGAGGACACATTACTGTTAACTGCCAAAGTTGGAGTTATGAGACGAGAAGATGCTATAATTGCAAAATCAAGGTCACATTGCCAGAGACTGCCCAATGAGATCAAAGGGAAGATCGAGGGTTGAATCTTAGAAAATGGCAAAGAAACCAGTCAATGTCAAGCCCAAAGAACAGAAAGTTCAAGAACCTAAAGTTCAAGAACAGAAAGTTCACGAACAAAAAGTGAAGCTTTCACAAGGGCAGAAAGACAAACTGAGGAAGAAGAGGAAAAAGCGAGAGAGTATCTCGAAAGGATTTTGTCCTCGGATACAACTGGTAAAACAGATAAAAGTTCTGATAAATCATCTTGCTCGCAAAAGAATAACAAATCAAGCAAAACGCATTCATCAGATACAAATCTGAGGACAGAGGAGAGAGTAAAGAAAGAGAAAATTGGTGGTGATGAATTTGTTTCTTTGGAAACAAAGGAGCCACGTGTTGGCGATGAATCTGACTCATCAAAGTCAAACAAGCCAAGTTCAAGCAATGAATCTGGTGTGGTAAAGCCAGAAGAGCCGTGTGTTGAGGTAAAAGTTGAGAATTCTGGTCTAACAATGGATGATGTAAATTTTCCACCATTGTTGAACAAGAATTCAAAATCACCCAAGGATAGTCAGGCTTGGGTGAATCTTTTTAAATAGAAAAACCTGACTTGCCAGAGCTCCCAGGTTGATAAGTGTGGAGCAGGAATCGGCACATTTCTTGAGAAATTCACTTCGGTGATATTTCGTCTTATAAATGGTAAATCAGGGACATTAAGTTGTACCTGATTTTCTACAAAACAAGGTGATGAATAATCCCCATGTTTGAGACATGACTCACAAAACTTATTTTTCGGAAAAACCATTTTGATTAAAACAAACTTAAGTGTTTTGAAATCACCATGGGAAAATGTTTTGTTGTCAGGGGGAGTTCTGATTGTTTATGCTAAGTGAATGGAGAATTGAAGTAATTCTCATCATGTTGTCAGTTTATCTGTATAGTTTGTTTTCAAATTTTCTCAGAAAATCAAAATTGAAACATATTTTGATTTTAGGGGGAGAAAAATTTTTAAAAAATTAGAAAATTAGAAATTTCCAAAAACATTGAAAAATGCAAAAATGAGTTTTTGTTGTAAAAGAAAGGAAATGATAGTAGATCAGTTGGACTATCACAGCATGCTAGAGAAATGGAAAGATAAAATGTGATAAATGGTCTCACTAAAGATGTGACGATAGGCTCAGCTAGACTAGTAGATTTGCGATAACGATACAAATTTAAATGAAAAAGCCTAGTTCTAGTGGGAAACATGGTCAAAAGCATAGTAATTAGTTTTGTCCTTCTTAATTGTGTGCCTGCTCGGTAATCGCTGATTGTCAAAAGACATAAAACTGGTTAAGTCTGTGAACTTTCACAACTTTGCTGAAAAGTCGTTGTGATTGTGCATTTCATTTTGCAAAAGATTTAAACTTGTTTTATTTCTTTATTTTATTTAAGCATTGGACATCCTCTGCATATACGTGAGTATCGACCTGGATGTTATTGCCTAAACGTTCTGCTTTATTTTCTTTGGTGTTTCGTTTAAGCTTTGGATCACCTCTGCGTATATGGAAGTATCGAACTGGTGGTTAAAGCCTAAACAATTTCAACTTGTTTTTATTTTTCTTATTTTGTTTAAACATTGGACTTTCTCTGCGTATCGAAAGATCGACCTGATTGTTAATGTTTAAACATTCTGCATTGTTTTCGCACAAATCACAGTTGATAAAAGTTTAAAGACATTACTTGAGATAGGGTATTGCATGATGAGGGGATATGCTGAGATCGTGGGGTCCATAAGAACTTAGTGCAAAATTAATATACTTTAACGTATCGGTAAGCATTTCGAAAGTTTTTAGATTGAGTTTAAGTGGACAACAATATCGTCAATCTATGTGAATCGTTTAAAACTGAAAATGTTTAAAGCTTAATGGTGCTAGTGATTGGTCACATAAACTGATATGATCCTCTTACACAAGCTCACAAAAATATTGTTTGTAAATATTTTATTTCTGCATTTAAATTCTGTTATTGGATTTATATTTCATATTTTGAAAAACACAAAAAGATTTTCGGAGTGTTTTAGCATAAATTTTGAAAAATACAAAAAGATTTTCGACAACTGGTGTTGAAGAGCTAATTTTCAAAATTCCAAGTGCTGAACATGACGAACTGGTTTGGGAGTGTGTGTGCTGAATTGAAAAATTTTGATTTGTAAGAGAAGTTAGAATAGTTAATCAAGGTCATTAATTTGAACTTGATGTAACTATTATGATTGAATGATTTCAATCAGTAAGTTTTTCTTATTGATTTAAGTAAAAACTTATGTGGTGGTGAGAAAATTAGTGCAGGAGATGAGCTGAACAGAGTTAAAGCCAGGATTTGATCTCAAGGTGATAGCTAATTCCAGATAACGATCCCAGCATGATGAAAGGGGGAGTCTGACGAGGTTAGAGCCAAAGAGAAGATCCTGGTACATGCTAAGAAAAAAAGAAGACTGATCAAGATTGAAGAGTCGTTATGATGAAGACTCTCACTGAAGATTCCATCAACATTCAAGGGGGAGTCTGTTGGTGCAGTTGTCTGTCGACTTCATCTTCGTTCAAGTCTTAGATTAGAACAGATAGATTAGAGAGCGTAAAACGAGAAATGGGATTATAGGTAATTCCGCTCAAAATGACACAAAGTCATTTCAAGTGAAATCAGCTGTATAATTCAAGCGAAATCATGAAGTTAATTCCGCTTGAATGCTATTCTGCTTGAGAATGTTATTCAGCTTGAAACGTGTTCAAGCGGAATCACATGCCTATATATACCCACTCAAGCGTAATCAGTTGTACTGTTCTTGTTCCGGTGAGCCGAAGTGCTGCCGAAGTGTCTACGTGCTGTAAATTGCTTCTAGATCAATAAACGAGACAGTTAATAGCGAATACAAGCTAAACAAAGACAGAATCAATGAATTCCGCCTCTGATTCTGTCTGAGCACTCTTCTGATCGACTCATTAGGTCGTTTCACGATCCTACATTTCAAATGGTCACGGATTTGAACAATCTTATCCGTCGTCTCAAGGACTATATCAGGTCCTAACAGTTAGGTTTCTCTAACCTCCGCCCAACATACTCGCGTTCTGCACTTTCTTCCATACAAAGCTTCGAAAGGCGCGACTTGAATACTTGAATGGTAACTATTATTGTAAGAACATTCAATCAAAGGAAGATGGTCATCCCAACTTCCACCCAAGTCTATAACAGAAGCCCTGAGAATACCCTCAAGCATTTGAATCGTACGCTCGCTTTGCCCATCAGTCTGAGGATGATAAGCAGTGCTAAAATTTAAACGAGTGCCTAAAGATTGCTGAAAGCTTTTCCAAAAATGAGATGTGTATCTTGTATCCCTATCAGAGATAATAGATACTGGCACACTGTGGAGAGACACTATGTCATCCACGTATAACTGAGCTAGCTTATCGGAGCTGTGTGTTTCTTTAATAGGCAAGAAGTGAGCTGACTTGGTCAGCCTGTCGACTATAACCCAAATCGTATCATTACCGTGCTTTGTCCTTGGTAACTTAGTGATAAAATCCATAGTTACCATTTCCAACTTCCAAGTGGGAAGTGTAGGCTGTTGCAGTAAACCTGACGACTTTTGATGCTCGGCTTTAACTTGTGCGCATGTCAGACATTTAGCCACATAAGTCGCTATAGATTTCTTCAAACCTATCCACCAATAATTTGCCTTTAAATCCTGGTACATTTTATCACTGCCTGGATGGACTGAATATTTTGAACTATGAGCTTCTTGAAGGATCACGTCTCTAAGTCCTCCATGGATAGGGACCCAGATTCGACCATTTAATCTAAGGATTCCATTCTTACCATAGATAATTGATCAGCAGTCACACCTAACTTCTCATTCGGAAAGTTAGCTTCCAAAACAGCTTCCTTCTGAGCAGCTAACAACTTTTCAGTCAAGTTGTTCCTTAGTTCAATGCTTTTGGCATCGATCCTAATAGGTTTGACCTTTTCCTTCCTGCTTAAAGCATCAGCGACCACATTTGCCTTGCCAGGATGGTAGCGTATTTCACAGTCATAGTCGTTTAGTGTCTCCGTCCAACGACGCTGTCTCATGTTAAGATCCTTCTGGTTAAACAAATGTTGAAGGCTCTTATGATCAGAAAAGATCACAAACTTGGTTCCATATAGATAATGCCTCCAAAGTTTTAGTGCAAATACAACGGCACCCAATTCCAAATCATGGGTGGTGTAATTCTTCTCGTGCACCTTCAGTTGACGTGTGGCATAGGCAATGACCATGCCTCTCTGCATGAGCACACATCCCATACCAGTATGTGATGCGTCGCAGTACACAACAAAATCTTCAATCGCTTATTGCAATGTCAACACAGGAGCATTGCTTAATTTCTGTTTCAGGATCTCAAAAGATTCTTGTTGCTTGGGACCCCAGTCAAACTTTACATTCTTGCGCGTTAACGAAGTCAAAGGTGCAGCAATCCTAGAAAAGTTTTCAATGAAACGTCTGTAGTAACCTGCTAGACCCAAGAAGCTACGAATCTCTGTAGGTGTTTTTGGTGCTTGTCAATTCATAATTGCTTCGATCTTAGCGGGATCCACCTGGATACCACGCTCGCTTACCACATGTCCAAGAAATTGGACTTCTCGGAACCAGAATTCACATTTAGAGAACTTCGCATAGAGCTTTTCATGTTGAAGAAGTTTAAGAATACACAGGAGATACTTTTCATGATCGGCTTGACTCTTTGAGTAAATAAGTATGTCATCGATAAAGACAATGACAAACTAGTCCAGATACGGCTTGCAAACGCGATTCATGAGATCCATGAATGCTGCAGGTGCATTAGTGAGCCCGAAAGGCATCACTGAGAACTCGTAATTGTCACACCCCGACCACGTAAAACAACAAGACGTGGCGGAAACGTCAGGGAGTGTTGTAACAGAATCATTGTTTCACAACCATGGATCAAATAATTTTGTTTTATTGAATCATTGAAATCTTTGTTCTATTATAAATCAGATAAATACAAATATTGTCTTTCAAATTTTAAAGTCGCTAAGGCACTGGTCCATCCTAAGTGTAGTATGTATCAACAATCGTCATAAAGCAGCACCTGAAACATGTGTAAAAATAGGTACGTCAGCATAAAAATGCTTGTGAGATACATAGGTTTTATTGTAATTAGGATTCATGACTTATGAGTTTAAAGAAAAAGTTTTAATAAAAGTAGTCATGATCCTTGTAAAAGGTTTTCTTTTATAAATCATTTATAAGAAATCAGATGGTATAAAATAATAATACATAGAAAATTTAATAAGTAAGTAAAATGAGTTTGTATAGAATATATTGTTTGAAAAACAATATTTTGATAAAAAGGTTTATAGTATATATAAAAATATACTTTGGTTTTTAAGAAAGTCGAATAAGTAATATATTAAAATATATTTCAGTTCCAATATTGATAACCCAAGTGTACTAAATAACAACACGGTATGTAATGTGATGAAAACACTTATATATAAGAAGTACCAGCGGCGTATCTACCATGTTTTCATCACATCACACCCGTCCCGTTATCTAAACACTAACCAAAACCCAGTCGTTAAACAAATAGTATATTAAATATACTTTAGTTGTTTAAAATAATAATTTTCAGTAGTATATCAAAAGTATACTTTGGATTTATAAATAACATATTAAACTATGTCTTGGATTACAAATAACATATTAAACTATGTGTTGGATTACAAATAACATATTAAACTATGTTTTGGATTACAAATAACATATTAAACTATGTTTTAGATTTTTAACAAAATATATGTTGGTTTTGTACGATATCACATATGAGAGCATATCAAACTATACTTTTGGGAGTATAACTTAATATACAATAATAATGTGACTTAAGAATTTATTCAGACCAAGTGCATCAAAATACACCTTTGAGACTATAGGGATACCACAAAGGCAATCCCTATTTGGATGGAGAAACAAATTGGTTTCAGACATTCCATGACAACAGGAATGGGGTGTCAAATCCTATAGCGCTATATCATACTACCAACCGGCCTGGTGAACAAAATAAGTACTATTCCAAACATTTATTTTATAATCTTTGAAAAATTAGAGTTTAAGTCATAAATAATCATTCAGTTTGTAAAAAGATAACTACAAATATGTATAATCAGTTATACTTTTGAAAACATAAAAATAACAGATAGGTACACATGCTTCACCCCAAAACAGTTTTGAAAACAGTAAAAGAGGGGACTATGTACTCACTTGAGGGTGCTTAGAAGTCTTGAAGAACTACCAAGCAAGCTAGAGGAGTCCCAGAAATTAAACGACTCCTAATATAGGTAACTACATAAATAAACCGGACCTAAAACGGAGGATCGGATAGGATGAGGTCTCGTAAACCAAATGAGTGTGGGATCTCATATGATATGGTTTAACAAGGCCTACATACTAAAAGGAAACCTAACCTAAGTGCTTACGACCCATTACGACCCGTTTAGGTAGCATACGCTACTTTAACGCGTCGTTCGCATAAAACAGGTTCGGCCCGTCTAACTAGTCCTACGACAAGTATTATATGCCCTAACATGTTTAATTATGTTGCATAATTATTTAAATGACAAAAGTTTGGGTTACATATGCTTAAATATCAATTGTGCATAAAAAGGGCATTTTGGTCATTTTCCTAAGGCATATAAACTACCTATCATACAACTACTTAAACGAAGTGACCATAAGGTATAACCTCGGAAGGTTATTCCCTATACAACTATGGTCGCCTAAAGTGTTTGGTCGGATCCTAATGATCGACCGAATGGGTCGGGTTCGTAAGTATAAGTGATTGTTTAGATCGCTTACCTTACGACCCTACATAAGCACTAATCTAAAAGTGACGAGCTAAACATGTTTAAAACATGTTTAACAAAGTTTGAAAACAAGTTGGATATCAAAACAAACGGTTTTGATAACTAAGAGTAGTTTGGTTACAAAATACGCATAAACACGCATTTTGGCCGAAACTATGACTCGTCACTACACCTAAACAACGTGGTAATCAGTAGGTATAGTCACTAGGGACTATAACCATCGTGATTACGCTCACGTTGCGAAGTTCAAACGAACTTCTCATTGACCATAGACTGGTCAATGCAAAAAGTCAAACAAAGTTTGACTTTTAAGCTAGAAAGCGATAAAACAACGAAAGAGGACTTACAAAGGGTCCAAATAGATTTGGTTCCAAGTATTCTCAGGTAGGTTGTGAATAATCACAACCACTTAGAGAAATCTCAGACCAAATGTGCAGAAAATGAATGAGGGACATGGCCTTATATAGTTTTTCACAAACCGTTAGGATCATTTCTTGGAGAGGAGGGAATGATCTTGGCCATACAATTATCAAAGAAAGATTGGGGGACTTGTTCTCCACACAAACCAGCCCATAGCATGAAAAACCATGGATCAAAACCATTGGAACAAGAGGAAATGACCAGATTCAATGTTTTTGCAACTCTGATGTGCTGGACATTGCTTACGGACCATAAGCAAAGGTCCATACGGACCGTAGGGACCTGCAGACCAGCAACTTTAAAAAATGATAGATTTAGCCCCTGAAGCCCCAAACTTGGTTTTCGATGCATTTTTGACACGTTTAAGCCCTGTTAACCCCATTTCAAAGCTCTAAAATGAAGTTAAAGTATAGGGAACTTAAAACATGCTCAAAAATATCTCGGGTGTCGGTTCGTTTGGTCGTACGGTTGCGTTGTTCGGTTAATTACGACGGGAGTCGTAATGAACGCAAAAACGATCCAAATTAAGCGACGAATGGAATTTTATTATGCCAAACACTAAAATAAAATATTTTAATGCTTACATAAATTTTTGGATGTCCGGATATATTCAGCACGTAAGATATGCACGAAAATGCAAACTTGTGCACTATTTGACCAAAAGTTTATTTTAGCATACCGAACCCCTCAAAGCCTATTTCTAAGCTATGTAGAGGATATTTAGGGTATGTTTAACTTATGATCAAGTTCCGGAAGGTTCGTTACTATACAAATCGGTATAGTTTCGCGGTTTGACACAATTAGTCCCTGCGATCGAACAACTTGATTTCAACACACCAAACCATCCCAAAACTTATTTCTAAGTTATGTGGAGGTTATTTAAGGTATGTTAAGCCTATTTCACTATTACGGAGTGTTCGTTGCATTAAACTGGTTATATTTACGCATCAGTGTGCGTATAACCTTCCAGAAAGCGATTTAGAGCCCGAAATCGAACAAGAATTGATATGTGCAAATGATACACATAATTATACAAATCCCAAGTATGAAACATAATATTTCATTGGTTTGGTATTGTTTGATGGTCACAGTGACACAGGTGTCACAGTCTCCCCTACTTTAGGAAATTTCGTCCCGAAATTTAATTTTAGGAGAAACTTGTGAGGACAACTGTGATGTTTTCGCTTTCGAATGAATCCCTTGAACACTAAGTAGAACTCTGGGCCATGATAGGGTTCTTAGCGAAATTGTCAACCCTCAAAGTGAAGTCCTTGTAGTAACAAAACATGGAGTTTCGAACTACGGACAGAAGAACGTTTCTTATGAAGACTCATCATAGGAAACTTGGTGTGTGCTTAAAATCAGGATTGGGGAGTGTAAAATAAGATGACATCGGTCAAGGTCCAAGACTTCTCTCGTATCATTACTCTTGTCACTATAGGTCTTAACACACGACAAAACTTCTGGTGGTTTCTGTGCACTGAATTCCATAATTATGTAGGCCTCCATAATTACGTAATTCCTTGCACAGTCCGCACAGTTCATTTAATAATGCGTAGGGAAAAAAATCAATTGAATAAACATGAAGTGTCTTGACTAGACCACCAAAGGGTCTTTTTAACTAGATCAACGAACGAGCTTTTTAACTAGATCAACACATGATCTTCTTAACTAGACCGTTGTATAATCTTTTTAAATAGACCACTATAAAGGGATCTTTTCAATTATATCATCTCATGATATTCCTAACCAGATTTTCAAAATCAATCTGTTTAGCCAGACCATTCAAGAGGTCCAATTGTAGAATAGTACTTTATAACCCAAGGGACTTAACTACAACGTTGAAGTCCATTAAGGATTTAAGATAGTACCTTTGGATATCCTATTATGAATCTCTCATATGAGATATGGAAGATTCTATGAGGATTTGGATGGATCACATATAAACACAAAACATATAAGAGAACACATAAGCACATAATCACATAATTAATTAACTTGATTTTTAATTTGTTATCTTTGGATAAGGGTATTTAAAGCACACCAGGAATCCAATCCGTGGATTTCATTTGGCACTTTAAACACAAGAATCTAACTATGGAGATAGAAAGATCTTAAGAGGAATTTGGCTTTGTTTCTTAAAAGAAACGAGTATTTAAGATTCTTGGGGAGATCACAAGTGATCATAAAAATGACAGAACCATACGAGTAGTTTGTCTTTATGTTGGCATCATAAGGTTGTATCAAACATTCACACAATCGTATCAGTTTTGCAAAAATAAAAACGATGAATTTTTATTTATATAACAACTGACTTGTCTTTAAATGTCAAAAGATAACAACCAAAGGAAATAACAAAACACTAATTGTTCACTGCTGCATCATTGTTCACGTTTGCCTCATTGATGTTAAACACTCGTCGATGCGCTGGAGGTATGTTAACAAGTCTTAGGCAATTGTTTCTGTAGTGAGTAAGGTCACCACAGTTATAACATGACCCCGGAGGGAACCGTGCTTGAACAGCAGCAGGGTTTGCAGCAGCTTGATTGCATAATGGCAAACATTGATCAAATGTCCCAACCGCCCACAGTGGGTACATTTGTGACATTGCTCTTGCTCCAGATGATGACGGTTGCATTTATTGCACAAAGGTGCGGTACCAACATAGTTTTGCATTTTGCGAGGTTGTGCTGGCTGGTTTGGTGCAAACTGTTTGTCTTGAACAGTTATGGCGCAGTTTTGAGAGGCCTTGCGCTTCTTTTTCTTGGATACCTCAGCCTGTTTTTCCTTTGGCTCAGCTTGAGCAGTCTTGTCAGATGGTCTTGGGTCGCCTTTTCGAAAAAGCTTACCCTTCCTGATGTGGGATTCAGTTAGGGTGGCAGACAATTCAATGGCTTGTCTGACAGTAGTAGGGTTGCTGCCAGTAACAATATCCTGAACTAGGTTAGGAAGACCATCAATGTATTTCTCAATCGCCTTATCCACAGGCGCAACTATAGCAGGACATTGTAGGCTCAATTCTTCATAACGGTCAGTATAGGCTCGATGTTCACCACTGTCTTGCTTTAAGTCATCAAATTCCCTTTCTAAAGCTCTCAATTCATGACGAGGACAAAACTCCTTCATCATAAGAGCCCTAAGCTCAGCCCAAGTCTGTGCTAATGCAACCTCAGTACCACGGTCCCTCGTAACTCCGTTCCACCATGTAAGAGCCCTCTTCTGAAACACACTGGAGGCAAACTCGACTTTCCGATTTTCAGGACATTGAACATGACGAAACGTACTCTCAATGCCCTCGAACCACTGTAGGAGCCCAGTTGCTCCTTCAGAACCACTAAACTTGAGTGGGTTAGCTGAATTGAAGCTTTTGAAATTGCATGGAGCATTCTGGTTATTGATGGCTTGATTCATTTGAGCAAAAATATCTGGGAGTACAGCAGCCATATGCTGTGCCATAATATGTGCCATTTCGGCATTTGGGAGCGGATTTTCACGTCGAGGAGGCATTCTAAAAGGGAAAACAGGAAGGAAAACAAGTGAAAGGATTAGACGAAAAGAATGAAATGAGACAAAATTTGATGAAAGCAAAGATGGTGGTCATTTGTTTGTTACTACGAAGCAATAAACGACACACAGCGATTAATCAAAGTAAATGGGTAAAAAATAATGTATCGCGAAGACATGCTCGCCTATAAGTGGACACTCACCCCAAGAGTTCCCAGGTAAGAGTGACTGGTCCGATATTGCGGATTTGTACAAACACTCTAGCCTTAGACAGAAAGCTCAGGGTACAGGCACCCACCCTTCCAGTTTGCACGTGTTCACATTATTTAGACCAAACTTTGACGGGATTTCGAAAACTTAGAGGGTTCAAAACCTTACAATCAATCATCCTAGAACAGATGATTAGTTTTCAAAGCATGATTGAAATTTGTGTTCTTATTGTGGTTGTCACCTAAGAATAAGTGACGGTATTGTTTTAAAACTAAACACAAGAAAACTTGTGTTAGGGTCCTAGGAATGTTATAGTCTAGGTTAAAGCATTACTAATAACCTAATTCCCTATAACCATTGGCTCTGATACCAACTTTTCTGTCACACCCCGACCACGTAAAACAACAAGACGTGGCGGAAACGTCGGGGAGTGTTGTAACAGAATCATTGTTTCACAACCTTGGATCAAATAATTTTGTTTTATTAAATCATTGAAATCTTTGTTCTATTACAAATCAGATAAATACAAATATTGTCTTTCAAATTTTAAAGTCGCTAAGGCACTGGTCCATCCTAAGTGTAGTATGTATCAACAATCGTCATAAAGCAGCACCTGAAACATGTGTAAAAATAGGTACGTCAGCATAAAAATGCCTGTGAGATACATAGGTTTTATTGTAATTAGGATTCATGACTTATGAGTTTAAAGAAAAAGTTTTAATAAAAGTAGTCATGATCCTTGTAAAAGGTTTTCTTTTATAAATCATTTATAAAAAATCAGATGGTATAAAATAATAATACATAGAAAATTTAATAAGTAAGTAAAATGAGTTTATATAGAATATATTGTTTGAAAAACAATATTTTGATAAAAAGGTTTATAGTATATATAAAAATATACTTTGGTTTTTAAGAAAGTCGAATAAGTAATATATTAAAATATATTTCAGTTCCAATATTGATAACCCAAGTGTACTAAATAACAACACGGTATGTAATGTGATGAAAACACTTATATATAAGAAGTACCAGTGGCGTATCTACCATGTTTTCATCACATCACACCCGTCCCGTTATCTAAACACTAACCAAAACCCAGTCGTTAAACAAATAGTATATTAAATATACTTTAGTTGTTTAAAATAATAATTTTCAGTAGTATATCAAAAGTATACTTTGGATTTATAAATAACATATTAAACTATGTTTTGGATTACAAATAACATATTAAACTATGTTTTGGATTACAAATAACATATTAAACTATGTTTTAGATTTTTAACAAAATATATGTTGGTTTTGTATGATATCACATATGAGAGCATATCAAACTATACTTTTGGGAGTATAACTTAATATACAATAATAATGTGACTTAAGAATTCATTCAGACCTAGTGCATCAAAATACACCTTTGAGACTATAGGGATACCACAAAGGCAATCCCTATTTGGATGGAGAAACAAATTGGTTTCCGACATTCCATGACAACAGGAATGGGGTGTCAAATCCTATAGCGCTATATCATACTACCAACCGGCCTGGTGAATAAAATAAGTACTATTCCAAACATTTATTTTATAATCTTTGAAAAATTAGAGTTTAAGTCATAAATAATCATTCAGTTTGTAAAAAGATAAGTACAAATATGTATAACCAGGTATACTTTTGAAAACATGAAAATAACAGATAGGTACACATGCTTCACCCCAAAACAGTTTTGAAAACAGTAAAAGAGGGGACTATGTACTCACTTGAGGGTGCTTAGAAGTCTTGAACGACTACCAAGCAAGCTTGAGGAGTCCCAGAAATCAAACGGCACCTAATATAGGTAACTACATAAATAAACCGGACCTAAAACGGAGGATCGGATAGGATGAGGTCTCGTAAACCAAATGAGTGTGGGATCTCATATGATATGGTTTAACAAGGCCTACATACTAAAAGGAAACCTAACCTAAGTGCTTACGACCCATTACGACCCGTTTAGGTAGCATACGCTACTTTAACGCGTCGTTCGCGTAAAACGCGTTCGGCCCGTCTAACTAGTCCTACGACAAGTATTATATGCCCTAACATGTTTAATTATGTTGCATAATCATTTAAATGACAAAATTTTGGGTTACATATGCTTAAATATCAATTATGCATAAAAAGGGCATTTTGGTCATTTTCCTAAGGCATATAAACTACCTATCATACAACTACTTAAACGAAGTGACCATAAGGTATAACCTCAGAAGGTTATTCCCTATACAACTATGGTCACCTAAAGTGTTTGATCGGATCCTAATGATCGACCAAACGGGTCGGGTTCGTAAGTATAAGCGATTGTTTAGATCGCTTACCTTACGACCCTACATAAGCACTAATCTAAAAGTGACGAGCTAAACATGTTTAATAAAGTTTGAAAACAAGTTGGATATCAAAACAAATAGTTTTGATACCTAAGAGTAGTTTGGTTACAAAATACGCATAAACACGCATTTTGGCCGAAACTACGACTCGTCACTACACCTCAACAAAGTGGTAATCAGTAGGTATAGTCACTAGGGACTATAACCATCGTGATTACGCTCACGTTGCGAAGTTCAAATGAACTTCTCATTGACCATAGACTGGTCAATGCAGAAAGTCAAACAAAGTTTGACTTTTAAGCTAGAAAGCGATAAAAGAACGAAAGAGGACTTACAAAGGGTCCAAATAGATTTGGTTCCAAGTATTCTCAGGTAGGTAGTGAATAATCACAACCACTTAGAGAAATCTCAGACCAAATGTGCAGAAAATGAATGAGGGACATGGCCTTATATAGTTTTTCGCAAACCGTTAGGATCATTTCTTGGAGAGGAGGGAATGATCTTGGCCATACAATTGTCAAAGAAAGATTGGGGGACTTGTTCTCCACACAAACCAGCCCATAGCATGAAAAACCATGGATCAAAACCATTGGAACAAGAGGAAATGACCAGATTCAATGTTTCTGCAACTCTGATGTGCTGTACACTGCTTACGGACCGTAAGCAAAGGTCCATACGGACCGTAAGGGACCTGCAGACCAGCAACTTTCAAAAATGATAGATTTAGCCCCTGAAGCCCCAAACTTGGTTTTCGATGCATTTTTGACACGTTTAAGCCCCGTTAACCCCATTTCAAAGCTCTAAAATGAAGTTAAAGTATAGGGAACTTAAAACATGCTCAAAAATATCTCAGGTGTCAGTTCGTTTGGTCGTACGGTTGCGTTGTTCGGTTAAGTACGACGGGAGTCGTAATGAACGCAAAAACGATCCAAATTAAGCGACGAATGGAATTTTATTATGCCAAACACTAAAATAAAATATTTTAATGCATACATAAATTTTTGGATGTCCGGATATATTCAGAACGTAAGATATGCGCGAAAATGCAAACTTGTGCACTTTTTGACGCTTTTAGTCCCTATTTGACCAAAAGTTTATTTTAGCATACCGAACCCCTCAAAGCCTATTTCTAAGCTATGTAGAGGATATTTTGGGTATCTTTAACTTATGATCAAGTTTCGAAAGGTTCGTTACTATACAAATCGGTATAGTTTCGCAGTTTGACACAATTAGTCCTTGCGATCGAACAACTTGATTTCAACACACCAAACCATCCCAAAACTTATTTCTAAGTTATGTAGAGGTTATTTAAGGTATGTTAAGCCTATTTCACTATTTTGTATTGTTCGTTTCATTAAACTGGTTATATTTACGCATCAGTGTGCGTATAACCTTCCAGAAAGCGATTTACAGCCCGAAATCGAACAAGAATTGATATGTGCAAATGATACACATAATTATACAAATCCCAAGTATGAAACATAATATTTCATTGGTTTGGTATTGTTTGATGGTCACAGTGACACAGGTGTTACAATAATGGCCATATCTTGTTTTGAATGCAGTCTTGTGTACATCTTCGGTTCTTAACTTTAACTAATGATAACCTGACCTTAAATCGATCTTTGAAAAGTAACTTGCCCCTTGAAGTTGATCGAATAGATCATTGATCCTGGGCAAAGGATATCGATTCTTGATTGTAACTTTGTTCAGCTCATGATAATCAATGCATAGACGCATTGATCCATCCTTTTTCTTCACAAATAGAATCGGCGCTCCCCAAGGGGATGAGCTAGGTCGAATAAAGCCCTTCTCCAAAAAATCGTCCAACTGTGTTCTCAATTCTTTCATCTCAGTTGGTGCCAATCGATAAGGTGCTCTTGCAACCGGTGCTGCTCCATGAATGATATCGATCCTGAATTCCACTTGCCTGTCTGGAGGTAAACCAGGTAATTCCTCAGGAAAAACATCCGAATATTTAGAAATAATAGGGATATCTTCAATCTTAGGCTTTGTCTCATCTTTAGTCACATGTTCCATGTAAATGACACAACCTTTCTTCAAACACTTTGATGCTTTAAGCATAGATACTTGTTTAGGAAATCCGTACTGCGTATCTCCTTGAATTTTTAATGTCTCACCATAAAGAGTTTTGATAACCACTTGCTTCTTATCACATACAATTTGGGCTTGGTTAAAAGATAACCAATCCATGCCTATCACTATATCGAATCCTGCCAATTTCAACGGAAGCAAAGATAGCGGAAAAGAGTGATTCCTAATGGATATAAAACATCCATCTAATATCGTTGAAGCAGTCTCTATGGTACCATCGGCCAATTCTACTTCATACTTTATGTTTAGAGTCTTAACAGGAAGATTTAACAGTTTACAAAATTTATTGTCTACAAAAGACTTATTTGCGCCAGAATCAAACAACACTCTAGCATAAACATCATTGATAAGGAAAGTACTTGTTATAACATTATCGTTCTGTATCGCTTCCTGCGCATTCATCTGGAAGACTCGAGTATTAGTCTTCTTGACCTCTTCAGGCTTCTTTGGGTTTTTCTGGCAGTTAGTCTTTATGTACCCCTTCTCGTTGCAACCATAACAGGTTGCATCCTTCATTTTCTTGCAATCCAAAGTTCTATGCTCTTTGGACTTGCAGATCCCACAAACTTTTGGCTGTGAATGCGATTGCGACTGTGATTCGAACCTGCACTTTCCAAAATGGTGTTTCTTGCAGACTTTACACTTAGGTTTCTCCCCTGACTGTTGGGTATCCTTTCTAAACCCAGAACCCTTCTTATGCTCAGAGTTCCCCTTTTGTTTCTTATCAGAGCGATGAGAACTCTCATCCTCCCGCTTCCGCTTTCCTTCATCAGAAGCTTTGACAGATTTGTTTCTGATAGCATCAAGTATGAGAGATAAAGACAGATCCACCACTGACTTGTATGTGGTAGGTCTGGATGCTTTCACATTTCCCTTGATTTCTGGAGCTAGACCTCCAATAAAACGTGCTATGCGCTTTGGTTCCGGTGTGACCAAATAAGGAACCAATCAAGACATGGTATTGAAGCTTGTAACATACGCCTGACAGTCCAAATTTTTCATGACCAGAGCAAGAAGTTAGTCTCGATTTTCTCTACCTCATGCTGAGGACAGAAGTTTTCCTTGATCAGTACAACAAATTGATCCCAAGTCAAATTATACAATGGGATCTTCCCCGTAGCTTGGATTAACGACCTCCACCAAGCCAAAGCTTCACCTTTAAATGATTGTGAAACAAACTTTACAATATCCTGTTCCGCACAACCACTGATATCAACCATAGTATCCATCTCATCAAGCCATGTCATACAGTCAATGGCTCCTTTTTCTCCTGTGAAGTCCCTTGGCTTGCAAGAGACGAAGTATTTGTAAGAGCAAGTCTTGGCACGTGGCTCCTGATTAAACACAATTTGCTTGGATGGGAGACTCCTCTGATTCGACGAGTGACGAGCATCGTCCTTCTTTGACTCATGTGTTTTAGAAGGGGGCTTACTATGAGCGACAGATTGAGTCTTTGTATGAGTATTACTTGGTTCCTTGAATTGTTGGTCAATGGCTCTAGTGACAGCATTGTCGATCAAAGCTTGTAGGTCAGCACCAGCTACATTTATTCTGGTGGTATCATTTCTCTTCATTGGATGACTGTTAACCTCTTCTGATTCAGACATGTTGAAGCTTGATTGCTATAAAACAATTGAAAATAATTTATTCAGAGTTTTATTATGGAATAATCATTTTTGATGATTCATTAACCATGGTAGATATAAACCATATTGGTTAATTTGTTAGTCATAATTATTTTGAATTTTTCATTATAATCAATCCCAGTTATAAATTATTAAGGATATTAAAGTGGCACAAAAAGCCTAGTCACGAGGACAGCTTTAATTTATAAGCCGTGATCTCGTAGGATCGGGGCATTAAGGTTTGAACATAATTCATCGCCTTTGCTGACAGGGAGTCATAGACTACAACTGTCATTTGTCTTATAGGACAATAAGTGTGGCCCGTAGGCACTTCATCACTAGTGGATGTTTAGATCATCAGGTAAGAAATTGGATAAATCCAATATAAGGATGACTAGTGTGACTTTATCGAATCACATTTGCCAGGAGTGCTAACATGTTTTCAGATGTTAACAAAGATTTGACTCTTAAAAAGGTTTTACCATCATGGCCATGTCTAACATGACATATAGGCTAGGTTATACCTTTAAGCTTTTCTTTTAATATTTTATTGGCAGATCAAATTAAAATGGAAATGATACTTTGATTTGTTTTATATAGTACATGCATATGCATAATGACAAATAAGAAATTAAAATAAAACATTCCGTAAATTGTCTTAAGAAGTACAATGGTTGCCCTAAATGGGACTTTAAAGAAATAACATTGTCCACGCAGGGACTAAAATAAGAAAGACAAGTCCACGCAAGGACCAAATACGTAAATGAAAATGTTCACGTAGGGACTTAATTGAAAAAGAAATTACAAAACAATAAATAAATAAGGATTTTTAAAAATCCCTCTTCTTCTTCCCCTTAATAAGGTTTGCCAAACCCTTTAGTAGACCGCGGCGGCTCCTACGCTCTTCGTCTACCCTTTGCTCCACCTCGTGCAACCTCTGGAGAATTTCTTGCTGCTGCGGTGGTTGAATTTGTGGCGGCTGCAACGGCTGCTACTGCTGAGGTTGAGGAGGCGGTGGGTATTGATACCCATATGAAAGGTACCCAGTTGGGTTACGTAGCTGGAAAGGGTCCAGGGTAGAGAGCATTGTAGTTGGCTGCCTCGACATATGGGTCAACGACAGGGGCATTGTTGTAATTATAACCCGAATAAGCTTGCGGCTCGAACGGGTTGTACCCAGCTGCACCCGGGTAAGAAGGAATTGGGTTTTCATAACCCATTGGTGGTGCTGGTGCTACTGCTGCAGAGTTGACTTCAGAAACTGCATTTGAAGGCCCACCCATTTGTGGGTCTTCATAGAGCGGTGGGTAGTTGCTGTTGCTGGAGTGTTGGGGGTGCTGAAGTGGAAACCCCCACGCACGGACATGCGTGCAGTTCTTCATCGCCTCGATGGTTCGGGAGGCGGTGGCTGCTCTGGAGCTGGTGGTGGCGGCGGCGTGACCGCTTGAAAATGTGGGTCCTCAGAAGGGACCTACTGGTGTGGTGGCGAGTTGTGGTGAGGGGAAGTGTACTCCCATTTGTATGTAGCCCATCTTTCACCAAAAATATCAGGGCCCATGTAAGGCGAACCATGAAAGGATGATCCGCTCGAAATATCAATGGGATGCGTGGGCGTCCCAGATGGTGGCATCTTCGGATCTGGATCATCGTCTATCTCCATGTCCTACATCTCAGGATAGTGATCAGTTGGTCCTAAAGGGTGTTGACCCTTTGGTTCTTCTATCTGGTTCATCGGGTTGAACCGGCTTTGAAAGTATGGTGTTGGGTTCTATAAAGAATGGTGTGAACCCGATCGTTGCAGAGGAATATAAGAATGATGTGAATCATGAGGCTCCTCATCTTGATGTGGCCCGAACGAATGGTGGTTGGACGGTGAGGAACTAAGGGCGACTGAGCGTCTTGCGGGCTCCAAGTAGGTTCTCCAGTCTTCATGAGGACTAGAGCTGAGTATTACTGATGGTGTATGCCGGTGAGATGGTCCGGCTTCATGATCGTTTCTAGTAAGAATTGGTGCTTTTCCTCTTCCTCCTCGGCCTCTCACTCTTGGCGGCAATTTTTGTTTGAAATCCTGTCAAAACAAAAGAAACAACAAGAGACAAAAACCAATTAAGATTAGGATTAATCCTAAGTCCTTTGCCTAGACTCGGAAGTCAAGGAATGTGCAATTGTGTCATTGAGATTAAACACAAAAGGCTAGTGTTTAATTCACTCAATGTTGGCTCTGATACCAACCTGTCACACCCCGATATTTCCATGCATTACTGGTGGGCCCGGTTGGGAGTATCATGACGTAGTTGATATCATCATTGTCAATTAATCACAGTTTAATGCACAGCGGAAGTCTAAAGTAATATTACAAACCGAATTGAAAGTATAATAAAATATTACACAACGGTTGTAAGTGGATCCACAGGCGGATCTAAATAGAAAGTAAACATTGTTCAACATACTTTAAGTATTAAAAGCTTGCAAGACTCTTTAATTAATACTCAGGAGTTTCCAGCCCATTTCGTGTAGTACCTGCACTTAATCTTTTTTGAAAAATACGTCAGTTTACCCTGTTAAATACAATTAACTGACTCTTTTGAAAATATTTAAGAAAATTGACTTAAATGCACAATGCACAAATATTCTTTTATAACTTGGGACAAATATTTAAAATAAACTTGTATACAGATTTATATGTTTGTCGTACATTCAGGGCCCGGTTAGAAGAGCTGAGACAAGATTAATAGACACACCACTAGTATAAGCCCACAAGAAGTTTCCTCACGAGTGAGATACCGTTTTACATACGCAACTGTCAGGTGTATGCCTACACCCCGTGCTTAAGTCGTGGTCATTTCAAATGAATGAGCCGAGGATATCCAGGACACGGTCATATTAACCCCCAAAGGCTTTGTATCAAATAAAACAGATTAAATGGGTTATCTCAATTATTTAACCACTAATTGATTAAATATTCAATACCCGTCCAAGCGGTAATAATTTACCATATCCCAAGGCCGTATAAGGGAAAATAAGTTAAAAGTATTTACCTGAGCTAAATGAAATTTATTCTCAGTCGTATTTTCTAATCAGCAAGTACAGGGAGCTTTTACTGGGCTCCTAATCTGGAATGAAGGTTTTAATAACCTATTAGATTCCTAACGGGTCTTATTTAAGTTGTAACTTTGACCGGTTAGTTTTAAAGAAAAGTTTACGGTACAAAACGCAAGATTAAGCGGTGACCGGATTAAAATGTGATTTAGATCCAACAAGTATGAAGACTTGTATAAAATGGGTAAACTAAATACATTCTGGATTTTGAAGTAAAAATGATAAGGTTTGACCCGTTTCGGCTAATTTATGCAAACTAGTTACATAAAACCGTACCGAGCGCGCATATGCATAACGGGTAACCAAAAGAGTCATGTACAAGTTCCACAAGTTATTATTCTTAAATTATGTTGTGATATCAGTAGGATATCTTCCATTATGCCCAAACGAATTTAAAACCAAGTTAAGCCCCGAAAGGGTAATTTGTTCATTTTAAAGTTTATAAAAGAGGTTAAATAATAAACTGAGGTTCTGGTCTAAAATAATCTGTAAAAATATTTATTTTATCAAGTTAAATCAGTAAGATATCACACATATGTGAGGTTTATCATTTATGGCCAAATTATGCACCGTAGGGGCATTTTGGTCATTTCACATATGCTTTTAAGGTCAAATTTGGAAATCTGAGTTCAAGACTTATACTTACTTTTAAAGTATAAAAATTTATTTATAAAATCAGTAGGTAACAAGTCTTAGGCGTTAAATACGGTTTTAAACCATACTATGCGCCTAATTAGCGTAAAAGTCGATGTTTGACGATATTTAAGATGTTTATAAAATTTTGAAGTTTTGGTCAATCCTTAATGTTCAAAATATTTTATTTAACATATGATATCAGTAGGAAAAGGTTTGGTATTCAAATCGCATGTTAAACTCATTTTATTAACAAAAAGGGTATTATCGTCAATTACCGAATTTATGCTAGAACTCTACGTTATGGTCAGTATAAAATTTGAAAAACATTTTCAAAAATCCCTAAATATTATATCATAACAGTGGGTAGCAAGTTTGGTGCCAAAAATTGGGTTTAAATATGATTTATGCTGAAAATGCCGTTTAATTAACAAAAAGCTTTCGTTTTACGATATCTTGCATAACTTTTATTTGAGACCAGAAACTGATTTCAAATTGTTAGGACATACTTATAAATCAGAAATAAAGCTTTTTGTCCTCTCACATTTTCAAAAATCTCGTTTTTATAACATGAGGGCAAAATGGTCAATTTTTAAGCATTTAACGGAAACATGTAAATGATTCAGATTTCTAAGGGACCATGTTGTATAACCTTAGAGGGTTATACTTACATATAATATGGTCACAAAGGAACCCTAAGGCATAACTAAACTAAGCTAAATCGGGTCAGAACTGAAAGTCAAAGCAAAAGTCTACTTTTGCGACTTTCGGTTGCGAACCGAGCCTAATACTCTGAATTGTCGGGTTGAACATGCCTAAACATGTTCTTATATTATTTACAAAGTTGTTTAAGTGATAAAATGTACTTTATAGCTTCTGCGTTATCAGTTATGATTTATTTTGCAAAAACTGACTCGTTTGACTTTTCTGTTAAGTAGTTTGACGCGACAATTGACCAAGTAAATGTGATAATTAGGAGGTGCCCTTTTAAGGGTTTAACACCTACATAATTACCAACACATAGCCACTTTCAATTTGAATAATGGCTGGACCGTTAGTGAT
This sequence comes from Helianthus tuberosus, assembly GCA_030545235.1. Taxonomy (NCBI): domain Eukaryota; kingdom Viridiplantae; phylum Streptophyta; class Magnoliopsida; order Asterales; family Asteraceae; genus Helianthus; species Helianthus tuberosus. The sequence goes on along the minus strand of CM060411.1, from coordinate 111,680,447 downwards.
TAATCACAAAGTCAAAGCGTAATTACGATATCTTTGACTTTCGGTCATTAAACAAATAAAAGCTTAACTATTGAAGCTAAGTGTGACACCTGTGTCACTCCAACCATCAAACAAATGCCAAACCAATGAAATATTGTATTTCATACTTGGGATTTGTAAAAATATGTGTATCGTTTGCACATATCAACTCTCGTTCGATTTCAAGCTCTAAATCGCTTTCTGGAAGGTTATACGCGCACCGATGCGTAAATATAACCAGTTTAATGCAACGAACACTCCGGAATAGTGAAATAGGCTTAACATACCTTAGATAACCTTTACATAACTTAGATATAAGTTTTGGAAGGTTTGGTGTGGTGAAATCAAAGTTTATTCGCTTACAGGGACTAAACTTGACAAACTGCGAAAGTATGTCAATTTGAACTGTAACAGACCTTCCGGAACATGACCATAAGTTAAACATGCCATAAATATCCTTTACATAGCTTAGAAATAGGCTTTGAGGGGTTCGGTGTGCTAAAATAAACTTTTGGGTCATTCAGGGACTAAAAGTGTCAAAAAGTGCACAAGTTTGCATTTTCGCGCATAACTTACGTTCTGAATACATCCGGACATCCAAAAAATTATGTAAGCACTAAAACATTTTATTTTAGTGTTTGGCATAAGAAAAATCCATTCGTCGCGTCTTTTGGATCGTTTTTCGTGCTTATGCGCATTTCGTCGTAATTAAGCGAACATCGCGTTCGTACGGCTAAACGAACCGACATCTGAGATATTTTTTAGCACAATTTAAGTTCCCTATACTTTAACTTCATTTTAGAGCTTTGAAATGGGGTTAACGGGGCTTAAACGTGTCAAAAATGCATCGAAAACCAAGTTTAGGGGCTGCAGGGACCAAAACTGTAAATCTGCCAAAGTTGTTACCTTACGGACCTCAACATTGGCAGCTTTGAGGTCCGTAAAGCAAGTTCAGACCAGATGCAGAGTATTTCACAGCCTGTTTGCAGCTGTTTTAACCACACCATCACATTCCCAATTGTCTAGTCACCTGATAAGGATCACATTTTAGTCACCATAAGGTCCCGACACTTGTACGGGTGGGATTAAGGCACGTTTTCCATGAAACGATCTTAACGGTGGACCGAAAACTATAAATACCCCATACCCCCCATTTCTAAACTCACTAGAATTCTGATTTGAGGAGCTCTAAGTTGAAACCATTGTTTCATACCTGAGCTACTTGAATCGGGATTAGCATTCGGGGACCCTTCGTAAGTATTCTTTCGTTCTTTTCTTTATTTTATTGCTTTTAGAGTCAGAAAGTCAAACTTTGTTTGACTTTCAGCGTTGACCAGCTTATGGTCAATGCGAAGTTCGTTTGAACTTCGCAACGTGATTGTAATCACGTTGGTCATAGTCCCTTGGGACTATGCCCACTGATTACCACGTTGTCTAGGGTCGTAGGGTAGGCGATCTAATAAATCGCCTATACCTTCGAACTCGACCCATTTGGTCGATCATTAGGATCCGACCAAATACATTAGGTGACCATAGTAGGTAGGGAATAACCTTCCGAAGTTATACCCTATGGTCACATCGTTTGAGTAGTTGTATGATAGGTAGTTTATATGCCTTAGGTAAATTACCAGAATACCCTTTTCATGTATAATTGGTAATTAAGCATATGTAACCTAAACTTTTGTCACATAACTGATTATGTAACATGTTTAGGCATATAACACTTGTCATAGGACTAGTTAGGCGATCCGAACGCGTTTCACGCGAACGACGCGTTAAAGTAGCATAAGCTTCCTAAACGGATCGTATTGGGTCGTAGGCTATTAGATTAAGGTTTCATTTAGTATGTAGGCTTCGTTAAACCATATGACACAAGTCTCTATACTCGTTTGGTTTACGAACCCTCATTCTATCAGATCTTCCGATTTAGGTCCGGTTTATTAATATAGTTACCTATATTAGGTGCCGTTTGATATCCACGATCTCTAGCATTGTTTGGTTGTTACTCAAGGACTTCTGAGCAATCTCAAGTGAGTACATAGACCCCTCTTTTACTGTTTTCCAAACTGTTTTGGGGTGAAACACATGTGCCTACTTGTTACTTTCGTGCTTTCCTGTTTTCACATCATGTACTTGCTATGTTCATTAGTACATTTATAGTACATGTTTTACATTACATTTCATGCTACGTATGTCTATTGTTGCATACTTAGTACAGGTCACATGCTACTTATGTCTATTTGATGCATACTTAGTACATTTGTTTTTCATCACATACTTACATTTTGGACGCATATTACATGATTTACATTGATCATGCATTTACACAGGACATAACTTTGATTTAAACCAAGTTTTACTTCAATATTATGTTCTTGTGCATATGGTTTAGTTGATGCATTTCACTAGCCATACATATCATTTTGGTTACATATTACATGATTTACATTTGACATGAACATTTTTACATCTTGTTGGTTTGGTTTGATTAAGTGATTAAGTAACGATGCGTGTGTAATATGATACAAGCATGGTGGATACGCCGTTGGTACTTCCTATATATAAGTGTTTGTATGGTATTACATATCGTAGCGTTATTTGAATCATTTCAGTTTGATACATATAACATTTTATACAAATAACATACTTTTCACAAGACATTGTTTTACAAACAACTTATCTTATACAAACTCAGTTACATGGTTATTCATTTAACCATACATTATTCTTTTATCTATACATATCATCTGGACTTATTGATTTTCAAATGATTACAAAACAAAGCAAATTACAAGGTTCATGACTAAACATTTTCTCAAACATAAGTCATAAAACCTATTTTCACAAAACCTATGTATCTCACAGGCATTTTTATGCTGACGTACCTATTTTCACATGTGTTTTTCAGGAGTTGTTGCATAAGATGATCAAGATACACATAGGCAGACTTGGGCTTTAGTGACAATAAAAGATGCAAGACTAGATAATTATGTTGTATTTCTTTGTTTGTTAAGACATTGTAACACTTTTAATCAATAAAACGAAACTTCAATTGCCATGGATTTGAAACAATTAATTCTGTTACAACACTCCCCGACATTTCCACCACGTTTTATATGTTCTACGTGGTCGGGGTGTGACAGAAAAGGTGGTATCAGAGCCAATGGTTATAGGGAATTAGGTTATTAGTAATGCTTTGACCTAGTCTATAACCTTCTTAGGACCCTAACGCGAGTTCACTTGCGTTTAGTCATAAAACAATACCGTCACCTATCCTTAGGCGACGACCACAACAAGAACATAAATTTCAAAACCGCTTTGAAAACTAATCATCTGTTCTAGGATGATTGATTACTAGGTTTTGAACCCTCTATTATATGGTTTTGAACCCCTTTGAGTTTTCAAAACTCTCGTCAAGGTTTTGGGTTTCTAATAATGTGAACACGTGCAAACTGGAAGGGTGAATGCCTGTATTCTGGGTTTTCTGTCTAGGCAAGCACTTCGTATACATCTCATCAGACGCGAGACCAGTTGTGCTTACCTGGGAATTCTTGGGATGAGTGTTCACTTATAGGCGAGCATGTCTTCGCGATACATTATATTGACCCATTTACTTTGATTAGTCACCATCTCATTTGTTTGCCTTTGGTAACAAACAAATGGTCACAATCCTCATGTGTTGTTATTCTCTTTTAACTATCTTTCACTTGTTTCCTCCTATGCCTTTCGTTATCTTCAAGATGCTTCTTCATCGCAACAACAATGTCCGAACCAGGTGCTGCAATTACCCAGCGAATAGGCGTCGTACTCCAGAGGACCGTTGACTTAGCTATCACCATGACTCGCCTCAGGGATGAAGCTGTATAAGGGAACTGCTCCTTGGTGCAATCAATGCCATCGTCATTATTCAAATCAAATACCCTGTTTCAAATGCACCCACGGTGGACGATGGAGACATTTGGTTAACATGTGCCGCTTTGCAATCCAAAGCAAAGCTGTTACAAATCCTGCTGCTGCTCAACCTTCAAACTCTGCTTCATATGTCGCTTGACATATCTGGCGCCTCAACCTCATGAACTTTCTACCTTGTGTATCGACGTAAGCACGCCTAGTGCAAGGTGTCGGAACACCTCCCGTTACACAAACTCCAAAAATCCATGTAGGATCTTTCTATCCTCATAATTAGATCCTTGTGGATGGGTATCATTCATCGGAGTCCTTAATTGAATTCTTTGTATGATTCAATACGTACATCACAATTCAATAAGGACAAAGCCGAATTCCTTTTAAGATTATCCTATCTTCGTAGATAGATTCTTGAAATGATTAAAGTGCCAAATGAAATCCACGAACTGGATTCCTGGTGTGCTTTAAGTATCCGCGTCCAAAGATAACAAGTTAATAACAAGTTAAACAACTATGTGATTATGTGCTTATGTGTTTCCTTTTATGATTTTGGTGTAATCCAAGTTTTGTTATCCAAATCCTCGTAGAATCTTCCATATCTTTGTATAAGGAAATTCATAGTAGGATATCCAAAGGTACTATATTAAATCCTCAATGGGCTTTTACGTAATAGTAAAGATCCTTGGATTATATTGTACTATTCCATAATTAGACCCCTGAGTGGTCTAGTTAAACAGATTGATCCAAAAAAAATCTGGTTAGGAATATCATGTGATGAGATAGCTGAAAGGACTCCTTGGTGGCCTAAATAAAAGGATCAATTGTCGATCTAATTAAAAGGACTCTATGGTAGTCTAGTCACACTCATCACAGGTTTGATTTTCCTCCCCTAAAACATTTCAAGACAAACTGTGCGGACTATGCAAGGAATTACGTAATTATGGATGCATACATAATTATGAAATTCAGTGCATAGAAACCACAGCAAGTTCTGTCGTGTATCTGAAGTTAACCATGTTCATTTTTGTTTCTGAAGAAATGGTGAAAAATGACTCATTCTGTTCATTTTTGTTTCTGAAGAAATGGTGAAAAATGACTTATTCTGTTCATTTTTGTTTCTGAAGAGGGTGTGGAAAAATGACTCATTCTGTTCATTTTTTTTAGATGTTGTGGAAAAATGACTCATTCTGTTCATTTTTGTTTCTGAAGAGGTTGTGGAAAAATGACTCATTCTGTTCATTTTTTTTAGATGTTGTGGAAAATGACATATTCTGTTCATTTTTGTTTCTGAATAATGCCTGTTGAAAATAACTCCGTTCATTTTTCATTTCTGGAAAATGTTCATTAAAGAGAAATTACAGGATTATGTCTTGTTCATCTTTGATGGTTATTTAACACAAAGTCACAAATAGACTCCTACGAATAAATTTCGGGACGAAATTTCCTAAAGTAGGGGAGACTGTGACACCTGTGTCACTCCAACCATCAAACAAATGCCAAACCAATGAAATATTGTATTTCATACTTGGGATTTGTAAAAATATGTGTATCGTTTGCACATATCAACTCTCGTTCGATTTCAAGCTCTAAATCGCTTTCTGGAAGGTTATACGCGCACCGATGTCACACCCCGACCACGTAGAACATACAAAACGTGGCGGAAACATCGGGGAGTGTTGTAACAGAATTAATGTTTCACAACCATGGCAATTGAAGTTTTGTTTTATTGATTAAAAGTGTTACAATGTCTTAACAAACAAAGAAATACAACATAATTCACTAGTCTTGCATCTTTTATTGTCACTAAAGCCCAAGTCTGCCTATGTGTATCTTGATCATCTTATGCAACAGCTCCTGAAAAACACATGTGAAAATAGGTACGTCAGCATAAAAATGCCTGTGAGATACATAGGTTTTGTGAAAATAAGTTTCATGACTTATGTTTGAGAAAATGTTTAGTCATGGACCTTGTAAATTGTTTTGTCTTGTAAATCGTTTGAAAATCAATAAGTTCAGATGATATGTATAAATGAGAAAATAATGCATGGTTAAATGAGTAACCATGTAAAATGAGTTTGTATATGTTAAGTTGTTTGTAAAACAATGTATTGTGAAAAGTATGTTATTTGTATAAAATGTTATATGTATCAAACTGAAATGATTCAAATAACGCTACAATATGTAATACCATACAAACACTTATATATAGGAAGTACCAGTGGCGTATCCACCATGCTTGTATCATATTACACACGCATCGTTACTTAATCACTTACTCAAACCAAACCAACAATGTAATAAGTCTATGTTTAAACCAATAGTTAAAAGTCCTTGTATAAACCATGTCAAATGTTTATAGTCCAAAAGTAGTCAAGTAATGTATAACCAAAATGATATGTATGGTAAGTAAAATTTAGACTACTTAAACCATAAGTAAAAATGTACAAAACAAAGTATTGAAGTAAAACTTGGTTTAAATCAAAGTTATGTTTTGTAAGATATATGCATGCTATACTGAATATGAACATTTATGCGGTATTGTGAAAATTCATACATCCAAGCCTTGAGACAGACGGATAACTATGTAAAAGTGAGTTATCAAGAGAATATGTATTCGGATTCGGTCATTCCTTTCATCCCCTTTCCCTGGGATGTCCGGAACGGGATTTGTCAAGTCCTATGGTACCACTACCTACTACCGAGCGGCATGATCGGTGTTAATGAATGTATAGTATAGTTTAAACAAACCAAATGTCATACCAAAATGTAAGCATGTTTTATGAAGATAATGTACCTAGTATGCTAGAGTAAACATACAGGGTAGAGCTGTAAAACAATGTGTCCATATGTTACTGGAACATATGCAACAGAGATGCAGTATAAAACAATGTACTAAGTATGCAAAGTCATCATACAAAGTAGAAAAGTCATGTAAAACAATGTACTAAGTATGAAAAGTCATCATACAAAGCATAGAACACCATGAAATCATGTACTATAAATGTACTAATGAACATAGCAAGTATATGATGTGAAAACAGGAAAGCACGAAAGTAACAAGTAGGCACATGTGTTTCACCCCAAAACAGTTTGGAAAACAGTAAAAGAGGGGTCTATGTACTCACTTTTTGACACTTTTAGTCCCTGAATGACCCAAAAGTTTATTTTAGCACACCGAACCCCTCAAAGCCTATTTCTAAGCTATGTAAAGGATATTTAAGGTGTGTTTAACTTATGGTTATGTTCCGGAATGTCTGTTACAGTTCAAATTGGCATACTTTCGCAGTTTGTCAAGTTTAGTCCCTGTAAGCGAATTAGCTTGTTTTTGCCATACCAAAGCCTTCAAAACTTATTTCTAAGTTATGTAAAGGTTATTTAAGGTATGTTAAGCCTATGTCACTATTCCGGAGTGTTTGTTGCATTAAACTGGTTATATTTACGCATCGGTGCGCGTATAACCTTCCAGAAAGCGATTTAGAGTTTGAAATTGAACAAGAATTGATATGTGCAAATGATACACATATTTTTACAAATCCCAAGTATGAAATATTATATTTCATTGGTTCGGTATTTGTTTGATGGCCGTGGAGGCACAGGTGTTACAGTCTCCCCTACTTTAGGAAATTTCGTCCCGAAATTTAGAGGAAACTTGTGAGAGCTTAAAAACATGAAGTTGAAAAGATCAAACAACATTGGTTAGGGTTCTGAACTTCTAGTAACCTTTAATAACATCATGATTGCAATGTAAGAGGGATACTTATATACAAGTATATGAAGCGTCATTGGTGCGTCCACCGTACCTCCATTACATCGTTCTCATTTCGTTATTGTTGTCACTATCGGTTCTTACACATAATAAATCTTACAGTGGTTACCGTGCACCGAATCTCATAATTATGTACGCATCCATAATCAGACAATTCCTTGCACAGTTTACACAGTCTATTTTATAATGTGTAGGGGGAAAACCAACTGAACAATCCTGTGATGAGTGTGACTAGACCGCCATAGAGTCCTTTAGACTAAATCAATAAATGATCTAAATAGACTATCAAGGAGTCTGTCCAGCTACATCACTAGATGTCGTTCTTTAACCAAATTGTGAATCAATCTTTTAGACTAGACCCCTAAAAGGATCTCTTATGAAACATGGAGCGGTACTTATATAATCCAAGGGTCTTAACTATTACATAGAAGCCCATTAAGGATTGAAGGTAGTACCTTTTGAATATCCTGCTACGAATCCCTCATATGAAGATATGAAAGATTCTGCGAGGATTTGGATAACGAATATCCAGAGTATTATAAACACAGAAATGCATAAAAGAAAACATAAGATGAATTAACACATAGTCACATAACCACAAAATTGTTTAACTAGAAGTTTGCTTTGCTAACAGAGTACATGTATTTAAAGCACACTAGGAATCCATCTCGTGGATTTCATTTGGCACTTTAAACATTACCAAGAATCTAACTATAAAGATAGAAAGATTCAAAAAGAAAATTCGATTTCGATTATAAAGAATCGAAATGTTCGAATTAAGGTACATAAGGAATCCAATTAAGGACTCTGATTTGAATGATGATCATCCACAAGGGTCTAAATATGAAGATAAAAAGATCCCATATGGATTTTAGAAGTTGAAGATGTTTTGAAACCTTGCACTGGACGTGCTTATGTCAAAACATCAAGTAAAAAATGTTTTACGAAGTTGAGATGCCAGATATGCCAAGGCGACATATGAAGCGAAATTTGAAAGTTAAGTCAATGTACGAGGAAAATATTTTTGAAAACTGTGCATGGGGTTCTTTTAAGAAAAATGTGTTTAATGTTTTTGAAACCTTATATATAATACTTTTGAAATAAAGTAGGTGTATTAGATAGATATATTTACAAAAATGTTTTAAAATCATGAGAGATGAATTTTGAAATTATGTATAAGGTTTTTAAAAGACATGAATGATGCTTTTCGAAATCATGCACTTTATAAGAAAATGCATTATGTTAATATTGTCTTCAGACTATATGAAATATTTTGAAATTTGAAAGGTTGGTTTTGATAACATGGCCAATGTTTTTGAAATAACATAGACAATGTTTCTAGAAAAATTATTTTCAAACTATATGAAATATTTTGAGATCATGAAGATTGTTTTGAAATACTTGTACTGTGTATGTTGAAAAATCAACACGTAATGGGTATGAGATTTGAAAATATCCTTAGTTATCCAACCAAGGATTCAAAGGTACAGATGTGCAGAAGCATGATTACTCATAATGTCACTTTATTTTTCTGTACTTCGTATCTTAGAATGAAACGAGTACTTAAAATTTTCGAAGGAATCATGAGCGATCATTTGAAAGAGAGGATCACAAGAGTAGTTTGTAAGGAATATAGTTCCTTGATGTAGGTATCATAGGAAAAGTCATACACACATGTAATTATACTTGTATATCAGAATTGTGAACAACAACTTTTATTTATGAACGAGACATATTGTTTCACAATACACGAAAACAAAAGAAACAAAGGCATAAGACAGCAACATCCTTTGTTCAGCTGAATGCTCATCCGTGGGTCGGATTTGCATTAGCAAGCTTTGGGCATCGGTTTCTGTAGTGGGTCAGATCCCCACAATTGTAACAGGCACCAGGTGGGTAGTGTGGTCGTGCAGCTTGACCCTGTTGCTGAGCAAGAGGCTGAGCAACTTGTTGAGCCGGGTTCTGAACTGGGCGATTCGGATTAGCAGGGATGCGGCAGGTGTCAGCAAGATGACCGGATCTTCCGCAGTTGGTGCACTGACGACACTGGAGGTGTGGTTGATGATGGCCATTACACCTGTTGCACAAAGGTGCGTTGCCAAAATAAGGCTTCTTGGCTAGTGGTTGCGCAGGCTGATTTGGTGCAGCTTGGGCCGGTGCAGTAATGGCATAGTTTTGGGAAACCTTACGCTTCCTTGCCCTCTTCGATGAACTAGAATCCTTCCCATTCTTGTTTCGACCTTTCTTGCTATCCTCCTTGTCAGACGACTGTTTCTTGCCCTTGTCACCCTTCCTGTGTAACTTGTTCTTCCGGATCTGCGACTCAGTCAGCGTCGCTGATAACTCGATTGCCTGACGGAGTGTGGCAGGGTTACTACCAGTAAGGATGTCTTGTACCGAGTCAGGTAGGCCGTCGATGTATCTCTCGATAGCCTTGTCGAGTGGAGTAACCATTGTCGGGCAAAGAAGACTCAACTCTTCAAACCGATCAGTATAAGCCCTGTGCTCACCACTATCTTGCTTCAACTCATCAAATTCCTTCTCCAAAGCTCGCTGCTCATGACGAGGACAGAATTCCCTCATCATAAGAGCTCTTAGTTCAGCCCATGTCTGTGCCAAGGAAATCTCAGCACCCCTATCTCTCATAACCCCGTTCCACCATGTCAAAGCCCTCTTCTGAAATACGCTCGAAGCAAACTCAACTTTGCGATTATCCGGACACTGCACATGGCGAAAAGTATTCTCACTGCTCTCGAACCACTGAAGAAGCCCAGTCGCTCCTTCAGAACCACTAAACTTGAGTGGTTTAGCCTGATTAAAATCCTTGTATTTGCATGGAACATTGTTGTTGTTGTTATTGTTGGCTTGGTTCCATTGAGCAAAGAGATTTGGAAACTGAGCAGCCATCTGCTGCGCAATGATTTCTGCCAATTCGGCAGTCTCTATCTGGCTTTCGCGTCGAGGAGGCATTCTGAAAGAGGAAACATGAAAGGAAACGAGAGAGAGAATTAGACGAAAAGAATGAGATGAAACAAATCTGATGAAAGCAAGGATAGTGGTCATTTGTTTGTTACTACAAAGCAACAAACGACACACAGTGACTGGTCAAAGTAAATGGGTCAAAAATAATGTATCGCGAAGACATGCTCGCCTATAAGTGAACACTCATCCCAAGAATTCCCAGGTAAGCACAACTGGTCTCGCGTCTGATGAGATATATACGAAGTGCTTGCCTAGACAGAAAACCCAGAATACAGGCATTCACCCTTCCAGTTTGCACGTGTTCACATTATTTAAAACCCAAAACCTTGTCGAGATTTTGAAAATTCAAAGGGGTTCAAAACCATATAACAGAGGGTTCAAAACCTTACAATAGAGGGTTCAAAACCATGTAATCAATCATCCTAGAACAGATGATTAGTTTTTCAAAGCGGTTTTGAATTTTATGTTCATGTTGTGATCGTCGCCTAAGGATAGGTGACGGTATTGTTTTATGACTAAACGCAAGTAAACTCGCGTTAGGGTCCTAAGAAGGTTATAGACTAGGTCAAAGCATTACTAATAACCTAATTCCGTATAACCATTGGCTCTGATACCATCTTTTCTGTCACACCCCGACCACGTAGAACATACAAAACGTGGCGGAAACATCGGGGAGTGTTGTAACAGAATTAATGTTTCACAACCATGGCAATTGAAGTTTCGTTTTATTGATTAAAAGTGTTACAATGTCTTAACAAACAAAGAAATACAACATAATTCACTAGTCTTGCATCTTTTATTGTCACTAAAGCCCAAGTCTGCCTATGTGTATCTTGATCATCTTATGCAACAGCTCCTGAAAAACACATGTGAAAATAGGTACGTCAGCATAAAAATGCCTGTGAGATACATAGGTTTTGTGAAAATTAGTTTCATGACTTATGTTTGAGAAAATGTTTAGTCATGGACCTTGTAAATTGTTTTGTCTTGTAAATCGTTTGAAAATCAATAAGTTCAGATGATATGTATAAATGAGAAAATAATGCATGGTTAAATGAGTAACCATGTAAAATGAGTTTGTATATGTTAAGTTGTTTGTAAAACAATGTATTGTGAAAAGTATGTTATTTGTATAAAATGTTATATGTATCAAACTGAAATGATTCAAATAACGCTACAATATGTAATACCATACAAACACTTATATATAGGAAGTACCAGCGGCGTATCCACCATGCTTGTATCATATTACACACGCATCGTTACTTAATCACTTACTCAAACCAAACCAACAATGTAATAAGTCTATGTTTAAACCAATAGTCAAAAGTCCTTGTATAAACCATGTCAAATGTTTATAGTCCAAAAGTAGTCAAGTAATGTATAACCAAAATGATATGTATGGTAAGTAAAATTTAGACTACTTAAACCATAAGTAAAAATGTACAAAACAAAGTATTGAAGTAAAACTTGGTTTAAATCAAAGTTATGTTTTGTAAGATATATGCATGCTATACTGAATATGAACATTTATGCGGTATTGTGAAAATTCATACATCCAAGCCTTGAGACAGACGGATAACTATGTAAAAGTGAGTTATCAAGAGAATATGTATTCGGATTCGGTCATTCCTTTCATCCCCTTTCCCTAGGATGTCCGGAACGGGATTTGTCAAGTCCTATGGTACCACTACCTACTACCGAGCGGCATGATCGGTGTTAATGAATGTATAGTATAGTTTAAACAAACCAAATGTCATACCAAAATATAAGCATGTTTTATGAAGATAATGTACCTAGTATGCTAGAGTAAACATACAGGGTAGAGCTGTAAAACAATGTGTCCATATGTTACTGGAACATATGCAACAGAGATGCAGTATAAAACAATGTACTAAGTATGCAAAGTCATCATACAAAGTAGAAAAGTCATGTAAAACAATGTACTAAGTATGAAAAGTCATCATACAAAGCATAGAACACCATGAAATCATGTACTATAAATGTACTAATGAACATAGCAAGTATATGATGTGAAAACAGGAAAGCACGAAAGTAACAAGTAGGCACATGTGTTTCACCCCAAAACAGTTTGGAAAACAGTAAAAGAGGGGTCTATGTACTCACTTGAGAATGCTCAGTAGTCCTTGAGTGACAGCCAAACAATGCTAGAGATCGCGGATATCAAACGGCACCTAATATAGGTAACTATTTTAATTAACCGGACCTAGATCGGAAGATCGGGTAGCATTAGGGTTTGTAAACCAAACGAGTGTAGAGACTCGTGTCATTTGGTTTAACAAAGCCTACATACTAAATGAAACGTAACCTAAGTGTTTACGACCCATTACGACCCGTTTAGGTCGCTTATGCTACTTTAACGCGTCGTTCGCGTGAAACGCGTTCGGACCGCCTAACTAGTCCTATGACAAGTGTTATATGCCTAAACATGTTACATAATCAGTTATGTGACAAAAGTTTAGGTTACATATGCTTAATTACCAATTTTACATGAAAAGGGTATTCTGGTAATTTACCTAAGGCATATAAACTACCTATCATACAACTACTTAAACGATGTGACCATAGGGTATAACCTCGGAAGGTTATTCCCTACCTACTATGGTCACCTAATGTATTTGGTCGGATCCTAATGATCGACCAAACTGGGTCGGGTTCGAAGGTATAAGCGATTTATTAGATCGCTTACCCTACGACCCTAGACAACGTGGTAATTAGTAGGCATAGTCCCAAGGGACTATGACCATCGTGATTACAATCACGTTGCGAAGTTCAAACGAACTTCGCATTGACCATTACTGGTCAACGCTGAAAGTCAAACAAAGTTTGACTTTCTGACTCGAAAAGCAGTAAAAATAAGGAAAAGAACGAAAGAATACTTACGAAGGGTCCCCGAATGCTAAACTCGATTCAAAAATCTCAGGTATGAAACAAATGTTTCAACTTAGAGTTTCTCAAATAAAATTTCTTGTGATTTTAGCAATGGGGGTGTTGGGGTATTTATAGTTTTTAGTCCACCGTTGAGATCGTTTCATGGAAACCGTGATTCGATCACATCCGTACACTTGTGGAAAGGTTATGGAAGCTAAATTCCATCCTTATCAGCTGACTAAGCAACTTAGAACATGTGGTGGTGGATCAAACATGTGCAAACAGGCTGTTAAAAACTCTGCATCTGGTCAAAAAACCCCATACGCATCGTAGGGTAAAGATACCATACGCATCGTATGGTGCAAGTTTGGCAGAATTACAGTTTTGGTCCCTGTTATGCAATAAGGTCATTTTTGACACGTTTAAGGCCCGTTAACCCCATTTCAAAGCTCTAAAATGAAGTTAAAGTATAGGGAACTTAAAACATGCTCAAAAATATCTCGGATGTTGGTTCTTTTAGCCGTACGGTTGCGATGTTCGGTTAATTACGACGGAATACGCATAAGCACGAAAAACGATCCAAATGACGCGACGAATGGATTTTTCTTATGGCGAACACTAAAATATAATATAGTCATGCTCACATAAATTTTTGGATGTCCAGATGTATTCAGAACGTAAGTTATGCGCAAAAATGCAAACTTGTGCACTTTTTGACACTTTTAGTCCCTGAATGACCCAAAAGTTTATTTTAGCACACCGAACCCCTCAAAGCCTATTTCTAAGCTATGTAAAGGATATTTAAGGTGTGTTTAACTTATGGTTATGTTCCGGAATGTCTGTTACAGTTCAAATTGGCATACTTTCGCAGTTTGTCAAGTTTAGTCCCTGTAAGCGAATTAGCTTGTTTTTGCCATACCAAAGCCTTCAAAACTTATTTCTAAGTTATGTAAAGGTTATTTAAGGTATGTTAAGCCTATGTCACTATTCCGGAGTGTTTGTTGCATTAAACTGGTTATATTTACGCATCGGTGCGCGTATAACCTTCCAGAAAGCGATTTAGAGTTTGAAATTGAACAAGAATTGATATGTGCAAATGATACACATATTTTTACAAATCCCAAGTATGAAATATTATATTTCATTGGTTCGGTATTTGTTTGATGGCCGTGGAGGCACAGGTGTTACAACCGATGCGTAAATATAACCAGTTTAATGCAACGAACACTTCGGAATAGTGAAATAGGCTTAACATACCTTAGATAACCTTTACATAACTTAGATATAAGTTTTGGAAGGTTTGGTGTGGTGAAATCAAAGTTTATTCGCTTACAGGGACTAAACTTGACAAACTGCGAAAGTATGTCAATTTGAACTGTAACAGACCTTCCGGAACATGACCATAAGTTAAACATGCCATAAATATCCTTTACATAGCTTAGAAATAGGCTTTGAGGGGTTCGGTGTGCTAAAATAAACTTTTGGGTCATTCAGGGACTAAAAGTGTCAAAAAGTGCACAAGTTTGCATTTTCGCGCATAACTTACGTTCTGAATACATCCGGACATCCAAAAAATTATGTAAGCACTAAAACATTTTATTTTAGTGTTTTTCATAAGAAAAATCCATTCGTCGCGTCTTTTGGATCGTTTTTCGTGCTTATGCGCATTTCGTCGTAATTAAGCGAACATCGCGTTCGTACGGCTAAACGAACCGACATCTGAGATATTTTTTAGCACAATTTAAGTTCCCTATACTTTAACTTCATTTTAGAGCTTTGAAATGGGGTTAACAGTGTCACACCCCGACCACGTAGAACATACAAAACGTGGCGGAAATGTCGAGGAGTGTTGTAACAGAATTAATGTTTCAAATCCATGGCAATTGAAGTTTCGTTTTATTAATAAAAAGTGTTACAATGTCTTAATAAACAAAGAAGTACAACATAATTAACTAGTCTTGTCTCGTTTTAAGTTACTAAGGCACAGGTCCGCCTAAGTATGTCTTGATAAGTCCTATGCTTCATCTCCTGAAAACACATGTGAAAATAGGTACGTCAGCATAAAAATGCCGGTGAGATACATAGGTTTTGTGAAAATAGAATTCATGACTTATGTTGGAGAAAATGTTTAGTCATGAACCTTGTAATTTGCTTTGTCTTGTAAATCATTTGAAAAACAATAAGTTCAGATGATATGTATAAATAAGTGAAATAATGTATGGTTAAATGAATAACCATTTAAGATGAGTTTGTATAAGATAAGTTGTTTGTAAAACAATGTCTTGTGAAAAGTATGTTATTTGTATAAAATGTTCTATGTATCAAACTGAAATGATTCAAATAACGCTACGACATGTAATACCATACAAACACTTATATATAGGAAGTACCAGCGGCGTATCCACCATGTTTGTATCATATTACACACGCATCGTTACTTAATCACTTAATCAAACCAAACCACCAATATAGAATGTCTATGTTTAACAATTGAAGAAATGTTTATGTATGGTAAGTAATGTAAAGTTAAACGAATAACCTTATAATAGCATATAAAAAGTATACTTTGGATTTGTAAGTAACATATTAAACTATGTTTTGGTTTCATAAGTAACATATCAAAATATGCTTTGGATGTGATAAATAACATATTAAACTATGTTTTTGGTTTAGTAAGTAACATATCAAAATATGCTTTGGATGTGATAAATAACATATTAAACTATGTTTCAGTTTAGTAAATAACATATCAAAATATGCTTTGGATGATTAATAAAATAAATATGTTGGTTTTGTACAATACCACACATGAGAGTATATCAAAATATACTTTAATAGTGTGATTTAAGAATTCATTCAGACCTGGTGCATCAAAATACACCTTTGAGACTATAAGGATACCACAAAGGCAATCCCTATTTGGATGGAGCAACAAATTGGTTTCAGACATTCCATGCCAACAGGAATGGGGTGTCAAATCCTATAGCGCTATATCATACTAACAATCGGTCTGGTGAACATAAAATAAGTACAATTCAACCATCTATTTTATGTTCTTAGAGAAATCAGTGTTTAAAACCATAGATAGTCATTTAGTTTGTCAAAAAAATAAGAAATAACTTGTATGATCAAATGTCAAAATGTTAGCATGTGATGAAATCAGATGTACTAAGTAATGCACATAATGGGCACACGTAGCATGAAATGTAATGTAAAATGATGTACCAAGTATGCTAAGTTAACATACGAAGCAGAAAAGTCATGTAAATCAATGTACTAATAGTGTACTAATGAACATAACCAGTATATGATGTGAAAACAAGAAAGCATGAAAGTAACAAGTAGGCACATGTGTTTCACCCCAAAACAGTTTGGAAAACAGTAAAAGAGGGGTTCTATGTACTCACTTGAGATTGCTCAGATGTCTAAAGATAATCACCAAGCAAAGCTAGAGATCACGGAAATCAAACGGCACCTAATATAGGTAACTATGTTAATAACCGGACCTAAATCGGAAGACTGGGTAGTATTAGGGTTTGTAAACCAAATGAGTGTAGGAACTCATATGATATGGTTTAACAAAGCCTACATACTAAATGAAACTTAACTTAAGTGCTTTCGACCCATTACGACCCGTTTAGGTAGCTTATGCTACTTTAACGCGTCGTTCGCGTGAAACGCGTTCGGACCGCCTAACTAGCCCCATGACAAGTGTTATATGCCTAAACATGTTACATAATCAGTTATGTGGCAAACGTTTAGGTTACATATGCTAAATTACCAATTATGCATGAAAAGGGTATTATGGTAATTTACCTAAGGCATATAAACAACCTATCATACAACTACTCAAACGATGTGACCATAGGGTATAACCTCGGAAGGTTATTCCCTACCTACTATGGTCACCTAATGTATTTGGTCGGATCCTAATGATCGACCAAATGGGTCGAGTTCGAAGGTATAGGCGATTTATCAGATCGCCTACCCTACGACTCTAGACAACGTGGTAATCAGTGGGCATAGTCCCAAGGGACTATGACCAACGTGATTACACTCACGTTGCGAAGTTCAAACGAACTTCGCATTGACCATTACTGGTCAACGCTGAAAGTCAAACAAAGTTTGACTTTCTGACTCTAAAAGCAATAAAATAAGGAAAAGAACGAAAGAATACTTACCCAGGGTCCCCGAATGCTAATCCCGATCCAAAAACTCAGGTATGAAACAATGGTTTCAACTTAGAGCTCTCAAATCAGAATTCTTGTGAGTTTTAAAGCAATGGGGGGTGGGGTATTTATAGTATTCGGGTAACCGTTAAGATCATTTCATGGAATAACGTGATTCGATCACATCCGTACACTTGTTGGAAGGCTATGGAAGCTAAAATATGATCTTATCAGCTGACTAAGCGAATTAGAACATGTGGTGGAGGATTAAACAGCTGAAAACAGGCTGTTAAAAACACTGAATCTGGTCTGAACTTGGCTAGCGCACCGCTACGCTAAAAGTGTAGCGCACCGCTAGGCCATAGTTTGGCAGATTTACACTTTTGGTCCCTGAACTGTATTTAGGCCATTTTCGACACGTTTAAGGCCCGTTAACCCCATTTCAAAGCTCTAAAATGAAGTTAAAGTATAGGGAACTTAAAATGTGCTCAAAAATATCTCGGATGTCGGTTCGTTTAACCGTACGAACGCGATGTTCGCTTAATTACGACGGAATGCGCATAAGCGCGAAAAACGAACCAAATGACGTGACGAATGGATTTTTGGCAAGCCAAACACTAAAGCATAATATAGTCATGCTTACATAAATTTTTGGATGTCCGAATGTATTCAGAACGTAAGTTATGCGCGAAAATGCAAACTTGTGCACTTTTTGACACTTTTAGTCCCTGAATGACCCAAAAGTTTATTTTAGCACACCGAACACCTCAAAGCCTATTTCTAAGCTATGTAAAGGATATTTATGGTATGTTTAACTTATGGTCATGTTTCGGAATGTCCGTTACAGTTCAAATTGGCATACTTTCGCAGTTTGTCAACTTTAGTCCCTGTAAGCGATTTAACTTGATTTTGCCATACCAAAGCCTTCAAAACTTATTTCTAAGTTATGTAAAGGTTATTTAAGGTATGTTAAGTCTATTTCACTATTCCAGAGTGTTTGTTGCATTAAACTGGTTATATTTACGCATCAGTGCGTGTATAACCTTCCAGAAAGTGATTTAGAGCTTGAAATTGAACTAGAGTTGATATGTGCAAATGATACACATCTATTTAACAAATCCCAAGTATGAAATACAATATTTCATTGGTTTGGCATTTGTCTGATGATTGAAGTGACACAGGTGTTACAAACAGGGCTTAAACGTGTCAAAAATGCATCGAAAACCAAGTTTAGGGGCTGCAGGGACCAAAACTGTAAATCTGCCAAAGTTGTTACCTTACGGACCTCAACATTGGCAGCTTTGAGGTCCGTAAAGCAAGTTCAGACCAGATGCAGAGTATTTCACAGCCTGTTTGCAGCTGTTTTAACCACACCCACACATTCCCAATTGTCTAGTCACCTGATAAGGATCACATTTTAGTCACCATAAGGTCCCGACACTTGTACGGGTGGGATTAAGGCACGTTTTCCATGAAACGATCTTAACGGTGGACCGAAAACTATAAATACCCCATACCCCCCATTGCTAAACTCACTAGAATTCTGATTTGAGGAGCTCTAAGTTGAAACCATTGTTTCATACCTGAGCTACTTGAATCGGGATTAGCATTCGGGGACCCTTCGTAAGTATTCTTTCGTTCTTTTCTTTATTTTATTGCTTTTAGAGTCAGAAAGTCAAACTTTGTTTGACTTTCAGCGTTGACCAGCTTATGGTCAATGCGAAGTTCGTTTGAACTTCGCAACGTGATTGTAATCACGTTGGTCATAGTCCCTTGGGACTATGCCCACTGATTACCACGTTGTCTAGGGTCGTAGGGTAGGCGATCTAATAAATCGCCTATACCTTCGAACTCGACCCATTTGGTCGATCATTAGGATCCGACCAAATACATTAGGTGACCATAGTAGGTAGGGAATAACCTTCCGAGGTTATACCCTATGGTCACATCGTTTGAGTAGTTGTATGATAGGTAGTTTATATGCCTTAGGTAAATTACCAGAATACCCTTTTCATGTATAATTGGTAATTAAGCATATGTAACCTAAACTTTTGTCACATAACTGATTATGTAACATGTTTAGGCATATAACACTTGTCATAGGACTAGTTAGGCGATCCGAACGCGTTTCACGCGAACGACGCGTTAAAGTAGCATAAGCTTCCTAAACGGATCGTATTGGGTCGTAGGCTATTAGATTAAGGTTTCATTTAGTATGTAGGCTTTGTTAAACCATATGACACAAGTCTCTATACTCGTTTGGTTTACGAACCCTCATTCTATCAGATCTTCCGATTTAGGTCCGGTTTATTAATATAGTTACCTATATTAGGTGTCGTTTGATATCCGCGATCTCTAGCATTGTTTGGTTGTTACTCAAGGACTTTTGAGCAATCTCAAGTGAGTACATAGACCCCTCTTTTACTGTTTTCCAAACTGTTTTGGGGTGAAACACATGTGCCTACTTGTTACTTTCGTGCTTTCCTGTTTTCACATCATGTACTTGCTATGTTCATTAGTACATTTATAGTACATGTTTTACATTACATTTCATGCTACGTATGTCTATTGTTGCATACTTAGTACAGGTCACATGCTACTTATGTCTATTTGATGCATACTTAGTACATTTGTTTTTCATCACATACTTACATTTTGGACGCATATTACATGATTTACATTGATCATGCATTTACACAGGACATAACTTTGATTTAAACCAAGTTTTACTTCAATATTATGTTCTTGTGCATATGGTTTAGTTGATGCATTTCACTAGCCATACATATCATTTTGGTTACATATTACATGATTTACATTTGACATGAACATTTTTACATCTTGATGGTTTGGTTTGATTAAGTGATTAAGTAACGATGCGTGTGTAATATGATACAAGCATGGTGGATACGCCGCTGGTACTTCCTATATATAAGTGTTTGTATGGTATTACATATCGTAGCGTTATTTGAATCATTTCAGTTTGATACATATAACATTTTATACAAATAACATACTTTTCACAAGACATTGTTTTACAAACAACTTATCTTATACAAACTCAGTTACATGGTTATTCATTTAACCATACATTATTCTTTTATCTATACATATCATCTGGACTTATTGATTTTCAAATGATTACAAAACAAAGCAAATTACAAGGTTCATGACTAAACATTTTCTCAAACATAAGTCATAAAACCTATTTTCACAAAACCTATGTATCTCACAGACATTTTTATGCTGACGTACCTATTTTCACATGTGTTTTTCAGGAGTTGTTGCATAAGATGATCAAGATACACATAGGCAGACTTGGGCTTTAGTGACAATAAAAGATGCAAGACTAGATAATTATGTTGTATTTCTTTGTTTGTTATGACATTGTAACACTTTTAATCAATAAAACGAAACTTCAATTGCCATGGATTTGAAACAATTAATTCTGTTACAACACTCCCCGACATTTCCGCCACGTTTTATATGTTCTACGTGGTCGGGGTGTGACACTAAGAACGCTTACAATGGTCCTTAGCACGAAAATTAGACTTGAGAAAGCTTCCTAGATGACCAGGATGCTTCAGAGATCAATTGAGAGCAAGATTCTTGAGAATTTTGAATGTGCAAGTCTGAATTATGAGATGAAGCACCTATTTATAGCAAGAGGGGGTTGTTTGAGATGAATCCAAGTGTCCCCAGGTGTTATATGATGCATACAAGTGTCTAGTGGTTTTACAAAACTGTTAATCTTGCTGCTGAATTCAAAACAGGTTGCAGAGAATCAAGAAAGATCTGCAGGTTGCATGCTGGGGCACCTGGCAGTTTTGCTGAAAAACAGTCACGCCAGGTGAAAGAGAATCCGTGAATAAGTTACTTATTCTAAATGTCCATAGTCGATCATACTTGTGGGAACAAATATGAATGTAAGACTATTATGAACTTGGATTGGTGGATATTCATTAGGTATGAATATAGAGCAAAGTGTTGCTGCCAATGTTCATAGATATTTATGGGATACAAATATTGGACTGACTCGCTCTCAAATATTACTGCATGGAATCATTTGTGATTGATCATAAGTAAATTAGAGTAAAGGAGAATATCATAGTATCCTCTAACCTGAGATATATATTGGGTCTTGATATTCACCAAATATTATACCTTGACTTAGTTCTTCGCTATCTGAAACATGACAGTACATAAGGCTAAGCTCAGGTGTGGTACAAGGTGATTGTGAGAGATGTATGTAGTCAAGAAGGGATTTGTTCCTCTTATTCGTTGAGAGTAAGATGTCTAAGGCCTGCTAAAGTTAAATCAACAGAGAGTGATCACTCTATGTCTCTGGATTGGACATGACATCTGTAACGAAAGGATAAATGATAGATTCACCTAAATCATGTTCAAGTAAGGGACTTGAAGGGAATGATGTCAGTATCTGTCACACCCCGACCACGTAGAACATACAAAACGTGGCGGAAACGTCGGGGAGTGTTGTAACAGAATTAATTGTTTCAAATCCATGGCAATTGAAGTTTCGTTTTATTGATTAAAAGTGTTACAATGTCTAAACAAACAAAGAAATACAACATAATTAACTAGTCTTGCATCTTTTATTGTCACTAAAGCCCAAGTCTGCCTATGTGTATCTTGATCATCTTATGCAACAGCTCCTGAAAAACACATGTGAAAATAGGTACGTCAGCATAAAAATGCCTGTGAGATACATAGGTTTTGTGAAAATAGGTTTCATGACTTATGTTTGGGAAAATGATTAGTCATGAACCTTGTAATTTGCTTTGTTTTGTAAATCATTTGAAAGAAGATAAGATCAGATGATATGTATAAATAAGAGAATAATGTATGGTTAAATGAATAACCATTGTAAAATGAGTTTGTATAAGATAAGTTGCTTGTAAAACAATGTATTGTAAAAAGTATGTTATTTGTATAAAATGTTCTATGTCATAAACTGAAATGATTCAAATAACGCTACGATATGTAATACCATACAAACACTTATATATAGGAAGTACCAGCGGCGTATCCACCATGCTTGTATCATATTACACATGCATCGTTACTTAATCACTTAATCAAACCAAACCACCAAAGTAATGTTTAACAATTGTAGAAATGTTTATGTATGGTCAAATACGGTTCACACGGTTCACAGATACAAACGGTTCACAGATACAAACGGATCACAGATACAAACGGTTCAAAATACAGTATAATGTGTTCACATGCTGGATGAGCATATGCAACAGAAATGTAATGTAAAACAATGTACTAAGCATGCACACAATGGACATACATAGCATAAGTGTAATGTAAAATGATGTACTAAGTAATGCACACAATGGGCACACCTAGCATAAGATGTAATGGAATCATGTACTATAATGTACTAACGAACATAGCAGGTATATGATGTGAAAACAGGAAAACATGAAAGTAACAAGTAGGCACATGTGTTCCACCCCAAAACAGTTTGGAAAACAGTAAAAGAGGGGTCTATGTACTCACTTGAGATTGTTCAGTAGTCCTAAGATAACCACCAAGCAATGCTAGAGATCTCGGAATTAAACGGCACCTAATATAGGTAACTATGTTAATAAACCGGACCTAAATCGGAAGATCGGATAGAATGAGGGTTTGTAAACCAAACGAGTGTAGAGACTCGTGTCATTTGGTTTTACAAAGCCTACATACTAAATGAAACCTAACATAAATGATTACGACCCATTACGACCCGTTTAGGTAGCTTATGCTACTTTAACGCGTCGTTCGCGTGAAACGCGTTCGGACCGCCTAACTAGTCCTATGACAAGTGTTATATGCCTAAACATGTTACATAATCAGTTATGTGACAAAAGTTTAGGTTACATAGGCTTAATTACCAATTATACATGAAAAGGGTATTCTGGTAATTTACCTAAGGCATATAAACTACCTATCATACAACTACTTAACGAAGCGACCATAAGGTATAACCTCGGAAGGTTATTCCCTATATACTATGGTCACCTAATGTATTTGGTCGGATCCTAATGATCGACCAAATGGGTCGGGTTCGAAGGTATAAGCGATTTATTAGATCGCTTACCCTACGACCCTAGACAACGTGGTAATCAGTAGGCATAGTCCCAAGGGACTATAACCAACGTGATTACACTCACGTTGAGAAGTTCAAACGAACTTCGCATTGACCATAAACTGGTCAACGCAGAATGTCAAACAAAGTTTGACTTTCAGACTCAAAAAGACTCGAAAAGCAATAAAAGAACGAAAGAATACTTACGAAGGGTCCCCGAATGCTAATCTCGATTCAAGAATCTCAGGTATGAAACAATGGTTTCAACTTAGAGTTTCTCAAATCAAAATTCTAGTGGTTTTGAAGCAATGGGGGGTGGGGTATTTATAGTTTTTGGGTAACCGTTAAGATCGTTTCATGGAAACCGTGCTCGAATCCTACCCGTACATGTGTTGCAAAGATGTGGTGACTAAAAATGGGTTCTTATCAGCTGACTAGACAAGTGTGAGTGTGTGGTTGAGGATTAAACAGCTGCAATCTGATGTTAAATACACTTAATCTGGTCTGGTTAGGCAGTCGCGTAGCGCTACTGCAAAGGCATTAGGCAGTCGCGCTACGCTAGCACCCCCCTGTTTCAGAAATGTTTCAAAAGTGGCAGAAATGGTCCCTGCACGTGTTTAAGGCCTTTTCAATGCGTTTGAACCCCGTTAACCTCATTTCAAGGCTCTAAAATGAAGTTAAAGTATAGGGAACTCAAAACATGCTCAAAAATATGCCGGATGATGGTTCGTTTGGTCGTACGAACGCGATGTTCGCTTAATTACGACGGAATGCGCATAAGCGCGAAAAACGATCCAAAATGCGTGGCGAATGGATTTTTCTCATGCCAAACACTAAAATAAAATATTATAGTTCTTACATAAATTTTTGGATGTCCGGATGTATTCAGGACGTGAGTTATGCGCGAGAATGCAAACTTGTGCACTTTTTGACGCTTTTAGTCCCTGAATGACCCAAAAGTTTATTTTAGCGCACCGAACCCCTCAAAGCCTATTTCTAAGCTATATAAAGGATATTTAAGGTGTGTTTAACTTATGGTCATGTTCCGGAATGTCTGTTACAGTTCAAATTGGCATACTTTCGCAGTTTGTCAAGTTTAGCCCTTGTAAGCGAATAAACTAAATTTTTTGCCATACCAAAGCCTTCAAAACTTATTTTTAAGTTATGTAAAGGTTACTTAAGGTATGTTAAGCCTATTTCACTATTCCGGAGTGTTCGTTGCATTAAACTGGTTATATTTCCGCATCAGTGCGCGTATAACCCTCCAGAAAGCGATTTAAAGCTTGAAATCGAACAAGAGTTGATATGTGTAAACGATACACATATTTTTACAAATCCCATGTATGAAATACAATATTTCATTGGTTTGGCATTTGTTTGATGGTTGAAGTGACACAGGTGTCACAGTCTCCCCTACTTTAGGAAATTTCGTCCCGAAATTTATTCGTAGGAGTCTATTTGTGACTTTGTGTCAAATAATCACCAGAGATATGTAAGGCATAATCCTGTCATTTCCTTAACGGACATTCTTTAGAACGAAAATGAACAGACGGAGTCATTTTCCTCAACGAGTATTCTTCAGAAGCGGAAATGAAGGAATAAACAACGGGGATTCATTTCCTCAATGGACAATCTTCAGAAACGTAAAATGAACTAACGGAGTCATTTTCAACGGTTACTTCATCAGAAATGGAAATGAAAAAGAGAATCAAACGGATATTCATTTTCTCAACGGACAAATCTTCAGAAACGAAAATGAACAAACGGAGTCATTTTCAACGGTTGCTTCATCAGAAATGGAAATGAAAAAGAGAATCAAACGGATATTCATTTCCTCAATGGACAAATCTTCAGAAACGAAAATGAACAAACGGAGTCATTTTCAACGGGTGCTTCCTCAGAAATGGAAATGAAAATGATAGACAAACGGATATCCATTTCCTCAACGGAAAATCTTCAGAAACGAAAATGAACAAACGGAGTCATTTTCAACGGGTGCTTCCTCAGAAATGGAAATGAATAGAGTTAACTTCTAGGCACATGACAAAACTCGCTGTGGTTTCTGTGCACTAAATTCCATAATTATGTATGCATCCATAATTACGTAATTCCTTGCACAGTTCGCACAGTTTGTCTTGTAATGTTCATAAGCACATAATCACATAGTTGTTTAATTGTTATTATCTTGTTATTGATTGTTATTAACTTGGCACCTCGTACTTCGTTTCTCTTGGAAGAAACGGGTACTTAGGATTTTCGTGGAAACGCAAGAGATCATAGAATGGGAAAATTTTAGGGGTAGTTTGTTCTTCAAAGAATACGGTTCCTTGATTGTCGGTATTGTAAGGGATATGTTGTTTATACTTGTCACCACATAAATACATTGTAATGCATATAAAAGATGTATTTATAAACAACGATAACAACTGTTTCTTGGATCTTGACAACTAAAGAAAATAATACATAAGGATTGATTATTTCTAAACAGCGTTGTCTTCCATTCGGTCAGATGCTCATCCCTGTGCTGGATTTGCATTAGCAAGCTTTGGGCAATTTCTTCGGAAATGACCCATCTCGCCACAGTTGAAGCAAGAACCTGGTAGAAAACGACCTTGAGCGGTATTGTTGCCAGCTTGGTTTGGTGCAGCTGCAGCTGGGCAGACTCTTGCTGTATGGCCTATAAGCCCACAAGTTTGGCATTTGCGGCACTTTACATTGGCATGATGATGGAGGCTACATTGGTTGCACAAGGGTGCAGTTCCATTGTATGGCTTCCTAGCAGGGGGTTGAGCTGGTTGGTTGGGGACGGCTTGATCATTGTGAGTAACCATGGCGAAGTTCTGAGAAACCTTTCGCTTCTTTGACTTTTTAGGGGATCCAGTCTGTTCATCCATGGTCTTTGATTCCTCGATTGGTTTCGATTCCTCGACCGGCTTCTTGTCACCTTTTCGGAAAAGTTTACCTTTCCTGATCTTTGATTCAGTCAAGGTTGCAGATAGCTCAATGGCCTGTCTAACTGTAGTAGGGTTGCTGCCAGTCACAATGTCTTATATTGAGTCAGGGAGGCCATCAATGTACTTTTCTATTGCCTTATCCAAAGGCGTGACCATGTTTGGGCATAACAGACTCAACTCCTCATAACGGTCCGTGTAGGCTCGATGCTCACCGCTGTCTTGCTCAAGATTGTCGAATTCCCTTTCCAAGGCCCTGATCTCATGACGAGGACAGAATTCCTTCATCATAAGGGTCCTAAGTTCAGCCCATGTCTGTGCTAGAGCAACTTCTGCACCACGATCTCTCATAACCCCGTTCCACCACGTAAGGGCTCTCTTCTGGAACACACTCGAAGCAAACTCGACCTTGCGATTGTCAGGACACTGCACATGGCGGAAAGTATTCTCAATGCTCTCGAACCATTGAAGAAGCCCAGTCGCTCCCTCAGAACCACTAAACTTGAGTGGTTTCGCCGAGTTAAAACTCTTGAAATTGCATGGACCATTGTTGTTGTTGTTGGCTAGATTCCATTGAGCAAAGAGGTTTGGGAATTGAGCAGCCATTTGCTGCGCAATGATTTCTGCCAGTTCGGCAGTCGCTATCTGGCTTTCACGTCGAGGAGGCATTCTAAAAGAGAAAACATGAAAGGAAACAAGTGAGAGAATTAGACGAAAAGAATGAGATGAAACAAATCTGATGAAAGCAAGGATAGTGGTCATTTGTTTGTTACTACAAAGCAACAAACGACCTCGGTGATTAATCAAAGTAAATAGGTCAAAAATAATGTATCGCGAAGACATGCTCGCCTATAAGTGAACACTCATCCCAAGAATTCCCAGGTAAGCACAACTGGTCTCGCGTCTGATGAGATGTATACGAAGTGCTTGCCTAGACAGAAAACCCAGAATACAGGCATTCACCCTTCCAGTTTGCACGTGTTCACATTATTTAAAACCCAAAACCTTGACGAGATTTTGAAAATTCAAAGGGGTTCAAAACCATATAACAGAGGGTTCAAAACCTTGTAATCAATCATCCTAGAACAAATGATTAGTTTTCAAAGCGGTTTCGAAAATTATGTTCTTGTTGTGGTCGTCACCTAAGGATAGGTGACGGTATTGTTTTATGACTAAACGCAAGTAAACTCGCGTTAGGGTCCTAAGAAGGATATAGACTAGGTCAAAGCATTACTAATAACCTAATTCCCTATAACCATTGGCTCTGATACCATCTTTTCTGTCACACCCCGACCACGTAGAACATACAAAACGTGGCGGAAACGTCGGGGAGTGTTGTAACAGAATTAATTGTTTCAAATCCATGGCAATTGAAGTTTCGTTTTATTGATTAAAAGTGTTACAATGTCTAAACAAACAAAGAAATACAACATAATTAACTAGTCTTGCATCTTTTATTGTCACTAAAGCCCAAGTCTGCCTATGTGTATCTTGATCATCTTATGCAACAGCTCCTGAAAAACACATGTGAAAATAGGTACGTCAGCATAAAAATGCATGTGAGATACATAGGTTTTGTGAAAATAGGTTTCATGACTTATGTTTGGGAAAATGTTTAGTCATGAACCTTGTAATTTGCTTTGTTTTGTAAATCATTTGAAAAACGATAAGATCAGATGATATGTATAAATAAGAGAATAATGTATGGTTAAATGAATAACCATTGTAAAATGAGTTTGTATAAGATAAGTTGCTTGTAAAACAATGTATTGTAAAAAGTATGTTATTTGTATAAAATGTTCTATGTCATAAACTGAAATGATTCAAATAACGCTACGATATGTAATACCATACAAACACTTATATATAGGAAGTACCAGCGGCGTATCCACCATGCTTGTATCATATTACACATGCATCGTTACTTAATCACTTAATCAAACCAAACCACCAAAGTAATGTTTAACAATTGTAGAAATGTTTATGTATGGTCAAATACGGTTCACACGGTTCACAGATACAAACGGTTCACAGATACAAACGGATCACAGATACAAACGGTTCAAAATACAGTATAATGTGTTCACATGCTGGATGAGCATATGCAACAGAAATGTAATGTAAAACAATGTACTAAGCATGCACACAATGGACATACATAGCATAAGTGTAATGTAAAACGATGTACTAAGTAATGCACACAATGGGCACACCTAGCATAAGATGTAATGAAATCATGTACTATAATGTACTAACGAACATAGCAGGTATATGATGTGAAAACAGGAAAACATGAAAGTAACAAGTAGGCACATGTGTTCCACCCCAAAACAGATTGGAAAACAGTAAAAGAGGGGTCTATGTCACACCCGACCACGTAGAACATACAAAACGTGGCGGAAACATCGGGGAGTGTTGTAACAGAATTAATCGTTTCAAATCCATGGCAATTAAGGTTTCGTTTTATTAATCAAACATGAGAGTTTACATTGTTTAAACAAGAAACAAAGAGTACATAACATAAATTAACTAGTTCTTGTCTCGTTTTAAGTCACTAAGGCACAGGTCCGCCTAAGTATGTCTTGATAAGTCCTATGCATCATCTCCTGAAAACACATGTGAAAATAGGTACGTCAGCATAAAAATGCCTGTGAGATACATAGGTTTTATGAAAACAGAATTCATGACTTATGTTTGAGAAAATGTTTAGTCATGAACCTGGTAATTTGCTTTGTCTTGTAAATCATTTGAAAAACGATAAGATCAGATGATATGTATAAATAAGAGAATGATGTAAGGTTAAATGGATAACCATGAAAAATGAGTTTGTATAAGATAAGTTGTTTGTAAAAACAATGTCTTGTGAAAAGTATGTTATTTGTATAAAATGTTATATGTCTCAAATTGAAATGATTCAAATAACACTACGATATGTAATACCATACAAACACTTATATATAGGAAGTACCAGCGGCGTATCCACCATGCTTGTATGATATTACACACGCCTCGTTACTTAATCACTTACTTAAACCAAACCAAACAATGTAAGATGTCTAACAATTGTAGAAATGTTTATGTATAGTCAAATACGGTTCACACGGTTCACAGATACAAACGGTTCACAGATACAAACGGTTCATAGATACAAATGGTTCACAGATATAAACGGTTCACATAGTCAAATGTTTACAACGGTTCACATAGTCAAATGTTTACAACGGTTCACATAGTCAAATGTTTACAACGGTTCACATAGTCAAATATTTACAACGGTTCACATAGTCAAATGTTTACAACGGTTCACATAGTCAAATAGTTATAAACGGTTCAAAAATGTAATGTAAAACGATGTACTAAGTATGTACACAATGGACATCCATAGCATAAAATGTAATGTAAAACGATGTACTAAGTAATGCACACAATGGGCACACCTAGCATGAAATGTAATGAAATCATGTACTATAATGTACTAATGAACATAGCAAGTATATGATGTGAAAACAGGAAAGCACGAAAGTAACAAGTAGGCACATGTGTTCCACCCCAAAATGTTTGGAAAACAGTAAAAGAGGGGTCTATGTACTCACTTGAGATTGCTCAGAAGTCCTAAGATAACCACCAAGCAATGCTAGAGATCACGAAATATCAAACGGCACCTAATATAGGTAACTACATTAATAAGCCGGACCTAAATCGGAAGATCGGATAGGATGAGGGCTCGTAAACCAAATGAGTATGGGAACTCATGTAGTATGGTTTAATAAAGCCTACATACTAAATGAAACCTAACCTAAGTGCTTGTGACCCATTACGACCCGTTTAGGTAGCTTATGCTACTTTAACGCGTCGTTCGCGTGAAACGCGTTCGGACCGCCTAACTAGTCCTATGACAAGTAATATATGCCTTAACATGTCTAATATGGTTGTCAAATCAGTTTAGATGTCAAAAGTTATGTTACATATGATTAAAACGAATTTCGGCATCAAAGGGGTATTTTGGTAATTTACCTAAGGCATATAAACTACCTATCATACCACTACTTAAACGAAGCGACCATAAGGTATAACCTCGGAAGGTTATTCCCTATATACTATGGTCACCTAAAGTGCTTGGTCGGATCCTAATGATCGACCAAACGGGTCGGGTTCGAAAGTATAAGCGATTGTTTAGATCGCTTACCTCACGACCCTATATAAGCACTAAACTAAAAGTGACGAGCTAAGCATGCTAAAACATGCTTAACTAAGTTTAGAAAACAGGTTTGGTATCAAACAAACGGTTTTGATACCCCTAAGTAGTTTGGTTACAAAATACGCAAGAATACGTATTCTGACCGAAACTACGGCTCGTCACTGAGCCTAGATAACGTGGTAATCAGTAGGTATAGTCACTAGGGACTATAACCATCGTGATCACGCTCACGTTATGAAGTTCAAACGAACTTCGCATCGACCATAAACTGGTCAATGCAGAAAGTCAAACAAAGTTTGACTTTCGGACTCGAAAAGCAATAAAAGAACGAAGGAATACTTACGAAGGGTCCCCGAATGCTAATCTAGATCAAAATAGCTCACGAATGAAACAAAGGTTTCAACTTAGAGCACAAATGATCAGGTTCTTGTGAGAAAAGAAGTGAAATGGGTTGGGTATTTATAGTTTTCGGTCCACCGTTAAGATCGTTTCTTGGAGAAGAGGGAATGATCTAGCCCGTACACTTGTCACAATGTTGTGGTAACTGAATTTGGCCACCATAAGAGTTTAACAAGTGGCACTTGACCTTTGGGAGGGGTTAAAGGCTGTTAACTGCTGTTTAAAAACGATTTGCTGCATCTGGCCCAGGCTAGCGCACCGTTACAATGAGAGTGTAGAGGTGCGCTAGGCCTTAGTTTGGCAGATTTACAATTTTGGTCCCTGTCATGCATTCAGCCCATTTTCGACACGTTTAAGGCCCGTTAACCCCATTTCAAAGCTCTAAAATGAAGTTAAAGTATTGGGAACTTAAAACATGTTCAAAAATATCTCGGATGTCAGTTCGTTTAGCCGTACGGTTGCGATGTTCGGTTAATTACGATGGAATGCGCACAAGCGCGAAAAACGATCCAAATGACGCAACGAATGAATTTTTCTCATGCCAAACACTAAAATAAAATATTATAGTGCTTACATAAATTTTTGGATGTTCGGATGTATTCAGGACGTGAGTTATGCGCGAAAGTGCAAACTTGTGCACTTTTTGACACTTTTAGTCCCTGAATGACCCAAAAGTTTATTTTAGCACACCGAACCCCTCAAAGCTTATTTCTAAGCTATATAAAGGATATTTATGGTATGTTTAACTTATGGTCATGTTCCGGAATGTTCGTTACAGTTCAAATTGGCATACTTTCGCAGTTTGTCAAATTTAGTCCCTGTAAGCGAATAAACTAGATTTTGCCATACCAAAGCCTTCAAAACTTATTTCTAAGTTATGTAAAGGTTAATTAAGGTATGTTAAGCCTATTTCACTATTCCGGAGTGTTCGTTGCATTAAACTGGTTATATTTACGCATCAGTGCGCGTATAACCCTCCAGAAAGCGATTTAAAGCTTGAAATCGAACAAGAGGTGATATGTGTAAACGATACACATATTTTTTTATAAATCCCAGGTATGAAATACAATATTTCATTGGCTTGGTATTTGTTTGATGGTTGAAGTGACACAGGTGTCACAGTCTATGTACTCACTTGAGATTGTTCAGTAGTCCTAAGATAACCACCAAGCAATGCTAGAGATCTCGGAATTAAACGGCACCTAATATAGGTAACTATGTTACTAAACCGGACCTAAATCGGAAGATCGGATAGAATGAGGGTTTGTAAACCAAACGAGTGTAGAGACTCGTGTCATTTGGTTTAACAAAGCCTACATACTAAATGAAATCTAACATAAATGATTACGACCCATTACGACCAGTTTAGGTAGCTTATGCTACTTTAACGCGTCGTTCGCGTGAAACGCGTTCGGACCGCCTAACTAGTCCTATGACAAGTGTTATATGCCTAAACATGTTACATAATCAGTTATGTGACAAAAGTTTAGGTTACATAGGCTTAATTACCAATTATACATGAAAAGGGTATTCTGGTAATTTACCTAAGGCATATAAACTACCTATCATACAACTACTTAACGAAGCGACCATAAGGTATAACCTCGGAAGGTTATTCCCTATATACTATGGTCACCTAATGTATTTGGTCGGATCCTAATGATCGACCAAATGGGTCGGGTTCGAAGGTATAAGCGATTTATTAGATCGCTTACCCTACGACCCTAGACAACGTGGTAATCAGTAGGCATAGTCCCAAGGGACTATAACCAACGTGATTACACTCACGTTGAGAAGTTCAAATGAACTTCGCATTGACCATAAACTGGTCAACGCAGAAAGTCAAACAAAGTTTGACTTTCAGACTCGAAAAGACTCGAAAAGCAATAAAAGAACGAAAGAATACTTACGAAGGGTCCCCGAATGCTAATCTCGATTCAAGAATCTCAGGTATGAAACAATGGTTTCAACTTAGAGTTTCTCAAATCAAAATTCTAGTGGTTTTGAAGCAATGGGGGGTGGGGTATTTATAGTTTTCGGGTAACAGTTAAGATCGTTTCATGGAAACCGTGCTCGAATCCTACCCGTACATGTGTTGCAAAGTTGTGGTGACTAAAAATGGGTTCTTATCAGCTGACTAGACAAGTGTGAGTGTGTGGTTGAGGATTAAACAGCTGCAATCTGATGTTAAATACACTTAATCTGGTCTGGTTAGGCAGTCGCGTAGCGCTACTGCAAAGGCATTAGGCAGTCGCGCTACGCTAGCACCCCCCTGTTTCAGAAATGTTTCAAAAGTGGCAGAAATGCTCCCTGCACGTGTTTAAGGCCTTTTTCGATGCGTTTGAACCCCGTTAACCTCATTTCAAGGCTCTAAAATGAATTTAAAGTATAGGGAACTCAAAACATGCTCAAAAATATGCCGGATGATGGTTCGTTTGGTCGTACGAACGCGATGTTCGCTTAATTACGACAGAATGCGCATAAGCGCGAAAAACGATCCAAAATGCGTGGCGAATGGATTTTTCTCATGCCAAACACTAAAATAAAATATTATAGTGCTTACATAAATTTTTGGATGTCCGGATGTATTCAGGACGTGAGTTATGCGCGAGAATGCAAACTTGTGCACTTTTTGACGCTTTTAGTCCCTGAATGACCCAAAAGTTTATTTTAGCACACCGAACCCCTCAAAGCCTATTTCTAAGATATATAAAGGATATTTAAGGTGTGTTTAACTTATGGTCATGTTTTGGAATGTCTGTTACAGTTCAAATTGGCATACTTTCGCAGTTTGTCAAGTTTAGTCCTTGTAAGCGAATAAACTAAATTTTTTGCCATACCAAAGCCTTCAAAACTTATTTCTAAGTTATGTAAAGGTTACTTAAGGTATGTTAAGCCTATTTCACTATTCCGGAGTGTTCATTGCGTTAAACTGGTTATATTTCCGCATCAGTGCGCGTATAACCCTCCAGAAAGCGATTTAAAGCTTGAAATCGAACAAGAGTTGATATGTGTAAGCGATACACATATTTTTACAAATCCCATGTATGAAATACAATATTTCATTGGTTTGGCATTTGTTTGATGGTTGAAGTGACACAGGTGTCACAGTATCAAAACACTTAATTAGAGTCGGTAGTCGTTGTTTGTCGCGTCTGATCATCGGTTGCGTAAAAAGTGCGTAAATTGCTTCGTTTTCCGTTTTAATCCGATTTCGACTACAAATACTAAAATTTAATTACGAATCTAAATATATCATAAAGTTTCAGTTTTGAAGGTAATACGCGTATCCGATGCTTCTGTTTCATTGTCGGTGCATTCCTCTAGTCGCCTATTTCGTTCACGTTTGCGATTTGTGAGGTTCGAAGGCACGATAAATTCGCAAAACCTAATTTATAAGTATAAAATATTCGTATAAAATTCGTATTTGTTGTCATTTTCAGTATAATTTTGGGTTTCAGTTTGTTACCATTTAATATTTAACAGATTTTCCTCAGATCATTATACGCGCACTGTAAAGCCGATTAGACGTTCCTTGACATAGTAAAGGCCTAATTAAGTTAATTTGTGTCTAGTTACACTACTTAAAATTGTCTAATCATTTATTAATCACGTAATTAAAAGCCGTAAATCTCCAGTTGTCACACGAACTACTGGGCTACTCGTCCGAATTGACAATTCGCATTCGCACGAATTGGTTTAACCATTTGGACGAAAGGGTTAAAAGTTTTTTGTTGGTAATATTGTCACATTCGTACAAAAGGAGTTATCATGTTCACACGAAAGAGCTCAACTTGTTGTCAGATTTTTCATACTTGACACATTTGCACGAGAGAGACATTCCCTCTCGCACGAAAGTGATTTCTCATTTCAAAAAGTTTGGTTTGACCGTTTGTTGATTTTTGCAGGTGTTGAACATGGATTTCGAGTTTTATAATGTGTTTGCAACAATGCCTGATTGGGTGGCTCAGACATTAAAGTTTGAAAATGAACATGGAACACAATCAAAACCACCTAAATTGATGAATATAGATGAATATAAAAAATAGGAAGAATGGTTTACAAATTGGGTTCAAGCTTACCATATGGGATGTTGGTATGCAATCTTAATTGAATATGATGAACATTAGGGGATGATGGTCAAAAGAAATCACTGATGGCTTATAACAAAGAGGAAAAACCTAAATTCAATCTGGAATGCATTGAAACATAAATTTAAAAGAAATGAGCAGGTGATGAAAGCAAGAGAGTGTTAATGAAAAAGGAATTTGAAAAATTCACAAGTCTGAAAGGCGAAACAGTAAAACAATTTATTGAAATATTTTGTTATTTGATTAAAGAATTGAGATTGTTAGGAATTGAAAAGAATCGGGAAGAGTTAGTAGACAAGCTCGTTGATGCACTTCCAAACGAAAATGATTGGTCTACGTTTACTTTGGTTGTGAAAAACAGTCTTGAATACACGACCATTGGTTTTAACGTGTTAATTCAAGAAACTGGAAGCACACGAGTTACAATTAAGAAAAGCGGTAATGTTACAGAATGAACAACAAGATGTGTGTATGTACTACAGATGTGGTAGTTCTTCAGATATTCAAAGCCAAAAAGTACAGACAGTGTATAGTGCAGATAGTTCATCAGGATTTTCTGGTTTTCCAATAAACAGCAACTAAAGCGGCAGTGGATTTGGAACATTCTCGAGCAATGAATCTAATTTCTCAACTCCAAATTCAAAGTCATCAAAGGGATCAAACTCACCTTCAAACAAAAATTCACAGTTCTTGAGAAAAAAGAAGATTTTTTAAACAAAACTTTTGTCGAAGTTGCTGAAAAAGAAGAATTTCTTGCACAAAAAATACAAAGAAGCAGTTGAATATGAAGAGTTTTTTAAGTCAAACTCATTCAGAGTTTGAGAAAAAAGAACTGTTTGTGAGACAAAATTGCAAAGAAATTCTTGAAAAAGAAAAAGTTTGAATCAAAAAGAAAATGATTTGATACAAAAATGCTGTAAATTTGGAAACGAAAATGAAATGTTGAAGCAAAAGTGTTCAGTTAAATGCAATGAGTGTGTTCAAAAAGACAAAAATGTTTAAGAATTGCAAAAAAACACAATGATGTGCTGAAATTTGATTATTTCAAGACGAAAGAAGCATATGATAAGATAAGTAGTATTATGAAACAACTTGATGAAAGAAACATAAAGGATGCTGAAACAATCAAACTTCTTCATAGCAATTGATAGTGAATTTCTATCTTGACCAAATTTCTTTGCTTAAACATGAATTGGCCGAAACCGATAAGAAAAACAAAAAAAAATGATGAGTTACAATGCTTCATCATACATTCTTGAACGTATCTTTCAAATTCTAACTAAAGAGAATAAATCTGATAGAAAAATGTTAACAATGGCAAAAAGCCAAAGTATCATCAGGTTCCACCTCCAATGATGGAAAATTATTGTCAAAGACAATTTGAGGAGATGGAAAAGGTGCTGAATATTAAATTAAAATCTTTTTCAAATGAAGTTGATCAGCTGCCTGATGATATTGATGTGACTTACACCAAATCTGATGTTGGTGAATCAGAATTGGTAAATGATGTTGTAGAAAAGGTTTTTGATGGAGAAACAGAAAATGTTTTCACCAATAATGAAAATTCCACATCACAAATTGAGGATGAAGAAAGTTTTAACAAGAATTATCTAAAAAATTCAAAATCTGATTTAAAAAAAAGATGATGATCCAATAATGTTGGCATATCAAATGGTTGGATCTGACAAATTATTTTCAGATATTAAATTTCTGATTCAAAATGTGATTGTGGAAAAGATCAAAAAGTGTTCAAATTGGTGGAAATTGAGTTTTCTGAAGTTGAGAGTCTTGTAGGAAAAGCAAGAAACTTGAAGGACGAGAAAGCTTTTTATAACAAACCAAATGGCTCACATTATCAGAAGAAAAATACAAGAGCTGGTTTGGGTTATAAAAAGAAGAAAAATCAAAAGAAAAAAAATTAAAAGCCAAATTTTCAGAAAAAGATTAACTTTGTTCATTGAACAAGTTCAGAAAAAGAGAAAGAATTCCAATTTAGTCGTCAAACTAATGAAGAATTATATGCTCAAAAGTGTGACATTTGTGCTTTTGTAATCATTATACAACTTCGAACAACTTTATTATCAATAAAACATTGTGTTTTAATTTCAAGATTTTGTAATTTCATATGATATTTGCACATTTTCAATCTTTGTCCAATTTTAAGTTCTTAAACTTTTTCTGGAAAGTTATACGTAAACTGTTACGTAAACATAATCAGTTTAACGCAACGTACACTCCGGAACAATGACATAAGCTAAACATACCCTAAATATCCTTTACATAACTTAGAAATAAGTTTGGAAGGGTTCGGTATGTCAAAAACAAGTTTATTCATGCACAGAGACTATTTGCAACAAACTGCGAAAGTCTGGCGATTCGTGTATTTCTTAATACGGAACAAGTAAGCACATCCAAAAAATTTGTAATCATTAAAATATTGTATTTTAGTGATGAGAATGCAAAAATGTCCTTCGTTGCATAATTTCGATCGTTTTCACATCCGTTTGAGTGTTCGTCATAATTAAGCAAAAAACGCGACCGTACAGCTGAACGAACCGACATCTGTCACACCCCGGCCGCGTAATACAACAAACCGCGACGGAAACGTCGGGGAGTGTCGTAACAGAATCATTGTTTCACAACACATGGTAATTGAAGTTTTGTTTTTGTTTCATTAATAGACTCGTTGTTTGATACAAACCAAATATGTACAACAGTTGTCTTTCAAGTTTTAAGTCACTAAAGCCCGCATCCATCCTATGTGAAGCATAAAATCAACAATCGTCACATCATAGAACCTGAAACTATGTAAAAACAGTCAGCATAAAAATGTCGGCGAGTACATAGGTTTTGTATGTCAAATTCATGGCTTTGAATCCACATTGCAATACGAGAGTTGTCGAGTAGGTACCTTGAAATCAAAAAGTGTTTGATATTGCAATATGTTTTATCAACTTTACAAGTTAATATATGTAAAACCAAAACCATTCTTGCCATGAATCTTGACTGAAAACATATGTCTTTGTAAAACCAAGTAGTAAATCGTCTTTGAAAGTAAACATTGTATGGTTTATATTTTTAAGTAAACCTCGTAGTGTGACATCATTTTGAAAACATTCGTCCAAGTGAACTAGATAACGCTACAACATGTAATGTGATAAAAGAACTTATATAGAGGAAGTACCAGTGGCATATCCACCATGCTTTTATCAAATTACACACGCCTCGTTACCTAATCACTTACCATAAACCAATCGTCCAAATTGTTCAAATTGTTCAAATCGTTCAAATCGTCCGTGTTATAAACCGTCGTTCAATCGTCCGTGTTTTAATTGTGAAATACAACTTTTGGTCGTTCTTTAAAGAATACATTCAAACCTGTGTGACTCGACTATACCACCCATGGGGTATCTTTAATAGGCCCTGAAAGACCTCTTTAACATTGACTAACAATGTGACAACTGTCAAAAATCCAGGTATCCGTACAATTAATTAACCATGATTAGTGCCTAATGACTGTGCTGAATTACAATTAATTACTTTCTGATTACTGCATCATACTCATATTTGCACTACATATTGCATAATGTCTCATCATTATTTACATGCAAACCACATTGACATAAATGATGCACAAAGCACAGTTAGCACATTTAGCGGATAACTCAGAAAAATGCTGACGGGGTTCAGTACATAGACAGATGTTGTTTTGAGACACAGTATGAGCCAGAAACTAAGTACTACACTAGTATGGTGTGTAGGGAAGTAAGGACCACAAAACTGCATTCCTAAGTGATAACTTAAGTGCCGAAAAGTGCCTAAAACCCACATAAAGTGCTGAATTCAGCAAAAATCAGCTTTTTAACAAGCTAGTAACATGCAAAAATATGACTAAATGGTCCTGAATGCTTTCCTAAGTGTCGGGAATTAGGGTACATAAAGAACACTAAACGGTAAAGTTTAACACTTTAACGAACCGGTATCTAACCGAACAACCGGACACTACCCGAAACACCAAAATTACAGTAGAAGCATTGTTTTAATATTTCTGAGCTAGTTATAATCCCCGAACACCCTAACACACTACATAACACATAATACACATAACACCTAACCAACACACTTAGAATCTAACTAGATTGCTTAATCATCCATTACAACCCAACCCTATACCCCCCCCCCATGGTGGATGGTCACAAGGGTGTGGCCCACCCTTGATTTCCTTAATCTTATTTAATTTGTTGAAAG
Organism: Helianthus tuberosus; assembly: GCA_030545235.1. NCBI lineage: Eukaryota > Viridiplantae > Streptophyta > Magnoliopsida > Asterales > Asteraceae > Helianthus > Helianthus tuberosus. Next base: position 111,640,730 of record CM060411.1, on the reverse strand, counting down.
ATCATGTTTAGTACTTAAGAGACATATTATCCAATGGTTAAAGGATTAACATGGTTATAAGATGATCTTGATCTCAAATCTCACACACACTAAACACACACTACTCCCTCTCCTTCCTCCCGTCTTCTTCTCCGCCGAAACCATCCACCACACCACCACCGTCATCCAACATTGTTCATCCAATCCAAGTTCATCACAAGGTGCTAGAAGGTGTCTAAAGAAGCTTGGAGCTCTTGGAGATTGAAGGACCACTTCCATTTGCTTTTATCCATCACATTTGTCACCTTCATATTCTTGTGTTCTTCCCTAGCCCTTGTGCTAGTAGTAAGCTTCTTGTCACTTGAATTTACTTCTTGTTTAGTTCGTTAAAAGATGATATGTGATGCAAATCATGAAGAACACTAAAGAACATAATCATGAAACTTGAACATAAGCTTAATAACATAAGAACACATATTGTTTAGTGTTGTTTTGCTTCTTGATGATTGATTGTTTGTGTTTGTGATGTTAGACATCATATGAAACCTACTAGATTGTGATTAAACACATGATCTAGTAAGTTAAGATGATGATCTTGTGAAAGACCAAGATGATCATACTTTATGTAGACATGAACTTGAATGATAAAATTTGTTTTCATATGTGATGATGATTTAAACAAAATACAAGTCTTGTAGGTGGATGATTTCCAAAATAGTTTTCCCAAGAAACTAAGTTAAATAACAAGATTTACATAGACTCGGTTCTTACATAAACAAACACTATTTTTAGGGGTTAAACAAGTGTAGAAACACTTGTGTAACAAAAAGATTATATAAAGAAGCCTCTTTAGAAAATGTGTTTGGAAGTTGTAAACACCCAACTTCTTTAAAAATGGAGTTTTTAAAGAAGTAAATACATTTTTAAGGGTAACAAGGCCTACTTAACAACATAGTAAGTTACTACAAGTTTTTACAAAAAGTTCAAGTTCATGTTGTTGTATAAATTGTATAATTTTGGCACTTGGTAAGTGTTGATTGAATTGTTGATTGTTGAGATGATTTTAAAAGAAAATGATATGCTTTAATAGCATGAACACCTCCATTTTTAGGGGAAACTATGGCAAAATTTTCTAAAAATATAAACACTTAGAAAAATATTTTCAAACAAGTATTTATAAGTGTGTTTTAACCATGAGTTTCCATATAAACTTTGCCATAATTTTTGTTACAAAAATACAAATATTGGAGGTTATTTTTTATAAATACAAATGGATAAATATATGTATTTAGAATATATATATATATACATTAAAGACATGATGTGTGTGATTATTTGTATACTTTGTGTATTAGTTATATTATTTTAGGATTTGAAATAATATAACTTAACAAAATACCAATAAATTACCATCCAAAATAATACCAAAAATCTCATGGAATAAAAATATAAGTTACACATATAATATTGGGAAACCGAACCAAAGAATGTAACTTACAAGATAATCCGGAAAATACGTTTATAAATATATTTTTGGTAAATAATATTTTGGACACAAGGAAGGAAAATATGATTTTCATAAATATCACAAAGTTATATTATATTTTTGACAAGAGGGAAACATATATTTTGGCGATTAAAAATATATATGTTTTCTTGGAATTACTAGGAAATATAATATTTTTGGGAAAAAAATATATATTTTCTTGGATAAATTTGAAATACATTATTTTTGGGATAAAAATAAGTTTATATATATTTTCTAAGTGAGACTTGAAAATATATTATTTTGGAACTACAAATACAAGAATACGAATACACATGTATGAGATACCCCCATCCTTGGGAAGGAAATGCGAATATAAATACTTGAGGAGTATTATTACAAAAATATTGTTTAACAAATATTCCAAAATTTATAAATATAATTTAAGTTAAAATATTAATTATTTTGACAATAATTATATAAGTTGGAATGATATCAATAACGTAACTCAAAAACATTAAAACCAAGACAAGGCACGACCCGTTCGTCTAATAGACGTTAGTACATTGTAGGTAGTCGTGTTTGCTGAAGGGATTTGAGTTACGAGTACCAAAGACGCAAAGACTGTGAGTTCATGTCCCCCTTTTCTTTAAACTATATTGTTTATTAACTTCGGGGGTGAAATACATGTTACAAAAGGATTACATACAAATACAATTGGTATGGCTAGCCTAGGAAAGTACCATAGATCATGTGAATGGGTAGGCGCATACTTAAGACCATCAATCCTCTTGTTAGGACCGAGGGGCATGAGTGATAGATCTATTTGGGTGTAGCGAGCCCACACCCATGAGGACCATGGTGACCCATAGGGTGACTATGTCTTATAGCCGGAAGCCCGGTACAAATTTGCTAGGTTTGAGCCTTCCAACACCGTCACACATATCAGTGGCCTTGCAAGCCATTGGTGATCTTTTCCTTGTTTACTTTCATACCGGGATTTACAAACATACATACATACATACAATGAACACAAAGGTTTTATACATACATATACACAAACACATGAACTCCCTCAACTTTTGTTGATGTTTTTAAACTACATGTATTTCAGGGAATTAAGTGGATCTGGCGGGTGTTTGCATGTTCAAGCTGCGTTATGAATAAAAAGATGTCATCCGAGGTCGCTAGGGTTTAGGAGATGTATCTTAATCCTGGACGAGATACATGGTTCTAAACTTGGTTTTATTTAAGGTCTTTTGTCGAGTCTTCGTGAACTCATTTAAACATGTTGTGGTTTGTAATTTAAGTATGGAGTCTACGTTTCAGACAAGTATGTTATGGTCTTTCCAAACTTAAATTTATGGATGAACATATTATGGTTTTATCATATAGTATTGTTATGATTGAATGCTATGGTATTAAGGAAGTCACACCATAATCACGCTTTCGCAAAAGTCAGGGTGTGACAGCTTGGTATCAGAGCTTCGATCATAGCGAACTAGGATTCTTTCTCGAGTCTAGACTACGATCATTAGGGCTCTCACGAAAATGTTTTCATGACATATTTTCATTGCATACATGAAACGCCCAGATCCAGGAAATAAACATTTTTACAAATAAAAGACACAAAATACACTTCAAGGAATTCGTTTATATTTCAGTCTGAGAGACTGGGTAGTGCAGTCTGAGAGACTGGGTAGTTCAGTCTGAGAGACTGGGAAGTTAGTCTGAAGAGACTAGTTGGGGCAGTCTGAGAGACTAGTTGGGACAGTCTGAGAGACTGGGGAGTTTAGTCTGAGAGACTAAGTAGTTCAGTCTGAGAGGCTGGGTGGGATAGTCTGGGAAGACTAGGATGAATACATGCATACATTGTTATTGGTTACATGCTTATTTGATTATTGTTGATATATGTGCATATGTTATGATTGTTTTGTTACAGACATTATGTCCTCATCTGAGAGTGGACTGTCAGACACTGTAGACCCCATGGCCATTGTTTTGGATGACGAGATTGTCCCAGACCCTGAGATTTTTACCTCTGACACTGAGAGTGACAATGACGATGACTTTCAGCCTTTTGCATTACCCAATTTTGGCGACGATGTACCGCATGCTGATGGTTTATTCGACGAGGATCCTTTTCTTGTTCCTATTCCTGACCAGGACCATCTCATCCTTGGACATCCCGATGATGAGCATGTCGTGGTTCCGATCCTCTCCCCTTTGCCTCTTGCTGCATTTCCTCTCGAGGATCTGCCTTTTGATTACATGTTTGATGATGATGTTGATCTTTTCATTGATGGTCCCCCTGATGCTGCTCAGGGAGATGGAGTTCCAGCTGATGATGGTATTGTTGTTCCACTTATTTAGATTCCTGTCGTTGAGATTTCATCTGATCATTCTGGTCCTGATTCTTTGGAGTGTGTATCATCCACTACTTTGCATGTACTGGGATTGCAGCGTTACCCCATTAATTATGATTCAGACATAGCCATGTCTGTTGCACCTGTTATTCCACACGACTTTGATCATGACTTTGAGTTTGATGATGAGCCTGGGCATGAGATTGACTTTGTTCCTGATGATCAGCCTTTCGATGCACCCACTGATCATGTGATGGATCCCGCTGATCCTGAGATGATACCGGCCGATCCTGAGCCGATGCCTGCTGAGCCTGATCTGGCCCCAGCACCTGAGCCTTTACATGATATTGACCTCGTACCTTTTGGCGTACCTGACATCGCCCCACTTGTACCCGATCCAATCCCTACACCCGTTGACCATGTGGCTTTTGCTGATCAGATAGACCCCAGATATGCATTCACCCACAATGGGTGGATAGAGGATGATGACGATGACATGCCTCCTTTTGTTGAGCCTGTTACTCCCCCACCTGCACCTACACATGCACATGTTGACGTTGCCCTGTTTCACCCACATTTGTCTGATATACACCGCACTGACCTGCCGATCACATTCTTACAGGATATCCCCTCCACCCCGTCCAGGGGAAGGTCTGTCGAGTCAGCAGCCCAGCCATATTCCACACGTGTCAGCCGCATTTCCTTTCATGCCACAGTTTACACCTGCTACTACTTCTGCACCATCAGGCGAGCCACTCATATGGTTTCCGCCGAACACTATGCCAGTTTCTGATCCATATCATCCTTCACATTTCACTGGTTACATGAGGGATGACTTACTCCTGTCGTTACAGCTTCAACAGGAGATTTTGTGTCGTAGAGTCATGGAGCTTGAGAGGATTCCACGTCCTCCACCTTGTACATGTCAGTCACCTTTCGCGACTCCACCTGCTCCTCTTCTACCTTACCCAGATTTTGACGTTCGATTTCTTACTATGGAGCAGCAGATCAGCTGTTGCGACTCGCTTATAGCCTTGAGGAGGAGCTAGCGCATCTGCGCATCTTGCTTTTCGTTCCTCCACCTCCTCCTCCAGCACCATCAGCATAGCCGGTTTTTGGTTTTATGCAGGTAGCTGCTTTTGATGAGAGTGTCGCTATTGAGCCCAGCATGCACAGCCTTTTGAAGACCACTTTTTGATTTTATAACTGTTGTAGTTTGATGGATATTTTGGACAAGGGTAGTGTGACCCTATAGTCCCTTTTGATGTGATATGATACATTTGTGGAACGTGTAAAACTGTATTTGTGGTCGATGATTTATAGAAGCTCAATCGCAATATTCTCATTATATACATTGTTGAATTATACATTGGTGATATAAATGTGATGTTATGTGTTTACTTGCGTTGATAAATGTTATTACATACATGTACTACATATTTATATGCCTAAGACCTGACCTATACAATCTTCTTTTAGAAGATGCCTCCTCGAAGAGTCAACCAACTGCCCACGACTAAGGCCGAGTTACAAGAACAGATTTGACGAGCGATAGCACAACACGAGGCCTTACGCTCCGAACATAGCACAGGTACCTCGGGAAGCAACCCACCTCTTGGTAATGTTTAAGTCACTAAAAGACACATTACGTTACTTTTGGATATTCCGTGTGCGTTCGCTAATGCTTTATGTGAATGATGTTGCTTGTATAGGCTGCACCTATAAGCAATTTCTAGACTGTCACACCCCGACCACGTGGAACATACAAAACGTGGCGGAAACATCGGGGAGTGTTGTAACAGAATTAATGTTTCAAATCCATGGCAATTGAAATTTCGTTTTATTCATTAGAAGTGTTACAATGTCTTAACAAACAAGGAAATACAACATAATTAACTAGTCTGCATCTTTTATTGTCACTAAGGCCCATGTCCGCCTAAGTGTATCTTGATCAATCCTATGCTTCATTTCCTGAAAAACACATGTGAAAATATGGTACGTCAGCATAAAAATGCCGGTGAGATACATAGGTTTTGTGAAAATAGGTTTCATGACTTATGTTTGAGAAAATGTTTAGTCATGAACCTTGTTATTTGCTTTGTCTTTAAATCATTTGAAAAACGATAAGATCAGATGATAAGTATAAATAAATGTAAGGTTAAATGGATAACCAAGTAAAATGTGTTTGTATAAGATAAGTTGTTTATAAATCAATGTCTTGTGAAAAGTATGTTATTTGTATGAAATGTTCTATGTCTCAAACTGAAATGATTCAAATAACGTGACGACATGTAATACCATACAAACACTTATATATAGGAAGTACCAGCGGCGTATCCACCATGCTTGTATCATATTACACACGCATCGTTACTTAATCACTTAATCAAACCAAACCAAACAATGTAAAATGTTCATGTCAAGATGTAAATCATGTCAAAATGTCTATGTCAAATATCCAAGTCAAATGTCTATGTCAAATATCCATGTCAAATGTCTATGTTTAAACCAATAGTCAAAAGTCCTTGTATAAACCATGTCAAATGTTGATAGTCCAAAAGTAGTCAAGTAATGTATAACCAAAATGATATGTATGGTAAGTAAAATTTAGACTACTTAAACCATAAGTAAAAATGAACAAAACAAAGTATTGAAGTAAAACTTGGTTTAAATCAAAGTTATGTTTTGTAGAATAATGCATGCTTTACTGATACAAACACTTATACAGTATGTTAAACGCAAACATTCAAGCCTTGAGACAGTCGGATGACCCTTTCAGTCAAGGTTATCAAAAGAATTGTATTCGGATTCAGTCATTCCTTACATCCAAACAAACCCGGGATGTCAGGAATGGGATTTGTCAAGTCCTATGGTACCACTACTTACTCCCGAGCGGCGTAGCAAATGTTAATGAATGTTATATAGACCCGTTAAACAAACCAAATGTCATACCAAAATGTAAGCATGAGATGAAGATAATGTACCTAGTATGCTAGAGTAAACATACAAGGTAGAGTTGTAAAACAATGTGTCCATATGTTACTGGAACATATGCAACAGAGATGCAATGTAAAATGATGTACTAAGTATGCTAATTTAACATACAAAGCAGAAAAGTCATGTAAATCAATGTGCTTAGCATGTTATCAGTCAACATACATAGCAGAAAAGTCATGTAAATCAATGTGCTTAGCATGTTATCAGTCAACATACATAGCAGAAAAGTCATGTAAATCAATGTGCTTAGCATGTTATCAGTCAACATACATAGCAGAAAAGTCATGTAAATCAATGTGCTTAGCATGTTATCAGTCAACATACATAGCAGAAAAGTAATGAAATCATGTACTATAATGTACTAACAAACATAGTCGGTATATGATGTGAAAACAGGAAAGCAGGAAAGTAACAAGTAGGCACATGTGTTTCACCCCAAAACAGTTTGGAAAACAGTAAAAGAGGGGTCTATGTACTCACTTGAGATTGCTCAGGAGTCCTAAGATAACCACCAAGCAACGCTAGAGATCACGGAAATCAAACGGCACCTAATATAGGTAACTATGTTAATTAACCGGACCTAGATCGGAAGATCGGGTAGCATTAGGGTTTGTAAACCAAACGAGTGTGGAGACTCGTGTGATATGGTTTAACAAAGCCTACATACTAAATGAAACCTAACATAACTGCCTACGACCCATTACGACCCGTTTAGGTAGCTTATGCTACTTTAACGCGTCGTTCGCGTGAAACGCGTTCGGATCGCCTAACTAGTCCTATGACAAGTGTTATATGCCTAAACATGTTACATAATCAGTTATGTGACAAAAGTTTAGGTTACATATGCTTAATTACCAATTATACATGAAAAGGGTATTCTGGTAATTTACCTAAGACATATAAACTACCTATCATACAACTACTTAAACGATGTGACCATAGGGTATAACCTCGGAAGGTTATGCCCTATACTAGGGTCACCTAATGTATTTGGTCGGATCCTAATGATCGACCAAACTGGGTCGGGTTCGAAGGTATAGGCGATTTATCAGATCGCCTACCCTACGACCCTAGACAACGTGGTAATCAGTGGGCATAGTCCCAAGGGACTATGACCAACGTGATTACACTCACGTTGCGAAGTTCAAACGAACTTCGCATTGACCATTACTGGTCAACGCTGAAAGTCAAACAAAGTTTGACTTTCGGACTCGAAAAGCAATAAAATAAGGAAAAGAACGAAAGAATACTTACCCAGGGTCCCCGAATGCTAATCCCGATCCAAGAATCTCAGGTATGAAACAATGGTTTCAACTTAGAGTTTCTAAAATCAGAATTCTTGTAAGTTATGCAATGGGGGGCATGGGGTATATATAGTTTTCGGGTAACCGCTAGGATCGTTTCTTGAATATCGTGCCACGATCCAAGCCGAACACTTGTCACAATGTTGTGGTGGCTAAAATGTTGTTCTTATCCGCTGACTAGACGATAGGAAACGTGTGGACACGAATCAATTCAGTTGCAAGTTGCAAAACAAACATTGAATCTGGTCAGAAGGGCTAATGCGGCCCGCTTTAGATTTAGGCAAACACAATGCGGGCCGCTTGGGGCCTCTGATCTGCATATAAGTTTCAGAAATGACAGTTTAGGTCCCTGCACGTGTTTAAGCCCATTTCCGGCACTTCCAAGGCCCGTAAAGCCAACTTTAAGGCCCTAAAATGTTGCCTAAACATTGTGGACATGAAACATGCTCAAAAATATGCCGGGTGTTGGTTCGTTTGGTCGTACGAACGCGATGTTCGCTTAATTACGACGGAATGCGCACAAGCGCGAAAAACGATCCAAATGACGAAACGAATGGATTTTTCTTATGCCGAACACTAAAATATAATATAGTCATGCTTACATAAATTTTTGGATGTCCGGATGTATTCAGAACGTAAGTTATGCGCGAAAATGCAAACTTGTGCACTTTTTGACACTTTTAGTCCCTGAATGACACAAAAGTTTATTTTAGCACACCGAACCCCTCAAAGCCTATTTCTAAGCTATGTAAAGGATATTTAAGGTATGTTTAACTTATGGTCATGTTCCGGAATGTCTGTTACAGTTCATATTGGCATACTTTCGCAGTTTGTCAACTTTAGTCCCTGTAAGCGATTTAACTTAGATTTCACCACACCAAACCTTCCAAAACTTATGTCTAAGTTATGTCAAGGTTATTTAAGGTATGTTAAGCCTATTTCACTATTCCGGAGTGTTTGTTGGATTAAACTGGTTATATTTACGCATCAGTGCGCGTATAACCTTCCAGAAAGCGATTTAAAGCTTGAAATTGAACAAGAGTTGATATGTGTAAACGATACACATATTTTTACAAATCCCAAGTATGAAATATAATATTTCATTGGTTTGGTATTTGTTTGATGGCCGTGAAGGCACAGGTGTTACATAGACTGTAAGCCTCTGAATTTCGACAGCACCGGGGGTGCTGTAGCTTTTGTTAGATGGACGGAGAAAACTGATTCTTTGATAAGAATGAACAAGTGTGCGTTGGAGCACTAGGACACCTACATCTCTGGATTGTTCTTAGACGGAGCGTTATCATGGTGGAATCTCCAAGTTTAGACCTTGGGAGAAGAGGCTGCTTATGCTTTGACATGGGATGAGATGAAGGAACTCATGCGCAAGAAATATTGTTCCAGGGCTGAAATCCAAAAGTTAGAAACTGAATTCTGGAACCTCAAGATGGATGGTCCGAAGATTGCTAAATATGTTCAGAGATTTCACGACTTATCTCGCGTCGTTCCTTACATGGTGGATCCGGAATTCAAGAGAATTGAGCGTTTTATTTGGGGATTGGCACCCCAAATCATGAGCATGGTGACAACATCAAAGCCTGCAACAATCACTAAGGCTATTGATCTAAGTGTGTCACTAACCGAAGAAGCTATCAGATTGAACAAGTTCTCGATTTCTGACCAAAAGAAGAAGGAGACTCACATTGAGTCATCAGGTGAGAACAAAAGGAAGTTCTCAAACTTCAAGAAGGGTACCAGCAGTGTTAACAGGAAGAAAGAGGCGAACCCACCAGTTGAGGTCAAGACTGGTATTGAAAACAAAGGAAAAGGGTATATGGGCACCTTGCCCAAATGCGATGCATGTCAGTTGCATCACAATGGACGATGCCGACCCGGAAAGTGCGAGTCGTGCGGAAAAGTTGGCCATGCCAAGGAAACATGCTAGTATGGTGCTGGTCGTGGTAATGGTGGTCAGAGAGGTTATGGCAGCAGGAATGGAAACGGTAACCGTGGTGGAAATGGGTATGGAAACCGCAATCAAGGAGGAAATGGCGGAAATGGTAATCGTGGTAATTTTGGGAATCAAGCTGGTAGTGGAAACCGTGGAGCAAACAACAACCAGGGTGGTAATGGAAATGGAAATGGTCGGGGACCAGGATGCTTTAGCTGTGGAGATATTGGGCATTTCAATCATGATTGCCCGAAAATCAACCAAGCTCAGGGAAGGGTTTACAACATAGGAGCGAGGGAAGCTCGCCAAGATCCAAACATAGTCACGGGTACGTTCCCTATCAACCAACGCTTTGCATCTGTATTGTTTGATACTGGTGCCAATTATAGCTTTGTATCCCTAGAATTTAAGAAAATGCTTGGGTTGGTAGCTAGTAAGCTAGATGTTCCGTACTCGATAGAACTAGCTAACGGAAAGCTAGTGGAAGCAAATGAAGTCATCAGAGGTTGCGTGATAGAACTGGGAGAGCAAGATTTTACGCTTGATCTTCTGCTAGTCGAGTTGGGAAGCTTTGACGTGGTAGTAGGAATGGATTGGTTGTCGAGCAACCGAGCGGAGATCGTATGTCACGAGAAGATCATTCGCATCCCGTTGGCAAACGGAGAGACGATCGTAGTGCATGGAGAAAAACATGATACACCTTTAAGGATCATCAGTTGTTTGAAAGCCCGAAGATGTTTGCAGAAAGGATGTGTCGCCTTCTTGGCACACGTCGTGGATAAAGAAGCCGTTGAGCCAAAGGTGGAAGATATCCCAGTTGTGAAGGAATATCCTAAAGTCTTTCCCGAAGACTTGCCAGGATTGCTGCCACAAAGACAAGTCGAGTTCCACATTGACTTAGTTCCAGGTGTTGCGCCTGTAGCTAAGGCACCTTATCGACTTGCGCCTTCCGAAATGCAAGAGTTGTCAACGCAGCTTCAGGAGTTATTAGATAAGGGATTCATTAGACCAAGCTTCTTGCCTTGGGGAGCTCCAGTTTTGTTTGTCAAAAAGAAGGACGGTAGTTTCCGTATGTGCATCGACTACCGAGAGCTTAACAAGTTAACCATCAAGAATCGGTATCCTTTGCCGAGGATTGATGACCTGTTTGATCAACTTCAAGGTTCAAGTTTTTACTCTAAGATCGATCTTCGATCAGGTTATCACCAGTTGAGAATTCAAGAAGAGAGCATTCCAAAGACTGGCTTCCGAACTCGTTATGGACACTACGAGTTTCTAGTTATGCCGTTTGGGTTGACAAACGCGCCAGCAGTATTTATGGATTTAATGAATAGAGTCTGCAAGCCATATCTCGATAAATTCGTGATTGTGTTTATCGACGATATTTTGATTTATTCAAGGACGAAAGAAGAGCATGATCAACAACTTAGAGCTATTTTAGAGCTGCTCAAGAAAGAGAAACTATACGCTAAGTTCTCAAAGTGCGAGTTCTGGTTGCGTGAGGTTTAGTTCCTCAGTCATGTAGTAAATGGAGATGGAATCCATGTGAATCCCACAAAGATAGAAGCGATAAAGAATTGGGAAACTCCGAAGACGCCAACAGAGATCCGTCAGTTTCTAGGTTTGGCAGGGTATTACCGCAGATTCATTGAGGATTTTTTGAAAATCGCTCAACCATTGACCTCCCTTACTCAAAAGGACAAGAAGTATGAATGGGGAGACAAACAAGAAGAAGCTTTTCAGTTGCTGAAGAACAAGCTTTGCGATGCACCAATCTTATCCCTACCCGAAGGAACTGATGACTTTGTGGTATATTGTGACGCCTCGCGTCAGGGATTAGGTTGTGTATTAATGCAGCGTCAGAAGGTTATAGCTTATGCTTCGCGCTAGTTGAAGATTCATGAGAAGAACTACACCACGCATGATTTGGAATTAGGCGCAGTGGTGTTTGCATTAAAGATATGGCGACATTACTTGTATGGTATGCGCTGTACGATCTTTACCGATCACAAGAGCCTGCAGCACATATTTGATCAAAAGGAGCTTAATATGAGACAGCGCCGATGGGTGGAGCTGTTAAACGATTATGATTGTGAAATCAAGTATCACCCAGGGAAGGCGAATGTGGTCGCAGACGCCTTGAGTCGAAAAGAAAGAATCAAGCCCATAAGGGTTCGAGCTTTGGAAATGAATATATAGACAGACCTCTCATTGCGCATTCGTGCTGCGCAAAGAGAAGCTCTTAAAGAGGAGAATCTTGAGAATGAATATCTCCGTGGGATGGAGAAGAAGTTAGTACCCAATGATGAAGGAATGTTGTGCCTCATGAAACGAATTTGGGTTCCCCTTTTTGGTGGTCTTAGAAACGTGATTTTTGATGAAGCTCACAAGTCAAGGTACTCGATCCATCCAGGATCGGATAAGATGTACCAAGATTTAAAGCATTTTTACTGGTGGCCGAGATTAAAAGGTGATGTTGCAACGTATGTTGGCAAATGTTTGACTTGTGCCAAGGTAAAAGCCGAATATCAGAAGCCTTCAGGTCTCCTACAGCAACCTGAGATACCCATGTGGAAGCGGGAGCAAATTTCAATGGATTTTATAACAAAACCGCCGAGGACACCCAGAGGTCATGATACGATTTGGGTAATCGTGGACCGTCTGACAAAATCTGCACACTTTTTACCGATCAGAGAAAAAGATAACACAGGTAAGCTAGCCGAGCTGTACCTCCGAGAGATAGTTGCACGACATGGAGTGCCTCTCTCGATTATTTCTGATAGAGACGGAAAATTCGTATCAAGGATTTGGCAATCCTTCCAAGAAGCTTTTGGTTCACAGTTAAATCTGAGTACTGCATTTCACCCATAGACAGATGGCCAGAGCGAGCGAACGATTCAAACGCTAGAAGACATGCTACGAGCTTGCGTAATGGACTTGGGTGGTAGTTGGGACACTCACCTACCTTTGGTAGAATTCTCGTATAACAATAGCTACTATGCAAGCATTCAAGCTGCACCGTTTGAAGCTGTCTACGGACGCAAGTGTCGATCACCGTTATGCTGGGCAGATGCGGGTGATAGACAGCTTGTTGGTCCCGAATTGGTTCAAGAGACGACGGATAAGATTTTACAGATCTGAGTGCGCATCAAGGCGGCTCGAGATCGACAAAAGAGCTATGCGGACTGAAGAAGGAAACCGTTGGAGTTTGAAGTGGGAGACATGGTTTTACTAAAAGTCTCACCTTGGAAAGGGGTAGCACGCTTTGGGAAGCGTGGAAAGTTGAACCCACGATACATTGGACCGTTCAAAATCCTGGAGAGGATTGGTCTTGTAGCTTACAAGTTGGATCTACCCGCAGAACTGAATGGAGTTCATGATACAATCCATGTATCTAAGCTGAAAAAGAGTCCAACTCCAGAAACAGTTGTCATTCCTGCCGATGAAGTTCTCATTGACGACACACTCCACTTTATCGAAGAACCTGTTGAGGTTACTGATTGGAAGGTTAACAAGACGCGTAGGAGTAGTGTTAAACTCGTCAAGGTTCGTTGGAACGCGCGACATGGCCCAGAGTTCACTTGGGAGCGTGAGGATCGCATGAAAGCAAAATACCCACATTTGTTCCCCAACTCCCCTGCAGCTAGTAGCAGAGCTTAAATTTCGGGACGAAATTTTTCTTAACAGTGGGAGAATGTGACAACTGTCAAAAATCCAGGTATCCGTATAATTAATTAACCATGATTAGTGCCTAATGACTGTACTAAATTACAATTAATTACTTTCTGATTACTGCATCATACTCATATGTGCACAACATATTGCATAATGTCTCATCATTATTTACATGCAAACCACATTGACATAAATGATGCACAAAGCACAGTTAGCACAGTTAGCGAATAACTCAGAAAAATGCTGACGGGGTTCAGTACATAGACAGATGTTGTTTTGAGACACAGTATGAGCCAGAAACTAAGTACTACACTAGTATGGTGTGTAGGGAAGTAAGGACCACAAAACTACATTCCTAAGTGATAACTTAAGTGCCGGAAAGTGCCTAAAACCCACATAAAGTGTTGAATTCAGCATAAATCAGCAAAAATCAGCTTTTTAACAAGCTAGTAACATGAAAAAATATGACTAAATGGTCCTGAATGCTTTCCTAACTGTCGGGAATTAAAAGTGTCACAAAAGGGTACATAAAGAACACTAAACGGTATAGTTTAACACTTTAACGAACCGGTATCTAACCGAACAACCGGACACTACCCGAAAACCAAAATTACACTAGAAGCATTGTTTTAATATTTCTGAGCTAGTTATGATCCCTGAACACCCTAACACACTACATAACACATAATACACATAACACCAAACCAACACACTTAGAATCTAACTAGATTGCTTAATCATCCATTACAACCCAACCCTATACCCCCCCCCCCCATTGGTGGATGGTCACAAGGGTGTGGCCCACCCTTGATTTCCTTAATCTTATTTGATTTGTTGAAAGATCATGTTTAGTACTTAAGAGACATATTATCCAATGGTTAAAGGATTAACATGGTTATAAGATGATCTTGATCTCATATCTCATATCTCACACACACTAAACACACACTACTCCCTCTCCTTCCTCCCTTCTTCTTCTCCGCCGAAACCATCCACCACACCACCACCTTCATCCAACATTGTTCATCCAATCCAAGTTCATCACCAGGTGCTAGAAGGTGTCTAAAGAAGCTTGGAGCTCTTGGAGATTGAAGGACCACTTCCATTTACTTTTATCCATCACATTTGTCACCTTCATCTTCTTATGTTCTTCCGTAGCCCTTGTGCTAGTAGTAAGCTTCTTGTCACTTGAATTTACTTCTTGTTTAGTTGGTTAAAAGATGATATGTGATGCAAATCATGAAGAACACTAAAGAACATAATCATGAAACTTGAACATAAGCTTAATAACATAAGAATACATATTGTTTGGTGTTGTTTTGCTTCTTGATGATTGATTGTTTGTGTTTGTGATGTTAGACATCATATGAAACCTACTAGATTGTGATTAAACACATGATCTAGTAAGTTAAGATGATGATCTTGTGAAAGACCAAGATGATCATACTTTATGTAGACATGAACTTGAATGATAAAATTTGTTTTCATATGTGATGATGATTTAAACAAAATACAAGTCTTGTAGGTGGATGATTTCCAAAATAGTTTTCCCAAGAAACTAAGTTAAATAACAAGATTTACATAGACTCGGTTCTTACATAAATAAACACTATTTTTAGGGGTTAAACAAGTGTAGAAACACTTGTGTAACAAAAAGATTATATAAAGAAGCCTTTTTAGAAAATGTGTTTGGAAGTAGTAAACACCCAACTTCTTTAAAAATGGAGTTTTTAAAGAAGTAAATACATTTTTAAGGGTAACAAGGCCTACTTAACAACATAGTAAGTTACTACAAGTTTTTACAAAAAAGTTCAAGTTCATGTTGTTGTATAAATTGTATAATTTTGGCACTTGGTAAGTGTTGATTGAATTGTTGATTGTTGAGATGATTTTAAAAGATAATGATATGCTTTAATAGCATGGACACCTCCATTTTTAGGGGAAACTATGGCAAAATTTTCTAAAAATATAAACACTTAGAAAAATATTTTCAAACAAGTATTTATAAGTATGTTTTAACCTTGAGTTTCCATATAAACTTTTCCATAATTTTTGTTACAAAAATACAAATATTGGAGGTTGGTTTTTATAAATACAAATGGATAAATATATATATTTAGAATATATATATACATTAAAGACATGATGTGTGTGATTATTTGTATACTTTGTGTATTAGTTATATTATTTTAGGATTTGAAATAATATAACTTAACAAAATACAAGAAATTACCATCCAAAATAATACCAAAAATCTCATGGAATAAAAATATAAGTTACACATATAATATTGGGAAACTGAACGAAAGAATGTAACTTACAAGATATTCCAAAAATATGTTTATAAATATATTTTTGGTAAATAATATTTTGGACATAAGGAAAGAAAATATGATTTTCATAAATATCACAAAGTTATATTATATTTTTGACAAGAGGGAAACATATATTTTGGCGATTAAAAATATATATGTTTTCTTGGAATTACTAGGAAATATAATATTTTTGGGAAAAATATATATTTTCTTGGATAAATTTGAAATCCATTATTTTTGGGATAAAAAAAGTTTATATATATTTTCTAAGTGAGACTTGAAAATATATTATTTTGGAACTACAAATACAAGAATACGAATACACATGTATGAGTTACCCCCATCCTTGGGAAGGAAATGCGAATATAAATACTTGAGGAGTATTATTACAAAAATATTGTTTAACAAATATTCCAAAATTTATAAATATAATTTAAGTTAAAATATTAATTATTTTGACAATAATTATATAAGTTGGAATGATATCAATAACGTAACTAAAAAACATTAAAACTAAGACAAGGCACAACCCGTTCGTCTAATAGACGTTAGTACATTGTAGGTAGTCGTGTTTGCTGAAGGGATTTGAGTTACGAGTACCGAAGACGCAAGACTGTGAGTTCATGTCCCCCTTTTCTTTAAACTGTTTTGTTTATTAACTTCGGGGGTGAAATACATGTTACAAAAGGATTACATACAAATACAATTGGTATGGCTAGCCTAGGAAAGTACCATAGATCATGTGAATGGGTAGACGCATACTTTAGACCATCAATCCTCTTGTTAGGACCGAGGGGCATGAGTGATAGATCTATTTGGGTGTAGCGAGCCCACACCCATGAGGACCAGGGTGGCCCATAGGGTGACTATGTCTTACAGCCGGAAGCCCGGTACAAATTTGCTAGGTTTGAGCCTTCCTACGCCGTCACACATATCAGTGGCGTTGCAAACCATTGGTGATCTTTTCCTTGTTTGCTTTCATACCGGGATTTACAAACATACATACATACAATGAACACAAAGGTTTTATACATACATATACACAAACACATGAACTCGCTCAACTTTTGTTGATGTTTTTAAACTACATGTATTTTAGGGAATTAAGTGGATCTGGCGGGTGTTTGCATGTTCAAGTTGCGTTATGAATAAAAAGATGTCATCTGAGGTCGTTAGGGTTTAGGTGATGTATCTTAATCCTGGATGAGATACATGGTTCTAACCTCGGTTTTATTTAAGGTCTTTTGTCAAGTCTTCGTGAACTCATTTAAACATGTTGTGGTTTGTAATTTAAGTATGGAGTCTACGTTTCAGACAAGTATGTTACGGTATTTTCAAACTTAAATTTATGGATGAACATCTTATGGTTTTATCATATAGTATTGTTATGTTTGAATGCTATGGTATTAAGGAAGTCACACCATAATCACGCTTCCGCAAAAGTCAGGGTGTGACAAACAAACCACCAAAGGGTTTCTTAAAATAACAGATTTTGTCGTTACCCACATTACCCACCAAAGGGATAGTCCGATAACGGGATTTGTCAGATCCTATGGTACCATAACATACTACTAGTCGGCTTGATCATAGTTAATGAATCTCATTCGTCTGTCTTTCGACTAACGCCCCAACAAGTTCGTTCACATTATTGAAATCATCGTGTTTTATATAAACCGTAGCATTTGTTTATGAAAACTTGAAAACATTTAGCACATATGAGTCACCCCAAAACAATTGAAAGCATAAAGGATGGGAACTATGTACTCACTTGAGATTGCAAGGGATCCTCGATTTGGTGAACTAATAAAGCTTGGGAAATCAAGGAATCAAGTGGCACCTAGTATCGGATCACTATGTTAATAATCGGGGCCTAAATCGGGAGATCGGATAGAATGAGGTCTTGTAAACCAAATGAGTGTTGGAACTCATATGATATGGTTTAACAAAGCCTACATTCTGATGTGAAACCTATCCTAAGTGCTTATGACCCGTTATGACCCGTTAAGGTAGTTTACGCTACTTTAACATGTCGTTTGTGAAAAAGCGCGTTCGGAGGGTCTAACTAGCCCTATGACAAATATTATATGCCCTAACATGTTTAATAATGTTGCATAATCAGTTTAAGTGTCAAACTTTTGGTTACTTAAGCTTAAAATGAAATTATTCATAAAAAGGGCATTTTGGTCATTTTCCTAAGGCATATAAACTACCTATCATACAACTAACTAAACGAAGTGACCATAAGGTATAACCTCGGAAGGTTATTCCCTATACAACTATGGTCACATAATATGTTTGGTTGGATCCTAATGATCGACCAAACGGGTCGGGTTCGAAAGTCTAAGCGTTTCTTTAGACCGCTTGACTTACGACCCTAAACAAGCACTAAACTAGAACTGAAAAGTTAAACATGTTAAAACATGTTTAACTAAGTTAGAAAACTGATTTGATATCAAAACAAAATGTTTTGATACCCAAAAATAGTTTCGTCGCAAAATGCACATAATCGTGCATTTTGACCGAAACTTTGACTCGTCACTTCGACTAATCAACGTGGTAATCAGAAGGTATAGTCGCAAGGGACTATAACCATCATGATTACGCTCACATTGCAAAGTTCAAACGAACTTTTACTTGACCATGTGACAACTGGCACTTTTCCATATAATCCGTACAATGTTAAACGGTAATTTGTGCATTAATGACTGTGCCTGATTTAATTAATGACATGAATGATTTTCTGAATGTTGTCATATACATACAAGTGCATTACATGTTGCAAGATTATTTATCATTATTGCATGCAACACAATATGGTTCAATTAGTGCACGAAACAAAGTTAGCACGGTTACCTGACAAATTAGAAACTGACGGGAGTTTAGTACTCAGGCAGACATGATGTTAAGACTCAGAATGAGCCCCGAAACCAAGAGTTACACTAGAATAGTGTGTAGGAAAGTAGTGATCCTAAAACTGCCTTCCTAGTGATAGTCTAAGTGCCGGAAAATGCCCGAAACACACTAAAACTACAGAATTCTGCAGAAAACACCAAAATTCAGCAATTTCCATCTTTTTAACATCAAAATATAATGCATAAATATGGTTTAATGGTCCAGAATACCTTCCCAAGTGTCGGGAATCAAAACTATGATAAAAGGGAACATAAAGCACACTAAACTGCGCAATTTAGCACCTTAACGAACCGGTAACCAACCGAACAACCGGACACGACCCGAAACACCAAATTTTCACTAAAAGCATAGTTTTAGTGTTATGAAGCTAGTTATGGTCACCGAACATCATAACACATCCTATAAACACGTAACACATAAAACACTAACCAAAATACTTAGAATCTAACCTTAATCTCTAACTTACCATTACATCACAACAAGACCCCCCCCCCCTCTAGGGACGGTTCATATGAGGGCCCCACCATTGATTTGTTTACAATATTTTATAAGATATGTCTAGTTGATAAGAAACACAATAACCCTTGTACAAAGTAGCATTGGATGGAACTTTTATAAAAACCTCCACACATAAGCACCAATCATTCTCACACTTGCAAAACACCACAACACTTCCTTCTTCCTCCCCATTACCTACGGCCCAACTCCCCTTCATACCATCATCATTCTTCAATCAAATTCCAAGTATTCTAAGTGTTCACAAGGGTGTAAGAAGCATAGTTAGGAAGCTCGAAAGCTTTGGATGTTGAAGGACCTCATCAAGGAGCTATTAACCACTTAAATTATCATCATCTTCATCCTGTTTCTTCCCTAGCCATAGTGCTAGTCGTAAGCTCCTATAAGCTTGATTTTACTTCTAATTTTAGTGGTTAAAAGATTATGTTACTTGTTAATCATAAGAATCTCAAAGAAACATAAGCATGAACATAAACATAACGCTTAATAACATGAAGAACAAGTTGTTTTAAGTGTATGTATGATACATGATTGTTGATTTCTTGTGTTTATTGATGTTGATCATCATAAGAAGCTTGCTAGATGATGATTAAACACATGATCTAGCAAGTATAAGGATGAATCTTGAGAAAATCATAATGATCATCCTTTATGTGAATCATGAACTTGAAAATGAAGTTGTTTTAGAGCATGATGATTATTGGTACATGTTATATGTCTTGAAGATGAATGATTTCAAAAATAATATTTTCAAGAAACCAAAGTTTATTTCAAGAATTAACATGATCATGGTTTTTAAAAGAAAGTTAACATGTTCTTAGTGTTAAATCGAGGTTAGAAAGGTATTGGTAACAAGAAAAATACAAGAAGAAATATTTTTAGAAAACCACCATGTAAGTTGTAAAGAACTAAAAATTACAAGAATGAGTTTTATAAAATATAAACCATGTTTTTAGAGGTAACTAAACCTACTAAATAACATATGAAGTTACTACAAATTTTCACAAACTTTCAAGTTCACGACATAGTGTAAATTTCATATTTTTGGCTCATGGTAAGTCTTGATTGAATCGTTGATGATTGGTGATGAATTTTAAAAGAAAATGATATGCTTTTAAAGCATGGAAACCTCCATTTTAAGGGGAAACTATGGCAAAATTTTGTAGAAATTAAACACTTAGAAAAAATATTTTTAAACAAGTGTTTACAAAAAAAATTTGATCATGGTTTTCATATAAAAACTTGCCATAATTTTTATTACAAAAATTACAAATATTGGAGGTTGGTTTTTTATAAATAAAAATGACCAAATATATATTTGGGAAAATATATATTTAGATGTCACAAATTGTGTGCTATTTGCATATTATGTGTATTAGTTATATTATTTTAGGAACTTGAAAATAATATAACACACCAAGATACCCAAAAAATGTAATATAAAATACTACTAAAATTCCAAGAAAATGATTATATAATTTACACCCGAATATTGGACAAACCGGACAAGGACTAAGGACTACAAGCATATATATATTCTGGAAATAAAATTCACGTTTCGACAAATGTGTTAAACGGTATTTTGGAAACCAAAGAAACGGAAAATATGAGTTTTACAAGTATTACAAAATATATCATATTTTGTCAAATAGAAAATATATTATTTTTGAGTGGAGAAAAATATATGTTTTCTTAAAACAAATTGAAGATATATTATTTTGAAAGGAGAAAATATATATATATTTTCTTAAACAAGTTAAAAATATATTATTTTGGGTGAAAATGGAAATATATATATTCTAAAGTTAATCTTAAAAATATATATTATTTTTGAGATTCATATGAAAATATATTATTTTTGCCAAGTAAAGCTATAGTTATTTTCCTATAAAAATTCCCTTAAAAAATCTATATTTTGAGAATATAAGTTTGATGATTTTTAGTTGTCGAAAAATAATATTTCGGAAAATTAAATACAAAATTAAGTATAGAAATACTTAATAAATACAGGAAAATACGTATTCTTGTACGTACAAATACACATCGGAATACGCCACCAATACTTGGCAAAATACACAAGTATAAGAATAGACAAGCACTAGTGTACCTACACTTGAAAAATATATACATAAGGAATACAAGATTAATCAAGTTAAAATATATTATTTTAACAATTTTTCCAAATAATTGGATAATTATAACTAAAGTTAAAATATTATTATTTAAACGAGTTAATTGCCAAAATCGTCCCTAAGGTTTGGGCATGTTTGCCATTTTCGTCCAAAATGACACTTTTGTACCAAATTGCCCCCAACGTTTGTAACTTTTTGCCATTTTCATCCAAACCACTAACTTAGTTTATTTTTGGGGAATTGGCATGTAATAATCCCATCTAAACCTTATTAGCCATTAATACTCCCACCTCAGAATATTCCCCCCACCAGTCCCACCTTTCACCTATTTTTCCTACAATGGTCCCCCGTTAAAAAAACTTAACGGAGTTAAGGTTTTTTCCAAATTACAAACAAATTTTTTAGGGCTTTTGATCAGAACGACGATACGAGTCCATTGATGTAAAACTTACTTCGAAATGGTGCTCCAAGTGACTTGATTTTGGTTAATTGGAAATTTAAACACCCGAATTGAAGCGCCGTTTTCATTGTTTGGAGCACCGTTTTGAGATAAGTTTTACGTCAATGGACTCGTATCGTCGTTCTAATCAAAAGCCCTAAAAAATATGTTTGTAATTTGGAAAAAAGCTTAACTCCGTTAAGTTTTTTTAACGGGGGACCATTGTAGGAAAAATGGGTGAAAGGTGGGACTGGTGGGGGGAATATTCTGAGGTGGGATTATTAATGGCCAATAAGGTCTAGGTGAGATTATTACAAGCCAATTTCCCTTTATTTTTTCTGTTAAGTTGAGGAAATTTGGATGAAACTGACAAATATAAAACCACAGGGATGATTTTGGCAATTTACTCAAACCCTTTTTAATTTCTTTTATTTAATTATTTTTGTTACATATATAATAAAAAAGAACATACATGGAATTTTTAGAAAAAAAAAATTAATAGTTTTGTTACAAAATTTTTATAAATTTTCATCCAAATCACTAACTCAGTTTATTTTTTCTGTTAAGGTGAATGATGTTTTAAATTTTATAAATTAAGACAGAAATTAATTTACAGCTTCTTTATATAGATCAGTTTTAAAAAGAGAAAACGTTATTGGTGTGCAACACATAACAATCGATTACAACTTTTAGTATTTTTTCAGTTGTAGAGATACAAAAAAATTGTAAAACGTTACATATTTTTTAAATGTGTTGAGCACCTAGGAAATATGTTGGTAGAAATAAAATATTTATTTAATTAAGATTACGAAGGTAACTAACTAATACTTATTCTGAGTGGCTTGAGTAAAGAAACTTTTGGTTCATAGCATTATAATTACGATTTGGTGGGTAATTTTAAGTTTTGGTAACGATATGTTGTTTGATAGAGGGGGTGGGGCACGAATTTAAGTTTTTATAAAATTTAGAGGTTTAAAAGAGTAGAAGATGAACTACAAACTTGGTACATATGATAAGATTTTTTTATTTGATATTTTTCAATAAGGTCACTAGCATTTTAGTTTTATAAAATTTAGAGGTTTAAGTAGATTTTATTTTTATAAAACTGATCCATATAAAAAATTAGAAATTAATTTATGTCTTAGTTTATAAACATCATTCGCCTTAATAGAAAAATTAACTTAGTTAGTGGTTGGATAAAAATTTAAAAAAATTATGTGACAAAGCTATTATTTTTTTCATATAAAAATTGCATGTATATTCTTTTTTTATTATATATGTAACAAAATTAATTAAATAAAAGAAATTTAAAAGAGTTTGAGTAAATTGCCAAAATCGTCCCTGTGGTTTTATATTTGCCAGTTTCATCCAAATATCTTCAACTTAACAGAAAAAAGAGTTAATTGCCAAAATCGTCCCTAAGGTTTGGGCAGGTTTGCCATTTTCGTCCAAAATGACACTTTTGTACCAAATTGCCACCAACTTAACAGTAAACTAAGTTAGTTTACAAACGTTGGTTTGGATGAAAATAGTAAACTAAGTTAGTTGTTTGGATGAAAATGGCAAAAAGTTACAAACGTTGGGGGCAATTTGGTACAAAAGTGTCATTTTGGACGAAAATGGCAAACCTGCCCAAACCTTAGGGACGATTTTGGCAATTAACTCTATTTTAACTAATAATTATATA
The DNA here is from genome assembly GCA_030545235.1 of Helianthus tuberosus. Lineage (NCBI taxonomy): Eukaryota > Viridiplantae > Streptophyta > Magnoliopsida > Asterales > Asteraceae > Helianthus > Helianthus tuberosus. The sequence goes on along the minus strand of CM060411.1, from coordinate 111,616,973 downwards.
CCTTAGAATTATATAATGAACATCAAAGATGTAACTCAAAGTATACCAAGAATTCCGAAATAAGTCTTACTAACCAACTAAGACTAAGAGTCGTTACACGACCTTAACGTCTAATAAAACTCAGCACATGTGTAGGTTGTAGTACGGCGTAAGGATACATACTTTGGGTATACAGGAGACATGATGCAAATCTGTGAGTTCATGTCCCCCTTTTCTTTTAACTATTTTCAGTTTTGTAACTTCGGGGGTGAAATGCATGTTACAATTGTTTACAAACGTTTACAAATGGTATGGTTAGCTAAGGAATGAACTGTTAGATCATGTGAGTGGTGGGTACAACACTTAAGACCATTAATCCTCGTATAAGGACCGAGGACATGAGTGATAGATCTATTTGGGTGTTGCGAGCCCCACCCCTTGGCCGGAAGTGGCCGAAGGTGGTGACTATGTCTTACAGCCGGAAGCCCGGTACAAAATCCGCAAGGTTTGAGCCTTCCTGCACCATTGCACATATGTTAATGGAATAGCTACACATTAATTGATCTGTTCATAGACGCTTTCACACCGGATTACAAAGGCATACATACAAATGTTTACAAGATTATTCGAACTGATACAGAAACACATGAACTCGCTCAACTTTTGTTGATGTTTTCAAAATTACATGTATTTCAGGAAACAAGATGGATCTTGGGCGCTGGTGTTGTTTTCAAGACGTAAAGTCCAAGTTTAGGTGTCATCCACTTTTGTATTGTAACATAACTTGAGGATTTTGGTTGAAACTTAGAAGACTTGTGTTTGTAACATTTTAAACTTATAAATGGATGAACATCATGTTTTAATCATATAGTTGTTTATTATAATTGAATGCAATGATATTGAACAAGTCACACCTCATACGCTTCCGCAAAAGTCAGGGTGTGACAGACCAAATCATGGTCAAAGCTGAAAGTCAAACACTGTTTGACTTTCTTGCTTGAAATAAATAAACAAAGCATGAAAGAACACTTACAAGTGTTCTAGGATGGAAAATAAGACTAAGAATGCCCAAGTATGAGGCCTCCAACAAGTGCGGTAGCCTCAATGAGAGCAGGTGTGAGGGATAGAAAAGAAATGAGCAAGTTGAAGTGTTGATGAACATAGGTTGATATAGGATTTCATGAACCATTAGATCATTTCCATGTGTAAATGAGTTATTCAAGGCTTGATCATCACCATTCACATGTTAGGCTCTGATTTGGGAACTTGGAGAACACATAAACCAGCCTACAATATGCAAAAACTGAGATTAAAACCAAGTTCAGCAAGTTGTTTTGAAGATTAAATGAATCTGCTGTGCTGGTAAAGGCTTACGGATTGTATGGGGTCCTGCCTTACGGACCGTATGGGTTCTGCATGGGATGAAGTTTCATTTGTTGACAACTTTGGCCCCTGGACTTGATTTGTCGCGTTTTAGCACTTCTAACACCCGTTAAGCCCATTTTCAAGATCCATGATGAAGTTAAAGTATATTTAACTTGAATTATGCTAAAAAACGTCATGGATTTCGTTTCGTTTGGCTGTACGGTTGCGGTTTTTGGTTAATTACGGTGGAAATCATAACGGACACCAAAACGATCCGAATTGCGAAACAAATGGTATTTTTGCATTCCTATCACTAAAATACAATATTTTAATGATTAAAAATTTTTTTGGATGTCCGGATATAGTCATAACGTAAGATATACACGCATATGCAAACTTTCGCTGTTTTGACGCTTTTAGTCCCTATGATCAAATAAGCATATTTTCGCATACCGAACCCCACAAAACTTATTTCTAAGCTATGTTAAGGGTATTTAGTGTATGTTTAGCTTATGATCTTGTTCTGGAGTGTATGTTGCTATACGAATTGGCAGACTTTTGTAGTTTGACGCAAATAGTCCCTATGACCGAATAAACTTGTTTTTGTCATACCAAACCCTTCAAAACTTATTTCTAAGTTATCTAAAGGATATTTAGGGTATGTTAAGCTTATGTCACTGTTCTGGAGTGTACGTTTCGTTAAACTGATTACGTTTGCGTAATAGTTTACGTAAAACTGCCAGAAAAGCTTCTCGAGAGTTCGGAATCATACGAAATTTGATATGTGTACTTGTCATATGTAATTGTATAAATCCTGAGAATGAAACACAAGATTTCATTGGATTCGTATTTGTATGATGGTCGTAGAGGCACAAATGTCACAGTCTCCCCTACTTTAGGAAATTTTGTCCTGAAATTTATTCGTATGAGTCTGTTTGTATAAGTTGTGTTAAGCAATTGTCTTGCATGGAATCTAGGGTGTTATCTATTTGCATAGAGTAACCCATCAAGGATCTCCACGTAAGGCATAACTTTATCATTCCCTAGTGGATGCTTCCTCAGGTAATGTTGGAAGTGGGAATGGGCTATTATACCTATGATGCTCATTCCCTAATGGATACTCCCTCGGTTAAAGTAGGAAGTCGGAATGAGGGATTTGATCAATGGTAAAACCAAATCAACCGATAGTTCTATGACTACCCTTTAAGAATCTAACTATTAAGATAGAAAGATCATGTAAGGATTTGTATTTCATTTCCCCAGTGGATATTCTTCAGAAGTGGAAATGAATGGATAGTTCATTTTCCTCAATGGATTCTTCGTCAGAAGTGGAAATGAAAGAATGTATAAGTTGTTCATTTCCCAATGGTTAATTCTTAGGAAGCGAAAATGAATGGATAATTCATTTTCCTCAGTGGATACTTCGTCAGAGATGGAAATGAAGGATTATTGTAAAGAATATTCATTTCCCCGATGGATATTTCTTCAGAAGCAAAAATGAATGGATAATTCATTTTCCTCAGTGGATACTTCGTTAGAGGTGGAAATGAAGGATTATTGTAAAGAATTTTCATTTCCCAGATGGATATTTCTTCATAAGCGAAAATGAATGGATAATTCATTTTCCTCAGTGGATACTTCGTCAGAAGTGGAAATGAAGGATTATTGTAAAGAATATTCATTTCCCTGATGGATATTTCTTCAGAAGCGAAAATGAATAGATAATTCATTTTCCTCAGTGGATACTTCATTAGAAGTGGAAATGAAAGATTATTGTAAAGAATATTCATTTCCCTGATGGATATTTCTTCAGAAGCGAAATTGAATGGATAATTCATTTTCCTCGGTGGATACTTCGTCAGAAGTGGAAATGAAAGATTATTGTAAAGAATATTCATTTCCCCGATGGATATTTCTTCTGAAGCGAAAATGAATAGATAATTCATTTTCCTCAATGGATACTTCATTAGAAGTGGAAATGAAAGATTATTGTAAAGAATATTCATTTCCCCGATGGATATTTCTTCAGAAGCGAAAATGAATGGATAATTCATTTTCCTCAGTGGATACTTCGTCAGAAGTGGAAATGAAAGATTATTGTAAAGAATATTCATTTCCCCGATGGATATTTCTTCAGAAGCAAAAATGAATGGATAATTCACTTTCCTTAGTGGATACTTCGTCAGAAGTGGAAATGAAAGGTTATTGTAAAGAATATTAATTTCCCCTATGGATATTTCTTTAAAAGCAAAAATGAATGGATAATTCATTTTCCTTAGTGGATACTTCGTCAGAAGTGGAAATGAAAGAATCAATACAAGATTATTCATTCCCCAATGGATATTTCTTTAGAAGCGAAAATGAATGGATAATTCATTTTTCTCAGTGGATATTTCATCAGAAACGGAATGAATTTATTCATTTTCCTCAGTGGATATTTCTTCAGAAGCGAAAATGAATGGATAATTCATTTTCCTCAGTAGATACTTCATCATAAATGAAAATGAATATGGTTCTCGAATATATTATTCATTTCTCAATGGATATTTCTTTCAGAAGCGAAAAACGTGTAGCTAGTTTATTTTTCCTCAGTGGATACTTCATCAGAAATGGAAATGAATATTGATAAATTTTGTTTCTTGTTTAAATTAACACATGACAAAACTTGCTGTGGTTTCTATGCACTGAATTTCATAATTATGTATGTATCCATAATTACGTAATTCCTTGCACAGTCCACACTGTTTATTTTATAATGTGTAGGGGATAGAATCAAGCGAATAACCTTGTGATAACTTTGACTAGATCACCATAGGGTCTCTTTAACTAGATCAACACACGATCTCTTTAACTAGATTGATGAATCAATCTCTTTGACTAGACCACCAAAGGTTCTCTTTAACTTTGGAATAGTACTTTAAAATCCAAGGGTCTTAACTATTGCATAGAAGCCCATTAAGGATTTAAAATAGTACTTTTTGATATCCTTCTAAGAATCCATCATATGAAGATATGGAAGATTCTACAAGGATTTGGATAGCAAGTATTTGGATCACACATAAACATATAAACACATAATCACATAATTGTCAACTTGGTTATCAACTTGTTATCAGCTTGTTATTAACTTGTTATCAATCTTGTTATCACTTGTTATTAACTTGTCGTCGATTTGTACATATGCATTTAAAGTACACTAGAAATCCAATCAATGGACTTCAATTAGTACTTTAAACATCCTCAAGAATCTATTTATAAAGATAGGAAGATCTTATAAGGATTCGGTTTTATCATCATTGAATTGAATCATACGTATTAAAGCACACCAAGACTCCAATTAAGGACTTTGATTTTGCGCTTTAAACATCTACAAGGATCTAACTATGAAAATAGGAAGATCCTATAAGGATTTTGGAATTCGTATAGCGAGAAATGTTTCAACATACGAAGTGTAGTGTTCATGAAATCAAGGTGCTAGATATGTTAAGTCAACATATGCAGCAAAAAGGATTCTTGAAATCAATGTGCTAGGCATGCTAAGCCAACATACGAAGCAGAGTGTCCTTGAAAATCGTGTACTACGTATGCTAAGTCAACATACGAGTAGAATGTTCTTGAAAATTATGCATGGGATCTTTGAAAATATGTTTGTAAAGTTTTTGAAATTATGCACTTGGTATATCTGGAAAATATACTATGTTTAAAATGTTTTTAAACCATATGAAATGTTTTTGAAACATGTAAGATGTCTTTGAAATTGTCACACCCCAACCGATGGCGGAAACATCGGGGCGCGGCACTGAGCGAAACAGATTGTCAAGAGAAATTCCATAACAACTAAATTACCGGATAGTTAATATTATGTCCCATACCATAACCTATCAAGCAATCAATTATTACAGGCATAGATATTCTCAAAACAAAACATTGTCCTGACAACTCAGATTTAAATAAGTAAATTATCTTTGTTTCTAGACTCTCCTACTCGATTCCATGAAAGCAAGCAACATCCTAACGTCTCAAACACCTGTCACATACGTTAAAATAAAGGTCAATACACATAGTGTAAAGGTGAGCATACAAGTTTGATAGTATAATAGAGTTTGAAATCGTTTACACATAACCAGCATGTAACATGTAGCAAAGTGAAAGCTAGTAGGTTATCGACAGAGAAATATGCACAGATGTGACTGCAAGTTGTAGAATGCGTAACACATATCCCCACTGGGACACGTGATGTAAAGCCCTTAACAACCCCTATCCACGACAGGTGCTGAGTCCAAACTATAGTACTATCGTTGCTAAGGTGTTAGGCAATAATCACTGTGCTAACATAACATATAAGCATTCATCGAATAACACGTAGCATACAATAACGGTCAGCGTATAAAGAGTGTTTCCATTGTGTGTCGATTGTGATTTGAATAAGTAACGTATGTAACACCCAAAAGTGCATAAAGCAAAAAGGGTTCGAGTATACTCACAGATTGTGTTTAAGTAAATAAACACCCTCTTGGATTGAAGGGAGCGCTGAGAGGTTAGCCTGAGGTGTATTGATCGTAACACGATATCGGAAGGACTGGAATGAATTCTCTCACCAGGTAATTGATTTCTAGTGCTTCTTCAGAAACTATAGTCTCCCAACTCTTAATTCCAATTGGGTATGAGTTCACTTATTCCTTCTGTACCCATGGTTCTTGATCGCAATCCTCCGTTAACAACTGAATCGCTTATATTTTAGAAATGGTGGAAGTCGTGATGTAACCAAAGAGCTCAGAGTAGATAAGCAGTTAGTGGCAATTAGTCCTCAGGTAGAGGTGATTGTGAAATTTGTGCGTGGAATTCGAATGAAGTAGTACTGAGATGATACTGAAGATGCATCATTGGAAAGATGTACGTGATAACATTAGCCATGTGTATGATATGGCTATCCTATTCTTGTTCATGATAATATTATGACTACGAAAATCCTAGTTCTATCTTTCGTGCGATACCTATCCGAAAACGAGCGTGACATGGATGCTCACTGTTAGTATTGAATATGTGAAACAAAGTAATGTTCATGTAACCCTTATCATTCCATCTCATACAATCTCATGTCTTTGTATTCTTACTTCTAAATTCTAAATGGTTATTCCTGACCCAATTCCACTATACACCTGGTTAGTTACCATTGTTGGAAACATGATTTAATTGTGAAAACGAAAGTACTACAACGGTGCTTTGACCAGATTCATTACGTAACTTTTTCTTGACCTACTAAAGCAATTGGAGGTCTTAGTGTTTACTACACATAATTAAATTCTCTTATTCTCTAATTCCTTGTTTAAGTCAGTGGTATTACAATACGGTGCGTTTCTAATTAACTTCCGTTAGTTTATCAAGTTAGAGTCGCGTTCAGATCAACCCGGACCTGTTCGGATTAGGTCGGGTCAACAAAAAGTCTATCCTTTGTGAATAGTAGAGAGTGGATGGGTTGACGATACAACGCACCATCATGTAAAGTACTCCTTGATTTTCGTATTCGGTAGACAAAATGAGGGAAGGCGAACTTTTTTTTTTCGGATTCAATTTTTTCAATCACCTATACCCATCAGATTGTGTTCACAAGAATTACTAAATTTTGTTTAAGGTTGAACAATCCTTTGACTTCTACTTGGAAACGTATGTTACAATTCACTCTTTGAAGTGATTCATTGTTCGAAGAAACGGTTGATTACACGATTATGTGTTCAGGTATGAATATAGGAACCATACGATGACTTTCATGTTGAGAGGCATTTGACACCTTTATTAAATTGCCATGATTCTTTCTTAACTTGTAAGTCCACGGCTAACTCTACGGAGTCCGGCCAGCTAACTATATAGTATGCATTATCGATACTTCTTGTGTAAGGAAATGAGACGATATCTGGAACATTTCCGTATTCAGGAGTCCTGTCACAGCTTAACGCCTCCTTAGTTCTATTTGGACTATGTCACGATACAAGTTCTTCTATACTTAGTAAATTCTCATGTAATGAGTCTTAAATCTTCAACGTGATCAGATGTTCCTGTGAAATGTTTTAGACGTCACGTATATGATACATGTTCCTTCGAGCCCTTCCTATAAAGATTTTCGTATCACAATACCTGTTGGTCCTGCTTGACCCTCTAGGAACGAAAACAAAATGTCTTGCTCACACACTCAAAATAATTTGTTAACGATTTCTCGATCCTGAGAACATAATGAATCTCTTTCTCTCCTAGGATTACCTATTAAACTATGGAGTCTGAAAATATAGATAAACTACTTTGTCCAGTATTATTGAGAATCAATGAGCCTCACATCGAGTCTTACAAATCTCTCATCCTAGCAAGGACCTTCTAACGGGGTAGGAGGGTGGTTGCAAAATTCATGCTTACGATCATATGTTCGAATAATTCAGTAGTGAGTGATGTAATCTAGGCTTTGTTCGCCAAGATTTATATGGTACCCTATATCGATGCCTCCTGAAGGATTTATTTAAATTGAGTCATTCTGAGTCAGGGGAATTCTGTTAAATCGTGATTTCTGTTCCTATAATTTTATCTGTGTATTCATATACTCCTGATCGTAATTCCTATGAGAATATATGTGTTAAACGGTGCTTCGTTAGAGAATGCTATCTTTTGTTATTATTCAACAATGGGAGTTTTCTTCCCCGTGGAAAAAGAAAGTCCAATCCAAATATTGACTATGGCATTGTGTACGCATAAAAGTCTACTTACAAAATCTGAAGTCAAACCTCGAAAATTGCTAACCTCGAAATCATGTTGTAAATCGAAATTAGTATCCTCAGAGTACATTGACTAATTTGAGTTAAGAACTGAACAACCAAACTAAGTGTTGACCCATGTCATCTCGATGAAGGGTCGGATGAATTTTTTGATCGTACTTTTGTGAACTGTGTCAATTTAAAAAAGGGAATCCTTTTGTTAACTAATTATTAAAGTATTGAAATTCATTGCTCAATCGAATTCAATGCATAACAGTAGACTTCATATCTAACTTGGAGACTTACTTACGGTACGTTAAAACCCTGGTATACTATGATATTCAGTCGTTCCTAAATTTAGTTTTGGCGAAACCACAAAAATTGAGAACCATCATCGTATCATTTCCTTCTTTACAGTCGTAAAGTTATCCCAATCGTTCCATAATTGAGACTCTAGGGGAATGAGTCATGTGATTAGGGAGCATACTTATGATAAGTAATCCTTTGACGAATACAGGCAAGATTTCTCCTATATATAAATCAGTCCTTATTGAATCTATCGGAAGAAGAATTATTCCTCTCTTTCCAAACAACTTTTCGGTATGGTGCATTAGTATGGAATCTCTATACCTCTGATGGAGCGAGTTGTACCGAGTTGATTGGCGTAGTTGGTGTTAAATGAATCAGTGGCTAGTCGTCTTTTACGGAATTGTTCGATCTATACTAAATTGGGTTCAATAATTAGGGACCTCATTCTCATGATATGATAATTGGAAGTCCTTCATGTGATAGTATGGCTACACGACATGGTAGCTTTCCACTCGTGATGTTACTCTATTGGTAACCGCACCGATTACACATTTTGTTCTTACTAATTGCAGAGGGTGTAGGATTGATGCCATCCCTAAATCTCGAAACAATTACAAAAGAATTCGTATTATGAATTCCTTTTTTTTTACCACCTTTTTATTATGGTAGGAATATGTAGAACAATCAATGTAGACATGTTAGAAATTTAATGTCCTGATCCAAGCTTCAGGAATTTAACCCAAATCTGGGTTATTATACGATAGATTCACATGTATCGTAGCTATATAATCCGTCGACGGATATGTAGTCCTATCACACAGTTTGTGTGGGTTTTAAGATTCAATATCACTTATGCGTGCCTAGTGGCCATTATGACAAAATGGGGGCGATTTAATGCGTTTTACGTTCGTGTTCTCAGCCCAATGCGTCAGAACTCTTACATCCGATCATTGTTACCGGAGAATACTTGAACAAACGAAAATAGGGGAGACTATCATTGGCAATTTTTGAAAACAAATTCATTATCCCTATTCGGTTATACTAGGCATTGCACTCACCATAAGTACATTTAATGGGTAACTGTTGAATTTTACCCATATCCCTCCTATATCATGTTGGTCTAAGTCTATTCGAAAACAGTTCAAATGAAACGTGCTAGGGATATTGTTCCCCAGGTATTGGGAGCTAGTGGAGTCATAACGAACGTGATGCGTACAAATAAATGCAAGTTAAACAACACAAACGACTCTTACCATATCCCGAGTATAATAAAATTCTCACCACCTAGAGTGTGCGAGAGTAAACCCCAGTGGGGACGGTACTATAGGAATTGTGGATGGACAAATTAAAGAGCTGCTATGTATCAGAAACATAATCACTGTATTGTGATAAAACTAAACAGAAAGCTGTAATTACTAGTCAGTCTGATGACTGCTACAAACCTGAGTATTGAGCTTTCTATGCAAGTACAAATTGTAACATACAATGAATTTCGAGGACGAAATTCTTTTAACCGGGGAAGACTGTGACAACTGTGAAATCCCGGTATACCCTAATTGTTGTTAGTCCTTGATGACAGGACACGATGTGCATACAATTAGATTCTTGAGGAATTGAGTCTGGAAATGTGATGATATATGCTTGATAGAACTACAATACAAAACAGTAATTATGTTATGTACAAAAGTTCACTGAAAACCTTAAATTGATGTAGTGCGTTACAGACTTAATAGTACACAATTGTGCGTGTATGGATGACTCTAGGAATACGATTGGCCTAATACATGGACTATAGTGTATGACATAAGTGCTTTAGTGGATAAATTTGGATTATAATGCATTGTAGTGATGCCTGAGTAATTACGATGAATTAAATCCTAAAACCCTAATTCTGTTTGAACCCTAATTATACATACTACTTACACGACTCACATGACGATACAAATGGTGGTTATGATGAATCCGAGGGTACGTTATGAGTAGTACATGATCAATAATGACAAACAGTGCGAGCAGGATACCTTAGGGTGTAGAAAACAGATTAAACGGAGGCTTATCGTTTAACAGTTCACAAACCGAATAACATCGAATTAGACACAAACGATAGTGTTGTGGACAATTCTAAGAGTACAAAATTACTTAGACATGAGACGTAGACCATGACCTAATATTTGAAGCCTTAATGTGAAAGGGCACGTTAAACGAGACAGTTTTCGGTTAACGAAACTTCTTCGATTTAACGCACACAGAAACAACCAAACAGGAAACGAATAGTCAGTCAAGCCTAAAAACACTTATTAAACATAAATATAAGTTTTTCTATTCCAAAATATCAAAGTGTATTGGTTTCGTTGTCGGTGGGCTAGGTTTTCAAAACTGTTAAAAACTGCGCGAAGAACGTGTGAAAAAGAGCCCGTTTGGCGAACCCGGGGCGTGTTTAAGACCCAATAACGAACCTTATCCCTATAACTCATATAATACTTTTCAACAAGGCACAAAAACCGGAGTTGACCAGTCAATGGAGGTTAGAACCTCCTAGAATAGTTTCTATGGGACTAAACTCCCCTAATTCATTTGGTTTTCAAGTTTTCACATAACTTTACATTTTTTTCACACACACACCCTCATTCCAGCCAAGAACACTGAAAATATCAGCAGGAAATCATCAATAATCAACCAAAAATTGAGGTATAATCATGGTTCTTAATAACTTTTCTTGTGTTTTTCATGAAGAAATTATACATATAACAAAAAGAGACCTTTTAATCCATAAGAGCTTGATGTTCTTGAGGATTCATGGACTGTTATAACATGAATAGGGTGTCACAAGATGATACATGATGTTAAAAGATATAAAACATGGATTATGCGATAAAAACACAAACTATTCAACAATTTTCGGTCAAATCAATCACTAATCGAAAAAAAATGGTTATAAGGCTTGATTGAGATGGGTTTTTGCATATTTGTGTTGTGTGTTATGTATAGGTACTATACAAGAATGAACTAAGTCTTTAAAAGTACAAGGATCGCTTGAATCGCTAAGAAACGCTAGGTATAACTTCTGAAAATCGAATCTAGGAGATACAGAATTGTTTATAGCATAACTTGGTCCGTGTGTATTCAATGAACTTAAAATTTTGCAGCCTGATCATATATGGTGAAAATAAGACTCGATTAAAATTTTAGAATTTTATGAATTTTTGGTGATTTTTGGTAAATTTTTAACTGTTTTAAAGAAATAATTTCGGATAAAATAGTAAACGAGCTCAATAAATCACCAAAAATTACAGAGATGTTGAGTTTAATATGATGAATATCCTGAAAAATTTTGGGGATCATTGACTAAATTTTACTTTGGGTTTCAAAAATCGCGTTGTCAAAAAGTTTCGGTAGCCGGAAACGCAGTATAACAAATTCGGAAAAAAAAATCTCATATTTTCCAGGAAGTTCTTGATTACTCGTAGTTATTCTAGGTTATGCTTGATAACCTAGATGACCAGATAACTCGTCTGGGTTATGACTGATAACCTAGATGACCAGATAACTCGTCTGGGTTATGCCTGATAACCTAGATAACCAGAGGCCTGATAACCTAGATGACCAGATAACTAGTCTGGGTTATGCCTGATAACCTAGATGACCAGATAACTCGTCTGGGTTATGCCTGATAACCTAGATAACTAGGTAACTTGTCTAGGTTATAAAAATCTGACACTAAAATAATACCCACAGCTCTACTGTTATGTTATAGGTCAATTGTCGGATGAATTTTCCCATCCGAACCAAATTATAACGATTCCTAAACAGAACCCAATTTTCGGTAATTAACCAACAATAACTTATACCAGGACTGAAGTAGTAGAGCACTGACACATATACCCCGCGTGATTGCTGTGCTTACTTATTATGTGAGTTTTACTTCCCCATTTTCAAACTGTTTTCCTGTTTTACATGGGGTGAAATGCATGTTACATACATTTATGCGTGCACATATATACCTGATATGATGTGAATTATCTGAGTTAACACTAGAACATGAAAAGTCCCCACAGACCCAAGTGATTAACCGTAGGCCAGTGAATGTGTAAATAGTGCTATTGGTCTGACAAACCCAATTGCGATGGCCAGGAACGCTGATGTGTGCAAAATGCAACATATAAATTACATCAATTGTGGCATAAAACTAATCATTTTTTAGTACTAATGTTGGAAAAAGTGTGCTTTTGTCTTCCTTTTGTATTTTCAAGATTAAATGAGCTCAAATTAACAAAAGAAGCAAAAAGGCAGCTAAATCTAGCATAAATACAAGAAAAGGAACAAACGTGACATGCCCGACCCCACGACAGCATCTTCCCAAGCAAAACAAGAAGACAGAAGACTGAACACGCCCCATGCTCAGCCAGCACGGGGGCGTGCCCAAGTGTCAGCAGAAAAGACAAAGTGGTAGAAGCTTCTATTGCCCACCACGGGGTCGTGCTCAGCGGACACGGGGGCGCGGTCAACTAATACAGACAAGCTGCAATAAATGAAGAAAGAGAAGGATGTGGACACGGGACCGTGCCCGAGCTTCTGGTCAGCCTATAAATAGGAGTGCTTGGCTCAAGCTCAAACCATCCCTTGGTACACCACCTCTCTCACACTTCACCCACCACCCACCACCACCCTAACACCATCATCCACCACCATCATCCATTGTCCATCATAGAGTGTGTGAGTTGTCTCGGGATCCAAGATTGATCGTAAGAGTTCTTGACAATCAAGGCCATGTTTGCCTAAGTCTCTTACATCACTTGGTGAAGACAAGTGTCTAATGTAATACTTTTTATTTTTTATCTTTTCGCACTTTTTAATTGGTTATGTATTAATGACTTTAATAACTAGTTTCTTATGTTGAAGGTGATTCTTCCTTATCGTTTGTCCGTGGTGTCTTGGCATTATTTTACTGTCTATATAAAATAAAAGATTTTCACCATTCACATCTCCACGGTCTATATGGAGGTATGTTGGCTACCTTGTCGGGGGTTAAGGGAACGGTTTGGTAAGAGTCTTGCCGTTGTTCAGCGTTTAGAGATCCTGCAAGGGACCTGGGTCAAATTTAGTAGGACCTCCTTCAATACTTAACGGTATTGGATGGCGGGGGTCCAAACTCTTTGATCCCCTCATAAGTTAAACTACTATTAATACTATAACCCGGCTACTTAGGACTGTATCCTTGCTGACTCAGACAACTTAGCCGAGGGTAACGTCACCTTCAAAAGAGGGGCCTACCATAATTTGCATTAATAACTTAATTAATTATCTTTCAATAATCCGACCCTTTAGGATTGTATCCTTGCTGACTCAAACTACTGGGTTGAGGGTAACGTCACCTTCAAAAGAGGGGCCTACTACAATAACTAAGATAATCTCTTAAAATAGTGCAAAAGTGCGGAGATAATCAAAGGTTACACTAAACACGAGTCGGAACCAAGTGATTCATCTTGTCTATCTGTTTTACTTTTATTTTTATTTTCAGCATTTTAGTTAGTTTTTATTTTTCTTAGTTTAAAACATTTTTCTAAACTTTTTGATTTGATTAGACGTTGAGGATAAACCGGTACTAAAAGCTCTTGTGTCCTTGGACGACCTCGGTATCTTACCAACACTATACTACGCTCACGATGGGTGCACTTGCCCATATGTGTGTTTAGTGTTAGTAAATATCGTGTTTTATAAATTTAAAACTTGGCTAAAAAGTGTTAGAAAGGGCTTAACATATACATTAAAAACTAACGACACTTCACACGCATCAAGTTTTTGGCGCCGCTGCAGGGGACACAAGGATTTTAAGAAAGTTAGGAATCAACGGCCTAATCGTTTTTTCTTATTTTTCATTTTTTTTAGGATTTTTTCTTAGTTTTTCAGATTCTGCAGAGCTCAGCACGGGCCGTGCCTGGTCGGACACGGGCCGTGCCCAGCGTTATCACTGGCAGTTTTTATTTTCCGAGTTACAGAGAGCTGAGCACAGGGCCGTGTCGGTGCAACACGGGGCCGTGTCCAACTCCCAGTAACAGGGATCCGGAAAACAATCACTGTAACTCCGACCACGGGCCGTGTTCACTGAGCACGGGGCCGTGGTAAACCTTCTGATCAACATTCTTTTCTGTTTTTATTGCAGGACTTGGAACCTCGGCGCCACATTTGAACTTCCTACGTAGTGCATGAGCTCCAGTTCTAGTAGAGACATAAAAGAACCTCTAGAAGAACCCGAACGCTTTCTCAGAAAAAGACTTAAAGCTAAAAATCAAGAGAAAGTTTCGGGGGACCCACTTCCAATGGCGGACCAACGTACCCTCATGGATTACCTACGACCCACCGTAGGTAATCTGTAGGACCGGTTTTGACTCCGAAACGATTGCGAAACGAACGTGAAACGTGCGGAATCCGTACATGAACGCGACCTAACACACGTGACGTAATATAAACGTGATTCTATATAATATTTGATAAAGTACAAGAACCTTGAATCACTTTCTCTCTCTAGATTCTCTCTCTAGATCTAGAGCTCTCAAATCACCAAATGAGCAAAAGTTCCTAAACTATGACATAAGGATCTATTTATAGGCCTTGGCTTTTAATGAGATTTCTCATTAATTACAATATTGCCATCTTGCCTTTTGTCTAGATATCACTAATACAACGACTCGTTTTCTTCTGTTTCTCGCTACGGCTCGGATTGACGAAGGTGATAGACATAAGTGCACTAACAGACTCCCCCTTGGATATTACCGCAGTCAATCTCGTAGCATCTTGTTTTTCTCTCTCTCTTTGAATCTTCTTGAAGCTTTGATGCTTTTTCATCAACTTAGACTCCTTCTTTCTCGAACAGAATCCCAGTGGATCTGTCTTCAGCTTCAGCTCCCCCTTTCTGTAGACTCTTTTCTTCATCAGGCTCCCCCTATCGTCAAGCTTCCGTGCTTTTGGGATCGACACCTTGCTTTCAGTATACAAGCTCTTCTGGAATAGTTACATGGCTTTTTGAATCCACGCTTCCTCTTGCGTTGAGCTCGTCTTCAGACTCCCCCTTAGACTCGGCTGTCGGGATCGTAGTCTGGTACAACATCTGCAATTCTCTGATATTTATAAGTAAAACATTTTAACAATGAAAATAACTTCGAATTTCCAGAAATTGTAATCTGGCTCTATTAAACTTTCTAAATTTCACTCTCCCTGTCAACAAACTTCATAGATTTGGCAGTATTTAAGAATCCAACATCAAAAACTGACTCTTTTACAGATTTTAACAATATAAGAATCCAAATCCTTCACGGTTAATCATCCAAGTCCAAATTAATGACCTTGGAGATATCACAAACTGTTTTTGAATTTTTGACTAAAAACTTCAAGTTTCAAATGAATGAACTTGTTTTATTTTCAGAAACACAATCAGCATACTTAGATTTTGAAACTCAGCATTTCTGACATCAGTTGTCGAAAATAAAGCAGAAATCAAAATCTTTTTGTATTTTCTGAAAATATAAAGCAGTAAAGTAATATGTACAAACATATTTACAGACAATATTTTTGTTTGAGTATGCGTCAGAGGATCATATCAGTTTTTGACAAGTCACAAGTACCGTTGAGCTTAGTTACACATTAAGAATTAAACAATTCACTTAGATTGTCGATATACTTGTCCACTTAAATTTTCACACAAATTTCAACTGATTCAGGATACGAATTAGATGTTTTAAGAACTTAAACTCATTCATGTGTCCCACCTCTTGAATATACTCCCGTATCCAGATCCCAATATTCAGTCTTACAGGAAATTATAACACAAATGATATCTGTAAGGGGTTAATAAATTATGAAGAATCATGAGAGCTCAGGTCAGAACCATCGTTCAGTAGAGAGATCATGACTCAACTTGTGGGTGTGTCCCCTTTAGAGGATCTTTTTTACAACAGCATTGCTAAGCAATTTTATTGTCTTATCATTTATGCTGAGGGTGATGCTATGTTTCAAGCATATGCGGAAAGTATTATTCGGGGACTAGGTCAGAACTTCCATTCAGCACAAGTCCCGGAATAATACCCCAGATATCATTGAGTATAAAAACCTAGTATATCAGAAAAAAGAACCTTTCAAACGAGATTTCAGGGGTGACCTATATATCCAAGTAGTGTTCCCCACGAAATAAGTAAGTTTGAATTTATGTTTATATCCCGAAAAAGTTTACTAAATGTATAAAAATCTACCGACACATCCACGGTGAGATCGTTTAACACATTTTGACTTTCCAAATCTTTAGCGTACTGTAACTGTCTACTGATGTACTATCATTTCCTCTTTTTACACAAAAACTCAATTTTCATTTTTTAATGTTTTTGTCTTTTTGCCAATAGGTTTTATCATGTTTTTGTCATTTTCAAATTTTCAAATGTTTTTGTATTTTCTAACAACATTACTCCCCCTTGTGTGTTTGATCTCTGCAATCGAGCTCCTACTCTGATACCACTTGTAGGACCGGTTTTGACTCCGAAACGATTGCGAAACGAACGTGAAACGTGCGGAATCCGTACACGAACGCGACCTAACACACGTGACGTAATATAAACGTGATTCTATATAATATTTGATAAAGTACAAGAACCTTGAATCACTTTCTCTCTCTAGATTCTCTCTCTAGATCTAGAGCTCTCAAATCACCAAATGAGCAAAAGTTCCTAAACTATGACATAAGGATCTATTTATAGGCTTTGGCTTTTAATGAGATTTCTCATTAATTACAATATTGCCATCTTGCCTTTTGTCTAGATATCACTAATACAACGACTCGTTTTCTTCTGTTTCTCGCTACAGCTCGGATTGACGAAGGTGATAGACATAAGTGCACTAACATACTCCCCCTTGGATATTACCGCAGTCAATCTCGTAGCATCTTGTTTTTCTCTCTCTCTTTGAATCTTCTTGAAGCTTTGACACGTTTTCATCAACTTAGACTCCTTCTTTCTCGAACAGAATCCCAGTGGATCTGTCTTCAACTTCAGCTCCCCCTTTCTGTAGACTCTTTTCTTCATCAGGCTCCCACTTTCGTCAAGCTTTCGTGCTTTTGGGATCGACACCTTGCTTTCAGTATACAAGCTCTTCTGGAATAGTTACATGGCTTTTTGAATCCACGCTTCCTCTTGCGTTGAGCTCGTCTTCAGACTCCCCCTTAGACTCGGCTGTCGGGATCGTAGTCTGGTACAACATCTGCAATTCTCTGATATTTATAAGTAAAACATTTTAACAATGAAAATAACTTCGAATTTCCAGAAATTGTAATCTGGCTCTATTAAACTTTCTAAATTTCACTCTCCCTGTCAACAAACTTCATAGATTTGGCAGTATTTAAGAATCCAACATCGAAAACTGACTCTTTTACAGATTTTAACAATATAAGAATCCAAATCCTTCACGGTTAATCATCCAAGTCCAAATTAATGACCTTGGAGATATCACAAACTGTTTTTGAATTTTTGACTAAAAACTTCAAGTTTCAAATTAATGAACTTGTTTTATTTTCAGAAACACAATCAGCATACTTAGATTTTGAAACTCAGCATTTCTGACATCAGTTGTCGAAAATAAAGCAGAAATCAAAATCTTTTTGTATTTTCTGAAAATATAAAGCAGTAAAGTAATATGTACAAACATATTTACAGACAATATTTTTGTTTGAGTATGCGTCAGAGGATCATATCAGTTTTTGACAAGTCACAAGTACCGTTGAGCTTAGTTACACATTAAGAATTAAACAATTCACTTAGATTGTCGATATAGTTGTCCACTTAAATTTTCACACAAATTTCAACTGATTCAGGATACAAATTAGATGTTTTAAGAACTTAAACTCATTCATGTGTCCCACCTCTTGAATATACTCCCGTATCCAGATCCCAATATTCAGTCTTACAGGAAATTATAACACAAATGATATCTGTAAGGGGTTAATAAATTATGAAGAATCATGAGAGCTCAGGTCAGAACCATCGTTCAGCAGAGAGATCATGACTCAACTTGTGGGTGTGTCCCCTTTAGAGGATCTTTTTTACAACAGCATTGCTAAGCAATTTTATTGTCTTATCATTTATGCTGAGGGTGATGCTATGTTTCAAGCATATGCGAAAAGTATTATTCGGGGACTAGGTCAGAACTTCCATTCAGCAGAAGTCCCGGAATAATACCCCAGATATCATTGAGTATAAAAACCTAGTATATCAGAAAAAAGAACCTTTCAAACGAGATTTCAGGGGTTACCTATATATCCAAGTAGTGTTCCCCACGAAATAAGTAAGTTTGAATTTATGTTTATATCCCGAAAAAGTTTACTAAATGTATAAAAATCTACCGACACATCCACGGTGAGATCGTTTAACACATTTTGACTTTCCAAATCTTTAGCGTACTGTAACTGTCTACTGATGTACTATCATTTCCTCTTTTTACACAAAAACTCAATTTTCATTTTTTAATGTTTTTGTCTTTTTGCCAATAGATTTTATCATGTTTTTGTCATTTTCAAATTTTCAAATGTTTTTGTATTTTCTAACAACATTACTCCCCCTAAAATGCAAAACCATTAAAAAAAAATTTGACAACCAATACTGATAGCTTTGTCTCGCCATCCATTTTCTGCTTAAAGTGCTCTGATTTGCAGAAAATATACATAAAATAATGTACCCCCATGATTTACAACACATTGATTTTTACAGTTTGAAAACCGTTTTTCAATCTGATGAAAGTAATCATGTTTGTTCAGCCGTGAGGGTTTCGGCGTATTCAATCAACACACATTTTTGTAATTTTCTGTTTTTGACAAGAATTAAAAACAAACATATTTTTGGTTTTTCAAGTTTTTCAATTTTTTAGGGTTTTTTAAAATATTGTTTATTTATGTACAGAAAACATATAAACTCCCTGTTCAACCAAACCAGGATCCAGCAGCAGCCTCCTCTCGATGTGCCAGGCTGCTCCAATCTCCAATTTCACAATCTTTGAATTCCATGAGCACCTGCATAAACAAACTACTCAATTACTTGAACAATTTAGCCCAGGTCTTTTAAACCTTAGGCATTTCAACACAATAATTTTCATTCAATGCTGGAAACTCTTTGTCATTTTTCACAAAAACTTTGTCAATTTTAACTTCAACTTTCTCATCTTTTACCAATTCAACATGTTTCTTAACACACCATGTCTGACCTTTTGGTGTACCTCGTTTATAAAAATGTGAATCTTTTTGAACATTTTGATTTTGAACAACAACCCTTGGTTTCCAAAACTCTTGGGGTTTTGTCATATCAACTGTTGTTTTCCAACTCTGTGTTGTTCTGAATCTGGGCGTGTGAGAATTCCAGATCTGTCTAGAATCGAACCTATTCGGGTCTGATTTCCAGTTTTGATTCGAAGCAAACTTGTTTGTGTTGTACCTCCAAGTTTGTTTTGAGTCAAATCTGGTTGACCTTTGTCTCACATTCTCAGATTTTTGTTTCTCAGCATCAATCTTCTTTTTGTCAACATCCACAGGTTTTAGATTAGGACACTTGCGTGCAAGATGTCCTTTTTTATCACATTTGAAACATGTTCTCATGGACACATCTTTGACATGTGGTTGTTGCTTTTGCTTTTTAGCAAAGAACTCATCATTAGACTGTCTCATTTTGAGTTCTTTTTCTTTTTCTAAACTGCCTCCTTGAACAAAACTCAATTTTGTTTGAAAATTCGGAGTTTCATTTCTTTTCCAACTTTGTTTCTTCTTATAACCCAAACCAGCCTTCATGTTTTTCTTCTTGTAACCAGGTTTGTTATATGAACCTCTATGACTCTTACCAGCAAACTTTGAAATCTCAGACTTCTCAATCTCAACCATTTTGAAAACTTTATCAACCTTTTCTGAAATCACATTCTGAATCGGGAATACAACATCTAAGAACAATTTGTCTGATCCAATTATGGTATAAACCAATCCTTTTGAATCATCATTCAAATTTTTCTCAGATTTTATGTTTTTCAGATATCCATCATGAAGATTTCCTTCATCTTCATCCTGTGATTCAGATTTACCTGTATCAACTGACTCTTCTTTCAACACACTTTCAACGAGTTTACCTACCACCTCTGAATCATGAGAATCATCAGATTTGGAATAGGTTACGTCAATGTTATCTGGCAATTGATCTACCATGTTGAAAGCTTTTTTGACCTTTTCATCATCATAAAATGCAAACTTTTCCGGTGGTGGAACTTGATGAAACTCTGAGCCAATGCCTTTCCTGTTTTCCTCAGACTTACCATCTCCCGGTTTTATATTGAAAATACGTTCAAGCACATATGATGACGCGTGATAACTTTTTAACTTGTTGTTATCCTGTTCTAAATCAGCAATCTGACGCTTTAGCTTAGCAACATCCTCAATATAGGAATTTACAACATGTTGCTTTATTTCATATTGTCGCTTAAGCTCATTAGATGTTTCAGAACAGTAATTCAATCTTGATTGAACAAATTTCATTTCACTTTTCACTTTTTCATATGACTCTTTTGTAATATGATAAGCCAATTTTATTGAATCATATTCTTTTTTCATTTCTTAACAAACATTTTCCTTTTGTGAACATTCTTCCGTTATTTTTAAAACTTTTTCTTTCAAACTTTCATTTTCTTTTTCTAAATTTTTACATTTTTCTGAAAGCTTTTCATCATTTTCTTTTAAAACCTTTTCCTTTTCAAGCATTTCTTTATATTTAATTTTGAAAACTTCTTCTATTTTGGTGAATTCATGATCTCTTGTTCTGAATTTTTCGTCTTTTTCAGTACAAGCACTGCACGTTTCCATGCATTTCATGCACTGTTCAACAGTTTCATTTAAGACTTCAGAATCAGAATTTACCTCAGTTATTAGCACCTCGGTGTTTGCTGCATCTTCTGATTGATCAGCATCTTCCTTTTTCTCATCACCAGCACCAGCATCACTTTTCACTTCTTCCGAACTTTCTAGCTTTTCCTCAGCTTCTTCAAATTGCTGTTCTTCTGTAACAGCTTCTTTCACAACAACTTTTTCTTCTTCCTTTACTTCCTCAGCACTCTTCACATTTTCAACTATTACCTCAGCGATCTTCTTCAAATCACTCACCATCACATCAACATTTTTCTTCATCCTCTCTTCATCTCTCTTCCTCAGACTTGAAACCATAACATACCTAAGATGTTTGTCAAACCTTTTCGCATACGTTTTATCTTTTCCAACATTTGTGTAGTATTCGACGGACAGAGGAATTTCCAAAAGAACATCTTCAAAGATTATGTCTTTCTTGGGAACAACTGGTTCACCATTTCTGTTGACATAGCATTCTCGCTTCTTGTCCCATCTCTTGTTGACTACAGCACTCTCATACTCTTCTTGCATTTCATCCATTCTGTTCCACGCAATGTTTCTTTCTCGGTATGTTTTCTCTTCCAGAATCTCCTCTCTGGTTTTCTCTTTGATTTCAGCAACAAAAGCATAATGTTTGCCTTGTGATATTTTTCTGCCATGAGCTGTAACTGTTTCATCAATATAATCCTCTTCATTTCTTTTCTTGATTTCAGCAGCAAATCCTGAATCAGATGAAATGTATTTGTCCCAACTAAAACCTTCTGCCACTTTTTCATCATCTTGATGGATAAGTAAGGCTTTCTTCTTGTTTTCAATCATTTTCGGCTCTTCTTTGCTTCGGTGGTAAATCGCTTTTCGGTAATAATCATCATTGAATGGATTTTCATTTCCATCAACTGCAGAATTATGACATTCTCTCTTGAAATGACCTCTTTGCTTGCATTTGAAACAAGTCACTTTGGATTTATCAAATCCCAGCTTAGTTGATGGACCACCAATAGCCTGCTTTCCAGTAATCTCCATATATCTTTGAGCTCTTCTGATGCAACTAGCCAAACACCAGCGAATATCGATAAGTTCCATCTCTTCCGGATCAATCTGGTCATAGTCTTCTTTGGTCAATTCAGAATTTCCAATTTTGCCAGCTACTAGACCTTCATATGATTCCAGAACAGATGCAAGAAAACTCATTTGTTGCTTAGCTTCAGTGATGCTCATAGACGGAGAATTCTTCAATTTGAGAGCAATGTTACATAGAACTTCTTCAGATTCTTCAACATTTGCTTTTGATGATGACGAATGATATCCCGGATTGTAACTTGATGAACTTGTCTGAGGTTCTTTTGTCTTCACCCCACTGAATGCTGTCTTTGGTGATTCACTGATTTTCACCGAAGGTATTACACCTTTGTAATAAAGACCCACATTCTGTTGATATGAAGAGCTGCTCATCTTATTTTGCTTTTGTAGCTCAAGCTCATGACTTTCGATTTTTTCTATCAAGACATCAAGAGAAATTGTATCATATAAAGCATCATTTTTCAGTATGAATACAAACGTTTGCCACTGATCAGCTCGTGGTAACGCTTCTATGATCTTATCAATTATTTCTTCTCGAGTTTTAACAATTCCAAAACGGTCAAGTTCAATTTTTAAATGACCAAATCTCTCTATCATCTGTCTCACAGTCTCTCCTTTCAAACTATCGAACAAATCAAATTCCTTTTTTAATAATGAAATTTTGTTTTTCTTGATTTGTTTACCCCCCTCAGCTTTAACCCGTAAAGCTTCCCAAACGGATTTTGATGATCCGTCATGTTGAAGTAAAGCAAACAAATCATGTCTAATCGATGATTGGATTAAAGCCATCATTCTTTGTTCAGCTGTGAATTCTCTCTTGTCTTCTACTGATAAACTTTTGAGAGGGAGTTCTTCTCCTTTATTATTGACTGGCCTACTATAACCAAACTCCAAACAGAACCAGCTTTCATGCGCGTAAGCTTTTGTCCAGCCGATGAACCGCTCTTTCCACCAAGTGTAATCTTCAATACTTTCAAGGGTTGGTGGTTTTGAATTTGTTCCGTAGAAATTATCATGTTTGATATTTTCATTGATCGCTTTTGTTATGGTTTTTGGTGTGATGGTTAATGTCTCAGACGCTTCGGATGTAAACGCGTTATAGAACGTGTTGTAGAACTCTTCAGCCATGATGCTAACTTCTTCGAATCTCAGCTCCTTTGAAACACCTTGAATCAAACAAACAAACACTTATCAGTTTAAACACTATCAAATAACTGAATCAAAATAATACTCGAACTGGTGAATATTCTGTGCGGACTGAAGGTTGACAAACTGTACGGACTGCTATGACCCGGATCAAATTAAAATGACCTTTTCCAATGACCTGGCTAAACCACACGACCTGGAACGAGTTCGAATTCAAACGTACTGAAACACCTCTTGTGAACTACTGATATACTCAATTAAAATGACCGACAATTTAATTCACAACTCAATCTGATTGGACCAACTTGTAAGATCGATTTAATATCTCATGTGCCTACAAAATTAATGTGAATCAATTGCTGATTGGACCAATTGACTATTCATATGCAATCATTTAATTCTTTCTTTTAATGGCCGACAATTTCAAACCTCAATGAATTCTATTGGACCAAGAATTAAAGTGGACTGATCAAACTTCACTTCTCATGTCGAAACAGTTTTCAATGTTCTCTAATTATTAGATCACATGCAACTTTAACAGACAACTTTAATTGTTCAACAAAATTCCAAACGACCTGATGATCCGGTCACTTAAACGAACTGAATTCTTTATACGAACCGAACTGTTAAACGAACTGATTTCTTAAACGAACTGATCTGTTAAACGAACTGATTTCTTAAACGAACTGAACCTTTTAGATGAACTGAACCTTTAAAACGGACTGATCTTCTCAGACGGACTGAATTTCTAAACGGACTGAACCTTTCACTACGTATGATCTTTCAGACGACCTAGGTCACTTCGTATGACCTTTCAAACGAACAGAATGATACACTTCATACGAACTGAACCTACTACATACGAACTGAGGAATGATTACAAACGAACTGGACTCAAATTATGCAAACTGATGATAATCTCAAACAATTGTACATGTTTTTGCCAAAATTGAAAGCCTAGGATTGTTCTCTATCAAATTCCGATCACAATGAGATGATTTACGTTCAAACTTGTCCACTAAATTGTCATAGATCTGAGATCAAAGTTCCACTTCATGCGATTTAGATCAGAAACGAACTGGTCGGTTTTTGAACAAATTTATTACGTTTTAATCTGTTTTAGGATCTGATTCTTTCACGGATTATTTAAAACATAAAATCGCACAATATACTTCAAAATCAAACCATTTTGTCCAGAAAATCTTGTTCAATTTAAAAAAAAAAACGTGAAGAATGAGAAAAAATGAAGAAGTAGATCAAATCTAGACGATTTCGGATCTGAAACTGACGAAATCTCGAGCGGAATTGTGTGTTTGATCTCTGCAATCGAGCTCCTGCTCTAATACCACTTGTAGGACCGGTTTTGACTCCGAAAAGATTGCGAAACGAACGTGAAACGTGCGGAATCCGTACACGAACGCGACCTAACACACGTGACGTAATATAAACGTGATTCTATATAATATTTGATAAAGTACAAGAACCTTGAATCACTTTCTCTCTCTAGATTCTCTCTCTAGATCTAGAGCTCTCAAATCACCAAATGAGCAAAAGTTCCTAAACTATGACATAAGGATCTATTTATAGGCCTTGGCTTTTAATGAGATTTCTCATTAATTACAATATTGCCATCTTGCCTTTTGTCTAGATATCACTAATACAACGACTCGTTTTCTTTTGTTTCTCGCTACGGCTCGGATTGACGAAGGTGATAGACATAAGTGCACTAACATAATCTCGGCGCCGCTATCAATGCACCGAATGTCGAAGCCAATAACTTCGAACTTCGACCGCATTTGATACAAATGCTTCAAAACTCCACAACCTTTCATGGGCTTGCGGACGAGGATCCCCATCTACATATTACTAATTTCTTAGAAATATGTGATACCTTTCGGATCAATGGAGCATCAAATGACGCCATCCGCCTTCGAATGTTTCCATTTTCGCTAAAAGACCGAGCTAAGGCTTGGCTTAACACCCTCCCAGTTGGATCGGTAAACACCTGGGATGAACTAGCCCAAAAGTTCCTATATAAGTATTTCCCTCCTGCTAAAACAGCTAAATTAATGACTGAAATTAACACATATTCACAAGAGGATGGGGAATCCTTATATGAAACTTGGGAAAGGTTCAAGGAGCTACTAAGAAAGTGTCCTCATCATGGTCTTGCGGTATGGCAACAAGTATCCACTTTCTACAATGGGTTGTTGCCACACACAAGACAAACACTTGATTCTAGCTCCGGGGGACTTCTAGGTTGTAACACCTGTGCCTCCACGGCCATCAGACAAATACCAAACCAATGAAATATTGTATTTCATACTTGGGATTTGTATAAATATGTGTATCAGTTGCACATATCAAATTTTGTTCAATTCCAAACTCTAAATCGCTTTCTGGAAGGTTATACGCGCATCGATGCGTAAATATAACCAGTTTAATGCAACAAACACTCCGGAATAGTGACATAGGTTTAACATACCTTAAATAACCTTTAAATATCTTAGAAATAAGTTTTGAAGGCTTTGGTATGGCAAAAACAAGTTAATTCGCTTACAGGGACTAAACTTGACAAACTGCGAAAGTATGACAATTTGAACTGTAACAGACATTCCGGGACATAACCATAAGTTAAACACACTTTAAATATCCTTTATATAGCTTAGAAATAGGCTTTGAGGGGTTCGGTGTGC
This sequence comes from Helianthus tuberosus, assembly GCA_030545235.1. NCBI lineage: Eukaryota > Viridiplantae > Streptophyta > Magnoliopsida > Asterales > Asteraceae > Helianthus > Helianthus tuberosus. Next base: position 111,590,757 of record CM060411.1, on the reverse strand, counting down.
TAAAATAAACTTTTGGCTCATTCAGGGACTAAAAGTGTCAAAAAGCGCACAAGTTTGCATTTTCGCGCATAACTTACGTTCTGAATACATCCGGACATCCAAAAATTTATGTAAGCACTAAAATATTTTATTTTAGTGTTCGGCATAAGAAAAATCCATTCGTCGCGTCATTTGGATCGTTTTTCGCGCTTGTGCGCATTCCGTCGTAATTAAGCGATCATCGCGTTCGTACGACCAAATGAACCAACATCCGGCATATTTTTGAGCATGTCTCATGTCCACAATGTTTAGGCAACATTTTAGGGCCTTAAAGTTGGCTTTACGGGCCTTGGAAGTGCCGGAAATGAGCTTAAACACGTGCAGGGACCAAAACTGTAATTCTGCAAACATGTTTCTGATCTGCAACTCCCAGGCGGCCCGCCTGAGTTTTAGCAGATCCTGAAGCGGGCCGCGTCCGCCTTCTGGACCAGATTAACTGCATTTAACAGCAGTTTGCAGCTGTTTAATCCTCCACCACACATTCTCACATGCTTAGTCAGATGATAAGGATCACTTTTAGCTACCATAAGGGTCCGACACTTGTACGGGTGGGATTAAGGCACGCTTTCCATGAAACAATCTTAACGGTGGACCGAAAACTATATATACCCCATGCCCCCCATTGCTTAAATCACAAGAATTTTGATTTGAGAAACTCTAAGTTGAAACCTTTGTTTCATACCTGAGATTTTTGAATCGAGATTAGCATTCGGGGACCCTTCGTAAGTATTCTTTCGTTCTTTTCCTTATTTTATTGCTTTTCGAGTCCGAAAGTCAAACTTTGTTTGACTTTCAGCGTTGACCAGCTTATGGTCAATGCGAAGTTCGTTTGAACTTCGCAACGTGAGTGTAATCACGTTGGTTATAGTCCCTTGGGACTATGCCTACTGATTACCACGTTGTCTAGGGTCGTAGGGTAAGCGATCTAATAAATCGCTTATACCTTCGAACCCGACCCGGTTTGGTCGATCATTAGGATCCGACCAAATACATTAGGTGACCATAGTGTAGGGAATAACCTTCCGAGGTTATACCTTATGGTCACGACGTTTAAGTAGTTGTATGATAGGTAGTTTATATGCCTTAGATAAATTACCAGAATACCCTTTTCATGTATAATTGGTAATTAAGCATATGTAACCTAAACTTTTGTCATATAACTGATTATGTAACATGTTTAGGCATATAACACTTGTCATAGGACTAGTTAGACGGTCTAAACGCGTTTCACGCGCACGACGCGTTAAAGTAGCATAAGCTACCTTAATGGGTCGCGATGGGTCGAAAGCACTTAGGTTAGGTTTCATGTAGTATGTAGGCCTTGTTAAACCATATCATATGAGTTCCAATACTCATTTGGTTTACCAAGCCTCATCCTATCCGATCTCCCGATTTAAGTCCGGTTTATTTATATAGTTTTAGATTGCCAACTGATTCCGTGCTCCCTCTAGCTTTGTTTGGTTGTTGTTCAAGACCTCTAAGCATTCTCAGGCGAGTACATTATTCCCCTCTTTTACTGTTTTCAACTGTTTTGGGGTGACTCATATGTGCTAAATGTCTTAACAATGATTTCAAGAACGATTACAATAACAATTACAATGTGGTTTCAAGAACAATAACAATGGTTTCAAAAACAATTACAATGGTTTTCAAGAACGATTTCAATAAAGTGAACAAACTTGTGGGTTGTAGTTACATAACCAATGACATTCATTAGCAATGATCAAGCCGACCAGTATTAGGTTATGGTACCATAGGATCTGACAAATCCCGTTATTCTCTATACCCATGGTTATGTGTGGGTATTTTGGGTAACGACTGAATCTGTAATTATTAATTTACCCTTTGGTAAGGGTTTGTTAAGAACGAGAACGAGAACGAGTTGGAACGAGGAACGAGTCAAGAAGGTTTGAATGTTATTAGAGAATCGACCATAAAGTAGTTTCACAATTAAAACAAGAACGATTTGAACAATTAAAACAAGAACGACTTGAACGATTTTACAAAATGTTTTAACGATTGGGTAAACATTGGGACATGATTTACATTTGATCATGCATTTACACGAAACATAGTATTGGTTTAAACCAAGTTTTACTTCAATACTTTGTTTTGTGCGTTTCACCTATGGTTTAGTTGATGCATTTCACTAGCCATACATATCATTTTGGTTATACATATTACATGATTTACATTGGACATGAACATTACTTTGGTGGTTTGGTTTGATTAAGTGATTAAGTAACGATGCGTATGTAATATGATATAAACATGGTGGATACGCTGCTGGTACTTCCTATATATAAGTGTTTGTATGGTATTACATATTGTAGCATTATTTGAATCATTTCAGTTTTAGACATAGAACATTTTATACAAGTAACATACTTTCCACAAGACATTGATTTACAAACAACTTATCTTATACAAACTCATTTTACATGGTTATTCATTTAATCATGCATTATTCTCTTATTGATACATATCATCTAAACTTATTATTTTTCAAATGATTTACAAAGACAAAGCAAATTACAAGGTTCATGACTAAACATTTTCTTAAACAGAAGTCATGAATCTTATTTTCAACAAAACCAATGTATTCGCCAGCATTTCTTTGCTGACCTCGTTTTCACATATGTTTCAGGTATTGTTGGATGATATCGTTTGATAGGATGCATGCTCACATAGGACTGGACAAGGCCTTAGTGACTCAATAACAATGATAGACTATGTTTAAATTGGGTATTTAGATTTCCAGATGATGTAATTATTCAATGTTTAATAAAACGAAACACTTTTTGGTATCCATGGTTATGAAACATTAATTCTGTTACAACACTCCCCGACGTTTCCGCCACGTTTTGTATGTTACACGTGGTCGGGGTGTGACAGAAAAGATGGTATCAGAGCCAATGGTTATAGGGAATTAGGTTATTAGTAATGCTTTGACCTAGTCTATAACCTTCTTAGGACCCTAACGCGAGTTTACTTGCGTTTAGTCATAAAACAATACCGTCACCTATCCTTAGGCGACGACCACAACAAGAACATAAATTTCAAAACCGCTTTGAAAACTAATCATCTTTCTAGGATGATTGATTACAAGGTTTTGAACCATTAGTTATAAGGTTTTGAACCCCTTTTGAAATTTCAAACTCTTGCCAAAGTTTTGAGTCTTAAATAATGTGAACACGTGCAAACTGGTAGGGTGAATGCCTGTATTCTGGGTTTTCTGTCTAGGCAAGCACTTCGTATATATCTCATCAGACGCGAGACCAGTTGTGCTTACCTGGGAATTCTTGGGATGAGTGTTCGCTTATAGGCGAGCATGTCTTCGCGATACATTATTTTTGACCTATTTACTTTGATTAATCACCGGGGTCGTTTGTTGCTTTGTAGTAACAAACAAATGACCACTATCCTTGCTTTCATCAGATTTGTTCATCTCATTCTTTTCGTCTAATTCTCTCACTCGTTTCCTTTCATGTTTCCTCTTTTAGAATGCCTCCTCGATGTGAAAACCAGATAGCGACTGCCGAGCTGGCAGAAATCATTGCACAGCAGATGGCTGCTCAGTTTCCAAACCTCTTTGCTCAATGGAACCAAGCCAACAACAACAACAATGTTCCATGCAAATACAAGGATTTTAACCAGGCTAAACCACTCAAGTTTAGTGGTTCTGAAGGAGCGACTGGGCTTCTTCAATGGTTCGAGAGCATTGAGAATACTTTTCGCCACGTGCAGTGCCCGGATAATCGCAAGGTCGAGTTTTCTTCGAGCGTGTTTCAGAAGAGGGCTCTCACATGGTGGAACGGGGTTATGAGGGATCGTGGTGCAGAAGTTGCTCTAGCACAGACATGGGCTGAACTTAGGGCCCTTATGATGAGGGAATTCTGTCCTCGTCATGAGCAGCGAGCTTTGGAGAAGGAATTTGATGAGTTGAAGCAAGATAGTGGTGAGCACAGGGCGTATACTGATAGGTTTGAGGAGTTGAGTCTGCTTTGCCCGACAATGGTTACCCCACTCGACAAGGCTATCGAAAGATACATCGATGGCCTACCTGACTCGGTACAAGACATCCTTACTGGTAGTAACCCTGCCACACTCCGTCAGGCGATCGAGTTAGCTGCGACATTGACTGAGTCGCAGATTCGGAAGAATAAGTTACACAGAAAGGGTGACAAGGGTAAGAAGCAGGGGTCTGACAAGGAGGATAGCAAGAAAGGTCAAAACAAGAAGGGTAAGGAAGGTGAGACGTCAAAGAAATCAAGAAAGCGAAAGGGTGTTCAGAACTTTGCTGTTACAGCACAGACTGCTCAGAACCCGCGGAACCAACCAGCTCAGCCACCTGCAAAGAAAGCATATGCTGGTTCCGCACCTTATTGTGCACGCTGCAACGGTCATCACGCAGTACAACAAGCTTGCTGGCAATGCACGACGTGTGGTAAACTTGGGCATTTGGCCAAGGTTTGTCGTTTGGGACAAAATCAGGCTGCTCAGGTTCAAGCTCCGGTTCAAGGGAATGCTGTGAGATTTCCACTGGGTTCATGTTTCAACTGCGGAGAGATTGGTCACTTCCGCCACAACTGCCCAAGACTGGTGAATGCAAATGCTAACGCAAACCCGAATGCGAACGTCAATGTGAATCCTGCACGTGGTCGAGTGTTTAACATCAATGAGGCACTCAATGATGAAGGAGTGAACAATTAGCATTTTGTATTTTCCTATGGTTGTTATCTTGTAACATTAAAGACAATGCGGTTGTTATATAAATAAAAATTTATGGTTTTATTTTGTAACTAATGCAATTGTATGAATGTTTGATCCAACTTTATGGTATCAACACAAAGACAAAAAAAACTACTCGTGTGGTTCTGTCATTTTTATGATCACTTGTGATCTCCCTAAGAACCTCAAACACTTGTTTCTTTTAAATCTAAAGTATCTTATCGTCTTGCACCGTTCGAGATGCAAGAATTATCAAAACAGCTTCAAGAGTTATCTGATAAAGGATTCATCCGTCCGAACTTTTCACCTTGGAAAAAAAAAAACTCTTGCCCTCTTTGTGAAAAAGAAAGATGGATCTTCTCGAATTCATATCGATTAACGTAAGCCTATTAAGCTTACCATCAAGAATCGATATCCCCTACCTTAAATCAACGATTTCTTCGATCAACTGCATAGCGTTTCATGCTTTTCCAAGATCGATTTGCGTTTTGGGGTATCATCAACTTTGTAGTCTCGAAGAAGATATTCCCAGAACGGTTTTCTGCATGAAGTATGGCCATTACGAGTTTACAGTCATGCCTTTTGGGTTGACAAATGCTCCAGCCATCTTCAGGGACTTAATAAATAGAGTCTGCAAGCCTTATTTGGATCAGTTCGTCATTGTTGTTAATGACATCTTGATCTATTCATATCCCGAGCCGATCACGATCAACACCTTTGTTAACATTGGAACCCCTAAAGAAGGAACAAACTTTTCGCTAAATCCTCCAAGAGGAAATTTTGGCTTAAAGAAGTTCAGTTTTTGGGTCATGTAGTCAACAAGCTGGGTATTCTTGTGGATCCATCCAAATTGCTGCAATTAAGGATTTGATTCCTAGTATGCTTTAAATACCCGTGTCCAAAGATAACAAATTTAAAAGTCAAATTAAACAATTATGGGATTATGTGTTATGTGTTTATGTGTTCTCCTCTATGTTTTTGTGTGATACGATTTTCAAATCCTCATAGAATCTTTCATATCTTTATATGAGGGATTCATAGTAGGATATTCAAAAGGTACTACCTTAAATCCTTATGGGCTTCTACGTGGTAGTTAAGACCCTTGGGTTATATAGTACCATTCCATGATTCGATGAGAGACCCTTGAGTGGTCTAGTAAAAAAGATTGTTTCACAATTTGGTTAAAGAACGACATCTAGTGATGTAGCTGAACAGACACCTTGATAGTATATTTAGATCATTTATTGATTTAATTAAAAAGGACTCTATGGCGGTCTAATCACACTCATCACAGGATTGTTCATTTGGTTTTCCCCTACACATTATAAAATAGACTGTGTGAACTATGCAAGGAATTGTCTAATTATGGACGCGTACATAATTATGAAATTTAGTGCACAGAAACCCAGTAATATTTATTATGTGTAAGAACTGATAGTGACAACAATAACGAAATGAGAACGATGTAATGGAGGTACGGTGGACGCACCAATGACGCTTTATATACTGGTATATAAGTATCCCTCTTACATTGCAATCATGATGTTATTAAAGTTACTAGAAGTTCAGAACCCTAACCAATGTTGTTCGATCTTTTCAACTTCATGTTTTCAAGCTCTCATAAGTTTCCTCTAAATAAATTTCGGGATGAAATTTCCTAAAGTAGGGGAGACTGTAACACCTGTGCCTCCACGGCCATCAGACAAATACCAAACCAATGAAATATTGTATTTCATACTTGGGATTTGTATAAATATGTGTATCAGTTGCACATATCAAATTTTGTTCAATTCCAAACTCTAAATCGCTTTCTGGAAGGTTATACGCGCATCGATGCGTAAATATAACCAGTTTAATGCAACAAACACTCCGGAATAGTGACATAGGTTTAACATACCTTAAATAACCTTTAAATATCTTAGAAATAAGTTTTGAAGGCTTTGGTATGGCAAAAACAAGTTAATTCGCTTACAGGGACTAAACTTGACAAACTGCGAAAGTATGCCAATTTGAAGTGTAACAGACATTCCGGGACATGACCATAAGTTAAACACACTTTAAATATCCTTTATATAGCTTAGAAATAGGCTTTGAGGGGTTCGGTGTGCTAAAATAAACTTTTGGCTCATTCAGGGACTAAAAGTGTCAAAAAGCGCACAAGTTTGCATTTTCGCGCATAACTTACGTTCTGAATACATCCGGACATCCAAAAATTTATGTAAGCACTAAAATATTTTATTTTAGTGTTCGGCATAAGAAAAATCCATTCGTCGCGTCATTTGGATCGTTTTTCGCGCTTGTGTGCATTCCGTCGTAATTAAGCGATCATCGCGTTCGTACGACCAAACGAACCAACATCCGGCATATTTTTGAGCATGTCTCATGTCCACAATGTTTAGGCAACATTTTAGGGCCTTAAAGTTGGCTTTACGGGCCTTGGAAGTGCCGGAAATGAGCTTAAACACGTGCAGGGACCAAAACTGTAATTCTGCAAACATGTTTCTGATCTGCAACTCCCAGGCGGCCCGCCTGAGTTTTAGCAGATCCTGAAGCGGGCCGCGTCCGCCTTCTGGACTAGATTAACTACATTTAACAGCAGTTTGTAACTACATGAAACGATCTTAACGGTGGACCGAAAACTATATATACCCCATGCCCCCCATTGCTTAAATCACAAGAATTTTGATTTGAGAAACTCTAAGTTGAAACCTTTGTTTCATACCTGAGATTTTTGAATCGAGATTAGCATTCGGGGACCCTTCGTAAGTATTCTTTCGTTCTTTTCCTTATTTTATTGCTTTTCGAGTCCGAAAGTCAAACTTTGTTTGACTTTCAGCGTTGACCAGCTTATGGTCAATGCGAAGTTCATTTGAACTTCGCAACATGAGTGTAATCACGTTGGTTATAGTCCCTTGGGACTATGCCTACTGATTACCACGTTGTCTAGGGTCGTAGGGTAAGCGATCTAATAAATCGCTTATACCTTCGAACCCGACCCAGTTTGGTCGATCATTAGGATCCGACGAAATACATTAGGTGACCATAGTGTAGGGAATAACCTTCCGAGGTTATACCTTATGGTCACGACGTTTAAGTAGTTGTATGATAGGTAGTTTATATGCCTTAGGTAAATTACCATAATACCCTTTTCATGTATAATTGGTAATTAAGCATATGTAACCTAAACTTTTTTCACATAACTGATTATGTAACATGTTTAGGCATATAACACTTGTCATAGGACTAGTTAGACGGTCTGAACGCGTTTCACGCGCACGACGCGTTAAAGTAGCATAAGCTACCTTAATGGGTCGCGATGGGTCGAAAGCACTTAGGTTAGGTTTCATGTAGTATGTAGGCCTTGTTAAACCATATCATATGAGTTCCAATACTTATTTGGTTTACCAAGCCTCATCCTATCCGATCTCCCGATTTAAGTCCGGTTTATTTATATAGTTTTAGATTGCCGACTGATTCCGTGCTCCCTCTAGCTTTGTTTGGTTGTTGTTCAAGACCTCTAAGCATTCTCAGGCGAGTACATTATTCCCCTCTTTTACTGTTTTCAACTGTTTTGGGGTGACTCATATGTGCTAAATGTCTTAACAATGATTTCAAGAACGATTACAATAACAATTACAATGTGGTTTCAAGAACAATAACAATGGTTTCAAAAACAATTACAATGGTTTTCAAGAACGATTTCAATAAAGTGAACAAACTTGTGGGTTGTAGTTACATAACCAATGACATTCATTAGCAATGATCAAGCCGACCAGTATTAGGTTATTGTACCATAGGATCTGACAAATCCCGTTATTCTCTATACCCATGGTTATGTGTGGGTATTTTGGGTAACGACTGAATCTGTAATTATTAATTCACCCTTTGGTAAGGGTTTGTTAAGAACGAGAACGAGAACGAGTTGGAACGAGGAACGAGTCAAGAAGGTTTGAATGTTATTAGAGAATCGACCATAAAGTAGTTTCACAATTAAAACAAGAACGATTTGAACAATTAAAACAAGAACGACTTGAACGATTTTACAAAATGTTTTAACGATTGGGTAAACATTGGGACATGATTTACATTTGATCATGCATTTACACGAAACATAGTATTGGTTTAAACCAAGTTTTACTTCAATACTTTGTTTTGTGCGTTTCACCTATGGTTTAGTTGATGCATTTCACTAGCCATACATATCATTTTGGTTATACATATTACATGATTTACATTGGACATGAACATTACTTTGGTGGTTTGGTTTGATTAAGTGATTAAGTAACGATGCGTATGTAATATGATATAAACATGGTGGATACGCCGCTGGTACTTCCTATATATAAGTGTTTGTATGGTATTACATATTGTAGCGTTATTTGAATCATTTCAGTTTGAGACATAGAACATTTTATACAAGTAACATACTTTCCACAAGACATTGATTTACAAACAACTTATCTTATACAAGCTCATTTTACATGGTTATTCATTTAATCATGCATTATTCTCTTATTGATACATATCATCTAAACTTATTATTTTTCAAATGATTTACAAAGACAAAGCAAATTACAAGGTTCATGACTAAACATTTTCTTAAACAGAAGTCATGAATCTTATTTTCAACAAAACCAATGTATTCGCCAGCATTTCTTTGCTGACCTCGTTTTCACATATGTTTCAGGTATTGTTGGATGATATCGTTTGATAGGCTGCATGGTCACATAGGACTGGACAAGGCCTTAGTGACTCAATAACAATGATAGACTATGTTTAAATTGGGTATTTAGATTTCCAGATGATGTAATTATTCAATGTTTAATAAAACGAAACACTTTTTGGTATCCATGGTTATGAAACATTAATTCTGTTACAACACTCCCCGACGTTTCCGCCACGTTTTGTATGTTACACGTGGTCGGGGTGTGACATAGGTAATCGTCGCCCAAATGAAATATACAATCAAATTGAGGAAATTGCTCAAACCAATTTTCAGTGGCACACTCCCCGAGGTAATAAATCTATTGCCCCGGGCGCCCATAAGGTTGATGAAAGCAGTTCTTTACAAACCCAAATCGAGGCCCTTTCTTCGAAAATCAAAAAGTTAGAAATGACAAAAACGGCCTCGGTTATGGCTTGTGAGGGGTGTGGTGGACCACATGAAAATTGGAGTTGTATGAAAGAAGTAGATGATCAAACAGAAACGGTAAACTACATTGATAATAGACCTAGGCCGTCGGGTCCACCAACGGGTACCTACAACCAAGGATGGCGTAACCACCCCAACCTTGGTTGGAGAGATCCCGGCAATAGTAGTAACCAACAAAACCAACGAACTAACTTTCAACAACCACAAAATTTTTCTCAACAACAAGGTGGAAGAGAAAGGCTTGAAGATACTGTATCTCGCCTCATCTCCGAAACCGAAAAGAAAAACTCGGATCGGTTCCAACAATTGGAATCGAATTTTAGAAATCAACAAGCTAGCATTCAAAACATCGAAAAACAATTAAATCAAATAGCTCAAAATTTCTCCGAGAGACCACAAGGCGCGTTACCAAGCAATACCGAAACCAACCCAAAGGCGCAAGTACATCTCATCACATTGAGAAACCGAACCGTGGGTCCCGAGGATGCCCCATTACCACCGGTTGAAAGAAGTCAGCTCGGCCAAAGCACGACTTCACCCGCGCCCCAACCAGAAAAGGCTTCTCCACCAAATCAAGAGCCCACCAAGACTCCTCCGGTTCCATACCCCGGTCGGTTAAATCGTCAAAAGACCGATGAGCAATTCGCAAAGTTCGAAAATTTACTAAAACAATTGCATGTTAATATCCCTTTTATTGAGGTCCTAACCCAAATGCCTAAATATGCAAAATTTATGAGGGACTTCCTCACTCACAAAAGGAAAATTGAATCATTGCAATTAGTTAACTTAGGCGAAGAATGCTATGCCTTAGTACTCAACAAACTCCCACAAAAGAAAATTGATCCCGGAAGTTTCACGATTCCTTGCTCAATTGGGGAATCCCCCATTCGTAATGCATTAGCCGATCTTGGGGCTAGCATTAACCTCATGCCCACATCGATGTTCAAACGACTCGGACTAGGAACAACGAGCCCTACAAAGATGAGCATATAACTCGCCGACAGATCCGTCAAATTTCCACAAGGTGTCGCTGAAAATCTATTGGTCAAAGTTGACAATTTCGTTTTCCCAACCGATTTTGTCATCCTAGACATGGAGGAAGACACCGATGTCCCTCTCATCCTCGGGAGGCCATTTCTAGCCACCGCCTAAGCAGTGGTGGACATGAATGATGGAACACTAACATTGAAGTTTGGGGATAAGGAAGTGAAGTTTGAATGTGGAAGGAGAGTACAGGACGAAGACCCGGTCAACTACATGAAGGTCATAGACTCAAGTTTGGATGATGCTCTCCGACAGTGTAGCATGGGATGCAAAACATCCCACTTGGGTAACATATGACCAGGCTTTGGGTCTAGCCAAGGACCCTTATAAACGTGGCGCACCACGGAGGCATTCCGCGGAACTATCCTTAGTTTTGTTTAGATTAATTTTTATGTTTTCTAGTTAGTTTTAATTTTCAGGAATAAAATACACTTGAGATGGCAAACGAAACAAGGGAAACTTGAACCAGCACCCCATGCAGGAAAACAGGACCATCTGACAAAATTTCTTCGTTACAGTAAGTTCGGCACGGGCCGTGTCCGCCCAACACGGCCCCGTACTGCACAGTTTGCGGAAATGACCCAGTTCAGGTAAACTGGACACGGGCCGTGTTCACCCAACACGCCCCCGTGTCCAGACCTCTGTTTCTTTTGTTTAATTTTTGTTACTGGCACTTGAACACGGGGCCGTGTCCAGCGTCCAGTAACAAAAATTTTTGCTTTTTCACACCTTTTTACACATTCAAATCAACCTAAAAACTTATTTTTGGGACACATTGAGGACAATGTGTAATTTAAGTGTGGGGGGGATGCTAAAACCTTGAATCTTGCAAGTCCTAAATACAAGCCTTACACAAAACTCTATTGGAACCGCTAATCACCCCAATTTTTTTCAAAAATTTTCATTTTTTTTTACTTGTCTAGGTTTAACTTGGGAATTTCAAGTTCTAAAAATGTTATATTTTTACAAATTTACAACCGATAGCGTCATGATAAAAAGAACCAACATAAGAAAATTATGAAAAGGCATGGCAAACTTAGTTAAAATTTGATTATATATACTTGATCACATAAAAACCCATTCCCACAAAAGTGAGTTTAGAGCCTTTATTGAGCATTCAAATACATATCTTTAAATTAAATGCTCATTTTTCGTTTCTTGTGTGAATAGCCGCTTGGTTCTTACGACTCTAGAACTTGCCACGACGATACATTCCCGGTCCTTACCAACTTAAACCCGAGTAAGTAAATGATGGAGGCATTAGAACTAACCCTTTTTATTTCTACACCATTATTTTTCTTTTTTTTTACCACCTACCCAAAATCCCCCTAGTTAACCCCTTTGAGCAGCCTAAACCTTTTCATTTCATAACCCAAAACCAAACACCCTTTCACCCACCAAAACCTTTTTCATTTTTAACCCTTTGTTTTAGTAACTAGCTCGGTTTTTCGTATGACTTTTCAAAAAAAAAAAAAAAATTGATGATGAAGCAAAAAGAAAATAAACAAACAAGTTTATCAAAAATAACTTTGTTTGAATAATTGCTTCATTAAAATAAGTTACAAAAATAAAAAGTCTTATGAAAACCGACGCTTGTTACGTTTTTCGCCCTTTCTACTAACCACTAACCCAACCACCTACCTTTAACCCAAGCCTAACCCTTCACCCAAAAGTCCTCTTGATATTTACAAAGGCATATAGTTAAAAAGGAGGAGGATTGATTGCTTGGCAAGCCTATGCTATGAGTAAGTTCCATGCCGCTCTCGAGTGATTCACGAAAATACATCTTCGGCCGAGTGTTGAGTGATCCCCGTGACGTATGTGAACTTGTATATAAATAAAATTTTGAATAAGCATGATATGCCCTAATAAGTAATTTATCTTATGAAAAGTTTTAAATAAATCATGACGAATAGGATTGTAAATAAATAAAAATAAAACTTAATAAAGAATCTTGGAAATCCCGACACTCTATGACAAGCCCAAAAACTTTCTCTTCTACCCATTCCATTTGGGAGTGTAAAGCCACATTATAAAGAGTTTTGCTTGAGGACAAGAAAAGATTCAAGTGTGGGGGTATTTGATGTGTGCAAAATGCAACATATAAATTACATCAATTGTGGCATAAAACTAATCCCTTTTTAGTAATAATGTTGGAAAAAGTGTGCTTTTGTCTTCCTTTAGTATTTTCAGGATTAAATGAGTTCAAATTAACAAAAGAAGCAAAAAGGCAGCTGAATCTAGCATAAATACAAGAAAAGGAACAAACGTGACATGCCCGACCCCAGGACAGCATCTTCCCAAGCAAAACAAGAAGACAGAAGACTGAACACGCCCCGTGCTCAGCCAGCACGGGGGCGTGCCCAAGTGTCAGCAGAAAAGACAAAGTGGTAGAAGCTTCTATTGCCCACCACGGGGACGTGCTCATCGGACACGGGGCCGTGGTCAACTATAAGATTCGCAGAATCCAGGCAAATCTTCATAGTACAGATATGCTTCTGCACACGGGGTCATGCTCAGCGGACACGGGGGCGTGGTCAACTAATACAGACAAGCTGCAATAAATGAAAAAAGAGAAGGATGTGGACATGGGGCCGTGCCCACTGGACACGGGGCCGTGCCCGTGCCCGAGCTTCTGTTCAGCCTATAAATAGGAGCGCTTGGCTCAAGCTCAAACCATCCCTTGGCACACCACCTCTCTCACACTTCACCCACCACCCACCACCACCATAACACCATCATCCACCACCATCATCCATTGTCCATCATAGAGTGTGTGAGTCGTCTCGGGATCCAAGATTGATCGTAAGAGTTCTTGACAATCAAGGCCATGTTTGCCTAAGTCTCTTACATCACTTGGTGAAGACAAGTGTCTAGTGTAATACTTTTTATTTTTTATCTTTTCACACTTTTTAATTGGTTATGTATTAATGACTTTAATAACTAGTTTCTTATGTTGAAGGTGATTCTTCCTTATCGTTTGTCCGTGGTGTCTTGGCATTATTTTACTGTCTATATAAAATAAAAGATTTTCACCATTCATATCTCCACGGTCTATATGGAGGTATGTTGGCTACCTGGTCGGGGGTTAAGGGAACGGTTTGGTAAGAGTCTTGCCGTTGTTCAGCGCTTAGAGATCCTGCAAGGGACCTGGGTCAAATTTAGTAGGACCTCCTTCAATACTTAACGGTATTGGATGGCGGGGGTCCAAACTCTTTGATCCCCTCATAAGTTAAACTACTATTAATACTATAACCCGGCTACTTAGGACTGTATCCTTGCTGACTCAGACTACTTAGCCGAGGGTAACGTCACCTTCTAAAGAGGGGCCTACCATAATTTGCATTAATAACTTAATTAATTATCTTTCAATAATCCGACCCTTTAGGATTGTATCCTTGCTGACTCAAACTACTGGGTTGAGGGTAATGTCACCTTCAAAAGAGGGGCCTACTACAATAACTAAGATAATCTCTTAAAATAGTGCAAAAGTGCGGAAATAATCAAAGGTTACACTAAACACGAGTCGGAACCAAGTGATTCATCTTGTCTATCTGTTTTACTTTTATTTTTATTTTCAGCATTTTAGTTAGTTTTTATTTTTCTTAGTTTAAAACATTTTCTAAACTTTTTGATTTGGTTAGACGTTGAGGACAAACCGGTACTAAAAGCTCTTGTGTCCTTGGACGACCTCGGTATCTTACCAACACTATACTACGCTCACGATGGGTGCACTTGCCCATATGTGTGTTTAGTGTTAGTAAATATCGTGTTTTATAAATTTAAAACCTGGCTAAAAAGTGTTAGAAAGGGCTTAACATATACATTAGAAACTAACGACACTTCACACGCATCAAACGCCATGAGATACATACGCAATTGTACATGTTCGAGCATAGGCTATGGGGTACTAGCCATAGCTACACAGGGGCAGTGTCGTGGTAGTTGACCACGGGGTTGAGTTGACAGTCAAGGCTTCACTTGTGGGCTCAGTATATATATTCAATCAAATGTGCCAAACTTGAACTATAATTACATCTATTTAATACAAACTAAAAACATCTATTTAATACAAACTAAAACAGTGAAACTCACCAACATTTGTAGTTGACCTTTCAAAACTTTAACATGCTTTTCAGGTAATTTGAGACTTGTGTGATACTTGAGGTTGCTGTTCAAGATGTGCTTTACAAGTGAATACATGTATAGAATCATGTGTTTAGAAGATTAACGTGGTTCACAGGAACATGCCATTGTAACATACATGTAGTATGTAATCAACAGGGTAATCGAAATAGTAGTTGAATAATTTATATAGTATCTTTATAAACAATGTCTTTTATCAGAGGTGTCTGTTGCATCCCATATTTTACTTCCGCTGCGAGTCGGGGTGTGTGACACATGAGAAGTACGTTTGATAAAACAATGTATTTTGAAATTGGTATAAGTAGGTATTTTGAATAATGATAAGTGATTTAGGTATAAAAGATGATCGGGTTTGCATAATAAAATATTTTGAAGGGAAGTTTTGGTAATGATCACATTGGTAAGGGAATCACCTCTAACTCGTTGGTGTGGTTGTTTTAAGAAAAGAATGAGTGGAGTTAACCGTCAAGGTAAGGAAATCACTCCTATCTCGATGATATGTCTCCATTTGGTGTTACAAGGGATATAAATAAAATTTTGTGGAATCATGCATGTGAATAATGTATAAATGTATGAAAAAGTATTAGTACGATATATGCGTAAAAGTGAAATCTCAAAAATAATTTGAATTTGAAAAGAGGGAATTGTATCATAAATGATCGAGAATAATAAAAGGTAAATTCGATTAAAACTCGAATGGTTCCAAAACGGAACGTTGACTAACCAAAGTGTTCGAAAAGTCTTTTGAATTTGAGGAGCATGCTTTGGCCTAATATGTGGTATACTCTCACCGACAAGTCGGTTAACGGTATTTACCCTTCCGGTTACTACATGTCCCAAATCCATTGAAATTTCAAGACTTGGCGGGATTTAAAAAAAATCAAGGAGTGGAACTGGTCGACAAGGTGCGGGTTTCACCCCTAACTTGACGACTTCGTACCCTAAGTGTAGTTGGCACTCGTCGGGTTGAATTAAATTTCGACACGTTGACGAGGGTCCACTAGAATTTAAGTTTGAAATTTCCATTAAGATGTGGATTTCACTCCTAACTTAATGGTGAATTTCTTGCCAAAATAGAATCAAGTGGGATGAGAGTCATTTACCAAATTGTGGGTTTCACGCCTATTTTGGTAAACCTGTCTCGTTTGTATTATATGAGTGTTGTCGGATTTAGAATAATCGAGTAAAATGTATGAGGAAAAGGGTATGTTAAAGATTAGACGAACAAGTATAAACATGTCAAGAATAACACATAAATGATAGAACAATGAAACAAGTATTAACACATAATAAAACAAGTAATGGTCAAGATGGGGGTCATTAGTTCACTTCCGACCTCCTCGGTGCGGTGTGAGGGTGCCAAACCTAAATAGCGCTATTAACTAATACCCCGTTGCCTCTCCGGCAACAATCGGTAGGAGGGACTTGAATGATAGATGAACGTGTATTAACCAACAACCTAGGTTTAACATTCCAGTCAGACCCATTTACCCGCCATTCCTCCCGGAACCTTTACCAGATGTCCCTCCCCGGGATGCATGCTTGGAAAAAGAGCAGTGAACTCACCTTAGATTTGCTTGGTATTTAACAAGTTACTTTACCCTTTCCAAGTTGGTCAACCAAACCCTACCGTGGTTACCAAAGACAATCAGTATAGTGTTCACACATATCACGTATCTAACGTACACGTTGCACAAGTAGTAGACAAGTATGACACACGTACTTATACGCATCGTAACTGTTAAACATACAATCCGTTGATCTATAACTTTTATCGTGAGATTATATAACAAGTGTATGGGTTTCACATGCAATTAAACCACTTAGCAGTACATGTGTTTTCACAGATTGCAGTTGCTGTTAAGATTACAGTATATCATATATCGGGCAATCGTTTCTCAAACAAGTTCTATCCCACGTGCAGGTCAAATACAATCATTTAGCAGTTGATTCGGTTAATCACATCAGACAATTTACCTTAGACAACTCATACTAGCCTATACAAGTTCCTCAGTTCTAGATAGTCTTAATATCAAGCAATAAGCTCAAATGTCAAATAACACACACGCATAACCATTCCCTGTTCAAGTCATTGCCCATGCAATGAAATCCCACACGACGAAGGATCATCCTTCGTCGGAGTCCAGCCATGACGAAAGATCATCTTTCGTCGGGTTCAAGAGTGGCGAAAGACCTAAGGATTGTGGACAGGTATGTCGACGAAAAATCGAGACTTTCGTCACACGTGAGTTTGACGAAACTCTTAGTGTTTCGTCCAAGACCCACCGACGTAGAATACCCACAGTCAGTTATGGTTTCAAGATTGCAAGAAAACAAATCAACACCAGCAAGTTATCTCTAATCTGTGACACATGTGTCTGTGATCATTGTAAACAGTTCAGTTATCAATGAAACAATGTTATTTGATCCTAATGTTTGTTTGTTTATGTTTGACATTTTTCATATTTTGATTTTTGTTCAATTTCAAACTCTATATCACTTTTTGGAGAGTTATACGCAAACTGGTGCATAAACATAATCAGTTTAACGCGAAAAATACTCCGGAACATCAATTTATGCTTAACATACCTTAAATAACCTTTACATAACTTAGAAATAAGTTTTGAAGGCTTTGGTATGGCAAAATCAAGTTTATTCACTTACAAGGACTAATTTCGACAAACTGCGAAAGTATGCCGATTCGTACTGTAACGAACACTCCGGAACATGATCATAAGTTAAACATAGCCTAAATATCCTTTAGATAGCTTAGAAATAGGCTTTGAAGGGTTCAGTGTGTTAAAATAAACTTTTTGGTCATTCAGGGACTAAAAGCGTCAAAAAGTGCATAAGTTTGCATTTTCGCGCATATCTTACGTTCTGAATACATCCAGACATCCAAGAATTTATGTAATCATTAAAATATTTTTTTTAGTGATTGGCATGATAAAATTCAATTCGTCGCGTAATTTGGATCGTTTTTTGCGTCCGTTCATGTTTCGTCGTAATTATCCGAATAACGTGATCGTACGACCAAACGAACCGAAATCCGGCATATTTTTGAGCATGTTTCATGTCCCCTATGTTTAGGAATCATTATAGAGCCTTGAAAATGGCTTAACGGGCTTTAAACGTGTCAAAACAGGGCTTAAAAGCATGCAGGGACCAATACTGCAATTTCAGAAACTTGTTGCTGATCTGTGCTTCTCAGGCGGGCCGCGTAGACCTTCCTTGGGTCTTAAGCGGGGCGTCTAAGCCCATCAGATCTGTAGAAAATCTTTTTCCAGCTGTTCCAGCTGTTTTGGTCACTTGCAAATGGTTTTTCAACATCCTATGGGCCATTTTGAGGTGCCTATGGTATTCCAAAACCATGGGTGCACATGTACGGTTGAGATCGAAGCCCGTTTTACGATGAACAATCTTAACGGTTCTCCGAAAACTATAAATACCCCCACCCTTTTCACTTCAAACTCACACTTGATCTGATTTGTTCTCTAAGTTGGAGTGATTTCACTTCATGCCTGAGAATAATTAGATCAAACCTCCATTTCTTGGACCCGTTGTAAGTATCTTTCGTTCTTTTACGCGTTTTAAGCGTGAAAGTCAAACTGTGTTTGACTTTCAGCTTTGACCAGTTTATGGTCAACACGAAGTTCGTTTGAACTTCGTAACGTGAGCGTAATCACGATGGTTATAGTCCCTTGTGACTATACATACTGATTACCACATTATCTAGGCATAGTGACGAGTCGTAGTTTCGGTCAAAATGCGTATTCTTGCGTATTTTGTAACCAAACTATTCTTGGGTATCAAAACCGTTTGTTTTGATACCAAACCTGTTTTCAAACCGCGTTAAACATGTTTTGACATGTTTAATTCGTCACTTTAGGTTTAGTGCTTATGTAGGGTCGTAAAGGTAAGCAGTCTTAACAACCGCTTAGACTTTCGAACCCGACCCGTTTGGTCGATCATTAGGATCCGACCAAACATATTTAGGTGACCATAGTTGTATAGGGAATAACCTTCCGAGGTTATACCTTATGGTCACAACGTTTTGTTAGTTGTACGATAGGTAGTTTATATGCCTTAGGAAAATGACCAAAATACCCTTTTTGCGCATAAATTCATTTTAAGCATATGTAACATAAATTTTGACATCTAAACTGATTAGGCAACAATATTAGACATGTTAAGGCATATTTTACTTATCATAGGACTAGTTAGGCGGTCCGAACGCGTTTTACGCGAATGACGCGTTAAAGTAGCGTAAGCTACCTAAACGAGTCGTGATGAGTCGTAGGTTCCGTTTTAGAATGTAGGCTTTGTTAAACCATATTACATGAGTTCATATACTCATTTGGTTTACGAAACCACATTTTATCCGATCCTCCAATTTAGGTCCGGTTTATTAACATAGTTACCTAAATTAGGTGCCGTTTGATTCCGTGATCTCCAGCGTTGCTTGGTTGTTATCCAAAGACTATTGAGCAATCTCAAGTGAGTACATAGACCCCTTTTTTAATGTTTTCAAGGTGATTATGTGAGTACATAGTCCCCTCTTTTGCTATTTTTCAAACATTTTGGGGTGAAACACATGTGCCTACTTGTTACTTTCGTGCTTTCCATGTTTTCATATCATATGCTGGTTATGTTCATTAGTACACTTATAGTATATGATTTCATTATGTTTTTGCTACGTATGTCCATTTAGTGCATACTTAGTACATCGTTTTACATTACATTTTATGCTATGTATGTCCATTTAGTGCATACTTAGTACATCGTTTTACATTACATTTAATGCTATGTATGTCCATTTGTTGCATACTTAGTACATTGTTTTACATCACATGCTATGTATGTTCATTGTTGCATACTTAGCACATTTGTTTTACATCACATGCTTACATTTTGGTATGACATTTGGTTTGTTTAAATGGGACAAAAATACGTTGATTAACATTGGCCATGCCGTTCGTTAGTAGGTAGTGGTACCATAGGAATTGACAACTCCCGTTCCTGAAATCCTAGGTTTGTTTGGATGGAAGGAATGACCGAATTCGAAACACATAACTCAGATAAACCTTTAATTTGTTTAAGGGTTTGTCGCCACAGTCTCAAGGCTTGAATGTATGCATTTTCACAATACAACATAGATGTTTGTATCAGTAACGCATGCAGTTATTTTACAAAACATAACTTTGATTTATTTCAATACCTTGTTTTGTGCATTTTACCCATGGTTTAGTTGATATATTTCACTTGCCATACATGACATTTATTTATACATTACATGATTTACATTTGACATAAACATTTTTGACATTTGGTTTACACATTACATGGTTTACGTTTAACATAAACATTTTGACATTTGGTTTACACATTACATGATTTATATTTTGACAGAGACAATTATTTAAACATAAACATTTGACGATTAGTTTAAACAAGACAATTTGGTGGTTTGTTTGGGTAAGTGATTTAAGTAACGAGGCATGCGTAATATGATAAAAGCATGGTGGATACGCCACTGGTACTTCCTATATGTAAGTGCTTTTATGATATTACACATCGTAGCGTTATTTAAATCATTTCAATTTAGACATATAACATTTTACATAAATAACATATTTTTCACAAGACATTGTTTTTACAAAACAGTTTGTTTTATACAACTCATTTTACTTGATTATTTAATTTACCATACATCTTTCTTTTATATAATCTGATTTCTTATCAAATTTTCATATGATTTATAAATGAAAACACTTAACAAGATTCATGACTAAATTTTTATTAAACATTTCTTTAAACCAAAGTCATGAATCCTATTTTCATAAAAGCTATGTATCTCACAGGCATTTTTATGCTGACGTACCTATTTTCACATGTGTTTTCAGGAGTTGATGCGTAGGTTTGTTCAAGATACACTAGGGTGGACTCGGGCCTTAGTGACATAAAAGAAACAAGATTAGTTTAAATAATTGTTATGCACTCTTGTTTCTTTCGTTTAAAGATAATGTAATCCTTTCGTTAATAAATAAAACATAACTTTGATTACCATGGTTGTGAAACAATAATTCTGTTACAACACTCCCCGACGTTTCCACCGCGGTTTCGTTGTTTTACGCGGTCGGGGTGTGACAGAAGAGTTGGTATCAGAGCCAATGGTTATAGGGAATTAGGTTATTAGTAATGCTTTGACCTAGACTATAACTTTTCTAGGACCCCAACATAAGTTATCTTGTGTTTAGATCTTAAAACATGCATTTCACCTATCCTTAGGTGAGTACCCAAAACAAGAACCCAATTTTCCAAAACGCTTTTTGAAAATTAATCATCTGTTTTTAAATAATTTATTATAAGGTTTTGAACCCTTCCAGTTTTATTCTTTTGGCCTTGTGCCTTCCAAGTTTTCAAAATCTCATCAAAGTTTGGGTCTAAATAATGTGAACACGTGCAAACTGGAAGAGTGAATGCCTGTACCTCGAATTTTCTGTCTAAGGCTAGAGTGTTCGTACAAATCCACATAATCGGACCAGTCACTCTTACCTGGGAACTCTTGGGGTGAGTGTTCACTTATAGGCGAGCATGTTGTCACACCCCGACCGCGTAAAACAACAAATCGCGGCGGAAACATCGGGGCGTGTTGCGACAGAATTAATTGTTTCAAATCCATGGCAAACAAAGTTGTATTTTATTTACAAACAAAGGTGTTACATTGTTTCAAACAGGAAATTTAAGAGTTCAGAACATAATTAAACATAGTCTATCTTCTTTTAAAGTCTCTAAGGCACAGGTCCGCCCTAGTATCATGATCAACATCCTATGGAAAAGCTCCTGAAAACACATGTGAAAATAGGTACGTCAGCATAAAAATGCCTGTGAGATACATAGGTTTGTGAAAATAAGATTCATGACTTGTGTTTGAGAAAATATTCCGTCATGAACCTTGTAATTTGATTTGTTTTGTAAATCACTTGAAAAACGATAAGATCAGATGATATGTATAAATAAGAGAATAGTGTATGGTTAAATGGATAACCATTGTAAACTGAGTTTGTATAAGATAAGTTGTTTGTAAAACAATGTATTGTGAAAAGTATGTTATTTGTATGAAATGTTCTATGTATAAAACTGAAATGATTCAAATAACGCTACGATATATAATACCATACAAACACTTATATATAGGAAGTACCAGTGGCGTATCCACCATGCTTGTATCATATTACACACGCATCGTTACTTAATCACTTAATCAAACCAAACCAAACAATGTAAAATGTTCATGTCAAGATGTAAATCATGTAAAAATGTCTATGTCAAATATCCAAGTCAAATGTCTATGTTTAAACCAATAGTCAAAAGTCCTTGTATAAACCATGTCAAATGTTGATAGTCCAAAAGTAGTCAAGTAATGTATAACCAAAATGATATGTATGGTAAGTAAAATAAGACTACTTAAACCATAAGTAAAAATGTACAAAACAAAGTATTTTGATTATATCAAAAAGTTATGTTTTGTAAAGTGATGCATGATACATTGATACGAACATTTATGTGGTGAGTTAACGCATACATTCAAGCCTTGAGACAGTCGGATAACCCTTTCAGTCAAGGTTATCAAAAGAATTGTATTCGGATTCAGTCATTCCTTACATCCAAACAAACCCGGGATGTCAGGAATGGGATTTGTCAAGTCCTATGGTACCACTACTTACTCCCGAGCGGCGTAGCAAATGTTAATGAACGTAATAAAGACCCGTTTGTGCAAACCAAATGTCATAGTAGTCGTATACATGTCATATGAAAACAATGTACTAAGTATGCTAAGTTAACATACAAAGCAGAAAAGTCATGTAAATCAATGTGCTTAGCATGTTATCAGTCAACATACATAGCAGAAAAGTAATGAAATCATGTACTATAATGTACTAACAAACATAGTCGGTATATGATATGAAAACAGGAAAGCATGAAAGTAACAAGTAGGCACATGTGTTCCACCCCAAAACAGTTTGGAAAACAGTAAAAGAGGGGTCTATGTACTCACATAAACACCTTGAAAACATTTAAAAGAGGGGGTTCTATGTACTCACTTGAGATTGCTCAGTTGTATAAAGATAACCACCAAGTAACGCTAGAGATCTCGGAATCAAACGGCACCTAGTATAGGTAACTATGTTAATAACCGGACCTTAATCGGATGATTGGATAGCATTAGGGTTTGTAAACCAAATGAGTGTAGGAACTCACGTGATATGGTTTAACAAAGCCTACATGCTAAATGAAACTTAACCTAAGTCTTATTGACCCATTATGATCCGTTTAGGTAGCTTATGCTACTTTAACGTATCGTGCGCGTGAAACGCGTTCGGACCGCCTAACTAGTCCTATGACAAGTATTATATGCCTATACATGTTACATAATCAGTTATGTGACAAAGGTTTAGGTTACATATGCTTAATTACCAATTATACATGAAAAGGGTATTCTGGTAATTTACCTAAGGCATATAAACTACCTATCATACAACTACTTAAACGATGTGACCATAGGGTATAACCTCGGAAGGTTATTCCCTACCTACTATGGTCACCTACTGTATTTGGTCGGATCCTAATGATCGACCAAACTGGGTCGGGTTCGAAGGTATAGGCGATTTATTAGATCGCCTACCCTACGACCCTAGACAACGTGGTAATCAGTAGGCATAGTCCCAAGGGACTATGACCATCGTGATTACAATCACGTTGCGAAGTTCTAACGAACTTCGCATTGACCATCACTGGTCAACGCTGAAAGTCAAACAAAGTTTGACTTTCTGACTCGAAAAGCAGTAAAAATAAGGAAAAGAACGAAAGAATACTTACGAAGGGTCCCCGAATGCTAATCTAGATCAGTATAGTTCAGGTATGAAACAAGGTTTCAACTTAGAACACAACTAATAAGATTCTAGTGCTTAAAAACAATGAAAGGCATGGGGTATATATAGTTTTTGGTGAACCGTTGAGATTGTTTCTTGGAAAAGGGGAAAAGATCTAGCCCGTACACTTGTTGAAAGGTTATGGAAGCTTAATTCCATCCTTATCTAGTGACTAAGCAAGTTAAAACATGTGGTTAAGAATCAATTGGTTGCAACTTGTGTTTAAATGCATTTTTTTATATATTTTTTTTTTCTATTTTTTTTTTTATTATTTTAGCAGTTTTGCAGTTTTGGTTCCTGTGTGCGTATCGTCGTGTTTTGGCACTTCTAACACCCGTCAAGCCCATTTTTAAGCTTCACAAGGATGTTAAAGTATAGGAAACATGAAACATGCTCAAAAATATCTCGGATGTCGGTTCGTTTGGTCGTACGATCGCGATGTTCGCTTAATTACGACGGTATGCGCATAAGCGCGAAAAACGAACCAAACGACGAAACGAATGGATTTTTCTTAAGGCGAACCCTAAAATATAATGTAGTCATGCTTCCATAAATTTTTGGATGTCCAGATGTATTCAGAACGTAAGATATGCGCGAAAATGCAAACTTGTGCACTTTTTGACACTTTTAGTCCCTGAATGATCCAAAAGTTTATTTTAGCACACCGAACCCCTCAAAGCCTATTTCTAAGCTATGTAAAGGATATTTAAGGTGTGTTTAACTTATGGTTATGTTCCGGAATGTTCGTTACAGTTCAAATTGACATACTTTCGCAGTTTGTCATATTTAGTCCCTGTAAGCGAATTAACTTGTTTTTGCCATACCAAAGCCTTCAAAACTTATTTCTAAGTTATGTAAAGGTTATTTAAGGTATGTTGAGTATATGTTGATGTTCCAGAGTATTTCTCGCATTAAACTGAGTACGTTTACGCACTAGTTTGCGTATAATTCTCCAGAAAGCGATGTAGAGTTTGAAATTACATAAAAGTCAAAACATGAAAAATGTATAACATAACAAAACAAACATTGGGATCAAATAACATTGTTTTATTGATAATAGAACTGTTCATAGTGATTACAAGCACAGTTGTTACAGTCTCCCCTACTTGTGGAAATTTCGTCCCGAAATTTATTTAGAGGAAACTCGTGGAAAAAGATGTGGATATTTCGCCTTCATTTGATCTTCGCGTTCCCAAGTAAACTCAGGTCCACGTTTAGCTTCCCAGCGAACTTTGACCAAAGGAATGCGCTTGCGTTTAAGCCACTTGACTTCACGTTCCATGATTTCTACTGGTTTCTCAACAAATTTCAGTGTTTTGCCAACACGAATTTCGTCAAGCGGTATGGAGTAGTTCTCATCAGCTGTACACTTCTTGAGATTTGATATGTGAAAAGTTGGATGAACATTTCCCAGTTCAGGAGGTAACTCAAGTCTGTATGCTACCTTTCCGATTCTTTCGACGATCTTGAATGGTCCAACGTATCTAGGTGCAAGTTTTCCTTTCTTTCCAAATCTGATCACACCTTTCCAAGGTGAGACCTTAAGTAATACTCGATCACCGACTTGAAATTCCAAGGCTTTGCGTTTTGGGTCCGCGTAAATCTTCTGACGGTTTCTAGCTGCCTGAAGGTTATCACGAACCTTCTTGACCTTGTCAGTTGTCTCTAAAATGAGGGCAGGTCCAGTAAGTTGAGCCTCGCCAATCTCATTCCAGCAGACTGGTGAACGACATTTTCGACCATAGAGAGCTTCGAAAGGAGCCATTCCGATGCTAGTGTGATAACTGTTGTTGTAGGAGAATTCAATCAATTTAAGATGTGAATCCCAGCTACCACCAAAATCGATCACACAAGCTCTTAGCATATCCTCCAGAGTCTGGATTGTTCTCTTAGATTGACCATCCGTTTGCGGATGATAAGCTGTGCTCAGATTAAGTTGGGTTCCCATAGCAGATTGCATGGTTCTCCAAAAATGAGAAGTGAAACGAGCATCTCTGTCAGAAATGATGTTCAAAGGAACACCATGTCGAGCCACAATTTCATCTACATAGATTTGAGCAAGTCTGTCAGCAGGAAAATCCTCACGGATTGGCAAGAAATGTGCTGACTTTGTAAGACGATCAACGACTACCCAGATGGCATCATGACCTTTCTTTGTGCGTGGAAGTTTGGTAACGAGATCCATAGTAATGTTTTCCCATTTCCAAACTGGGATCTCTGGTTGTTCCAATAAACCAGATGGACGCTGATGTTCAGCCTTAACCTTAAGACAAGTAAGGCATTTTGATACGTATAAGGCAATGTCTTTCTTCATACCAGGCCACCAATAGTGAATACGAAGATCCTTATACATCTTATCTGAGCCCGGATGAATGGAATAACGAGACTTATGGGCTTCATCCATAAGCAAGGTACGAAGATCATCTAGGCTTGGGACCCACAAACGGTCCATGAAGTAATGTGATCCATTGTCCTTCAGTTCAAGAGCAGGTGTTATGTGATAAGGAAACTCCTTATCCATCAATCCTTGTGAAACACAAGATTGTTGAGCTAGAGAAATGCGTGCTTGAATATCAGATCGAGCTTGAATAACAGATTGAACACGTACACAATGAAGCTTAGTACGTTCCTTACGACTCAATGCATCAGCTACGACATTCGCCTTACCAGGATGGTAGCGAATTTCGCAGTCATAGTCGTTTAAAAGCTCAACCCAACGTCGTTGTCTCATGTTGAGTTCCTTCTGATTGAAGATATGCTGAAGACTTTTGTGGTCCGTGAAAACCACACATTTTGTACCGTACAAATAGTGTCTCCAGATCTTGAGAGCAAAGATAACTGCACCCAACTCAAGATCATGAGTGGTGTAGTTCTTCTCATGTATCTTCAATTGTCTTGATGCATAGGCTATGACTTTGTTCCTTTGCATCAGAACACAGCCAAGACCCAATTTAGATGCATCACAATACACGACAAAATCATCATCACCCTCAGGCAATGATAGGACAGGCGCATCGCAAAGTTTCTGTTTCAAGTGTTGAAAAGCTTCCTCTTGTCTGAATCCCCAGTAAAAGGGCATTTTCTTCTGAGTTAGAGCAGTTAGAGGAACTGCAATCTTAGAGAAGTTTTCAATGAAGCGGCGATAATAACCCGCTAGACCAAGAAATGAACGAACTTCAGTAGGAGTAGTAGGCGTATCCCAGTCCTTAATCGCACTGATCTTGGAGGGATCTACATGAACACCTCGTTCGTTGATAATGTGTCCCAAAAATTGAACTTCTTTAAGCCAAAATTCGCACTTGGAGAGTTTGGCGAAAAGTTGCTCTTTCTTCAGGAGTTCCAGAGTAAGACGAAGATGCTGCTCGTGATCAGCTCGCGTCTTAGAGTAAATCAAGATGTCATCGATAAAAACAATGACGAACTGATCCAAATAAGGTTTGCAGACCCGATTCATTAAGTCCATGAAAACAGCAGGAGCATTAGTCAAACCAAATGGCATGACTGTGAACTCGTAATGTCCATAACGAGTACGGAATGCTGTTTTCGGAATGTCTTCTTCTTGCACCCGAAGTTGATGATATCCAGATCGTAGATCAATCTTCGAAAAATAAGAAGCACCTTGTAACTGATCAAAGAGATCATCAATGCGAGGTAGAGGATATCGGTTCTTGATGGTAAGCTTGTTAAGCTCACGATAATCGATACACATCCTAAAGGATCCATCCTTCTTCTTGACAAAAAGAACGGGAGCACCCCAAGGTGAAAAACTAGGACGTATAAAACCTTTGTCAGAGAGCTCCTGAAGCTGTTTGGACAACTCTTGCATCTCAGATGGTGCAAGACGATATGGAGCTCTAGCAACGGGATTTGCACCAGGTACGAGATCGATGCGGAACTCGACTTGGCGTGCTGGAGGTAGACCAGGTAAATCTTCAGGGAACACTTCAGAATAATCCCGAACGACAGGAATATCTGAAATAGACTTACCCTTGCCTTTATCTTCTGTAACATGTGCTAAGAAAGCCACATAGTTCTTCTGCAGATACTTCCGAGCTTTAAAACAAGACATGAGTTTGAGACCACCGATAGGCTTCTCACCTTGAACTTGCAGGATCTCGCCTGTCGAAAGTGGCACACGAACAATCTTCTCAGAACAAACTATCTCTGCGTGATGCTTGGATAACCAATCCATTCCCACAATGACGTCGAAGCTTCCAAGTTGCATAGGCGTGAGATCGATAGGAAAAAGATGATCGTTAAGGTTCAACTGGCAGTTGCGTAGAACAGAATTAAGAATAATGGGTTCACCACTAGCAACCTCTACTGTCAAAGATTTACTTAGTTTCGTTCTAGACACGCGAAGCATCGGCTCAAAAGACAATGACACAAAACTCTTATCGGCACCCGAATCAAAGAGAACAGATGCAGGCTGATTATTAATAAAGAACGTACCGTTCACCACGTTATCATCCGCCTGCGCCTCTTGGGCATTCATGTTAAAAACTCGGCCTAGAGCCGGAGCCTGATTCTGATTCTGGTTCTGGTTGACTAGTCTTGGGCACCGGTTCCTGTAGTGGGTCAGATCCCCACAATTGTAGCACGAACCAGGAGGAAAATGAGGTCGTGCAGCTTGGCCCTGTTGCGGGGCAGGAGGCTGAGCAACCTGTTGAGCTTGGTTACGAACTGCCTGGTTCTGATTGACAGGAATGCGGCAGTCGACAGCAAGATGACCAGATCTTCCGCAGTTGGTGCACTGACGACACTGGAGATGTGGTTGGTGATGGCCGTTACACCTGTTGCACAAAGGTGCATTGCCAAAATAAGTCTTCTTGGCAGGTGGTTGCGTAGGCTGATTTGGTGCAGCTTGAGCCTGTGCAGTAACAGCAAAATTTTGGGCACCCTTTCGTTTCCTTGATTTCTTTGATGCTTCACCTTCCTTACCCTTACCTTTATTCTTGTTTTTCTCAGAATTAGTCTCCTTCTTTTTATCACCCTTGCGGGTGAGTTTACCCTTCCTGACTAGAGTCTCAGTGAGGGTAGCAGACAACTCGATAGCTTGGCGAAGGGTAGTAGGATTAACACCAGTCAAAATCTCCAGAATAGAATCGGGTAGCCCATCAATATACCTCTCGATCGCTTTATCCGGAGGGGTAACCATGGTGGGACACAATAGACTGAGTTCTTCAAAACGATCCGTGTATGCACGGTGTTCAGCCCCATCTTGCTTTAAGCCATCAAACTCTCGTTCCAAAACTCGAATTTCATGACGGGGACAAAACTCCTTCATCATGAGAGCCCGAAGCTCTTCCCATGTCTGTGCCAACGCCACTTCGGCACCCCTATCGCGCTTAATACCATTCCACCAGGTAAGCGCTCGCTTCTCAAACACGCTTGAAGCAAATTCAACCCTACGCGCATTCTGACACTGCACGTGTAAGAATGTGCTCTCGATACTTTCAAACCACCGTAGGAGCGCAGTTGCTCCTTGCGACCCAGAAAACTTAAGCGGCTTCGCAGAATTGAAATTCTTGAAATTACAGTGTGCGTTATTGTTGTTGTTATTGCCGTTGTTGTTAAATATATCGTGGACTTGAGTTACAACCCCGGGAAGTACAGCAGCCACTTGTTGAGAAACCAGGGCTGCGATCTCTTCAATAGTAAAAGTTCGAGGATCGCGTCGAGGAGGCATTCTAAAAGAGGAAAACATGAAAGAAAGCGAGTGAGATGATTGGATGAAAAGAATGAGATGAAACAAAATCAACAAGAGCAAAGATGGTGGTCATTCGTCCGTATCATAGAGCAAACAAACAACACACAGTGACTAATCAAAGTAAATGGGTCAAAAATAATGTATAATGAAGACATGCTCGCCTATAAGTGAACACTCATCCCAAGAATTCCCAGGTAAGCACAACTGGTCTCGCGTCTGATGAGATGTATACGAAGTGCTTGCCTAGACAGAAAACCCAGAATACAGGCATTCACCCTTCCAGTTTGCACATGTTCACATTATTTAAAACCCAAAACGTTTGACGGGATTTTGAAAATTTGAAGGCACAAGGCCAAAAACCAAACTAAAAAGGGTTCAAAACCATATAAAAGAGAGTTCAAAACCTTACAATAGAGGGTTCAAAACCTTGTAATAATTTATTCAAAAACAGATGATTGTTTTTCAAAAATCGTTTCGGAAAAATTTTGGTTCCTTGTTTTGATAATCACCTAAGGATAGGTGATGTAAATGTTTTAAGATCTAAACACAACTAATTTGTGTTAGGGTCCTAGAAAAGTTATAGTCTAGGTCAAAGCATTACTAATAACCTAATTCCCTATAACCATTGGCTCTGATACCAACTCTTCTGTCACACCCCGACCGCGTAAAACAACAAATCGCGGCGGAAACATCGGGGCGTGTTGCGACAGAATTAATTGTTTCAAATCCATGGCAAACAAAGTTGTATTTTATTTACAAACAAAGGTGTTACATTGTTTCAAACAGGAAATTTAAGAGTTCAGAACATAATTAAACATAGTCTATCTTCTTTTAAAGTCTCTAAGGCACAGGTCCGCCCTAGTATCATGATCAACATCCTATGGAAAAGCTCCTGAAAACACATGTGAAAATAGGTACGTCAGCATAAAAATGCCTGTGAGATACATAGGTTTGTGAAAATAAGATTCATGACTTGTGTTTGAGAAAATATTCCGTCATGAACCTTGTAATTTGATTTGTTTTGTAAATCACTTGAAAAACGATAAGATCAGATGATATGTATAAATAAGAGAATAGTGTATGGTTAAATGGATAACCATTGTAAACTGAGTTTGTATAAGATAAGTTGTTTGTAAAACAATGTATTGTGAAAAGTATGTTATTTGTATGAAATGTTCTATGTATAAAACTGAAATGATTCAAATAACGCTACGATATATAATACCATACAAACACTTATATATAGGAAGTACCAGCGGCGTATCCACCATGCTTGTATCATATTACACACGCATCGTTACTTAATCACTTAATCAAACCAAACCAAACAATGTAAAATGTTCATGTCAAGATGTAAATCATGTAAAAATGTCTATGTCAAATATCCAAGTCAAATGTCTATGTTTAAACCAATAGTCAAAAGTCCTTGTATAAACCATGTCAAATGTTGATAGTCCAAAAGTAGTCAAGTAATGTATAACCAAAATGATATGTATGGTAAGTAAAATAAGACTACTTAAACCATAAGTAAAAATGTACAAAACAAAGTATTTTGATTATATCAAAAAGTTATGTTTTGTAAAGTGATGCATGATACATTGATACGAACATTTATGTGGTGAGTTAACGCATACATTCAAGCCTTGAGACAGTCGGATAACCCTTTCAGTCAAGGTTATCAAAAGAATTGTATTCGGATTCAGTCATTCCTTACATCCAAACAAACCCGGGATGTCAGGAATGGGATTTGTCAAGTCCTATGGTACCACTACTTACTCCCGAGCGGCGTAGCAAATGTTAATGAACGTAATAAAGACCCGTTTGTGCAAACCAAATGTCATAGTAGTCGTATACATGTCATATGAAAACAATGTACTAAGTATGCTAAGTTAACATACAAAGCAGAAAAGTCATGTAAATCAATGTGCTTAGCATGTTATCAGTCAACATACATAGCAGAAAAGTAATGAAATCATGTACTATAATGTACTAACAAACATAGTCGGTATATGATATGAAAACAGGAAAGCATGAAAGTAACAAGTAGGCACATGTGTTCCACCCCAAAACAGTTTGGAAAACAGTAAAAGAGGGGTCTATGTACTCACATAAACACCTTGAAAACATTTAAAAGAGGGGGTTCTATGTACTCACTTGAGATTGCTCAGTTGTATAAAGATAACCACCAAGTAACGCTAGAGATCTCGGAATCAAACGGCACCTAGTATAGGTAACTATGTTAATAACCGGACCTTAATCGGATGATTGGATAGCATTAGGGTTTGTAAACCAAATGAGTGTAGGAACTCACGTGATATGGTTTAACAAAGCCTACATGCTAAATGAAACTTAACCTAAGTCTTATTGACCCATTATGATCCGTTTAGGTAGCTTATGCTACTTTAACGTATCGTGCGCGTGAAACGCGTTCGGACCGCCTAACTAGTCCTATGACAAGTATTATATGCCTATACATGTTACATAATCAGTTATGTGACAAAGGTTTAGGTTACATATGCTTAATTACCAATTATACATGAAAAGGGTATTCTGGTAATTTACCTAAGGCATATAAACTACCTATCATACAACTACTTAAACGATGTGACCATAGGGTATAACCTCGGAAGGTTATTCCCTACCTACTATGGTCACCTACTGTATTTGGTCGGATCCTAATGATCGACCAAACTGGGTCGGGTTCGAAGGTATAGGCGATTTATTAGATCGCCTACCCTACGACCCTAGACAACGTGGTAATCAGTAGGCATAGTCCCAAGGGACTATGACCATCGTGATTACAATCACGTTGCGAAGTTCTAACGAACTTCGCATTGACCATCACTGGTCAACGCTGAAAGTCAAACAAAGTTTGACTTTCTGACTCGAAAAGCAGTAAAAATAAGGAAAAGAACGAAAGAATACTTACGAAGGGTCCCCGAATGCTAATCTAGATCAGTATAGTTCAGGTATGAAACAAGGTTTCAACTTAGAACACAACTAATAAGATTCTAGTGCTTAAAAACAATGAAAGGCATGGGGTATATATAGTTTTTGGTGAACCGTTGAGATTGTTTCTTGGAAAAGGGGAAAAGATCTAGCCCGTACACTTGTTGAAAGGTTATGGAAGCTTAATTCCATCCTTATCTAGTGACTAAGCAAGTTAAAACATGTGGTTAAGAATCAATTGGTTGCAACTTGTGTTTAAATGCATTTTTTTTATATATTTTTTTTTTCTATTTTTTTTTTTATTATTTTAGCAGTTTTGCAGTTTTGGTTCCTGTGTGCGTATCGTCGTGTTTTGGCACTTCTAACACCCGTCAAGCCCATTTTTAAGCTTCACAAGGATGTTAAAGTATAGGAAACATGAAACATGCTCAAAAATATCTCGGATGTCGGTTCGTTTGGTCGTACGATCGCGATGTTCGCTTAATTACGACGGTATGCGCATAACCGCGAAAAACGAACCAAACGATGAAACGAATGGATTTTTCTTAAGGCGAACCCTAAAATATAATGTAGTCATGCTTCCATAAATTTTTGGATGTCCAGATGTATTCAGAACGTAAGATATGCGCGAAAATGCAAACTTGTGCACTTTTTGACACTTTTAGTCCCTGAATGATCCAAAAGTTTATTTTAGCACACCGAACCCCTCAAAGCCTATTTCTAAGCTATGTAAAGGATATTTAAGGTGTGTTTAACTTATGGTTATGTTCCGGAATGTTCGTTACAGTTCAAATTGACATACTTTCGCAGTTTGTCATATTTAGTCCCTGTAAGCGAATTAACTTGTTTTTGCCATACCAAAGCCTTCAAAACTTATTTCTAAGTTATGTAAAGGTTATTTAAGGTATGTTGAGTATATGTTGATGTTCCAGAGTATTTCTCGCATTAAACTGAGTACGTTTACGCACTAGTTTGCGTATAATTCTCCAGAAAGCGATGTAGAGTTTGAAATTACATAAAAGTCAAAACATGAAAAATGTATAACATAACAAAACAAACATTGGGATCAAATAACATTGTTTTATTGATAATAGAACTGTTCATAGTGATTACAAGCACAGTTGTTACACATGTCTTCACGATACATTATTTTTGACCCATTTACTTTGATTAGTCACTGTGTGTTATTTGTTTGCTTTGTGGTACAAACGAATGACCACCATCTTTGCTTTTTGTTGATTTTTGTATCATCTCATTATTTTCATCTAATCATCTCACCCGTTTTCTCTCATGTTTCCTCTTTTAGAATGCCTCCTCGATGTGAAAATCCGCTACCTAATGCCGAAATGGCAGCTATTATGGCGCAGCATATGGCTGCTGTACTCCCAGACATTATTGCTCAAGTTAACCAAGCCAATAATAATCAAAATGCTCCATGCAATTTCAAGAGTTTCAATTCGGCTAAACCACTCAAGTTTAGTGGTTCTGAAGGAGCAACTAGGCTCCTACAGTGGTTCGAGAGCATTGAGAGTACGTTTCGTCATGTTCAGTGTCCTGATAATCGGAAAGTCAAGTTTGCTTCCAGTGTGTTTCAGAAGAGGGCTCTTACTTGGTGGAATGGAGTTATGAGAGACCGTGGTGTTGAGGTTGCTTTAGCACAAACTTGGGCCGAGCTTAGGGCACTTATGATGAGGGAATTCTATCCTCGTCATGAATTGAGGGCTTTAGAAAGGGAGTTTGATGACTTGAAGCAGGATAGTGGTGAGCACCAGGCT
The DNA here is from genome assembly GCA_030545235.1 of Helianthus tuberosus. NCBI lineage: Eukaryota > Viridiplantae > Streptophyta > Magnoliopsida > Asterales > Asteraceae > Helianthus > Helianthus tuberosus. Next base: position 111,556,278 of record CM060411.1, on the reverse strand, counting down.
TACACTCATAGGTATGAAGAGTTTAGCTTACTTTGCCCTACCATGGTTACCCCACTCGAGAAAGCTATCGAGAGGTATATTGATGGCTTACCTGACTCGGTGCAAGACATCGTCACTGGTAGTAACCCTACCATAGTCCGTCAGGAAATCGAGCTAGCGGCAACATTGACTGAGTCGCAGGTCCGAAAGGGTAAGCTACACAGGAAGGGTAACAAGGGTAAGAAACAGTCGTCTGATAAGGGTGAAAGCAAGAAGGGTAAGAGCAAGAAGGGCAAGGATTCTGGTTCTTCGAAAGGGTCTAGGAAGCGCAAGGCTTCCCAGAATTTTGCTGTCACTGCCCAAGTCGACCAGGCAGCTCCCAATCAGCCTGCACAACCGCCAAGAAAGAAATGATATGCGGGGAATGCACCGTTGTGCAACAGATGCAATAACCACCATCAACCGCAAGTTCCGTGTCATTTCTGTACTAAATGTGGGAAGTCGGGTCATCTTGCTGATATTTGTTGATTTGCTCCCAATCGCAACCCAGCTCAGCAGGCTGCTCAATTGCCTGTTCAACAACATGCACAAGCTGCACGACCTCATTTTCCTCCTGGTTCGTGCTACAATTGTGGGGACCTGACTCATTATCGAAACCAGTGTCCAAGGCTGGTCAACGTGAATCAGAATCAGGCTCAGGCTTGAGGTCGAGTCTTCAACATGAATGCTAATGAGGCACGAGCAGACAACGAGGTGGTGAATGGTACGTTCTTTGTTAACAATCAGTCTGCTTCTGTTCTTTTTGATTCAGGTGCCGATAAGAGTTTTGTGTCATTGTCTTTTGAGCCTTTGCTTCGCATGTCTAGAATGAAACTAGGAAAGCCTTTGACAGTAGAAGTTACTAGTGGTGATCCCGTTGTTCTCGATTCTGTTCTTCGTAACTGCCAGTTGAACCTTCATAACCATCTTTTTCCTATTGACCTCACCCCAATGCAACTTGGAAGCTTCGACGTTATAGTGGGTATGGATTGGTTAGCCAAGCATCACGCAGAGGTAGTTTGTTTCGAGAAGATTGTTCGTGTTCCGCTCTAGACAGGTGAGATCCTACAGGTTCGTGGTGAGAAACCTGCTAGTAGTCTCAAGCTCATGTCTTGTACTCAGGCTCGAAAGTATCTGCGAAAGAACTATGTGGCCTTCTTGGCACATGTCATAGCAGATAAAGGCAAAGGTAAGTCTATTCAAGATATCCCTGTTGTTCGGGATTATCTGGAATTGTTTCCTGAAGAGTTACCTGGTTTACCCCCAGCACCGCAAGTCGAGTTCCGTATTGACCTTATACCTGGTGCAAATCCTATTGCCAGATCTCCATATCGTCTTACACCATCTGAGATGCAAGAATTGTCTAAGCAGCTTCAGGAGCTTTCTGACAAAGGTTTTATCCGTCCTAGCTTTTCACCTTGGGGTGCTCCCGTTCTTTTTGTCAAGAAGAAGGATGGATCTTTCAAGATGTGTATCGATTACCGTGAGCTTAACAAGCTTACCATCAAGAATCGATATCCCCTACCTCGCATTGATGATCTCTTTGATCAGTTACAGGGTGCTTCTTATTTTTCAAAGATTGATCTACGTTCTGGGTATCATCAACTTCGTGTGCATGAAGAAGATATTCCCAAGACAGCTTTCCGCACTCGTTATGGGCATTATGAGTTCACAATTATGCCATTTGGTTTGACTAATGCTCTTGCTGTTTTCATAGACTTGATGAATAGGGTTTGTAAGCCTTATTTAGATAAGTTCATCATCGTTTTCATTGATGACCTCTTGATATACTCTAAGACACAAGCTGATCATGAGCAATATCTTCGCCTTACTCTGGAACTCCTAAAGAAAGAACAACTTTTCACCAAATTCTCCAAATGCGAATTTTGGCTTAAGGAAGTTCAATTTTTGGGACATATTGTCAACGAACAAGGTATTCATGTAGATCCCTCCAAGATCAGTGCGATTAAGGATTGGGATACGCCTACTACTCCAACCGAGGTTCGTTCTTTTCTTGGTCTTGCGGGTTATTACCACCGCTTCATTGAAAACTTCTTGAAGATTGCAGTTCCTCTAACTGCTCTAACTCAGAAGAACAAACCCTTTGAATGTGGAATCAAACAAGAAGAAGCATTTCAGACCTTGAAGCAGAAGCTTTGTGATGCGCCTATTCTATCTTTGCCTGAGGGAAATGATGATTTTGTCGTGTATTGTGATGCATCAAAATTGGGTCTTGGCTGTGTTCTCATGCAAAGGAACAAAGTCATAGCATATGCATCGAGGCAGTTAAAGATACACGAGAAGAACTACACCACTCATGATCTTGAGTTAGGTGCAGTTGTTTTCGCTCTCAAAATCTGGAGACACTATTTGTATGGTACAAAATGTGTGGTTTTCACTGACCACAAGAGTCTTCAGCATATCTTCAATCAGAAAGAACTCAACATGAGGCAACGACGTTGGGTTGAACTTCTAAATGACTATGATTGCGAAATTCGCTACCATCCTGGTAAGGCGAATGTCGTAGCCGATGCTTTGAGTCGTAAAGAGCATGTCAAGCTTCACTGTGTTCGTGTTCGATCTGATATTCAAACCTGCATTTCTCAGGCTCAACATACTTATGTATCACAAGACTTGATGGGTAAGGAATTACCATTTCATATTAAGCCTGATCTCGAGCTGAAAGTCAATGGATTGTATTACTTCTTGGACCGTTTATGGGTCCCAAGTCAAGACCATCTTCGCACCTTGCTTATGGATGAAGCTCATAAGTCTCGTTATTCTATTCATCCTGGTGCTGACAAAATGTATAAGGATCTTCGTACTCAGTATTGGTGGCCTGGTATGAAGAAAGACATTGCCTTATACGTTTCAAAATGCCTTACTTGTCTTAAGGTTAAGGTTGAACATCAACATCCTTCTGGTTTATTGGAGCAACCAGAGATTCCTATTTGGAAATGGGAAAACATTGCTATGGATCTTATTACCAAACTTCCGTGCACAAAGAGAGGTCATGATGCCATCTAGGTAGTGATTGATCGTCTTACAAGGTCAGCGCATTTCTTGCCGATCCGTGAGGATCTATCTGCTGACAAGCTTGCTAAAATCTATGTGGATGAAATTGTATCTCGACATGGTGTTCCTTTGAACATTATTTCTGACAGAGATGCTCGTTTCTCGTCTCGTTTTTGGAGAACCATGCAATCTGCTATGGGGACCCAACTTAATTTGAGCACAGCTTATCATCCGTAATCAGGTGGCCAAACTGAAAGAACAATCCAGACTTTGGAGGATATGCTTAGAGCTTTTGTGATCGATTTTGGTGGTAGTTGGGATTCGTATCTTCCATTGATCGAATTCTCCTACAACAACAGTTATCACTCCAGCATCAACATGGCTCCTTTCGAGGCTCTCTATGGTCGAAAATGTCGTTCACCAGTCTGCTGGAATGAGATCGGTGAGGCTCAGCTTACTGGACCTGACCTCATTCTAGAGACAACATATAAGGTTAAGAAAGTTCGTGATAACCTTTAGACAGCCAGAAGCCGTAAAAAGCGTTACGCGGACCGACGACGCAAGCCCTTGGAATTTAAAGTCGGTGATCGTGTATTACTTAAGGTCTCACCTTGGAAAGGTGTGATCAGATTTGGAAAGACAGGAAAACTTGCACCTAGATATGTTGGACCATTCAAGATCGTCGAAAGAATCGGTAAGGTAGCCTACAAACTTGAGTTGCCTCCTGAACTTGGAAATGTTCATCCAACCTTTCACGTGTCCAACCTCAAGAAGTGTTTAGCTAATAAGAACCTCCACATACCACTTGACGAAATTTGTGTTGATAACACGATGCATTTTGTTGAGAAACCTGTGGTAATCATGGACCGTGAAGTCAAGTGGCTTAAACGCAAGCGCATTCCTCTGGTCAAAGTTCGCTGGGAATGTAAACGTGGACCAGAGTTTACTTGGAAACGTGAAGATCAAATAAAGGCGAAATATCCAAGGAGGACGAATGTACGTATTCTACCCAAGGAGAATACACAGGATTAATATTGACATCCTACCCATGGAGGATGGCGGTACATATCCTACCCAAGGAGGATATGTAGGTTCCGTTTTAATTCTTTAACCCATTCCCAACCACCGGGAATCCCATGCCTTAGAAAGTGTGTGAACTCACCTCGGATTGCTCGGCAGATAAGTAAGGGTCGATTGAGCTGCTAGTGGTCAACCACGTCCTAACATGGTTACCATACAAGTCAGGTCTAGGTTCAAGTGGTGCACATAAGTTTTACGCATAAACTAACAGGTAACAACACATAATGATCATGGCAAGCATATTCAACATGTTAACAGTCAAATGCATAACATATCCGAACTTGTGTGACTCAAATGATTAGGCTCGCACAAGTCTAATGGCCCAACAGCCTTGTGCGATTCACCAATTGGAGCCCAATCATACCCGGCCCAACCTGTTGTGCGTCCAGCACAACCTTGTGCGACTCACAACGGGTTGTGCGATCTAAAACATACCCGGCCTAATAATCATAAGTAACCCAACATGTACACGGCCCAAACAATTAAACCGAATCAACTTGTGCGGCCCGTCTAATCTTGTGCGATCCAGGACAGCTTGTGCGACTAGACAAACTTGTGCGATTGAGTTTGGGCTTTGAGACCCAACAATATAATAAAGTCCAAGTAGTCTATGTGTAGCCCAGGCCTTGTGCGATCGGCAGTGCCTTGCGCGATCCACAAGGTCTTGTGTGATCATGCAATGTTGTGTTGTACACTATGTTCTAACTAGTTATACCTCAACTTGTGCGACTGTATTGTGCGATCAGATTAGATCCTGTATGATCTGATCTTCTGTGATCAAGGGAGTCTTGTGCGATCAGTTCATTATCCTGAAAATCATGCATTCAGTTACCTAGTTTCCATTTATTTTGCAAGACCAATTCCAACAGTTTCTATCTTTACCTTAATCGATCAAATCATGGTTTTCATTAATAATTTCCTTATGGACCCTGATTAACATCCAATCATGAATAACAACCTATCAACCGGATTAACTACTAGAATTAATGCATGTAACCTATCCACAGTATTCATCCGGATTCAAACACAGCCGATTTACATACATTCGGTTTTATATCATCATTCAAATCATAGCATCATCAAACCCTATATTGATCCGTATATACTACACATATGTGTCGATTATATGAACACCAAACCTTAACAGTTTACTTCACAATCAATCACATATCATCCCTAAATCATCATGTAGAACTTATAGATCACAACATCATGTAACATACAATTAGTCATTAAAACACTAATCGGTTAGAGAAGAGAGCAAAGATTGATCCGAACACAAAAGCTTCGATGGAAAGGGGGTGTGTTGCCGTCGACTTTGAGAGGGCAACACAATGAGGAGACAAAACCCCCCTACGGGTTATGTCTTAGTTTAAATAGGTGGGTGGCCGAACCCATCATGGGCTGCCCATTGGTTTCGGATTCGAGCATAATGGGCCGAGAGGGATGTGCGGCACGAGTGTGTTGTGCAATTGAGTAATGTTGTGTGATTCGAGTTATATATATACATACATATATTCACATAATACAAACACAACATTTCATTTAAACCATGTATCACATAATCACATATTGTCTAAACAAGTTACATCAAGGTACAATGAAAGGTTTGAAATACAAGCTGTCACATTATCCCCAAGTTGAAAGAAATTTCATCCTGAAATGTAGCACGTACTCACTGAGGAAGCTAGTTAAGTTGTATGGTTTTCGTGGGGTGTCACATCATCCCCCCGTTGGTTTGGAATTTCATCCTGAAATTCCGTAGTAGCTTCAGCCTCAGTAGTGGTTGTACTCTTCTCGAACAACTTGGGATACTTGAGTTTCATTTGGTCTTCTCATTCCCAGGTGAACTCTGGGCCACAACGGGAGTTCCAACGAACTCGAACAAGAGGAATTCGGGTACGCTTGAGAATCTTCATATCTCGGTCAGTAATCTCTACTGGTTCCTTGACAAATCGCAGCTGATCGTCGATAGTGAGCTCCTTAAGAGGAACTATGAGGGTCTCATCTGACAGACACTTCTTCAGATTCGACACGTGGAAAACGTTGTGAACTCCACTGAGTTCTGCGGGTAGGTTCAGTTTGTAGGCCACTTTGCCTATTTTCTCTATGATTTCGAAAGGTCCGACGTATCGCGGGTTGAGTTTGCCTCATTTGCCAAAACGAACAACACCTTTCCAAGGTGAGACTTTGAGTAGCACTCGATCCCCAACCTGGAACTCGAGTGGTTTCCTGTGCTTATCAGCGTAGCTTTTCTGACGGTCACGAGCTGCCGCCATCCGTTGTCGTATCTGAGCAATCTTCTCAGTTGTGTCTACCACAAGTTCTGGGCCTGTGATTTGGCTGTCACCAACTTCTGCCCAGCAAAGAGGTGATCGACATTTACGTCCATACAATGCCTCAAACAGAGCAGCCTGGATACTGGTGTGGTAGCTGTTATTATACGAAAACTCCACTAAAGGTAGATGTCGTTCCCAGCCGTTACCAAAATCAATCACACATGCCCTTAGCATGTCTTCAAGGGTTTGGATGGTGCGCTACAAAGTCTATCCTTTAAGTGCTGAAACACAGACTCCTGTGCATCACCCCAACAATAGGTGACACCTTTCTGTGTTAGTGAGGTGAGGGGTTGCGCAATCTTTGAGAAATCCTTGATAAACCTTCTGTAGTAGCCCGCCAAACCCAAGAACTGGCGGATTTCTGTTGGTGTACGAGGTGCAGGCCAGTTCTTGATCGAGTCAACCTTCGATGGATCCACGTGTATCCCATCCGCATTTACCACGTGGCCTAAGAAATGGACTTCACAAAGCCAAAAGTCACATTTTGAAAACTTAGCATACAGTTGCTCCGCTCGAAGAAGTTCCAGAATAAGACGCAGATGATGTTCGTGCTCCTCCTGACTCTTAGAATAGATTAGGATGTCGTCGATGAAAACAATAGCCAACTTATCCAGGTAAGGTTTGCACACTCGATTCATGAGATCCATGAAGACCGCAGGTGCGTTTGTTAATCTGAAGGGCATGACTAGAAACTCGTAATGCCCATAACGAGTCCTGAATGCTGTCTTAGAGATATCCTCATCTCGGACTCTCAGTTGATGGTAGCCTGACCTCAGGTCGATCTTTGAGTAGAAACTCGACCCTTGCAACTGGTCGATTCTTCACGGTCACCTTATTGTGTTCGCGGTAGTCAATACAAATTCTAAAGGTACCATCTTTCTTCTTCCCAAATAACACTGGAGCTCCCCAGGGCGAAGAGCTAGGACGTATGAAACCCTTTTCCAAGAGTTCTTGTAACTGTGCGGATAGTTCTTCTAGTTCAGATGGAGCTAGACGATAAGGTGCTCAAGCTATGGGTGCTGCTCTAGGAGCTAGCTCGATTTGAAACTCGACTTGTCGATGAGGCGGAAGACCAGGTAATTACTCAGGAAATACCTCAGGAAAGTCGCGCACATTAGGAATGTCTTCTATCTTCTTCTCTTTCTTCGAGGTGTCAGTGACGAGGGCTAAAATAGCAGTGTGACCCTTTCGCAAACACTTCTGGGCCTTAAGGAAAGAAATGATGCCCACAACAGCACCACTCTTGTCGCCCTGAATCACTAAAGGTTCTTTACCAGAATGGGAATGCGAACGATCTTCTCCTTACAAAGGATCTCTGCTCGATGATGAGATAACCAATCCATCCCAATAACTATGTCGAAACTACCAAGAACGATGGGAATGAGATCGATAGAGAAAGTCTGACCAGCTAAGACGAGGTTACAACCCTTAACTATGTGTGTGGCTTCAAGACTTTTACCGTTTGCTAGCTCTACCTTGTGTTTGGTGTTCAAAAGTGTTAGAGTACGTTTAAGCATTTGACTAACTTTTAGGGACACATAACTAGTATCGGCACCCGAATCAAATAAAACAGTAACAAAGAAATCATCCCGAAGAAACTTACCCATCACAACGTTGGGATCGTTCCTTGCGTTACCCTGACCCAGCACGAAAGCACGTCCCCTAGCCCCATTGCCATCATTGTTACCCCCGTTATTGTTCCCGTTCCCCTGATTATTGTTGTTGTTCTGATTCTGGTTCAACTGGGGGCAGTTTCTCTTGAAGTGACCTTCAGCACCACACTGAAAGCATCCCCTGTTACCCTGCTGTTACTGCTGCTGATTCTGTGGAGCTGGTGGCTGTTGGCTGTTGTTGACGACTCTGATTTGCCGGTCGTGCGCCCCTGCAATCCTTAGCTTCATGACCAAGTTTGTTACACCTCTGACAACGACCCTTATTGCACGGCCCACTATGATGCATGTTGCATCGGTGGCACTTGGAGTGATTTCCTCTGTATCCACCCTGCCCCTGACTACCAAAAGATTGCTGACCAGGGCTCTTGTAGTCATCAGTCTTTCGCTGCTGAGACTGAGACTGAGCTGATGTTGAACCCTTGCTTGAGACTCCATCCCATTTGCGCTTGTTGTCGATGGGGACATCAGAAGTAGTAGTAGTAGTAGCACCAATACGCTTGGGTAGCCTGTTCTGCTCGACTGCCTGATCAGCGAGACGATGAGACAAACGAATAACTTGTTGGATAGTGGTGAGGTTCGCTGCAGTCACATGACTCTGGATCTCTGGCACTAAACCTTTGAGGTACAGCTTGATACGCTTGATAGGAGGATCTACCATAGTAGGACACAAGATAGCCAGCTCGTTCGATCTCTTCGTATACGCCTCTATTTCAGACCCCGACATCTTTAAGTTGTAGAACTCCACTTCCAGCTTGTGGATGTCATCACGATTGCAATACTCTTCCTTGATCAAGTCTTTGAAGTCGTTCCATGGGGTGGCATTAGCAGCAACCAACCCCAGCATTTGGACCTGAGCGTTCCACCACGTGAGCGCTACACCTTCAAGAGTACCGGTAGCATATTTCACCCTACGAGCCTCAGGGCATTCACACATCTCGAAGACAGACTCGAGCTTCTCAATCCAGTGGAGGAGGCCTACAGCTCCTTCAGTGCCGTTGAAAGTAGTAGGTCGGCAGTCCATAAAAGTTTTGAAAGTACACGCAGGAGGCTGAGCATGTTGACCTCCTGCCTGAGTGGCTGCTAGTGCTGCAGCAACTTGTTCATTGATTAAAGCCGTCAGCTGGGCTTGAGTTAGGTTGATACGTCCACTCATGATCTTCACAATAAAGAGAGCATGAGTGAGAAAGGTGTCGTGAAAGTGCGATGACAGAAGAGAGTAAGCACACATGTGTTCTAAAACAATAGTTGCTACATTTATCTAAGCATACCATGAACAATGTACTATGTAACTAACAGGTAGGTAATATAAACATGAACCATATCACCTAGAATGTTGAGTCTTGCACGTGGAGCGAAGCATCATTGTGGATCGTTGAGCACTGTACAGGTTATAGTCTGGTTTTGTCAAAAAGCTTTTCTCTTTTTAAAACCGAGTTCGTTATAACCAATGGCCCTGATACCAATCTGTCACACCCCCAAAATCCACAAGCAGAGTATCACCGCATAGAGGTGTGACTGACCAGGATCAAGCTACCAATCATATTGAACAATGTAATTAATTATATAAAACCACACACAATATAATTGGTGTCCAAAAGAAAGTAACCAACTTTAAGTTAACAGCGGAAGCATAAAATGTAAAACCCAACCATAAGTAACAAGTTCATAAAGTTTAAAGATTTAACATAGAACTCAACAGTCCATGTCCCACAGCGAACTCTCCTCCTCGTGCAAGCTCCATAAACATCTAACGACTTGCAAGGCATGTAACAACGAGTCAACAACAAAGTTGAGCGAGTTCACGGTTGGTTGTTTAGTTTTAATGTTTGTTTTGAAAACAATGAGATGTTTCGTAAACCACGAGTTAACCAGTATCTTTGTTTCCAAACCATATCCATAATCAGTGGGGGCTTCCCCATGTGAACCACTAGACCGTTACCATATCGACAACTGACGAAAATAAGTTGTGCCCTACGTTAATGTCTATCATCGTTGACTAAGTGCCCAGATCCATTAGTACACGCCCGTCCTACCGGCACGATGTGAGGCTTGTCAACTGTGACAACTCGAGTTTCCAAGATTCCATTTTCGCATTTATTGCACGTTAATCGTTTAGGTGGTTTGTTTACACGACTTGTTTGTTTCACAACTGTACACGTTTGTAATATGTTACATCGTATTGTGATTGATATGTTATATATGGTGTGCATTAAGTGTGTATGTGATATATGTTTTGTGTTATTAAATAAAGGTGGTGAATTATTTTTTTTGGATGAGGCTTATTTGATTACACTTCCTGTGCGACGAAAACTCCCACCCGAAAACACCCCATGTCCAAAAACACCCCATGTGTTTTCGTCCACCATGTGGCCAACGAAAACCAAATGGGCTTTGGCCCAGTCATGATTAGATAAAAATTTGTTCCTAACCTTTACGTGAACTGTTATTTGGCAAACCCTAATCACATCGTCTCTCTCTCTCTCTCTCGCTTTTCTTTGAAACCCGACGGCTGCCCTCCCCTTATTCGAAGTCAGATCCTCATGGTTGGGTCGTTCTTTGTTCGGTTAGTGTTTTCACATTTAAATTAACTTCAGTTTCAAATGGATGTTCATAGTGTTCTGATTTCGCTATGCATGATTAGATCAGTTATATTATTGTATGTGAAACTTGATGATGATTTAGAGTTCTAGGGTTGATATGATTGATATTGGATGATATGAATGTGATCAGGAATACGTGAGCATGTTAACTTGCTAATAGTGTTTGATGGTGCGTTATGTAATCGATTTGTTATATGCATGAATGGAGTCTGTGTTAAAGACTTAATGAATACTTGATGATTCCAATAACTCACTAATGACTGTTTGACGATCGATTGATGATATGATGAAGAGATGTAACTGTTAGGGTGTAACTAGGGTTCTATGTTTATGTAACGGTGTTATTGATGAAAACACTGCCTAAACGAAAACACAGGACCAGCAAAAACACAAGTGTTTTCGCCATGCCTCTCGCCGACGAAAACCCTCCCCCGATAAAAACGGAAAACCAACGAAAACCCTTGGTGATTTCGTTGCTGGGTGATTTCGTAGTAACACCTGTGCCTCCACGGCCATCAAACAAATACCGAACCAATGAAATATTGTATTTCATACTTGGGATTTGTAAAAATATGTGTATCATTTGCACATATCAATTTCTGTTTAATTTCAAACTCTAACTCGCTTTCTGGAAGGTTATACGCGCACCGATGCGTAAATATAACCAGTTTAATGCAACAAACACTCCGGAATAGTGACATAGGCTTAACATACCTTAAATAACCTTTACATAACTTAGAAATAAGTTTTGAAGGCTTTGGTATGTCGAAATCAAAGTTAAATCGCTTACAGGGACTAAAGTTGACAAACTGCGAAAGTATGCCAATTTGAACTGTAACAGACATTCCGGAACATGACCATAAGTTAAACATAGCATAAATATCCTTTACATAGCTTAGAGATAGGCTTTGAGGTGTTCGGTATGCTAAAATAAACTTTTGGGTCATTCAGGGACTAAAAGTGTCAAAAAGTGCACAAGTTTGCATTTTTGCGCATAACTTACGTTCTGAATACATCCGGACATCCAAAAATTTATGTGAGCATGACTATATTATATTTTAGTGTTCGCCATAAGAGAAATCCATTCGTCGCGTCATTTGGATCGTTTTTCGCGCTTATGCGCATTCCGTCGTAAATAAGCGAACATCGCGTTCGTACGGCTAAACGAACCGACATCCGAGATATTTTTGAGCATGTTTTAAGTTCCCTATACTTTAACTTCATTTTAGAGCTTTGAAATGGGGTTAACGGGCCTTAAACGTGTCAAAAATGGGCTGAATGCATGACAGGGACCAAAACTGTAAATCTGCCAAAGTTCACCCATATGATGCGCAGGCCATCTTTGCCCTACGATGCGTATGGGGTCTCCAGACCAGGTGCAATGTTTAAACAGCCTGTTTGCACATGTTTAAACCACACCCACACATTCCCAATTGTCTAGTCATCTGATAAGGATGGTTTTCCAGCCACCATAAGGTTCCGACAAGTGTACGGGTTGGATTCATGGCACGTTTTCCATGAAACGATCCTAACGGTTCGGGTATTCCTATAAATACCCAACCCACTTAACCTTATTTCTCACAAGAATCTGGATTTGAGAGCTCTAAGTTGAAACCATTGTTTCATACCTGAGTTCTTGGATCGAGATTAGCATTCGGGGACCCTTCGTAAGTATTCTTTCGTTCTTTTCCTTATTTTTACTGCTTTTCGAGTCAGAAAGTCAAACTTTGTTTGACTTTCAGCGTTGACCAGTAATGGTCAATGCGAAGTTCGTTTGAACTTCGCAACGTGAGTGTAATCACGTTGGTTATAGTCCCTTGGGACTATGCCTACTGATTACCACGTTGTCTAGGGTCGTAGGGTAAGCGATCTAATAAATCGCTTATACCTTCGAACCCGACCCAGTTTGGTCGATCATTAGGATCCGACCAAATACATTAGGTGACCATAGTGTAGGGAATAACCTTCCGAGGTTATACCCTATGGTCACATCGTTTAAGTAGTTGTATGATAGGTAGTTTATATGCCTTAGGTAAATTACCAGAATACCCTTTTCATGTATAATTGGTAATTAAGCATATGTAACCTAAACTTTTGTCACATAACTGATTATGTAACATGTTTAGGCATATAACACTTGTCATAGGACTAGTTAGGCGATCCGAACGCGTTTCACGCGAACGACGCGTTAAAGTAGCATAAGCTACCTAAACGGGTCGTAATGGGTCGTAAACACTTAGGTTAAGTTTCATTTAGTATGTAGGCCTTGTTAAACCAAATGACACGAGTCTCTACACTCGTTTGGTTTAAAAAACCCTAATGCTACCCGATCTTCCGATCTAGGTCCGGTTAATTAACATAGTTACCTATATTAGGTGCCGTTTGATATCCGCGATCTCTAGCATTGTTTGGTTGTTACTCAAGGACTTCTGAGCAATCTCAAGTGAGTACATAGACCCCTCTTTTACTGTTTTCCAAACATTTTGGGGTGAAACACATGTGCCTACTTATTACTTTCATGCTTTCCTGTTTTGACATCATATACCTGCTATGTTCGTTAGTACATTATAGTACATCGTTTTACATTGACATTTTATGCTATGTATGTCCATTGCGTGCATACTTAGTACATCGTTTTCATCACATGCTTACATTTTGGTATGACATTTAGTTTGTTTACATGGGACAATACATTCATTAACAATGATCACGCCGTTCGTTAGTAGGTAGTGGTACCATAGGAATTGACAACTCCCGTTCCGGACGTCCCAGGGAAAGGGGATGAAAGGAATGACCGAATTCGATGATATAAGACAGATAGACCTTTAATTTGTTTAAAGGGTTTATCACCTCAGTCACAAGGCTTGGATGTATGCATTTTCACAATACCACATAAATGTTCATATTAAATATTTGCATGCATTTACACAAAACATAGCTTTGATTTAAACCAAGTTTTACTTCAATACTTTGTTTTTGTGCATATGGTTTAGTTGAGACATTTCACTTGCCATACATGACATTTTGACATAGACATTTGACATGGATATTTGACATAGACATTTGACATGGATATTTGACATAGACATTTGACATGGATATTTGACATAGACATTTGACATGGATATTTGACATAGACATTTTGGCATGGTTTACATCTTGACATGAACATTTTACATTGTTTGGTTTGGTTTGATTAAGTGATTAAGTAACGATGCGTGTGTAATATGATACAAGCATGGTGGATACGCCGCTGGTACTTCCTATATATAAGTGTTTGTATGGTATTACATGTCGTAACGTTATTTGAATCATTTCAGTTTGAGACATAGAACATTTCATACAAATAACATACTTTTCACAAGACATTGATTTATAAACAACTTATCTTATGCAAACATATTTTACTTGGTTATTCATTTAACCTTACATTTATTTATACTTATCATCTGATCTTATCGTTTTTCAAATGATTTAAAAGACAAAGCAAATAACAAGGTTCATGACTAAACATTTTCTCAAACATAAGTCATGAATCTTATTTTCACAAAACCTATGTATCTCACAGGCATTTTTATGCTGACGTACCTATTTTCACATGTGTTTTTCAGGAGCTGTTGCATAAGATGATCAAGATACACATAGGCAGACTTGGGCTTTAGTGACAATAAAAGATGCAAGACTAGTTAATTATGTTGTATTTCCTTGTTTGTTAAGACATAGTAACACTTTTAATCAATAAAACGAAACTTCAATTGCCATGGATTTGAAACGATTAATTCTGTTACAACACTCCCCGATGTTTCCGCCACATTTTGTATGTTCTACGTGGTCGGGGTGTGACAGAAAAGATGGTATCAGAGCCAATGGTTATAGGGAATTAGGTTATTAGTAATACTTTGACCTAGTCTATAACCTTTCTAGGACCCTAACGCGAGTTTACTTGCGTTTAGTTATAAAACACTACTGTCACCTATCCTTAGGCGACAACCACAACAAGAACATAAATTTCAAAACCGCTTTGAAAAATAATCATCTGTTCTAGGATGATTGATTACTAGGTTTTGAACCCTCTATTGTAAGGTTTTGAACTCTCTATTATATGGTTTTGAACCCCTTTGAGTTTTCAAAATCTCGTCAAGGTTTTGGGTTTTAAATAATGTGAACACGTGCAAACTGGAAGGGTGAATGCCTGTATTCTGGGTTTTCTGTCTAGGCAAGCACTTCGTATACATCTCATCAGACGCGAGACCAGTTGTGCTTACCTGGGAATTCTTGGGATGAGTGTTCACTTATAGGCGAGCATGTCTTCGCGATACATTATTTTTGATCCATTTACTTTGATCAGTCACCGTCTCATTTGTTTGCCTTAGGTAACAAACAAATGATCGCAATCTTCATGCGTTATCATTCTGTTTTGATTGTCCAATAATCTTTCACTTGTTTCTTCCTATGTCTTTCATTTTCTTCTAGAATGTCTATTCCTCTTGGCACTGGTCAAATGCCCGAGCGAACAGGCAAATTTGTCCAGCAAATTGGCGAAGTGATTCAGAGGACTGTGGATTTAGGTATTGCCATGGCTCGTCTCAACAATGAAGCCTCTCGTCTCGACAATGAAGCCACTCAAGAGCCACCAAAGGAAGCAGAAGTCAGGCTTGCACCAACATCAAGGAAGCGTAAGGCTTCAAGGAAACCCGCAGCGGTTACACCTAATCAAGCTGGACCTAGCCAAGTGGCAAGACCACCAGCTAGGAAGCCGTACTTAGGAACTGCTCCTAGGTGCAAGCGATGCAACGGTCATCATTCAAACCTCATACCCTGCTGGAATTGTACCTACTGTGGACGGCGGGGACATTTGGTCAACACATGCCGCTTTGCTATCCGAAACAAAGCTGCTATAAACATTGCTGCTACCAAACTCCAAGTCAACCCTACTCAAGCTCGTTTCCCACGTGGTACTTGCTACAACTGTGGCGAGACGAGCCATTTCAGGAACAACTGCCCAAAGCTTGCTAATGCAAATCCAACCCTTGGATGAGCATTCGGCTGAACAAAGGATGTTACTGTCTTATGCCTTTGTTTCTTTTGTTCTCGTGTATTGTGAAACAATATGTCTTGTTCATAAATAAAAGTTGTTGTTCGCAATTCTGATATACAAGTATCATTACATGTGTTTATGACTTTTCCCTATAATACCTGCACTAAGGAACTATGTTCCTTACAAATTACTCTTGTGATTTCTCCCTTTCAAGTGATCGCTCATAATTTCCTTCAAAAATTTTAAGTACTCGTTTCATTCTAAGAAACGAAGTACAGGAAATAAAGTGAAATTATGAGTAATCGTGCTTTTTACACATCTGTATTTTTGAATCCTTGGTTGGATAACTAAGGATATTTTCAAATCTCATACCCATTACGTTTTGATTTTTCAACATACACAGTACAAGTATTTCAAAACAATCTTCATGATCTCAAAACATTTCATATAGTTTGAAAACAATTTTTCTAGAAACATTGTCTATGTTATTTCAAAAACATTGGCCATGTTATCAAAACCAACCTTTCTAATTTCAAAATATTTCATATAGTCTGAAGACAATATTAACACAATACATTTTCTTATCAAGTGCATGATTTCGAAAAGCATCATTCATGTCTTTCAAAAACCTTATACATAATTTCAAAATTCATCTCGCATAATTTTAAAACATTTTTAAATATATCTATCTAATACACCTACTTTATGATTTCAAAAGTATTATATATAAGGTTTCAAAAACGTTAAACACATTTTTCTTAAAAGAACCCCATGCATAGTTTTCAAAAATATTTTCCTCATACATTGACTTAACCTTCAAATTCCGCTTCATATGTCGCCTTGACATATCAGGCATCTCAACTTCATAAGCATTTTACATCATGTTTTGACCTAAGCTCATCCAGTGCAAGGTTTCAAAACATTTTCAACTTCTAAAATTCATATGGGATCTTTTTATCTTCATATTTAGACCCTTGTGGATGATCATCATTCAAATCAGAGTCCTTAATTGGATTCTTTATGTACCTTAATTCGAACATTTCGGGTTATAATAACCGAAATCGAATTTTCTTTTTGAATCTTTCTATCTTTATAGTTAGATTCTTGATAATGTTTAAAGTGCCAAATGAAATCCACGAGATGGATTCCTATTGTACTTTAAATACATGTGCTCTGTTAGCATAACAAACTTCTAGTTAAACAATTTTGTGGTTATGTGACTATGTGTTTATTCATCTTATGTTTTCTTTTATGCATTTTTGTGTTTTTTTTAATACTCTGGATATTCGTTATCCAAATCCTCGCAGGATCTTTCATATCTTCATATGAGGGATTCGTAGCAGGATATTCAAAAGGTACTACCTTAAATCCTTAATGGGCTTCTATGTAATAGTTAAGACCCTTGGATTATATAGTACCGCTCCATGATTCATAGGAGACCCTTAAGTGGTCTAGTCAAAAAGATTGATTCACAATTTGGTTAAAAGA
This sequence comes from Helianthus tuberosus, assembly GCA_030545235.1. Lineage (NCBI taxonomy): Eukaryota > Viridiplantae > Streptophyta > Magnoliopsida > Asterales > Asteraceae > Helianthus > Helianthus tuberosus. Next base: position 111,539,027 of record CM060411.1, on the reverse strand, counting down.
CGACATCTAGTGATGTAGCTGGACAGACTCCTTGATAGTCTATTTAGATCATTTATTGATTTAGTCAAAAGGACTCTATGGCGGTCTAGTCACACTCATCACAGGATTGTTCATTTGGTTTTCCCCTACACATTATAAAATAGACTGTGAGAACTGTGCAAGGAATTGTCTGATTATGGACGCGTACATAATTATGAAATTTAGTGCACAGAAACCTAGTAAGGTTTATTATGTGTAAGAACCGATAGTGACAACAATAACAAAATGAGAACGATGTAATGGAGGCATGGTGGACGCACCAATGACGCTTCATATACTTGTATATAAGTGTCCCTCTTACATTGCAAACATAATGTTATTAAGGTTACTAGAAGTTCAAGAACCCTAACCAATGTTGTTCGATCTTTTCAACTTCATGTTTTAAACTCTCACAAGTTTCCTCTAAATAAATTTCGGGACGAAATTTCCTAAAGTAGGGGAGACTGTAACACCTGTGCCTCCACGGCCATCAAACAAATACCGAACCAATGAAATATTGTATTTCATACTTGGGATTTGTAAAAATATGTGTATCATTTGCACATATCAATTTCTGTTTAATTTCAAACTCTAACTCGCTTTCTGGAAGGTTATACGCGCACCGATGCGTAAATATAACCAGTTTAATGCAACAAACACTCCGGAATAGTGACATAGGATTAACATACCTTAAATAACCTTTACATAACTTAGAAATAAGTTTTGAAGGCTTTGGTATGGCGAAATCAAAGTTAAATCGCTTACAGGGACTAAAGTTGACAAACTGCGAAAGTATGCCAATTTGAACTGTAACAGACATTCCGGAACATGACCATAAGTTAAACATAGCATAAATATCCTTTACATAGCTTAGAGATAGGCTTTGAGGTGTTCGGTATGCTAAAATAAACTTTTGTGTCATTCAGGGACTAAAAGTGTCAAAAAGTGCACAAGTTTGCATTTTCGCGCATAACTTACGTTCTGAATACATCCGGACATCCAAAAATTTATGTGAGCATGACTATATTATATTTTAGTGTTCGCCATAAGAGAAATCCATTCGTCGCGTCATTTGGATCGTTTTTCGCGCTTATGCGCATTCCGTCGTAAATAAGCGAACATCGCGTTCGTACGGCTAAACGAACCGACATCCGAGATATTTTTGAGCATGTTTTAAGTTCCCTATACATTAACTTCATTTTAGAGCTTTGAAATGGGGTTAACGGGCCTTAAACGTGTCAAAAATGGGCTGAATGCATGACAGGGACCAAAACTGTAAATCTGCCAAAGTTCACCCATACGATGCGCAGGCCATCTTTGCCCTACGATGCGTATGGGGTCTCCAGACCAGGTGCAATGTTTAAACAGCCTGTTTGCACATGTTTAAACCACACCCACACATTCCCAATTGTCTAGTCATCTGATAAGGATGGTTTTCCAGCCACCATAAGGTTCCGACAAGTGTACGGGTTGGATTCATGGCACGTTTTCCATGAAAAGATCCTAACGGTTCGGGTATTCCTATAAATACCCAACCCACTTAACCTTATTTCTCACAAGAATCTGGATTTGAGAGCTCTAAGTTGAAACCATTGTTTCATACCTGAGTTCTTGGATCGAGATTAGCATTCGGGGACCCTTCGTAAGTATTCTTTCGTTCTTTTCCTTATTTTTACTGCTTTTCGAGTCAGAAAGTCAAACTTTGTTTGACTTTCAGCGTTGACCAGTAATGGTCAATGCGAAGTTCGTTTGAACTTCGCAACGTGAGTGTAATCACGTTGGTTATAGTCCCTTGGGACTATGCCTACTGATTACCACGTTGTCTAGGGTCGTAGGGTAAGCGATCTAATAAATCGCTTATACCTTCGAAGCCGACCCAGTTTGGTCGATCATTAGGATCCGACCAAATACATTAGGTGACCATAGTGTAGGGAATAACCTTCCGAGGTTATACCCTATGGTCACATCGTTTAAGTAGTTGTATGATAGGTAGTTTATATGCCTTAGGTAAATTACCAGAATACCCTTTTCATGTATAATTGGTAATTAAGCATATGTTACCTAAACTTTTGTCACATAACTGATTATGTAACATGTTTAGGCATATAACACTTGTCATAGGACTAGTTAGGCGATCCAAACGCGTTTCACGCGAACGACGCGTTAAAGTAGCATAAGCTACCTAAACGGGTCGTAATGGGTCGTAAACACTTAGGTTAAGTTTCATTTAGTATGTAGGCTTTGTTAAACCAAATGACACGAGTCTCTACACTCGTTTGGTTTAAAAAACCCTAATGCTACCCGATCTTCCGATCTAGGTCCGGTTAATTAACATAGTTACCTATATTAGGTGCCGTTTGATATCCGCGATCTCTAGCATTGTTTGGTTGTTACTCAAGGACTTCTGAGCAATCTCAAGTGAGTACATAGACCCCTCTTTTACTGTTTTCCAAACATTTTGGGGTGAAACACATGTGCCTACTTATTACTTTCATGCTTTCCTGTTTTGACATCATATACCTGCTATGTTCGTTAGTACATTATAGTACATCGTTTTACATTGACATTTTATGCTATGTATGTCCATTGCGTGCATACTTAGTACATCGTTTTCATCACATGCTTACATTTTGGTATGACATTTGGTTTGTTTACATGGGACAATACATTCATTAACAATGATCACGCCGTTCGTTAGTAGGTAGTGGTACCATAGGAATTGACAACTCCCGTTCCGGACGTCCCAGGGAAAGGGGATGAAAGGAATGACCGAATTCGATGATATAAGACAGATAGACCTTTAATTTGTTTAAAGGGTTTATCACCTCAGTCACAAGGCTTGGATGTATGCATTTTCACAATACCGCATAAATGTTCATATTAAATATTTGCATGCATTTACACAAAACATAGCTTTGATTTAAACCAAGTTTTACTTCAATACTTTGTTTTTGTGCATATGGTTTAGTTGAGACATTTCACTTGCCATACATGACATTTTGACATAGACATTTGACATGGATATTTGACATAGACATTTGACATGGATATTTGACATAGACATTTGACATGGATATTTGACATAGACATTTGACATGGATATTTCACATAGACATTTTGGCATGGTTTACATCTTGACATGAACATTTTACATTGTTTGGTTTGGTTTGGTTTGATTAAGTGATTAAGTAACGATGCGTGTGTAATATGATATAAGCATGGTGGATACGCCGCTGGTACTTCCTATATATAAGTGTTTGTATGGTATTACATGTCGTAACGTTATTTGAATCATTTCAGTTTGAGACATAGAACATTTCATACAAATAACATACTTTTCACAAGACATTGATTTATAAACAACTTATCTTATGCAAACATATTTTACTTGGTTATTCATTTAACCTTACATTTATTTATACTTATTATCTGATCTTATCGTTTTTCAAATGATTTAAAAGACAAAGCAAATAACAAGGTTCATGACTAAACATTTTCTCAAACATAAGTCATGAATCTTATTTTCACAAAACCTATGTATCTCACAGGCATTTTTATGCTGACGTACCTATTTTCACATGTGTTTTTCAGGAGCTGTTGCATAAGATGATCAAGATACACATAGGCAGACTTGGGCTTTAGTGACAATAAAAGATGCAAGACTAGTTAATTATGTTGTATTTCCTTGTTTGTTAAGACATAGTAACACTTTTAATCAATAAAACGAAACTTCAATTGCCATGGATTTGAAACGATTAATTCTGTTACAACACTCCCCGATGTTTCCGCCACGTTTTGTATGTTCTACGTGGTCGGGGTGTGACATTCGTCACTAATGGTGTTTTCGCCGCCTGAAGTGTTTTCGCCATGTTGATTTCGTCGAGTGTTTTGGGCACTAATCCTGTTAGCTTAGTAAACCTGTTAAGTTTATTAACACTGTTGAGCATGTCAATTATGTTAATATGTTAACTGGATTATGTTAACTAGGTTATGTATGTTAAGCTCATCATGTATGATAACTCTATTGATTTTGATTAACTCTGTTATGCATGTGAACTATGCCAAGTGTATTAATCTAGTTAAGTGCGGTAACCTCGTTAAATCCATTAACACCGTTAGGTATGTTAGTGGATGATATTGTTAGATTAAATTGAGAAAGCCCTTATGTGAGGCATGAATGGTATGAATGTGATTAACTGTTTACGTGGTACATGATGTTAACTGCCAAAAACACTTTGTGACATAGATTGCATGTGAATCTTTATGAACATGAACTGATTGAGTATACGTGCACACTATAGGACTTGACTGATTTCTTGTGAGCACATAGTTTAGCATACCGAGCAAACCAAGGTCTTGGTTGTGTATTGATGCAACGGGATAAAGTCATTGCTTATGCCTCGCGCCAACTTAAAGTTCTTGAAAGGAATTACGCTACACATGATTTGGAGCTGGGAGCTGTTGTCCTCGCACTCAAGATATGGAGACATTACCTGTACGGTACCAAGAGCACCATCTACACCGATCACAGGAGTCTCGAGCATATCTTCAAACAGAAGGAATTAAACATGCGTCTGCGTCGATGGGTCGAGCTTTTAAACGATTATGAATGTGCCATCAAGTACCATCCGGGCAAGGCAAATGTTGTGGCTGACGCCCTCAGTCGAAAAGATACTACCCCTAGGCGTGTGCGAGCATTACTGTCACACCCCGACCACGTATAACATAAAAAACGTGGCGGAAAACGTCGGGGAGTGTTGTAACAGAATTATTGTGTCACAACCATGGCATACAAAGTTATATTTTATTTATTAAACAAGAGTGTTATATTGTCTTAAACAGGAAACAAAGTGTTCATAACATAATTAAACTAGTTGGTCTTCATTTTTAGTCTCTAAGGCACAGGTCCGCCCTAGTGTCACGATCATCATCCTATGGAAAAGCTCCTGAAAACACATGTGAAAATAGGTACGTCAGCATAAAAATGCCTGTGAGATACATAGGTTTTGTAAAAATATGACTCATGACTTGTGTTTAAGAAAATGTTTAGTCATGAACCTTGTAATTTGCTTTGTCTTATAAATTATTTGAAAAATGATAAGATCAGATGATATGTATAAATAAATGTAAGGTTAAATGAATAACCATGTAAAAATGAGTTTGTGTAAGATAAGTTGCTTGTAAGCAATGTCTTGTAAAAAGTATGTTATTTGTATAAAATGTCATGTGTCATAAATTGAAATGATTTAAATAACGCTATGATATGTAACACCATACAAACACTTATATATAGGAAGTACCAGCGGCGTATCCACCATGCTTGTATCATATTACACCCGCCTCGTTACTTAAATCACTTACTCAAACCAAACCACCAATGTAAATTGTTTATGTATAATCAAATGTCAAAATGTTATTGTGTAAACCATATCAAATATCCGTGATTAATGTTAATCATGAATTGTGTATATCAATGTCAAAATGTTTATGTCTAATGTAAATCATGTGATGTGTATCCAAAAATGTCATGTATGGTATGTGAAATATATCAACTAACCATATGTAAAATGCACAAAAACAAGGTATTGAAGTAAAACATGGTTTAAATCAAAGTTATGTTTTGTGGAACAAATGCATGCTATACTGATATAAACAACTATGCGGTATTGTGAAAATGCATACATCCAAGCCTTGAGACTGTGGCGATAAACCCTTAAACAAATTAAAGGTTTATCTAAGTTATGTATATCGAATTCGGTCATTCCTTCCAATCCAAACAAACCTAGGATTTCAGGAACGGGAGTTGTCAATTCCTATGGTACCACTACCTACTAACGAACGGCGTAGCTAATGTTAATGAATGTATTGTTCCATTGAAACAAACCAAATGTCATACCAAAATGTAAGCATGTGATGAAAACAACTGTACTAAGTATGTAACAAATGGACATACATAGCATGTGACGTGAAACAAATGTACTAAGTATGCACACAATGGGCATACATAGCATGAAATGTAATGTGAAACAATGTACTAAGTACGCACACAATGGGCATACATAGCATAAAATGTAATGTAAAGCAATATACTAAGTACACACACAATGGGCATACATAGCATGAAATGTAATGTAAAGAAATATACTAAGTACGCACACAATGGGCATACATAGCATGAAATGTAATGTAAAACAATGTACTATAATGTACTAACGAACATAGCAGGTATATCATGTGAAAACATGGAAAGCATGAAAGTAACAAGTAGGCACATGTGTTCCACCCCAAAAAAGTTTAGAAAACAGTAAAAGAGGGGTCTATGTACTCACTTGAGATTGCTCAGAAGTCCTAAGATAACCACCAAGCAATGCTAGAGATCACGGAATCAAACGACACCTAATATAGGTAACTATGTTAATATACCGGACCTAAATCGGAAGATCAGATAGAATGCGGGTTCGTAAACCAAACGAGTATGGAGACTCGTGTAATATGGTTTAACAAAGCCTACATACTAAATGAAACCTAACATAAGTGCTTACGACCCATTACGACCCGTTTAGGTAGCTTATGCTACTTTAACGCGTCGCTCGCGTGAAACGCGTTCGGACCGCCTAACTAGTCCTATGACAAGTAAAATATGCCTTAACATATCTAATATTGTTACCAAAACAGTTTAGATACCAAAATTTATGTTACATATGCTTAAAATGAATTTTGGCGTCAAAAGGGCATTTTGGTAATTTACCTAAGGCATATAAACTACCTATCATGCAACTACTTAAACGAAGCGACCATAAGGTATAACCTCGGATGGTTATTCCCTATATACTATGGTCACCTAATGTGTTTGGTCGGATCCTAATGATCGACCAAATGGGTCGGGTTCGAAGGTATAAGCGATTTATCAGATCGCTTACCCTTACGACCCTAGACAACGTGGTAATCAGTAGGCATAGTCACAAGGGACTATAACCATCGTGATTACAATCACGTTGCGAAGTTCAAACGAACTTCACATTGGCCATAAACTGGTCAATGCAGAAACTCAAACAAAGTTTGACTTTCGGACTCGAAAAGAAATAAAAGAACGAAGGAACACTTACGAAGGGTCCCCGAATGCTAATCTAGATCAAAATAGCTCAGGTATGAAACAAAGGTTTCAACTTAGAGCACATTAGATCAGATTCTTGTGAGGAAAAGTGAAGGGTGGAGGTGGGTATTTATAGTTTTCGGTTCACCGTTAGGATCATTTCTTGGAAAAGGGGGCTCGATCTAAGCCGTACACTTGTTGGAAAGTTGTGGTAACTCATTTGCCATCCACCATAAGAGTTTGACACTTGGCACTTGGCCTTTGGAGAGTGTTAAGGGCTGTTAATCAGCTGAAAAAAACGTTTTGCTGCATCTGGCCCCTGCTTACGGACCTAGTTTGGCAGATTTACAGTTTCAGTCCCAGCAACCTCAAAACTTGGTTTTCGATGCGTTTTTTTTTTGACATGTTTAAGCCCCGTTAACCCCATTTCAAAGCTCTAAAATGAAGTTAAAGTATAGGGAACTTAAAATGTGTTCAAAAATATCTCAGATGTCGGTTCGTTTGGCCGTACGATCGCGATGTTCGCTTAATTACGACGGAATGCGCATAAGCGCGAAAAACGATCCAAATGACGCGACGAATGGATTTTTCTCAAGCCTAAACACTAAAATAAAATATTTTAGTGCTTACATAAATTTTTGGATGTCCGGATGTATTCAGAACGTAAGTTATGCGCGAAAGTGTAAACTTGTGCACTTTTTGACGCTTTTAGTCCCTGAATGTCCCAAAAGTTTATTTTAGCACACCGAACACCTCAAAGCCTATTTCTAAGCTATGAAGAGGATATTTATGGCATGTTTAACTTATGGTCATGTTCCGGAATGTTCGTTACCGTTCAAATTGGCATACTTTCGCAGTTTGTCAAGTTTAGTCCCTGTAAGCGAATTAACTTGTTTTTGCCATACCAAAGCCTTCAAAACTTATTTCTAAGTTATGTAAGCGTTATTTAAGGTATGTTAAGTATATGTTGATGTTCCGGAGTATTTGTCGCATTAAACTGATTACGTTTACGCACCAGTTTGCGTATAACTCTCCAGAAAGTGATATAGAGTTTGAAATTGAATAAAAGTCAAAACATGAAAAATGTAAAACATAACCAAACAAACATTGGGATCAAATAACATTGTTTTATTGATAATTGAAATGTTCACAATGATTACAAGCACAAATGTTAGAGTCTCCCCTACTTGTGGAAATTTCGTCCCGAAATTTATTTAGAGGAAACTCGTGGGAAAAGATGCGGATACTTCGCCTTCATTTGATCTTCGCATTCCCAAGTAAACTCGGGTCCACGTTTAGCTTCCCAGCGAACTTTGACCAAAGGAATGCGCTTGCGTTTGAGCCACTTGACTTCACGTTCCATGATTTCCACTGGTTTTTCAACAAATTTCAGTGGTTTACCAACACGAATTTCGTCAAGTGGTATGTGGAGGTTCTCCTCAGCTAAACACCTCTTGAGATTGGACACGTGAAAAGTTCGATGAACATTTCCAAGTTCAGGAGGTAACTTAAGTCTGTAGGCTACCTTTCCGATTCTTTCGACGATCTTGAATGGTCCAACGTATCTAGGTGCAAGTTTTCCTTTCTTTCCAAATCTGATCACACCTTTCCAAGGTGAGACCTTAAGTAATACTCGATCACCGACTTGAAATTCCAAAGGCTTGCGTTTCGGGTCCGCGTAACTCTTTTGACGGCTTCTAGCTGTCTGAAGGTTATCACGAACTTTCTTAATCTTGTCAGTTGTCTCTAAAATGAGGGCAGGTCCAGTAAGCTAAGCCTCGCCGATCTCATTCCAGCAGACTGGTGAACGACATTTTCGACCATAGAGAGCCTCGAAAGGAGCCATTTTGATGCTGGTGTGATAACTGTTGTTGTAGGAGAATTCAATTAATTGAAGATGTGAATCCCAACTACCACCAAAATCGATCACACAAGCTCTAAGCATATCCTCCAGAGTCTGGATTGTTCTCTCAGATTGACCATCCATTTGCGGATGATAAGCTGTGCTCAGGTTAAGTTGGGTCCCCATAGCAGATTGCATGGTTCTCCAAAAATGAGAAGTGAAACGAGCATCTCTATCAGAAATGATGTTCAAAGGAACACTATGTCGAGCTACAATTTCATCCACATAGATTTTAGCAAGTTTGTCAGCAGAAAAATCCTCACGGATTGGCAAGAAATGTGCTGACTTAGTAAGACGATCAACAACTACCCAGATGGCATCATGACCTTTCTTTGTGCGTGGAAGTTTGGTAACAAGATCCATAGTAATGTTTTCCCATTTCCAAACTGGGATCTCTGGTTGCACCAATAAACCCGAAGGACGTTGATGTTCAGCCTTAACTTTGAGACAAGTAAGGCATTTTGATACATATAAGGCAATGTCTTTCTTCATACCAGGCCACCAATAGTGAATACGAAGATCCTTATACATCTTATCTGAGCCAGGATGAATGGAATAACGCGATTTATGGGCTTCATCCATAAGCAAGGTGCGAAGATTTTCTTGGCTTGGGACCCACAAACGGTCCATGAAGTAATACGATCCATTGTCCTTCAGTTCCAGAGCAGGTGTTATGTGATAGGGAAATTCCTTATCCATTAAACCTTGTGAAATGCAAGATTGTTGAGCCTGAGAAATGCGTGCTTGGATATCGGATCGAGCTTGAATATCAGATTGAACACGAACACAATGAAGCTTAGTACGTTCATTACGACTCAATGCATCGGCCACGACATTCGCCTTACCAGGATGGTAGCGAATTTCGCAGTCATAGTCGTTTAGAAGCTCAACCCAACGTCATTGCCTCATGTTGAGTTCTTTCTGATTGAAGATATGTTGAAGACTTCTGTGGTCAGTGAAAACCACACATTTTGTACCGTACAAATAGTGTCTCCAGATCTTGAGAGCGAAAACAACTGCACCTAACTCAAGATCATGAGTGGTGTAGTTTTTCTCATGTATCTTCAACTGCCTTGATGCATAGGCTATGACTTTGTTCCTTTGCATTAGAACACAGCCAAGACCCAATTTAGATGCATCGCAATAAACGACGAAATCATCATTGCCCTCAGGCAAGGTCAGAACAGGCGCGTCACAAAGTTTCTGCTTCAAGTGTTGAAAAGCTTCCTCTTGCTTGAATCCCCAATCAAAGGGTTTGTTCTTCTGAGTTAGAGCACTTAGAGGAACTGCAATCTTTGAGAAGTTCTCAATGAAGCGGCGGTAATAACCCGCTAGACCAAGAAAAGAACGAACTTCAGTAGGAGTAGTAGGCGTATCCCAATCCTTAATCGCACTGATCTTGGAGGGATCTACATGAATGCCTCGTTCGTTGACAATATGTCCTAAGAATTGAACCTCTTTAAGCCAGAATTCACACTTGGAGAATTTGGCGAAAAGTTGCTCTTTCTTTAGGAGTTCCAGAGTAAGACGAAGATGTTGCTCGTGATCAGCTCGCGTCTTAGAATAAATCAAGATGTCGTCAATAAAAACAATGACGAACTGATCCAAATAAGCTTTGCAGACCCTATTCATTAAGTCCATGAAAACAACAGGAGCATTAGTCAGACCGAATGGCATGACTGTGAATTCATAATGCCCATAACGAGTACGGAACGCTGTCTTGGGAATATCTTCTTCATGCACCCGAAGTTGATGATACCCAGAACGTAGATCAATCTTCAAAAAATAAGAAGCACCCTGTAACTGATCAAAGAGGTCGTCTATGCGCGGTAGGGGATATCGATTCTTGATGGTAAGCTTGTTAAGCTCACGATAATCGATACACATCCTAAAAGATCCATCCTTCTTCTTGACAAAAAGAACGGGAGCACCCCAGGGTGAAAAGCTAGGACGGATAAAACCTTTGTCAGAGAGTTCCTGAAGCTGCTTAGACTACTCTTGCATCTCAGACGGTATTGAGCTCTGGCAATGGGATTTGCACCAGGTACGAGATCAATGCGGAACTCGACTTGGCGTGCTGGGGGTAGACCAGGTAACTCTTCAGGGAAAACTTCAGAATAATCCCGAACGATAGGAATATCTGAAATAGACTTACCCTTGCCTTTATCTGCTGTAACATGTGCTAAGAAGGCTACATAGTTCTTCCACAGATATTTCCGAGCTTTAAAACAAGACATGAGTTTGAGACCACCGGCAGGCTTCTCACCACGAACCTGTAGGATCTCGCCTGTCGAAAGCGGCACACGAACAATCTTCTCAGAACAAACTATCTCTGCGTGATGCTTAGATAACCAATCCATACCCACTATAACGTCGATGCTTCCAAGTTGCATTGGCGTGAGGTCAATAGGAAAAAGATGGTCGTTAAGGTTCAACTGGCAGTTGTGAAGAACAGAATCAAGAACAATGGGTTCACCACTAGCAACTTCTACTGTCAAGGGTTTTCCTAGTTTCATTCAAGACACGGGAAGCATTGGCTCAAAAGACAATGACACAAAACTTTTATCGGCGCCCGTATCAAAAAGAACAGATGCAGGCTGATTATTAATAAAGAACGTACCGTTCACCACATTATCGTCCGCCTGCGCCTCTTGGGCATTCAAGTTAAAAGCTCGCCCTCGAGCCTGAGCTTGATTCTGGTTTGCATTCACCAATCTTGGGCACTGATTACGGTAGTGTGTCAGATCCCCACAGTTATAACAAGCACCCGGTGGGTAGTGTGGTCGTGCAGCTTGGCCCTGTTGTTGAGCAGGAGGCTGAGCAACTTGTTGAGCCGGGTTCTGAATTGCCCGATTCTGAGCAAATCGACAAACATTGGCAAGGTGACCTGACTTCCCACAGTTAGTACAGAAACGGCACTGATGTTGCGGCTGATGGTGACTGTTGCATCTATTGCACAAAGGTGCATTCCCTGAATAGGGTTTCTTCGCTGGAGGCTGTGCGGGTTGGTTGGGAGCTGCCTGGTTAGCTTGGGCAGTGACAGCAAAATTTTGGGAAGCCTTACGCTTCCTTGACCCTCTCGAAGAACCCGAATTCTATCCATTCTTGTTTTGACCTTTCTTGCTATCTTCCTTGTTAGCCGACTGTTTCTTGCCCTTGTCACCCTTCCTGTGTAACTTATTCTTCCGAATCTGTGACTCAGTCAATGTCGCTGCTAACTCGATAGCCTGACGGAGTGTGGTAGGGTTACTACCAGTAATGATGTCTTATACCGAGTCAGGTAGGCCGTCGATGTACCTTTCGATAGCCTTGTCGAGTGGGGTAACCATAGTCAGGCAAAGCAGACTCAACTCCTCAAATCTATCAGTATACGCCCTGTGCTCACCACTATCTTGCTTCAAATCATCGAACTCTCTCTCCAAAGCTCGCTGTTCATTACGAGGACAAAATTCCCTCATCATAAGAGCTCTAAGTTCAGCCCATGTCTGTGCTAGAGCAACTTCTGCACCACGATCTCTCATAACCCCGTTCCACCATGTGAGAGCCCTCTTCTGAAACACACTCGAAGAAAACTCGACCTTGCGATTGTCAGGACACTGAACATGACGGAAAGTATTCTCAATGCTCTCGAACCATTGAAGAAGCCCAGTCGCTCCTTCAGAACCACTAAACTTGAGTGGTTTAGCCGAGTTAAAATCCTTGTATTTGTATGGAGCATTGTTGTTGTTGTTGGCTTGGTTCCATTGAGCAAAGAGGTTTGGAAATTGAGCAGCCATCTGCTGCGCAATGATTTCTGCCAGTTCGGCAGTCGCTATCTGGTTTTCGCGTCGAGGAGGCATTCTAAAAGAGGAAAACATGAAAGGAAACGAGTGAGATGATTGGATGAAGAGAATGAGATGAAACAAAATTAACAAAAGAAAAGATGGTGGTCATTTGTCCACATTACCAAGCAAACAAACGACACACAGTGACTAATCAAAGTAAATGGATCAAAAATAATGTATCGTGAAGACATGCTCGCCTATAAGTGAACACTCATCCCAAGAATCCCCAGGTAAGCACAACTGGTCTCGCGTCTGATGAGATATATACGAAGTGCTTGCCTAGACAGAAAACCCAGAATACAGGCATTCACTCTTCCAGTTTGCACGTGTTCACACTATTTAGAACCCAAAACTTTGACGAGATTTTGAAAATTTGAAGGCACAAGGCCAAAAACCAAACTGGAAGGGTTCAAAACCATATAACAGAGGGTTCAAAACCTTGTAATAAATCATTCAAAAACAGAAGATTGTTTTTCAAAAATCGTTTAGGAAAAAATTGGGTTCTTGTTTTGATAATCACCTAAGGATAGGTGATGTGCATGTTTTAAGATCTAAACACAAGATAACTTGTGTTAGGGTCCTAGAAAGTTATAGTCTAGGTCAAATAATTACTAATAACCTAATTCCCTATAACCATTGGCTCTGATACCAACTCTTCTGTCACACCCCGACCACGTATAACATACAAAACGTGGCGGAAAACGTCGAGGAGTGTTGTAACAGAATTATTGTTTCACAACCATGGCATACAAAGTTATATTTTATTTATTAAACAAGAGTGTTATATTGTCTTAAACAGGAAACAAAGTGTTCATAACATAATTAAACTAGTTGGTCTTCATTTTTAGTCTCTAAGGCACAGGTCCGCCCTAGTGTCACGATCATCATCCTATGGAAAAGCTCCTGAAAACACATGTGAAAATAGGTACGTCAGCATAAAAATGCCTGTGAGATACATAGGTTTTGTAAATATATGATTCATGACTTGTGTTTAAGAAAATGTTTAGTCATGAACCTTGTAATTTGCTTTGTCTTATAAATTATTTGAAAAACGATAAGATCAGATGATATGTATAAATAAATGTAAGGTTAAATGAATAACCATGTAAAAATGAGTTTGAGTAAGATAAGTTGCTTGTAAGCAATGTCTTGTAAAAAGTATGTTATTTGTATAAAATGTCATGTGTCATAAATTGAAATGATTTAAATAACGCTACGATATGTAACACCATACAAACACTTATATATAGGAAGTACCAGCGGCGTATCCACCATGCTTGTATCATATTACACCCGCCTCGTTACTTAAATCACTTACTCAAACCAACCACCAATGTAAATTGTTTATGTATAATCAAATGTCAAAATGTTATTGTGTAAACCATATCAAATATCCGTGATTAATGTTAATCATGAATTGTGTATATCAATGTCAAAATGTTTATGTCTAATGTAAATCATGTGATGTGTATCCAAAAATGTCATGTATGGTATGTGAAATATATCAACTAACCATATGTAAAATGCACAAAAACAAGGTATTGAAGTAAAACATGGTTTAAATCAAAGTTATGTTTTGTGGAACAAATGCATGCTATACTGATATAAAAAACTATGCGGTATTGTGAAAATGCATACATCCAAGCCTTGAGACTGTGGCGATAAACCCTTAAACAAATTAAAGGTTTATCTAAGTTATGTATATCGAATTCGGTCATTCCTTCCAATCCAAACAAACCTAGGATTTCAGGAACCGGAGTTGTCAATTCCTATGGTACCACTACCTACTAACGAATGGCGTAGCTAATGTTAATGAATGTATTGTTCCATTGAAACAAACCAAATGTCATACCAAAATGTAAGCATGTGATGAAAACAACTGTACTAAGTATGTAACAAAAGGACATACATAGCATGTGACGTGAAACAAATGTACTAAGTATGCACACAATGGGCATACATAGCATGAAATGTAATGTGAAACAATGTACTAAGTACGCACACAATGGGCATACATAGCATAAAATGTAATGTAAAGCAATATACTAAGTACACACACAATGGGCATACATAGCATGAAATGTAATGTAAAGCAATGTACTAAGTACGCACACAATGGGCATACATAGCATGAAATGTAATGTAAAACAATGTACTATAATGTACTAACGAACATAGCAGGTATATGATGTGAAAACATGGAAAGCATGAAAGTAACAAGTAGGCACATGTGTTCCACCCCAAAACAGTTTGGAAAACAGTAAAAGAGGGGTCTATGTACTCACTTGAGATTGCTCAGCAGTCCTAAGATAACCACCAAGCAATGCTAGAGATCACGGAATCAAACGACACCTAATATAGGTAACTATGTTAATATACCGGACCTAAATCAGAAGATCGGATAGAATGCGGGTTCGTAAACCAAACGAGTATGGAGACTCGTGTAATATGGTTTAACAAAGCCTACATACTAAATGAAACCTAACATAAGTGCTTACGACCCATTAAGACCCGTTTAGGTAGCTTATGCTACTTTATCGCGTCGCTCGCGTGAAACGCGTTCGGACCGCCTAACTAGTCCTATGACAAGTAAAATATGCCTTAACATATCTAATATTGTTACCAAAATAGTTTAGATACCAAAATTTATGTTACATATGCTTAAAATGAATTTTGGCGTCAAAAGGGCATTTTGGTAATTTACCTAAGACATATAAACTACCTATCATACAACTACTTAAACGAAGCGACCATAAGGTATAACCTCGGAAGGTTATTCCCTATATACTATGGTCACCTAATGTGTTTGGTCGGATCCTAATGATCGACCAAATGGGTCGGGTTCGAAGGTATAAGCGATTTATCAGATCGCTTACCCTTACGACCCTAGACAACGTGGTAATCAGTAGGCATAGTCACAAGGGACTATAACCATCGTGATTACAATCACGTTGCGAAGTTCAAACGAACTTCACATTGGCCATAAACTGGTCAATGCAGAAACTCAAACAAAGTTTGACTTTCGGACTCGAAAAGAAATAAAAGAACGAAGGAACACTTACGAAGGGTCCCCGAATGCTAATCTAGATCAAAATAGCTCAGGTATGAAACAAAGGTTTCAACTTAGAGCACATTAGATCAGATTCTTGTGAGGAAAAGTGAAGGGTGGAGGTGGGTATTTATAGTTTTCGGTTCACCGTTAGGATCATTTCTTGGAAAAGGGGGCTCGATCTAAGCCGTACACTTGTTGGAAAGTTGTGGTAACTCATTTGCCATCCACCATAAGAGTTTGACACTTGGCACTTGGCCTTTGGAGAGTGTTAAGGGCTGTTAATCAGCTGAAAAAAACGTTTTGCTGCATCTGGCCCCTGCTTACGGACCTAGTTTGGCAGATTTACAGTTTCAGTCCCAGCAACCTCAAAACTTGGTTTTCGATGCGTTTTTTTTTTTGACATGTTTAAGCCCCGTTAACCCCATTTCAAAGCTCTAAAATGAAGTTAAAGTATAGGGAACTTAAAATGTGCTCAAAAATATCTCAGATGTCGGTTCGTTTGGCCGTACGATCGCGATGTTCGCTTAATTACGACGGAATGCGCATAAGCGCGAAAAACGATCCAAATGACGCGACGAATGGATTTTTCTCAAGCCTAAACACTAAAATAAAATATTTTAGTGCTTACATAAATTTTTGGATGTCCGGATGTATTCAGAACGTAAGTTATGCGCGAAAGTGTAAACTTGTGCACTTTTTGACGCTTTTAGTCCCTGAATGTTCCAAAAGTTTATTTTAGCACACCGAACACCTCAAAGCCTATTTCTAAGCTATGAAGAGGATATTTATGGCATGTTTAACTTATGGTCATGTTCCGGAATGTTCGTTACCGTTCAAATTGGCATACTTTCGCAGTTTGTCAAGTTTAGTCCCTGTAAGCGAATTAACTTGTTTTTGCCATACCAAAGCCTTCAAAACTTATTTCTAAGTTATGTAAGGGTTATTTAAGGTATGTTAAGTATATGTTGATGTTCCGGAGTATTTGTCGCATTAAACTGATTACGTTCACGCACCAGTTTGCGTATAACTCTCCAGAAAGTGATATAGAGTTTGAAATTGAATAAAAGTCAAAACATGAAAAATGTAAAACATAACCAAACAAACATTGGGATCAAATAACATTGTTTTATTAATAATTGAACTGTTCACAATGATTACAAGCACAGATGTTACAATTACAACTCACCATCCAACCTAGTCTTCCTTCACAGATACGAGATGCTCAGGTAGAAGCATTGAAACCAGAAAACGTCAAGGCTGAAGCCCTACGCGGCTCAAGGCAACGGTTAGAACAAAAGGAAGACGGCGCCTACTACATTACAGGGCGCATTTGGGTCCCACACTATGGAAACTTACGCGAGCTGGTGATGGATGAAGCACATAAGTCTCGCTACTCAGTACATCCTGGTTCAGATAAGATGTACCACGATCTCAGAACTACGTATTGGTGGCCTAGCATGAAAGCTCACATAGCAACTTACGTTAGCAAATGTTTGACTTTTGCGAGAGTCAAGACCGAATACCAGAAACCATCAGGACTACTCCAACAACCAGAGATTCCGCAATGGAAATGGGAGAAAATTTCCATGGATTTTGTCACTTGCCTGCCTAGATCGCAACGTGGGAATGATACTATTTGGGTGATCGTGGATCGACTCATAAAATCTGCACACTTTTTGGCTATTAAGGAAATGGATAAGTTCTCCACTCTAGCAGACGTCTACCTTAAGGAAGTTGTCTCGAGGCACGGGGTGCCAATCTCTATTATTTCCGATCGTGATGCACGTTTTACTTCTGAACTGTGGCAAGCAATGCACAAGTCCTTTGCCTCACGATTAGACATGAGCACAGCTTACCACCCACAAACGGATGGGCAGTCTGAACGCACCATCCAAACCCTAGAAGACATGCTGCGGGCATGTGTAATCGATTTCAGCAACGGCTGGGAAAAACATCTCCCGTTAGTGGAGTTTTCGTATAATAACAGTTACCACACTAGCATTCAAGCCGCTCCATTTGAGGCATTGTACGGGCGTAAATGCCGATCACCTTTTTGTTGGGCAGAGGTGGGTGACAGTCAGATCACGGGCCCAGAACTGGTGGTAGACGCAACAGAAAGAATTGCTCAGATACGACAACGAATGGCGGCAGCTCGTGACCATCAGAAAAGCTACGCTGATAAGCGCAGGAAACCACTCGAATTCCAGGTTGGGGATCGAGTGCTACTCAAAGTCTCACCTTGGAAAGGTGTAGTTCGTTTTGGCAAACGAGGCAAGCTCAATCCGCGATATGTCAGACTGTTTGAAATCATTGAGAAAATAGGCAAGGTGGCCTACAAACTAAACCTACCAACAGAACTCGGTGGAGTTCACAATGTATTTCACGTGTCAAATTTGAAGAAATGTCTGTCAGATGAGACCCTTATAGTTCCTTTGAAGGAGCTCACTATCGACGATCGGTTGCGATCGTCGAGGAACCAGTTGAAATCATGGACCGGGACGTTAAGTTCCTCAAGCACACCAGAATACCTCTTGTTCGAGTTCGTTGGAACTCCCGTCGTGGCCCAGAGTTTACCTGGGAACGAGAAGATCAAATGAAACTCAAGTATCCCCAGTTATTCAGAAACAGTGCAACCACTACTGAGGCTGAAGCTACTACAGAATTTCGGGACGAAATTCCAAATCAACGGGGGGATGATGTGACACCCCAGGAAAACCAGTAAACTACACAACACAACTAGCTTCCTCAATAACCACGTGCTAAATTTCGGGACGAAATTTCTTTCAAGTTGGGGATAATGTGACAACTCGAGTTTCCAAGATTCCATTTTCGCATTTATTGCACGTTAATCGTTTAGGTGGTTTGTTTACATGACTTGTTTGTTTCACAACTGTACACGTTTGTAATATGTTACATCGTATTGTGATTGATATGTTATATATGGTGTGCATTAAGTGTGTATGTGATATATGTTTTGTGTTATTAAATAAAGGTGGTGACTTATTTTTTTTTTGGATGAGGCATATTTGATTACACTTCCTGTGCGATGAAAACTCCCACCCGAAAACACCCCATGTCCGAAAACACCCCATGTGTTTTCGTCCACCATGTGGCCAACGAAAACCAAATGGGCTTTGGCCCAGTCGTGATTAGATAAACATTTGTTCTTAACCTTTACGTGAACTGTTATTTGGCAAACCCTAATCACATCGTCTCTCAAGTTGGGGATAATGTGACAACTCGAGTTTCCAAGATTCCATTTTCGCATTTATTGCACGTTAATCGTTTAGGTGGTTTGTTTACATGACTTGTTTGTTTCACAACTGTACACGTTTGTAATATGTTACATCGTATTGTGATTGATATGTTATATATGGTGTGCATTAAGTGTGTATGTGATATATGTTTTGTGTTATTAAATAAAGGTGGTGAATTTTTTTTTTTTTGGATGAGGCTTATTTGATTACACTTCCTGTGCGATGAAAACTCCCACCCGAAAACACCCCATGTCCGAAAACACCCCATGTGTTTTCGTCCACCATGTGGCCAACGAAAACCAAATGGGCTTTGGCCCAGTCGTGATTAGATAAACATTTGTTCTTAACCTTTACGTGAACTGTTATTTGGCAAACCCTAATCACATCGTCTCTCTCTCTCTCGCTTTTCTTTGAAACCTGATGGCTGCCCTCCCCTTATTCGAAGTCAGATCCTCCGGGTTGGGTCGTTCTTTGTTCGGTTAGTGTTTTCACATTTAAATTAACTTCAGTTTCAAATGGATGTTCTTAGTGTTCTGATTTCGCTATGCATGATTAGATCAGTTATTTTATTGTATGTGAAATTTGATGATGATTTAGAGTTCTAGGGTTGATATGATTGATATTGGATGATATGAATGTGATCAGGAATACGTGAGCATGTTAACTTGCTAATAGTGTTTGATGGGGCGTTATGTAATTGATTTGTTATATGCATAAATGGAGTCTGTGTTAAAGACATGATGAATACTTGATGATTCCAATAACTCACTAATGACTGTTTGACGATCGAATGATGATATGATGAAGAGATGTAACTGTTAGGGTGTAACTAGGGTTCTATGTTTATGTAACTGTGTTATTGATGAAAACACTGCCTAAACGAAAACACAGGACCAGCGAAAACACAAGTGTTTTCGCCATGCCTCTCGCCGACGAAAACCCTCCCCCGACGAAAACGGAAAACCAACGAACACCCTTGGTGATTTCGTTGCTGGGTGATTTCATCACTAATGGTGTTTTCGCCGCCTGAAGTGTTTTTACCATGTTGATTTCGTCGAGTGTTTTGGGCACTAATCCTGTTAGCTTAGTAAACCTGTTAAGTTTATTAACGCTATTGAGCATGTCAATTATGTTAATATGTTAACATAATTATGTTAACTAGGTTATGTATGTTAAGCTCATCATGTATGATAACTCTATTGATTTTGATTAACTCTGTTATGCATGTGAACTATGCCAAGTGTATTAATCTAGTTAAGTGCGGTAACCTCGTTAAACCCATTAACACCGTTAGGTATGTTAGTGGATGATATTGTTAGATTAAACTGAGAAAGCCCCTACGTGAGGCATGAATGGTATGAATGTGATTAAATGTTTACGTGGTACATGATGTTAACTGCCAAAAAAACTTTGTGACATAGATTGCATGTGAATCTTTATGAACATGAACTGATTGAGTATACGTGCACACTTTAGGACTTGACTGATTTCTTGTGAGCACATAGTTTAGCATACCGAGCAAACCAAGGTGAGTTCACACTCTTTCCAAGGCATGGGATTCCCAAGGGTTGGGAATGGGTTAATGATTTAAACGGTAACTACAACCATCCTCCGTGGGTATGATGCCAAGATTACACACTGGACCAAACCTCTATCATTGAAGTCCCTCATTATATCGACTTAATCGCCGAGGCCTATGGCGAGCGGGTCATTAGTAAATAGCGCTATTAGGTTTAACAAACCTCACACCGTGTCGTCCGAACGGGCGTGTACTAATGGACTATGGGCAAAGGGTCAATGCTGATAGACATTGACTTAGGGCACCACTTACATTTTCGTAGTAGTCAATACGCACGGTCTAGTAACACATGGGAAGCCCCCACTAATCTTCGCAAACATGTATGGGAGACCGCGATACGAATTAATACGATACATGGTTTACAAAACGAACATATGATTTACGAAACGAATGCTATAACTAAACAACCAACTGTGAACTCGCTCAACTTTGTTGTTGACTCGTTGTTACATGCCTTGCAGGTCGTTAGGTACTCATGGAGCTTCCACAGGGAGGCGCGGTCGTTGTGGGACATGACAGTGTGTGTCATGCTAAAAACATTACTTTATTTCGTACTTAATACTTACATTGGGTTTTACAATTATGCTTCCGCTAAACACTTAACTATGTTTTTGATTTGAAACACCTTTCATATTGTGTGGTTGAATTTTACTTATTACTTGTTATGTTCAATATGATTGGTGGCTTGATCCTGGTCAGTCACGCCTCCAAGTGGTGATACTCCGCGTGTGGATTTTGGGGTTGTGACAGATTGGTATCAGAGCCATTGGTTATAGTGAACTTGGTTTTAATAAGGGAAAAAGTTTTTGTTAAAACCAGACTATAACCTGAACAGTGCTCAACGATCCACAACGACGCTTCGCTCCACGTGCAAGACTCAACATTCTAGGTGATATGATTTATGTTTATATTACCTACTTGTTAGTTACATAGAACATTGCTCATGGTATGCTTAGATAATGTAGTAACTACTGCTTGAAAACTTTGTGTGTTCACTCTCTTCTGTCATTCCGCACTTGCGTATTGACACGACGCACTTCTCACTTGTGTTCTCTGTATTGTGAAGATCATGAGTGGATGCTTTAACCTAACTCAAGCCCAGTTGGCGGCTTTGATCACTGAACAAGTTACTGCAGCACTCGCAGCTGCCCATGCAGGAGGTATAACCTGCCATCACAACTTACTCTTGGATCTCTAGATCCTACTCTCGTAAACTAACTCTTGTGTTTAACTTCATCCTGTCCTTATATACGTAACAGGTCAGCATGCTCAACCACCTGTGTGCACGTTCAAGACGTTCATGGACTGTCGTCCTAGTACTTTCAGTGGCACTGAAGGAGCCGTAGGACTCCTCCATTGGTTTGAAAAGCTCGAGTCTGTCTTCGAGATGTGTGAATGCCCTGAGGCTCGTAGGGTGAAGTATGCCACTGGTACTCTCGAAGGCACTGCGCTAACTTGGTGGAACGCGCAAGTTCAGATGCTGGGGCTGGCGGCTGCTAATGCCACCCCATGGAATGATTTTAAGGAACTGATCAAACGTGAATACTGTAGTCGTGATGACATCCACAAGCTGGAAGTGGAGTTCTTTAACCTGAAGATGACGGGATCAGAGATAGAGGCATATACGAAACGATCCAATGAACTGACAGTGTTATGTCAAACTATGGTGGATCCTCCCATCAAGCATATTGAGTTGTACCTCAAAGGCTCAGTACCAGAGATTCGAAGTCATGTGACTTCTGCCAACCTTGCTACCATCCAGGATGTTACTCGTCTTGCTCATCGCCTCACGGACCAAGCAGTGGAACAAAACAAGCTGCCTAAGCGTATCGGTGCTACTGCTACTACTACTTCTACTATTCCCGGTGACAATAAACGAAAGTGGGATGGAACCTCCAGCAAGGGATCGACTTCAGTTCAGTCCTAGGTACAGCAGCGAAAGATTGATGACTATCAAAGCCCTGGTCAGCAATCTTCTGGTAGCCAAAGGCAGGGTGGATATCGAGGAAACCTCCCGAAGTGCAACACATGCAACAGGCACCACAATGGTCAGTGCAACAAGGGTCGTTGTCAGAGATGTCTCAAGATGGGTCATGAAGCTAAGGATTGCAGGAGCTCACGACCTGCGAACCAGAACCATCAACAACAACCACCAGCTCCACAGAACCAGCAGCGACAGCGAGGTAACAGGGGATGCTTTCAGTGTGGTGCTGAAGGCCACTTCAAGCGGGACTGCCCCTAGTTAAATCAAAATCCGAACAACAACAACAACAATAATCAGGGAAATGGGAACAACAACGGGGGAAACAATGATGGAAATAATGGTGCCAGGGGTCGAGCGTTTGTGCTGGGTTAGGGTGACGCAAGGAATGATCCTAACGTAGTGATGGGTAAGTTCCTTCTCGATGACTTTTATGTTACTGTCTTATTTGATTCGGGTGCCGATACCAGTTATGTGTCTCTAAAAGTTAGTCAAATGCTCAAGCGCACACCAACACTTTTGAACACCAAGCATGTCGTAGAATTAGCAAATGGTAAAATTCTAGAGGCCACACACATAGTTCAGGGTTGTAATCTTATCCTCGCTGGTCAGACTTTCTCTATCGATCTCATTCCTATAGTTCTGGGTAGTTTTGACATCGTCATTGGGATAGATTGGTTATCCCAACAGCAAGCAGAGATCCTATGCAAAGAGAAGATTGTTCGTATTCCCCGTTCTGGCAAAGAACCTCTCGAAATTCAAGGCGACAAGAGTGGTGCTGTAGTGGGCATTATCTCCTTCCTTAAGGCCCAGAAGTGTTTGCGAAAGGGCCACACCGCTATCTTAGCACTTGTTACTGAAGCATCAACGAGAGAGAAGAGAATAGAGGATATTCCAGTAGTACGCGACTTTCCTCAAGTGTTTCCTGAAGATTTACCTGGGCTACCGCCTCATCGCCAGGTCGAATTTCAGATCGAGCTAGCTCCTAGAGCAGCACCCATAGCTCGAGCACCTTATCGCTTAGCTCCAACCGAACTGGAAGAACTGTCCAAGCAATTACAAGAACTCTTGGATAAGGGTTTCATTCATCCTAGCTCTTCGCCCTGGGAGCTCCCGTGTTGTTTGTGAAGAAGAAAGACGGTACCTTCTGTATGTGCATAGATTACCGCGAACTAAACAAGGTGACCGTAAAGAATCGCTATCCTCTTCCACGCATTGATGAATTGTTCGACCAGCTGCAAGGGTCGAGCTACTATTCAAAGATTGATCTGAGGTCAGGCTACCATCAACTGAGAGTCCGGGACGAGGACGTCTCCAGAACAGCATTCAGAACACGCTACGGCCATTACGAGTTTCTGGTCATGCCTTTCGGATTGACAAACGCGCCTGCAGTCTTCATGGATCTTATGAACAGAGTGTGCAAGCCTTACTTGGATAAGTTTGTGATTGTATTCATCGACGACATTCTGATCTACTCTAAGAGTCAGGAGGAACATGAGCAGCATTTACGACTCATTTTGGAACTCCTTCGAGCAGAACAGCTGTACGCCAAGTTTTCGAAATGCGACTTTTGGCTTCGTGAAGTCCACTTTCTAGGCCACGTGGTGAACAAGGATGGGATTCATGTTGATCCATCTAAGGTAGACTCGATTAAGAACTGGCCTACACCTCGCACACCAACGGAAATTCGCCAATTCTTGGGTTTGGCAGGTTACTACAGGAGGTTCATCAAGGATTTTTCCAAGATTGCGCAACCTCTCACTTTACTAACTCAGAAAGGAGTCACTTACCGTTGGGGTGAGCCATAAGAATCTGCATTTCAGCACCTAAAGGATAGACTTTGTAGCGCACCTATTCTCTCATTGCCCGAGGGCACAGACGATTTCGTGGTTTATTGTGACGCATCAATTCAGGGTCTTGGTTGTGTATTGATGCAACGGGATAAAGTCATTACTTACGCCTCGCGCCAACTTAAAGTTCATGAAAGGAATTACACTACACACGATTTGGAGCTGGGAGCTATTGTCTTCGCACTCAAGATATGGAGACATTACCTGTACGGTACCAAGTGCACCATCTACACCGATCACATGAGTCTCGAGCATATCTTCAAACAGAAGGAATTAAACATGCGTCAGCGTTGATGGGTCGAGCTTTTAAACGATTACGAATGTGCCATCAAGTACCATCCGGGCAAGGCAAATGTTGTGCCTGACGCCCTCAGTCCAAAAGATACTACCCCTAGGCGTGTGCGAACATTACAACTCACCATCCAACCTAGTCTTCCTTCACAGATACGAGATGCTCAGGTAGAAGCATTGAAACCAGAAAATGTCAAGGCTGAAGCCCTACGCGGCACAAGGCAACGGTTAGAACAAAAGGAAGACGATGCCTACTATGTTACAGGGCGCATTTGGGTCCCACACTATGGAAACTTACGCGAGCTGGTGATGGATGAAGCACGTAAGTATCGCTACTCAGTATATCCTGGTTCGGATAAGATGTACCACGATCTCAGAACTACGTATTGGTGGCCTAGCATGAAAGCTCACATAGCAACTTACGTTAGCAAATGTTTGACTTGTGTGAGAGTCAAGACCGAATACCAGATACCATCAGGCCAACTCCAACAACCAGAGATTCCGCAATGGAAATGGGAGCAAATTTCCATGGATTTTGTCACTGGCCTGCGTAGATCGCAATGTGGGAATGATACTATTTGGGTGATCGTGGATCAACTCACAAAATCTGCACACTTTTTGGCTATTAAGGAAACGGATAAGTTCTCCACTCTAGCAGACGTCTACCTTAAGGAAGTTGTCTCGAGGCACGGGGTGCCAATCTCTATTATTTCCGATCGTGATGCACGTTTTACTTCTGAACTGTGGCAAGTAATGCACAAGTCCTTTGGCTCACGATTATACATGAGCACAGCTTACCACCCGCAAACGGATGGGCAGTCTGAACGCACCATCCAAACCCTAGAAGACATGCTGCGGGCATGTGTACTCGATTTCGGCAACGGCTGGGAAAAACATCTCCCGTTAGTGGAGTTTTCGTATAACAACAGTTACCACACCAGCATTCAAGCCGCTCCATTTGAGGCATTGTACGGGCGTAAATGCTGATCACCTCTTTGTTGAGCAGAGGTGGGTGACGGTCAGATCACGGGCCCAGAACTGGTGGTAGACGTAACAGAAAGAATTGCTCAGATACGACAACGAATGGCGGCAGCTCGTGACCGTCAGAAAAGCTACACTGATAAGCGCAGGAAACCACTCAAATTCCAGGTTGGGGATCGAGTGCTACTCAAAGTCTCACCTTGGAAAGGTGTAGTTCATTTTGGCAAATGAGGCAAGCTCAATCCGCGATATGTCGGACCGTTTGAAATCATTGAGAAAATAGGCAAGGTGGCCTACAAACTAAACCTACCAGCAGAACTCGGTGGAGTTCACAATGTATTTCACGTGTCAAATCTGAAGAAATGTCTGTCAGATGAGACCCTTATAGTTCCTTTGAAGGAGCTCACTATCGACGATCGGTTGCGATTCGTCAAGGAACCAGTTGAAATCACGGATCGGGACGTTAAGGTCCTCAAGCACACCAGAATACCTCTTGTTCGAGTTCGTTGGAACTCCCGTCATGGCCCAGAGTTTACCTGGGAACGAGAAGATCAAATGAAACTCAAGTATCCCCAGTTATTCGGAAACAATGCAACCACTACTGAGGCTGAAGCTACTACAGAATTTCGGGATGAAATTCCAAATCAACGGGGGGATGATGTGACACCCCAGGAAAACCAGTAAACTACACAACACAACTAGCTTACTCAGTAACCACGTGCTAAATTTCGGGACGAAATTTCTTTCAAGTTGGGGATAACGTGACAACTCGAGTTTCCAAGATTCCATTTTCGCATTTATTGCACGTTAATCGTTTAGGTGGTTTGTTTACACGACTTGTTTGTTTCACAACTGTACACGTTTGTAATATGTTACATCGTATTGTGATTGATATGTTATATATGGTGTGCATTAAGTGTGTATGTGATATATGTTTTGTGTTATTAAATAAAGGTGGTGAATTATTTTTTTTGGATGAGGCTTATTTGATTACACTTCCTGTGCAACGAAAACTCCCACCTGAAAACACCCCATGTCCGAAAACACCCCATGTGTTTTCGTCCACCATGTGGCCAACGAAAACCAAATGGGCTTTTGCCCAGTCGTGATTAGATAAACATTTGTTCTTAACCTTTACGTGAACTGTTATTTGGCAAACCCTAATCACATCGTCTCTCTCTCTCTCGCTTTTCTTTGAAACCCGACGGCTGCCCTCCCCTTATTCGAAGTCAGATCCTCCGGGTTGGGTCGTTCTTTGTTCGGTTAGTGTTTTCACATTTAAATTAACTTCAGTTTCAAATGGATGTTCATAGTGTTCTGATTTCGCTATGCATGATTAGATCGTTTATATTATTGTATGTGAAACTTGATAATGATTTAGAGTTCTAGGGTTGATATGATTGATATGAATGTGATCAGGAATACGTGAGCAAGTTAACTTGCTAATAGTGTTTGATGGGGCGTTATGTAATCGATTTGTTATATGCATAAATGGAGTCTGTGTTAAAGACATAATGAATACTTGATGATTCCAATAACTCACTAATGACTGTTTAACGATCGAATGATGATATGATGAAGAGATGTAACTGTTAGGGTGTAACTAGGGTTCTATGTTTATGTAACTGTGTTATTGATGAAAACACTGCTTAAACGAAAACACAGGACCAGCGAAAAGACAAGTGTTTTCGCCATGCCTCTTGCCGATGAAAACCCTCCCCTGACGTAAATGGAAAACCAACGAAAACCCTTGGTGATTTCGTTGCTGGGTGATTTCGTCACTAATGGTGTTTTCGCCGCCTGAAGTGTTTTCGCCATGTTGATTTCGTCGAGTGTTTTGGGCACTAATCCTGTTAGCTTAGTAAACCTGTTAAGTTTATTAACGCTGTTGAGCATGTCAATTATGTTAATATGTTAACTGGATTATGTTAACTAGGTTATGTATGTTAAGCTCATCATGTATGATAACTCTATTGATTTTGATTAACTCTGTTATGCATGTAAACTATGCCAAGTGTATTAATCTAGTTAAGTGCAGTAACCTCGTTAAACCCATTAACACCGTTAGGTATGTTAGTGGATGATATTGTTAGATTAAACTGAGAAAGCCCTTACGTGAGGCATGAATGGTATGAATGTGATTAATTGTTTAGGTGGTACATGATGTTAACTGCCGAAAACACTTTGTGACATAGATTGCATGTGAATCTTTACGAACATGAACTGATTGAGTATACGTGCACACTATATGACTTGACTGATTTCTTGTGAGCACATAGTTTAGCATACCGAGCAAACCAAGGTGAGTTCACACTCTTTCCAAGGCATGGGATTCCCAAGGGTTGGGAATGGGTTAATGATTTAAACGGTAACTACAACCATCCTCCATGGGTAGGATGCCAAGATTACACACTGGACCAAACCTCTATCATTGAAGTCCCTCATTATATCGACTTAATCGCCGAGGCCTATGGCGAGCGGGTCATTAGTAAATAGCGCTATTAGGTTTAACAAACCTCACACCGTGTCGTCCGAACGGGCGTGTACTAATGGACTATGGGCAAAGGGTCAATGCTGATAGACATTGACTTAGGGCACCACTTACATTTTCGTAGTAGTCGATACGCACGGTCTAGTAACACATGGGAAGCTCCCACTAATCTTCGCAAACATGTCTGGGAGACCGCGATACGAATTAATACGATACATGGTTTACAAAACGAACATATGATTTACGAAACGAATGCTATAACTAAACAACCAACTGTGAACTCGCTCAACTTTGTTGTTGACTCGTTGTTACATGCATTGCAGGTCGTTAAGTACTCATGGAGCTTGCACAGGGAGGCGCGGTCGTTGTGGGACATGACAGTGTGTGTCATGCTAAAAACATTACTTTATTTCGTACTTAATACTTACATTGGGTTTTACAATTATGCTTCCGCTAAACACTTAACTACGTTTTTGATTTGAAACACCTTTCATATTGTGTGGTTGAATTTTACTTATTACTTGTTATGTTCAATATGATTGGTGGCTTGATCCTGGTCAGTCATGCCTCCAAGTGGTGATACTCCGCGTGTGGATTTTGGGGGTGTGACATCAACCCTAATAGCGCTATTAACTAACGACCCGCTCGCCATTGGCCCGGCGATTAAGTCGATATAAAAATGAGGGACTTCATGATAGAGTTTTGTCTAGTAAGTTTAAGGTTGTTTTCCTACCCAAGGAGGACGAACGTACGTATTCTACCCAAGGAGAATACGCAGGATTAATATTGCCATCCTACCCATGGAGGATGGCGGTACATATCCTAGCCAAGGAAGATATGTAGGTTCTGTTTTAATTCTTTAACCCATTCCCAACCACCGGGAATCCCATGCCTTAGAAAGTGTGTGAACTCACATCGGATTGCTCGGCAGATAAGTATGGATCGATTGAGCTGCTAGTGGTCAACCACGTCCTAACATGGTTACCATACAAGTTAGGTCTAGGTTCAAGTGGTGCACATAAGTTTTACGCATAAACTAACAGGTTACAACACATAATGATCATGGCAAGCATATTCAACACGTTAACAGTCAAATGCATAACATATCCGAACTTGTACGACTCAAATGATTGGGCTCGCATAAGTCTAATGGCCCAACAGCCTTATGCGATTCACTAATTGGAGCCCAATCATACCTGGCCCAACCTGTTGTGCGTCCAGCACAACCTTGTGCGACTCACAATGGGTTGTGTGATCTAAAACATACCCAGCCCAATAATCATAAGTAACCCAACATGTACACTGCCCAAACAATTAAACCGAATCAACTTGTGTGGCCCGTCTAATCTTGTGCGATCCAGGACAGCTTGTGCGACTAGACAAACTTGTGCGATTGAGTTTGGGCTTTGAGGCCCAACAATATAATAAAGTCCAAGTAGTCTGTGTGTAGCCCAAGCCTTGTGCGATCAGCAGTGCCTTGTGCGATCCACAAGGTCTTGTGCGATCATGCAATACTGTGTTGTACACTGTGTTCTAACTAGTTGTACCTCAACTTGTGTGACTGTCTTGTGCGATCAGATCAGATCCTGTATGATCTCATCTTGTGCAAACAAGGGAGTCTTGTGCGATCGGTTCATTATTCCGAAAATCATGCAATCAGTTACCTAGTTTCCATTTATTTTGCAAGACCAATTCCAACAGTTTCTATCTTTACCTTAATCGATCAAATCATGGTTTTCATCAATAATTTCCTTATGAACCCTAATTAACATCCAATCATGAATAACAACCTATCAATCGGATTAACTACTAGAATTAACGCATGCAACCTATCCACACTATTCATCCGGATTCAAACACATCCGATTTACATACATTCGGTTTTATATCATCATTCAAATCATAGCATCATCAAACCCTATATTGATCCGTATATACTACACATATGTGTCGATTATATGAACACCAAACCTTAACAGTTTACATCACAATCAATCACATATCATCCCTAAATCATCATGTAGAACATATAGATCACAACATCATGTAACATACAATTGGTGTGTGTTTTGAGTGTTTTGCAAACAATGAGGAAACAAAACCCCCCTACGGGTTATGTCTTAGTTTAAATAGGTGGCCGAACCCATCATGGGCTGCCCATTGGTTTTGGATTCGAGCATAATGGGCCGAGAGGGATGTGCGGCACGAGTGTGTTGTGCGATTGAGTAATGTTGTGTGATTCGAGTTATATATATACATACATATATTCACATAATACAAACATAACATTTCATTTAAACCATGTATCACATAATCACATATTGTCTAAACAAGTTACATCAAGGTACAATGAAAGGTTTAAAATACGAGTTGTCACAAAACGTGTCAAAACGGGGCTTAAAAGCATGCAGGGACGAAAACTGCAATTTCAGAAACTTGTTGCTGATCTGTGCTTCTCAGGCGGGCCGCATAGACCTTCCTTGGGTCTTACGCCGGGCGTCTAAGCCCATCAGATCTGCAGAAAATCTTTTTCCAGCTGTTACCAGCGGTTCCAGCTGTTACCAGCTATTCCAGCTGTTTTGGTCACATGCAAATGGTTTTTCAACATCCTATGGGCCATTTTGAGGTGCCCATGGTATTCCAAAACCATGGGTTCACATGTACGGTTGAGATCGAAGCTCGTTTTACGATGAATGATCTTAACAGCTCTCCGAAAACTATAAATACCCCCACCCTTTTCACTTGAAACTCACACTTGATCTGATTTGTTCTCTAAGTTGGAGTGATTTCACTTCATACCTGAGAATAATTATGTCAAACCTCCATTTCTTGGACCCGTTGTAAGTAGTCTTTCGTTCTTTTACGCGTTTTAAGCGTGAAAGTCAAACTGTGTTTAACTTTCAGCTTTGACCAGTTTATGGTCAACACGAAGTTCGTTTGAACTTCGTAACGTGAGCGTAATCACGAGGGTTATAGTCCCTTGTGACTATACCTACTGATTACCACGTTATCTAGGCATAGTGACGAGTCGTAGTTTCGGTCAAAATGCGTATTCTTGCGTATTTTGTAACCAAACTATTCTTGGGTATCAAAACTGTAACAACTGTGCTTGTAATCACTATGAACAGTTCTATTATCAATAAAACAATGTTATTTGATCCCAATGTTTGTTTTGTTATGTTATACATTTTTCATGTTTTGACTTTTATGTAATTTCAAACTCTACATCGCTTTCTGGAGAATTATACGCAAACTAGTGCGTAAACGTACTCAGTTTAATGCGAGAAATACTCTGGAACATCAACATATACTCAACATACCTTAAATAACCTTTACATAACTTAGAAATAAGTTTTGAAGGCTTTGGTATGGCAAAAAAACAAGTTAATTCGCTTACAGGGACTGAATATGACAAACTGCGAAAGTATGTCAATTCGAACTGTAACGAACATTCCGGAACATAACCATAAGTTAAACACACTTTAAATATCCTTTACATAGCTTAGAAATAGGCTTTGAGGGGTTTGGTGTGCTAAAATAAACTTTTGGGACATTCAGGGACTAAAAGTGTCAAAAAGTGCACAAGTTTGCATTTTCGCGCATAACTTACGTTCTGAATACATCTGGACATCCAAAAATTTATGAAAGCATGACTATATTATATTTTAGTGTTCGCCTTAAGAAAAATCCATTCGTTTCGTCATTTGGATCGTTTTTCGCGCTTATGCGCATTCCGTCGTAATTAAGCGAACATCGCGTTCGTACGACCAAACGAACCATCATCCGGCATATTTTTGAACATGTTCCATGTCCACAATGTTTAGGCAACATTTTAGGGCCTTAAAGATGGCTTTACGGGCCTTGGAAGTGCCGGAAATGCCTTAAAACACATGCAGGGACCTAATGTGTAACTTTTGAAACTTGCTGATTCAGGAGAGGTGCTCGCGTAGCGCGAGCCCATATGGCTTATCCGTCGCGCTACGCGACTGACTGTTCTGGCAGATTCAATGTTTCTAATGCAAGTTGCAACCAATTTAACCACAACCACATGTTTAAATCTTTCCTAATCAGCAAGATAAGATCAAATTTTAGCCACCACAACATTTTGACAAATGTACGGCACGGATCGTGGCACGATATTCAAGAAACGATCCTAACGGCTCTACTTTTCCTATAAATACCCACCCCCCATTTGTTCAAAACCCACAAATCTGATTAAGAAAGCTCTAAGTTGGAACCTTCGTTTCATACCTGAGCTATTTTTATCTGGGTTAGCATTCGGGGACCCTTCGTAAGTATTCTTTCGTTCTTTTATCGCTTTCGAGTCCGAAAGTCAAACTTTGTTTGACTTTCTGCATTGACCAGTTTATGGTCGATGCAAAGTTCGTTTGAACTTCATAACGTGAGCGTGATCACGATGGTTATAGTCCCTAGTGACTATACCTACTGATTACCACGTTATCTAGGCTCAGTGACGAGCCGTAGTTTCGGGCAGAATACGTATTCTTGGGTATTTTGTAACCAAACTACTCTTAGGTATCACAACCGTTTGTTGTGATACCAAACCTATTTTCTAAACTTAGTTAAGCATGTTTTAGCATGCTTAACTCGTCACTTTTAGTTTAGTGCTTATATAGGGTCGTAAGGTAAGCGATCTAAACAATCGCTTATAC
Organism: Helianthus tuberosus; assembly: GCA_030545235.1. Taxonomy (NCBI): domain Eukaryota; kingdom Viridiplantae; phylum Streptophyta; class Magnoliopsida; order Asterales; family Asteraceae; genus Helianthus; species Helianthus tuberosus. Next base: position 111,506,034 of record CM060411.1, on the reverse strand, counting down.
TTTCGAACCCGACCCAGTTTGGTCGATCATTAGGATCCGACCAAATACATTAGGTGACCATAGTGTAGGGAATAACCTTCCGAGGTTATACCTTATGGTCACGACGTTTAAGTAGTTGTATGATAGGTAGTTTATATGCCTTAGGTAAATTACCAGAATACCATTTTCATACATAATTGGTAATTTAGCATATGTAACTTAAACTTTTGTCACGTAACTGATTATGTAACATGTTTAGGCATATAATACTTGTCATAGGACTAGTTAGGCGGTCCGAACGCGTTTCACGCACACGACACGTTAAAGTAGCATAAGCTTCCTAAACGGGTCGTAATGGGTCGTAAACAATTATGTTAGGTTTCATTTAGTATGTAGGCTTTGTTAAACCAAATGACACGAGTCTCTACACTCGTTTGGTTTACGAAACCTCATTCTATCCAATCATCCGTTTAAGGTCCGGTTATTAACATAGTTACCTATATTAGGTGCCGTTTGATTCCGAGATCTCTAGCATTACTTGGTGATTATCTTTATACATCTGAGCAATCTCAAGTGAGTACATAGAACCCCCTCTTTTAAATGTTTTCAAGGTGTTTATGTGAGTACATAGACCCCTCTTTTACTGTTTTCCAAACTGTTTTGGGGTGGAACACATGTGCCTACTTGTTACTTTCATGCTTTCCTGTTTTCATATCATATACCGACTATGTTTGTTAGTACATTATAGTACATGATTTCATTACTTTTCTGCTATGTATGTTGACTGATAACATGCTAAGCACATTGATTTACATGACTTTTCTGCTTTGTATGTTAACTTAGCATACTTAGTACATTGTTTTCATATGACATGTATACGACTACTATGACATTTGGTTTGCACAAACGGGTCTTTATTACGTTCATTAACATTTGCTACGCCGCTCGGGAGTAAGTAGTGGTACCATAGGACTTGACAAATCCCATTCCTGACATCCCGGGTTTGTTTGGATGTAAGGAATGACTGAATCCGAATACAATTCTTTTGATAACCTTGACTGAAAGGGTTATCCGACTGTCTCAAGGCTTGAATGTATGCGTTAACTCACCACATAAATGTTCGTATCAATGTATCATGCATCACTTTACAAAACATAACTTTTTGATATAATCAAAATACTTTGTTTTGTACATTTTTACTTATGGTTTAAGTAGTCTTATTTTACTTACCATACATATCATTTTGGTTATACATTACTTGACTACTTTTGGACTATCAACATTTGACATGGTTTATACAAGGACTTTTGACTATTGGTTTAAACATAGACATTTGACTTGGATATTTGACATAGACATTTTTACATGATTTACATCTTGACATGAACATTTTACATTGTTTGGTTTGGTTTGATTAAGTGATTAAGTAACGATGCGTGTGTAATATGATACAAGCATGGTGGATACGCCGCTGGTACTTCCTATATATAAGTGTTTGTATGGTATTATATATCGTAGCGTTATTTGAATCATTTCAGTTTTATACATAGAACATTTCATACAAATAACATACTTTTCACAATACATTGTTTTACAAACAACTTATCTTATACAAACTCAGTTTACAATGGTTATCCATTTAACCATACACTATTCTCTTATTTATACATATCATCTGATCTTATCGTTTTTCAAGTGATTTACAAAACAAATCAAATTACAAGGTTCATGACGGAATATTTTCTCAAACACAAGTCATGAATCTTATTTTCACAAACCTATGTATCTCACAGGCATTTTTATGCTGACGTACCTATTTTCACATGTGTTTTCAGGAGCTTTTCCATAGGATGTTGATCATGATACTAGGGCGGACCTGTGCCTTAGAGACTTTAAAAGAAGATAGACTATGTTTAATTATGTTCTGAACTCTTAAATTTCCTGTTTGAAAGAATGTAACACCTTTGTTTGTAAATAAAATACAACTTTGTTTGCCATGGATTTGAAACAATTAATTCTGTCGCAACACGCCCCGATGTTTCCGCCGCGATTTGTTGTTTTACGCGGTCGGGGTGTGACAGAAGAGTTGGTATCAGAGCCAATGGTTATAGGGAATTAGGTTATTAGTAATGCTTTGACCTAGACTATAACTTTTCTAGGACCCTAACACAAATTAGTTGTGTTTAGATCTTAAAACATTTACATCACCTATCCTTAGGTGATTATCAAAACAAGGAACCAAAATTTTTCCGAAACGATTTTTGAAAAACAATCATCTGTTTTTGAATAAATTATTACAAGGTTTTGAACCCTCTATTGTAAGGTTTTGAACTCTCTTTTATATGGTTTTGAACCCTTTTTAGTTTGGTTTTTGGCCTTGTGCCTTCAAATTTTCAAAATCCCGTCAAACGTTTTGGGTTTTAAATAATGTGAACATGTGCAAACTGGAAGGGTGAATGCCTGTATTCTGGGTTTTCTGTCTAGGCAAGCACTTCGTATACATCTCATCAGACGCGAGACCAGTTGTGCTTACCTGGGAATTCTTGGGATGAGTGTTCACTTATAGGCGAGCATGTCTTCATTATACATTATTTTTGACCCATTTACTTTGATTAGTCACTGTGTGTTGTTTGTTTGCTCTGTGATACGGACGAATGACCACCATCTTTGCTCTTGTTGATTTTGTTTCATCTCATTCTTTTCATCCAATCATCTCACTCGCTTTCTTTCATGTTTTCCTCTTTTAGAATGCCTCCTCGACGCGATCCTCGAACTTTTACTATTGAAGAGATCGCAGCCCTGGTTTCTCAACAAGTGGCTGCTGTACTTCCCGGGGTTGTAACTCAAGTCCACGATATATTTAACAACAACGGCAATAACAACAACAATAACGCACACTGTAATTTCAAGAATTTCAATTCTGCGAAGCCGCTTAAGTTTTCTGGGTCGCAAGGAGCAACTGCGCTCCTACGGTGGTTTGAAAGTATCGAGAGCACATTCTTACACGTGCAGTGTCAGAATGCGCGTAGGGTTGAATTTGCTTCAAGCGTGTTTGAGAAGCGAGCGCTTACCTGGTGGAATGGTATTAAGCGCGATAGGGGTGCCGAAGTGGCGTTGGCACAGACATGGGAAGAGCTTCGGGCTCTCATGATGAAGGAGTTTTGTCCCCGTCATGAAATTCGAGTTTTGGAACGAGAGTTTGATGGCTTAAAGCAAGATGGGGCTGAACACCGTGCATACACGGATCGTTTTGAAGAACTCAGTCTATTGTGTCCCACCATGGTTACCCCTCCGGATAAAGCGATCGAGAGGTATATTGATGGGCTACCCGATTCTATTCTGGAGATTTTGACTGGTGTTAATCCTACTACCCTTCGCCAAGCTATCGAGTTGTCTGCTACCCTCACTGAGACTCTAGTCAGGAAGGGTAAACTCACCCGCAAGGGTGATAAAAAGAAGGAGACTAATTCTGAGAAAAACAAGAATAAAGGTAAGGGTAAGGAAGGTGAAGCATCAAAGAAATCAAGGAAACGAAAGGGTGCCCAAAATTTTGCTGTTACTGCACAGGCTCAAGCTGCACCAAATCAGCCTGCGCAACCACCTGCCAAGAAGACTTATTTTGGCAATGCACCTTTGTGCAACAGGTGTAACGGCCATCACCAACCACATCTCCAGTGTCGTCAGTGCACCAACTGCGGAAGATCTGGTCATCTTGCTGTCGACTGCCGCATTCCTGTCAATCAGAACCAGGCAGTTCGTAACCAAGCTCAACAGGTTGCTCAGCCTCCTGCCCCGCAACAGGGCCAAGCTGCACGACCTCATTTTCCTCCTGGTTCGTGCTACAATTGTGGGGATCTGACCCACTACAGGAACCGGTGCCCAAGACTAGTCAACCAGAACCAGAATCAGAATCAGGCTCCGGCTCTAGGCCGAGTTTTTAACATGAATGCCCAAGAGGCGCAGGCGGATGATAACGTGGTGAACGGTACGTTCTTTATTAATAATCAGCCTGCATCTGTTCTCTTTGATTCGGGTGCCGATAAGAGTTTTATGTCATTGTCTTTTGAGCCGATGCTTCGCGTGTCTAGAACGAAACTAAGTAAATCTTTGACAGTAGAGGTTGCTAGTGGTGAACCCATTATTCTTAATTCTGTTCTACGCAACTGCCAGTTGAACCTTAACGATCATCTTTTTCCTATCGATCTCACGCCTATGCAACTTGGAAGCTTCGACGTCATTGTGGGTATGGATTGGTTATCTAAGCATCACGCAGAGATAGTTTGTTCTGAGAAGATTGTTCGTGTACCGCTTTCGACAGGCGAGATTCTGCAGGTTCAAGGTGAGAAGCCTACCGGTGGTCTCAAACTCATGTCTTGTTTTAAAGCTCGGAAGTATCTGCAGAAGAACTATATGGATTTCTTAGCACATGTTACAGAAGATAAAGGCAAGGGTAAGTCTATTTCAGATATTCCTGTCGTTCGGGATTATTCTGAAGTGTTCCCTGAAGATTTACCTGGTCTACCTCCTGTACGCCAAGTCGAGTTCCGCATTGACCTCGTACCTGGTGCAAATCCCATTGCCAGAGCTCCATATCGTCTTGCACCATCTGAGATGCAAGAGTTGTCTAAGCAGCTTCAGGAGCTCTCTGATAAAGGTTTTATCCGTCCTAGTTTTTCACCTTGGGGTGCTCCCGTTCTTTTTGTAAAGAAGAAGGATGGATCCTTTAGGATGTGTATCGATTATCGTGAGCTTAACAAGCTTACCATCAAGAATCGATATCCCTTACCTCGCATAGACGACCTCTTTGATCAGCTACAGGGCGCTTCTTATTTTTCGAAGATCGACCTGCGTTCTGGATATCATCAACTTCGGGTGCAAGAAGAAGACATTCCGAAGACAGCGTTCCGTACTCGTTATGGGCATTATGAATTCACAGTCATGCCATTCGGTTTGACTAATGCTCCTGCTGTTTTCATGGACTTAATGAATAGGGTCTGCAAACCTTATTTGGATCAGTTCGTCATTGTTTTTATTGACGATATCTTGATTTACTCTAAGACGCGAGCTGATCACGAGCAGCATCTTCGTCTTACTCTTGAACTCCTAAAGAAAGAGCAACTTTTCGCCAAATTCTCCAAGTGCGAATTTTGGCTTAAAGAAGTTCAATTTTTGGGACACATTATCAACGAACGAGGTGTTCATGTAGATCCCTCCAAGATCAGTGCGATTAAGGATTGGGATACACCTTCTACTCCTACTGAAGTTCGTTCATTTCTTGGTCTAGCGGGTTATTATCGCCGCTTCATTGAAAACTTCTCTAAGATTGCAGTTCCTCTAACTGCTCTAACTCAGAAGAAAATGCCCTTTTACTGGGGATTCAAACAAGAGGAAGCTTTTCAACACCTGAAGCAGAAGCTTTGCGATGCGCCTGTTCTATCATTGCCTGAGGGTGATGATGATTTTGTCGTGTACTGTGATGCATCGAAATTGGGTCTTGGCTGTGTTCTTATGCAAAGGAACAAAGTCATAGCATATGCATCGAGGCAGTTGAAGATACATGAGAAGAACTACACCACTCATGATCTTGAGTTGGGTGCAGTTGTCTTTGCTCTCAAGATCTGGAGACACTATTTGTACGGTACAAAATGTGTGGTTTTCACTGACCACAAAAGTCTTCAGCATATCTTCAACCAGAAAGAACTCAACATGAGGCAGCGACGTTGGGTTGAGCTTTTAAACGACTATGACTGCGAAATTCGCTACCATCCTGGTAAGGCGAATGTCGTAGCTGATGCATTGAGTCGTAAGGAACGTACTAAGCTTCATTGTGTACGTGTTCAATCTGTTATTCAAGCTCGATCCGATATTCAAGCACGCATTTCTCAGGCTCAACAATCTTGTGTTTCACAAGGTTTAATGGATAAGGAATTTCCCTATCACATAACGCCTGCTCTTGAACTGAAGGACAATGGATCATATTATTTCATGGACCGTTTGTGGGTCCCAAGCCAGGATGATCTTCGTACATTGCTTATGGATGAAGCCCATAAGTCTCGTTATTCTATTCATCCGGGCTCAGATAAAATGTATAAGGATCTTCATATTCACTATTGGTGGCCTGGTATGAAGAAAGACATTGCCTTATACGTGTCAAAATGCCTTACTTGTCTTAAGGTTAAGGCTGAACATCAACGTCCTTCTGGTTTATTGGTGCAACCAGAGATCCCAGTTTGGAAATGGGAAAACATTACTATGGATCTCGTTACCAAACTTCCGCGCACAAAGAAAGGTCATGATGCCATCTGGGTAGTCGTTGATCGTCTTACAAAGTCAGCACATTTCTTGCCAATCCGCGAGGATTTTCCTACTGACAGACTTGCTCAAATCTATGTAGATGAAATTGTGGCTCGACATGGTGTTCCTTTGAACATCATTTCTGACAGAGATGCTCGTTTCACTTCTCATTTTTGGAGAACCATGCAATCTGCTATGGGAACCCAACTTAATCTGAGCACAGCTTATCATCCGCAAACGGATGGTCAATCTGAGAGAACAATCCAGACTCTGGAGGATATGCTAAGAGCTTGTGTGATCGATTTTGGTGGTAGCTGGGATTCACATCTTAAATTGATTGAATTCTCCTACAACAACAGTTATCACACTAGCATCGGAATGGCTCCTTTCGAAGCTCTCTATGGTCGAAAATGTCGTTCACCAGTCTGCTGGAATGAGATTGGCGAGGCTCAACTTACTGGACCTGCCCTCATTTTAGAGACAACTGACAAGGTCAAGAAGGTTCGTGATAACCTTCAGGCAGCTAGAAACCGTCAGAAGATTTACGCGGACCCAAAACGCAAAGCCTTGGAATTTCAAGTCGGTGATCGAGTATTACTTAAGGTCTCACCTTGGAAAGGTGTGATCAGATTTGGAAAGAAAGGAAAACTTGCACCTAGATACGTTGGACCATTCAAGATCGTCGAAAGAATCGGAAAGGTAGCATACAGACTTGAGTTACCTCCTGAACTGGGAAATGTTCATCCAACTTTTCACATATCAAATCTCAAGAAGTGTACAGCTGATGAGAACTACTCCATACCGCTTGACGAAATTCGTGTTGGCAAAACACTGAAATTTGTTGAGAAACCAGTAGAAATCATGGAACGTGAAGTCAAGTGGCTTAAACGCAAGCGCATTCCTTTGGTCAAAGTTCGCTGGGAAGCTAAACGTGGACCTGAGTTTACTTGGGAACGCGAAGATCAAATGAAGGCGAAATATCCACATCTTTTTCCACGAGTTTCCTCTAAATAAATTTCGGGACGAAATTTCCACAAGTAGGGGAGACTGTAACAACTGTGCTTGTAATCACTATGAACAGTTCTATTATCAATAAAACAATGTTATTTGATCCCAATGTTTGTTTTGTTATGTTATACATTTTTCATGTTTTGACTTTTATGTAATTTCAAACTCTACATCGCTTTCTGGAGAATTATACGCAAACTAGTGCGTAAACGTACTCAGTTTAATGCGAGAAATACTCTGGAACATCAACATATACTCAACATACCTTAAATAACCTTTACATAACTTAGAAATAAGTTTTGAAGGCTTTGGTATGGCAAAAAAACAAGTTAATTCGCTTACAGGGACTGAATATGACAAACTGCGAAAGTATGTCAATTCGAACTGTAACGAACATTCCGGAACATAACCATAAGTTAAACACACTTTAAATATCCTTTACATAGCTTAGAAATAGGCTTTGAGGGGTTTGGTGTGCTAAAATAAACTTTTGGGACATTCAGGGACTAAAAGTGTCAAAAAGTGCACAAGTTTGCATTTTCGCGCATAACTTACGTTCTGAATACATCTGGACATCCAAAAATTTATGAAAGCATGACTATATTATATTTTAGTGTTCGCCTTAAGAAAAATCCATTCGTTTCGTCATTTGGATCGTTTTTCGCGCTTATGCGCATTCCGTCGTAATTAAGCGAACATCGCGTTCGTACGACCAAACGAACCATCATCCGGCATATTTTTGAACATGTTCCATGTCCACAATGTTTAGGCAACATTTTAGGGCCTTAAAGATGGCTTTACGGGCCTTGGAAGTGCCGGAAATGCCTTAAAACACATGCAGGGACCTAATGTGTAACTTTTGAAACTTGCTGATTCAGGAGAGGTGCTCGCGTAGCGCGAGCCCATATGGCTTATCCGTCGCGCTACGCGACTGACTGTTCTGGCAGATTCAATGTTTCTAATGCAAGTTGCAACCAATTTAACCACAACCACATGTTTAAATCTTTCCTAATCAGCAAGATAAGATCAAATTTTAGCCACCACAACATTTTGACAAATGTACGGCACGGATCGTGGCACGATATTCAAGAAACGATCCTAACGGCTCTACTTTTCCTATAAATACCCACCCCCCATTTGTTCAAAACCCACAAATCTGATTAAGAAAGCTCTAAGTTGGAACCTTCGTTTCATACCTGAGCTATTTTTATCTGGGTTAGCATTCGGGGACCCTTCGTAAGTATTCTTTCGTTCTTTTATCGCTTTCGAGTCCGAAAGTCAAACTTTGTTTGACTTTCTGCATTGACCAGTTTATGGTCGATGCAAAGTTCGTTTGAACTTCATAACGTGAGCGTGATCACGATGGTTATAGTCCCTAGTGACTATACCTACTGATTACCACGTTATCTAGGCTCAGTGACGAGCCGTAGTTTCGGGCAGAATACGTATTCTTGGGTATTTTGTAACCAAACTACTCTTAGGTATCACAACCGTTTGTTGTGATACCAAACCTATTTTCTAAACTTAGTTAAGCATGTTTTAGCATGCTTAACTCGTCACTTTTAGTTTAGTGCTTATATAGGGTCGTAAGGTAAGCGATCTAAACAATCGCTTATACTTTCGAACCCGACCCAGTTTGGTCGATCATTAGGATCCGACCAAATACATTAGGTGACCATAGTGTAGGGAATAACCTTCCGAGGTTATACCTTATGGTCACGACGTTTAAGTAGTTGTATGATAGGTAGTTTATATGCCTTAGGTAAATTACCAGAATACCATTTTCATACATAATTGGTAATTTAGCATATGTAACTTAAACTTTTGTCACGTAACTGATTATGTAACATGTTTAGGCATATAATACTTGTCATAGGACTAGTTAGGCGGTCCGAACGCGTTTCACGCACACGACACGTTAAAGTAGCATAAGCTTCCTAAACGGGTCGTAATGGGTCGTAAACAATTATGTTAGGTTTCATTTAGTATGTAGGCTTTGTTAAACCAAATGACACGAGTCTCTACACTCGTTTGGTTTACGAAACCTCATTCTATCCAATCATCCGTTTAAGGTCCGGTTATTAACATAGTTACCTATATTAGGTGCCGTTTGATTCCGAGATCTCTAGCATTACTTGGTGATTATCTTTATACATCTGAGCAATCTCAAGTGAGTACATAGAACCCCCTCTTTTAAATGTTTTCAAGGTGTTTATGTGAGTACATAGACCCCTCTTTTACTGTTTTCCAAACTGTTTTGGGGTGGAACACATGTGCCTACTTGTTACTTTCATGCTTTCCTGTTTTCATATCATATACCGACTATGTTTGTTAGTACATTATAGTACATGATTTCATTACTTTTCTGCTATGTATGTTGACTGATAACATGCTAAGCACATTGATTTACATGACTTTTCTGCTTTGTATGTTAACTTAGCATACTTAGTACATTGTTTTCATATGACATGTATACGACTACTATGACATTTGGTTTGCACAAACGGGTCTTTATTACGTTCATTAACATTTGCTACGCCGCTCGGGAGTAAGTAGTGGTACCATAGGACTTGACAAATCCCATTCCTGACATCCCGGGTTTGTTTGGATGTAAGGAATGACTGAATCCGAATACAATTCTTTTGATAACCTTGACTGAAAGGGTTATCCGACTGTCTCAAGGCTTGAATGTATGCGTTAACTCACCACATAAATGTTCGTATCAATGTATCATGCATCACTTTACAAAACATAACTTTTTGATATAATCAAAATACTTTGTTTTGTACATTTTTACTTATGGTTTAAGTAGTCTTATTTTACTTACCATACATATCATTTTGGTTATACATTACTTGACTACTTTTGGACTATCAACATTTGACATGGTTTATACAAGGACTTTTGACTATTGGTTTAAACATAGACATTTGACTTGGATATTTGACATAGACATTTTTACATGATTTACATCTTGACATGAACATTTTACATTGTTTGGTTTGGTTTGATTAAGTGATTAAGTAACGATGCGTGTGTAATATGATACAAGCATGGTGGATACGCCGCTGGTACTTCCTATATATAAGTGTTTGTATGGTATTATATATCGTAGCGTTATTTGAATCATTTCAGTTTTATACATAGAACATTTCATACAAATAACATACTTTTCACAATACATTGTTTTACAAACAACTTATCTTATACAAACTCAGTTTACAATGGTTATCCATTTAACCATACACTATTCTCTTATTTATACATATCATCTGATCTTATCGTTTTTCAAGTGATTTACAAAACAAATCAAATTACAAGGTTCATGACGGAATATTTTCTCAAACACAAGTCATGAATCTTATTTTCACAAACCTATGTATCTCACAGGCATTTTTATGCTGACGTACCTATTTTCACATGTGTTTTCAGGAGCTTTTCCATAGGATGTTGATCATGATACTAGGGCGGACCTGTGCCTTAGAGACTTTAAAAGAAGATAGACTATGTTTAATTATGTTCTGAACTCTTAAATTTCCTGTTTGAAACAATGTAACACCTTTGTTTGTAAATAAAATACAACTTTGTTTGCCATGGATTTGAAACAATTAATTCTGTCGCAACACGCCCCGATGTTTCCGCCGCGATTTGTTGTTTTACGCGGTCGGGGTGTGACAAAAACCGTTTGTTTTGACACCAAACCTGTTTTCAAACCGCGTTAAACATGTTTTGACATGTTTAATTCGTCACTTTAGGTTTAGTGCTTATGTAGGGTCGTAAAGGTAAGCGGTCTAAACAACCGCTTAGACTTTCGAACCCGACCCGTGTCACACCCCCAAAATCCACCTGCGGAGTACTACCGCTTGGAGGCGTGACTGACCAGGATCCAGCCACCAATCATATAGAACAAGCAAGTAAGTAATTATAAAAGTTCAACCAGTACGATTGGCGTCCAAACAAAAACATAGTTTAAGTTGCAAGCGGAAGCATAACGTCTAAAACAAAAACATAAGTTTCATTGTTTCAAATTTTAACATGGCACACAGCTGTCCATGTCCCACAACGACTTCCTTCCATGCAAGCTCCAGCTAAGTACCTATTGACCTGCAAAGCATGTAGTAACGAGTCAACAACAAGTTGAGTGAGTTCACTGTTGGGTGTTCGTTTTAAGTTGTTTCAAAACAGTTTCCTTTATCTGGCATCCTGCCGTGGGGGTTACCCCATAGTTGAAAACGTGATTTGTTTAACCCAGTTACTCTGGCAATCCAGCCGTGGGGGCTACCCCATGTTTAGTTATCTGGCGTTTCGGCCGTGGGGGCTACCCCATGTTTAGTTATCTGGCGTTTCGGCCGTGGGGGCTACCCCATGCATATACTACTAGACTCGTTACCATATCGACTGCTGACTGTAGTCATGTTTAAGTGCCCTGAAACTGTCAATGTCTATCATCATTGACGTGCCCCAGATCCATTAGTTCACGCCCGTCCTCTGCGGCACGGTGTGAGGTTTGTCAGACCTAAATAGCGCTATCTAACTAATGACCCGCTCGCCATTGGCCCGGCGATTAAGTCGATATAAAAAGGAGGGACTTCGTGATAGAGTTTTGGTCTAGTACGAGTTATCTGTCCGTAAGGACGAGGAATTACATTCCTGAACCATTGCTATCCTACCCAAGGAGGACGAGGAATCTACGTTCCTTAACCCCATTCCCAACCCAGGGAATCCCATGCTTTGTAGAGGGTGTGAACTCACCTTTGATTGCTCGGTAGCTAGTATGTTTATCCTAAACTTGGTCAACCGCGTCCTATAACGGTTACCCCTTGTTAGGACCGTATGCAAGAAATCCACATATAACAAGCATTTCATACACGTAGCAAGTAATCACGTATTTCATAGTAGTATGTATACAACGAGTAGTTTACGGCCAAATAGTGTGTGACTACGATTATTTATAAGTGTGCGACTATATTCGGTGAAGAATATGACATAATAGTGTGCGAATGTTTGGTGATTTGAATTACCATCAAACAGCGCATGACTAATACCCCGGCCCAGGTTGTGCAGCCCAACAAATGGCTTGTGCGATCAATAGCGGTGGGGCCAGGCCTTTACCATGCGTTCAGATAATGTACAGTTCATATTTATATATGTGTGATTGATTCTTAATAATTTGTGTGCTAAAATCCCATAATTCAAGAAAAGGTGGGACCACATGGCTGTGCATATTTCGACAATAATAGTCCATGTTATCATGTTTTCTACTTTTTGTAGTGTGTGAACCACTAGGTTGTACCCTATGCATATATATATATGTACACTCCATGGAAGGCTATCCTCAAGCTTTTTCAATAACATATCATATTTCAATCATTCAATTACACATTCAAACATGTGTATTACATCATTATTATTGCTAACAGTTAAGAATCCAACATTATCCTAATCACTTCAGCATGTATATATATAACGGATCCGAACATCATCATTTTTATCATTTTAAGCAAGGAGAATACGCATGTAATCCCAACATTATTACTGTTCATTTCAAACCGTTAACAGAGATCAACATAATTCATCATCACCCTTTTTATTATTCACACAATCGTTTAAGTTGTCTAACAGAGGTCTCCATACATGCCATTTTCTATATTAACACTCATACATGCTTAACCAGGTTGTATTCTATGCATATTAAGTTGTACGTTTCATGGAAGCCTAGCATCACCTACTTCAGTTATCATTTAAATGAGTAGGGCTTATCATACAGATTCATCATCTTTAAAATCACCACTTTTACTTATCATTCAAAACAGTTTCCCCTGTTTCATTCAACGTCACTTAACAGGTTATCATTCTCGCTTAACATGTTCATTATTAAGCTCACACAAGAGGATGGCATTCTAACCTGAATCTTGAAACGTAGCAGTCGGTTTGAGAAGGTGTAAGTCGACGTCGGTGTGCTCGGAGCGGGTATCGTCGCAGAACGATCGGAGGAAAGAGTGGAGTCGGAGACTTGGTTGGAGTGCACCGGTGTCGCCAGAGTTTTGAACTCGCTGGAGAAGGAGATGGTAGCGGCTGTTTCGTTGCTGGGTTTCGAGTAGAGGGGCGGTGAGAAAGACAGCGGGTAGGGTTTGTAAGGGTTAAATAACAGGTTTCCATGATGGCGGTTAGTGAAGTGGGCCGCACACAAGGGTTTTGGGCTGGGGGTGGACCGAGAAGCATAAAGGAAAGTGGATTGGGTCGCAAGCAAGGAGGTAGGCAGCCATGTGTTATATATGTTAGCATATATACATACTTTATTCTATAATTTATATATATATATCTTTTTTTTTTACAATCCATAACAAGTTTAGAGTTAACCAACATTAATATAATATACATATATAAATTCAACAACTTATTGCTCAACGGTTCGGGTCGGTTTAGTATGACATGAATAAAATAAAAATCAACTCATCAAATAATCGATGCGCATGATTTGATTTTATTAAAGTGAAACAAACGGTTGTACATTGAAGTTACGGGTTGTCACATTATCCCCAAGTTGAAAGAAATTTCGTCCCGAAATTTGGTAAGCACTTACTGAGGAAGCTAGTTAAGTTGTATGGTTTTTCCTGGTTTTCCTGGTGTGTCACATCCACCCCCCGTTGATCTGGAATTTCGTCCCGAAATTCCGTAGCTTCAGCCTCAGTAGTGGTTGTACTGTTTGCGAACAGTTGGGGATACTTTTGTTTCATCTGATCTTCGCGTTCCCAGGTGAACTCTGGGCCGCGACGTGAGTTCCAACGAACTCGAACGAGAGGTATTCTAGTGCTCTTGAGGACCGTAACATCCTGGTCCGTGATTTCAACAGGTTCCTCGACGAATCGCAACTGATCTTCAATAGTGAGTTCCTTCAAAGGAACTACGAGGGTCTCATCTGACAGACACTTCTTCAGATTCGACACGTGGAAAACGTTGTGAACTGCACTGAGTTCTGTGGGTAGGTTCAGTTTGTAGGCTACCTTGCCTATTTTCTCTATGATTTCAAATGGTCCAACGTATCGTGGGTTAAGTTTGCCTCGTTTACCAAAACGAACAACACCCTTCCAGGGTGAGACTTTGAGTAGCACTCGATCCCCAACCTGGAATTCGAGTGGTTTCCTGCCCTTATCGGCGTAGCTTTTCTGACGGTCACGAGCTGCCGCCATTCGTTGTCGTATCTAAGCAATCCGTTCTGTTGTGTCTACCACAAGTTCTGGGCCAGTGATCTGACTATCCCCCACCTCTGCCCAACAAAGAGGTGATCGGCATTTACGCCCGTACAATGCCTCAAATGGAGCGGCCCGAATGCTGGTGTGGTAACTGTTATTATACGAGAATTCCACTGGTGGCAGATGTTTTTCCCAACCATTGCCAAAGTCAATCACACATGCCCTAAGCATGTCTTCAAGGGTCTGGATGGTGCGTTCAGACTGCCCATCCGTTTGCGGGTGATAAGCGGTGCTCATATCCAAACGTGAACCAAAGGACTTGTGCATTGCTTGCCACAGTTCAGAAGTAAAACGTGCATCACGATCAGAGATAATAGAGGTGGGCACCCCGTGCCTCGAGACAACTTCCTTAATGTATACGTCTGCTAGAGTGGAGAACTTATCCGTTTCCTTGATAGCCAAGAAGTGAGCAGACTTTGTGAGTCGATCCACGATCACCCAAATAGTATCATTTCCCCGTTGGGATCTAGGCAGGCCAGTAATAAAATCCATGGAAATTTGCTCCCATTTCCATTGTGGTATCTCTGGTTGTTGGAGTAGGCCTGAAGGTTTCTGGTATTCTACTTTGACTCTCGCACGAGTCAAACACTTGCTGACGTAAGTTACTATGTGAGCTTTCATGCTAGGCCACCAATACGTAGTTTTCAAGTCGTGGTACATCTTATCTGAACCAGGATGTACTGAGTAGCGAGACTTGTGTGCTTCATCCATCACAAGCTCTCGTAGGTTGCCATAGAGTGGGACCCAGATGCGTCCTGTTACATAGTATGCATCGTCTTCCTTTTGTTCTAACCGTTGCCTTGAGCCACGTAGGGCTTCAGCCCTGATGTTCTCTGGTTTCAATGCTTCTACCTGAGCATCTCGTATCTGTGTAGGAAGACTAGATTGGATAGTGAGTTGTAAAGCTCGTACGCGCTTAGGCGTAGTGTCCTTTCGACTGAGGGCGTCAGCCACAACATTGGCTTTGCCTGGGTGGTACCTGATCGAGCATTCGTAATCATTCAGTAGCTCGACCCATCGTCGTTGTCGCATATTCAGTTCCTTCTGTTTGAAGATATGCACGAGACTCCTGTGATCGGTGTAAATGGCGCACTTGGTACCGTACAGGTAATGTCTCCATATCTTAAGTGCAAAAACCCTAGCTCCCAGCTCTAAATCATGCGTAGTGTAGTTCCTTTCATGAACTTTAAGTTGGCGTGAGGCGTACGCAATAACTTTATCCCGTTGCATCAAAACACAACCAAGACCCTGAATTGATGCATCGTAGTAAACCACAAAGTCGTCTGTGCCCTCTGGCAATGAAAGAATAGGTGCACTGCAAAGCCTATCCTTTAAGTGCTGAAATGCTGATTCCTGTGCATTTCCCCATCGATAAACAACGCCTTTCTGCGTTAGTGAAGTGAGAGGTTGCGCAATCTTGGAGAAATCCTTGATGAACCCCCTGTAGTAACCTGCCAAACCCAAGAATTGGCGAATTTCAGTTGGTGTGCGAGGTGCAGGCCAGTTCTTAATCGAGTCTACCTTAGATGGATCAACATGAATCCCATTCCCGTTTACCACGTGGCCTAAGAAATGGACTTCCCGAAGCTAGAAGTCGCATTTGGAAAACTTAGCATAAAGTTGCTTTGTTCGAAGAAGTTCCAAAATAAGTCGCATATGCCGCTCGTGTTCCTCCTGACTATTGGAGTAGATCAGAATGTCGTCGATGAGAGCAAGTGACACATTCATTTGGTTAGAATAGGTTCGAACGTCGAGTCTGAGACTCCATATAGGTTGTATCAAGCTCAAAGATCAGTACTTGTGGTATCATCACATGTATAGCCCAATGCTAATCGAGTAATATTCGTAGAGTGTAACTTGTTTAAGCAAGTGTCCGCGGGGATTGTTGTTAGGATCACTGAATCCCAGAAGTATATCATGCATTGGTGTGGCAACATAAGAAAGAGTAGTCTCATTCGGTGGGTAAGCGTTTAAGAATCCACAGCAAGGGTTTACTCGATATTGAATGTACAGCTGGCTGCACGCCAGTTGGGTATAGTTAAGATAAAGTATGTCGTTGACTACATATTGTTGTCACGGGGTTAAATCAATCAGAACAAGAACTTAACATAGCAGCATGGTTATCGTACAATCGTGTAGCGTTAAGTTTCACTGTGACTCCCACTAGGAGCCGTTGGATTCGCCCCCATGCGAAGGAGGGACAATTTACCTAAATCCATGAACTTAGGTGTGTGTGTGTTTCATCAAGTAAGTAGTCAAGTCTGGGGGGTTTCCTTAAGTCGTGCAATTGAGTCCAAAGTGCGTCTGCGTATTCATGAGGTTCCAAGGAAAGACGTGTAAACGCATTCAAGAAAGTATAATCGTATCAACATTACACCACCATTCTCAAGGTTTCGTGGAGTGATCACCAGTGATCAGGAGTTTAGCCTTCTAAGTTCTCTAAGCTAGAGAGTGGTTCGTTTCAGTGGCTCGTCGTGGAGGAGCGAGAACGTAACGTTGTTGTGGTACGGGTGTGATGGTTTGCCTTAAGCCAATGGTAGGGAGCGGACATACTAGCCAATAATCATGGGTTGATGCAAGAGTTAGTGCAGAGATTTTGTATACGCAAGAAAACTATCATAAAATGGAGTACGTCTCTTGTAGTGTAAGGTGGGTCATGCAAACGTATAATTTATCGTGCTTGCTGGTCGGTTGACTGTTCCATAACTCTGTCCCTAAATGTCTTGAAGACTATTTCACCAACAATGGCATCCATTCGCTAAGTTAAGTACACGATAGAGTTAGTCAAATAGAATAAAAAATGAACCATCCAACAAGGTAGTAAGATAGCTTCGCGTTTGGGAAAAGTCGTGGTATGGTTGTTGGCGTTTCAATAAATTGGTTGCCATCCGAAATAACAGGGAGTTACTGGGGTTCATACGAAGAATCGAGTGTAAACAGGGTCCATCGATAATCGAAAATTTCAACTAGTTAACCTGCTGTCTAGAAGCGATTTCCAGTAGTGGTACATGGCGGCATGGCACAAAGAGGGAAGTTCGTTGCATCACGGTCACAAGGGTATATCACTTGTCCAAAGCAGAATTTGGTTGGTAGGGTTGCTAGTTTGCAAGACGACGTACGCGTGTAATTGTGGCTGCTTCGTTTCTGGTATAGACGACTAGTGGAGATGATAAGGTTCGTCAACAGGATGCGTGGGTGTAGTTCTCCTAACCCAAGTTCATTTGAGCCGGTTCTGGTCTATGTGGTTGTTGGCGTACAAGCCGGATGTACGGAGGGTCAAGTGGCGACGTCATGTCGAGATAAGCGTACAAATAGATAGAATGCATAAACAGTCGTAGCAGGGTGACGAGCAATTAGAAAGGGGTTTGACCACCTCTTGTCAAGTAGGTTAAACGTTTGTGTGCCACATGGGGCGTAGTAGGGATAACATGCAAC
Organism: Helianthus tuberosus; assembly: GCA_030545235.1. Lineage (NCBI taxonomy): Eukaryota > Viridiplantae > Streptophyta > Magnoliopsida > Asterales > Asteraceae > Helianthus > Helianthus tuberosus. Next base: position 111,488,065 of record CM060411.1, on the reverse strand, counting down.
ATGCTACTGTTCTAATAATTATACCATAGACAACACATCATGCAAAAGTACCCTAGCAGGTAGGCAATATCAACTTAAATCACGTTACCTAAAGTATTGAGTCTTGCACGTGGAACGAAGCGTCGTTGTGGATCGTTGAGCACTGTACAGGTTATAGTCTGGTTTTAACAAAAACTTTTTCCCTTTATTAAAACCAAGTTCTCTATAACCAATGGCTCTGATACCAATCTGTCACACCCCTAAAATCCACCTGCGGAGTACTACCGCTTGGAGGCGTGACTGACCAGGATCCAGCCACCAATCATATAGAACAAGCAAGTAAGTAATTATAAAAGTTCAACCAGTACGATTGGCGTCCAAACAAAAACATAGTTTAAGTTGCAAGCGGAAGCATAACGTCTAAAACAAAAACATAAGTTTCATTGTTTCAAAGTTTAACATGGCACACAGCTGTCCATGTCCCACAACGACTTCCTTCCATGCAAGCTCCAGCTAAGTACCTATTGACCTGCAAAGCATGTAGTAACGAGTCAACAACAAGTTGAGTGAGTTCACTGTTGGGTGTTCGTTTTAAGTTGTTTCAAAACAGTTTCCTTTATCTGGCATCCTGCCGTGGGGGTTACCCCATAGTTGAAAACGTGATTTGTTTAACCCAGTTACTCTGGCAATCCAGCCGTGGGGGCTACCCCATGTTTAGTTATCTGGCGTTTCGGCCGTGGGGGCTACCCCATGTTTAGTTATCTGGCGTTTCGGCCGTGGGGGCTACCCCATGCATATACTACTAGACTCGTTACCATATCGACTGCTGACTGTAGTCATGTTTAAGTGCCCTGAAACTGTCAATGTCTATCATCATTGACGTGCCCCAGATCCATTAGTTCACGCCCGTCCTCTGCGGCACGGTGTGAGGTTTGTCAGACCTAAATAGCGCTATCTAACTAATGACCCGCTCGCCATTGGCCCGGCGATTAAGTCGATATAAAAAGGAGGGATTTCGTGATAGAGTTTTGGTCTAGTACGAGTTATCTGTCCGTGAGGACGAGGAATTACATTCCTGAACCATTGCTGTCCTACCCAAGGAGGACGAGGAATCTACGTTCCTTAACCCCATTCCCAACCCAGGGAATCCCATGCTTTGTAGAGGGTGTGAACTCACCTTTGATTGCTCGGTAGCTAGTATGTTTATCCTAAACTTGGTCAGCCGCGTCCTATAACGGTTACCCCTTGTTAGGACCGTATGCAAGAAATCCACATATAACAAGCATTTCATACACGTAGCAAGTAATCACGTATTTCATAGTAGTATGTATACAGCGAGTAGTTTACGGCCAAATAGTGTGTGACTACGATTATTTATAAGTGTGCGACTATATTCGGTGAAGAATATGACATAATAGTGTGCGAATGTTTGGTGATTTGAATTACCATCAAACAGCGCATGACTAATACCCCGGCCCAGGTTGTGCAGCCCAACAAATGGCTTGTGCGATCAATAGCGGTGGGACCAGGCCTTTACCATGCGTTCAGATAATGTACAGTTCATATTTATATATGTGTGATTGATTCTTAATAATTTGTGTGCTAAAATCCCATAATTCAAGAAAAGGTGGGACCACATGGCTGTGCATATTTCGACAATAATAGTCCATGTTATCATGTTTTCTACTTTTTGTAGTGTGTGAACCACTAGGTTGTACCCTATGCATATATATATATGTACACTCCATGGAAGGCTATCCTCAAGCTTTTTCAATAACATATCATATTTCAATCATTCAATTACACATTCAAACATGTGTATTACATCATTATTATTGCTAACAGTTAAGAATCCAACATTATCCTAATCACTTCAGCATGTATATATATAACGGATCCGAACATCATCATTTTTATCATTTTAAGCAAGGAGAATACGCATGTAATCCCAACATTATTACTGTTCATTTCAAACCGTTAACAGAGATCAACATAATTCATCATCACCCTTTTTATTATTCACACAATCGTTTAAGTTGTCTAACAGAGGTCTCCATACATGCCATTTTCTATATTAACACTCATACATGCTTAACCAGGTTGTATTCTATGCATATTAAGTTGTACGTTTCATGGAAGCCTAGCATCACCTACTTCAGTTATCATTTAAATGAGTAGGGCTTATCATACAGATTCATCATCTTTAAAATCACCAGTTTTACTTATCATTCAAAACAGTTTCCCCTGTTTCATTCAACGTCACTTAACAGGTTATCATTCTCGCTTAACATGTTCATTATTAAGCTCACACAAGAGGATGGCATTCTAACCTGAATCTTGAAACGTAGCAGTCGGTTTGAGAAGGTGTAAGTCGACGTCGGTGTGCTCGGAGCGGGTATCGTCGCAGAACGATCGGAGGAAAGAGTGGAGTCGGAGACTTGGTTGGAGTGCACCGGTGTCGCCAGAGTTTTGAACTCGCTGGAGAAGGAGATGGTAGCGGCTGTTTCGTTGCTGGGTTTCGAGTAGAGGGGCGGTGAGAAAGACAGCGGGTAGGGTTTGTAAGGGTTAAATAACAGGTTTCCATGATGGCGGTTAGTGAAGTGGGCCGCACACAAGGGTTTTGGGCTGGGGGTGGACCGAGAAGCATAAAGGAAAGTGGATTGGGTCGCAAGCAAGGAGGTAGGCAGCCATGTGTTATATATGTTAGCATATATACATACTTTATTCTATAATTTATATATATATATCTTTTTTTTTTTACAATCCATAACAAGTTTAGAGTTAACCAACATTAATATAATATACATATATAAATTCAACAACTTATTGCTCAACGGTTCGGGTCGGTTTAGTATGACATGAATAAAATAAAAATCAACTCATCAAATAATCGATGCGCATGATTTGATTTTATTAAAGTGAAACAAACGGTTGTACATTGAAGTTACGGGTTGTCACAACCCGTTTGGTCGATCATTAGGATCCGACCAAACATATTTAGGTGCCCATAGTTGTATAGGGAATAACCTTCCGAGGTTATACCTTATGGTCACAACGTTTAGTTAGTTGTATGATATGTAGTTTATATGCCATAGGAAAATGACCAAAATACCCTTTTTGCGCATAAATTCATTTTAAGCATATGTAACATAAATTTTGACATCTAAACTGATTAGGCAACAATATTAGTCATGTTAAGGCATATTTTACTTATCATAGGACTAGTTAGGCGGTCCGAACGCGTTTTACGCGAATGACGCGTTAAAGTAGCGTAAGCTACCTAAACGAGTCGTAAGCACTTAGGATAGGTTCCATTTTAGAATGTAGGCTTTGTTAAACCATATTACATGAGTTCATATACTCATTTGGTTTACGAAACCACATTGTATCCGATCCTCCAATTTAGGTCCGGTTTATTAACATAGTTACCTAAATTAGGTGCCGTTTGATTCCGTGATCTCTAGCGTTGCTTGGTTGTTATCCAAAGACTATTGAGCAATCTCAAGTGAGTACATAGACCCCTTTTTTTTAATGTTTTCAAGGTGATTATGTGAGTACATAGTCCCCTCTTTTACTATTTTTCAAACATTTTGGGGTGAATCACATGTGCCTACTTGTTACTTTCGTGCTTTCCATGTTTTCATATCATATACTTGTTATGTTCATTAGTACACTTATAGTACATGATTTCATTATGTTTTTGCTACGTATGTCCATTTAGTGCATACTTAGTACATCGTTTTACATTACATTTTATGGTATGTATGTCCATTTAGGGAATACTTAGTACATCGTTTTACATTACATTTCATGCTATGTATGTCCATTTGTTGCATACTTAGTACATTGTTTTACATCACATGCTATGTATGTTCATTGTTGCATACTTAGTACATTTGTTTTACATCACATGCTTACATTTTGGTATGACATTTGGTTTGTTTAAATGGGACAAAAATACGTTCATTAACATTGACCATGCCGTTCGTTAGTAGGTAGTGGTACCATAGGAATTGACAACTCTCGTTCCTGAAATCCTAGGCTTATTTGGATGGAAGGAATGACCGAATTCGATACACATAACTCAGATAAACCTTTAATTTGTTTAAGGGTTTGTCGCCACAGTCTCAAGGCTTGAATGTATGCATTTTCACAATACCGCATAGATGTTTGTATCAGTAAAGCATGCAGTTATTTTACAAAACATAAGTTTGATATATTTCAATACCTTGTTTTGAGCATTTTACCCATGGTTTAGTCGATATATTTCACTTTCCATACATGACATTTATTTATACATTACATGATTTACATTTGACATAAACATTTTTGACATTTGGTTTACACATTACATGGTTTACATTTGACATAAACATTTTGACATTTGGTTTACACATTACATGATTTATATTTTGACAATAGACAATTATTTACACATAAACATTTGACGATTGGTTTAAACAAGACAATTTGGTGGTTTGTTTGGGTAAGTGATTTAAGTAACGAGGCGTGTGTAATATGATAAAAGCATGGTGGATACGCCACTGGTACTTCCTATATATAAGTGCTTTTATGATATTACACATCGTAGCGTTATTTATATCATTTCAATTTAGACATATAACATTTTACATAAATAACATATTTTTCACAAGACATTGTTTTTACAAAACAGTTTGTTTTATACAACTCATTTTACTTGATTATTTAATTTACCATACATCTTTCTTTTATATAATCTGATTTCTTATCAAATTTTCATATGATTTATAAAAGAAAACACTTAACAAGATTCATGACTAAATTTTTATTAAACATTTCTTTAAACCTAAGTCATGAATCCTATTTTCATAAAACCTATGTATCTCACAGGCATTTTTATGTTGACGTACCTATTTTCACATGTGTTTTCAGGAGTTGATGCGTAGGTTTGTTCAAGATACACTAGGGTGGACTCGGGCCTTAGTGACATAAAAGAAGCAAGATTAGTTTAAATAATTGTTATGCACTCTTGTTTCTTTCGTTTAAAGATAATGTAATCCTTTCGTTAATAAATAAAACATAACTTTGATTACCATGGGTGTGAAACAATAATTCTGTTACAACACTCCCCGACGTTTCCGCCACGGTTTCGTTGTTTTACGCGGTCGGGGTGTGACATAATCGGTTTATATTTCAATCAGGGTATCCATGTTTCTGAGTATTATGAAATCATCATTAACCACATGAAATCTTGATTCGTTAATCCTTCATACAGTTGCTCAAATACATAATGATATCTAATAAAACCCTAGTTCATATTTATTATATTAATCAGTTCATCAAACTCATCAATCACTATCATGAACCCTAGTATTACACAGTTCATTATGATCACGTAAACACAAGGATCGATTCAACCATATATACCAAATCACTAGCACCAAGTTATGTGACATCTGTGCCTCCACGACCATTGAACAAATACCAAATCAATGAAATGTTGTGTTTCATACTTGGGATTTGTATAAATATGTGTATCGTCAGCACATATCAATTCTTGTTCGATTTCGAGCCCTAAATCGCTTTCTGGAAAGTTATATGCAAACTGATGTGTAAACATAATCAGTTTAACGCAATAAAAACTCCGGGATAGTAAAATAGGCTTAACATACCTTAAATAACCTTTACATAACTTAGAAATAAAGTTTTGGATGGTTTGGTGTGCCGAAATCAAGTTTATTCGCTTACAGGGACTAGTTTCGACAAACTGTGAAAGTATGTCGATTCGTACTGTAACGAACATTCCAGAACTTGATCATAAGTTAAACATACCCTAAATATCCTTTAAATAGCTTAGAAATAGACTTTGAGGGGTTCGGTATGCTAAAACAAACTTTATTGATCAATAGGGACTAAAAGCGTCAAAAAGTGCATAAGTTTGCATTTTCGCGCATATCTTACGTTCTGAATATATCCGGACATCCAAAAATTTATGTAATCATTAAAATATTTTATTTTAGTGATTGGCATGATAAAATTCCATTCGTCGCTTAATTTGGAGCGTTTTTGCGTTCGTTACGACTTCCGTCGTAATTAACCGAATAACGCAACCGTACGACCAAACGAACCGAGATCCGACATATTTTTGAGCATGTTTTGAGTTCCCTATACTTTAACTTCATTTTAGAGCCTTGAAATGAGGTTAACGGGGCTTAAACGTGCCAAAATGCTTCAAATCCAAGTTTCTGAAGTGCAGGGGCCATTTCTGTCAATTCTGGGAAGCTATCCCAGGCGGGCCGCGTAGCCCAGTGTGTATTCTTACACGGGCCGTGTGAGTTACCCAGTATCAGCAAACTATTTTTCAGAAATAGCAGCTGGTTTGCAGGCCCTTTGCACATGGTTTTGATCAATCTAGGGGCAAAATTGGATGGTTTTCAAGTGCCCATGGTATTCAAATACTATGTGCCCACTTGTACGGCCTAGATCGAAGCTCAATCTTCGAGAAACGATCCTAACGGCTCTAGATTTCCTATAAATACCCACCCCCATTTCACTCCCAAAGCACAATTGATCTGATTTTGGCCCTCTAAGTTGGAGTGAACACTTCATACCTGAGGGTAAATCGGATCAAAGCTTGCGGGGACCTTTTGTAAGTATTCTTTCGTTCTTTTATCGCTTTTCGAGTCTGAAAGTAAAACTGCGTTTGACTTTCTGCATTGACCAGTTTATGGTCAATGCGAATTTCGTTTGAACTTCATAACGTGAGCGTAATCACGATGGTTATAGTCCCTAGTGACTATACCTACTGATTACCACATTATCTAGGTGTAGTGACCAGTCGTAGTTTCGGCCAAAATGCGCATTCTTGCTTATTTTGTAACCAAACTACTTATAGGTATCAAAACCGTTTGTTTTGATACCAAACCTGTTTTCTAACTTAGTTAAACATGTTTCGACATGTTTAGCTCGTCACTTTTTAGATTAGTGCTTATATAGAGTCGTAAGTCAAGCGGACTAAACACCCGCTTAGACTTTCGAACACGACCCGTTTGGTCGATAATTAAGATCCGACCAAACATGTTTAGTGACCATAGTTGCATAGGGAATAACCTTCCGAGGTTATACCTTATGGTCGACCACCTAGGATAATTAGTTGTATGATAGGTAATATATATGCCTTAGGTAAATGACCAAAATGCCCTTTTTCATACATAATTGGTAATTAAGCATATGAAACATAAACTTTTGTCACGTAACTGATTATGTAACATATTTAAACATGTTTAGGCATATAATACTTGTCATAGGACTAATTAGACGTCTCGAACGCGCATTTGCGCGCACGACGCGTTAAAATAGCGTAAGCTACCTTAATGGGTAGCAATGGGTCGAAAGCACTTAGGTTAGGTTTCGATTTAGAATGTAGACTTTGTTAAACCATGTCATATGAGTTCCAATACTCATTTGGTTTACAAAACCTCATCCTATCCGATTTTCCGACTTAGGTCCGGTTTATTTATATAGTTATTAGATTGCCGATTGATTCCGTGCTCCCTCTAGCTTTGCTTGGTTGTTGTTCAAGACCTCTAAGCATTCTCAAGTGAGTACATAGTTCCCCTATTTTACTGTTTTCAATTTTTTTGGGGTGATTCATATGTGCTAAATGTTTTCGAGGTTTTAACGATGGTTTCAAAAATAAATGATATGGTTTATACAAAATTTATAATGATTTTGATAAAGTAAACAAACTTGTTGGTTGTATTTACATAACGAATAATATCCATTAGTTTTGGCCGAACCGACCAGTATTAGGTTATGGTACCATAGGATCTGACAAGTCCCGTTATCAGACTACACCCATGGTTATGTGTGGGTTAGGTGGGTAACGACTGAATCTGTGATTGTTAATTTACCCTTTGGTGGTTTATTAATGCGAGAAGCAATAGGCGAGTTGCGAAGGTTTGGATGTTATTAGCGAGACAATCAAAAGTAGTTTTCACGATTTAAAATGAGAATGATTTAAACGACTAAAGCGATTTTTAACGAATTAAACGATTTGGGTAAACGATTGGTTTTTGGCTAGTGTTTAGATAACGGGACGGGTGTAATGTGACGGTGGATACGCCGCTGGTACCTCCTATATATATATATATGTTTTCATCGTATTACATACCGTGGCGTTATTTAGTTCACTTGGGTAAACGATTTTGAAACGATGTCATACAAACGAGGTTTTCGAAATGATATAAACCATACGAGTTTTATTAACACGAGGTTTTCGAAATGATATAAACCATACGAGTTTTATTAACGAGATTTATTAACGAGTTTTATTAACGAGAATTATTAACGAGTCTTATTAACGAGATTTATTAACGAGTTTTATTAACGAGAATTATTAACGAATTTTGTTAAATAAATGTTTTGGGTTAAGAATCATGGCTACGAGATTTTATAAATTATAACCAACTTGATTTGAGTTGGTTAATTATGTCGCAATACAATACTTTTCAAAACAAGGTTTTTAATTAAGTATTGTAACATGTAAACTAGCCATGAATCCGACACTCTCAAAAACCTATGTACTCGCCAGCATTTCTTTGCTGACTTTGTTTTTCACATATGTTTCAGGTGTTGTTGAATGATGTTGATTGCTAGGATGCATGCTCACATAGGACTGGACGAGGCCTTAGTGACTTAATAACAATGATAGACTATGTTTAAATTGTTTATTTAGATTTTCAGACGATGTAAATATTTAATGTTTAATAAAACGAAACTTCAAATTTCCGTGTGTTTTGAAACAATGATTCTGTTACAACACTCCCCGACGATTCCGCCGCGATTTGTTGTTTTACGTGGTCGGGGTGTGACAAGTTATGTCTACCAAAGTAACTAATCACGTCAAATATTCGTCATATGAAACACAAGATCATATCAAAACTTAAATCTCGATCAATGTATCGATTTACCAAACACTCGTATAACAATTAAACCATGATGATAAACTAACCGAAAAGTTGAGTGTGCGAGAGTGCCGAAACAATGAGAAGGGTAGCTACGGGTGTGCTTCTGCCGTCGATCAATGAGAGAAGGGGAATAATGCTTAGGGTTTGTTATTAAGTTAATATTACGTACATAATAGGAGCTACACCCAATTTATGTGGGTATTCGCTGAGTGTGGGCCAAATTCCGTTTAGGTTTGGGCCGTGGGCCAACCCAGAAAATTTGAGGAAGGTGTGTGGTTAATAAGGGATATGCGGCCCTTCATGCCTTGCGCGGCCGAGTTCAGGTTCTACATGCATTCATACACTTTACTAGTAATACTCAAATAAACTAAAACACTTTACTCAGATAATTCAATCATTCACATATACACGAAATTACAATGCAAGACACTCACTGAAAGAAACTAGTATAAGAATCTCAAAAGTACGAGTTGTCACATCATCCCTAACTTGAAAGAAATTTCATCCCGAAATTTGATAAGCAGTCTCAGTGGAGCAGAGTGATAGCTTGGGATGACTGTGGATTTTCCTCGGGTGCCACATCATCCCCAACTTGAAAGGGAATTTCGTCCCGAAATTCACTAATTGTATCAGGATTCAATTCAATGGTTTCAAACAGGTTAGGGTACTTGAGCTTCTTCTAATCGTCGCGTTCCCATGTGAACTCCGGTCTACGCCTTGAGTTTCGAGAAACTCTCACGATTGGAATTCGACCATGTTAACTAACCCTGGCTTCCTGGCCTATGTTCTCGATAGGTTTCTTGACAACCGCAACTTGTCGACTAAAGGTATCACAAATGTTTCCTTGGACAGACGCTTTTGTAGATTTGAGCTGTAATGACATCGTGAACGTTATCCAATTCGTCAGGTAACTCGAGTTTGTCAGCCATGTCACCGATTCGTTCCAGAAATCTAAATGTCCCAACGTATCGTGAACTAAGCTTGCCACGTTTTCCATAGTGTGCCGCACCATCCCAGGGTGGGACTTTCAATTATGATACGTTCGCCTACAACGAACTCCCAGTGTTTCCTTAGTTATCAGGTTTCCTGGCGATCACGCGTTGTCGCCACACAATTTCCAATCTAAATAATCTTCCCAAGAGTTTTGAGTTCAAGTCATGGACCCGTGATTAGGTTGTCATCCACCTTAGTCCAACAAGGTGGTTGGCATTAACATCCATGCTATGCCTCAAACAGAGCTGTATGCATACTAATACGTTAACGGCTGCAGTTGGACTCACCCAAAGATAAGTATCCTTCCAAATGTTTAGACGTGATAAGTAATGCTTATGTCTAAACGTGAGCCGAGGGTCCTGTGCAATGCTTGTCATAAATCAGGTATAGATCAAAATCAAAGGTACAAGGAGTTGGCACCTCATGCCTAAAAACCGCCTCTTTCAGAGGAATATTCACAAGCTGTGATGACTCGCCAGTTTCCTTGATTGCAAGAAAGCGTGCTGGTTACGAGAGACAATCAACGATCACCCAGGTGATATCGTTCCCGTTTCGAGTTGTAAGTAGACTAGCGTCAAAATCCATGGCTATCTATTCCAATTTCTAAATAGGTGTTTCTGATTACTGACACAAACCAGAAGGTTTCTGATGTTCTACCTTGACTTTCTCACAAGTCAAACGTCGTTCACATGCTTCGCTGTGTAGGCCTTCAAGCCCAGTTGCCAATACAAGATCCTTAGATCCTAATATATTCTATCAAAATCCAGTTGACTAGAATATCGAGGCTCGTGTGCTTCGCTCAACACAAGTTCCCTTGGATTGCTGTACAGTGGAATCCGTAGTCGTTCCATGAAGTAGCGAATATCGTCCAACTTGCTAGAAGTTGCTCCTCCATGCCCCGCATGGACTCAACTTGAAAATTATCTTCCTTCAGCGCTTCGGTTTAAACAGAGCGAATCTAATCGGGTAGGCTAGAGTCGATAGTGAGTTGCATAGTTCGTGCACCTTCAAGTTTCACAGTCGTAATCATCCAAAAGTTCCATCCAGTGATGCCACTAACTGATTTAGCTCTTAGGGTACACGGGAGGCCCTTGTGATCGGTCTAAGTAGTGCATTCGGTACCGTCCAAGTCATGCCTCCAACTTAAATCCAAAGACCACGGTTTCCGCCACAGGTTGTGTGTGTCGTGTAGTTCCTCTTTATAACTCCATTACATAAGTCATCATTCCCTCATGTGGACTCTGATTCGGAGCATCATGGTATACCACTAGATCACCCGTACCTTTAGGTAAAGGCGACGTTCAGTGCATTGCAGAGTTGGGATTCGAAAACTGAAGAGACGTCCTCCTGTTTTGTCTTCCACGAGCACAGTACCCTGCTGTGCTAAAGAGAATTAAGCTGCGCGATCTTCGAAAATCCTGTGATGAATCTGCAATAGTATCTAGTGAGACCAAGAAATTGTTGTATCCCCGAAGGAATCTTTGGTGTCGATCAGTTTCTAACAAAACGGATCTTAGCGAGATCAACGTGTATTCCCACTTCGTTGATTACATGACCAAAATGTACCTCTCGAATCCAAAAGTTACACTTACGAGACTTTGCGTGTAGTGGCTCCTCCCTCAGGAGCTCTAAAATAGGATACATATGCCGCCCATGTTATTCCTTTCTCCTGGTAATGATTCAAAACGTCATCAATAAACACGGTCGATTCTTGTGATCCCTAAAGCTACTGGTGTGTTGATTAACTCAATGATCATGGTGTACAAAGTTGTAATGGCCACATTGCATCCAATATGCCGTTCTAAGAGCATCCTCCCCTTGGACTTCCATCTGATGATAGTTCGTTCGTTAGTCAGTCCTCTAATGGGAACTTGTCCCTCGCAACGGGTCAACAGGTTGTCAATACATGGTCGAGGCAAGCGGTTCTTAACTGTCCCCATGTTAAGTTCTCGATAATCAGTACACATACGAAAAAGCTTATCTTCACGGATGTAACTGGGCTCCCCAAAGCGAAAACTAGGTCCGATAAAACTCCTGTCCAACAGTTCCTGAAGTTGATTAGGCAGTTTCTGCAACCTTCCTGATGTGAGACAATAAGGAGTACTAGTAATAAGGGCTGCTTCTGACATGATACCGATCTGATATTCCATCTGACGATGTGAAGGTAAACCTGATAGTTCTTCTGGTAGCACATAGGGAGAAATCATGAACAATTGGTGGATCCTCGATCATTTTTTCCTTAGCCTTAACATCAGTAACGAGTGCTAACATAGCGGGGTAATCCTTCCATAGACACTTCTGGGCCTTCATCGCTGAAATGATGCTAACCTTTGCACCACTCTGACACCTTAGATCAAACGACTATTCTCCACTAGGGAGAGAGATACACGAAATTTTCTTCTCACAGGGTATATCTACGCGATCTCTGGATAACCAATCCACACTAACTACTGCATGTCACACCCCGACCACGTAAAACAATAAATCATGGCGGAAACGTCGGGGAGTGTTGTAACAGAATTATTGTTTCAAACCATGGATACAAGAGTTTCGTTTTATTTAATATTAAACATTGTCTTAAAGTTAAACAAGGAATTCAAACATAGTTTATCATCGTTATTAAATCACTAAGGCCTCGTCCGGTCCTAAGTGAGCATGCATCCTATTCGCAATCAACATTAAGCAACATCACCTGAAACATATGTAAAAACAAAGTCAGCAAAGAAATGCTGGCGAGTACATAGTTTTTGTGTGAGTATCAGATTCATGGCTCGTTTGTATGTTAAAACAACTTGTACAACTTCGTTAATTGATATTAGAAAACCTTGTTTTGTAAAATGTTTGTATTGTAAATGAATAACCAAGTCAAAATAGATTGGTCATAATTTATAAACCTCGATGCCATGAATCTTAACCCAAAACATTTGTTTATGTAAACCAAATCATAAATCGTTCTTATAATAAAACTCGTATGGTTTATATAGTTTCGTAAACATCGTTGTGTAATATTGTTTAACTCGTTCTCATTATAGAACATCGTTCATTCGTTTAAATCGTTCAAATCGTTCCAAATCGTTCAATTCATTCACTCGTTCAAATCGTTCTCGTTTTAATTGTGAAAACTACTTTTTGGTCGTCTCGCTGATAACATTCAAACCTTTGTGACTCGTCCTTCGTTCAACTCGTTATTGCATTAACAAACCTCCAAAGGGTAAGTTAACAATCATCAGATTCAGTCGTTACCCACTTAACCCACACATAACCATGGGTCCGGTCTGATAACGGGATTTGTCGGATCCTATGGTACCATAACCTAATACTGGTAGGCTTGATAAATGCTAATGAATGCCACTCGTTATGTAATTACCACCAACAAGTTCGTTCACATTATCAAAATCGCTATTAGTTTTGTATAAACCATCTCAATCGTTTTGAAACCATCGTTGAAATATTGAAATCGTTTGATACATATGAATCACCCCAAAACAATCGAAAACAGTAAAAAGAGGGGATCTATGTACTCACCTTCGGGTGCGTTTTTAAATGTTTACACAATCCCTCAAATTGTTTATCCGCCCTAAATTAAATAAGAATGATTTTAATAATCAAATACCTACACTTTGACATGCAAAATACTACTTATGTCATTTCTGTTTTAATATATATGAAACTGGACTATTTTCAAGCAATTTAATAAAATAGTTAACCTTCTCCAAAAATTCCAAAATTTTTACAGAATGTCAAATACCATCCACGTTTTATTGTGTAAAAATATCGGGGTCCAGTTCATTACCAATATTTTATAGAAATTCATTTACCGGACTGAAATCAGATTCGTCACTTTCTGACTGCAGTTTACGGAAAAATTCACTTAAAATTCATCGTGAGTCCGATTGATGAAATTCCAGTGGGAGAATTACCATGACATCAGTGGTCATCTACAGTACCAATTTTAAGAGTTAATTCTTTCCAGGTTTCAAGTTATGACTCCGAATACAACACACATTTTCTGCAGTAAAAACGTAGCTTGAGCTGCTGTCCAAAAACAGTCTTTTAAAAATAGTAAACTAAGTCTAAAAATTATGTTTCCAGTGCCATTAGATCTGTTTTTCGAAAATACATAATTTAGGCTTCAGAAAATCAGTTTTTCGATTTATAATGATCCAGTTACAGCCCGTTAAAAATTGGCTGAAAATGCTAATCAGCATGTTGTTTCTAGCTTAAATATTACTAAAACGCACACCTACGATCACCATAAATATAAAATAAAAGATGATCAAAGAAGCTTACTACTAGCTTTGAAGCTAGGGAAGAAACAAGGCGAAAGATGAGTGGTTAAAGACAAACGAGAGAGGTCCTTGGCAATTCGTGAGCTCCACACCTTCTAAAATGGCTCCTTGCACCTTGCAATACTCTTAGATTGCTAGAACTTGAAGCAAAAAGAATGGTGGTATATGGATGGGGTTCAGCCGTAGCTTGTGTGGAGAGGGAGAAAGAAATTCTTGGGGTGTTTAATGAGAAGGAAAAATGATTATTTAATAATCCATCTTTAGTGGCTATTAGGTATGTGTTCCTTGGAGTCCAACATGATCATTCAAATCCCACTAAGTCCAAGAAGGTGACAAGAAGATTTAGCTCAATTTTGGGGAGATGGGGTCCCTAGGGGACGGTCACAATTAGGGGGGGGGGGGTATAGGTTTAGTTGAGATGATTAATTATAATTCAAGTTCCTTTAACAAAAGCACAAACACAATCATATCAAATTAACAAATCAAAAAAATCTAGACAAAATATAATGGTGGAGTCCATCTAAATATGGTGACCGAAATTTAGATGGGGAAGGGCTCCATGTGAATTTTTTTTTATATAAATATGCCATAAGTAGGCTAAATCGGGTGTTTAACTGGATACCGGGTATTTTATCTAGCGTTTAAATCCCGGTTTATGGCGTACTAAATTATTTTTATTATTCTATAAAAATAAACTTGCCAAAATATTACCGAAATAAATTTCAGTTGCCAAGACTTGGCTGCGTTGTCTGCGTTTTGCAGTATAAACACTGTGTTGCGCAGAAACACGCGGTACGCGCTTAAACTTGAAAAATAACGTTTTTAGGCGTTTTAATTTATTTTTCAACATGGACCTGATTAAAAATAAATTTTTAATCATAATAGAATATTTTTGGGATTTAAATATTATCCGGGCGGTTACCAGTGTTCGTTTCGCAGTTTTGTCGTAAATAGTCCTTTAGTTCAAATAAACATGTTTTTGCCATACCGAATCATTCGAAACTTATTTCTAAGTTATGTAAAAGATATTTAGGGTATGTTTGGCTTACGTCACAGTTCCGGAGTGTACGTCGCGTTAAACAGATTGCGTTTATGCACCAGTTTGCGTATAACCTTCCAGAAAGTGATTTTAAAGCTTGAAATCGGAATCGAATCGAATTGTAAACTTTATTGAACACAATTACACATATAATAACACTAAAGCACATTGTTTTATTGATAACTTGCATTGTTTTACATTACACGATGATTAGAGAACACAGTTGTCACAGTCTCCCCTACTTTAGGAAATTTCGTCCCGAAATTTTATTTAGAGGAATCTTGTGAAAACAAATGCAGATATTTCATTTCCATCTGGTCCTTATGTTCCCAAGTAAACTCGGGGCCACGTTTGGATTCCCAGTGAACTTTGACCAAATGAATCCGTTTGTTCTTCAACTGTTTGTACGTACGTTCCACTATCTCCACAGGTTTCTCGACAAAGTGCATCGTTTCATCAATTTGAATCTCGTCAAGAGGAATGTGAAGATCAGCATCAGCTAAACACTTTCGCAAATTGGACACGTGAAAAGTCGGATGAACATTTCCAAGCTCTGGAGGTAGCTCTAGTCGATTGGCAACCTTTCCAATTCTTTCAACAATCTTAAATGGTCCAACATATCGTGGTGCAAGTTTTCCTTTCTTTCCAAATCTCACCACTCCCTTCCAAGGTGAAACCTTGAGTAGGACACGGTCTCCGATTTGAAATTCCATGGGCTTGCGTCCCAAATCTGCATAACTCTTTTGACGGCTTCTAGCGGTCACAAGATTATCGCGGATTTTCTTGATTTTGTCCGTTGTTTCCAGAATGAGCTCAGGTACAGTAATCTGAGCTTCACCAATCTCATTCCAACAGACGGGTGAACGGCATTTTCGACCGTAGAGAGCTTCGAATGGTGCCATCTTAATGCTAGCATGATAACTATTATTTTATGAGAACTCGATCAAAGGCAGATGAGAATCCCAATTACCACCAAAGTCTATCACGCATGCTCTAAGCATATCCTCCAAAGTTTGAATCATCCTCTCAGATTGACCATCTGTTTGGGGATGATAAGCAGTGCTTAGATTCAGTTGGGTTCCCAAAGCAGATTGCATGGTCTTCCAAAAATGAGATGAAAATCGAGCATCACGATCGGAAATGATATCCAAAGGAACACCATGTCGTGAGACAATCTCATCAACATAAATCTTTGCAAGCTTTTCAGCCGAGAAATCCTCACGGATTGGTAAGAAGTGAGCAGATTTTTTCAAACGATCAACTACTACCCAAATAGCATCGTGACCTTTAGACGTACGCGGTAACTTAGTAATGAGATCCATTGCAATGTTCTCCCACTTCCAAACCGGTATCTCTGGTTGTACAAGCAAACCTGATGGTCGTTGATGTTCAGCCTTGACTTTGAGACAAGTTAGGCATTTCGATACATACAAGGCAACATCCTTCTTCATACCAGGCCACCAAAACTGAGTACGAAGATCCTTGTACATTTTATCAGCACCAGGATGGATAGAATATCGAGACTTGTGAGATTCGTCCATTACCAAGGTGCGAAGATCGTCCTGATTCGGAATCCACAAATGATCCTTAAAATAGAGTAAACCATCGTCTTTCCTTTCGAGTTTAAGCTTAAGTTGAAGCGGTAGCTCATATTTCAATAAGTCTTTGATCACACAAGATCGTTGAGTTTGAAGAACACGAGATTGAATATCAGATAGAGTTCGAACAGAATGAAGCTTGACTCATTCCTTTCGACTAAGCGCATCGGCCATGACATTCGCCTTACCAGGATGGTAGCGGATCTCGCAATCATAATCGTTTAAGAGTTCAACCCAACGTCGTTGCCTCATGTTCAGCTCCTTCTGATTGAAAATATGCTGGAGACTTTTGTGGTCTGTGAAAACCACAAACTTCGTTCCATAGAGGTAGTGTCTCCAGATTTTAAGTGCGAAAACCACAGCTCCTAACTCAAGATCATGAGTCGTATAGTTCTTCTCGTGAATTTTCAGCTGTCTAGACGCATAAGCTATGACTTTACCTCGTTGCATAAGAACGCAACCAAGTCCTAGATTCGATGCGTCACAATAGACAACAAAATCATCGTTTCCCTCAGGTAGAGATAAAACAAGAGCGTCACAGAGCTTCCGTTTCAGCGTTTGGAACGCTTCTTCTTGCTTAGGTCCCCACTCAAAAGGCTTATTCTTCTGAGTCAAAGCAGTGAGTGGAACCGCGATCTTTGAAAAGTTAGAAATAAACCGTCGATAATAACCAGCAAGACCAAGAAAAGAACGAACTTCTGTAGGTGTCGTCGGTGTATTCCAATCCTTAATTGCAACAATCTTGGATGGATCTACGTGAATACCCTGCTCATTGACAATATGACCTAAGAACTGAACTTCTTTAAGCCAGAATTCACACTTGGAGAATTTAGCAAAAAGTTGTTCATTCTTTAGGAGTTCCAATGTCAAACGAAGGTGTTGCTCGTGATCGGCTCGAGACTTTGAATAAATGAGAATGTCGTCGATGAACACAATGATGAACTTATCTAAATAAGGTTTACAAACCCTATTCATTAAGTCCATGAAGATAGCTGGGGCATTTGTCAAACCAAAAGGCATGACAGTGAACTCGTAGTGCCCATATCTTGTACGGAAAGCAGTTTTGGGAATATCTTCTTCGAGAACACGAAGTTGATGATACCCAGATCGCAGATCGATCTTGGACAAGCATGAAGCACCTTGCAGCTGGTCAAAGAGATCATCAATTCTAGGTAGGGGATATTGATTCTTGATGGTAAGCTTATTAAGCTCACGATAATCGATACACATTCGAAAAGATCCATCTTTCTTTTTCACAAAGAGAACAGGAGCTCCCCAAGGCGAATAGCTCGGACGGATGAATCCTTTATCAGACAACTCTTGAAGCTGTTTCGATAAATCTTGCATCTCTGATGGTGCAAGACCATAAGGTGCTTTCGCAACCGGGTTGGCATTGGGTACAAGGTCAATATGAAACTCGACTTGACGAACTAGAGGCAAACCAGGCAGTTCATCAGGAAACACCTCTGGATAATCCCGAACAATCGGAATATCCTGAATACTCTTGCTCTTGCCTTTCTCCTCGGTGACATGTGCCAGGAAAGCAACATATCCTTTTCGTAAATAACTTTGGGCCTTCATACACGACATAAACTTCAAACCACCAGGTGGCTTCTCTCCACGAACTTCCAAAACATCGCCAGACGGAAAAGGATTACAAACAATCTTATCAAAACAAACCACCTCAGCATGATGTTTGGTTAACCAATCCATCCCCACGATAACGTCGAAACTCCCAAGTTGCATTGGCGTGAGGTCAATGGGAAAAAGATGGTTATCAAGGTTTAACTGACAATCATGGATAACAGAATCGAGGACAAGAGGTTTACCAGTAGCAACTTCGACAGATAAGGGTTTCCTCAGTTTAGTTCTAGGTATCGCAAGTAAAGGTTCAAAAGATAGTGAAACAAAACTTCTATCGGCGCCAGAATAAAAAAGAATAGATGCAGGTCGATTGTTAACAAGAAACATACCATTAACCACCTCGTTGTCAGCCCTCGCTTCGTTAGCATTCAGATTGTATGCTCGTCCATGAGCGGGATTCGCATTCGCATTGACATTGACATTCACGTTTGGATTTACATTTGCATTTGCCAACCTCGGACAGTTGTTGCGGTAGTGACCAAGTTCTCCACAATTGAAACATGTACCCGGTGGGAATCTAGCAGCATTCCCCTGAACTGGAGCTTTATTCTGAACAATCTGATTCTGACCCGAACGACAGACGTTGGCCAGATGCCCAAGCTTACCACACGTTGTGCATTGCCTACAAGCTTGTTGTGCAACATGATGACCATTGCAGCGAGCACAATGAGGTACGGTAACAGCATATGCTTTCTTTGCAGGAGGTTGAGCTGGCGGGTTCTGAGGGTTCTGAGCAGTTTGTGCAGTTACTGCAAAATTCTGGGAACCCTTTCGCTTTCTCGACTTCTTCGATGACTCACCTTCTTTACCCTTACCCTTTTTTTGGTCCTTCCCAGAATCAGTCGCCTTCTTTTTATCACCCTTGCGGGTGAGTTTACCCTTCCTGAGTTGAGACTCAGTCAGGGTAGCAGACAACTCGATTGCTTGGCGAAGGGTGGTAGGATTAATGCCGGTCACTATATCCAGAATAGAATCGGGTAGACCATCGATATACCTCTCTATCGCTTTTTCCAACGGGGTAACCATAGTAGGACATAAAAGACTGAGCTCCTCAAATCGATCCGTATACGCACGGTGTTCTCCCCCGTCTTGTTTCAGATCGTCAAACTCTCGTTCTAAAGCTCGAATTTCGTGACGGGGACAGAACTCTCTCATCATGAGAGCTCGAAGCTCTTCCCATGTTTGTGCCAACGCCACTTCGGCACCCCTGTCGCACATCACTCCGTTCCACCACATAAGAGCACGCTTCTCAAACACACTCGAAGCAAATTCAACCTTATGCGCATTCGGACACTGCACATGTCTGAATGTGTTCTCGATACTCTCAAACCACTGCAGGAGCGCAGTTGCTCCTTGCGACCCAGAAAACTTTAGCGGCTTAGGAGAATTGAAATTCTTGAAGTTACACGGTGCATTATTGTTGTTATTATTGTTGTTGTTGTTGTATATCTCGTGGACTTGGGTCACAACACCGGGAAGCACAACAGCCACTTGCTGAGAGACCAGGGCTGCGATTTCTTTAATAGTAAAAGATTGTGCTTCACGTCGAGGAGGCATTGTATAGCAAGGAAACAGGAGAATCGAGTGAGATTGAAAATTAGGAAAAACAAAAGAGGTATCGACAAAACACAAGGAAGGCGATCATTTGTTTGTTACCTCGAACAAACAAACGACACGCAGTGACTAATCAAAGTAATGAATCAAAATATTGTATCGCGAAGACATGCTCGCCTATAAGTGAACACTCACCCCAAGAGTTCCCAGGTAAGAGTGACTGGTCCGATTATGTGGATTTGTACGAACACTCTAGCCTTAGACAGAAAACTCAGGGTACAGGCATTCACTCTTCCAGTTTGCACGTGTTCACACTATTTAGACCCAAACTCTGACGAGCTTTTGAAAACTCAAAAGGCACTAAGCCAAAAATGGGTTGTCACACCCCGACCACGTGTAACATACAAAACGTGGCGGAAACATCGGGGAGTGTTGTAACAGAATTAATGTTTCATAACCATGGATACCAAAAAGTGTTTTGTTTTATTAAACATTGAATAATTACATCGTCTGGAAATCTAAATACACAATTTAAACATAGTCTATCATTGTTATTGAGTCACTAAGGCCTTGTCCAGTCCTATGTGAGCATGCATCCTATCAATCGATATCTTTCAACAATACCTGAAACACATGTGAAAACGAGGTCAGCAAAGAAATGCTGGCGAGGACATAGGTTTTGTGAAAATAAGATTCATGACTTCTGTTTAAGAAAATGTTTAGTCATGAACCTTGTAATTTGCTTTGTCTTTGTAAATCATTTGAAAAATAATAAGTTCAGATGATATGTATAAATAAGAGAATAATGCATGATTAAATGAATAACCATGTAAAATGAGTTTGTATAAGTTAAGTTGTTTGTACAACAATGTATTGTGAAAAGTATGTTATTTGTATAAATTGAAATGATTTAAACAACGCTACGATATGTAATACCATATAAGCACTTATATATAGGAAGTACCAGCGGCGTATCCACCATGTTTATATCATATTACACACGCCTCGTTACTTAAATCACTTCCTCAAACCAAACCAACAATGTAAGATGTCTATGTGTAAACCAACTGCCAAAATGTATTGGAATAATATGTCAAAATGTTCATGTCAAGATGTAAATCATGTTATGTATAACTAATATCAAAAGTGATGGTGTCAAATGTAAACCATGTAATGTGTAACCAAAATGATATGTATGGCTAGTGAAATGCATCAACTAAACCATAGGTGAAACGCACAAAACAAAGTATTGAAGTAAAACTTGGTTTAAATCAATACTATGTTTCGTGGAAATGCATGATCAAATGTAAATCATGTCCAAATGTTTACCCAATCGTTAAAACATTTTGTGAAATCGTTCAAATCGTTCTTGTTGTTTTAATCGTTCAAATCGTTCTTGTTTTAATCGTTCAAATCGTTCTTGTTTTAATTGTGAAACTACTTTATGGTCGATTTTCTAATAACATTCAAACCTTCTTGACTCGTTCATTGTTCCAACTCGTTCTTGTTCTCGTTCTTAACAAACCCTTACCAAAGGGTAAATTAATAATTACAGATTCAGTCGTTACCCAAAATACCCACACATAACCATGGGTATAGAGAATAACGGGATTTGTCAGATCCTATGGTACCATAACCTAATACTGGTCGGCTTGATCATTGCTAATGAATGTCATTGGTTATGTAACTACAACCAACAAGTTTGTTCACTTTATTGAAATCGTTCTTGAAACCATTGTAATTGTTTTTGAAACCATTGTAATCGTTCTTGAAATCATTGTTAAGACATTTAGCACATATGAGTCACCCCAAAATAGTTGAAAACAGTAAAAGAGGGGAATAATGTACTCGCCTGAGAATGCTTAGAGGTCTTGAACAACAACCAAACAAAGCTAGAGGGAGCACGGAATCAGTCGGCAATCTAAAACTATATAAATAAACCGGACTTAAATCGGGAGATCGGATAGGATGAGGCTTGGTAAACCAAATGAGTATTGGAACTCATATGATATGGTTTAACGAGGCCTACATACTACATGAAACCTAACATAAATGTTTACGACCCATTACGACCCGTTTAAGTAGCTTATGCTACTTTAACGCATCGTTCGCGTGAAACGCGTTCGGACCGCCTAACTAGTCCTATGACAAGTGTTATATGCCTAAACATGTTACATAATCAGTTATGTGACGAAAGTTTAGGTTACATATGCTTAATTACCAATTATACATGAAAAGGGTATTCTGGTAATTTACCTAAGGCATATAAACTACTTATCATACAACTACTCAAACGATGTGACCATAGGGTATAACCTCGGAAGGTTATTCCCTATATACTATGGTCACCTAATGTATTTGGTCGAATCCTAATGATCGACCAAACTGGGTCGGGTTCGAAGGTATAAGCGATTTATCAGATCGCTTACCCTTACGACCCTAGACAACGTGGTAATCAGTAGGCATAGTCCCAAGGGACTATAACCATCGTGATTACAATCACGTTGCGAAGTTCAAACGAACTTCGCATTGACCATACACTGGTCAACGCTGAAAGTCAAACAAAGTTTGACTTTCGGACTCGAAAAGCAATAAAAGAAGGAAAAGAACGAAAGAATACTTACGAAGGGTCCCCGAATGCTAATCTAGATCGAAATAACTCAGGTATGAAACAAAGGTTCCAACTTAGAGTCTTTAAGATCAGATTCTAGTGGTTTTGAAGCAATGGGGGGGGGTGGGGTATTTATAGTTTTTGGGTAACCGTTAAGATCGTTTCATGGAAACCGTGCTCGAATCCTACCCGTACATGTGTTGCAAAGTTGTGGTGACTAAAAATGGTCCTTATCAACTGAATAGGCAAGTTGAGAATGTGTGGTGGTGGATAAAACAGCTGGAATCTGCTGACTGTTCGTTATTATCTGATCAGAGAGGCTGACGCGGCCCACTTCAGGATATACCAAAACTCAGGCGGGCCGCCTGGACATGTCTGATCAGAAATAAGTTTCAGAAATGACTGTTTTGGTCCCTACACGTGATAAAGGCCATTCCCGACACTTCTAAGGCCCGTAAAGCCAAATTTAAGGCCCTAAAATGATTCCTAATCATTGTGGACATGAAACGTGCTCAAAAATATGTCGGATGTTGGTTCGTTTGGTCGTACGAACGCGATGTTCGCTTAATTACGACGGAATGCGCACAAGCGTGAAAAATGATCCAAAATGCGTGACGAATGGATTTTTCTTATGCCAAACACTAAAATAAAATATTTTAGTGCTTACATAAATTTTTGGATGTCCGGATGTATTCAGAACGTAAGTTATGCGTGAAAATGCAAACTTGTGCACTTTTTGACACTTTTAGTCCCTGAATGAGCCAAAAGTTTATTTTAGCACACCGAACCCCTCAAAGCCTATTTCTAAGCTATGTGAAGGATATTTATGGTATGTTTAACTTATGGTCATGTTCTGGAATGTCTGTTACAGTTCAGATTGGCATACTTTCGCAGTTTGTCAAATTTAGTCCCTGTAGACGAATTAACTTGTTTTTGCCATACCAAAGCCTTCAAAACTTATTTCTAAGTTATGTAAAGGTTATTTAAGGTATGTTAAGCCAATGTCACTATTCCGGAGTGTTCATTGCATTAAACTGGTTATATTTACGCATCAGTGCGCGTATAACCTTCCAGAAAGTGATTTAAAGCTTGAAATCGAACAAAATTTGATATGTGCAAATAATACACATATTTTTACAAATCCCAAGTATGAAACACAAAATTTCATTGGTTTGGCATTTGTTTGATGGTCGCAGTGACACAGGTGTCACATGGGTCAAACTGGAAAGGTTCAAAACCTTACAACAGAGGGTTCAAAACCTAGTAATCAATCATCCTAGAATGGATGACTAATTTTCGAAGCAGATTCGGATTTTGTTTTAAAATAGAAAATTCTAAAAGCAAATCAACTTGCGTTGGGGTCCTAGAAAGTTATAATTTTGGTCAAAATTTTACTAATAACCTAATTCTCTATAACCATTGGCTCTGATACCAACTTTTCTGTCACACCCCGACCACGTAAAACAACAAATCATGGCGGAAACGTCGGGGAGTGTTGTAACAGAATTATTGTTTCAAACCATGGATACAAGAGTTTCATTTTATTTAATATTAAACATTGTCTTAAAGTTCAACAAGGAATTCAAACATAGTTTATCATCGTTATTAAATCACTAAGGCCTCGTCCGGTCCTAAGTGAGCATGCATGCTATTCGCAATCAACATTAAGCAACATCACCTGAAACATATGTAAAAACAAAGTCAGCAAAGAAATGCTGGCGAGTACATAGTTTTTGTGTGAGTATCAGATTCATGGCTCGTTTGTATGTTAAAACAACTTGCACAACTTCGTTAATTGATATTAGAAAACCTTGTTTTGTAAAATGTTTGTATTGTAAATGAATAACCAAGTCAAAATAGATTGGTCATAATTTATAAACCTCGATGCCATGAATCTTAACCCAAAACATTTGTTTATGTAAACCAAATCATAAATCGTTCTTATAATAAAACTCGTATGATTTATATAGTTTCGTAAACATCGTTGTGTAATATTGTTTAACTCGTTCTCGTTATATAACATCGTTCATTCGTTTAAATCATTCAAATCGTTCTCGTTTTAATTGTGAAAACTACTTTTTGGTCGTCTCGCTAATAACATTCAAACCTTTGTGACTCGTCCTTCGTTCACCTTGTTCTCGCATTAACAAACCTCCAAAGGGTAAGTTAACAATCATCAGATTCAGTCATTACGCACTTAACCCACACATAACAATGGGTCCGGTCTGATAACGGGATTTGTCGGATCCTATGGTACCATAACCTAATACTGGTCGGCTTGATCAATGCTAATGAATGTCACTCGTTATGTAATTACCACCAACAAGTTCGTTCACATTATCGAAATCATTATTAGTTTTGTATAAACCATCTCAATCGTTTTGAAACCATCGTTGAAATATTGAAATCGTTTGATACATATGAATCACCCCAAAACAATCGAAAACAGTAAAAAGAGGGGATCTATGTACTCACCTTCGGGTGCGTTTTTAAATGTTAACACAATCCCTCAAATTGTTTATCCGCCCTAAATTAAATAAGAATGATTTTAATAATCAAATACCTACACTTTGACATGCAAAATACTACTTATGTCATTTCTGTTTTAATATATATGAAACTAGACTGTTTTCGAGCAATTTAATAAAATAGTTAACCTTATCCAAAAATTCTCAAATTTTTACAGAATGTCAAATACCATCCACATATTATTGTGTAAAAATATCGGGGTCCAGTTCATTACCAATATTTTATAGAAATTCATTTACCGGACTGAAATCAGATTCGTCACTTTCTGACTGCAGTTTACGGAAAAATTCACTTAAAATTCATCGTGAGTCCGATTGATGAAATTCCAGTGGGAGAATTACTACGACATCAGTGGTCATCTACAGTACGAATGCAGCTTGAGCTGCTGTCCAAAAACAGTCCTTTAAAAATAGTAAACAAAGTCTAAAAATTATGATTCTAGTGCCATTAGATCTGTTTTTCGAAAATACATAATTTAGGCTTCAGAAAATCAGTTTTTCGATTTATAATGATCCAGTTACAGCCCGTTAAAGTTGGCTGAAAATGCTAATCAGCATGTTGTTTTTAGCTTAAATATTACTAAAACGCACACCTACGATCACCATAAGTATAAAATAAAAGATGATCAAAGAAGCTTACTACTAGCTTTGAAGCTAGGGAAGAAACAAGGCGAAAGATGAGTGGTTAAAGACAAACAAGAGAGGTCCTTGGCAATTCGTGAGCTCCACACCTTCTAAAATGGCTCCTTGCACCTTGCAATACTCTTAGATTGCTAGAACTTGAAGCAAAAAGAATGGTGGTATATGGATGGGGTTCAGCCGTAGCTTGTGTGGAGAGGGAGAAAGTAATTCTTGGGGTGTTTAATGAGAAGGAAAAATGATTATTTAATAATCCATCTTTAGTGGCTATTAGGTATGTGTTCCTTGGAGTCCAACATGATCATTCAAATCCCACTAAGTCCAAGAAGGTGACAAGAAGATTTAGCTCAATTTTGTGGAGATGGGGTCCCTAGGGGACGGTCACAATTAGGGGGGTGGGGGTATAGGTTTAGTTGAGATGATTAATTATAATTCAAGTTCCTTTAACAAAAGCACAAACACAATTATATCAAATTAACAAATCAAAAAAATCTAGACAAAATATAATGGTGGAGTCCATCTAAATATGGTGACCGAAATTTAGATGGGGAAGGGCTCCATGTGAAATTTTTTTTATATAAATATGCCATAAGTAGGCTAAAACGGGTGTTTAACTGGATACCGGGTATTTTATCTAGCGTTTAAATCCCGGTTTATGGCATACTAAATTATTTTTATTATTCTATAAAAATAAACTTGCCAAAATATTACTAAAATAAATTTCAGTTGCCAAGACTTGGCTGCGTTGTCTGCGTTTTGCAGTATAAACACAATGTTGCGCAGAAACACGCGGTACGCGCTTAAACTTGAAAAATAACGTTTTTAGGCGTTTTAATTTATTTTTCAACATGGACCTGATTAAAAATAAATTTTTAATCATAATAGAATATTTTTGGGATTTAAATATTATCCGGGCGGTTACCAGTGTTCGTTTCGCAGTTTTGTCGCAAATAGTCCTTTAGTTCAAATAAACATGTTTTTGCCATACCGAATCCTTCGAAACTTATTTCTAAGTTATGTAAAAGATATTTAGGGTATGTTTGGCTTACGTCACAGTTCCAGAGTGTACATCGCGTTAAACAGATTGCGTTTATGCACCAGTTTGCGTATAACCTTCCAGAAAGTGATTTTAAAGCTTGAAATCGGAATCGAATCGAATTGTAAAATTTATTGAACACAATTACACATATAATAACACTAAAGCACATTGTTTTATTGATAACTGACATTGTTTTACATTACACGATGATTACAGAACACAGTTGTCACACTGCACCAAAACCATCAAGAATAGTATAAGGAAGGTCAATGTCGAACACTCGTCCCACAAGGTCAAGTTTGCATCCCGACGAACATATGAGGTTTCAATTAACTTGCCATCAGCCAATCCCACAACAAATTCGGTTTTAAGAAGTATCAGGGTTGGACAGAACAGGGACAAGACGATTAGTTACCAAAAACGTGCAGGCCACCATGTTAATAAAACCCTGGCGTCGTCCACGCCAATCCTAAATACCCTTCTATGAGTATCATATCCAGTGTTGTTATTTTCGTTACGAGTATTTCCAGTACTGTTGTCGTTTACTTAGTTGTTGTCGTCTTGATTTATCAACGCCCATTCCTGGTCGAAGTCACCTTCGTTTCCATACTGTAAGCTATGATCACTAGTACCTTGTTGTTGACGTGTCTGTTGCTTCTAATGTCGCTGCTTGTAACAAAGTCCTACGATCTTTCACCAATAGGGTCCATCTTCTTCACATTCCGCGTCACGTCCTAAAGCGCTACTCACTGTGCTGGTAGTTACACATTCCATACAATCACCAATTGTCATCACTTATGCCCTGATTGATTCATAAGAATTAACCCCCATAAGTCGCTGACTAGTGTTAATGATTCGATTGAAGTCAAATTGCGGATGTTCGTTTCTTGTAATCAGGGTCGTCCAAATACTGAAGTCGGTAAATTACTACCATCACCCTCTTGTCCATCGATCTAGCAAGTTGATTGAGTAATACGCGGTATGTTGCGAGAATGTTGCGGAAGTGATCGCACTTCGGGAGCTACGACGTCAACACATTGAGTTTCAGCCAATGAAGTGGGGTGAGAAAGGTATCGACCAATCATTCGACGCCGCGACATCCAACTCAGGGACGTTCGTACTAGCATCTAACATTCTACACAATTCGCTAGGCGTTCAGATGGGTGTTCAGGTAATACTCGGTAGCATCAAGATTCGTAAGAATTCAGAGAGAGGTGAAAAGGTCACATTCTAGTAGGAGACAATCACTGCTATGACTCCTATAGACTTGTTACGTTTCACATTGGTCAAACAACGAAACAGAACCCCTTTCTCACTTGTTAAGCCTCACTGGGACTCACATGCACCCCACATTATTATTATGTGTGCACCCACAATAATATTGCGATTTGCATGCTCATCTCAGTTCCTCCTAACTCATGTCAAATGGTTCCTCAGACTCGAATAGTAAACAAAGAACATCTCAAAACATGAGTCACGAATGTCTAAGGTAACACCACACTATCAACCACTTAACACATGCAAGTAACACATGAATCCATACTGTTGTGCTAAACGTGCAATCACATGCAATATCATATGTAAATGTCCACTAGTTATGTAGTACAATGAGTAAACGAGAGACGAACCTTGCAATCTGGAGCTGAGTGTCATGGTCGTATTCGCGTATTCAGAACTGTTCGGTTATAGTCTAGTTTTATAAAAACATTTTTAAAACCAAGTTCACTATAACCAGTGGCTCTGATACCAAACTGTCACACCCCCAAAATACCACTTGCGGGAACACCGCGTGGCGTGTGACGTACCAGGATCTTAGCCACCAATCACATTGAACTCATAAATATATTTAAATAAAACTTTCATTCATTATCATAAAGAGATACAAAACGCTAAGTGTAATTCATCGTATACAGCGGAAGCATAAATCATTTGTTAAGTATTTCATAAACCACATGTATAAAACCGTTAGACTTGTCTTGCGATTCCAAGTATCTCGACCCATGACCACTCCAGCATCCCAGACAGCAAGTTCCCAATGATAAAAACCTATAGACCTACAAGCATGCAGACAAGTGTGTCAGACGACGCTGGTGAGTTCAAAGTTTGTTAACGTGTTTAGTCACCAGTTAGCAGATTAAAATGTTTCACAGATTCGATGTTGTTAATCACACCCTTACCGCCGATGGCTCTGGATTATTTGCCATATTCCCCAATGCCTCTATCATAGCAATGGTCAAGATGGGGGTCATTAGTTCACTCCCGACCTCCTCGGTGCGGTGTGAGGGTGCCAAACTTAAATAGCGCTATTAACTAATACCCCGTTGCCTCTCCGGCAACAATCGGTAGGAGGGACTTGAGTGATAGATATACGTGTATTAACCAACAACCCAGGTTTAACATTCCAGTCAAACCCATTTACCCAACATTCCTCCCCGGAACGTTTACCAGATGTCCCTCCCCGGGACGCATGCTTGGAAAAAGAGCAGTGAACTCACCTTAGATTTTCTCGGTATTTAACAAGTTACTTTACCCGTTCCAAGTCGGTCAACCAAACCCTACCGTGGTTACCAAAGACAATCAGTATAGTGTTCATACATATCACGTATCAAACGTACACGTTGCACAAGTAGCAGACAAGTATGACACACGTACTTATACGCATCGTAACTGTTAAACATACAATCCGTTGATCTATAAATTTTATCGTGAGATTATATAACAAGTGTATGGGTTTCACATGCAATTAAACCACTTAGCAGTACATGTATTTTCATAGATTGCAGTTGCTGTTAAGATCACAGTATATCATATATCGGGCATTCGTTTCTCAAACAAGTTCTATCCCATGTGCAGGTCACATACAATCATTTAGCAGTTGATTCGGTTAATCACATCAGACAATTTACCTTAGACAACTCATACTAGCTTATACAAGTTCCTCAGTTCTAGATTGTCTTAATATCAAGCAACAAGCTCAACTGTCAAATAACACACACGCATAACCATTCCTTGTTCAAGTCATTGCCCATGCAACGAAATCCCACAAGTCCAGCCATGACGAAAGATCATCTTTCGTCAGGTTCAAGGGTGGCGAAAGACCTAAGGGTTGTGGACAGGCATGTCGACGAAAAATCAAGACTTTCGTCACACGTGAGTTCGACGAAACTCTTAGTGTTTCATCCAAGACCCATCGATGTAGAACACCCACAGTCAGTTATGGTTTCTAGATTGCAAGAACACAAATCAACACCAGCAAGTTATCTCTAATCGGTTTATATTTCAATCAGGGTATCCATGTTTCTGAGTATTAACAAATCATCATTAACCACATGAAATATTGATTCGTTAATCCTTCATACAATCGGTCAAATACAGAATGATATCTAATAAAACCCTAGTTCACATTTATTATATTAATCAGTTCATCAAACTCATCAATCACTATCATGAACCCTAGTATTACACAGTTCATTATGATCACGTAAACATAGGGATCGATTCAACCATATATACCAAATCACTAGCACCAAGTTATGTCTACCAAAGTAACTAATCACGTCAAAGATTAGTCATATGAAACACGAGATCATATCAAAACTTAAATCACGATCAATGTATCGATTTACCAAACACTTGCGAGAGTGCCAAGACAACGAGAAGGGTAGCTACGGGTGTGCTTATGCCGTCGATCAATGAGAGAAGGGTAATAATGCTTAGGGTTTGTTATTATGTTAATAATACGTACATAATAGGAGCTACACCCAATTTATGTGGGTATTCGCTGAGTCTGGGCCAAATGTGACAACCGTCAAATTTGCATGCATCCGTACAATTAATTTATATTGATTTATGCTTAATGACTGTGCTTAATTACAACTGATGACTTAAACTGTTTTCTGATTTCTGTATCATACATACATGTGCATCACATTTCATACCGTCACTCCATTTATTAATTACAAACTTTAGTGACATACTCGATGCACAAAGCACAGTTAGCACACTGAACGGATAATTCCGAAACATCCTGACAATGCCAGCACATAGACAGACAATGTTTTGAGGCCAGTATGGGCCAGGGACAGGGTACTACACTAGTATGGAGTGTAGGGAAGTGAGGACCATAGAACTGCGTCACTAGGTGATAGTTATAGTGCCAGGAAGTGCCTAAAACACACTTTAAATGCAGAATTCTGCATTTATTAATAAAAATTCAGCATTGTAATATGCTAGTAGGGTGCAAAAATATGGCAGAATAGTCATGTATGCTTTCCTAAGTACCAAGAATTAAAAGTGTTACAAAAATATATATAAAAGACACTTTACGGAATAATTAAACACTTTAACGGAACGGTATCTAACCGGATAACCAGACATTACCCGGAACACTAAATTTTTGTCAAATACATTGTTTAATTATTTTTGAGCTAGTCATGGTCCCCGTACACCATAACACCCCCTAAATATCAAATAACTAATATATGTAAGTGTATACTTGGATTGTAACTTGTAATTACCCACTATCATCAAAATGTTACATCTAACCCCCCCCCCCCATGCCCTCTTACGGTCACAAGAGGACCCACCCAAATCACCTACATATCTCATTTCAATATTTTATTAAGATCTTGCTTGTATAATTGGCCAAGATATTGTGATGATCTTTATAAGAATGACTTCCTAGATATGAAATCATTTCATATCTCTTCAAATCTTCACCACACTCTCACTCATCTCTTCTCTCTCTCCCTCTCGGCCACACCCATAACCGCCACCATCACCACCATTTCACCACCATCTTCATCCATTCTTGAACTTCATACAAGACTAGGATGTGACTCTAAGGAGCTTGCAACTTGTGGAACTTCAAGAAGCTTTGATTCTTGCTCTTCACCATCATTTTCACCATCTTTTTCTAAAGATTCTTCCCTAGCCTTGTGCTAGTTGTAAGTCTTTGATCTACCCTAGTTTACTTCCATTTTGAGTAGTAAAGGTCATGTTATGTTGAATATTGCAAGAACACAAAGCACAAGAACTAAAAACATTACATAAAAGTTTACATAAACCTTTACATAATATTTACATAAGGATGAAACACGAAGATGAAATCTTGTTGGATGAGGGTTGGTTAAAACATGCATGATATTTGATCGTTGATTTCTTGATAAACCCGTTGCTAGGACATTTGTTGATACGATTTAGTAACGTTTAAACTATAAAGAAACATGCTGATTTACATTTTCAGCCAAATTCAAATCGCTGTAAACAGATCATAATAAATGGGAAAACTGATTTTCTGAAGCCTAAATTATGTATTTTCGAAAAACGAAGCAAATGGCACTGGAATCATATTTTTTTGAGGTCGTTTACTATTTTTAAAGACACGTTTTATAACAGCAGCTAAAGCTGAGATTTCACTGCAGTAAATGGGTGTTATGTTTTTAGTCATAACTTGAAATCAATGTTGAATCAGCTCGTGAAATTTGTACTGTAGATGACCACTAATGTCATAGTAAATCTCCCACTGGAATTTCATCAATCGGACTTACGATAAATTTTAGACGAATTATTTCGTAGACTGCGATCAGAAAGTGACAAATCTGATTGCAGTCCGGTAAATAAATTTTTATAAAATATTGGTAATGAACTGGACCCCGATATTTTTAAACAATAATACTTGGACCGTATAAGATATTCTGTAAAAATTTGGGAATTTTTAGAATAAGATAACTATTTTATTAAAATGCCCGAAAACAGCCCAGTTTTGCATATTAAAACTGAAAGGATATAAGTAGTATTTTGCATGTCTAAATGTCGGGTTGGTTATTTGAGAACGATCTAATGTGTTATATGTTAAAGAAAATGATATGCTATTTAGCATGGGTACCTCCATTTACAAAGGAGACTATGGAAAAATTTTCTGAAAATCCTAACACTTAGTAAATATTTTATAGACAAGTGTTTACTAGTATATTTTAGACTATGTTTTTCAAACATAAAACTCGCCATAATTTTTGTAATGAAAATACAGAGTATCGGAGGTTGGTTTTATACATGAAAATGGGTAAATATATATTTAGAATATATATTTTGTATTAAGACACGCGTGTGGATAATTGTTGTTTTGTGGTTTAGTATATATATTTTCTAAGTAGGACTTAAAGATATATTATTTCGGAACTACAAAAATACATGTACGAGATACTCCCATCCTTGGGAAGGAAATACAAATAACAATACTTGAGAAGTATTATTACTAAAATATTGAAGACACTTTAAAATGTAACGCAAAGGCACTAATCAATACTAAGACAAGGCACGACCCGTTCGTCTAATAGAAGTTAGACCATTGTAGGTAGTCGTGTTGGCTGAGGAGATTTGGGTTACGAGTACCGAAGACGCAATACTGTGAGTTCATGTCCCTCTTTTCTTTTAACTGTTTTCAGTTTTATAACTTCAGGGGTGAAATACATGTTACATACTGCTACAGACAATTACAAATGGTATGGTCAGCTAAGGAAGGAACTGTTAGATTATGTGATTGGATAGGTGAAATCTTAAGACCATTAGTACTCGTAGTACAATCGAGGGATACAAGTGATAGGTCTATTTGAGCTTAACAAACCCCACCCATGCGCCCGCTGGTTGGACCATGTGGTGACCTTGTCTCAACACCACCCATGCGCCCGCAGGTTGGACCATGTGGTGAATACATCTTAGCCTCACCCATGCGCCCGCAGGTTAGACTATACGGTGATTAATTTCTAACACCACCCATGTGCCCGCAGGTTGGACCATGTGGATACACATTAACTGATATATTTCCTTATTTGCTTTCATACCAGAGTTTACAAAACATTCATACTTACAACGATTATAAAGGTTTATTCGCGCGCACATACTAAACACATGAACTCGCTCAACTTTTGTTGACTTTTCAAACTACATGTATTTCAGGGAACTAATGGATCTGGAAGGGTATGCATGTGTCGTCAAGCTGCGTAGTGACATAAAAGATGTTATCCATGGTTGTCGGGTTTAGAGGGTGTATTCCTTTCCTGGACAGGATACATGATTCTAAACTCCGGTTTTACTGAAGTACTTTTGTTGAGTCCTTGTGAACTCATTTAAACATGTCATGATTTGTAACTTATTTTGGGTATCATGTTTTCAAGAACAAGTATGTTATGGTTTTCTAAACGTTATTAATGGATGAACATCTCATGTTTTTATCATATAGCATTGTTATGATTGATTGCTATGGTATTAAGAAGTCACACCAAATAACCACGCTTCCGCAAAAGTCAGGGTGTGACAGCTTGGTATCAGAGCCTCGATCATAGCGAACTAGGATTCCTTCTCGAGTCTAGAATATGATCATCAGGGCTCTCACGAAAATGCTTTCAAACATTTTTACATTGCATACACTAAACGTTCAGATCCGGGGAACAAACATTTTTACAAACAAAAGGCACAAATACATATTTCAAAACTTATATTTATAATTCAGTCTTAGAGAGTGAGGGAGGATCAGTCTTAGAGACTGAGGGAGGATCAGTCTTAGAGACTTAGGGAGGATCAGTCTTAGACACTGGGGAAAGTTTGGTCTTAGAGACCGGGGATTTAGTCTTAGAAGACTGGGAAAGTTTGGTCTTAGAGACCAGGGAGTTAGTCTTAGAGGCTGGGGAGTTAGTCTTAGAGACCAGGGGATTGGTCTTAGAGACCAGGGAGTTAGTCTTAGAGGCTGGGGAGTTAGTCTTAGATACCAGGGGATTGGTCTTAGAGACCAGGGAGTTAGTCTTAGAGGCTGGGGAGTTAGTCTTAGAGACCAGGGGATTGGTCTTAGAGACCAGGGAGTTAGTCTTAGAGGCTGGGGAGTTAGTCTTAGAGACCAGGGGATTGGTCTTAAGAGACCAGGGAGTTGGTCTTAGAGACTAGGGAATTAGTCTAAGAGACTAAGAAGTTCGGTCTGAGAGACTGGGTGGGATAGTCTGGGGAAGACTAGGAAGATTACTTGCTTACATTGTTATCACATACATGCTTAATTGTTGATTATTGATAAACGTGCATATGTGGTGGTTGTTTGCATACGCTAACTGATAGTGATTACTATGGAAATACATACTATGACTACCATGTATTGATACACATGTCGCCTTGATCAAAAAGCGGGTTGTCAAACATTGATGACCCTATGGCCACCGCCAAAAATAATGAGACTGCACTTGCGCCGAAGATATTTACGTCAGACACTGAGAGCTATCCTGATATGCTGACCAAGGATGAGAACGATTCTCAACAGTCCTCGCTAACCGATTTCGGCGACGATTTACCCTTGCTGATGGCTTCTCCGACAGGAATCCTCCTGCCACTCTTGTTTCAGTCCATGACTACTTCATCACTGGTCATCCCGATGGTGAATACGCCGTGGCTTCGATCCTCGACAATGCGTCTCATGTGGACATTCCTTTCCGAAGGCTGGCTACTCGACGAATAATTGATGATGATGTCGACATGTTATTAATGGTCCTTCTAATAACGCCCCTGATGATGGAAAGTTAGACTAGAACGTTGTTACTAATTTCACTTTCTGAAACCCCTGTTAACAAGCTATCCTCTGATTCTAGCATGCATTCGATTTCAGACTCCTTTGAGTCTGTGACATCTACAGCCTTACAGACGGCCAGAATACAGCTTTCTACTACTGACTCAGACGACAACGTCGCTATGACTGCTGCACTATCAACTGTTCGAGATGCCACACCTATCCACGACCCCGAGCCGGCTCCTATTCCTTCTTAGGTCAGCCTGATGTTGCACCTACCGATCCTGAGCCCTTGCTTGATCATGACCCTAATCCTCTTGGTTTACCAGACGATGCTGATTTCAGACCCCTACATTATGGAGGCTGCACACGGAATGAGTTGCTCCTGACACGCCAGCTACAATTTAAGGTTATGAGTCGTGAAGATTTGGAGCCTCACATGACACCACGCCCTCCACCCTGTCTATACCAGTATACGGCAAACCTCCACATTCATCACTCAGATCAGCGTGTATACAAGCTCGAGGAGAAGCCCGTAGACGTTAGCAGTTTGCTTTTCTCCCCTTCTCCACCACAATCATCAGGATAGTTGGCATTCGGTTTTATGCGGAATGCATTACCTTGGGGTAAAGACGCTACTAATGAGTCGAGATTATGGAGACTTTTAAAGACCACTTTTTTACCTCGAGATTTTTGTGCACTAATTGACTTATCGGACAAGGGTAGGGTGACCCTGTGTCCCTATTTAATGTGATACACTTTGTAGACAATGTGATTGTGGTCGGGAGATAATGAAAGCCCGATCGACATATTCCCCATTAAACATGTAACAATACTTTGTGGTCAATAACTAGTAAAAGCTCAGTCGCCATATTCTCACTAAGCACGTGGTTGGTCCCTATGTTTGTGCAATAATTGCAATGCTATGTGCTGTTGTTATGTTCTCATTAAATACACTCACACGTGCATCTTGTGCTATAATGTTATTGCTTGCTATGATGATTGCTTATATGCATATGTATATGCACCACCTAGGTCTTATTCGTTAAGTGGATGCTTATGTGCTTATGTCCTTAATAAAGACCTGACCTATCTAATCTTCTTTTTAGAAGATGCCGCCATGAAGGAACACCGATACCAACAACCCTCTGCCAATGACAGAGGCGGAATTACACGAGCGCATCTCACAGGCCATTGCACAGCATGAGGCCTTTCGCTCCGAACACAGCAGAGGTACCTTAGGAAATAACCCATCCAACGGATGCACCTACAAGCAGTTCTTGGGCTGCAAGCCCTTGGAATTCAACGGCACTGGGGGTGCCTTATCCTTCGTGCGCTGGATTGAGAAGACGGATTCTGTTTTGCGGGTGAGCAAATGTACCCCAGAGCATCAGGTCTCGTACATTTCCGGATTGTTTCAAGATGGGGCTCTGTCATGGTAGAACCTTCAGGTTCAGACGTTGGGCGAGACCGCTGCATATGCATTAACATGGGACGAACTAAAAGAACTAATGCATAAGAAGTATTGTTCAAGGGCAGAGATCCAGAAGTGGGAAACTGCATTCTGGAACTTGAAGATGGAAGGTCCAGAGATAGCTGAGTACATGCAGAAATTTCATGATATGTCTCGGATTGTCCCCTACATGGTAGATCCAGAGTTTAAGAGGATAGAACGCTTTATCGGGGGATTGGCACCTCAAATTCTAAGCCTGGTGACAACATCAAAGCCTAAAACAATTAATGAAGCAATTGACGTAAGTGTGACGCTCACTGAAGAAGCAGTTAGGTTGGGAAAATTCTCAAACTCCGAGGAGAAAAAGGAGACTCATGGGGAGTCACCTGGGGAGAACAAGAGGAAGTTTACCAACTTCAAGAAGATTACTCGGGCGGACAACAACAATAATGCCAAAAAGGAAAAAGGGTACACGGGTATCCTACCGAAGTGCGACAATTGTCGACGTCACCATAACGGGCGATGTAGATATGGAAAATGTGGTAACTGTGGCAAGGTGGGACATGTCATGGAAACATGTCGGCAGGGTACTGAACATAGAAATAAAGGTCAAGATGGTAGCGGAAATCGCGGAGGAAACAACGACGACAACAACTATCAAGGCAGGGATGGTGACGATTAAGGCGGTGGCCAAGCATGTTTTAATTGCTGTGATGTGGGGCATTTCAGGAAGTATTGCCCTAAGAACACTCAGGCACGTGGATGAAAGCTCAACCGCGGGGATAGAATCCAAGCGTGGATATCGGTATGTCTCATAATAGTCAAGGTTATGTTCTATTTGACAGTATTGTCAAATTTTAGCTTCAGAAAATATTGTTGTTTTAGTAGTAAGTAACCTAGATACCCAGTTCTCGATAGAACTAGCCTAAGGGAAGCTTCGACGTGATAATTGGGATGGACTGATTGTCGAACAACCAGGCGGGGATTGTCATCCGCACCCCGTCGACGAACGGAGAAACGATCGTGATTCATGGAGCAGGATACGCTCTTACGGATTATCAGGCAATGAAGACACGGAAATTTTCGCACAAAGGATGTGTTGCCTTCTTGGCACATGTCGTGGAAAAAGAAGCCGAAGAACCAAAACTCGAAGATATCCCTGTGATGAAGGAATATCCTAAATGCCTTCCCCGAAAACTTGCCAGAATTATATCCTCAACGATAAGTCGATTTTCGCATCGATTTGATTCCAGGTGCCGCGCCTGCAGTCAATACACCTTAACGACTTACACCTTCGGAGATGCAAGGATTGTTAGTGTAACCTCAGTAGTCGATAGAGAAGGAAGATAACAGACCAAGCGTCTCGTAACCCCAGTTCTACTCTTCAAGAAAAAGGACGATGGCTTTCGTACGAACATCAAACTACCAGGAGCCGATCGAGCTAACCAACAAGAGTTAATAACTCGTACTGAGGATCAACGAAATTCTTACTTAACTAACTGTGAGGATCCCACTACTATCTTAAGACTGATCGATGACTGAGTGTCAATATATGTGAATCTAGGAAGAAAGCATACCGGGAAAATTGCGGGACAATAACTTGTTTTAAACGTACACCAAAATGGTGTTCCCAACACGATACACAAAACATTTTACACAGAATTCGAAACTTTGAGGACTTGGAAGACACGTACCTAGGACTTTTGGGAACCCAGGTCACAACCCTAAGGGTTACTGATTAGGAACCACACCTGTTAACTCAAGCAAACCCCGTTATCCTGACGTATATGTAATTTCGGTTAACCAAACGGAGAGTACTCAAATTTCCTTTGTTGAAATCTTCACTTTTCTTTTAACAAGTAGATGTTTGCATCCCTACTCCCCTTAAAATAGTAGTTGCATTGCGTTGATTTTCTTCGCTCAGAGCGAACACACATTTTCTTCGTATACTTGGTCATTTCTCCATTTTAGCAAATACACATTGCTTCATTACTTGAAAACTTATATGTTATGCATGCACCTCTTGCTACGCTTGCGGTTTCATTTCGAATAAACGCTTCATTGAAGTACAAATATTACTTTGCTCAAGCTAGCTATTGGTTTATGATTCACATAACCTACGTTATTGTAATTGTTGGCTCTTTTGCTATCAAGTCAACACACTTTCTCGAAACTTCTTTTGTTTCAAGTTACATTCATGGTTTATTTTGTAACCATGCTGGGATTTCCCCTTATTGGTACATACGTTTATTACCGGGTTACGCTGAAACTAAGTTCAATTGCTTGAACTTATCCATTTCGCATATTCAGTTTAAGACGTCATATGATGTATTGGGAGCATCATATTCAAACATTTTTGCAAAGATTCCTTCATTACGAGTCGTAGTAGATTCGGTTGGTCTACAACTCCACTAAATCGTTTGATTGGTTTCGATACCTTACGGTGATACTTTCACAGAATTGAAGCTTGTGCTAATTGGATTACTCACTTCATATACGGATTTAAATTATTTATTTGCTCTAAATCCGTCTCGTTTATCACAATTAAAGCAGTCTCAACACGGTCGTGTGTTAAGGCAATGGTACATAGATTCAATTCATAAGCACAATGTACCTCCTAACGAATCTTTCATTATCGATCGAATACCTTGCGGTACTTAATACTTTTCACCTTCGATCAAAAACAGTGGCTCTTTGACATTCCGTATTCAACTGGAAACTTTACGACATTGCGTAAATCAAATCTTCAGATTGTCTCAGTACACTTTCATTTGACTTCAGGCACGGTGTAGGATCGTATTGACGATCAAGTGAGTCAATCTGAGTTAAAACACCACTGTTTATAAGGCAGAATCAAATAAACAGAGTGAATCAAAGAGAAATGAGTAGAAAAGCACTGAAAGACACTTTAAACACTGGTTCTCAAATAAATCTGACGCGAAAATTCGGCAGCAGTTCAGTACATCAATCTCCAGAACTGTTCCAAATAAGAGACCAACTCACCTATATATAGGCTTACAGATTCACTTGAACATGACACAACATATGTTCAAGCGAAACCCTAATACACATAATATTAACTTTACAATTCAGCCCCCTGATCTATACATTAATGACATATTAGACGCTAGACTAAGACGTAGGCTTTAGACATCGTGTACCAACAAACTCCCCCTTGGATACAGCCGGAGTCTCCAGTCTTGGTCTTTAAAAAAATCATAGGGACTTGAACTTCTCTTCACGATGCTTAGGCTTCTTCAGTAATGCTTGCCTAATCTTCTCATTCTCTTTCGCAGTGTTCAATCTTTCTTCTTCCTGCTCTCTCATAAACTTGCCTCGCAGCATACGATCTCGTTCTTCACGTTCTTTCTTTTCCTTTGCAGTTTTCAACTTTACTTTTTCTTCAAGCTTCCACCACTTAGAGTTCCATTTGTTATCTGCATTAATGCCTTTTTGAAAACAAATAGAAACAACTCTTTGAAATTGCATCGCCTGCTCTCTGTCTTCAGCTTGAAAACGAATCTTGTGTATGAACAGACATTCTATATCTTTTGCAGAGCAGTTCACTAGCCACATCGGATCAAACACATGAATTTCTCTAACTTCACTTCCAGCCCGATAAGTAATCACCGCTTCAGTTGATAAGCAGCTATACACCCAATCCATGAAGCCTTTATAGAAATCTTGTTCCATTTGTGGCATTGGTATAATCTTCATGGTTCTTGGCTTCTTTATATTCAAGATTGTTTCTTCGTTACCAGTTTCAGGATTGATTCTTCTTTCCTTCTTTGGATAATGCGGTTGCCAATGCTTGAACTCTCTCAAAGCTTCAAACTTTAAAAAACCCCACATGATAGCATCATTTTTCCTGACTTGATACTCCAAAGTTCTAACCTTCGCTAGCTCCTCCACATCCCACCAGGGTAAGGACATAACATCATACAAATATTCAAAATACTATACCCCGCATTCTCTATGAATAGAATATGCATTAACCTGAGGAAGAAATCCCCAGCTAATGATATCTCCCATTGACACAGCTCTGTCTCTTTGATAGAACTTCAGTGGTCTCTTGAACTTTCTTTCATTAGAATGTCTAAACCATTTCTTTCTTTCTTCTTTCTGAGAATCTTTAGTAGTTCCATCAACATTCTTATCTTTTAGAATTTCATCAACTTTTCTCTTCAATTCATCTCTATTTTCTTCAGTGAAAAATTCCATCAGAGTAGGAAGACCAGATGTATCAACATTTTCAGTTTCTTCATCAGTGCAATCTTCGACTTCAACACGATCATATAAATCCGCATCCTCTACATACTTGTACTTGTATTCAACTTTTTGATTCACATCAAATGAATTTAACTCTTCTACCAAATCAGACTGAACTTCATATTCTTTCACATTGATCATCTTTGAAACTTCATCTAACGTGTAAGTATGTCTAATCTCTCCATCTTCAATTTCAGGTTCAATGCACAAGATCAGCTTTTCGACATTATCAACACTTTGATTACCAACATTCTCCCCCTTTCCATCAGCTCCCTCTGTTTCTTCATTTACTACGTCATTCATCAGATCATCTGCAGTTTGTTCTTTAGACCTTTCAGAAATCATAAAACCAGATGCACCTTGATCATCATCATCGTCATTATCACTTGAACTACTTGTAGAAAAAACTTTATCATTATCATCCTCTTCATTATCATCCTCTTCAACATCTTCTTCAACTACACCAGCAACAGAAGATAGCGGAACAGGCTGTTCATACACTGGTTCAGGATCATTTACTAACACAATAGCCCTTTCTCCAGAAGAACATTCAAGCTCTTTTCCTTTCTTTTTCATTTCAGCATCGATAGCAGCTTGTTTTTCAGCTCTGACCTCCTCCCGTGCAAGCTCATCAAATTTCTGTTCAACAGACTTACCAAGCATACTTTCCAACACTCTATTAAACATATACAACTCATGCTCTTTCTGTGCTTTCACATCTTCAAGCTCTTTGTTCTTCAATTCATAGTACTTTAGCTGATTATCCCTGCTTTTCTTTTCTTCCAATAATTCAGAAATCTGAACTTTCATAATATCAATCTCTGCTTCATCAGCTTCAATCTTCTTTAATAAAGTAGCATTTTGAACTTCCACAGACTGTACATGCTTTACCAACTTTTTGTTCTCAGCTATTAATGCTTCAACTTTATCATTAACACTCTTCAATTGAACATTATCCACAAAATCTAAATCTCCAATATCTTCAAGCCCAATATTCATATTCTAAGGAATAGGTGGAAAACTTTTGGACCCCGAAGAACCAGGTGTTGTTTGGATGTTAGGTTGTGAGAGTGGTGGTGTTTAAAAGATTCGTTGTGAAGAAGTAATAGGTTGTTCTTGATGAGGTGGTGATAAATGTAATGGAGATAATTGATGTGGTGATGGTGAATGATGAATTTGTGGTGTAGGTTGTCTTGGTGGAGTTGGTTGTTTTGTAGGTGATTGATGAGGTGGTGATTTAGGTGGTGATGGATCATGTGGTGGTGATGGTGATTTGTCAGCTACACGAACATGTTTCTTTCCAACCACAATCTTTCAATCTTTTGAACCGGAACTTCGATTTCCTCCTGTGATGGTTCATACAATTCATCATCGTCTTTTCTGCTTCTCTTCTTCTTTTGATTTTGTTTTGTTGCCGCTGACACTACATTCTTGTATCTTTCTGTTTCATCAACTTCTTCTTCAGAAGAAGAAGAATCTTTATCAACATCAACACTTTTATCACCTTCAGCGACCTGTTCTTTCTCTTCAACTACCGTCTCTGTTTCAACATCAACCATAGCTTCAGTCACAGTCTCGACTTCAGCTTCTTTTTCAACTTCAACATCGGATTCATCAATCAGCAAAGTTTTAGCTGTTTTCTTTTGCTTTTTCTTAGGTTGCGATGACGATTCTTCACTTTGTTTCACTTTTGGAATTGCCTTTCTAACTCTTTTCTTCTTTTCTTTAACAAACCATTCATTTCTAGTAGTTGCAAACTCCTCAAGAGCTTTCAATTCATCAGCATATTCAGCTTCCCTCATCTCTTCTGAATTCCTCCAGTTTTGATGATTTACAGGATCTGGATCATGATAATTTGCATCTTTTAGAGCTCCAAACAAAACAACCGGATCTTTTGGTTTTGGGTGATTCGGATGATAACGTTCAAGACTCTTTACTGAATCATTGTCCATATGAGAAAGAACCAACAAATCATTCATCTCGTCTCTGACAATGTCTGGATAAGCATGATCTATAATCATCTGAATAAATCTAGGATACAACCACGTTTTCCTCTTAGATGTCACCTCGTTAACAAGATAATGAAATATAATATGTGAGAAATTATATTTCTTGTTCAGAACCAATGCCACTACCATATTCATATGGTAATCCCTCATTGCGTCGTAACTTCCTTTCTGATGACTTAAGCTCATAAGCACTGAATGTAACAAGAATTTGTACGGCTTTGTAAATTTTGATTTCAAACAATTCGCAGCGTTCAAGAATCCTTTATAACCCATCCTTAACAAGCAGCCTTTCACCATCCGTTCAGAAAATTTCGTAGGACTATTTTCTTCATCTGGAAAGTTTATAACTTCTCGAACCACCGCTTCTGTGATTATAATTGGCTTTTCTTGGTTATTCACTTCAACCACAGATGTAATTGTCTTGTCAGTTTCATCATACACAACATTCTCCCAAAAGCGTTTGATATGCGACCTGAAAACTAAACGCATGTCGATCAATGCTTTCTGTAATGGCATACGTCTCATGAAGTCTAAAATTTCAGCGAATTCAGTCAAGCTCGGACTTCGTTGAACATCCAGATCACAACAACTATTATGCAGTGCATTGAAAACAACTTTCGACGGCTACAAAAACACAAACACCCTATCATTAGACATTTGAAAAATTTCAACAATTAAACATAATTTTCAAGCGGACATGTGTTAAACAGATTTTTCAAGCGAAAACCAATCAAGTGAACAAACACAATCAATCTATGTTCAAGCGAAAAGCTGTACAAGCAAAACCCATCCAATCGCTTGAAAAACAAACATCATCAAACAGCCTAATTCAAGCGAGAGGGTCTCAAGCGAAAGACTATAGTTCACTTGAATCTGACAAAAATCCCAAATAAGATCTAAACCTGCTGTGATGAAATTGATGCTATAAAACTGTTATACAATCAATTCCGAGTTCAAAGATATCAATTTCAACCTATAATTCTTCCTAAAACAATCCAGATCTGAGTTTGAAATCTGACCTAATCGACAAGTATAACACATACATGAATCTAATGGAATTAAACTATCATACGATCAACAACAATCAAATCCGACTAAGAGCATGTGTTATATTTGCATATTAAAGCAGTTAAAAACCCTAAATCTAACAGATCAAACATATGTATCGACAAAGACCTAAAAATGAACCAAACCGATCGATTCACGATGAAAAACTTACATTCACCATTTTACCAGTTGTGCAAACCAACTAATAAAACAAGATTTCGGTGAATTTTGGCAGCGTAATGCCTAGAAAATTGAGCTTTTGGAACGCCGCTTGAAATCGCCCAGAGAAAAACTTGAAGCGAGCAGATGTAGAAAATGATTTCAAGCGAAAGATAATGCCTTATATATAGTCAGAAGGGTCTCGCTTGAAAGTGACATCCAAGTTT
This sequence comes from Helianthus tuberosus, assembly GCA_030545235.1. NCBI lineage: Eukaryota > Viridiplantae > Streptophyta > Magnoliopsida > Asterales > Asteraceae > Helianthus > Helianthus tuberosus. The sequence goes on along the minus strand of CM060411.1, from coordinate 111,443,492 downwards.
TCAAGCGATACCCATTGAAGCAAACTGCCATCTTGAAGCGATACCATGTTTAATTTCAAGCGAAATGTTATGATAAAAACTTTAACTTTTTGGTTTTTCAAGATTTTACCGACACACTCAGTCAACCAAGTCCAATTTAATGACCCTGGTCAACTGTGTAGCCTGCCAAGTCCAAATTAATGACCCTGGCTGACCAACTTATGAAGATGCTGAATTTCTGAAATGAAAACAAGTTCAAATTAATGAACTTTTGAACGTTTAAGCAATTACCGATCATAAACCACAATGTACTGCTTCCCCAACCCTCAGAATCCGACATGTTTAGCACATAAGACTTTGATCATCTGATTCCCAATATCAGTTGTCAAAAATAAGATGAAAAACTAAAATCTTTTTGGATTTTGAATATGAGAAACAATAAACTGTACACACAATCTTTTTGCGAGCGTGTTAAGGGATCATATCAGCTGCCAATGTGATACAAGTATCGTTAAGCTGGATTACATTTTCAATATTAAACAATTCGCATTGATTGTCGATATACTGGTCCACTTTAAATTTTCACTCAAACTTCAATCTGTTCAGGATACGAATTTAATGTTTTAGAGACTTAAACTTATACGTGTGTCCCACCTCTTGAATATACTCCCGTATCCAGATCCCAATATTCAGTCTTACAGGTGAGTATACCTAGATGATATCTGTAGGGGGTTAGATGCGAAGGTCGTGAGAGCTCAGGTCAGAACTTCCGTTCAGCAGAGAGATGACGACTTCTTCGACTTTGGTGGGTCCCCTTTAGAGGATCTTTTTTACAACAGCATTGATTTAGCAATTTTATTGTCTATTTCTGCTAGGGCCCCGCTTGCGGTCTGCTCATATAATGTAATATATGTGTGGGCGCTCGGGGGGGCAAAAGCAAAAGTGCACTAATTTTTAACGTTATTTTACTAATTTCGTGAAAATAACGTTAAAAAGAGGGGATCGTTAATCAGGCATCATGTGGTGGCGTTGATAGCCGAAAGACAAGGGGGTACATGCACCAATTGGCGTTTGTCTCAATTGCTGAGTGTTATGTGCCTTATGTCCAAGGCTTGATGCAAAACCACAATCGAGCCGGGGGTCTCATTGGAAGCAGCCTCTCTATTCCTACGGGGTAGAGGTAAGGCTGTCTACATCCCACCCTCCTCAGACCCTACCTTAGCTTTGCTATAGGTGGGATATACTGAGTACGATGATGATGATGATGATGATTGTCTATTTCTGCTGAGGGCGGCGCTATATTTCAAGTATGCAGTAAAGTATTCTCCGGGGACTAGGCCATTGCTTCCGCATTATCAGAAGTCCCGGGATAATACCCCAGATATCACTAAGCATAAAGACCTAGTATCTCAGAAAGAGGGATCTTTCAAACAAGATTTCAGGGGTTACCCATATATCCGAGAGATGTTCCCCACATAAAAGCAAGTGAAATTTATGTTTATATCCCGAACAAATCTACTAAAAGTGTAAAAACCTATCGGCATATCATCTACAAGACTGCTTAACACATTTATACATTACAAATCTTTAGCGTACTGCACCTGTCTAGCTGATGTACTATCATTTCCCTTTTATACACAAACTCATTTTAACTTTTTCAAATGTTTTTGGTTTTTGTAATTTTTATCATGTTTTTGTATTTTTCTGCAAACTTTCTCCCCATAAAAAGAAAAACATATTTTTGTGTTTTTGTTTTTATCGAAAAGCAAAAAACAAACTGTACAAACAAAGTTGACAACATGATATGGTTCATTTTTATCGCCGTCCTCCGCGGCTTCACACTCAGTAACCCTCCCAGAAAGCAAATTTTTCAACCCATTCAATTTTAAAAGATAGTTAAATCTTTTTCGATCAAAAGGTTTAGTATAAAAATCAGCCTTCTGTTCATCGGTGTGCACATATTCAATTCTGATTAACTTCTTTTCATAGCAATCACGTATGAAGTGATGCTGAATCTCAATGTGTTTAGTTTTCGAGTGGTGAACCGGGTTTTTAGTAATGTTTATGGCCGCTTCATTGTCCACAAATATAGGTGTATCCAAGAATTGCAAACCGTAATCCCTCATCTGCTGTTGGATCCAAAGGATCTGTAAGCAACAGCTGGAGGCCGAAACGTATTCAGCCTCGCATGTAGAGAGAGCGACCGCGGTTAATTTCTTGCACTGCCAGGTAACAAGTCGAGTTCCGAAGAACTGACACCCAGCAGTGGTGGACTTAGCATTCTGCTTACAACTACCAAAATCCGAATCAGCAAAACCTGTGAGAGCGAAATCGCCAGACTTAGGATACCACAAGCCGGTGTTTGGGCAGCCTTTCAAATACCGTAAGATGCGTTTCATGGCTTTCAAGTGCGACTGGCGAGGATTTGACTGATAACGGGCGCACAAACAGGTCGGATACATAATATCGGGCTGGGAGGCAGTTAGATACATTAACGAACCGATCATAGACCGATACAACGTCTCCTCCACTTTGACACCACTCTCGTCAGGACAAATACCATGATTCTGTGCAAGGGGGGTTGATGAAGATTCCATCGGGCATTTGCTCCACCTGTAGCCCGAGGAAGAACTTCATCTCCCCCATTGCACTCATTTCGAATTTCTTTTTCATCACCAACTCAAATTCTTTACACAAGTCGTCGTTGGTCGAACCAAAAATGATATCGTCAACGTAGATCTGCACAATTAGGAGATGACCTGCAACTTCCTTTGTGAACAGAGTGCTATCTACTGTTCCTCTGATGAACCCATTGCTCAAAAGATGTAGGGAAAGCGTCTCATACCAGGCTCTCGGGGCCTGGTGTAAACCGTAGAGCGCCTTATCCAGCAGATAGACCTTGTTCTTGTGTTGTGGATCAGCAAACCCCGGCGGTTGTCCCACATACACCTCTTCTTTAATCTTTCCGTACAGGAAGGCAGATTTAACATCCAACTGGTACACTTTGAAGTCTTTCCACGAAGCAAATGCCAGGAAGATACGAATAGCTTCAAGGCGAGAAACAGGCGCGTAAACCTCATCATAATCGATGCCTTCTTGCTGACTAAAGCCTTGTACCACTAATCGTGCTTTGTTCCGAACCACGACTCCTCTATCGTCTCTCTTACATTTGAAAACCCACTTTGTTTTAATCAACTTTTGATTTTCAGGGAGGTCTACTAGTCTCCACACTCCCAACTTCTCGAATTGTTGCAACTCCTCCTGCATTGCATTTACCCTGCTATCTTCAGTCAACGCTTCTTTATACGTTCTGGGCTCGATCTGCGAAATAAAACATTTCAGTGAGAATTCCTCTTGTAAAGGAGCAACAGATGAATAAAAACATGTAAGTGCTCGGTTGATTTGATCTCTTGTTTTAACACCACTTTGAAGATCTCCTATAATCTGATCTGAAGGATGGTAAGATAATGTTCGTGGCATGATGGTGTCAGGCACAACAACTTCCGATTGCTGAAACGAGATATCTAGATCACCGGTGTGATCCTCAGCTTCAGTTGATGCAACATTTGGATCCTCATCAAATATCAGAGCGTTTTCCAAATCTGAGTCATCGGACTGGTCAAATGATGGAGCTGGTTCTACTGGGTCGTCATGAGCTGTTCCACTCGGACCTGCCTCGTGATCGTTTGCACCAGTTGTAGGAGCATTTGTATCCACATCTGGTTGAGAAACCACCAACGGTCTAGGCACCTGATCTTGAAAAGATGATTGCTGTTGTTGGTACAAGTAAATAAGTTCCTCTTCACTCGGCTCCGTAGGTAGTTGGAACGACTCCCAGAGTTTATCATAATCGAACAACAATCTGTTTCCGGGAAGTTGAGGTGACGCCGTGTGTTTCTGACAATCCACATGATGAACTTCAATTACCTTCTTCAAACATGGAACGAACACTCTTTTTAAGGGACTCGCGTACCCCACAAAGAAACCTTCATTACTCTTCGCGCCAAACTTTCCATCTTGATCTATGAAGGTACACGGTGATCCGAACGGCTCTAGAAACTTTAGATTAGGCTTATATCTGTGAAGAAGTTCAAAGCACGTCTTTTTGTATTTCTTCACAGTAAGCACTCGATTCAAAGTATAGCAAGCCGCTGCCACAGCTTCACTCCAGAAATAGATCGGTAGTTTTGAATCGGCCAACATGGTTCGAGCAGTTTCAATAAGAGTACGGTTCTTTCTTTCAGCTACACCATTCTGCTGTGGAGTGTATGGTGCACTGAATTCATGAAGAATTCCCTTTTCGTTACAGAACTCGAGCATGCGGTTATTCTTGAACTCCGTCCCATTATCACTTCGGATTCTTCGGATTGGTACCTTGTACAATGTCTCCATCTTTTTGAACAGAATCATCAGCGACTCAAACGTCTGATCCTTTCTTTCCATGCACACTACCCACGAAAACCTCGTGTAATCATTAGTTACCACCAGGCAATATAAGTCTCCACTGATACTCTGTATATTCACTGGCCCAAAGAGATCCATGTGGAGTCTCTCAAGCGGTACTCTGATTGAATTCAGCAACTTTTGTGGGTGTGACTTCCTGGTCTGCTTTCCTTTCTTGCAAGCTACACAGTCATCATTCAAATGAAAGTTTCTCAAATTTACACCTTCAACTAAATCATTTGATACAAGAAAATTCATTTTTCTAATATGAATATGGCCCATCTTTCGATGCCACATTATCGAATCCTTTTCAGTAGCTTTGGTTTTTGACACAAAACATTGTTTTTGACAATCTGTTGTTGTTGCGACACTCATATCAAGAATATACAAATCATTTACACGTGGAGCTCGCAACAACACCATTTCTTCCGGAATTTTGAAACCAGGTTTTAAGACAAGACATTCATTTTTAGTGAAATGTACGGTAAAAGAATTATCACAAATTTGTGAAATACTGAGTAAATTGTTTTCCAATTCAATTATGTAATTCACTTTCTCGAACGAAATTACTCCATTCGTCAATGTTCCTTGACCGACAATCATTCCTCCTTGGTTTCCTGCAAAACCCACGTAACCTCCGTTGATTGATTTAACGTCGTAAAGCAGTGCCAACATCCCCGTCATGTGTCTTGAGGCCCCGTTATCCATGATCCGTTTTGAAATGATCGACCTGGGCAGCCCCTGCAAACATCATAGCAAATTCATTCAAACAATGAACTCCATGACTTCTTAACTGCTGAAACACTCCCAAACACTACATCACATGTCACACCCCGACCACGTATATCATACAAGACGTGGCGGAAAACGTCGGGGAGTGTTGTAACAGAATTATTGTTTCAAATCCATGGCAAACAAAGTTATAATTTATTTATTAACATAAGAGTTTCATTGTCTTAAACAGAAATCAAAGAGTTTAGAACATAATTAAACATAGTCTAGCTTCATTTTAAGTCTCTAAGGCACAGGTCCGCCCTAGTGTCATGATCGTCATCCTACGGAAAAGCACCTGAAAACACATGTGAAAGTAGGTACGTCAGCATAAAAATGCCTGTGAGATACATAGGTTTCTGTGAAAATAGGATTCATGACTTAAGTTTAAGAAAATGTTTAGTCATGAACCTTGTAATTTGATTTGTTTTGTAAATCGCTTGAAAAACAGTAAGTCTAGATGATATGTATAGATAAGTGAATAATGTATGGTTAAATGAATAACCATGCAAAATGAGTTGTATAAAATAAACTGTATTGTAAACCAAAGTCTTGTAAAAACATGTTACTTGTGTAAAATGTATAAGTCCAAAATAAATGATTTAAATAACGCTATGATATGTAATATAATACAAACACTTATGTATAGGAAGTACCAGCGGCGTATCCACCATGATTGTATCATATTACTCACATCTCGTTACTTAAGTCACTTAAACCAACCAACAAAGTATAATGTCTATGTTTAAACCAAATGTCAAAAGTCCTTGTATAAACCATGTCAAATGTTGAAAAGTCCAAATGTAGTCAAGTAATGTGAAACAAATGTTATGTATCATACGTAAAGTATTGTCACATAAACCAAATGTAGAAATGTACAAAACAAAGTATTTTGAATATATCAAAAAGTTATGTTTTACAAAGTAGTGCATGTTACATTGATACAAACATTTATGTGGTAAGTTAACGCATACATTCAAGCCTTGAGACAGTCGGATAACCCTTTCAGTCAAGGTTATCAAAAGATATGTTTTCGGATTCAGTCATTCCTTACATCCAAACAAACCCGGGATGTCAGGAATGGGATTTGTCAAGTCCTATGGTACCACTACTTACTACCGAGCGGCGTAGCAAATGTTAATGAACGTAATAAAGACCCGTTTGTGCAAACCAAATGTCATAGCAGATGTATATATGTCATATGAAAACAATGTACTAAGTATGCTTAGTTAACATACAAAGCAGAAAAGTCATGTAAATCAATGTGCTAGCATGCTATCAGTCAACATACATAGCAGAAATGTAATGTAAAACGATGTACTAAGTACGCACACAATGGGCATACATAGCATAAAATGTAATGAAATCATGTACTATAATGTACTAACAAACATAGCAGGTATATGATGTGAAAACAGGAAAGCACGAAAGTAACAAGTAGGCACATGTGTTCCACCCCAAAACAGTTTGGAAAACAGTAAAAGAGGGGTCTATGTACTCACTTGAGATTGTTTAGTAGTCCTAAGATAACCACCAAGCAATGCTAGAGATCTCGGAATTAAACGGCACCTAATATAGGTAACTATGTTAATAAACCGGACCTAAATCGAAGGATCGGATAGAATGAGGGTTTGTAAACCAAACGAGTGTAGAGACTCGTGTCATTTGGTTTAACAAAGCCTACATACTAAATGAAACCTAACATAAATGATTACGACCCGTTTAGGTAGCTTATGCTACTTTAACGCGTCGTTCGTGTAAAACGCGATCGGACCGCCTAACTAGTCCTATGACAAGTGTTATATGCCTAAACATGTTACATAATCAGTTAAGTGACAAAATTTTAGGTTACATATGCTTAATTACCAATTATACATAAAAAGGGTATTCTGGTAATTTACCTAAGGCATATAAACTACCTATCATACAACTACTTAAACGATGTGACCATAAGGTATAACCTCGGAAGGTTATTCCCTATATACTATGGTCACCTAATGTATTTGGTCGGATCCTAATGATCGACCAAACTGGGTCGGGTTCGAAGTTATAAGCGATTTATTAGATCGCTTACCCTACGACCCTAGACAACGTGGTAATCAGTAGGCATAGTCCCAAGGGACTATAACCATCGTGATTACAATCACGTTGCGAAGTTCAAACGAACTTCGCATTGACCATAAGCTGGTCAACGCTGAAAGTCAAACAAAGTTTGACTTTCGGACTCGAAAAGCAATAAAAGAAAGAAAAGAACGAAAGAATACTTACGAAGGGTCCCCGAATGCTAATCTAGATCGAAATAACTCAGGTATGAAACAATGGTTCCAACTTAGAGTCTTTAAGATCAGATTCTAGTGATTTTGAAGCAATGGGAGGTGGGGTATTTATAGTTTTCGGGTAACCGTTAAGATCATTTCATGGAAACCGTGCTCGAATCCTACCCGTACAAGTGTTGCAAAGTTATGGTAGCCTAAAAATGGTCCTAAATCAGCTGAAAGGTCAAGTTAGAACTTGTGGTTGTGGTTAAAACAGCTAGAATATGCTGACTGCTCGTTCTTATCTGTTCTGTTAGTCTGATGCGGCCCGCTTCAAGATATGCATAAACTCAGGCGGGCCGCCTGGCCCTTCTGATCAGCATATAACTTTCAAAAATGGCAGTTTCAGCCCCTGCACGTGTTTAAGGCCATTTCCGACACTTCTAAGGCCCGTAAAGCCAACTTTAAGGCACTAAAATGATGCCTAAATATTGTGGACATGAAACACGTTAAAAAATATGTCTGATGTCAGTTCGTTTGGTCGTACGAACGCGATGTTCGCTTAATTACGACGGAATGCGCACAAGCGCGAAAAACGATCCAAATGACGCAACGAATGGATTTTTCTCATGCCAAACACTAAAATAAAATATTTTAGTGCTTACATAAATTTTTGGATGTCCAGATGTATTCAGAACGTAAGTTATGCGCGAAAGTGCAAACTTGTGCACTTTTTGACACTTTTAGTCCCTGAATGACCCAAAAGTTTATTTTAGCGCACCGAACCCCTTAAAGCCTATTTCTAAGCTATGTAAAGGATATTTAAGGTGTGTTTAACTTATGGTCATGTTCTGGAATGTTCGTTACAGTTCAAATTGGCATACTTTCGCAGTTTGTCAAGTTTAGTCCTTGTAAGCGAATTAACTTGTTTTTGACATACCAAAGCCTTCAAAACTTATTTCTAAGTTATGTAAAGGTTATTTAAGGTATGTTAAGTATATGTTGATGTTCCGGAGTATTTCTCGCATTAAACTGATTACGTTTACTCATCAGTTTGCGTATAATTCTCCAGAAAGCGATGTAGAGTTTGAAATTACCTAAAAGTCAAAACATGAAAAATGTAAAACACAACCAAACAAACATTGGAATCAAATAACATTGTTTTATTGATAATAGAATTGTTCATAGTGATTACAAGCACAGTTGTTACAGTCTCCCCTACTTGTGGAAATTTCGTCCCGAAATTTATTTAGAGGAAACTCGTGGAAAAAGATGTGGATATTTCACCTTCATTTGATCTTCGCGTTCCCAAGTAAACTCAGGTCCACTTTTAGCTTCCCAGCGAACTTTGACCAAAGGAATGCGCTTGCGTTTAAGCCACTTGACTTCACGTTCCATGATTTCCACTGGCTTCTCAACAAATTTCAGTGTTTTGCCAACACGAATTTCGTCAAGCGGTATGTGGAGGTTCTCATCAGCTAAACACCTCTTGAGATTGGATACGTGAAAAGTTGGATGAACATTTCCAAGTTCCGGAGGTAACTCAAGTCTGTAGGCTACCTTGCCGATTCTTTCGACGATCTTGAATGGTCCAACATATCTAGGTGCAAGTTTTCCTTTCTTTCCAAATCTGATCACACCTTTCCAAGGTGAGACCTTAAGTAATACTCGATCACCGACTTGAAATTCCAAGGGTTTGCGTTTTGGATCCGCGTAACTCTTTTGACGGATCATAGCTGTCTGAAGGTTATCGCGAACTTTCTTGACCTTGTCAGTTGTCTCTAAAATGAGGGCAGGTCCAGTAAGTTGAGCCTCGCCGATCTCATTCCAGCAGACTGGTGAACGACATTTTCGACCATAGAGAGCCTCGAAAGGAGCCATTTTGATGCTGGTGTGATAACTGTTGTTGTAGGAGAATTCAATCAATTTAAGATGTGAATCCCAGCTACCACCAAAATCGATCACACAAGCTCTAAGCATATCCTCCAGAGTCTGGATTGTTCTCTCAGATTGACCATCCATTTGCGGATGATAAGCTGTGCTCAGATTAAGTTGGGTCCCCATAGCAGATTGCATGGTTCTCCAAAAATGAGAAATGAAACGAGCATCTCTGTCAGAAATGATGTTCAACGGAACACCATGTCGAGCTACAATTTCATCCACATAGATTTGAGCAAGTCTGTCAGCAGGAAAATCCTCACGGATTGGCAAGAAATGTGCTGACTTAGTAAGACGATCAACGACTACCCAGATGGCATCATGACCTTTCTTTGTGCGTGGAAGTTTGGTAACAAGATCCATAGTAATGTTTTCCCATTTCCAAACTGGGATCTCTGGTTGCACCAATAAACCCGAAGGACGTTGATGTTCAGCCTTAACCTTAAGACAAGTAAGGCATTTTGATACGTATAAGGCAATGTCTTTCTTCATACCAGGCCACCAATACTGAATACGAAGATCCTTATACATCTTATCTGAGCCCGGATGAATAGAATAACGAGACTTATGGGCTTCATCCATAAGCAAGGTACGAAGATCATCCTGGCTTGGGACCCACAAACGGTCCATGAAGTAATACGATCCATTATCCTTCAGTTCCAGAGCAGGTGTTATGTGATAGGGAAATTCCTTATCCATCAAACCTTGTGAAACACAAGATTGTTGAGCCTGAGAAATGCGTGCTTGGATATCGGATCGAGCTTGAATAACAGATTGAACACGTACACAATGAAGCTTAGTACGTTCCTTACGACTCAATGCATCAGCTACGACATTCGCCTTACCAGGATGGTAGCGAATTTCGCAGTCATAGTCGTTTAAAAGCTCAACCCAACGTCGTTTCCTCATGTTGAGTTCTTTCTGATTGAAGATATGCTGGAGACTTTTGTGGTCCGTGAAAACCACACATTTTGTACCGTACAAATAATGTCTCTAGATCTTTAGAGCGAAAACAACTGCACCCAACTCAAGATCATGAGTGGTGTAGTTTTTCTCATGTATCTTCAACTGCCTTGATGCATATGCTATGACTTTGTTCCTTTGCATCAAAACACAACCAAGGCCTAATTTCGATGCATCACAATACACGACAAAATCATCATCACCCTCAGGCAATGATAGACTAGGTGCATCACAAAGCTTCTGCTTCAAGCGTTGAAAAGCTTCCTCTTGTTTGAATCCCCAATCAAAGGGTTTGTTCTTCTGAGTTAGAGCAGTTAGAGGAACTGCAATCTTTGAGAAGTTTTCAATAAAGCGGCGATAATAACCCGCTAGACCAAGAAAAGAACGAACTTCAGTAGGAGTAGTAGGCGTATCCCAATCCTTAATCGCACTGAACTTGGAGGGATCTACCTGAATACCTCGTTCGTTGATAATATGTCCTAAGAATTGAACTTCTTTAAGCCAAAATTCGCACTTGGAGAATTTGGCGACAAGTTGCTCTTTCTTCAGGAGTTCCAGAGTAAGACGAAGATGCTGCTCGTGATCAGCTCGCGTCTTAGAGTAAATCAAGATGTCGTCAATAAAAACAATGACGAACTGATCCAAATAAGGTTTGCAGACCCTATTCATTAAGTCCATGAAAACAGCAGGAGCATTAGTCAAACCGAATGGCATGACTGTGAACTCATAATGCCCATAACGAGTACGGAACGCTGTCCTGGGAATATCTTCTTCATGCACGCGAAGTTGATGATATCCAGATCGCAGATCAATCTTCGAGAAATAAGAAGCGCCCTGTAACTGATCAAAGAGGTCGTCTATGCGAGGTAGGGGATATCGATTCTTGATGGTAAGCTTGTTAAGCTCACGATAATCGATACACATCCTAAAAGATCCATCCTTCTTCTTGACAAAAAGAATGGGAGCACCCCAGGGTGAAAAGCTAGGACGGATAAAACCTTTGTCGGAGAGCTCCTGAAGCTGCTTAGCCAACTCTTGCATCTCAGACGATGCAAGACGATATGGAGCTCTGGCAATGGGATTTGCACCAGGTACGAGATCAATGCGGAACTCGACTTGGCGTGCTAGAGGTAGACCAGGTAACTCTTCAGGGAAAACTTCAGAATAATCCCGAACGACAGGAATATCTGAAATAGACTTACCCTTGCCTTTATCTTCTGTAATATGCGCTAAGAAAGCCACATAGTTCTTCCGCAGATATTTCCGAGCTTTAAAACAAGACATGAGCTTGAGACCACCAGACGGTTTCTCACCTTGAACCTGCAGGATCTCGCCTGTCGAAAGCGGCACACGAACGATCTTCTCGAAACAAACTACCTCTGCGTGATGCTTGGATAACCAATCCATACCCACAATGACGTCGAAGCTTCCAAGTTGCATAGGCGTGAGGTTGATAGGAAAAAGATGGTCGTTAAGGTTCAATTGGCAGTTGCGTAGAACAGAATCAAGAATAATGGGTTCACCACTAGCAACTTCAACTGTCAAAGGTTTACCTAGTTTCGTTCTAGACACGCGAAGCATTGGCTCAAAAGATAATGACACAAAACTCTTATCGGCACCAGAATCGAAAAGAACAGATGCAGGCTGATTATTTATAAAGAACGTACCGTTCACCACATTATCGTCCGCCTGCGCCTCTTGGGCATTCATGTTAAAGGCTCGGCCTCGAGCCGGAGCTTGATTCTGATTCTGGTTCTGGTTGGCTAGCCTTGGGCACCGGTTCCTGTAGTGGGTCAGATCCCCACAATTGTAGCACGAACCAGGAGGAAAATGAGGTCGTGCAGCTTGACCTTGTTGCTGAGCAAGAGGCTGGGCAACTTGTTGAGCTTGGTTATGAACTGCCTGGTTCTGATTGACAGGAATGCGGCAGTTGACAGCAAGATGACCAGATCTTCCGCAGTTGGTGCACTGACGACACTGGAGATGTGGTTGGTGATGGCCGTTACACCTGTTGCACAAAGGTGCATTGCCAAAATAAGGCTTCTTGGCGGTTGGTTGCGCAGGCTGATTTGGTGCAGCTTGAGCCTGTGCAGTAATGGCATAGTTTTGGGAAGCCTTTCGCTTCCTAGACCCTCTTGCGGAACCCGAATTCTTTCCCTTCTTGTTTTCACCTTTCTTACCATCCTCCTTGTCAGATGCCTGCTTCTTACCCTTGTCACCCTTTTTATGCAGCTTTCCCTTACGAACTTGCGACTCAGTCAATGTCGCTGATAACTCGATCGCCTGACGGAGTGTGGCAGGGTTACTACCAGTAAGGATGTCTTGCACTGAGTCAGGTAGGCCGTCGATGTACCTTTCGATAGCCTTGTCGAGTGGGGTAACCATAGTTGGGCAAAGCAGACTCAACTCCTCAAACCTGTCAGTATACGCCCTGTACTCACCACTATCTTGCTTCAAATTATCAAATTCCTTCTCCAAAGCTCGCTGCTCATAACGAGGACAGAATTCCCTCATCATAAGGGCTCTAAGATCAGCCCATGTCTGTGCGAGAGCAACTTCTGCACCTCGATCTCTCATAACCCCGTTCCACCATGTGAGAGCCCTCTTCTGAAACACACTCGAAGAGAACGCGCCCTTGCGATTATCCGGGCACTGCACGTGGCGAAAAGTATTCTCAATGCTCTCGAACCATTGAAGAAGCCCAGTCGCTCCTTCAGAACCACTAAACTTGAGTGGTTTAGCCTGGTTAAAATCCTTGTATTTGCATGGAGCATTGTTGTTGTTGTTGGCTTGGTGCCATTGAGCAAAGAGATTTGGAAATTAAGCAGCCATCTGCTGCGCAATAATTTCTGCCAGTTCGGCAGTTGCTATCTGTTTATCGCGTCGAGGAGGCATTCTAAAAGAGGAAACATGAAAAGAAACGAGTGAGATGATTGGATGAAGAGAATGAGATGAAACAAAATCAACAAAAGCAAAGATGGTGGTCATTCGTCCATATCACAAAGTAAACAAACGACACACAGTGACTAATCAAAGTAAATGGGTCAAAAATAATGTATCACTAAGACATGCTCGCCTATAAGTGAACACTCATCCCAAGAATTCCCAGGTAAGCACAACTGGTCTCGCGTCTGATGAGATATATACGAAGTGCTTGCCTAGACAGAAAACCCAGAATACAGGCAATCACCCTTCCAGTTTGCACGTGTTCACATTATTTAAAACCCAAAACCTTGACGAGATTTTGAAAACTCAAAAGGGTTCAAAACCATATAACAGAGGGTTCAAAACCTTACAATAGAGGGTTCAAAACCTTGTAATAATTTATTCAAAAACAGATGATTGTTTTTCATAAATCGTTTCGGAAAAATTTTGGTTCTTGTTTTGTTAATCACCTAAGGATAGGTAATGTACATGTTTTAAGATCTAAACACAAGATAACTTGTGTTAGGGTCCTAGAAAAGTTATAGTCTAGGTCAAAGCATTACTAATAACCTAATTCCCTATAACCATTGGCTCTGATACCAACTCTTCTGTCACACCCCGACCACGTATATCATACAAGACGTGGCGGAAAACGTCGGGGAGTGTTGTAACAGAATTATTGTTTCAAATCCATGGCAAACAAAGTTATAATTTATTTATTAACATAAGAGTTTCATTGTCTTAAACAGAAATCAAAGAGTTTAGAACATAATTAAACATAGTCTAGCTTCATTTTAAGTCTCTAAGGCACAGGTCCGCCCTAGTGTCATGATCGTCATCCTACGGAAAAGCACCTGAAAACACATGTGAAAGTAGGTATGTCAGCATAAAAATGCCTGTGAGATACATAGGTTTCTGTGAAAATAGGATTCATGACTTAAGTTTAAGAAAATGTTTAGTCATGAACCTTGTAATTTGATTTGTTTTGTAAATCGCTTGAAAAACAATAAGTCCAGATGATATGTATAGATAAGTGAATAATGTATGGTTAAATGAATAACCATGCAAAATGAGTTGTATAAAATAAACTGTATTGTAAACCAAAGTCTTGTAAAAACATGTTACTTGTGTAAAATGTATAAGTCCAAAATGAATGATTTAAATAACGCTATGATATGTAATATAATACAAACACTTATGTATAGGAAGTACCAGCGGCGTATCCACCATGATTGTATCATATTACTCACATCTCGTTACTTAAGTCACTTAAACCAACCAACAAAGTATAATGTCTATGTTTAAACCAATTGTCAAAAGTCCTTGTATAAACCATGTCAAATGTTGAAAAGTCCAAATGTAGTCAAGTAATGTGAAACAAATGTTATGTATCATACGTAAAGTATTGTCACATAAACCAAATGTAGAAATGTACAAAACAAAGTATTTTGAATATATCAAAAAGTTATGTTTTGCAAAGTAGTGCATGTTACATTGATACAAACATTTATGTGGTAAGTTAACGCATACATTCAAGCCTTGAGACAGTCGGATAACCCTTTCAGTCAAGGTTATCAAAAGATATGTTTTCGGATTCAGTCATTCCTTACATCCAAACAAACCCGGGATGTCAGGAATGGGATTTGCCAAGTCCTATGGTACCACTACTTACTACCGAGCGGCATAGCAAATGTTAATGAACGTAATAAAGACCCGTTTGTGCAAACCAAATGTCATAGCAGTTGTATACATGTCATATGAAAACAATGTACTAAGTATGCTTAGTTAACATACAAAGCAGAAAAGTCATGTAAATCAATGTGCTAGCATGCTATCAGTCAACATACATAGCAGAAATGTAATGTAAAACGATGTACTAAGTACGCACACAATGGGCATACATAGCATAAAATGTAATGAAATCATGTACTATAATGTACTAACAAACATAGCAGGTATATGATGTGAAAACAGGAAAGCACGAAAGTAACAAGTAGGCACATGTGTTCCACCCCAAAACAGTTTGGAAAACAGTAAAAGAGGGGTCTATGTACTCACTTGAGATTGTTCAGTAGTCCTAAGATAACCACCAAGCAATGCTAGAGATCTCGGAATTAAACGGCACCTAATATAGGTAACTATGTTAATAAACCGGACCTAAATCGGAGGATCGGATAGAATGAGGGTTTGTAAACCAAACGAGTGTAGAGACTCGTGTCATTTGGTTTAACAAAGCCTACATACTAAATGAAACCTAACATAAATGATTACGACCCATTACGACCCGTTTAGGTAGCTTATGCTACTTTAACGCGTCGTTCGCGTAAAACGCGATCGGACCGCCTAACTAGTCCTATGACAAGTGTTATATGCCTAAACATGTTACATAATCAGTTATGTGACAAAATTTTAGGTTACATGTGCTTAATTACCAATTATACATAAAAAGGGTATTCTGGTAATTTACCTAAGGCATATAAACTACCTATCATACAACTACTTAAACGATGTGACCATAAGGTATAACCTCGGAAGGTTATTCCCTATATACTATGGTCACCTAATGTATTTGGTCGGATCCTAATGATCGACCAAACTGGGTCGGGTTCGAAGGTATAAGCGATTTATTAGATCGCTTACCCTACGACCCTAGACAACGTGGTAATCAGTAGGCATAGTCCCAAGGGACTATAACCATCGTGATTACAATCACGTTGCGAAGTTCAAACGAACTTCGCATTGACCATAAGCTGGTCAACGCTGAAAGTCAAACAAAGTTTGACTTTCGGACTCGAAAAGCAATAAAAGAAAGAAAAGAACGAAAGAATACTTACGAAGGGTCCCCGAATGCTAATCTAGATCGAAATAACTCAGGTATGAAACAATGGTTCCAACTTAGAGTCTTTAAGATCAGATTCTAGTGATTTTGAAGCAATGGGGGGGTGGGGTATTTATAGTTTTCGGGTAACCGTTAAGATCATTTCATGGAAACCGTGCTCGAATCCTACCCGTACAAGTGTTGCAAAGTTATGGTAGCCTAAAAATGGTCCTAAATCAGCTGAAAGGTCAAGTTAGAACTTGTGGTTGTGGTTAAAACAGCTGGAATATGCTGACTGCTCGTTCTTATCTGTTCTGTTAGTCTGATGCGGCCCGCTTCAGGATATGCATAAACTCAGGCGGGCCGCCTGGCCCTTCTGATCAGCATATAACTTTCAAAAATGGCAGTTTCAGCCCCTGCACGTGTTTAAGGCCATTTCCGACACTTCTTAGGCCCGTAAAGCCAACTTTAAGGCCCTAAAATGTTGCCTAAACATTGTGGACATGAAACATGTTCAAAAATATGTCTGATGTCAGTTCATTTGGTCGTACGAACGCGATGTTCGCTTAATTACGACGGAATGCGCACAAGCGCGAAAAACGATCCAAATGACGCAACGAATGGATTTTTCTCATGCCAAACACTAAAATAAAATATTTTAGTGCTTACATAAATTTTTGGATGTCCAGATGTATTCAGAACGTAAGTTATGCGCGAAAGTGCAAACTTGTGCACTTTTTGACACTTTTAGTCCCTGAATGACCCAAAAGTTTATTTTAGCGCACCGAACCCCTTAAAGCCTATTTCTAAGCTATGTAAAGGATATTTTAGGTGTGTTTAACTTATGGTCATGTTCCGGAATGTTCGTTACAGTTCAAATTGGCATACTTTCACAGTTTGTCAAGTTTAGTCCCTGTAAGCGAATTAACTTGTTTTTGACATACCAAAGCCTTCAAAACTTATTTCTAAGTTATGTAAAGGTTATTTAAGGTATGTTAAGTATATGTTGATGTTCCGGAGTATTTCTCGCATTAAACTGATTACGTTTACTCATCAGTTTGCGTATAATTCTCCAGAAAGCGATGTAGAGTTTGAAATTACCTAAAAGTCAAAACATGAAAAATGTAAAACACAACCAAACAAACATTGGAATCAAATAACATTGTTTTATTGATAATAGAACTGTTCATAGTGATTACAAGCACAGTTGTTACATCACACTTCTCATCAATCTTAGGAAAGTTAAACGTGACATTCGAAACATCAGTTTTTACTTTTGATTTTACTTCATTTGTGATCGGGGGAAACTCTGCAAGAAACTTATCAAGCTCAAATTCAAATTCATGATTATCATTAGCAACCACTTTTGATTCATAAAATTCCTTTACCCCTTTGACTTTTCTGTCAACCATTTTTCCAAAAATATTTAGAACATTCGGATTAAAGACTTTTGAATCAAACTTTAACTAATTCTCCATTTTCTTCACCTCAACTGATTGTTTTGGTTTAACAAATCTGATGAAAGCAAGGATAGTGGTCATTTGTTTGTTACTACAAAGCAACAACCGACACACAGTGACTAACCAAAGTAAATGGATCAAAAATAATGTATCGCGAAGACATGCTCGCCTATAAGTGAACACTCATCCCAACAATTCCCAGGTAAGCACAACTGGTCTCGCGCCTGATGAGATATATACGAAGTGCTTGCCTAGACAGAAAACCCAGAATACAGGCATTCACCCTTCCAGTTTGCACGTGTTCACATTATTTAAAACCCAAAACCTTGATGAGATTTTGAAAACTCAAAGGGGTTCAAAACCATATAACAGAGGGTTCAAAACCTTACAATAGAGGGTTCAAAACCTAGTAATCAATCATCCTAGAACAGATGATTAGTTTTCAAAGCGGTTTTGAATTTTATGTTCTTGTTGTGGTCGTCGCCTAAGGATAGGTGACAGTATTGTTTTATAACTAAACGCAAGTAAACTCGCGTTAGGGTCCTAAGAAGGTTATAGACTAGGTCAAAGCATTACTAATAACCTAATTCCCTATAACCATTGGCTCTGATACCAACTTTTCTGTCACACCCCGACCTCGTAGAACAACAAAGCGCGGCGGAAACATCGAGGCGCGTTGCAACAGAATCATTGTTTCATAACCATGGATACCAAAAAGTGTTTCGTTTTATTAAACATTGAATAATTACATCGTCTGGAAATCTAAATACACAATTTAAACATAGTCTATCATTGTTATTGAGTCACTAAGGCCTTGTCCAGTCCTATGTGAGCATGCATCATATCAATCGATATCTTTCAACAATACCTGAAACACATGTGAAAACGAGGTCAGCAAAGAAATGCTGGCGAGTACATAGGTTTTGTGAAAATAAGATTCATGACTTCTGTTTAAGAAAATGTTTAGTCATGAACCTTGTAATTTGCTTTGTCTTTGTAAATCATTTGAAAAATAATAAGTTCAGATGATATGTATAAATAAGAGAATAATGCATGATTAAATGAATAACCATGTAAAATGAGTTTGTATAAGTTAAGTTGTTTGTACAACAATGTATTGTGAAAAGTATGTTATTTGTATAAAATGTTATATGTTTAAATTGAAATGATTCAAATAACGCTACGACATGTAATACCATACAAACACTTATATATAGGAAGTACCAGCGGCGTATCCACCATGCTTGTATCATATTACACACGCCTCGTTACTTAATCTCTTACTCAAACCAAACCAACAATGTAAGATGTCTATGTTTAAACCAATTGCCAAATGTATTGAATAATATATCAAAATGTTCATGTTAAGATGTAAATCATGTTATGTATAACCAATGTCAAAAGTGTTTGTGTCAAATGTAAACCATGTAATGTGTAACCAAAATGATATGTATGGCTAGTGAAATGCATCAACTAAACCATAGGTGAAACGCACAAAACAAAGTATTGAAGTAAAACTTGGTTTAAATCAATACTATGTTTCGTGGAAATGCATGATCAAATGTAAATCATGTCCAAATGTTTACCCAATCGTTAAAACATTTTGTGAAATCGTTCAAATCGTTCTTGTTGTTTTAATCGTTCAAATCGTTCTTGTTTTAATTGTGAAACTACTTTATGGTCGATTTTCTAATAACATTCAAACCTTCTTGACTCGTTCATCGTTCCAACTCGTTCTCATTCTTAACAAACCCTTACCAAAGGGTAAATTAATAATTACAGATTCAGTCGTTACCCAAAATACCCACACATAACCATGGGTATAGAGAATAACGAGATTTGTCAGATCCTATGGTACCATAACCTAATACTGGTCGGCTTGATCATTGCTAATGAATGTCATTGGTTATGTAACTACAACCAACAAGTTTATTCACTTTATTGAAATCGTTCTTGAAACCATTGTAATTGTTTTTGAAACCATTGTAATCGTTCTTGAAATCATTGTTAAAACATTTAGCACATATGAGTCACCCCAAAACAGTTGAAAACAGTAAAAGAGGGGAATAATGTACTCGCCTGAGAATGCTTAGAGGTCTTGAACAACAACCAAACAAAGCTAGAGGGAGCACGGAATCAGTCGGCAATCTAAAACTATATAAATAAACCGGACTTAAATCGGGAGATCGGATAGGATGAGGCTTGGTAAACCAAATGAGTATTGGAACTCATATGATATGGTTTAACAAGGCCTACATACTACATTGAGACTAACCTAAGTGCTTACGACCCATTACGACCCGTTTAGGTAGCTTATGCTACTTTAACGCGTCGTTCGCGTGAAACGCGTTCGGACCGCCTAACTAGTCCTGTGACAAGTGTTATATGCCTAAACATGTTACATAATCAGTTATGTGACAAAAGTTTAGGTTACATATGCTTAATTACCAATTATACATGAAAAGGGTATTCTGGTAATTTACCTAAGGCATATAAACTACCTATCATACAACTACTTAAACGATGTGACCATAAGGTATAACCTCAGAAGGTTATTCCCTATATACTATGGTCACCTAATGTATTTGGTCGGATCCTAATGATCGACCAAACTAGGTCGGGTTCGAAGGTATAAGCGATTTATTAGATCGCTTACCCTTACGACCCTAGACAAGCACAAAACTAAAAGTGACGAGCTAAGCATGTTAAAACATGCTTACCTAAGTTTGAAAATAAGTTTGGTATCAAAACAAACGGTTTTGATACCTAAGAGTAGTTTGGTTACAAAATACGCACGAATGCGCATTTTGACCGAAACTACGGCTCGCCACTAAGCCTAGACAACGTGGTAATCAGTAGGCATAGTCACAAGGGACTATAACCATAGTGATTACGCTAACGTTGCGAAGTTCAAACGAACTTCGCATTGACCATAAGCTGGTCAACCCTGAAAGTCAAACAAAGTTTGACTTTCGGACTCGAAAAGCAATAAAAGAACGAAGGAACACTTACAAAGGGTCCCCGAATGCTAATCTAGATCAAAATAACTCAGGTATGAAACAATGGTTCCAACTTAGAGTCTTTAAGATCAGATTCTAGTGATTTTAACAATGGAAGGCATGGGGTATTTATAGTTTTCGGTTAACCGTTAAGATCGTTTCTTGGAGAACGTGCTTCGATCTTGGCCATACACTTGCACCCATGGTATTGTAATACCATGGGCACCTTAAACCAGCCCATAGTATTGATTAACAACATGTGCACAAATGAATTTGACCAGATCCAATGTTTCTGTATTTTTTGCTGTCTGACCTTAGCTTACGGACCTCAAAGCTGACAATGTTGAGGTCCGTAAGGTAACAACTTTGGCAGAATTACCATTTTAGTCCCTGCAGCCCAGAAACTTGTATTTTGATGCATATTTGACACTTTTAAGCCCCGTTAACCTTATTTCAAAGCTATAAAATGAAGTTAAAGTATAGGGAACTTAAAATGTGCTCAAAAATATGTCGGATGTCGGTTCGTTTGGTCGTACGATCGCGATGTTCGGTTAATTACGACGGAATGCGCATAAGCGCGAAAAACGATCCAAATGACGCGACGAATGGATTTTTCTTATGCCGAACACTAAAATAAAATGTTTTAGTGCTTACATAAATTTTTGGATCTCCGGATGTATTCAGAACGTAAGTTATGCGCGAAAATGCAAACTTGTGCACTTTTTGACACTTTTAGTCCCTGAATGAGCCAAAAGTTTATTTTAGCACACCGAACCCCTCAAAGCCTATTTCTAAGCTATATAAAGGATATTTAAGGTGTGTTTAACTTATGGTCATGTTCCGGAATGTCTGTTACAGTTCAAATTGGCATACTTTCGCAGTTTGTCAACTTTAGTCCCTGTAAGCGATTTAACTTGATTTTGCCATACCAAAGCCTTCAAAACTTATTTCTAAGTTATGTAAAGGTTATTTAAGGTATGTTAAGCCTATTTCACTATTCCGGAGTGTTCGTTGCATTAAACTGGTTATATCTACGCATCAGTGCGCGTATAACCTTCCAGAAAGTGATTTAAAGCTTGAAATCGAACAAGAATTGATAATGTGTAAAGGATGCACATATTCATACAAATCCCAAGTATGAAATGAAATATTTCATTGATACATTATTTGTTTGATGGCCGTGGAGGCACAGGTGTTACAGTCTCCCCTACTTTAGGAAATTTCGTCCCGAAATTTATTTAGAGGAAACTTGTGAGAGTTTAAAACATGAAGTTGAAAAGATCGAACAATATTGGTTAGGGTTCTGAACTTCTAGTAACCTTAATAACATTATGCTTGCAATGTAAGAGGGACACTTATATACAAGTATATGAAGCGTCATTGGTGCGTCCACCATACCTTCATTACATCGTTCTCATTTTGTTATTGTTGTCGCTATCGGTTCTTACACATAATAAATCTTACTGGGTTTCTGTGCACTAAATTTCATAATTATGTACGCGTCCATAATTAGACAATTCCTTGCATAGTTCACACAGTTTATTTTATAATGTGTAAGGGAAAACCAAATGAACAAACCTGTGATGAGTGTGACTAGACCACCATAGAGTCCTTTTAATTAAATCAATAAATGATCTAAATAGACTATCAAGGAGTCTGTTCAGCTACATCACTAGATGTCGTTCTTTAACCAAATTGTGAATCAATCTTTTTTACTAGACCACTAAAGGGTCTCTTATGAATCATGGAGTAGTACTATATAATCCAAGGGTCTTAACTGTTACATAGAAGCCCATTAAGGATTTAAGGTAGTACCTTTTTGAATATACTACTATGAATCCCTTATATATATATTTAAAAGATTCTATGAGGATTTTGAAAATCGGATCACACAAAAACATAAAGGAGAACACATAACACGTAATCACATAATCACATAATCGTTTAATTTGTTATCTTTGGACACGGGTATTTAAAGCATACTGGGAACCAAATCCTTAATTGCAGCAATTTGGATGGATCCACAAGAATACCCTGCTTGTTGACTACATGACCCAAAAAAAACTGAACTTCTTTAAGCCAAAATTTCCTCTTGGAGGATTTAGCGAAAAGTTTGTTCCTTCTTTAGGGGTTCCAATGTCAACGAAGGTGTTGATCGTGATCGGCTCGGGATATGAATAGATCAAGATGTCATTAACAACAATGACGAACTGATCCAAATAAGGCTTGCAGACTCTATTTATTAAGTCCTTGAAGATGGCTGGAGCATTTGTCAACCCAAAAGGCATGACTGTAAACTCGTAATGGCCATACTTCGTGTAGAAAACTGTTTTGGGAATATCTTCTTCGAGAATACAAAGTTGATGATACCCAAAACGCAAATCGATCTTGGAAAAGCATGAAACGCTATGCAGTTGATAGGAGAAATCGTTGATTTAAGGTAGGGGATATCGATTCTTGATGGTAAGCTTACTAGGCTTACGTTAATCGATATACATTCGAAAAGATCCATTTTTCTTTTCACAAAGAGGACAGGAGTTTCTCCAAGGTGAAAATTTCGGACGGATGAATCCTTTATCAGACAACTCTTGAAGCTGTTTTGATAATTCTTGCATCTCGAACGGTGCAAGACGATAAGATACTTCAGATTTAAAAGAAACAAGTGTTTGAGGTTCTTAGGGAGATCACAAGTGATCATAAAAATGACAGAACCACACGAGTAGTTTTGTCTTTGTGTTGACATCATAAGGTTGGATCAAACATTCATACAATTGCATTAGTTAAAAAAATAAAACCACAAATTTTTATTTATATAACAACCGCATTGTCTTTAAATGTTACAAGATAACAACCAGAGGAAATACAAAATGCTAATTGTTCACTCCTTCATCATTGAGTGCCTCATTGATGTTAAACACTCGACCACGTGCTGGATTCACATTGACGTTGACGTTCGCATTTGGGTTTGCGTTAGCATTTGCATTCACCAGTCTCGGACAGTTGTGGCGGAAGTGACCAATCTCTCCACAGTTGAATCATGACCCCAGTGGGAATCTCGCAGCATTCCCTTGAACCGGAGCTTGAACCTGAGCAGCCTGGTTTTGTCCCAAACGACAAACATTGGCCAAATGCCCAAGTTTACCACACGTCGTGCACTGCCAGCAAGCTTGTTGTACCGCGTGATGACCGTTGCAGCGTGCACAATTAGGTGCGGTACCTGCATATGCTTTCTTTGCAGGTGGCTGAGCTGGTGGGTTCCGCGGGTTATGAGCAGTCTGTGCTGTAACAGCAAAGTTCTGAACACCCTTTCGCTTTCTTGATTTCTTTGACATCTCACCTTCCTTACCCTTCTTGTTTTGACCTTTCTTGCTATCCTCCTTGTCAGACCCCTGCTTCTTACCCTTGTCACCCTTTCTGTGTAACTTATTCTTCCGAATCTGCGACTCAGTCAATGTCGCAGCTAACTCAATCGCCTGACGGAGTGTGGTAGGGCTACTACCAGTAAGGATGTCTTGTACCGAGTCAGGTAGGCCGTAGATGTACCTTTCGATAGCCTTGTCGAGTGGGGTAACCATTGTCGGGCAAAGCAGACTCAACTCCTCAAACCTATCAGTATACGCCCTGTGCTCACCACTATCTTGCTTCAACTCATCAAATTCCTTCTCCAAAGCTCACTGCTCATGACGAGGACAGAATTCCCTCATCATAAGGGCCCTAAGTTCAGCCCATGTCTGTGCTAGAGCAACTTCTGCACCACGATCCCTCATAACCCCGTTCCACCATGTGAGAGCCCTCTTCTGAAACACACTCGAAGAAAACTCGACCTTGCGATTGTCAGGACACTGCACGTGGCGGAAAGTATTCTCAATGCTCTCGAACCATTGAAGAAGCCCAGTCGCTCCTTCAGAACCACTAAACTTGAGTGGTTTAGCCTGGTTAAAATCTTTGTATTTGCATGGAACATTGTTGTTGTTGTTGGCTTGGTTCCATTGAGCAAAGAGGTTTGGGAATTGAGCAGCCATTTGCTGCGCAATGATTTCTGCCAATTCGGCAGTCGCTATCTGGCTTTCGCGTCGAGGAGGCATTCTAAAAGAGGAAACATGAAAGGAAACGAGTGAGAGAATTAGACGAAAAGTATGAGATGAAACAAATCTGATGAAAGCAAGGATAGTGGTCATTTGTTTGTTACTACAAAGCAACAACCGACACACAGTGACTAACCAAAGTAAATGGATCAAAAATAATGTATCGCGAAGACATGCTCGCCTATAAGTGAACACTCATCCCAAGAATTCCCAGGTAAGCACAACTGGTCTCGCGCCTGATGAGATATATACGAAGTGCTTGCCTAGACAGAAAACCCAGAATACAGGCATTCACCCTTCCAGTTTGCACGTGTTCACATTATTTAAAACCCAAAACCTTGACGAGATTTTGAAAACTCAAAGGGGTTCAAAACCATATAACAGAGGGTTCAAAACCTTACAATAGAGGGTTCAAAACCTAGTAATCAATCATCCTAGAACAGATGATTAGTTTTCAAAGCGGTTTTGAATTTTATGTTCTTGTTGTGGTCGTCACCTAAGGATAGGTGACGGTATTGTTTTATAACTAAACGCAAGTAAACTCGCGTTAGGGTCCTAAGAAGGTTATAGACTAGGTCAAAGCATTACTAATAACCTAATTCCCTATAACCATTTGCTCTGATACCAACTTTTCTGTCACACCCCGACCTCGTAGAACAACAAAGCGCGGCGGAAACATCGAGGCGCGTTGCAACAGAATCATTGTTTCATAACCATGGATACCAAAAAGTGTTTCGTTTTATTAAACATTGATTAATTACATCGTCTGGAAATCTAAATACACAATTTAAACATAGTCTATCATTGTTATTGAGTCACTAAGGCCTTGTCCAGTCCTATGTGAGCATGCATCCTATCAATCGATATCTTTCAACAATACCTGAAACACATGTGAAAACGAGGTCAGCAAAGAAATGCTGGCGAGTACATAGGTTTTGTGAAAATAAGATTCATGACTTCTGTTTAAGAAAATGTTTAGTCATGAACCTTGTAATTTGCTTTGTCTTTGTAAATCATTTGAAAAATAATAAGTTCAGATGATATGTATAAATAAGAGAATAATGCATGATTAAATGAATAACCATGTAAAATGAGTTTGTATAAGTTAAGTTGTTTGTACAACAATGTATTGTGAAAAGTATGTTATTTGTATAAAATGTTATATGTTTAAATTGAAATGATTCAAATAACGCTACGACATGTAATACCATACAAACACTTATATATAGGAAGTACCAGCGGTGTATCCACCATGCTTGTATCATATTACACACGCCTCGTTACTTAATCTCTTACTCAAACCAAACCAACAATGTAAGATGTCTATGTTTAAACCAATTGCCAAATGTATTGAATAATATATCAAAATGTTCATGTCAAGATGTAAATCATGTTATGTATAACCAATGTCAAAAGTGTTTGTGTCAAATGTAAACCATGTAATGTGTAACCAAAATGATATGTATGGCTAGTGAAATGCATCAACTAAACCATAGGTGAAACGCACAAAACAAAGTATTGAAGTAAAACTTGGTTTAAATCAATACTATGTTTCGTGGAAATGCATGATCAAATGTAAATCATGTCCAAATGTTTACCCAATCGTTAAAACATTTTGTGAAATCGTTCAAATCGTTCTTGTTGTTTTAATCGTTCAAATCGTTCTTGTTTTAATTGTGAAACTACTTTATGGTCGATTTTCTAATAACATTCAAACCTTCTTGACTCGTTCATCATTCCAACTCGTTCTCGTTCTTAACAAACCCTTACCAAAGGGTAAATTAATAATTACAGATTCAGTCGTTACCCAAAATACCCACACATAACCATGGGTATAGAGAATAACGGGATTTGTCAGAGCCTATGGTACCATAACCTAATACTGGTCGGCTTGATCATTGCTAATGAATGTCATTGGTTATGTAACTACAACCAACAAGTTTATTCACTTTATTGAAATCGTTCTTGAAACCATTGTAATTGTTTTTGAAACCATTGTAATCGTTCTTGAAATCATTGTTAAAACATTTAGCACATATGAGTCACCCCAAAACAGTTGAAAACAGTAAAAGAGGGGAATAATGTACTCGCCTGAGAATGCTTAGAGGTCTTGAACAACAACCAAACAAAGCTAGAGGGAGCACAGAATCAGTCGGCAATCTAAAACTATATAAATAAACCAGACTTAAATCGGGAGATCGGATAGGATGAGGCTTGGTAAACCAAATGAGTATTGGAACTCATATGATATGGTTTAACAAGGCCTACATACTACATTGAGACTAACCTAAGTGCTTACGACCCATTACGACCCGTTTAGGTAGCTTATGCTACTTTAACGCGTCGTTCGCGGGAAACGCGTTCGGACCGCCTAACTAGTCCTATGACAAGTGTTATATGCCTAAACATGTTACATAATCAGTTATGTGACAAAAGTTTAGGTTACATATGCTTAATTACCAATTATACATGAAAAGGGTATTTTGGTAATTTACCTAAGGCATATAAACTACCTATCATACAACTACTTAAACGATGTGACCATAAGGTATAACCTCGGAAGGTTATTCCCTATATACTATGGTCACCTAATGTATTTGGTCGGATCCTAATGATCGACCAAACTGGGTCGGGTTCGAAGGTATAAGCGATTTATTAGATCGCTTACCCTTACGACCCTAGACAAGCACAAAACTAAAAGTGACGAGCTAAGCATGTTAAAACATGCTTAACTAAGTTTGAAAATAAGTTTGGTATCAAAACAAACGGTTTTGATACCTAAGAGTAGTTTGGTTACAAAATACGCACGAATGCGCATTTTGACCGAAACTACGGCTCGCCACTAAGCCTAGACAACGTGGTAATCAGTAGGCATAGTCACAAGGGACTATAACCATCGTGATTACGCTCACGTTGCGAAGTTCAAATGAACTTCGCATTGACCATAAGCTGGTCAACGCTGAAAGTCAAACAAAGTTTGACTTTCGGACTCGAAAAGCAATAAAAGAACGAAGGAACACTTACAAAGGGTCCACGAATGCTAATCTAGATCAAAATAACTCAGGTATGAAACAATGGTTCCAACTTAGAGTCTTTAAGATCAGATTCTAGTGATTTTAACAATGGAAGGCATGGGGTATTTATAGTTTTCGGTTAACCGTTAAGATCGTTTCTTGGAGAACGTGCTTCGATCTTGGCCATACACTTGCACCCATGGTATTGTAATACCATGGGCACCTTAAACCAGCCCATAGTATTGATTAACAACATGTGCACAAATGAATTTGACCAGATCCAATGTTTCTGCGTTTTTTGCTGTCTGACCTTAGCTTACGGACCTCAAAGCTGACAATGTTGAGGTCCGTAAGGTAACAACTTTGGCAGAATTACCATTTTAGTCCCTGCAGCCCAGAAACTTGTATTTTGATGCATATTTGACACTTTTAAGCCCCGTTAACCTTATTTCAAAGCTATAAAATGAAGTTAAAGTATAGGGAACTTAAAATGTGCTCAAAAATATGTCGGATGTCGGTTCGTTTGGTCGTACGATCGCGATGTTCGGTTAATTACGACGGAATGCGCATAAGCGCGAAAAACGATCCAAATGACGCGACGAATGGATTTTTCTTATGCCGAACACTAAAATAAAATGTTTTAGTGCTTACATAAATTTTTGGATCTCCGGATGTATTCAGAACGTAAGTTATGCTCGAAAATGCAAACTTGTGCACTTTTTGACACTTTTAGTCCCTGAATGAGCCAAAAGTTTATTTTAGCACACCGAGCCCCTCAAAGCCTATTTATAAGCTATATAAAGGATATTTAAGGTGTGTTTAACTTATGGTCATGTTTCGGAATGTCTGTTACAGTTCAAATTGGCATACTTTCGCAGTTTGTCAACTTTAGTCCCTGTAAGCGATTTAACTTGATTTTGCCATACCAAAGCCTTCAAAACTTATTTCTAAGTTATGTAAAGGTTATTTAAGGTATGTTAAGCCTATTTCACTATTCCGGAGTGTTCGTTGCATTAAACTGGTTATATCTACGCATCAGTGCGCGTATAACCTTCCAGAAAGTGATTTAAAGCTTGAAATCGAACAAGAATTGATAATGTGTAAAGGATGCACATATTCATACAAATCCCAAGTATGAAATGAAATATTTCATTGATACAGTATTTGTTTGATGGCCGTGGAGGCACAGGTGTTACAGAAGGTAACTGATCGTACCGGTGTTTGGTGGGGGCTGAACTCGCCGGAGAAGACGATGATGATGGCTGGTTCGTCGTAGATTTTCGAGGGAGGGAGGAAGACTTGCGATGGGGGGTCTACTGCCGTAAAAGCTTGGGGAAGGTAGGGTTTGTGAGAGGTCTACTGTCGTATTGTTCGAGATTGCATGCTATGCAACATATTAAATAAAAGACTTCATGATGTCGGTTAGTGAAGTGGGCCGCACACAAGGGTTTTGGGCTGGGGGGTGGATCGAGAAGCATAAGGGAGGGGATTGGGCTGTTCAGTTTTGAGGTCGGCAGCCATGTGTTATATATGTTAGCATAAATACATATTTTATTTTATTTTATTTTATTTTTTTATTTTTTTTTAAAACAACCCATAATAAGTTTAGAGTTAACCAACATTAATATAATATACATATACATTCAACAACTTATGGCTCGACGGTTCGGGTCGGTTTAGTACGACAAGAATAAAATAAAAATCAATTCATCAAATAATCGATGCGCATGATTTGATTTATAAAAGTGAAACAAACGGTTGTATCTTGAAGTTATGGGTTGTCACATCATCCCCAAGTTGAAGGAAATTTCGTCCCGAAATTTAGCACGTAGTCACTGAGGAAGCTAGTTAGGTTGCGTGGTTTCCTGGTTTTTCCTGGGGCGTCACATCATCCCCCCGTTGGTTTGGAATTTCGTCCCGAAATTACGCCGTAGCTTCATCCACAGCAGTGGTTTCATTGTTCTCGAACAATTGGGGATATTTGTGTTTCATTTGGTCTTCTCGTTCCCAGGTAAACTCTGGGCCACGACGGGAGTTCCAACGAACTCGAAAAATAGGTATTCTGGTACGCTTGAGAACCTTAACGTCTCGGTCTGTAATCTCTTCAGGTTCCTCAACGAATCGCAACTAATCGTCGATAGTGAGTTCCTTGAGAGGAACTATGAGGGTCTCATCTGACAGACACTTCTTCAGATTCGACACATGGAATACGTTGTGAACTCCGCTGAGTTCTTCAGGTAGATTCAGTTTGTAGGCCACCTTGCCAATTTTCTCAATGATTTCGAAAGGTCCGACGTATTGTGGGTTGAGTTTGCCTTGTTTACCAAAACGAACTACACCTTTCCAAGGTGAGATTTTTAGTAGCACTCGATCCCCAACCTGGAACTCGAGTGGTTTCCTGCGCTTATCGGCGTAGCTTTTCTGTCAGACACGAGTTACCGACATTCGCTGTCGTATCTGAGCAATCTTCTCTATTGCGTCTACGACGAGTTCTGGGCCAGTGATTCGGCTGTCATCAACCTCTGCCCAACGAAGTGGTGATCGGCACTTCCGTCCGTACAATGCCGTGAATGGAGCAGCCTGGATGCTGGTGTGGTAACTGTGGTTATACGAAAACTCCACTAAAGGTAGATGCCGCTTCCAGCCGTTACCAAAGTCGATTACAGATGCTCGAAGCATGTCTTCAAGAGTTTGGATGGTGCGTTCAGTCTGCCCATCCGTCTGTGGATGATATGCCGTGCTCATGTCTAGATGTGAGCCAAAGGATTTGTGCATCACTTGCTACAAATCAGATGCAAATCGTGGGTCATGATCAGAGATAATGGAGGTTGGCACCCCGTGCCTAGCAACCACTTCTTTCAGGTAGATTGACTGCAAGAGTAGAAAAAAAACTTATCCGTTTCCTTGATGGCTAGAAAGTGTGCTGGTTACGTGAGACAATCAACGATCATCCAGGTGATATTGTTTCCGTTTCGAGTTGTGAGAGGCTAGCGACCAATTCCATGGCAGTCTGTTTTCGCTTTCCATAAAGGTGTTTCTGGTTGCTAACACTTCACCTTGACTTTCTCACTAGTCAAACATCAATAATAAGTGCTAGCATAGCAGGGTAATCCTTCTCTGGACACTTCCGGGCTTTCATTGCAGAATTGACACTAACCTTTGCACAATTCCGATACTTTGAAACAGATGACGATTCTCCACTTGGGAGAGGGATACACAAAGTTTTCTTCTCACTGGGTATATCTGCGCGATGCATGGATTACCATTCCATTCTAACTACTGCTTCAAACCATCGAGGATAGCAGAAAGAAGATCGATGTCGAACGCTTGTCCCACAAGGTCAAGTTTGCATCCCAACTAACATGTGAAATTTCAATTATCTTGCCATCAGCTGATCCCACAACAGGTTCAAATTCAAAGAGCATCAGGGTCAAACAGAACAGAGACGAAGCGATTAGCTACTCATACTAGCTACCATGTTGCTAAAGTCCTGGCGTCGCCCACGCCAATTCCAAATGCCCTTCCATGAGCATTATTTCTAGTGTTGTTGTTTTCATTACAAGGATTTCAAGTACTGTCGTTGTTCCTTTGGTCGTTGTCTTCTTAACTTATTCACGGCCAACCCATGTTGTAGGCACCTTTATTTCCTTACTGTAGGCTATCATTTCAAGTACCTTGATGTTGCCGTGATCGTTGCCTCCAATGCTATTGTTTGAAACGGAGCTCTACGATTCTTCACCATCAAGGTCCATCTTTTCACATTCTGAGCCACGTCCTAAAGTGCTACTCACTGTGCTGGCAGTCACACATTCCCCGTTATAGTCGATTGTCATTGCTGGGGTCCTGATTGTTTCGTAAGAGTTGACTCCCATGAGTCGCTGACATGGGTTTAGGATTCGATTGAAGCCACTTCGCTGGTGCTCGTTGCCGGTAGCCAGGGTCGTCAAAGTACTGAGGTTGGTAAAGTACTACGCTCAACCTCCTGTCCATCGATGTTGCAAGTCGTTCGAGTAATACACAGTATGTGCGGGAGTGTTGCAGAAGTGATCACACTTCGGGATCTAAGACGTCAATACGTGAGTTCCAGCAAACGAAGAGGAGTGAGAAAGGTATCGAGCAATCATTCGACGCTGCGACATCCAACTCAGGGACGTTCGTATAAGCACCTAACATTCTACACCGTTTGCTAAGTGTTCACATGGGTGTTCAGATAATACTCGATAGCATCGAGATTTGAAAGGATCTAGAGGTGATTGAAAAGTTCACGTTCGAGTAGGGGACCATTACTGCTATGACCCCTATAGGTTTGTTATGTTTCACATCGATCAAATAATGAAACGGAACCCCTTTTCCACTTGTTAAGGCTCACTGGGACTCGCATGCACCCCACATTATTATTATGTGTGCACCCACAATAATATTGTGATTTGCATGCTTATCTCAACTCCTCTTAACTCATGTCGAATGGTTCCTCAAACTCAAGTAGCAACCAAAGAGCATCACGAAACGTAAGTCACGAAGGTTTAGGGAAATACCACCCTATCAGGCACATAACACAGGCAACTAATACAGGAATTCATACTGTTGTGCTAAACATGCAATCACATGCGATATCATATGTAAGTGTTCACTAGTTATGTAGTACAATGAGTGTACGGGGGACGAACCTTGCAATCTGGAGCTGAGTGTCATGGTCGTATTCACGTTTTCAGAACTGTTCGGTTATAGTCTGGTTTTACAAAAAAAAACGTTTTTCCCATTTTTAAAACCAAGTTCACTATAACCAATGGCTCTGATACCAATCTGTAACACCCCCAAAATACCACCTAGGGAAAGTCCCTGTTAGGCGTGTGACGTAGCAGGATCCAAGCCACCAATCACATTGAACTCATAGTTATATTTAATTAAAACTTTCATTTATTAACATTGAGTGTTACAACGTTACAAATAATTCACAATATACAGCGGAAGCATAATTCATTCATTAAGTGTTTATAAACCACATTTAAAACGCCATTAGACTTGTGTTGCGTTTCCATGTATCTCGACCCATGACCACTCCAGCTTCCCAGACAGCAAGTTCTAACAATATGCACCTAAAGGCCTGCAAGGCATGTAACAACAAATCAACAACAAAGTTGAGCGAGTTCACAGTTGGGTGTTCGTTTTAAGTTGTTTCGAAAACATAGTTTTTCTTTAGCTGGCTTACTTTCCATGGGGGTTACCCCATAGTTGAAAATATGATTAACCAAATTCATTCTTTCCCAAACCATAACCAGTGGGGGCTTCCCCATGTGAACCACTAGACCCGTTTACCATATCGA
The DNA here is from genome assembly GCA_030545235.1 of Helianthus tuberosus. Classification (NCBI taxonomy): domain Eukaryota; kingdom Viridiplantae; phylum Streptophyta; class Magnoliopsida; order Asterales; family Asteraceae; genus Helianthus; species Helianthus tuberosus. The sequence continues at coordinate 111,410,518 of CM060411.1, read as the reverse complement.
CCACTGACTAAAGTAAGTTGGTGCCCTGATGTCAATGTCTATCATCATTGACTAGTGCCCAGATCTATTAGTTCATGCCCGTCCTCTGCGGCATGGTGTGAGGCCTATCAAACCTAAATAGCGCTATCTAACTAATGACCCGCTCGCCATTGGCCCGGCGATTAAGTCGATATAAAAGGAGGGACTTCATGATAGAGATTTTTGGTCTAGTATCCGTGTTGTCACCCTTCAATAAAGAGGGTGTGTACGCAATCCCCAAACCAGGAGATTACGCAGGTTCCGATTAAGTTCTTAGTACATGTTGTCACCCTTCAATAAAGAGGGTGTGTACGTGTTCCAAACCAGGAGAACACGCAGTTTCCGTTCAAATCCTTTACCCATTCCCAACCCCTGGGAATCCCATGCCTTGTAGAAAGTGTGAACACACCTTGGCTTGCTCGGCAGATAGTTTACTTGTTAAAACACTTTAGTCAATCACGTCCTATTATAATTATCATATCTAATTAGGCGTGTACCAAACCGTATCATATAGACTTGTACTCAATCATGTAGCATGTAATATAAGTAGCACGTGTCTCATAACATAAAACAGATCATGATATTACCACTTAATTTTATAAACAGTAACATAAGCTTCCTAACGCTAGTTGTGTGTGGTTGACCCAACAGTTAACACATAAACCACATAACATATATATATATATATCCAAATCCACATGTATGATTCGTATCAATATTTAATAGTCGACTAGCATTCGGTCACACTATATGATATGAGTTACTAGCAAAGCATATAAAGTCTGACAACACTATTAATTCTTGGGCATATATGACAAAGATAGCCGACAAACTTTAATTAGTGACAAAACTTCATTGGACCTTTCACTTAATCACATGAATTGTCTAATGAATCACATGGCTTCTGATGTCCCTAATTAATGAGGTCTACAATCATTGACGGTCAAAAGCATTTAAACAAGTTTGGTTATGCTAGTTGTGCTAATCAAAACCTATTCGCATTTTATCGGTCATCATTAGCAGCCAGTTATATGATATCATTCTCATGTACATTCATCAACATGAACAGAAGCATATATATATATATATATATATATATATATATATATCGGTTCATCATATCTTGTGTCCATAATGCACCTATACAATCACTTACAGTCCACCAACATGTTTCGCAAATCACAACCTTGCAAATCTAATCAGTTAACACGCCGGATCGTACACGAGTTCCTGTTTTTGAACCGAAGTCGAACCGGAACTCGTTCTCGCACATACTCCCTGAATTTTCTTTCGGTTACATACATATATATATATATACATAGATACGTAAACAAGTACTATTATGATTCACGTACAGTGTTCATGACCTTAAAACGAAATCGAGCATGAATAACATCGAGCATGAACACATGTACAGATGCAAACTAAACACACATGCAACCTACACAATAATCATTCATACCTTCATGTATAACATCAAGCATGACCAACACATGTATAGATCATCGAGCAAGTATATAAGTCTTTCCAGTTAACCGTTTAATCACGACACATGATCATGCACAGTTTCATACACTTAAACAAGTTCACATATCATAAACATACGTGCGCGGTTCTACGTATCATCAAGCATGGAGATCACATGAATAAACTATACATAAACGAAACCGTGACAAGTCTTCTACTAGAATTACGAACGAGAGGAAGGTAACTGATCGTACCGGTGTTTGGCGGGGGCTGAACTCGCCGGAGAAGACGATGATGATGGCTGGTTCGTCGCAGATTTTCGAGGGAGGGAGGAAGACTTGCGATGGGGGGTCTACTACCGTAAAAGCTTGGGGAAGGTAGGGTTTGTGAGAGGTCTACTGCCGTGTTGTTCGAGATTGCATGCTATGCAACATATTAAATAAAAGACTTCATGATGTCGGTTAGTGAAGTGGGCCGCACACAAGGGTTTTGGGCTGGGGGGTGGATCGAGAAGCATAAGGGAGGGGATTGGGCTGTTCAGTTTTGAGGTCGGCAGCCATGTGTTATATATGTTAGCATAAATACATATTTTATTTTTTTTTATTTTTTTTTAAAACAACCCATAATAAGTTTAGAGTTAACCAACATTAATATAATATACATATACATTCAACAACTTATGGCTCGACGGTTCGGGTCGGTTTAGTACGACAAGAATAAAATAAAAATCAATTCATCAAATAATCGATGCGCATGATTTAATTTATAAAAGTGAAACAAACGGTTGTATCTTGAAGTTACGGGTTGTCACATTAACCACCCATGATTGAGTTTCAAAAATTTTTGTTTTCGGATAAATCTTTGAAGTCTTTTGTGACTTTGAAGATTCGCCAATTTCGAATGTCGATTTCGGATTATCTTCCGACTTCAATGATTCACCTCCTTTCAAGATACGGATTGGTGAAACCATTTGTTTTTACCCTTTTTGTCAACTGGTGACTTAGGTCGAGGTTTTTGAACAACAGATTTTACGACAGGTTTTTCGAAAACTTTCTTGCATTGTTTTGCCATGTGCCCGATTTCATTGCAGCGATAACAAACTCTTTTGTCATACTCGACAAAAGTTGACTTGAACGACTCTTCTTTCAGTTTCTTAGCCGCATTGAAATCGTCAACGGCTTTTTGGCTAAAAATGTATTCCTTTTCATCATCCACACTTGGTCCAACAACAAAAACATCATTCATTTTATCCTTTGGCTTAACAACTTTCTTAGCCATCTTTTTCTCAAAACCAATTCCTCTGTTTTTAAAGTTGTTACCATTTTTCTTGTTACCATTCCCTTCCCACGTCTTTTTGCCCAAGTTGTTGGAACATGACGTAACAAATGACTTTTTAGGTTTCAAAAAGAATTCTTTGTTGTTTATCACATCAATGTCAATTTCAACCAATTTGAAAACCTTTTCAACATTTTCAATTTTTGCATTCTGAAGCGGATACTCAAAATCAGAATAAAGCTTTTCAGTTCCAATCATAGTGTAAACCACCATAATCGGATCATCATTCGTACTGTTGTCTGATTTCGGTATGAAACGATCTAAAAAATTATCCTCGTCTTCAGAATCAGTAACAGACTTCTCAGAATGAGATTTCATAATTTCAACCTCAGAATTATCACTCTCTTCATCTAACACCTGATCGACAATAGTCTTGATGACCTGTGACTCGTTTTCTGTGTCGGATGCAGAGAATGTAACATCAATACTCTCTGGCAATTCATCCTCAATTGTTTTCAACTTGAGATTCAATGCAGATTCCACTCCATCTGGATACTTTTGAGTATAATGATTCCACATTGGGGGTGGAACACTGTTAAAGACCGGTGCAACATTGGGCTGTTGTGGAACAATTTGTTCAAGAACATAGGACGATGCAACATAGCTCATCAATTTCTTATCAATTCGCTCATTTTCAATTTTAGTCAATTCCAATTCTTTCTTTAATGATGCGATTGTGTCAATATGAAAATTAACTTCCACTTGTTTATCAAAAAGTGTTGCGTTTGCTAGTTTTGTGGCTTTATCATTTTCGACACTTTCTTTTTTAATCATTTTAACTGATCTGGCTAGTGTATCATATGCTTCTTTGACTTGTCCTAGATCAAATTTTAACATGTCAGCATGTTCGTTCAATTCCTGAAACTTAGTGTCTTTTTCAAGACACTCCATGCACGGTTGTAAACATTTTGGCATGATGTTTCAGATATTGAATCCACTTTCTCAACAATTTCTGCTTCATGAGCAGTTTTCACTTCCTGTTTACCGACATCTTTGGACTCTGACTCAGACACTTTCTTAGTTTTGGTCTCCTCAATTCCCGACTCCTTATCCGACTCCTTTTGAACTGACTCGGTACCGACAGACTCGGGTTTCACAAGTTCTGTGTCTACCTCTCTCAGTTTCGCCATGAGAGCCTTGTCAGCAATTTCTTTCAAAGTGTCTTCGGTCATTTCCTTTGTCACATCGATCATTTCTTCAACAAATTCTTTCTTCTCCTCATATCTTGGACACAATCCAGTCGTCGGTTCTTCAAAGAAACCTGCAAAAGATTCAAAAATTTTAGGAGGCATGATAGATCTCAGAGAACTAGCTAATACCTCCTGCTCAGATCGATAGTAATGAACTTCTGCATCTAACTCCTCAATGTCAGCCACATTATCCACAGAAACATCTTCAACAACCACTTCAGATTCAACAACACTTTCAGATTCAACAACACTTTCGGTTACTTCAACTATCTCAGCCATCATAGCCTGTCCATCACTTCCAGGGATGTATTTATCCCAACTGAATCCCTCAGCAACTTTCTCGTCATCCTGATTCACTATGAGAGCTTTCTCTGGTTTGTTCTCGATTTGTGGTCTTTGAACTACAGGTTGCTGATTTGGTCGGTGATAGATTGCCTGCTTATAATAATCATTCGTGAATGGATTTTGATGATTATTCACTTCTCGGTTTGGACACTCTCTTTTGAAATGGCCTCTTTCTTTGCACTTGAAACAGGTTACCTTGGACTTGTCAAATCCTAACTTCTGATCAGGTCCAGAAAGACTGTTTCTGCCTGTAATTTCCATAAAGCGCTGTGCTCTCCTCACCAAACTAGCCATGCCCCATTTAATATCTATCAGCTCAAGCTCCTCCGGATCGATCTGATCGTAATCCTCTTTGGTCATGTCCGGATTTCCGATCTTACCCGCTACCAAAGACTCATACGATTCTAACACGGAAGCCAACAATGCAATATGTTGTTTTGCAACTGATTCAGTGAATTCATTCCCATTCTTGATATTAACTGCGATGTTGCATTGGATCCCAGAAACATATGCCTGATTATTTGAACTGGATGAACTTTGAAGTGATGGCTGTTCACTAGCTTTGAAATTTGGATCAACACTCGAAAATGGTGACGGTTTGTTTGTTTGTGGAGTATTTGACGAAGCGCTTGAACTTGTGTCAGCACTAAAACCAGTTTGTATCTTTGGGCTCTGATTTGTCGTAACTGGAGTACTGCCTTTGTAGTACAAAGATACATCTTGTTGAACATTCGCTGAGTTCATCTTTTTGATCTTCAACAATTCTAACTCATGAGCTTCAATCTTTTCTATAAACAAACTAAGATTGTAATTGGCAAAGTCTGAATTGTTCTTCAGCATCATCAGGTATATACCCCACTTGTCATAAGGTAACGCATCAGACAATTTGTCAATCCATTCTTCATCAGTCTTTTCAATTTTTAATCTATTCATCTCAAGTACCAAATGGCAATATCTTTCAATTAATTGCCTTGTAGTTTCACCATTCATACTGGTAAAAATATCAAACTCCTTCTTGAGCAGAGCCTTCTTGTTCTTGATCATGGAATCACTACCTTTAAACTTTGCTTTCAATGCATTCCACATAGATTGAGCATTATCTTCATATTGCAACAATACTAAAATATCTTCTTTGATAGCCTGCTGGAGAATACTAATCATCTTTTTCTCGGCTTTGAAATCATTCTGTTCTGATTCTGTCAGGCTTACAATATTCTTCTTATTATTTAAACCATCAATTGGTGGAACATACTTTCTCTCTATCTTCATCCAGCATTCAAAATGGTTTGCCTGAACCCAGTTCTTAAATCTGCTTGACCATCCCGCATATTCATCTATGTTCATCAACTTGGGAGGCTTTTGCATTGTTCCCAATTTGTTCTCCATGTTGACGTTTTGCATAACACTACCCGAGGTTTGTCCTGCTACCATACCACTGCCGGCGAAGAAGTTGTAAAAATCTTGGTTTTCCATTTTTAGAATTTTACCGAATAGATTTTAAGTTTTCCAAACACACACTTTTCACAAACTCAGACAATCGAACAATAACTCGAACACAATGGACTTTTGAGAAATCAGCAACACTCAAGCGAAAAGATTTTCAAGTTGAAAATAATTTTCAAGCGAAAGCTATCTCAAGCGAAAACCCAGAGGTTTTCAAGCGAAACAGTAAGTGATTTCAAGCGAAAGGCACAAATCAAGCGAAAAGGATTCCTTCGCTTGAAATAATCACAAACTTTCAAGCGAAACACAAGTAACTCAAGCGAAAGGGTGTGTCTCGCTTTAAACTGCCATGTTTTTCAAGCGATATGATAAAAGTTCAAGCGAGAGACTTGAATTTCAAGTGATAGAGTACAGTTCGGTCAAGCGAAACCCAGTTTTAAGCAATTTTTTTTACCACTTTTAAGTCGAATTTTAAGCTGATACTCTCAAGGGTTTGTTAAAACTTAGTTACGCACACAATGTCCAAAACTCAGTCCATTTTGTCCGTGTAAAAGTCCAGAAATCAGAATTTGTGTAGAAAAAGGCTTTGATTCAGGTATTTTTACTCATGACTGGCTCTGATACCAATTGTAGGATCGTATTGACGATCAAGTGAGTCAATCTGAGTGAAAACACCACTGTTTATAAGGCGGAATCAAATAAACAGAGTGAATCAAAGAGAAATGAGTAGAAAAGCACTGAAAGACACTTTAAACACTGGTTCTCAAATAAATCTGACGCGAAAATTCGGCAGCAGTTCAGTACATCAATCTCCAGAACTGTTCCAAATGAGAGACCAACTCACCTATATATAGGCTTACAGATTCGCTTGAACAAGTCTCAAGCGAGACCTTATCATGACCTTTCGCTTGAACATGACACAACATATGTTCAAGCGAAACCCTAATACACATAATATTAACTTTACAATTCAGCCCCCTGATCTATACATTAATGACATATTAGACCCTAGACTAAGACGTAGGCTTTAGACATCGTGTACCAACACACGGTGAACTTGTTCACTCACCACTATTATTGAATCTCGTCATTACGACACCTTGTGGTGTCATTAACTTGTGCTAATTATGGTCAACTGTTTCACACAAAACTACTTATACTTTTGTATGACTTGTCATTTAAACATTTCTGATGCAACTACAAATTAAGACAATGATACACCAGATTCGCTTGTACTTCATTCGGTGTATTTTCGCAATTCGAGAATGTGAGCACACTAGTCCTTACCATTTACTTATTCAAAAGTTGACAGGTCATTTTCATCTCCAAGTTGTTGATTTTGAGTTCATATAGCGGATGCTATGGTTGTGAAAGTTGCATACTGTGACCGATCGTTTGAGAATCCTATTAGTCAAAACTCTTTTTTTTGTGAAATCCCTGTTAACTGGCTTACACTAGACTATACGTCAATGCGTCTTGTACCTTTGACACCAAATGCTAAAAGAACGTACCTTTTAACCATTGGATTCGTGTTGTCATACATTCTTGGACTCACCTGATGTGAATAAGGTTTGATTCGGTTTGGTGATTATCTACCTCGGTATTATTCACATACATACACGCATAATGAAACCCTAAGGAGATAAGGTAGTATAAATTTCGAGGATGAAATTTTCTTAACGGGGGGAGAATGTGACAACCGTCAAATTTGCATGCATCCGTACAATTAATTTATATTGATTTATGCTTAATGACTGTGCTTAATTACAACTGATGACTTAAACTGTTTTCTGATTTCTGTATCATACATACATGTGCATCACATTTCTTGCTGTCACTCCATTTATTACATACAAACTTTAGTGACATACTCGATGCACAAAGCACAGTTAGCACACTGAACGGATAATTCCGAAACATGCTGACAATGCCAGCACATAGACAGACAATGTTTTGAGGCCAGTATGGGCCAGGGACAGGGTACTACACTAGTATGGAGTGTAGGGAAGTGAGGACCATATAACTGCGTCACTAGGTGATAGTTATAGTGCCAGGAAGTGCCTAAAACACACTTTAAATGCAGAATTCTGCATTTATTAATAAAAATTCAGCATTGTAATATGCTAGTAGGGTGCAAAAATATGGCAGAATAGTCATGTATGCTTTCCTAAGTACCAGGAATTAAAAGTGTTACAAAAATATATATAAAAGACACTTTACAGAATAATTAAACACTTTAACGGAACGGTATCTAACCGGATAACCGGACATTACCCGAAACACTAAATTTTTGTCAAATACATTGTTTAATTATTTTTGAGCTAGTCATGGTCCCCGTACAACATAACACCCCCCCTAAATATCAAGTAACTAATATATGTAAGTGTATACTTGGATTGTAACTTGTAATTACCCACTATCATCAAAATGTTACATCTAACCCCCCCCCCCCATGCCCTCATACGGTCACAAGAGGACCCACCCAAATCACCTACATATCTTATTTCAATATTTTATTAAGATCTTGCTTGTATAATTGGCCAAGATATTGTGATGATCTTTATAAGAATGACTTCCTAGATATGAAATCATTTCACATCTCTTCAAATCTTCACCACACTCTCACTCATCTCTTCTCTCTCCCTCTCAGCCACACCCATAACCGCCACCATCACCACCATTTCACCACCATCTTCATCCATTCTTGAGCTTCATACAAGACTAGGAGGTGACTCTAAGGAGCTTGCAACTTGTGGAACTTCAAGAAGCTTTGATTCTTGCTCTTCACCATCATTTTTCACCATCTTTTTCTAAAGATTCTTCCCTAGCCTTGTGCTAGTTGTAAGTCTTTGATCTACCCTAGTTTACTTCCATTTTGAGTAGTAAAGGTCATGTTATGTTGAATATTGCAAGAACACAAAGCACAAGAACTAAAAACATTACATAAAAGTTTACATAAACCTTTACATAATATTTACATAAGGATGAAATACGAAGATGAAATCTTGTTGGATCAGGGTTGGTTAAAACATGCATGATATTTGATCCTTGATTTCTTGATAAACTCGTTGCTAGGACATTTGTTGATACGATTTAGTAACGTTTAAACTATAAAGAAACATGCTGATTTACATTTTTAGCCAACTTCAAATGGCTGTAAGCAGATCATAATGAATCGAAAAACTAATTTTCTGAAGCCTAAATTATGTATTTTCGAAAAACGAAGCAAATGGCACTGGAATCATATTTTTTTAAGGTCGTTTACTATTTTTAAAGACACATTTTGTAACAGCAGCTAAAGCTGAGATTTCACTGCAGTAAATGGGTGTTATGTTTTTAGTCATAACTTGAAATCGATGTTGAATCAGCTCGTGAAATTTGTACTGTAGATGACCACTAATGTCGCAGTAATTCTCCCACTAGAATTTCGTCAATCGGACTTACGATAAATTTTAGACGAATTATTTCGTAGACTGCGGTCAGAAAGAAACAAATCTGATTGCAGTCTGGTAAATAAATTTTTATAAAATATTGGTAATGAACTGCACCCCGATATTTTTACACAATAATATTTGGATCGTATAAGACATTCTGTAAAAATTTGGTAATTTTTGGAATAAGATAACTATTTTATTAAAATGCCCGAAAACAGCCCAGTTTTGCATATTAAAACTGAAAGGATATAAGTAGTATTTTGCAAGTCTAAATGTCTGGTTGGTTATTTGAGAACGATCTAACGTGTTATATGTTAAAGAAAATGATATGCTATTTAGCATGGGCACCTCCATTTACAAAGGAGACTATGGCAAAATTTTCTGAAAATCCTAACACTTAGTAAATATTTTCTAGACAAGTGTTTACTAGTATATTTTAGACTATGTTTTTCAAACATAAAACTCGCCATAATTTTTGTAACGAAAATACAGAGTATCGGAGGTTGGTTTTATACATAAAAATGGGTAAATATATATTTAGAATATATATTTTGTATTAAGACACGCGTGTGGATAATTGTTGTTTTGTGGTTTAGTATATATATTTTCTAAGTAGGACTTAAAGATATATTATTTCGGAACTACAAAAATACATGTATGAGATACTCCCATCCTTGGGAAGGAAATACGAATAACAATACTTGAGAAGTATTATTACTAAAATATTGAAGACACTTTAAAACGTAACTCAAAGGCACTAATCAATACTAAGACAAGGCACGACCCGTTCGTCTAATAGACGTTAGACCATTGTAGGTAGTCATGTTGGCTGAGGAGATTTGGGTTACGAGTACCGAAGACGCAATACTGTGAGTTCATGTCCCCCTTTTCTTTTAACTGTTTTCAGTTTTATAACTTCGGGGGTGAAATACATGTTACATACTGCTACAGAGAATTACAAATGGTATGGTCAGCTAAGGAAGGAACTGTTAGATTATGTGATTGGATAGGTGAAATCTTAAGATCATTAGTGCTCGTAGTACGATCGAGGGATACAAGTGATAGGTCTATTTGAGCTTAACAAACCCCACCCATGCGCCCGCTGGTTGGACCATGTGGTGACCTTGTCTCAACACCACCCATGCGCCCGCAGGTTGGACCATGTGGTGAATACATCTTAGCCTCACCCATGCGCCCGCAGGTTGGACCATACGGTGATTACATTCTAACACCACCCATGCGCCCGCAGGTTGGACCATGTGGTGACTAGGTACTATCCCCTCCCATGCGCCCGCAGGTTGGACCATGTGGATACACATTAACTGATATGTTTCCTTATTTGCTTTCATACCAGAGTTTACAAAACATTCATACTTACAACGATTATAAAGGTTTATTCACACGCACATACTAAACACATGAACTCGCTCAACTTTTGTTGACTTTTCAAACTACATGTATTTCAGGGAACTAATGGATCTGGAAGGGTATGCATGTGTCGTCAAGCTGCGTAGTGACATAAAAGATGTTATCCATGGTTGTCGGGTTTAGAGGATGTATTCCTTTCCTGGACAGGATACATGATTCTAAACTACAGTTTTACTTAACTACTTTTGTTGAGTCCTTGTGAACTCATTTAAACATGTCATCATTTGTAACTTATTTTGGGTATCATGTTTTCAAGAACAAGTATGTTATGGTTTTCTAAACGTTATTAATGGATGAACATCTCATGTTTTTATCATATAGCATTGTTATGATTGATTGCTATGGTATTAAGAAGTCACACCAAATAACCACGCTTCCGCAAAAGTCAGGGTGTGACACCAAATTTCGTTTGGGTTTGGGCCGTGGGCCAACCCAGAAAATTGGAGGAAGGTGTGTGGTTAATAAGGGATATGCGGCCCTTCATGCCTTGCGCGGTCGAGTTCAGGTTCTACATGCATTCATACACTTTACTAGTAAAACTCAAATAAACTCAAACACTTTACTCCAATAATTCAATCATTCACATATACACAAAATTACAATGCAAGACACTCACCGAAATAAACTAGTATAAGAATCTCAAAAGTACGAGTTGTCACATATATATCTAAGAAAGTATATAGTGTGTATGCATATGTGTATATAGGTATACGCACAAGAGTGTATAATATTCTCTCGTGAACAAAACAGGTCGGATTTTGGGATATCCGTTTTTTGACAGATGTAACAGGATGTGGCACCCGTGGAAAATCCACAATCATCCTGAGTTAACATCTTGTTGTTTTGGATACTTGTCAAATTCCGGGACAAAATTTCATTCAAGTTGGGGATGATGTGACAACCCGATTTTTTAAGGTCTTTCCTTAACACATTACTTGTTTTGCACTAATTCTTTCATAATTGTTTGTGTTGTAACTTGCATATTTGATGTAGTAACCTGCATATTTGATGAATAGTTGAACTAATATGATGTAGAGTTGTTAATGAGTAATGTAAGAATTAATTATGATTGGTAACCTCTCAAATAAGATCCTTCATCGACTTATTATTGTCTTTAATAGTTCGCGACGAACTATATCTTTCGTCAGCAACAGTCCGCGACGAAATATATGTTTTTCGTCGGCCATTGTTCACGACGAACTATATGTCTTTCGCCGAAGATGGCCTTTGGCCCAGAACAGTTCACGGCCCAACTGTTATAAATATAGGATTGTATAACCTTATAACCGTTAGTTGGAAACTAAAAACCCTAGCATTATCTTCCTCCCTTAAGTTCGACAACAAACCCTCTTCGAAGCTCTCTCGTTTTGAGTACCTCCCTCTTCATCTCTCGGTTAGTATGTAAACAATAATTAATCTGTTATTCATTCATTGCTTGTTATGAGTCGATTAATATTGATGGTTATGAGTTTTGTTATAGATCTAGGGTTTGTTAGAGTCCTGTAAATATGATTGATTGTATAATCAAGTGATGTTGAGGTTTAAGTTGCAATGATATTGAATCGACTGTGTTGTGTAAATACTGATTAATGAATTAGAATGTATGACGAACAAAATCTTCAATGGTTTCCTTGTGTTAACAAATGGGTAGACTTGGTAGGGTAATAGGGTAACATGATCGATGAACTGTGACTGCATGATGTGTTTATGATAATGATTGTATTCGGTTTAATGATCACTGATGGTTTAGTTCGAGGATCGCATGATTTATGTATGATTAAAATTATGTGAATCGATGAAACTGTTGTGGTTGTTGTGATTAGACGTATGACGGCAAGTAGGGTTAGGCGGTGGCTTATCTGTGATGCACTCCGATGAAAGTTCATCACTGTTGGTCATGACGAAGAAGGTGTAATTCGTCACCCGTAACCCGACGAAAAATAGGTGTTTCGTCACCTAGATATTTAGTCGCAAAGAGGTTCTTCGTCGAGTGGAATCTTTCGTCGAGTCAGCGAGCAAACCAACAAGAACAGTGTATACGGTGTTTGATGCTTAGGATGATAGATGTTGTGCTTATGAAACAGTGTTATTGCATGTTAATAAGAATGTGTAATCTAGTTTGAATTGTGTGAGCATAAAACCTACTTATTCTTGGGTTGTTATGTGACCGGCACGTGGGGTGTAAACTTGTTTGAGAAACAAATGCCCGATATGTGATATACTGTGATCTTAACAGCAACTTCAATCTGTGAAAACACATATACTTCTATGTGATTGATTTGCATGTGAAACCCATACACTTTTTATATGATTTCACGGTAAAAGTTATAGATCAACGGGTTGTATGATTAACAGTTACGATGCATATAAGGACGTGTGTCTTACTTGTCTGCTACTTGTGCAACGTGTACGTTAGATACGTGATATGTGTGAACATTATACTGATTGTCTTTGGTAACCACGGTAGGGTTTGGTTGACCAACTTGGAACGGGTAAAGTAACTTGTTAAATACCGAGCAAATCTAAGGTGAGTTCACTGCTCTTTTTCCAAGCATACGTCCCGGGGAGGGACATCTGGTAATCGTTCCGGGGAGGAACGTCGGGTTATTGGGATGTTGGTTATTACACTCATTTCTATCATTAAGTCCCATCATATACCGATTGGTTGCCGGGGAGGCAACGGGGTTATTAGTTAATAGCGTTATTAGGTTTGGCACCCTCACACCGTACCGGGGAGGACGGTCGTGAACTAATTACCTTAACCACTTGACCAATGTATGATAGAGCATTGGGGTTTGGGCAAATAATGTGGAGCCATCTGCGGTAATCGAGTTAATAACAACATCAAATCACTGAAATGTTTTAAACTCATATCTGGTAACTAAACGTGTTAACAAACTTTGAACTCACCAGCGTCGTCTGACACACTTGTCTACATGCTTGCAGGTCTATAGGGTTATATCATTGGAACTTGCTGTCTGGGAAGCTGGAGTGGTCATGGGTCGAGATACATAGAATCGCAAGACTAGTTTAATGGTTTTCGTACATGTGGTTTATGAAACACTTAACAAATGATTTATGCTTCTGCTGTATACAATGAATTACATTTAATGTTTTGTAACACTTTATGTTAATTGATGAAAGTTTTTATTTCAATATTGTTATGAGTTCAATGTGATTGGTGGCTAGATCCTGGTACGTCACATGTCCCGTGGTGTTTCCGCAAGTGGTATTTTGGGGGTGTGACACTGTAGGCCACCTTTCCGATCCTTTCCAGAATCTTGAAGGCTCCCACATATCGAGGCGCGAGCTTTCCTTTCTTTCCGAATCTGACCACACCCTTCCAAGGTGATACCTTTAGGAGTACGTGGTCGCCAACGTCACACTCAAGGGGCTTGTGGCATCTATCGGCGTAACTTTTCTGACGACTCCGAGCCTTCAGCAGATTTTCTCGAATTTGGAGGATTTTGTCAGTCATTTCTTGCAACAGCTCAGGACCGATTATTTGCGAGTCTCCGATCTCGTGCCATACAATAGGCGATCGACATCTTCTTCCATATAATACCTCAACTGGTGCCATTTGAATGCTAGAGCGATAACTGTTATTGTACGATAATTCGACTAAAGGTAAGTATGCATCCCAATTACCACCAAAATCTATGGCACACGAGCGAAGCATGTCTTCAAGGGTATGAATCATCCTTTTAGTCTGACCGTCGGTTTGGGGATGGAAAGCGGTACTTAGATTAAGTGTAGTACCGAGAGCGAATTGAAACGTTTCCCAAAGACGCGAGGTAAACCGACCATCGCGGTCAGAGATGATGTTGTGAGGCGTCCCATGTCGACAAATGATCTCTTCGGTGTAGATTCGGGCTAATTTTTCTACCTTATAGTCTTCTCGTATCGGCAGAAAATGAGCAGATTTAGTCAAACGGTCAACGACAACCCAGATGCTGTCGTGACCTGATGGCGTGCGCGGAAGTTTCGTTATGAAATCCATAGCTATACTCTCCCATTTCCACAAAGGGATCTCGGGCTGGACGAGTAAGCCAGAGGGTCGTTGATGCTCAGCCTTGACTTTCGAGCAAGTTAGGCACTTCAAAACATAGCGGGCGATATCCTTCTTCATGCCCGGCCACCAGTACTTGTAGCGAAGGTCCTGGTACATTTTATCGGAACCGGGATGAATGGAATATCGAGACTTGTGGGCTTCGTCCATCAGAATCTGTCGTAAGTCGGTGCGCTTGGGAATCCAAATCCGATCCAGATAATGGAAGATCCCATTCGACTTATTCACTAACTGGGCTCCATCGTTAAGAATCTTTTCCTTCTTGTAGGATCGTATTGTTGACCTAAATGAGTCGGTTCAGAGGAATTCTATCAAATACAGGTGCGGAAAACAAGTATTTGACTATAAAACAGCTGAATCTTCACTTTAATACTGATTATATTGATATTTGAACACAAATACAATCAGTTCTCACACCGGCAGCACTTCGGTATGGAATCATTCAAATGTTACTTATGATTTCGCTTGACCTTGACCTCCTATATATAGAGAATGAGATTTCGCTTCAGCATGACTCAAGCGAAATCTTAACATGTTGATTTCGCTTGAGCTGCTTCAAGCGAAATCCTTTACATACACATTCCTTCAAGCGAAATCTTGCTAACTCTCTCTCATACTCTCGTTCTACGTGCCCTGATCTATTCTAACTAGTCTAAGACTCGATACAAGACGAAGTCGACAGATGTAGTGCACCAACAGACTCCCCCTCAGATGTTGACGAGTCGACTATCGAGTCACAACAATGCTGTGTCTTCACATCTTCAGTCTTGATCAGTCTCTGGGCTTTACTCTTTCTATCAGCATCAACAGACTCCCCTTTGCAATGTGCTGGCATTCCTTTAGTTCTTCAGCATCATCTGCTTCAGGATCGTTGTCTGACTTTCACAGTTTTGGCTTTTCAGAATCATCACTTCTCAAACTTTAACCTGCATAAACTCTACCTCACAATAAATTTTACAATTTACACATTTCAAACATATAAACTTTCACTAATTCAAACTCTTCTATAAAAACCTAATCAAAATGATCTTTCAATTTGATGAACCACTTGAAGATTTGACAAAAATAATCAGTTTTAAACACAAACTCCCCCTCAAATCATACTCATCATGTTTAGCACTCAGAATTTTAAAAATCAGCTTTTCAATACCAGTTGTCGAAAATCTTTTTGTATTTTTCAAAATTTTATGCTAAAACACACTAAAATCTTTTTGAAATTTTTGAATGTAATGAAATGCAATAAAGAAATATTTACAAACAATATTTTTGTGAGTTTGTGCAAGAGGATCATATCAGTTTTTGAGACATATCACTAACACCGTTAAATTTTCAGTATATTGATCCACTTAAATTTTCACACAAAGTTCAATTGATCCGAGATATGATGTTAATGTTTTAAGCTCTTGAACTTATTCGTGTGTCCCACTACTTGAATATACTCCCGTATCCAGATCCCAATATTCAGTCTTACAGGTGAGTATACCACAGATGATATCTGTCAAGGGAATAAATTATAGTACGAGGGCCGTGAGAGCTCAGGTCGATCTTTCGATACGCAGAGAGATGACAGCTTCGACTTTTGGTGTGTCCCCTTTAGAGGATCTTTTGCATTACAACAGCAGCGACTATCAATTTTATTGTTTCATCAGCTTGCTGAGGGCGATGCTATGTTTCAAGCATTTGCAGAAAGCATTATCCGGGGACTAGGTCAGAAATTTCTTTCAGCAGAAGTCCCGGGATAATACCCCAGATATCACTGAGCATAAAGACCTAGTATCTCAGAATAAGGGACCTTTCAAACAAGATTTCAGGGGTTACCTATATATCCAAGTTTGTGTTAACCCACAGAACAAGCAAGTTTGAATTTTAGGTTTATATCTCGTCACAATCTACTAAAAGTGCAAAAACCTACTGGCACATCATCAGTGAGACCGTTTATCACTTTTTAACTTTCCATTTCTTTAGCATGCTGTGATCGTCCACTGATGTACTATCATTTCCTCTTTTATGCAACAAAACTCATTTTTCATTTTATCATGTTTTTGGCTTTTTCAAATTTTCAAATGTTTTTGGATTTTCTAAAAAATTTTACTCCCCCTAAAATGCAAACACATTTTAGGAAATTTGAAAACAAACTGTACAATAAAATGACAACCAATATCGAATCACCTCAATTCGCCATTCACTTGGCATAAACAATCAGAACTCCCCCTCACAACAAACTATTTTCCCATTATGATCTCAAAACACTTAAGTTTGTTTTAATCAAATGGTTTTTCCGGAAAATAAGTTGTGTTGATTTTGTAAAACCATTAGTAGGTTAGGGGTTTGGTTCATCACATTGTTTTACCAATCATATGTAGAAAATCAGATACAACTTAATGTCCCTGATTTACCACTTGTAAGATCAAACTAATCAAGCATTTTCAACCAATCATCATCTGTTGATTGAATTCTCAAGGTGCCGATTCCTACTCCTCGCTTACATACCTGGGAGTTCCGGCAAGTCCTGCAAAACTATTCAAACATTATCAAAAACTTTCAATCAAAAACTTCAAACATTAGAAAAATGCCGATTCCTGATCCACGATATAAACTTGGGATCTCCGGCAAGTCCACAGACTCATTGTTCATAGTATGAACCATCCCAGTCACAAACTAGGGATGGTTCAACTTTCTCCTTCATCGTCTTCTTCTCGTAAAATTCCTTCACTCCTTTGACCTTCCTGTCAATCATTTTTCCAAACATGTTATGGATTTTGGAGTTAAAAACCTTTTCGACATCAAATTCCTTTTTGTCATCATAAAATTGGTTTGATATCTCAACTTTACCAATTTTCTTTTTATAATTTTCAGCCCGAAGTAATGGAAAATTATCATCATTTACACTCGGTATTGAGTTATCACCTTTTACCTCAACCTGTGGCTCAACTAACTTTATGGAATCAGTTTCATCGCCAGAAGATAGCTCCTCTGATTTTGACCCATCAGAATCATCGCTAGAACTACCACTAGACTTCTTAACAACCCATTTCTGGTTGTTAAGATTTCCTCTTTTCTTGTAAAACCTGTTTGAACTTTCACCAATTTCAAAAATCGAAGTTTTGAACAATTTAGTTCTGTCAATTGGTGGTTCAAACATAACTTCTTTTTCTTTCTGTTTACGAGAAACTCCCTGTTTTAATGGTATTGCCTTACAACAATCTCTGGCAATATGTCCAACAGTGTTGCATTGGAAACAGGTTCTCGTATCTTTCCTTTGTCCAGCAAACTTCATCTCTTCTTGCTTCGTTGCAAGAAACTCACTATTTGACTGCCTCCAAAACTTTTTCTTTTCTTCCTCATCTCTTGATGTACCTGAAACAAATGTCATCTTTGCTTTAAAATCACGAACATATGTTTCATTTTTCTGTTTTTCTGTTGGAGTAAAACCAAGACCTTTCTTTTTGAAATTACGGTTAGGGTTTGGTTTCTTATGAAATCCAGAACCAGAACTGTAACCTTTTTTTCTTGTTTAGTCTTTGTTGTACTCTTGAGGTGTATTTTTTAGGTTTATCAATAAGATTTACATCTTTTAATTCAGAAATATTGATTTCTGTTAGTTTGAAAATCTTTTTGATCATCTCAGTTTTTACACCTCTTAGTGGAAATTCCTCATCAGAATATAATTTGTCGGAATCATTCAATGTATATGCAACTTTGAATGTTTCGTCACTCAAATTAGATTTTGATAACAGGAATTCTTTGTGGTAAACCCTTTTAACTGAAGAATTTTGACTGTTGACCGTCGAACTCGAACTTTCAGAACCAGACTTTGACTCTGACTCTGACTTTGACTCTGAGTTTGACTCCAACTTTGACTCTTCTATATCATCTTTATCCAACACCTGATCGACGACTTTCTTAATTAACTCGGACTCATGATCAGTGTCAGATGATGTAAACACGACATCAATATTTTCTGGCAAATTGACTGACGACTCCGACTTCCACTGTAAATTTGTTGCTTTTTCGACTCTTTCCTGATTTGGATTCCTGGGCAAATATCCATTTTCTAGCGGGGGTGGACATTTGTTATAACTGACTTCTTGTTTCTTACCAGAATCCTTCTTGTCAGTCTTTTTCTTTGTATCACTTTTCTTTTTGTTCTTCTTTTCTGGAGTCTTTTCTTCAGTCTCTTTTCCATCATCCTTCTTTTCTTCAGTTACTTCATCTTCTTCAAATGCCTTCATGCCTTCAACAGTTGGATAAATCCTGTCAATGACATAAGAAGTACATGAGTAACTTTTTAACAAACGATTAACTCTTTCAGTTTCGATTCTTTGCAGTTCCAGTTTCTGTTCAAGAGCAGCACACTTCTCAATGTAATTGTTCACCACTTTTTGCTTCGTCATAAAAGCTCCTTGAAGTGTTTTCATCGCTGTTGCTTGTTCTTCACTAGTTAAATTGTATTGGTTCATTGCTTTGTTCAGTACATCATAAGATTCCTTCAAACTGTTCAAATTATAGATCAGTGTACTGTTCTGCTTTTTCACAGCTTCACAGTTTTCACACTTTACTGGAATCTTCTTTGCATCAACTTCATCTTTAACTTTGAACTTTGCAACTTCAACTTTTACATTTCTTTTGATTACTGGAATTTCTTCGTCATCACTACTCACTGGAGTCTTGACCTTTTTCTTCTTCACGAAAACCTCATCATCATCACTGCTGACTGGTGTTTTGATCTTTTTCTTTTTCTTTTTAACTTTATCATCATCACTATCACTTTCAGCAAGCAGTTTCATATCAGCATCAAATTTTCTCGCCCAATACTCAGTATCATCATCACTGTCTTCTTCAACTCGGGCTACAAAAACTTTGTGAACTGTATCTTGATTAGGAACATAATCATCCCATGTGAAATTTTCCCAACTAAATCCTTCAGGTAACTTTTCGTCGTCTTGATCTATTATCAAAGCACTACCATTAACTCTCTTTAAAGAATCTTGATTTACTGCACATGCTCTCTTTCCAGAATCTTCAATCACATCCCTTCCATGTGCAGTTTGTGCTTGATGTTGACGTTGTTGAGATGGTTGTTGAGCAACTTGATGGTAGATGGCCTTTCGATAGTAATCATTGTTGTTGTTAAACGGATTTTGAGCTCCACTTGCTTCACGGTTTTTGCACTCCCTCTTGAAGTGTCCTTTTTCCCTGCAACGAAAACAAGTAACTTTAGATTTGTCAAAACCTAAAGTAGAAGTACCAGCCTCACGAAGATCATCTCTTCCAGTGATTTGCTTGAATTTCTCAGCTCTCCTCAACACGCTGGCCAAGCACCATTTTATGTCCATCAGTTCCATCTCTTCAGCATCGATCTGATCGTAATCTTCCTTTGTCAGCATTGGATTCCCGATTCGACCTGCAACAAAACTACCATAAGATTCAAGAACAGTTCCCAATAAAGACATGTGACTCTTAGCAATTTCTGCTGAATATTCTTCATCATTTTCCAAATTCAGTACAATGTTGCACTGAAATTTCTTGCCATTCTTTGTTGTTGAAATGTTCGGGTCAAAAGACGGAAATGATGTGAAACTTGTTTTGCTGTTTGATCCTGATGATGAACTTCCAGAATCATTCTTGGCGTTGTAAGCAGTTTCTATTTTTGGAGATAGATTTGTAGACTTCTCATTCACCCCTGCTTTGTAATACAACCCAATATCTTGTTCACCATCGAAATCTTTCATCCGAATAACCTTTCTCTGCTCCATCTCCTGAGCTTCAATCTTTTCGATAAACTTGCTCAGTGTCAAATCTTTAAAACCTTTCTTGTTTCTTAGCATCATGAGATAAGTACCCCATGTTTCATACGGTAACGCATCTGATAATTTTTCAATCAATTCCTCATTGTCTTTAATGATCTTCAATCGTTTCATATTCGCCAACAGATTGCAGTATCTCTCAATTATTTGCTTAGTGTCCTCATTTTTCAATCTTCGAAACAAATCAAACTCTTTTTTCAGTAAAGACTTTTTGTTCTTGACCATTTCCTCACTGCCTTGAAATTTAGACCGTAAAGCTTTCCAAATTGAATATGAAGTTCCATTATGTTGCAATAGAACCAAAATATCTTCTTTCACAGCTTGTTGCAATAAACTCAGCATCATTTTCTCATCTTTGTACTTTTTTCTAGCATCAGCAGTCAGATCTTTAATCGGAACCACTTCTTCATCATCATTCATCGGTCGAACATATTTTGTTTCAACACATTCCCATGCATCAAGATAATTTGCCTGTACCCAGTTTTCAAACTTTTCTTCCCAACTCTTGTACTCCTCGATATTCATGAGTTTCGGAGGTTTTTGCATCGTTCCCGTTTCGTTTTCCATCATCGTGTTCTGTGCCACAGTGATCGAGGAAACCGGAGTAGCAAATGCGTTGTAAAAATCTTCGTCCATTTTTCGGAATTCAAAAATTTCACACAACAATGAATTCAAGCGAAATCACCAAGTTAATCACAGTTCAAGCGAAATATTCTGTCAGGCCTTGAAGCGAAACTATCAACTCTTTGAAGCGAAATTGTTCAAGCGAAATTGTCAAGTAACAATTTCTGAAGCGATAGCCCTGAAGCGAAATAGTTGAAGCGACAGCCCTGAAGCGAAATCTAGGTGTCGCTTGGAATTTCAAGCGAAATCCTCTAAAGAAAACTGATATGTTCAAGCGAAATCCATTCGGAGGTTTGTTTCTGATAGTTTTACGTCGAATTTTGCAATGAAACTTTCAAGGGTTTGTTATCTTGTACTTTTACACAATCTGTGAGAAATTGTACAGGTTTTGACCGTAAAATCTTTCTGAACTGAGAAAAGAAGGTGTAGAAGTAAGAGAACGATGTCAATTTCAGCTGAAATCCTGCAGAACTCCTCAACTGGCTCTGATACCAATTGTAGGATCGTATTGTTGACCTAAATGAGTCGGTTCAGAGGAATTCTATCAAATACAGGTGCGGAAAACAAGTATTTGACTATAAAACAGCTGAATCTTCACTTTAATACTGATTATATTGATATTTGAACACAAATACAATCAGTTCTCACACCGGCAGCACTTCGGTATGGAATCATTCAAATGTTACTTATGATTTCGCTTGACCTTGACCTCCTATATATAGAGAATGAGATTTCGCTTCAGCATGACTCAAGCGAAATCTTAACATGTTGATTTCGCTTGAGCTGCTTCAAGCGAAATCCTTTACATACACATTCCTTCAAGCGAAATCTTGCTAACTCTCTCTCATACTCTCGTTCTACGTGCCCTGATCTATTCTAACTAGTCTAAGACTCGATACAAGACGAAGTCGACAGATGTAGTGCACCAACACTTCTTCAGAGTGCGTTTGGTAAAACAAGCATGTTGGGCTTCACGGATAAGAGCTTCGAGATTATGCTGGGCTTGGATATTACGGGCGCTATGCAAATAGCTCCGTCTGCTGAGAGCGTCGGCAACGACATTTGCTTTGCTAGGGTGATAACGAATCTCACAGTCGTAATCATTAAGAAGCTCAACCCATCGGCGTTGGCGCATATTAAGTTCCTTTTGGCTGAGGATGTGTTGTACGCACTTATGATCTGTGAAGATCGTACACTTGGTACCATATAAGTAGTGTCGCTAAATCTTCAACGCAAAAACAACTGCACCTAGCTCGAGATCGTGGCATGTGTAGTTCTTCTCGTGGATCTTGAGCTGACGAGACACGTAAGCGATAACCTTGTCTTGTGGCATGAGGACGCAACCAAGACCAAGGTTTAAGGCCTCACAATAGACAATGAAGTCATCGTTTCCGTCGGGTAAAGCGAGGATGGGAGCATTGCAGAGCATATGCTTGAGGGTTCGAAAGGCAGTCTCTTGTCCAGTTCCCCAAACAAAAGGCTTGTCTTTGTGTGTGAGAGAGGTAAGAAGCACAACGATCTTTGAGAATCCTTCGATAAATCAGCGATAATAGCCCGCTAGTCCGAGAAAAGAACGGACTTCAGATGGGTTCTTAGGCGTAACCCAACTCTTAACAACTTCGATCTTCGCGGGGTCAATGTGAATACCTTGACTATTTACAATGTGACCAAGGAATTGAACTTCCTCTAGCCAGAATTCACACTTGGAGAATTTGGCATAGAGTCGATTCCCCTAGAGTAGCTCGAGAATCAAAGGTAGATGTTGCGCGTGTTCGGTTTTCGACTTGGAATGGATCAGGATATCATCGATGAACACGATGACGAAGCGGTCGAGGAAAGGTTTGCACACGCGATTCATCAGATCCATGAAACTGCAGGTGTGTTGGTTAAACCAAAAGGTATAACAACGAACTCATAGTGGCCGTAGCCAGTACGAAAAGCGGTTTTGGGTATATCCTCCTCTTGAATGCGTAATTGGTGATAGCCTAAGCGTAGATCGATCTTGGAGAAACACGTAGCACCTTGTAACTAGTCGAACAAATCATCGATTCGAGGCAGGGGATAGCGATTCTTGATAGTCAGCTTATTCAACTCCCTATAGTCGATGCACATCCGGAACGACCCGCCCTTCTTTTTGATGAAAAGAACTGGTGCACCCCAAGGAGAGGTGCTAGGGTGAATGAAGCCTTTGTCAAGCAATTCCTAGAGCTGACTTGAGAGTTCGCGCATTTCGGACGGAGCGAGTCAATAAGGAGCTCTAGCAACAGGATTCGCTCCAGGAATGAGGTCGATGCGGAAGTCGATATCATGACTCGGAGGTAAACTAGGAAGATCATCAGGGAATACGTTAGGGAATTCACAAACAACGGAAACGTCTTTCACTCCTGTCTTCCCTTTCTTTTCCTTCTCCGCTACTACAATGTTAGCCAAGAAAGCTCTGTATTCCTTGTAGAGATACTTGCTCGCTTGGACACACTACATGAGTTTGAGACCTTTCGAAGGAGTTTCACCATACACACAAAGTTGATCACCATTCGTGAGCGAGAAACGAATCATCATATCAAAGCAAAAAACTTCAGCATGGTTTTCACGAAGAAAGTCCATGCCTACTATGACGTCAAAACTACCGAGCTGCATCGGAATAAGGTCGATAGGAAAGATGTGATTGTTGCTAAGGCACGGGTCCGCCTATGTTTGACTTGATCATCCTATGCAACAGCTCCTGAAAACACATGTGAAAATAGGTACGTCAGAATAAAAATGCCTGTGAGATACATAGGTTTTGTGAAAATAGGATTCATGACTTGAGTTTAAAGAAACTGTTTAATAAAAAGTAGTCATGAATCTTGTTGAGTGTTTCCTTTCATAAATCATTTGAAAAGTGATGAATAAACCAAATGATATATATGTATAAAAGAATAATGTATGGTTAAGCGAATAACCAAGTAAAAATGAGTTTGTATAAGTTAAGTTATTTGTAAAACAATGTTTATGTGAAAATGTGTTGTAAATGTAATATGTCTAAACTGAAATGGTTTAAATAATGCTATGATATGTAATACCATAAAAGCACTTATATATAGGAAGTACCAGCGGCGTATCCACCATGTTTTTATCGTATTACACTTCACCTCGTTATATAAATCACTTACCCGAACAAACCACCAAGATGTAATGTTTAACAATTGTAGAAATATTTATGTATGGTCAAATGTCTATTGACAAATGTAGATCATGTAATGTGTAAACAATGTTATGTATGGTAAGTAAAACGAGACTACTTAAACCACAAGTAAGATGTACAAAACAAAGTATTTTGAATAATCAAAAGTCATGTTTTGCAAAATAACTGCATGCTTTACTGATACAAACACTTATGCGGTAAGTTAAACGTCTACATCAAAGCCTTGAGACAGTAGGATAACCTTAAAGTAAAGGTTATCAAAAATGTTTTTGGATCCGGTCATTCCTTACGTCCAAACAAACCCAGGATTTCAGGAATGGGAGTTGTCAAGTCCTATGGTTACAGTTACCAATGGTTTACATAATTCAAAAGGTTACAAATGGTTCACATAAATGTAACACGGTTACAAATGGTTCATACAATCAAATGGTTACAAATGGTTCAAAATGTAAAACAATGTGTCCATATGCTGGATGAGCATATGCAACAAAAATTTAATGTAAAACAGTGTGTCCATATGCTGGATGAGCATATGCAACAAAATGTAATGTAAAACAAGGTGCTAGCATGCTTAGTGAACATACATAGCGTGAAATGTAATGTAAAGCAATGCACTAGGTATGCACCAAAAGGACATACATGGTGTGAAATGCATGAAATCATGTACTATATGTGTACTAATGAACATAACAAGCAAATGATATGAAAACATGGAAATCACGAAAGTAACAAGTAGGCACATGTGTTTCACCCCAAAACAGTTTGAAAACAGTAAAAGAGAGGTCTACGTACTCACTTGAGATTGCTCAATAGTCCTAGGATAACCACCAAGCAAAGCTAGAAGATCACGGGATCAAACGGCACCTAATATAGGTAACTACGTTAATAACCGGACCTAAATAGGGAGATCGGATAGAATGAGGTTTCGTAAACCAAATGAGTGTTGGAACTCATATGATATGGTTTAACAAAGCCTACATACTAAAATGAAACCTAACCTAAGTGCTTACGACCCATTGCGACCCGTTTAGGTGGCATATGCTACTTTAACGCGTCGTTCGCGTAAAACGCGTTCAGATCGCCTAACTAGTCCTATGAAAAGTAAAATATGCCTTAACATGTCTAATATTGTTTCCAAATCAGTTTAGATATCAAAAATTATGTTACATATGCTTAAAATGAATTTTGGCATAAAAAGGGCATTTCGGTAATTTACCTAAGGCATATTAACTACCTATCATACAACTAACTAAACGTTGTGACCATAAGGTATAACCTCGGAAGGTTATTCCCTATACAACTATGGTCACCTAATGTATTTGGTCGGATCCTAGAGATCGACCAAACGGGTCGTGTGACAACTCGAGTTTCCGACTTTCACTTTCGTATTTATTGCGCGTTGACTTTCACTGTTTAGTTGTTTGATTTGTTTAACTTGTAACTGTACGTTGGATTATAAGTGAGATGAATGCTAAATTTCTATATGATGAATATGTGTAAAATACTTGATCGCATGAACTTGTTATCTGTTAAGAGTTTGAACAACCCGACGAAACACAAGTGTGTTTCTCCATACGCTTCTCCGACGAAACAAGGGTGTGATTCGTCACACATAACTCGACGAAACATGATTTGTTTCGCCGGCCCATGATTCGCCGAAGCCCATTACGGGCCCAGAACGTTAATTTGTGTATGTTAGCGTGTAACGACTTCTATTTCACATCTTTGGCAAAAGTTAGAACCCTAGAACTCTCCCTACTGTGTGACGGCAGCTGTGGGTGATCCTCTCAGCCTCTTTAGCGACCAAACATTCGTATCATCCATCTCGATTAGTTGCATGCTTGTTAAATCGGTTTCTCGATTCCTTGATTTCTTTATACATGTTGTGTATGCTTAATTTCTGATCGGATGTGAGTACATGTGTAGGATAATCTTGATTCGTTATATGTGATTAGTAGATTACGTAACCGTATGCGGAACATGATGATTGATTTAGGGATCTTAATAAACTGGTCAGATTGATGTGATTATGTGATGAGTGGAACTAGATGTAATGATGCACATGTCGGTTTGATGTTTGTTAATCTTGTTAATGTAATACGGATCAAACACGTGTTACTGTCATGAACATACCTGCGTTTTAAGTAACTTACGAATCATGTGTTGATTAGATGATAATAATAAATCGGTCCACTACCTGAATATTATATAAAATCGGACCAATGGCATCATGAGAATGTTAAAAGATGGCGGCCATGGTTGTGAGGTTTTGTGTGTTAAATTATTTGATCGGTCCAATAAAAATTGTGTGCATGGTTTACTGTTAACCTTGAAGTTATAAATGGTGGCCATGTGAAGTCCAAGCATGTGATAATCTGATGTTGTTATTAATTGTGTTATGCCTGTAATGATGATCTTGTCATGATAATCGACTGGTTGTATGCATATATGTTTGTTTGTGAACTGTTTGATTTAGAGTATTTAATAAATAGCGCAGATTGATCTAAAAGGGGCTGTTAACATCGATGTAAATGCTAGACGATGATTAGGGTTATTATAAATTGCAACTGACGAAACCAACTCACGGCGAAACAGATCCGACGAAACAAATGCGTTTTGTCGGAACCAGTCACAACGAATCAAATGTGTGTTTCGCCAAGGGTGTCAACGACGAAACAGTGGTGTTTCGTCAAAGGGGCTTAACGACGGAACAAGGGGGTGTTTCGTCGGACAGATAACTTGCACAGTAACTTGATTTAACTCTGTTAGAAGTTAATGGGATTTATTAACTGCCGTTAAGTGATACACATGACTTGTATAATATTGGATACGTGTTTAGTACTACTAGCTGAGCAATTGATTTATTACCCACTGTGATTATACCTATGCGTGAACAACATGAATACAAACTGATTATGTATACGTGCATACTTTAGGACGTGATTGATTAACTGTGAGCATACTTAGCATACCGAGCAAACCAAGGTGAGTTCACACTAGCCAAGGCGTGGGATTCCCAGGGGTGGGAATGGGATTGAATAACTACTCGTATAACTATTACTATTAAACAAATTATTACTGTCCTCGGTTGAAGGGCACGTACGTAAAACCTACGTACAGTTATACTTACTACTGTCCTCGGATTGAAGGGCACGTACGTAAAGCCTACGTACACGATCTTAAGACCATCACCTCTATCAAAGGAAGTCCCTCAATTATCGACTTAATCGCCGAGGCCTAGGGCGAGCGGGTCATTAGTTAATAGCGCTATTAGGTTTAACAAACCTCACACCGTGCCAGTCGGACGGGCGTGTACTAATGGACTATGGGCAAAGGGTCAATGCTGATAGACATTGACTTAGGGCACATTTTATATTTTCGTAGCAGTCGATACGCGTGGTCTTGTAACACATGGGAAGCCCCCACTAATCATCGCACGCATGCCTGGACTGGCAGCAAGGATTAACGCGATACATGGTTTACAAAACGAATATATATATACGATTTATGAAATGAATACTTTAACCAAACAACTATCTGTGAACTCGCTCAACTTTGTTGTTGATTCGTTGCTACATGCCTTGCAGGTCATTAGGTACCCATGGAGCTTGCAGAGGGAGGAACGGTCGTTGTGGAACGTGGCGATGTGTGCCATGCTTTAGACTTTACCTTATTTCATATTTAATACTTGCTATGGGTTTTACAAATTTTGCTTCCGCTAAACACTTAACTAGGCTTTGGTTTTGAACACCTTTCATATTGGTTGTTGAATTATGTTACTTATCTACTTGTTCAATATGATTGGTGGCTTGATCCTGGTCAGTCACGCCTCCAAGCGGTGATACTCCGCGTGTGGATTTTGGGGGTGTGACAGATTGGTATCAGAGCCATTGGTTATAGAGAACTTGGTTTTAATATGGGGAAAACGTTTTAATTAAAACCAGACTATAACCAGTACAGTGCTTAACGATCCACAACGACGCCTCGCTCCACGTGCAAGACTCAACGTTCTAGGTAATATGGTATATGTTTTATTGCCTACTTGCTAGAATTACATAGAACTTTGCTCATGGTATGCTTAGATAACGTAACAACTGTTGATTGAAACACTTATGTGCTCACTCTCTTCTGTCATCGCACTATTCGCGAACCTCTCTTACTCATGTTCTCCTGGATGTCAAGATCATGAGTGGACGCGATAACCTAACTCAAGCCCAGTTGGCGGCTTCGATCACTGAACGAGTTACTGCAGCACTCGCAGCTGCCCAGGCAGGAGGTGTAGCCTGCCATCACAACTTACTCTAGGATCTTTAGATCCTACTTTCGTAAACCGACACTTGTGCTTAATTTTGTTTACTCTTACACACACGACAAGTCAACACGCTTAGCCACATGTATGCACATTCATGACGTTCATGGACTGTTGTCCTAGTACTTTTAGTGGCACTGAAGGGCCGTTGGACTCCTCCATTGGTTTGAAAAGCTCTAATCGGTCTTCGAAAGGTGTGAATGCCCTGAGGCTCGTAGGGTGAAGTACGCCACTGGTACTCTCGAAGGCACTGCGCTAACTTGGTGGAGCGCGCAAGTTCAGATGCTGGGGCTGGCGGCTGCTAATGCCACCCCATGAAGTGATACTAAGGAACTGAATCAAACGTGAATACTGTAGTCGTGGTGACATCCACTAGTTGGAAGTGGGGTTCTTTAACCTGAAGATGACGGGGTCAAAGATAGAAGCGTACGCTAAACGATCCAAGGAACTTCGAACGCATTGAGCTGTACCTCAAAGGCTTAGTACCAGAGATTCAAAGTCATGTGACTTCTGCCAACCTTGCTACCATTCAAGATGTTACTCGTCTTGCTCATCGTCTCGCAGACCAGGCAGTGGAACAGAACAAGCTGCCTAAACACATTGGTGCTACTGCTACTACTACTACTTCTGTTATTCCAAGTGACAACAAGAGAAGGTGGGATGGAACCTTTAGCAAGGGTTCAACTTCGGTTCAGTCCCAGGCACAGCAGTGAAAGACAGATAACTACCAGAGCCCCAGTCAGCAGTCGCCTGGTAGTCAAGGGCAGGGTGGATATCAAGGAAACCACCCAAAGTGCAATAGATGCAACAGAAACCACAGTGGTCAGTGCAACAGGGGTCGTTGCCAGAGGTGTCTCAAGATGGGTCATGAAGCTAAGGATTTCAGGAGCTCGCGACCTGCGAATCAGAACCAACAACAACAATGATCAGGGCAACGGGAGTAACAACGGGGGTAATAACGACGACAATGGTGCCAGGGGTCGAGTGTTCATGATTGGTCAGGGCGACGCAAGGAATGATCCTAGTGATGGACTTTCTCTATCGACCTCATTCCTATAACTTTGGGTAGTTTCGACATCGTCATTGGTATGGATTGGTTATCCCAACAACAAGCAGAGATCCTATGCAGGGAGAAGATCATTCGTATTCCCCGTCCTGGCAAAGAACCTCTCGAAGTTCAAGGTGACAAGAGTGGTGTCGTGAGTGGCATCATCTCCTTCTTGAAGGCTCAGAAGTGTTTGCGAAAGGGTCACACAGCTATATTAGCACTCGTTACAGATACATCGAAGAAAGAGAAAAGATGGAGGATATTCCTGTTGTACGCGACTTTCCTCAAGTGTTTCCTGAAGAGTTACCTGGGTTACTGCCTCATCGTCAGGTCGAGTTTCAAATTGAGCTAGCTCCTGGAGCAGCGCCTATAGCTCGTGCACCGTATCGTTTAGCTCCATCAGAGTTGAAAGAGCTATCTACGCAACTACAAGAACTCTTAGATAAGGGTTTTATTCGTCCTAGTTCTTCGCCCTGGGGAGCTCCAGTGCTTTTCGTGAAGAAGAAAGATGGTACGTTCAGAATGTGCATCGACTACCATGAACTGAACAAGGTGACTGTGAAGAATCGCTACCCTCTTCCACGTATTGACGATTTGTTCGACCAACTGCAAGTGTCGAGCTACGATTCAAAGATTGATTTGAGATCAGGATATCACCAGCTGAGAGTCCGAGAAGAGGACGTCTCCAAAACAGCCTTTAGAACCCGATATGGCCACTATGAGTTTTTGGTAATGCCTTTTGGGCTGATAAATGCACCAGCGGTCTTCATGGACTTGATGAATCGAGTGTGCAAGCCGTACCTAGACAAGTTCGTTATTGTATTCATCGACGACATTTTGATTTACTCAAAGAGTCAGGAAGAACACGAACAGCATCTACGACTCATTTTGGAACTCCTTTGAACAGAACAGCTGTACGCCAAGTTTTCAAAATGTGACTTCTGGCTTCGCGAGGTCCATTTCTTAGGCCATGTAGTGAACAAGGATGGGATTCACGTTGATCCATCCAAGGTAGATTCGATCAAGAACTGGCATGCACCTCGTACCCCAACGGAAATTCGCCAATTCTTGGGATTGGCAGGTTACTACAGGAGGTTTATTAAGGATTTTTCCAAGATTGCACAGCCTCTTACTTCACTAACGCAGAAGGGCACTGTTTATCATTGGGGAAATGCACAGAAATTAGCGTTTCAGCACTTAAAGGATAGACTTTGCAGTGCACCTATCCTTTCATTGCCAGAAGGCACAGACGACTTCGTAGTTTATTGTGACGCATCTATTCAGGGTCTTGGTTGTGTATTGATGCAGCGGGATAAAGTTATAGCCTACGCCTCACGCCAACTCAAAGTGCATGAAAAGAACTACACCACACACGATTTAGAGCTGGGAGCTGTTGTTTTTGCACTTAAGATACGGAGACACTACCTGTATGGTACCAAATGCGCCATCTATACCGACCACAGGAGCCTCGAGCATATCTTCAAACAGAAGGAACTCAATATGCGACAACGACGATGGGTCGAGCTGCTGAATGACTACGAATGCTCGATCAGGTACCACCCGGGCAAAGCCAATGTTGTGGCTGACGCCCTCAGTCGAAAGGACACCGCGCCTAAGCGCGTACGAGCTCTACAACTCACCATACAGTCTAGTCTCCCTTCCCAAATACGAAATGCTCAGGTAGAAGCATTGAAACCAGAAAACGTCAGGGCTGAAGCCCTACGCGGCTCAAGGCAACGCTTGGAACAGAAGGAAGATGGTGCTTACTACGTCACAGGACGTATTTGGGTCCCACTTTATGGCAACTTTCGCGAACTTGTAATGGATGAAGCTCACAAGTCTCGCTACTCGGTACATCCTGGTTCGGATAAAATGTACCATGATATCAAAACTACATATTGGTGGCCTAGCATGAAGGCCCACATAGCAACATACGTTAGCAAATGCTTGACTTGTGCGAGAGTCAAGGCGGAATACCAGAAACCATCAGGCCCACTCCAACAACCTGAGATACCACAATGGAAATGGGAGCAAATTTCCATGGATTTTGTTACTGGCCTACCTAGATCTCAGCGTGGAAATGATACAATTTGGGTGATCGTGGATCGACTCACAAAGTCTGCACACTTCTAAGCTATCAAAGAAACAGACAAGTTCTCTACCTTAGCAGACATCTACTTAAAAGAAGTGGTTTCGAGGCACGGGGTGCCAACCTCTATTATCTCTGATCGTGACGCACGTTTTACTTCAGAACTGTGGCAAGCAATGCACAAATCTTTTGGCTCTCGTTTAGACATGAGCACAGCTTATCACCCTCAGACGGATGGGCAGTCTGAGCGCACTATTCAAACTCTAGAAGACATGCTTCGTGCGTGTGGGATCGATTTCGGCAACGGCTGGGAAAAACATCTCCCGTTAGTGGAATTCTCGTACAATAACAGCTACCACACCAGCATTAAAGCTGCTCCATTTGAGGCATTGTACGGGCGTAAATGCCGATCACCTCTTTGTTGGGCAGAGGTGGGTGACAGTCAGATCACAGGTGTCACACCCCGACCACGTAGAACATACCAAACGCGGCGGAAACATCGGGGCATGTTGCAACAGAATTAATGTTTCATAACCATGGATACCAAAAAGTGTTTCGTTTTATTAAACATTGAATAATTACATTGTCTGGAAATCTAAATACACAAATTAAACATAGTCTATCATTGTTATTGAGTCACTAAGGCCTTGTCCAGTCCTATGTGAGCATGCATCTTATCAATCGATATCATTCAACAATACCTGAAACATATGTGAAAACGAGGTCAGCAAAGAAATGCTGGCGAGTACATAGGTTTTGTGAAAATAAGATTCATGACTTCTGTTTAAGAAAATGTTTAGTCATGAACCTTGTAATTTGCTTTATCTTTGTAAATCATTTGAAAAATAATAAGTTCAGATGATATGTATAAATAAAAGAATAATGCATGATTAAATGAATAACCATGTAAAAGGAGTTTGTATAAGTTAAGTTGTTTGTAAATCAATGTCTTGTGAAAAGTATGTTATTTGTATAAAATGTTCTATGTATCAAACTGAAATGATTCAAATAACGCTACGACCTGTAATACCATACAAACACTTATATATAGGAAGTACCAGCGGCGTATCCACCATGCTTGTATCATATTACACACGCATCGTTACTTAATCACTTACTCAAACCAAACCAACCAATGTAAACTATGTAATGTATAACCAAAATGATATGTATGGCTAGTGAAATGCATCAACTAAACCATAGGTGAAACGCACAAAACAAAGTATTGAAGTAAAACTTGGTTTAAATCAATACTATGTTTCGTGGAACTGCATGATCAAATGTAAATCATGTCCAAAAACATCTTGTTTTAATTGTGAAACTACTTTATGGTCGATTCTCTAATAACATTCAAACCTTCTTGACGCGTTCCTCGCTCCATCTCGCTCTCGCTCTCGTTCTTAACAAACCCTTACCAAAGGATAAGTTAATAATTACAGATTCAGTCGCTACCCACAACCCCCACACATAACAATGGGTGCAGTAAATAACGGGATTTGTCAGATCCTATGGTACCATAACCTAATACTGGTCGGCTTGATCATTGCTAATGAATGTCATCGGTTATGTAAACTACAACCAACAAGTTTGTTCACCTTTTGAAATTGTTATTAGTTTTTGAAATCATTGTATTCGTTCTTGAAATCATTGTTAGCGTTCTTGAAATAATTGTTATTGTTCTTGAAACTATTGTAATTGTTCTTAAAACCGTTGATAAAACATTTAGCACATATGAGTCACCCCAAAACAGTTGAAAACAGTAAAAGAGGGGAATAATGTACTCGCCTGAGAATGCTTGGAGGTCTTGAACAACAACCAAACAAAGCTTAGAGGGAGCACGGAATCAGTCGGCAATCTAAAACTATATAAATAAACTAGACTTAAATCGGGAGATCGGATAGGATGAGGCTTGGTAAACCAAATGAGTGTTGGAACTCATATGATATGGTTTAGCAAGGCCTACATACTACAATGAAACCAAACCTAATTGTTTACGACCCATTACGACCCGTTTAGGTAGCTTATGCTACTTTAACGCGTCGTTCGCGTGAAACGCGTTCGGACCGCCTAACTAGTTCTACGACAAGTGTTATATGCCTAAACATGTTACATAATCAGTTATGTGACAAAAGTTTAGGTTACATATGCTTAATTACCAATTATACATGAAAAGGGTATTCTGGTAATTTACCTAAGGCATATAAACTACCTATCATACAACTACTTAAACGATGTGACCATAGGGTATAACCTCGGAAGGTTATTCCCTACCTACTATGGTCACCTAATGTATTTGGTCGGATCCTAATGATCGACCAAACTGGGTCGGGTTCGAAGGTATAGGCGATTTATTAGATCGCCTACCCTACGACCCTAGACAACGTGGTAATCAGTGGGCGTAGTCCCAAGGGACTATAACCAACGTGATTACACTCACGTTGCGAAGTTCAAACGAACTTCGCATTGACCATTACTGGTCAACGCTGAAAGTCAAACAAAGTTTGACTTTCTGACTCTAAAAGCAATAAAATAAGGAAAAGAACGAAAGAATACTTACGAAGGGTCCCCGAATGCTAATCCCGATTCAAGAATCTCAGGTATGAAACAATGGTTTCAACTTAGAGGTTCTCAAATCAGAATTCTAGTGGGTTTAGAGGTAATGGGGGTGGGGTATTTATAGTAAAAGGTCCACCGTTAAGATCGTTTCAAGGAAACCGTGCTTGAATCCAACCCGTACACTTGTCGGAACCTTATGGTGGCTTAAAATGGTTCTTATCCGCTAACTAGACGATTGAGAACTTGTGGTTGAGAATCGAACAGGTGGGACCTGCTGTTAAAAACATTGAATCTGGTCTGCAGGTTAGCTTACGGACCGTAAGGTCATTTATGTTGAGGTCCGTAAGCTTAATTTGGCAAAATTACAGTTTTGGTCCCTGCAGTGCAATAAGCCCATTTCTGACACGTTTAAGGCCCGTTAACCTCATTTCAAAGCTCTAAAATGAAGTTAAAGTATAGGGAACTTAAAATGTGTTCAAAAATATCTCAGATGTCGGTTCGTTTGGCCGTACGGTCGCGATGTTCGGTTAATTACGACGGAATGCGCACAAGCGCAATAAACGATCTAAATGACGCGACGAATGGATTTTTCTTATGGCGAACACTAAAATATAATGTTTTAGTGCTTACATAAATTTTTGGATGTCCGGATGTATTCAGAACGTAAGTTATGCGCGAAAATGCAAACTTGTGCACTTTTTGACACTTTTAGTCCCTGAATGACCCAAAAGTTTATTTTAGCACACCGAACCCCTCAAAGCCTATTTCTAAGCTATATAAAGGATATTTAAGGTGTGTTTAACTTATGGTCATGTTCCGGAATGTCTGTTACAGTTCAAATTGGCATACTTTCGTAGTTTGTCAATTTTAGTCCCTGTAAGCGATTTAACTTGATTTTTGCCATACCAAAGCCTTCAAAACTTATTTCTAAGTTATGTAAAGGTTATTTAAGGTATGTTAAGCCTATGTCACTATTCCGGAGTGTTTGTTGCATTAAACTGGTTATATTTACGCATCGGTGCGCGTATAACCTTCCAGAAAGTGATTTAGAGTTTGGAATTGAACGAGAATTGATATGTGCAAATGATACACATATTTTTTTTTTACAAATCCCAAGTATGAAATATAATATTTCATTGGTTTGGTATTTGTTTGATGGCCGTGGAGGCACAGGTGTTACAGTCTCCCCTACTTTAGGAAATTTCGTCCCGAAATTTATTTAGAGGAAACTTGTGAGAGCTTGAAAGCATGAAGTTGAAAAGATCGAACAATATTGATTAGGGTTCTGAACTTCTAGTAACCTTTAATAACATCATGATTGCAATGTAAGAGGGATACTTATATACAAGTATATGAAGCGTCATTGGTGCGTCCACCGTACCTCCATTACATCGTTCTCATTTCGTTATTGTTGTCACTATCGGCTCTTACACATAATAAATCTTACTGGGTTTCTGTGCACTAAATTTCATAATTATGTACGCGTCCATAATCAGACAATTCCTTGCACAGTTCACACAGTCTATTTTATAATGTGTAGGGGAAAACCAAATGAACAAACCGGTGATGAGTGTGACTAGACCACCATAGAGTCCTTTAAATTAAATCAATAAATGATCTAAATAGACTATCAAGGAGTCTGTTCAGCTACATCACTAGATGTCGTTCTCTAACCAAATTGTGAATCAATCTTTTTGACTAGACTACTAAGAGGGTCTCTTATGAAACATGGAGCGGTACTTATATAATCCAAGGGTCTTAACTATTACATAGAAGCCCATTAAGGATTGAAGGTAGTACCTTTTGAATATCCTGCTACGAATCCCTCATATGCAGATATGAAAGATTCTGCGAGGATTTGGATAACGAATATCCAGAGTATTAAAAACACAAAAATGCATAAAAGAAAACATAAGATGAATAAACACATAGTCACATAACCACAAAATTGTTCGTTAATTTGTCTTGTAAATCGCGTACATGCATTTAAAGCACACTTGGAATCCATTCCGTGGATTTCATTTGGTACTTTAAACGTTATCAAGAATCCAACTATAAAGATAGAAAGATTCAAAAAGAAAATTCGATTTCGATTACTAGGAACCGAAGTGTTCGAATTAAGGTACATAAGGAATCCAATTAAGGACTCTGATTTGAACGATAATCATCCACAAGGATCTAATTGTAAAGATAAAAAGATCCCATATGAATTTTAGAAGTTGAAGATGTTTTGAAACCTTGCACTGGATGTGCTTAGGTCAAAACATGATGTAAAATGCTTATGAAGTTGAGATGCTTGATATGTCAAGGCGACATATGAAGCAGAATTTTGAAGGTTAAGTCAATGTATGAGGAAAATATTTTTGAAAACTATGCATGGGGTTCTTTTAAGAAAAATGTGTTTAACGTTTTTGAAACCTTATATATAATACTTTTTGAAATCATAACGTAGGTGTATTAGGTAGATATATTTACAAAAAATGTTTTAAAATCATGCGAGATGAATTTTGAAATTATGTATAAGGTTTTTGAAAGACATGAATGATGCTTTTCGAAATCATGCACTCGATCAGAAAATGTATTGTGTTAATATTGTCTTCAGACTATATGAAATATTTTGAAATTAGAAAGGTTGGTTTTGATAACATGGCCAATGTTTTTGAAATAACATAGACAATGCATCTAGAAAAAATTGTTTTCAAACTATATGAAATATTTTGAGATCATGAAGATTGTTTTGAAATACTTGTACTGTATATGTTGAAAAATCAAAACGTAATGGGTATGAGATTTGAAAATATCCTTAGTTATCTAACCAAGGATTCAAAGGCATAGATGTGCGAAAAGCACGATCACTCATAATGTCACTTAATTTTCTGTACTTTGTTTCTTAGAGTGAAACGAGTACTTAAAATTTTCGAGGGAATCATGAGCAATCATTTGAAAGAGAGAAATCACAAGAGTAGTTTGTAAGGTACATAGTTCCTTGATGTAGGTATCATAGGAAAATCATACACACCTAGCAAGGGGTTGAGCTGGTTGGTTGGGGACTGCTTTACCATTGTGAGCGACCATGGCGAAGTTCTGAGAAGCCTTTCGATTCTTTGACTTCTTAGGGGATCGTTCATCCATGGTCTTTGATTCCTCGATTGGTTTCTTGTCTGGTGGTGCTATCACCTGACTAGGTCCTGCCTGTCTTGGTGACTCTTGAGTGGCTTCATCCTGGAGACGGTACATGGCAGTAGCTAATTCAACAGTCTTCAGGACTACTTCGCCTATTCGCTGAGCGAATTTTGGCTGCTTGCTCAGATATTTGGGCGTCATCGTGATGAAGAGACATTCTTGAAGAAAAAAGAAAGGCATAGGGAGAAACAGGTGAAAGATTATTGGACAATCAAAACAGAATGATAACGCATGAAGATTGCGATCATTTGTTTGTTACCTAAGGCAAACAAATGAGACGGTGACTGATCAAAGTAAATGGGTCAAAAATAATGTATCGCGAAGACATGCTCGCCTATAAGTGAACACTCATCCCAAGAATTCCCAGGTAAGCACAACTGGTCTCGCGTCTGATGAGATGTATACGAAATGCTTGCCTAGACAGAAAACCCAGAATACAGGCATTCACCCTTCCAGTTTGCACGTGTTCACATTATTTAAAACCCAAAACCTTGTCGAGATTTTGAAAGTTCAAAGGGGTTCAAAACCTTATAACTGAGGGTTCAAAACCTTGTAATAAATCATCCTAGAACAGATTATTAGTTTTCAAAGCGGTTTCGAAAATTGTGTTCTTGTTGTGGTCGTCGCCTAAGGATAGGTGACAGTATTGTTTTATGACTAAACGCAAGTAAACTCGCGTTAGGGTCCTAAGAAGGTTATAGACTAGGTCAAAGCATTACTAATAACCTAATTCCCTATAACCATTGGCTCTGATACCATCTTTTCTGTCACACCCCGACCACGTAGAACATACCAAACGCGG
The DNA here is from genome assembly GCA_030545235.1 of Helianthus tuberosus. Classification (NCBI taxonomy): domain Eukaryota; kingdom Viridiplantae; phylum Streptophyta; class Magnoliopsida; order Asterales; family Asteraceae; genus Helianthus; species Helianthus tuberosus. Next base: position 111,372,187 of record CM060411.1, on the reverse strand, counting down.
CGGAAACATCGGGGCGTGTTGCAACAGAATTAATGTTTCATAACCATGGATACCAAAAAGTGTTTCGTTTTATTAAACATTGAATAATTACATTGTCTGGAAATCTAAATACACAAATTAAACATAGTCTATCATTGTTATTGAGTCACTAAGGCCTTGTCCAGTCCTATGTGAGCATGCATCTTATCAATCGATATCATTCAACAATACCTGAAACATATGTGAAAACGAGGTCAGCAAAGAAATGCTGGCGAGTACATAGGTTTTGTGAAAATAAGATTCATGACTTCTGTTTAAGAAAATGTTTAGTCATGAACCTTGTAATTTGCTTTGTCTTTGTAAATCATTTGAAAAATAATAAGTTCAGATGATATGTATAAATAAAAGAATAATGCATGATTAAATGAATAACCATGTAAAAGGAGTTTGTATAAGTTAAGTTGTTTGTAAATCAATGTCTTGTGAAAAGTATGTTATTTGTATAAAATGTTCTATGTATCAAACTGAAATGATTCAAATAACGCTACGACCTGTAATACCATACAAACACTTATATATAGGAAGTACCAGCGGCGTATCCACCATGCTTGTATCATATTACACACGCATCGTTACTTAATCACTTACTCAAACCAAACCAACCAATGTAAACTATGTAATGTATAACCAAAATGATATGTATGGCTAGTGAAATGCATCAACTAAACCATAGGTGAAACGCACAAAACAAAGTATTGAAGTAAAACTTGGTTTAAATCAATACTATGTTTCGTGGAAATGCATGATCAAATGTAAATCATGTCCAAAAACATCTTGTTTTAATTGTGAAACTACTTTATGGTCGATTCTCTAATAACATTCAAACCTTCTTGACGCGTTCCTCGCTCCATCTCGCTCTCGCTCTCGTTCTTAACAAACCCTTACCAAAGGATAAGTTAATAATTACAGATTCAGTCGCTACCCACAACCCCCACACATAACAATGGGTGCAGTAAATAACGGGATTTGTCATATCCTATGGTACCATAACCTAATACTAGTCGGCTTGATCATTGCTAATGAATGTCATCGGTTATGTAAACTACAACCAACAAGTTTGTTCACTTTTTGAAATTGTTATTAGTTTTTGAAATCATTGTATTCGTTCTTGAAATCATTGTTAGCGTTCTTGAAATAATTGTTATTGTTCTTGAAACTATTGTAATTGTTCTTAAAACCGTTGATAAAACATTTAGCACATATGAGTCACCCCAAAACAGTTGAAAACAGTAAAAGAGGGGAATAATGTACTCGCCTGAGAATGCTTGGAGGTCTTGAACAACAACCAAACAAAGCTTAGAGGGAGCACGGAATCAGTCGGCAATCTAAAACTATATAAATAAACCGGACTTAAATCGGGAGATCGGATAGGATGAGGCTTGGTAAACCAAATGAGTGTTGGAACTCATATGATATGGTTTAGCAAGGCCTACATACTACAATGAAACCAAACCTAATTGTTTACGACCCATTACGACCCGTTTAGGTAGCTTATGCTACTTTAACGCGTCGTTCGCATGAAACGCGTTCGGACCGCCTAACTAGTTCTACGACAAGTGTTATATGCCTAAACATGTTACATAATCAGTTATGTGACAAAAGTTTAGGTTACATATGCTTAATTACCAATTATACATGAAAAGGGTATTCTGGTAATTTACCTAAGGCATATAAACTACCTATCATACAACTACTTAAACGATGTGACCATAGGGTATAACCTCGGAAGGTTATTCCCTACCTACTATGGTCACCTAATGTATTTGGTCGGATCCTAATGATCGACCAAACTGGGTCGGGTTCGAAGGTATAGGAGATTTATTAGATCGCCTACCCTACGACCCTAGACAACGTGGTAATCAGTGGGCGTAGTCCCAAGGGACTATAACCAACGTGATTACACTCACGTTGCGAAGTTCAAACGAACTTCGCATTGACCATTACTGGTCAACGCTGAAAGTCAAACAAAGTTTGACTTTCTGACTCTAAAAGCAATAAAATAAGGAAAAGAACGAAAGAATACTTACGAAGGGTCCCCGAATGCTAATCCCGATTCAAGAATCTCAGGTATGAAACAATGGTTTCAACTTAGAGGTTCTCAAATCAGAATTCTAGTGGGTTTAGAGGTAATGGGGGTGGGGTATTTATAGTAAAAGGTCCACCGTTAAGATCGTTTCAAGGAAACCGTGCTTGAATCCAACCCGTACACTTGTCGGAACCTTATGGTGGCTTAAAATGGTTCTTATCCGCTGACTAGACGATTGAGAACTTGTGGTTGAGAATCGAACAGGTGGGACCTGCTGTTAAAAACATTGAATCTGGTCTGCAGGTTAGCTTACGGACCGTAAGGTCATTTATGTTGAGGTCCGTAAGCTTAATTTGGCAAAATTACAGTTTTGGTCCCTGCAGTGCAATAAGCCCATTTCTGACACGTTTAAGGCCCGTTAACCTCATTTCAAAGCTCTAAAATGAAGTTAAAGTATAGGGAACTTAAAATGTGTTCAAAAATATCTCGGATGTCGGTTCGTTTGGCCGTACTGTCGCGATGTTCGGTTAATTACGACGGAATGCGCACAAGCGCGATAAACGATCCAAATGACGCGACGAATGGATTTTTCTTATGGCGAACACTAAAATATAATGTTTTAGTGCTTACATAAATTTTTGGATGTCCGGATGTATTCAGAACGTAAGTTATGCGCGAAAATGCAAACTTGTGCACTTTTTGACACTTTTAGTCCCTGAATGACCCAAAAGTTTATTTTAGCACACCGAACCCCTCAAAGCCTATTTCTAAGCTATATAAAGGATATTTAAGGTGTGTTTAACTTATGGTCATGTTCCGGAATGTCTGTTACAGTTCAAATTGGCTTACTTTCGTAGTTTGTCAATTTTAGTCCCTGTAAGCGATTTAACTTGATTTTTGCCATACCAAAGCCTTCAAAACTTATTTCTAAGTTATGTAAAGGTTATTTAAGGTATGTTAAGCCTATGTCACTATTCCGGAGTGTTTGTTGCATTAAACTGGTTATATTTACGCATCGGTGCGCGTATAACCTTCCAGAAAGTGATTTAGAGTTTGGAATTGAACGAGAATTGATATGTGCAAATGATACACATATTTTTTTTTTTACAAATCCCAAGTATGAAATATAATATTTCATTGGTTTGGTATTTGTTTGATGGCCGTGGAGGCACAGGTGTTACAACAGGTATATTTACGCATCGGTCCACTACCTGAATATTATATAAAATCGGACCAATGGCATCATGAGAATGTTAAAAGATGGCGGCCATGGTTGTGAGGTTTTGTGTGTTAAATTATTTGATCGGTCCAATAAAAATTGTGTGCATGGTTTACTGTTAACCTTGAAGTTATAAATGGTGGCCATGTGAAGTCCAAGCATGTGATAATCTGATGTTGTTATTAATTGTGCTATGCCTGTAATGATGATCTTGTCATGATAATCGACTGGTTGTATGCATATATGTTTGTTTGTGAACTGTTTGATTTAGAGTATTTAATAAATAGCGCAGATTGATCTAAAAGGGGCTGTTAACATCGATGTAAATGCTAGACGATGATTAGGGTTATTATAAATTGCAACTGACGAAACCAACTCACGGCGAAACAGATCCGACGAAACAAATGCGTTTCGTCGGAACCAGTCACAACGAATCAAATGTGTGTTTCGCCAAGGGTGTCAACGACGAAACAGTGGTGTTTCGTCAAAGGGGCTTAACGACGGAACAAGGGGGTGTTTCGTCGGACAGATAACTTGCACAGTAACTTGATTTAACTCTGTTAGAAGTTAATGGGATTTATTAACTGCCGTTAAGTGATACGCATGACTTGTATAATATTGGATACGTGTTTAGTACTACTAGCTGAGCAATTGATTTATTACCCACTGTGATTATACCTATGCGTGAACAACATGAATACAAACTGATTATGTATACGTGCATACTTTAGGACGTGATTGATTAACTGTGAGCATACTTAGCATACCGAGCAAACCAAGGTGAGTTCACACTAGCCAAGGCGTGGGATTCCCAGGGGTGGGAATGGGATTGAATAACTACTCGTATAACTATTACTATTAAACAAATTATTACTGTCCTCGGTTGAAGGGCACGTACGTAAAACCTACGTACAGTTATACTTACTACTGTCCTCGGATTGAAGGGCACGTACGTAAAGCCTACGTACACGATCTTAAGACCATCACCTCTATCAAAGGAAGTCCCTCAATTATCGACTTAATCGCCGAGGCCTAGGGCGAGCGGGTCATTAGCTAATAGCGCTATTAGGTTTAACAAACCTCACACCGTGCCAGTCAGACGGGCGTGTACTAATGGACTATGGGCAAAGGGTCAATGCTGATAGACATTGACTTAGGGCACATTTTATATTTTCGTAGCAGTCGATACGCGTGGTCTTGTAACACATGGGAAGCCCCCACTAATCATCGCACGCATGCCTGGACTGGCAGCAAGGATTAACGCGATACATGGTTTACAAAACGAATATATATATACGATTTATGAAATGAATACTTTAACCAAACAACTATCTGTGAACTCGCTCAACTTTGTTGTTGATTCGTTGCTACATGCCTTGCAGGTCATTAGGTACCCATGGAGCTTGCACAGGGAGGAACGGTCGTTGTGGAACGTGGCGATGTGTGCCATGCTTTAGACTTTACCTTATTTCATATTTAATACTTGCTATTGGTTTTACAAATTTTGCTTCCGCTAAACACTTAACTAGGCTTTGGTTTTGAACACCTTTCATATTGGTTGTTGAATTATGTTACTTATCTACTTGTTCAATATGATTGGTGGCTTGATCCTGGTCAGTCACGCCTCCAAGCGGTGATACTCCGCGTGTGGATTTTGGGGGTGTGACAGGTCGGGTTCGAAGGTCTAAGCGGTGGTTTAGACCGCTTGACTTACGACCTAGACAAGCACTAAACTATAAGTGACGAGCTAAGCATGTCAAAACATGCTTAACTAAGTTAGAAAAATAAGTTTGGTATCAAAACAAACGGTTTTGATACCTAAAAGTAGTTTGGTTACAAAATACTCAAGAATACGCATTTTGGCCGAAACTGCGACTCGTCACTAAGCCTAGATAACGTGGTAATCAGTAGGTATAGTCACAAGGGACTATAACCATCGTGATTACGCTCACGTTGCGAAGTTCAACAGAACTTCGTGTTGACCATAAACTGGTCAACGCAAAAAACGCTAAAAGAACGAAAGAGGACTTACAACGGGTCCAAGAGCAGAAGTTTTGATCCGAATATTCTCAGGTATGAAGTGATAAACACATCAACTTAGAGAACAAATTCAGATTCAAAGGTGTAGGTTTTGAGTTGTGATCTTGAGGGGTATTCATAGATTTCTTAGGACCGTTAAGATCGTTCATCGAAAACCGAGCTTCAATCTCATCCTTACATGTGTACCCATGGTTTTTCAATACCATGGGCACATCAAAATGGCCCCTAGTATCTTGAAATACCATGTGCAAGAGAGAAATGAGTTGGAATTGGCTGGAAATAGGCTGGAAATAGCTTTCTGCTGGTCTAGGGATGCCTTACGGACCGTATGGTCCATCCCTTACGGACCGTATGTGGTCTGCAGACCAGCAACTTTCAAAAGTTGACAGTTTAGCCCCTACACTTGAGAATCTTGCATTTGAATGCATTTCTTGCATGTTTAAGCCCCGTTAACCCCATTTAAAGCTCTAAAATGAAGTTAAAGTATAGGGAACTTGGAATATGCCCAAAAATATGTCGGATGTCGGTTCGTTTGGCCATACGGTTACGTTGTTCGGTTTATTACGACGGAAGTCGTAACGGACGCAAAAACGGTCCAAATTGCGCGACGAATGGATTTTTCTTATGCCAAACACTAAAATAAAATATTTTAATGCTTACATAAATTTTTGGATGTCTGGATGTATTTAGAACGTAAGTTATGCGCGAAAATGCAAACTTGTGCACTTTTTGACGCTTTTAGTCCCTGAATGACCCAAAAGTTTATTTTAGCACACCGAAACCCTCAAAGCCTATTTCTAAGCTATGTAAAGGATATTTATGGTATGTTTAACTTATGGTCATGTTCCGGAATGTCTGTTCCAGTACGAATCGTCATACTTTCACAGTTTGTCAAATTTAGTCCATGTAAGCGAATTAACTTGATTTTGCCATACCAAAGCCTTCAAAACTTATTTCTAAGTTATGTAAAGGTTATTTAAGGTATGTTAAGCATATGTTGATGTTCCAGAGTGTTTCTCACATTAAACTGATTACGTTTGCGCACCAGTTGGCGTATAACTCTCCAGAAAGTGATGTAGAGTTTGAAATTGAACAAAAATCAAAACATGCAAAATGTCAAACATAAATAAACAAACATTGGGATCAAATATCATTATTTTATTGATTTGGATATTTGTTTGATGGTCGTGGAGGCACAGGTGTCACAGTCTCCCCTACTTCAGGAAATTTCGTCCCGAAATTTATTCGTAGGAGTATGTCTGTGACTTTGTGTTAAATGATCATCAAAGATATGCAAGGCATAATCCTGTCATTTTCCTCAACGGATATTCTTCAGAAGCGAAAATGATCGAATGGAGTCATTTTCCTCAACGGGTTCTTCGGAAATGGAAAATGAAGGATTTAACTAAACGGATATTCATTTCCCTCAACGGATATTCTTCAGAAGTGAAAATGAATGGATGATTCATTTTTCCTCAACGGGTTCTTCGTCAGAAACGGGAATGAAGGAATAATCAATGGATATTCATTTCCCTCGACGGATACTCTTCAGAACGAAAATGAACAAACGGAGTCATTTTCCTCAGCGGGTATTCTTCAGAATTGGAAATGAAGGATTAAACAAACGGATATTCATTCCCTCAATGGATACTCTTCAGAATGAAAATGAACAAACGGAGTAATTTTCCTCAACGGGTATTCTTCAGAATTGGAAATGAAGGATTAAACAAACGGATATTCATTTCCCTCGACGGATACTCTTCAGAACGAAAATGAACAAACGGAGTCATTTTCCTCAATGGGTATTCTTCAGAATTGGAAATGAAGGATTAAACAAATGGATATTCATTTCCCTCGACGGATACTCTTCAGAACGAAAATGAACAAACGGAGTCATTTTCCTCAACGGGTATTCTTCAGAATTGGAAATGAAGGATTAAACAAACGGATATTCATTTCCCTCAACGGATATTCTTTCAAAAGTGAAAAATGAATAGCTAGTTCATTTTTCCTCAACGGATGCTTCATCAGAAATGGAAATGAATACGGTTAACTCTAGACACATGATAGAACTTGCTGTGATTTCCGTTCACTAAATTCCATAATTATGTATGCATCCATAATTACGTAATTTCTTGCATAGTAATCACAGTTTGTTTTATAATGTGAAGGGGATAGAATTTGAACAAGGTCGAGACAACTTATGATTAGGTCAACACATCAACACACAAGCACATAATTGTTTTCTTGGATATAAATTTTGTTATCATCTTGTTATTAATTGTTATTAACTTGATGTCGATATGAACATGGGTATTCAAGGTACACCAGGAACCCAGTCGATGGACTTCAACGTCCTCAAGAATCTATCTGAAAATAGGGTGATCTTCCAAAAATTTGATTTCTGATTACCAAGAATTATAACATTCGAATTAAGGTACACAATAACTAAGGACTTACGGAAATACCCTTAGGTACCCTATTAAGGATTTATAGTGGTATATTGGGTATTCGTCCAGTGTTGTAACTTGCGCCTTGTACTTTGTTTCTTTGGAAGAAATGTGTACTTAGGTTCTTCGTGGAAATCGCAAGAAATCTAAAGATGGGAGGAATGCGGTTCCTTGATTGTCGGTATCGTAGGGGATATGTCGTTTATTCATGCAACCACAATTGTACATTGCAATGTAAATAAAGGATTTATTTATAAACAACAACAACAACAGTTTCATAGATCGTGACAACAAAAGAAAATAATACACAAGGCTTGATTATTTTCTAAACAGCGTTGTCTTCTGTCGGTCAGATACTCATCCCTGCGATGGGTTGGCATTAGCAAGCCTTGGGCAATTCCTACGAAAATGGCCCATCTCGCCACAGTTGTAGCAAGACCCCGGTGGAAAACTAGCTTGAGCAGGATTGTTGCCAGCTTGATTTGGTGCAGCTGCGGTTGGGCAAACCCTTGCTGTATGACCTATAAGTTCACAAATTTGGCATTTACAGCACTTCACACCAGCATGATGATGAAGGTTACATTGATTGCACAAGGGTGCAGTTCCGTTGTATGGCTTTCTAGCAGGGGTTGAGCTGGTTGGTTGGGGATGGCTTGATCATTGTGAGCAACTAAGGCGAAGTTCTGAGAAGCCTTTCACTTCTTTAACTTCTTGGAGGATTCAGTCTGTTCATCCTTTGGTTTCGATTCCTCGATCGATTTCTTGTCACCCTTTCGAAAAAGTTTACCTTTCCTGATCTGAGATTCAGTCAAGGTTGCAGATAGCTCAATGGCCTGTCTAACTGTAGTAGGGTTGCTACCAGTCACAATGTCTTGTATTGAGTCAGGGAGGCCATCAATGTATTTTTCGATTGCCTTATCCAAAGGCGTAGCCATGTTCAGGCATAACAGACTCAACTACTCATACCTATCAGTGTAAGCCCGATGCTCACCACTATCTTGCTTCAAATCATCAAATTCCCTTTCTAAAGCCGTCAGTTCATGATGAGGACAGAACTCCTTCATCATAAGGGCCCTAAGCTCGGCCCAAGTCTGTGCTAAAGCAACCTCAGCACCACGGTCTCTCATAACCCCGTTCCACCATGTAAGAACCCTCTTCAGAAACACACTGGAAGCAAACTCGACCTTGCGATTATCAGGACACTGAACGTGACGAAACGAAACGTACTCTTAGTGCTCTCGAACCATTGTAGGAGCCCAGTTGCTCCTTCAAAACCACTAAACTTGAGTGGCTTAGCCGAATTGAAACTCTTGAAATTGCATGGAGCATTATTGTTGTTGTTGGCTTGGTTCAGTTGAGCAATAAGATTCGGGAAAGCAGCAGCCATTTGTTGCGTGATGATTTCTGCTAGTTCGGCATTTTAAAAGGAGGGAAACATGAAAGGAAACGAGCGAGATGATTAGATGAAAAGGATGAGGTGATACAAAATTTGACAAAAGCAAAGATGGCGGTCATTTGTTTGTTACCACAAGGCAAACAAACGACACATTGTGACTAATCAAAGTAAATGGGTTAAAAATAATGTATCGCGAAGACATGCTCGCCTATAAGTGAACACTCACCCCAAGAGTTCCCAGGTAAGAGTGACTGGTCCGATTATGTGGATTTGTACGAACACTCTAGCCTTAGAGAGAAAACCCAGGGTACAGGCATTCACTCTTCCAGTTTGCACGTGTTCACACTATTTAGGACCCAAAACTTTGATGAGATTTTGAAAACTCAAAGGGGTTCAAAACCTTACAACAGAGGGTTCAAAACCTTACAATAGAGGGTTCAAAACCTAGTAATCAATCATCCAAGAACAGATGATTAATTTTCAAAGCGGATTCGGAATTGATGTTCTCGTTGTGGTTATCACCTAAGGATAGGTGACGGTTTTTGTTTTTAAAAATCTAAACGCAAATCTTCTTGCGTTAGGGTCCTAGAAAGGTTATAGTCTAGGTCAAAGCATTACTAATAACCTAATTCCCTATAACCATTGACTCTGATACCAACTTTTCTGTCACACCCCGACCACGTAAAACAACAAAATGTGGCGGAAACGTCAGGGAGTGTTGTAACAGAATTAATTGTTTCCCAACCATGGAAATTAAAGTTACATTTTATTTATCAAACAAGAGAGTTACATTGTCTTAAAACAAGAAACAAAGAGTACATAACATAATTAAACTACTTCTAGCTTCATTTTAAGTTGCTAAGGCACGGGTCCGCCTATGTTTGACTTGATCATCCTATGCAACAGCTCCTGAAAACACATGTGAAAATAGGTACGTCAGCATAAAAATGCCTGTGAGATACATAGGTTTTATGAAAATAGGATTCATGACTTGAGTTTAAAGAAACTGTTTAATAAAAAGTAGTCATGAATCTTGTTGAGTGTTTCCTTTCATAAATCATTTGAAAAGTGATGAATAAACCAAATGATATATATGTATAAAAGAATAATGTATGGTTAAGCGAATAACCAAGTAAAAATGAGTTTGTATAAGTTAAGTTATTTGTAAAACGATGTTTATGTGAAAATGTGTTGTAAATGTAATATGTCTAAACTGAAATTGTTTAAATAACGCTACGATATGTAATACCATAAAAGCACTTATATATAGGAAGTACCAGCGGCGTATCCACCATGTTTTTATCGTATTACACGTCGCCTCGTTATATAAATCACTTACCCGAACAAACCACCAAGATGTAATGTTTAACAATTGTAGAAATGTTTATGTAAGGTTAAATGTCTATTGAAAAATGTAGATCATGTAATGTGTAAACAATGTTATGTATGGTAAATAAAACGAGACTACTTAAACCACAAGTAAGATGTACAAAACAAAGTATTTTGAATAATCAAAAGTCATGTTTTGCAAAATAACTGCATGCTTTACTGATACAAACACTTATGCGGTAATTTAAACGTCTACATCAAAGCCTTGAGACAGTAGGATAACCTTAAAGTAAAGGTTATCAAAAAATGTTTTCGGATCCGGTCATTCCTTACGTCCAAACAAACCCAGGATTTCAGGAATGGGAGTTGTCAAGTCCTATGGTTATAGTTACCAATGGTTTACATAATTCAAAAGGTTACAAATGGTTCACATAAATGGAACACGGTTACAAATGGTTCAAAATGTAAAACAATGTGTCCATATGCTGGATGAGCATATGCAACAAAAATGTAATGTAAAACAGTGTGTCCATATGCTGGATGAGCATATGCAACAAAATGTAATGTAAAACAAGGTGCTAGCATGCTTAGTGAACATACATAGCGAGAAATGTAATGTAAAGCAATGCACTAGGTATGCACCAAATAGACATACATGGTGTGAAATGCATGAAATCATGTACTATATGTGTACTAATGAACATAACAAGCATATGATATGAAAGCATGGAAATCACGAATGTAACAAGTAGGCACATGTGTTTCACCCCAAAACAGTTTGAAAACAGTAAAAGAGTGGTCTATGTACTCACTTGAGATTGCTCAATAGTCCTAGGATAACCACCAAGCAAAGCTAGAAGATCACGGGATCAAACGGCACCTAATATAGGTAACTACGTTAATAATCGGACCTAAATAGGGAGATCGGATAGAATGAGGTTTCGTAAACCAAATGAGTGTTGGAACTCATATGATATGGTTTAACAAAGCCTACATACTAAAATGAAACCTAACCTAAGTGCTTACGACCCATTACTGTCACACCCCCAAAATCCACATGCGAAGTATCACCGCACGGAGGCGTGACATGAACAGGATCAACCCACCAATCATATTGAACAATGTAATATAATAAAAATAAACCAACCACAATATAATTGGTGTCCAAAATAAATTAACCAAATCCAAGTATCAGCGGAGGCATAAAGTGTAAAACCAAATTATAAGTTTTAAAGTTCAAAAGTTCCACAGTTCCACATGGAACCCAACATTCCATGTCCCACAACGACTCTTCCCCATGCAAGCTCCAGTCAAGTACCTAATGACCTGCAAAGCATGTAGTAACGAGTCAACAACAACGTTGAGCGAGTTCACAGTTGGGAGTTTGTTAAGTTAGTCCAAAAACATAGTTTCCTTTAACTGGCACCCTTGCCGTGGGGGTTACCCCATAGTTGAAAACATGTTTCGTTTAATCTCGTTTACTCTGGCAATCCAGCCGTGGGGGCTACCCCATGTTTACACTACTAGACTCGTTACCATATCGACCACTGACTTTAGTCATGTTTATGTGCCCTTAGCATCAATGTCTATCATCATTGACGTGCCCAGATCCATTAGTTCACGCCCGTCCTCTGTGACACGGTGTGAGGCTTGTCAGACCTAAATAGCGCTATCAAACTAATGACCCGCTCGCCATTGGCCCGACGATTAAGTCGATATAAAAAGGAGGGACTTCGTGATAGAGTTTTGGTCTAGTGAAATTTAAACTGTCCAAGAGGACGAGGAATTACATTCCTTAACCCGTACTGTCCTACCCAAGAAGGTCGAGGAATCCATATTCCTTAACCCATTCCCAACCCACCGGGAATTACCATGCTTTGTAGAAAGTGTGAACTCACCTTAGCTTAGCTCGGCAGATAAACGAAAGGTCAATCGAGCTGCTAGGGGTCAACCACGTCCGGTTAGAAGGTAGAACAAGGATGATCCAAACAAGAAAGCTTCAAGAGAAAGGGATGTTGGCCGTCGAGTTTGAGAGGGAGAGGGAGAGCCTTAGGGTTTGCTAAACTTTGTGTGTTTTGGAGAAGTGTAGAATTTATACTAACACGCTAGGGGTTATTTGAACTAAGGGAGTGGGCCGAACCCTTCATGGACTGCCCTTATGGTTCGAGTACAAGAGCGTGGCCCGAATAGGGCTTGTGCGATTACATACATACATTACACAAGATCACATAACACGTAACACATATGCATTAAAACCAACCTATCAACTTGCCATATAAAGTTTATACACGTTACATTAAACACAAGACAGGTTCTGAAATACGAGTTGTCATATTATCCCAAAGTTGAAAGAAATTTCATCCCGAAATTTAGCACGTACTTACTGAGGAAGCTAGTTAAGTTGCATGGTTTCCTGGTTTTTCCTGGGGTGTCACATCCTTCCCCAGTTGGTTTGGAATTTCGTCCCGAAATTCCGCAGTAGCTTCAGCCTCAGTAGTGGTTTCAATGTTCGCGAACAACTGGGGATACTTGTGTTTCATCTGGTCTTCGCGTTCCCAGGTGAACTATGGGCCACGACGGGAGTTCCAATGAACTCGAACAAGAGGTATTCTGGTGCGCTTGAGAATCTTAACATCCCAGTCAGTAATCTCTACTGGTTCCTTGACGAATCGCAGCTGATCGTCGATAGTGAGTTCCTTCAAAGGAACTATGAGGGTCTCATCTGATAGACACTTCTTCAGATTTGACACGTGGAAAACGTTGTGAACTCCACTGAGTTCTGTGGGTAGATTCAGTTTGTAGGCCACTTTGTCTATTTTCTCAATGATGTCGAAAGGTCCAACGTATCGCGGGTTGAGTTTGCCCCGTTTGCCAAAACGGACAACACCTTTCCAAGGTGAGACTTTGAGTAGCACCCGAGCCCCAACCTGGAACTCAAGTGCTTTCCTGCGCTTATCAGCGTAGCTTTTCTGATGGTCACAAGCTGCCGCCATTCGTTGTCGTATTTGAGCAATCCTTTCTGTTGTGTCTACCACAAGTTCTGGGCCAGTGATCTGGCTATCACCAACCTCTGTCCAGCAAAGAGGTGATCGGCATTTACGTTCGTACAATGCCTCAAATGGAGCGGCCTGGATACTGGTGTGGTAGCTGTTATTATACGAGAACTCCACTAATGGGAGATGCTTTTCCCAGCCATTGCCGAAATCGATTACACATGCTCGAAGCATGTCTTCAAGGGTTTGGATGGTGCGCTCAGACTGCCCATCCGTTTGCGGGTGATATGCCATGCTCATATCTAATCGAGAGCCAAAAGACTTGTGCATTGCTTGCCACAGTTCAGAAGTAAAACGCACATCACGATCAGAGATAATGGAGGTTGGCACCCCGTGCCTCGAAACCACTTCCTTCAGGTAAACGTCTGCTAAAGTAGAGAACTTGTCAGTTTCTTTGATAGCCAAGAAGTGTGTAGACTTAGTTAATCGATCCACTATCACCCAAATAGTGTCATTTCTGCGTTGTGATCTAGGCAGACCAGTAACAAAATCCATGGAAATTTGCTCCCATTTCCATTTTGGTATCTCTGGTTGTTGAAGTAGGCCTGATGGTTTCTGATACTCACTCTTGACTCTCGCACAAGTCAAACATTTACTGACGTAGGTTGCAATGTGGGCTTTCATGCTAGGCCACCAATACGTAGTTTTCAAGTCGTGGTACATCTTATCCGAACCAGGATGTACTGAGTAACGAGACTTGTGCGCTTCATCCAACACAAGCTCGCGTAAGTTTCCATAAAGTGGGACCCAGATGTACCCTGTTACTTAGTATGCGTCGTCTTCCTTTTGTTCTAACCGTTTCCTTGATCCTCGCAGGGACTCTGCCCTGACGTTTTCTGCTTTCAATGCTTCAACCTGAGCCTCTCGTATCTGAGTAGGAAGACTAGATTGGATGGTAAGTTGTAATGCTCGCACACGCTTAGGTGTAATATCCTTTCGACTGAGGGCGTCAGCCACAACATTGGCTTTACCTGGATGGTACTTGATCGCGCATTCGTAATCATTTAAGAGTTCGACCCATCGACGTTGTCGCATGTTCAACTCCTTTTGCTTGAAGGTATGCTCGAGACTCCTGTGATCGGTGTAAATGGTGCACTTGGTACCGTACAGGTAGTATCTCCATATCTTGAGAGCAAAAACCACTGCTCCCAATTCCAAGTCATGCGTAGTGTAGTTCCTTTCGTGAACTTTAAGTTGGCGTGATGCGTAAGTAATGACCTTGTCACGTTGCATCAATACACACACAAGTCCTTGGATGGACGCATCGCAATAAACCACAAAATCATCTGTGCCTTCAGGCAATGAGAGGATAGGCGCGCTACAGAGTTTATCCTTTAAGTGCTGAAATGCTGATTCCTGTGCATCACCCCAATGATAGGTGACACCTTTCTGAGTTAGTGAGGTGAGAGGTTGCACAATCTTGGAGAAATCCTTGATAAACCTTCTGTAGTAACCTGCCAAACCCAAGAATTGGCGAATTTCTGTTGGTGTACGGGGTGCAGACCAATTCTTGATCGAGTCTACCTTGGATGGATCAACATGAATCCCATCCTTGTTTACCACATGGCCTAGAAAATGGACTTCACGAAGCCAGAAGTCACATTTTGAAAACTTAGCATAAAGTTGTTCTGTTCAAAGGAGTTCCAAAATAAATCGTAGATGCTGCTCGTGTTCCTCCTGACTCTTAGAATAGATCAGGATGTCGTCGATGAAAACTATAACGAACCTATCTAGGTAAGGCTTGCACACTCTGTTCATAAGGTCCATGAAGACCGCGGGTGCGTTCGTCAATCCAAAAGGCATAACCAGGAACTCATAATGCCCATAACGAGTCCTGAACGCTGTCTTAGAGATATCCTCATCTCGGACTCTCAGTTGATGGTAGCCTGACCTCAAGTCAATCTTCGAGTAGTAGCTCGACCCTTGTAGCTGGTCGAACAGGTCATCAATACGTGGAAGAGGATAGCGATTTTTCACGGTCACTTTGTAGAGTTCACGATAGTCTATACACATTCTGAAGGTACCGTCTTTCTTCTTCACAAACAAGACTGGAGCTCCCCAGGGCGAAGAGCTGGGACGAATGAAACCTTTATCCAAGAGCTCTTGTAGTTGCGCAGACAGCTCTTCTAGTTCTGATGGAGCTAAACGATATGGTGCTCGAGCTATGGGCGCTGCTCCAGGAGCTAGCTCGATTTGGAATTCAACCTGACGGTGGGGCGGTAGACCAGGTAATTCCTCAGGGAATACCTCACGAAAGTCACGTACAATCAGAAAATCTTCTATCTTCTTCTCCTTAGTTGAGGTATCAGTAACGAGAGCCAAAATAGTAGTGTGGCCCTTCCGCAAACACTTCTGGGCCTTAAGGAAAGAGATGATGCTCACAACAGCACCACTCTTGTCGCCACAAATCATGAGGGGTTCATCACATGAACGAGGAATACGGACAATCTTCTCGTTGCAAAGAATCTCTGCTTGGTGTTGGGATAACCAATCCATCCCAATGACAACGTCAAAACTACCCAGAATGATAGGAATGAGGTCAATAGAGAAAGTCTGATTAGCAAGAACAAGATTACAACCCTTGACTACGTGTGTGGCCTCTAAACTTTTACCATTAGCTAGCTCTACAATGTGCTTGGTGTTCAAAAGTGTTGGGGTACGCTTAAGCATTTGACTAACTTTTAAAGACACGTAGCTAGTATCGGCACCCGAATCAAATAAAACAGTAACATAAAAGTCGTCCAGTAGGATCTTACCCGTCACAACATTGGGATCATTCCTCGCTTCACCCTGGCCAATCACGAATACACGCCCCCTGGCACCATTACCATCGTTGTTGCCCCCATTGTTACCATTCCCCTGATTATTGTTGTTGTTGTTCTAGTTCCGGTTTAGCTGTGGGCAGTCTCTTTTGAAGTGGCCTTCAGCACCACACTGAAAGCACCCTTGGTTGTTGCCCTGTTGTTGTTGATGCTGCTGACGTTGATACCGTGGGACTTGTTGTTGCTGACGATTCTGATTCGTGGCCTGGCTTGTTGCACCGATGACAGTTACTCCTGGTGCATGGCCCGTTGTGGTGTACGTTACAGCGATTGCATTTGGGGTGAATTCCCCTATACCCACCTTGACTTTGGCTACCAGATAATTGCTGACTAGGGCTCTTGTAGTCATCAGTCCTTCTCTGCTGAGTCTGAACAGAAGTTGAACCTTTGCTTGAAGCTCCTTCCCATTTATGCTTGTTGTCACTAGGAGTATCAGAAGTAGTAGCACTAATACGCTTTGGTAACCTGTTCTGCTCCACCGCCTGATCAGTGAGACGATGAGCCAATTGAACAACTTGCTGGATGGTGGTGAGGTTAGCTGAAGTCACATGACTTTGAATCTCTGGCACTAAACCCTTAAGGTACAGTTCGATACGTTTGATGGGAGGATCCACCATAGTAGGACACAAGAGAGCCAGCTCGTTCGATCTTTTCGTGTACGCTTCAATTTCTGACCCCGTCATCTTTAAGTTGAAGAACTCTACCTCCAGCTTGTGAATGTCATCACGATTGCAGTACTCTTCTTTGATAATTCCTTGAAATCGTTCCATGGGGTGGCGTTAGCAGCAACTAACCCCAGCATTTGGACCTGAGCGTTCCACCACGTGAGCGCTATACCCTCGAGAGTACCAGTAGCATACTTCACCCTGCGAGCCTCAGGGCATTCACACATCTCGAAGACAGATTCGAGCTTCTCAAACCAGTGGAGGAGACCTACAGCTCCTTCGGTACCACTGAAGGTACTAGGTCGACAGTCCATAAAGGTCTTGAAAGTGCACACGAGAGGCTGTGCAGGTTGACCTGTCATGAGAGTAAGAAGGGACAAAGTTTAACACAAAGGTTGGTTCACGAGAGTAGGACCTAGAGATCCTAGAGTGAGTTGAAATGGCAGGGTATACCTCCTGCCTGAGCGGCTGCAAGTACCGCAGCAACTTGTTCATTAATCAAAGCTGTCAGCTGGGCTTGTGTTAAGTTCAGGCATCCACTCATGATCTTCACAATAGAGAGAGCATAAGTGAGGAAGGTGTCGCGATAGTGCGAACGTGTGGAGTGACAGAAGAGAGTAAACACGCAATGTTACAAATAGTCGTTACTATGTTATCTAAGCATACCATGAACAATGTTCTATGTAAACTAACAAGCAGGCAATATAAATGTAAATCATATCACCTATAGTGTCGAGCCTTGCATGTGGAGCGAAGCGTCGTTGTGGATCGTTGAGCACTGTACAGGTTATAGTCTGGTTTTATCAAAACTTTTTCCCTCTTTAAAACCAAGTTCACTATAACCAATGGCTCTGATACCAATCTGTCACACCCCCAAAATCCACAAGCGAAGTATCATCGCATGGAGTCGTGACATAACCAGGATCAAGCCACCAATCATATTGAACAATGTAA
This sequence comes from Helianthus tuberosus, assembly GCA_030545235.1. Taxonomy (NCBI): domain Eukaryota; kingdom Viridiplantae; phylum Streptophyta; class Magnoliopsida; order Asterales; family Asteraceae; genus Helianthus; species Helianthus tuberosus. The sequence continues at coordinate 111,354,194 of CM060411.1, read as the reverse complement.
TATAATAAAAATAAACCAACCACAATATAATTGGTGTCCAAAATAAATTAACCAAATCCAAGTATCAGCTGAAGCATAAAGTGTAAAACCAAATTATAAGTTTTAAAGTTCAAAAGTTCCACATGGAACCCAACATTCCATGTCCCACAACGACTCTTCCCCATGCAAGCTCCAGTCAAGTACCTAATGACCTGCAAAGCATGTAGTAACGAGTCAACAACAACGTTGAGCGAGTTCACAGTTGGGAGTTTGTTAAGTTAGTCCAAAAACATAGTTTCCTTTAACTGGCACCCTTGCCGTGGGGGTTACCCCATAGTTGAAAACGTGTTTCGTTTAATCCCGTTTACTCTGGCAATCCAGCCGTGGGGGCTACCCCATGTTTACACTACTAGACTCGTTACCATATCGACCACTGACTTTGGTCATGTTTATGTGCCCTTAGCATCAATGTCTATCATCATTGACGTGCCCAGATCCATTAGTTCACGCCCGTCCTCTACGGCACGGTGTGAGGCTTGTCAGACCTAAATAGCGCTATCTAACTAATGACCCACTCGCCATTGGCCCGACGATTAAGTCGATATCAAAAGGAGGGACTTCGTGATAGAGTTTTGGTCTAGTGAAATTTAAACTGTCCAAGAGGACGAGGAATTACATTCCTTAACCCGTACTGTCCTACCCAAGAAGGACGAGGAATCCATATTCCTTAACCCATTCCCAACCCACCGAGAATTACCATGCTTTGTAGAAAGTGTGAACTCACCTTAGGTTAGCTCGGCAGATAAACGAAAGGTCAATCGAGATGCTAGGGGTCAACCACGTCCGGTTAGAAGGTAGAACAAGGATGATCCGAACAAGAAAGCTTCAAGAGAAAGGGATGTTGGCCGTCAAGTTTGAGAGGGAGGGGGAGAGGCTTAGGGTTTGCTAAACTTTGTGTGTTTTGGTGAAGTGTAGAATTTATACTAACACGCTAGGGGTTATTCGAACTAAGGGAGTAGGCACAACCCTTCATGGGCTGCCCTTATGGTTCGAGTACAAGAGCGTGGCCCGAATAGGGCTTGTGCGATTACATACATACATTACACAAGATCACATAACACGTAACACATATGCATTAAAACCAACCTATCAACTTGCCATATAAAGTTTGTACACGTTACATTAAACACAAGACAGGTTCTGAAATATGAGTTGTCACAATTACGACCCGTTTAGGTGGCTTATGCTACTTTAACGCGTCGTTTGTGTAAAACGCGTTTGGATCGCCTAACTAGTCCTATGATAAGTAAAATATGCCTTAACATGTCTAATATTGTTGCCAAATCTGTTTAGATATCAAAAATTATGTTACATATGCTTAAAATGAATTTTGGCGTAAAAAGGGCATTTCGATAATTTACCTAAGGCATATTAACTACCTATCATACAACTAACTAAACGTCGTGACCATAAGGTATAACCTCGGAAGGTTATTCCCTATACAACTATGGTCACCTAATGTATTTGGTCTGATCCTAGAGATCGACCAAACGGGTCAGGTTCGAAGGTCTAAGCGGTGGTTTAGACCGCTTGACTTACGACCCAAGACAAGCACTAAACTATAAGTGACGAGCTAAGCATGTCAAACCATGCTTAACTAAGTTAGAAAAATAAGTTTGGTATCAAAACAAATGGTTTTGATTCCTAAAAGTAGTTTGGTTACAAAATACGCAAGAATACGCATTTTGACTGAAACTACGACTCGTCACTGAGCCTAGATAACGTGGTAATCAGTAGGTATAGTCACAAGGGACTATAACCATCGTGATTACGCTCACGTTGGGAAGTTCAACAGAACTTCGTGTTGACCATAAACTGGTCAACGCAGAAAACGCTAAAAGAACGAAAGAGGACTTACAACGGGTCCAAGAGCGGAAGTTTTGATCCGAATATTCTCAGGTATGAAGTGATAAACACATCAACTTAGAGAACAAATTCAGATTCAAAGGTTTGGGTTTTGAGTTGTGATCTTGAGGGGTATTTATAGATTTCTTAGGACCGTTAAGATCGTTCATCGAAAACCGAGCTTCAATCTCATCCTTACATGTGTACCCATGGTTTCGCAATACCATGGGCACATCAAAATGGCCCCTAGTATCTTGAAATACCATGTGCAAGAGAGAAATGAGTTGGAATTGGCTGGAAACAGCTTTCTGCTGGTCTGGGGATGCCTTACGGACCGTATGGTCCATCCCTTACAGACCGTATGTGGTCTGCAGACCAGCAACTTTCAAAAGTTGACAGTTTAGCCCCTGCACTTGAGAATCTTGCATTTTAATGCATTTCTTGCACGTTTAAGCCCCGTTAACCCCATTCCAAGGCTCTAAAATGAAGTTAAAGTATAGGGAACTTGGAATATGCTCAAAAATATGTCGGATGTTGGTTCGTTTGGCCGTACGGTTGTGTTGTTCGGTTTATTACGACGGAAGTCGTAACGGACGCAAAAAATGGTCCAAATTGCGCGACGAATGGATTTTTCTTATGCCAAACACTAAAATAAAATATTTTAATGCTTACATAAATTTTTGGATGTCCGGATGTATTCAGAACGTAAGTTATGCGCGAAAATGCAAACTTGTGCACTTTTTGACGCTTTTAGTCCCTGAATGACCCAAAAGTTTATTTTAGCACACCGAACCCCTCAAAGCCTATTTCTAAGATATGTAAAGGATATTTATGTTATGTTTAACTTATGGTCATGTTCCGGAAGGTCTGTTCCAGTACGAATCGTCATACTTTCGCAGTTTGTCAAATTTAGTCCCTGTAAGCGAATTAACTTGATTTTGCCATACCAAAGCCTTCAAAACTTATTTATAAGTTATGTAAAGGTTATTTAAGGTATGTTAAGCATATGTTGATGTTCTGGAGTGTTTTTCGCACTAAACTGATTACGTTTACGCAGCAGTTGGCGTATAACTCTCCAGAAAGCGATGTAGAGTTTGAAATTGAACAAAAATCAAAACATGCAAAATGTCAAACATAAATAAACAAACATTGGGATCAAATATCATTGTTTTATTGATTTGGATATTTGTTTGATGGTCGTGGAGGCATAGGTGTCACAGAATGTACCATTGACCACATTGTTTTCGGCTTGAGCTTGGCGGACATTGATGTTGAAAGTAAGTCAGCGGGCTGCTGGCTGCCACTGCTGCTGTTACTGTAGCTACTGCTGTTGTGGCTCTTGCTTCACCACTTGATTTGGGCACATGTTTGTGAAGTGGTTGGGATCACCACACGCAAAGCAAGCTCTAGCGTGGATCGCAGGTGCAGGAGCCGCTTGTTGGCCTTGAGGAGCAGGAAGTAGAGCTTGTTGAGCAGTAGCTCTACCTTGAGCTGCAGCTTGACGTGGACCAGTACAACAGTTGGCGGTAAAGTGGTCGTATATGTTGCAGTGCACGCAGTATCTGCAAGCGATTCCCACCGGGTGGTGATAAGTATAAGTAGGGCAAGTCGGGTGAGGACTAATGTACGCACGCTTAGCCAGCGGTGCATTGGTAATCGGCGCCGCTATCTAGCGGTGTTGAGGCTGTGGTGGGGCAGGTACTGCTTGGAGTGGAGCGGCAGCGGTGACATCGTAATTCTTACTACTGTTGTTGTTGTTCTTCCTCTTGCGACGGAGGGACTTTGAAGACTGCGGAGCAGCGGCGGTTTCAGCGGTTGGGACAGCGGTAGCTTAATGCAGATTCTTGGAGGCTTTATCCCAGTAACCAGACTTGACTCGCTTATCGTTAATCTCAGCGGCGAGCAGGTAAGTTTCCTCAATAGTTGTCTTCTTTGTAGCTTGAACGAAATTAACCACGCAATCCAGAAGAGCACGGATATACTTCTTGATGGTGATTTCGGGCATCGTAACTTGACCTGGACAGATTATGCTCAGCTGCTTGAAGCGAGCAGTTAAACCAGCGTTGTCACCATCCTTTTGTTTGATATGCTAGAACTTGTCCTCCAGCTTTTGGCGCTCGTGGGGAGGGCCGAACTCTTGCATCATAACGTCGTTCAACTCATCCCACATCAAACCGTAAGCTGCATCATTTCCGCGCTTGTTTCTCTCAGTCGTCCACCAATCTAGAGCTCGGGATTGGAAGACGCCAGTGGCGTTAAGAGTGCAGAGATTATCAGGACAGCCATTCTGGCGCAGGGTGACATCGATCGAATCAAACTACTGGAACATGGCCGTAGGCCCATCTTCGCCGGTAAATTCTTTCGGGCCGCAGGCTTTGAACTGCTTAAAGCTAAAAGCAGACTTTGGCGAATCAGTCCTGGACTCTTTGGAAGACTTGCTGGCGTTTTCATTCAGCTCACTAACGATCTGCGGAATGACTTTCGCAATTTGCTTAGTGACGAGCGAAGCGATACGCTTGTCTTCATGAGTGCAGCGAGCGGAATGCGAGTGAAACGATCTAAATGAGGACATTGTATGCAACAGACATCGTCACAGGACTCAAACACACATTTTGATTAACCCTAGTATAGACTCTCGCTTTGCTCTAAACTTCATATAAAGCTCAGGAACACGTTCCATCATGTAAGTACGTAAACACATAGGCACATAGTCACAGAAGCACATAAACACGTAAGCACATAAATACATAAACACTTTAGTATAGGAGCACCTAAACCACAGAAACTACACCATATGTTGCACGTATTTACCTACCTTGGTCGCACATAATCACCTATTATTCAAGTTCGCGAGTTCAAGAATAGCGATTGCGATAAGCGAGTACACAGCGAATAGTATAACACAAGCGAGTAGCATAGTATAAGCGAGTAATATGGCATGTGATTATCCACAAGTAGTAGCGATTTGTTAGCGTATTGGGGTAGATGTGCAGTGCGAGTAGTGTGTGTTGATCAAATCGAGAGGCGTAAAGCATATAGATCACCAGAAATCAAAACATATAAACAGGTAAAACTACATAAAACACATAAATTTCACACAAATATGACAAATATCAAAGTCATCAGTTGCGGGCTCAGATTCGAAACTTCATAAAATCAGCGATAGCGAGCTTGAAATCGAGGATGGATCGTCTAAGGCTTGATAGACGTCGACTACCCAAAGTGATTCGACTATTCACAAGGACTTTTGGTACACACCCTGGCTTTCGGGTGTCACACCCCGACCGCGTAAAACAACAAACCGCGGCGGAAACGTCGGGGAGTGATGCTACAAAATTATTGTTTCAACAACCATGGTAATTAAAGTTTTGTATTATAAGATTAAAGTTTACATTGTCTTGGAATTTAAACAAAACATAACATAATAACTGTCTTTTAAGTCACTAAGGCCCAAGTCTGCCTAGTGTAGCACAAAATAGGTACGTCAGCATAAAAATGCCTATGAGATACATAGGTTTTGTTTGTGCAAGATTCATGACTTGTAGTTTAAAAGAAGTGTTTAACAAAAATGTAGTCATGAACCTCGTAAAAAAATGTTTTCTTTTGTAAAATCATATGAAAATCGATATGAAAATCAAATGAAAGGACAATGCATGGTTAAACAAATAACCAAGTAAAAGGGAATTTGTATTACATATGTAATATGTAAAAACAATGTTGTGTTCTTGTAAAAATGTTTCATGTCCTTGACAAAGTGGTTTAGGTAACGCAACGATGTATAATACAATAAAAGCACTTATATATAGGAAGTACCAGCGGCGTATCCACCATGCTTTTATCATATAACACATAGCCCCATTACATAAGTCACTTATCAATAACCAACCAAAATGTCTTTGTTCAATGTCAAAATGTTTATGTTCAATGTCATGTGTGAAATGTATCATGTATAACCAAATGTAATGCATAGCAAGTAGAAAGTATCTACTCAAACTATGTGATAATGTCAATGTGATAACAATGTCATGTGTGACAACCCGAGTTTCAAGGTCTCTATCCGACTTAACTTGGTACTTATTTGCAAGTGTGCCTTTATATTTATTTGACGTGCAATATACGTGTGGTTTGTAGATTTGTGGTGTGGATTATATGCGTGTTTGTGTATACATGTTTTAATAATTAATAATATGAACTGTATAAAAGTTGAAACCTAAAACCTTTGGCCGAAATCACCGTAACCAAATACCTCACCCGAAAACACCTCTTGTGGTGAAAACACCCTAGTGTTTTCGTCCACTAGAGGGCCAACGAAAACAAGAGTGGGCTTTGGCCCAGTAACGATTAAATAAAGGATTTGTTTTATCTCGTGCACGAAATCGATAACTGAGAAAACCCTAACCACCTCTCACATTCTCTCTCTACCCTTGAACCCGACGGCAATCTCTAGCTCTTTGGGAACCCTTGCTAGCCTCTTGTCATAACTGGTTAGTATATTGTCTCGGTGATTGATTGTTGTTACATATATTGGATGATTGTTATATAATTCCTGCAAACTGTTATCTATATTAGATGATGTGCATGTAAGATGATCGGCTGAGATGTGATGTTGTTTGGGGATTTATTTGAACTGTATGATTAGGGATCCTGATAATGATAATCTGATGTTATGATTGTTTGTGCTATGCATCTTCATGATTGATCTGATGATGTGTATGATCTAATCTGATTGAATGATGATTTTGTAAATCGTTCGTGCTAGATCTGATTGTTGTATTACTGCTCATGATCGACTGGGTTATATTTTTATAGATGTACGTCTAAAGGTTGAGTTGAATGATGATTCTGTTTACATGCTACTTAGATGATAACTCTTATTGCACTAATAATTGAGTAAATCATGTGATGATATTAATTATTCTGATGGAACGATTGTTGGTTGAAACCGTCAAAACTGTTAGTGTTGATTAGGGTTGCTGTTGAACGTAACTGTTGTTGATGATGATGATGTAACCGGCGAAAACCCACCACCCACGAAAACACTACCCGACGAAATCAAGAGCTGACGAAATCACAAGGACCAGACGAAAACACCCAGTGTTTTCGTCAAAACCCAAGCCTGAGGAAATCACTTTGGGATTTCGTCACCCTAGTGATTTCGCCAATAAGTGTCTTCGCCAAATAGGGTTTTCGGCTAATGATCTGTAACTAGTATGTTAACTCTGTTACTTGTTAACTCCGTTAGTTATTAACTCTGTTAAGATATGCATGCAACTCTGTTAATTATTTAACTTTACTAGTTTATTAACTCTGTTAGTTAACTAACACAGTTAGTTTATTATTCCTGTATGTATGTTACTTCTGTTAAGTTGTAAACTTTGTTAAGCTTGTTAACCCTGTCAAATATGTTAATGAATAACCATGATTAGTACAAACTGTGAAGGACATTTATAAGAAGCATGAATTGCATGACTTTGATTAACTGCTTATGTGATACATGATAATTGCTTAGGCACACTTTGTGACATAGATTACATGTGAAACATTACGAACTTGAACTGATTGAGTATACGTGCACACTATAGGACTTGACTGATTTCTTGTGAGCACATAGTTTAGCATACCGAGAAAACCAAGGTGAGTTCACACTCCTAAGGCATGGGATTCCCGGTGGGTTGGGAATGGGATTGAATAACTATTTATATTATCAACACTACTAGACTACTTGCTACTGTCCTCGGATTGAGAAGGGCACGTACGTAAAACCTACGTACACTCATACTAGCTACTGTCCTCGGATTGAGAAGGGCACGTACGTAAAACCTACGTACACTCATACTAGCTACTGTCCTCGGATTGAGAAGTGCACGTACGTAAAACCTACGTACACTCATACTAGCTACTGTCCTCAGAGTGAGAAGGGCACGTATGTAAAACCTACGTACACTCATACTTAACACTGTCCTCGGATTGGGAAGGACACTTATGGATATGACTAGTCTAGTAACATATAACTTGGGAAGCCCCCACTAAATATCGTGAAAAGGTTTTGGGAAATTAATGATACTGGGTAATACATGGTTATGAAACGAACTTATGATTCTGGAACGAACTCAATAACTAAATAACCAACCGTGAACTCGCTTAACTTTGTTGTTGACTCATTGTTACATGCCTTGCAGGTCGTTAGGTATCTATGGAGCTTGCAACGGAGTGGGAAGAGTCGTTGTGGGACATGGACAGCTGTGTGCCATGCTAAACATTTGAAACGTTTAAACTTATGATTTGGTTTTAACATTTTGCTTCCGCTTGCAACTTAAACTATGTTTTGTTTAGACACCAATTGTATTGTGTTTGATTATATATACTACTTACATGCTTGTTTAATATGATTGGTGGCTTGATCCTGGTCAGTCACGCCTCCAAGCGGTGATACTCCGCGAGTGGATTTTGGGGGTGTGACAGATTGGTATCAGAGCCATTGGTTATAGTGAACCTGGTTTTATAAAGGGGGAAAAAAGTTTTTATTAAAACCAGACTATAACCTGTACGGTGCTCAACGATCCACAACGACGCTTCGCTCCACGTGCAAGACTCAACAATATAGGTGATATGATTTATGTTTATATTGCCTACTTGCTAGTTACATAGAACTTTGCTCATGGTATGCTTAGATAAAAGTAACAACTATTGTTTGAAAACTACTGTGTGCTTACTCTCTTCTATCATCGCACTTTCGTGAACCTCTCTCACTTACGTTTCCTTTGACCTGAAGATCATGAGTGGACGCGTTAACCTAACTCAAGCCCAGTTGGCGGCTTTGATCACTGAACAAGTTACTGCAACACTCGCAGCTGCCCAGGCAGGAGGTATAACCTGCCATCACAACTTACTCTAGGATCTTTAGATCCTACTCTCGTAAACCAACTCTTGTGTTTAACCTTGTCCTGTACTTATACACAACAGGTCAGAACGCTCAGCCACCTGTATGCACGTTCAAGACTTCTATGGACTGTCGTCCTAGTACTTTCAGTGGCACTGAAGGGGCCGTTGGACTCCTCCACTGGTTCGAGAAGCTCGAATTGGTCTTCGAGATATGTGAATGCCCTGAGGCTCGTAGTGTGACAACTGCCACTTTCGGGTAATTTACTTACATTTAAAACAATAATTTACATTATACAAATATGTGTTTTGAATATTCGAACTGCATGATTTCATGATATACATCTTAGAACACTCATGGAATATTCATTTATAATGCACATTATTCATTTTTATTTGTTACATTTGAAATAGTGTAAACAATGCATCGAAACAACTAGAGTAGTACCTAGTAAACTAGTGTGCTGACAAAAACTCAGGATCCGCAAAAACCATTTAAAAGACATCTTTAGGACTCAGACGAAAGTCCAACATCAAATATACATTAAACCCTATATGGGAATACAAGGGTTTGGTTTAATATCTTACCAATGTCCGGTAGCACCAAAAACAGCTCGAAAACTGCCGAAAAGCGCTAAAACTTACCATTTCAATAACTTTCCGCAAAATTCAGCATTATTATTTTTACTACAAGATGCAAAAGTGTTGTTTAAACACAAATTTCATATGAAAATACTTAGGGAATATCAATTACACACATAACCGAAATTTTCCCTACAACTTCGACAAGTTTACCATTCGACTAGTTACTTGCGGAACAAATGCCAAACGAATATCTGAACGATATCTAATCTTTTTTTTAGCAACTATCTATCATTATGTGGATCATTTTGGTCTAGTTATAATCACCTAACACCTTGAAGCATCTTGAAAAATTTCAAACACCTAAACCCTTAAACATCTAATATTTTTACCACATTTTTATCAAGTATAAATTTCTTAACACTTTGAAACAAATACAAGACCCACCCCTCCCTCATGTTCACGTTTTTAAGGGGTCCCACACCCTTAATTTTGTGTTAAATATCTAGATATTTTTATTATGTTGCAAGTGGTTAAGTTGGTGGATGATTATATCACTTAACCACTAAGTAATCTAGCTCCTTACACTCATTTTTTTTCATCTTTTATTACTTTCACTAAAACTCTCTCATCATCTTCATCAATCTTACCAAGAACACCAAAAACCCACTTCACTTTAGTCTTTTATTTGTTGATCAAAATGGATTTCCAAGTAACATAAGAAGATCTAAAGCTTTTGTAAGTAAAAGGAAGGGTTTTCATCCATTCAAGAGTATTCTACCATCAAGATCTTCATCTTCATAGTTCTTAATCATCTTCTAAGATCATCCCTAGCCAAGTGCTAGAAGTAAGCTTCAAGATCTATTTTTTTTCATACTTATACTATGTTTATGATTGTTATTATAACTAATAAATAACTAAATAATCATACATAATAAACATGAAAAATACAAAGAAGCAAAAATAATAATCATGATATATTTATGTTGGTTTATATTGTGATCTAAGACTTGTTATATGCATATTTGATCTTGTTATGATGATTATGATATAAATAAATTGTTAGAGGATGTTTTAAAAATATGATCTAACAATTATACATGTTTATGTTAAAGGGTTTTTAACATAAAGATTTAAAGGGATGATCATAACATTTGATCTTGTGAAAGTATTTGAGGTTTTTCACTAAAAACAATACTTTTACAAGATTATAAAAAGTAACATACAACTTGAGATTTTTATAAAAGTTGTTAAAACTAGAATTAAACTTGGTTTTTGAACTAGTTAGCATATGTTATGATCATGTATAAAATCCTACATGATTTTGAGATCATCTTAATGAGGTTATGTTATAAATCTCATGTGTTTTTTTTTTTGTATAAATGATATGAGAAATTGTTGATGATTTGAAAAGAAAATGATATGTAAATAAACATGGCAAAGTTCATATTACAAAGGAACTATGGCCAACTTTTCTTAGAAATCATATGTTAGAAAAACTATCATTTTTTTTAACAAAGTCTTTACAAGATTAGAAAGTTGGTCTTTCTAAACATAAAAATTGACATAAATATATATTTTGGTAAAATACATATTTATTGAACATATCAAGTATGTGCTGTGTGTTATTATTTGTATTAGTTATATATAAAAGTTAGAGACTTGATAACAATGACACAAATAAATACAAGACATACTTACAACTAAAGACTTACAAGAATACATATAGACACACTTGAAAACAACCTACGGACATTCCGAGCTTTCGGACACAACTTATGGTCAAAACGGACGACGGGCGAATCTATAAACATATCGCCAATCCAAGGACTTACTACGACGTATAGGCGATCTTTCGACGCGGACACAAAATTTACGTTACCATTAACAAAATTCGGACATTTTGAAACTTATAAAAACTATTATGTTTTTATTAACTAAAAAGTATACTTAGTTATTTTTATAAAAATGTTTTTATAAAAATGAAAGACTTATACTTTCAAATGGGCTTACACTTCTTAATGGGCTAGTTTATACAAATGGGCTATCTTTTACAAATGGGCTATTATTTATAAATGGGCTTAACTTCATAATGGGCTTATCAAACATATGGGCCAAGGCCCAATAACATTAAGCCCAATACTATTGAGGCCCAATACTATTGAGGCCCAACACTATTTAGGCCCAACACTATTTAGGCCCAACACTGTTGAGGCCCAACACTATTTAGGCCCAACACTGTTTAGGCCCAACACTATTGAGGCCCAACACTATTGAGGCCCAACACTATTGAGGCCCAACACTATTGAGGCCCAACACTATTGAGGCCCAACACTATTTAAGCCCAACACTATTGAGGCCCAACACTATTTAAGCCCAATAACATGAATTCTTGGATTAAGCCCAATGACTTATAATTGATAAAAACACAATTATACAATTTACTTATATGAGACACGAAATCAAGAAGACAAGACCCGATGATACAACTCACAAGATACAAGATTATATATATATATATTTGGTGAAATGTATATATGACAATGTAACAATTCATACATCTAATACACAAATCAATGAACAACAAAGCCATACAAGTCTTACACATATTTAAGACACAAGACTTGTACTCAAGTCATCTATAAAGACCGAAGTGTCTAACAAATGTAAGAACATTTGTAGGTCGCAACACTATTCAGGACGACCGCACGTGAGATCATAGTTAGTTACTATTCACGGACGCAATTCAGTGAGTTCATGTCCCCTATTCATTTAAATGTTTTACAACTTTACAACTATCGGGGAAAATACATGTTCAACGTATGTTAAAGTTAGGGAATGAAACACCTTAGATCATGTGCGAATTAGGGTTATACGTCTAAGCACCATTAATCCAGTTTGGACCTAGGTACAAGTGGTTAGATCTAATGGGTTTTGACGATCCCCACTCTTGGTCGTGGACCCATACGGAAGAGTTCTTTTGTGTCCCAGTCGATAGGAATCGACATAAAAATCATCTAGGTTTGGATTGCTTCCTAATTCGTCACACATATTAATGTCCTCGCGAAACATTAATGATCAACGATTTCATTGACGCTTTACATACTACATCATTACATACAGATACATTTTATACAACTCACATTTTATGGATACATTTTATACAACTCACATTTTATGGATACATTTTATACAACTCACATTTTACGGATACATTTTATACAACTCGCATTTTACAGATACATCTCATACAACTAAACTGCATGAACTCGCCAACTTTTGTTGATGTTTTCAAACTTAACATGTATTTCAGGAAATTAGTGGACCATGCAGACATTTCAGTCAAGGAAAGCAAGTATCAAGACTCCATGCCACCATTTGAAGGGTTTGCCCATTATATACCACCTCTTTGCGGTGATATAGTGGTCAAAGCCTTGACATTTTGATGTATAAAACGATGACAACTTATTTTCATTTTATGGTTTGTAACCAATACATTTAACTTATGTTGCGTTCTTTTGAAATGATTATGACAATGGCATTGGAGCTTGTTTTTATTCATTTAGTATGTTCACTTATATTGTTATGCAATGAGAACCGATCAGATCACACCTCGCGCTTCCGCTACGAGCGGGTGTGACAGATTGGTATCAGAGCATCGATTGTAGTGAACCAGGATTCTTTCTCGAGTCTAAATCTACAATCACTAGGGACCTCTCACGAAAACCTCTTGTTCATGTTGAACAGATTATAAATAAAATTGGACAGGTCAAAAGGTTTTCATTGCATAAACATTTTTCAAGGTCCACTACAACAAAAATTCACTCCACATAAATCAAGCGAGGACATTTCCATGGGTGAAGTCTATGAGAAATAGACACATTACATTAACATACTATGTGCCTACAATACATTACATTATCAATTTACGCATCATAAACGGTTTGCAAGTTCAGCTTATGCAAGATAGAAATCCTTGTTAGATAGGATTTTACATGACTATATATATAAGTCATTCATATATGTGTTGTACGAAATATTTGGCAAGAACAAAATACCTTCGACTTCAGATAGTGTTTCCTCTCTTATTGATCGGCTGCTTCGTACGAGAGAACGCTAGGGTGACCATGCAAGGCAATTTATTATTACGGTGGCCAACGCAATAACAACTTGTAGTGCATGGGAATTCTGGTGGACTCTGCGGGCCAAGCTAATGATCACTATTCGTTCAAATTCTTAAATTATTATTTGAGATTCAATTTTTCTTATCTATTAGAACATGAACTGTGGTGGTTAGTATAACACCCTACAATACAATACAATACAATACAGGAAGACGACACGTATTTGTTCACACCTAACATTCGATCTATATCACGATTCAGTTGAGACTAGTCATCTAAACAAACAAAACTTGTTAGCTACTCAGGGAGGATTTTCCTCAACATTCTCGAAATTCTTGAACATGGGTTGGTTCCATGGTGTCTATGACACTTTATCCCACTTTACCTTACCTTACCTTATCATATTCCACCTTATCATATTTATTCGAAATAGATACAATAAATTCCTTCGCTTGACATTTGTCTTTTCCCAAGGGATGGTATGGCATGAGCCATGCTGCAACTCCCTCATTGCATTCTATTCAACATCTTTGGAGATTCTAATGATCTTGCTAGAGCTCGTGAAACTCAAGCACTATTACCATAATTGTCACATGAACAAGTAAGACAAAGGATTTTCTCTACTTAGGACGATCGAGGTCCATAGAGTAGGGAATACATATTATATGGACGAAGACCACTGGTTGGTTTCCCCTCCTCAATGAATTTTTTTTTCTCTTTTTCCAGTTAGACATATGACCAATACACGCAAGAGGCATTACACCTTTTGGTTTTGGTTATCCACATTATCATTTATTCAAACATATATGAACAATGCGATCTTGAGGTTTCCATGACCGATTGCTTTCTTCATTCTTGGTCGCATGATAGACTATATTTATCCAAATATATGTCTAGATTCTTTTAATAGTGAGTATTAAAAATATCATGGCACCAAAAGAAACAAATGTTTAAGTCAAAAGTTATGTGTTGAAAATCACTGCTTTTACACAAGACGTGGTTTATACATGACACTGTTAAGCAAGACATTGTTATACATGACATTTGACGTTAGTATATACAAGACATTTTCGTAAATAACGAGACGTGTGTAATATGATAAAAGCATGGTGGATACGCCGCTGGTACTTCCTATATATAAGTGCTTATATTATATTGCATATCGTGGTGTTACTCAAACCTCTTCGACAAAGACAAGACATGACATTTTTGCACAAGACACGGCATCCTCTACACAAGACATAATATTCTATTTCAGGACATGATATATTTATACATTACATTTCTATTGGTTATTTATTTAACCATACATCATTCTTTTATATCATCTGATTTTCATATCTATTTTCATATGATTTTATAAAAGAACTCGATCATAACTGGAGCCAATGTTGGTGGTTACACTTGATGCTTTCACTGTCTCTCAAGGGTTGTTCCATACTGGGTAACACCCGAATTCAAACACACTGAGTGTTACATTTTGGGTTTAGCCTCGGAGATCCAAAGCATGACTGCATCATCCCTCCCTACCTCGATCACTCAAACAATAACTCTCGCCATGAGAGAAATGAAGGCAATTGCTGCCATAAACGATTTTGGCACCAGGATGTATGCTGGTAACTTGCCAAAATCCTAAATGTGACAAGTGAGACGTTCATCATGAGGGCAATTGCAAAAGCACCAAGAGTAGCAGTGTGCTGATACCGGGCGTAAAACAAAGGCTAGTAAGACGATAATACTTAAGAACGGATCAAGCTAGTGAATAAGTGTGTGTGTGGCTAGAACTATGAATACTCCACAAAATCCCAATGAAGTCATGAGTACGTACACTCTACGATCATCATGTACCAATTCTTTCAATACCAACACCGAGCTTAGCTATTGTCTTTAAATGTTAAGCATATACTCGAATTAGAGTCATGTTGGACACACATTACTATATCAGCTTAGCTAATGGGAAATTAGCTGACTCTTGTCAAATCATAAAGGGTCACCGTTACGTATCCTATCAATCAACATTTCACATCCATATTATTTGATACCATTGCCGATTTTTAGCTTTATCGCAACATTTCACATGCATAGTTTCATGGCTAGTGACGGGATTGTCCTAGCTACAAATAGGGATTGGGTTATCCTACATCTAAACACAGGGATTTGATTGTTCTCTACATTTGTACAGTGAAGTCCTTACTACATAGAATTCAAAATGTACTTGGCCTAGAGTCACGTAAGCTAGACGTCTCCTCATTCTATAGAATTGGCAAACGGTAAACTAGTCGAGTCTGGAGTTGAAATTCAATATCGATCTCTTATCCATTCAGTCGGGTAGTTTCGAAGTAGGGGTTGGCATGGATTGGTTATCCGATAACCTAGCCGAAGTCTTCTGTCATGTGAAGGTCAATCGCCTACCACTACCGAATAAAGAGACACTTGTTATTCATGGAGAGAAGCATGACACACCATTGCAGATCATCAATTGCATGAAGGCACAGAAGCGCTTACAGAAAGGTTGTGCTGCTTTTCTGGCACATGTTGTCGACAAGGAGGCCGTTGGGCCGAAGCTGACAGATATTCCAGTGGTAAAAGAGTTTCCTGAAGTCTTTCCTGAAGACTTGTCGGGACCATAACCATATCGACAAGTCGAGTTTCATATCGACTTGGTACCGGGAACCACACCCGTAGTCAAATCTCCATATCGATTAGCACCTTCTAAACCTTGTAATTGACCGAATAAGGATGTTGTGAGTTCATAACCCCCACTCTTCATCATTTTACATCTTTTTAAAGGTTTTCAGGGGAGAGATGCAACTTTTTCAAAATTGCACAACATTTCAATGAACAAAAATTCATATTTCTAAACATTGTTACATATAAATTTCCAACTAACTCAAATGGTTTATGAAAGGTCCAAGCTTCTACTCCAAGATAGACTTACGATCAGGGGTATCACAAGTTACGAATATAAGAGGAAAGCATGCCAAGGACGGCTTTTCAAACTCGTTATGGTCATTACGAGTTTCTCGTTATGCCCTTTGGTTTAACGAACGCACCAGCGGTCTTCATGGATTTAAGGAACCGCGTGTGCTAGCCGTATCTTGACAAATTCGTCATGGTGTTCATTGACGACAACCATATCTTAACAAATTCATCATAGTGTTCATTGACGACATTTTAATATACTCACGATCGGCCGATGAGCACGAACAACATTTGAGAACCATTTCAGAACTATTCAAGAAGGAGACACTATACTCAAAAATTTCCAAATGCGTGTTTTGGATTCGTGAAGTACAATTTCTCAGGATAATAAGTGAACGAGAAGGGCATTCAAGTAGACATCTTGAAGATCGAAGCAATTAAGAGCTGGGAAACACCCAAGACTCCAACTGTAGCCGACAATTTTTGGGATTAATGGGATATCATCGGAGATCTATTGAGATATATTTTTTTTACTCAATTGCTAACCTCACTCACCCATAAAGACAAGAAATTTGCCCCAATCGAAAAACAAGAAGTAGCATTTCAACTTGTCCTTAATATTAGTGCATAGCATTTCAAAATCTTATCACTACCCAATGGTACCGATGACTTCGTAGTTTACTGTGATGCTTCGCATCAAGGATTGGGTTGCGTACTTATGCAACGGGATAAAGTTATCGCGTACGCATCACGTCTCATGAAAAATAACTATACCACTCACGACCTCGAGTTAGGTACGGTGGTATTCGCTTTCAAAATATAACGACATTATTTATATGGTACTCAATGCATTATTTTTCACGGATCATAAAAATCTTCAACACATATTCAACCAAAGAGAATTAAATATGCGTCAACGATATTGGGTTGAATTGTTGAACGACTACGATTGTGAAATAAAGTACCATCCGGGCAAGGCAAACGTTGTAGCTGACGCCTTGAGTCGCAAGGAGCGAGTTAGAACACTGAGAGTTCAAGCATTAGAGAAGATGATTCACAAGCGCTCAAGGAAGAGCATATTCAAGCAGAAACACTTCGAGGCATGAAGGAACAATTAGTGCCAAAAGAAGATGGAACTTTATACCTTATGGGTCGAAATTGGGTTCCATTCTTTGGCGGCCTTCGAGATGATATTTTGAGGAAGCACATAGGCCTAAGTATTAAAAGAATACTATTGGTGGCCTAACCTCAAAAGTGATATCGCGACTTATGTAGGAGAATGCTTGACTTGCGAAAAAGTCAAGGCTGAATATCAAAATCCCTCGGACTTGTTACAACGACGCGAGATTCCTGTTTGGTAATGGGAACAAATATCGATGGACTTCATTACGAAGTTATCCAGGACCTCATGCGGTCATGACATGATTGAGTAGTCATCGATAGACTAACAAAGTCCGCACACTTCTTACCGATTCGAGAGGAGGATAGTACAGAGAAACTAGAGGAACCCTATCTCAAGGAAATAGTGGCTCGTCATAGAGTGCCTATTTCAATCATCTCAAACCGAGACGATCGCTTTGTGTCAAGAATTTGGAAGTCATTCCAACAGGCCTTTGGATCTTATTTAAATCTAAGCACGACCTTTCATCCACAAACTGACGGCCAGAGCGAACGGACAATCCAAACACTCGAAGATATGCTTCGTGCATGTGTTATGGATTTGGGCGGCAACTGGGATACTCACTTACCATTGGTTGAGTTTTCCTACAAACAACAGCTACCACACAAGTATACAGGCTGCACCGTTCGAAGCTCTCTACGGTCGAAAGTGTCGCTCTTCGCTATGTTGGGCGGAAGCGGGCGATAAACAACTTATCGGTCCAGAGTTAGTCCAAGAGACTACAGATAAAGTCTTCCAGATCAGAGACCGTATCAAGGCGGCTCGCGATTGACAAAAGAGCTACGCAGACAAGAGACGGAAGCCATTATCCTTCGAGGTCGGAGACAAGGTCTTGATGAAAGTCTGGCCTTGGAAGGGCGTGGCCAGATTCAGTAAGCGTGGAAAGCTTAACCCCTGTTAAGTAGGTCCATTTGAAATCTTGGAAAATATTGGCACCGTTTCCTACAAACTGAAGTTACTAGAAGAACTAAGTAGACTACACGACATATTTCATTTGTCGAATCTCAAGAAGAGTTCAACGCAAGAAACAGTTTTCATCCCGGAGGATGAGGTTCATATAGATAACAATATTAACAAAAATTCATTGGAACTCTCGACACGGACCCGAATATACTTGGGAACGTGAAAATCAAATCAAAACCAAAATACCCCCACCTGTTCGAGAATACTCCTGCAAAGAATGACTCAGCTTAAATTTCGGGACGAAATTCTCAATAACAGGGGGAGAATGTGACAACTGCCACTTTCGGGTAATTTACTTACATTTAAAACAATAATTTACATTATATAAATATGTGTTTTGAATATTCGAACTGCATGATTTCATGATATACATCTTAGAACACTCATGGAATATTCGTTTATAATGCACATTATTCATTTTTATTTGTTACATTTGAAATAGTGTAAACAATGCATCGAAACAACTAGAGTAGTACCTAGTAAACTAGTGTGCTGACAAAAACTCAGGATCCGCAAAAACCATTTAAAAGACATCTTTAGGACTTAGACGAAAGTCCAACATCAAATATACATTAAACCCTATATGGGAATACAAGGGTTTGGTTTAATATGTTACCAATGTCCGGTAGCACCAAAAACAGCTCGAAAACTGCCGAAAAGCGCTAAAACTTACCATTTCAATAACTTTCCGCAAAATTCAGCATTATTATTTTTACTACAAGATGCAAAAGTGTTGTTTAAACACAAATTTCATATGAAAATACTTAGGGAATATCAATTACACACATAACCGAAATTTTCCTTACAACTTCGACAAGTTTACCATTCGACTAGTTACTTGCGGAACAAATGCCAAACGAATATCTGAACGATATCTAATCTTTTTTTTTAGCAACTATCTATCCTTATGTGGATCATTTTGGTCTAGTTATAATCACCTAACACCTTGAAGCATCTTGAAAATTTCAAACACCTAAACCCTTAAACATCTAATATTTTTACCACATTTTTATCAAGTATAAATTTCTTAACACTTTGAAACAAATACAAGACCCACCCCTCCCTCATGTTCACGTTTTTAAGGGGTCCCACACCCTTAATTTTGTGTTAAATATCTAGATATTTTTATTATGTTGCAAGTGGTTAAGTTGGTGGATGATTATATCACTTAACCACTAAGTAATCTAGCTCCTTACACTCATTTTTTTCATCTTTTATTACTTTCACTAAAACTCTCTCATCATCTTCATCAATCTTACCAAGAACACCAAAAACCCACTTCACTCTAGTCTTTTATTTGTTGATCAAAATGGATTTCCAAGTAACATAAGAAGATCTAAAGCTTTTGTAAGTAAAAGGAAGGGTTTTCATCCATTCAAGAGTATTCTACCATCAAGATCTTCATCTTCATAGTTCTTAATCATCTTCTAAGATCATCCCTAGCCAAGTGCTAGAAGTAAGCTTCAAGATCTATTTTTTTTTTCATACTTATATTATGTTTATGATTGTTATTATAACTAATAAATAACTAAATAATCATACATAATAAACATGAAAAATACAAAGAAGCAAAAATAATAATCATGATATATTTATGTTGGTTTATATTGTGATCTAAGACTTGTTATATGCATATTTGATCTTGTTATGATGATTATGATATAAATAAATTGTTAGAGGATGTTTTAAAAATATGATCTAACAATTATACATGTTTATGTTAAAGGGTTTTTAACATAAAGGTTTAAAGGGATGATCATAACATTTGATCTTCTGAAAGTATTTGAGGTTTTTCACTAAAAACAATACTTTTACAAGATTATAAAAAGTAACATACAACTTGAGATTTTTATAAAAGTTGTTAAAACTAGAATTAAACTTGGTTTTTGAACTAGTTAGCATATGTTATGATCATGTATAAAATCCTACATGATTTTGAGATCATCTTAATGAGGTTATGTTATAAATCTCATGTGTTTTTTTTTTTTTTTTGTATAAATGATATGAGAAATTGTTGATGATTTGTAAAGAAAATGATATGTAAATAAACATGGCAAAGTTCATATTACAAAGGAACTATGGCCAACTTTTCTTAGAAATCATATGTTAGAAAAACTATCATTTTTTTTAACAAAGTCTTTACAAGATTAGAAAGTTGGTCTTTCTAAACATAAAAATTGACATAAATATATATTTTGGTAAAATACATATTTATTGAACATATCAAGTATGTGCTGTGTGTTATTATTTGTATTAGTTATATATAAAAGTTAGAGACTTGATAACAATGACACAAATAAATACAAGACATACTTACAACTAAAGACTTACAAGAATACATATAGACACACTTGAAAACAACCTACGGACATTCCGAGCTTTCGGACACAACTTATGGTCAAAACGGACGACGGGCGAATCTATAAACATATCGCCAATCCAAGGACTTACTACGACGTATAGGCGATCTTTCGATTCAGACACAAAATTTACGTTACCATTAACAAAATTCGGACATTTTGAAACTTATAAAAACTATTATGTTTTTATTAACTAAAAAGTATACTTAGTTATTTTTATAAAAATGTTTTTATAAAAATGAAAGACTTATACTTTCAAATGGGCTTACACTTCTTAATGGGCTAGTTAATACAAATGGGCTATCTTTTAAAAATGGGCTATTATTTATAAATGGGCTTAACTTCATAATGGGCTTATCAAACATATGGGCCAAGGCCCAATAACATTAAGCCCAATACTATTGAGGCCCAATACTATTGAGGCCCAACACTATTTAGGCCCAACACTATTTAGGCCCAACACTGTTGAGGCCCAACACTATTTAGGTCCAACACTGTTTAGGCCCAACACTATTGAGGCCCAACACTGTTGAGGCCCAACACTATTGAAGCCCAACACTATTAAGGCCCAACACTATTGAGGCCCAACACTATTGAGGCCCAACACTATTTAAGCCCAACACTATTGAGGCCCAACACTATTTATGCCCAATAACATGAATTCTTGGATTAAGCCCAATGACTTATAATTGATAAAAACACAATTATACAATTTACTTAAATGAGACACGAAATCAAGAAGACAAGACCCGATGATACAACTCACAAGATACAAGATTACATATATATATATATTTGGTGAAATGTATATATGACAATGTAACAATTCATACATCTAATACACAAATCAATGAACAACAAAGACATACAAGTCTTACACATATTTAAGACACAAGACTTGTACTCAAGTCATCTATAAAGACCGAAGTGTCTAACAAATGTAAGAACATTTGTAGGTCGCAACACTATTCAGGACGACCGCACGTGAGATCATAGTTAGTTACTATTCACGGACACAATTCAGTGAGTTCATGTCCCCTATTCATTTAAATGTTTTACAACTTTACAACTATCGGGGAAAATACATGTTCAACGTATGTTAAAGTTAGGGAATGAAACACCTTAGATCATGTGCAAACTAGGGTTATACGTCTAAGCACCATTAATCCAGTTTGGACCTAGGTACAAGTGGTTAGATCTAATGGGTTTTGGCGAGCCCCACTCTTGGTCGTGGACCCATACGGAAGAGTGCTTTTGTGTCCCAGTCGATAGGAATCGACATAAAAATCGTCTAGGTTTGGATTGCTTTCTAATTCGTCACACATATTAATGTCCTCGCGAAACATTAATGATCAACGATTTCATTGACGCTTTACATACTACATCATTACATACAGATACATTTTATACAACTCACATTTTATGGATACATTTTATACAACTCACATTTTATGGATACATTTTATACAACTCACATTTTACGGATACATTTTATACAACTCGCATTTTACAGATACATCTCATACAACTAAACTGCATGAACTCGCCAACTTTTGTTGATGTTTTCAAACTTAACATGTATTTCAGGAAATTAGTGGACCATGCAGACATTTCAGTCAAGGAAAGCAAGTATCAAGACTCCATGCCACCATTTGAAGGGTTTGCCCATTATATACCGCCTCTTTGCGGTGATATAGTGGTCAAAGCTTGACATTTTGATGTATAAAACGATGACAACTTATTTTCATTTTATGGTTTGTAACCAATACATTTAACTTATGTTGCGTTCTTTTGAAATGATTATGACAATGGCATTGGAGCTTGTTTTTATTCATTTAGTATGTTCACTTATATTGTTATGCAATGAGAACCGATCAGATCACACCTCGCACTTCCGCTACGAGCGGGTGTGACACGTAGGGTGAAGTATGCCACTGGTACTCTCGAAGGCACTGCACTAACTTGGTGGAACGCGCAAGTTCAAATGTTAGGGCTGGCAGCTGCTAACGCCACCCCATGGAACGACTTCAAGGAACTGATCAAGCGAGAATACTGTAACCGTGATGACATCCACAAACTGGAAGTGGAATTCTTTAACCTGAAGATGACGGGATCAGAGATAGAGGCGTATACGAAGCGATCCAACGAACTGGCAGTGTTATGTCCAACTATGGTGGATCCTCCCATCAAGCGCATTGAGTTGTACCTCAAAGGCTTAGTACCAGAGATTCAAAGCCATGTGACTGCTGCTAACCTTGCTACCATCCAGGATGTTACTCGTCTTGCTTATCGTCTCACAGACCAGGCAGTGGAACAGAACAAGCTGCCTAAGCGTATAAGTGCTACTGTAACTACTACTTCTGCTATTCCCAGTGACAACAAACGAAAATGGGATGGAGCCTCCAGCAAGGGTTCGACTACAGTACAGTCCCAGGCACAGCAGCGAAAGGTTGATGACTACCAGAGCCCTGGTCAGCAATCTTCTGGTAGTCAAGGGCAGGGTGGATATTGAGGAAACCACCCAAAGTGCAACAAATGCAACAGACACCACAGTGGTCAGTGCAACAAGGGACTTTGTCAGAGGTGTCTCAAGATGGGTCATGAAGCCAAGGATAGCAGGAGCTCACGGCCTGCAAATCAGAATCGTCAGTAGTAACAGCAAGCACCGCAGAATCAGCAACAACAACAGGGCAACAGGGGATGCTATCAGTGTGGCGCTGAAGGTCACTTCAAGAGACAATGCCCGCAGTTAAATCAGAATCAGAATCAGAATCACAACCAAGGAAACGGGAACAATAATGGGAATAACAACGGGGGTAATAGCGACGGCAATGGTGCCAGGGGTCGAGTGTTCGTGATTGGTCGGGGTGACGCAAGGAATGATCCTAACGTGGTGATGGGTAAGTTTCTTCTCGACGACTTATATGTTACTGTTTTATTTGATTCGGGTGCCGATACCAGTTATGTGTCTCTAAAAGTTAGTCAAATGCTTAAACGTACACCCACACTTTTGAACACCAAGCATGCCGTAGAGTTAGCAAACAGTAAGAGCCTAGAAGCCACACACATATTTAAGGGTTGTAATATCATCTTAGCTGGTCAGACTTTCTCTATCGATCTCATTCCTATAGTTTTGGGTAGTTTCGACATCGTCATTGGGATGGATTGGTTATCCCAACAGCAAGCAGAGATCCTTTACAAAGAGAAGATTGTTCGTATTCCCCGTTCTGGTAAAGAACCTCTCGTGATTCAAGGCGACAAGAGTGGTGCTGTTGTGGGCATCATCTCCTTTCTTAAGGCCCAGAAGTGTTTGCGAAAGGGCCACACTGCTATTTTAGCACTCGTTACTGACGCATCAACGAAAGAGAAGAAGATAGAGGATATTCCAGTTGTACGCGACTTTCCTCAAGTGTTTCCTGAGGATTTACCTGGTCTTCCGCCTCATAGTCAGGTTGAATTTCAAATTGAGCTGGCTCCTGGAGCAGCGCCCATAGCTCGAGCACCGTATCGCTTAGCTCCAACCGAAATAGAAGAACTGTCCAAACAATTGCAAGAACTCTTGAATAAGGGTTTCATTCGTCCTAGCTCTTCGCCCTGGGGAGCACCAGTATTATTTGTGAAGAAGAAAGACGGTACCTTAAGGATGTGCATCGACTACCGTGAACTAAACAAGGTGACCGTGAAGAATCGCTATCTGCTCCCACGCATTGATGACTTGTTCGATCAGTTGCAAGGGTCGAGCTACTATTCGAAGATTGACCTGAGGTCAGGATATCATCAACTGAGAGTCCGAGATGAGGACATCTCCAAAACAGAATTCAGAACTCGCTACGGCCACTACGAGTTTCTAGTCATGCCATTCGGATTAACAAACGCACCTGCGGTTTTCATGGATCTTATAAACAGAGTGTGCAAGCCCTACCTGGATAAGTTTGTTATAGTATTCATCGACGACATTCTGATCTACTCTAAGAGTCGGGGAGAACACGAACAACATCTGCGGATTATTTTAGAACTCCTTCGAACAGAACAGTTGTACGCCAAGTTTTCCAAATGCGACTTTTGGCTTCATGAAGTGCACTTTCTAGGCCACGTGGTAAACAAGGATGGGATTCATGTTGATCCATCCAAGGTAGACTCGATCAAGAACTGGCCTGCACCGCGTACACCAACAGAAATCCGCCAATTCTTGGGTTTGGCGGGCTATTACAGAAGGTTCATCAAAGACTTCTCAAAGATTGCACAGCCGCTTACGCTACTAACTCAAAAGGGTGTCACCTATCGTTGGGGTGATGCTCAAGAATCAGCATTCCAACATCTGAAGAATAGACTTTGTAGCGCACCTATTCTCTCATTGCCTGAAGGCACAGACGATTTTGTGGTTTATTGTGACGCGTCAATTCAGGGTCTTAGTTGTGTATTGATGCAACGGGATAAGGTCATTGCTTACGCCTCGCGCCAACTTAAGATTCACGAAAGGAATTACACCACACATGATTTGGAGCTGGGAGCTGTTGTTTTCGCACTCAAGATATGGAGACATTACCTGTAAGGTACCAAGTGCACCATTTACATCGATCACAGGAGTCTCGAGAATATCTTCAAACAGAAAGAGTTGAACATGCGACAACGTTGATGGGTCGAGCTATTGAATGATTACGACTGTGCGATCAAGTACCATCCAAGAAAAGCCAATGTTGTGGCCGATGCCCTCAGTCGAAAGGATACTACACCTAGGCACGTGCGAGCCTTACAACTTACCATCCAGTCTAGTCTTCCTGCACAGATACGAGATGCTCAGGTAGAAGCATTGAAACCAGAAAACGTCAGTGCTGAAGCCCTACGCGGCTCGAGGCAACGGTTAGAACAAAAGGAAGACGGTGCCTACTACGTAACAGGATGCATCTGGGTTCCACTCCATGGCAACTTACGAGAACTTGTAATGGATGAAGCGCATAAGTCTCGTTACTTGATACATCCTGGTTCGGATAAAATGTACCACGATCTCAGAACTACGTATTGGTGGCCTAGCATGAAAGCTCACATAGCAACTTATGTTAGCAAATGTTTGACTTGTGCGAGAGTCAAGACTGAATATCAGAAACCATCGGGCCTACTCCAACAATCAGAAATACCACAATGGAAATGGGAGCAAATTTCCATGGATTTCGTTACTGGCCTGCCCAGATCTCAACGTGGAAATGATACTATTTGGGTGATCGTGGATCGACTCATAAAGTCTGCACACTTCTTTGCTATCAAGGAAACGGATAAGTTCTCCACTCTAGCAGACGTTTACTTAAAGGAAATGGTTTCGAGGCACGGAGTGCCGACCTCTATTATCTCTGATCGTGATGCACGTTTTACTTCAGAACTGTGGCAAGCAATGCCCAAATCTTTTGGCTCTCGATTAGACATGAGCGCCACTTATCACCCGCAAACGGATGGGCAGTCTGAACACACCATCCGAACCCTTGAAGACATGCTTCGTGCATGTGTAATCGATTTTGGCAACGCTGGGAAAAACACCTTCCTTTAGTGGAGTTCTCGTATAATAACAGTTACCACACTAGCATTCAAGCCGCTCCGTTTGAGGCACTGTACGGGCGTAAGTGCCGATCACCTCTTTGCTGGGCAGTGTCACACCCCGACCACGTGAGACAACGAAACGTGGCGGAAACATCGGGGAGTGTTGTAACAGAATTAATTGTTTCAAATCCATGGCAATTGAAGTTTCTTTTTATTAATCAAACATGAGAGTTTACATTGTTTTAAACAAGAACCAAAGAGTACATAACATAAATTAACTAGTTCTTGTCTTGTTTTAAGTCACTAAGGCACAGGCCCGCCTAAGTATGTCTTGATAAGTACTATGCATCATCTCCTGAAAACACATGTGAAAATAGGTACGTCAGCATAAAAATGCCTGTGAGATACATAGGTTTTATGAAAACAGAATTCATGACTTATGTTTGAGAAAATGTTTAGTCATGAACCTTGTAATTTGCTTTGTCTTGTAAATCATTTGAAAAACGATAAGATCAGATGATATGTATAAATAAGAGAATAATGTATGGTTAAATGAATAACCATGTAAAATGAGTTTGTATAAGATAAGTTGTTTGTAAATCAATGTCTTGTGAAAAGTATGTTATTTGTATAAAATGTTATATGTCACAAATTGAAATGATTCAAATAACGCTACAATATGTGATACCATACAAACACTTATATATAGGAAGTACCAGCGGCGTATCCACCATGCTTGTATCATATTACACACGCCTCATTACTTAAATCACTTACTCAAACCAAACCATCAAGATGTAATGTTTAACAATTGTAGAAATGTTTATGTATAGTCCAAAGTCTATTGTCAAATGTAAATCATGTCAACAGATACAAATGGTTCACACGGTTCAATAGTTACAAAGGGTTCATATAATCAAAGGGTTACGACGGTTCACATAGTCAAATGGTTACAACGGTTCAAAATGTAGTATAATGTGTTCATATGCTGGATGAGCATATGCAACAGAAATTGCAATGTAAAACAATGTACTAAGTATGCACGTAATGGACATACATAGCATAAGTGTAATGTAAAACAATGTACTAAGTATGCACACAATGGGCGTACATAGCATGAAATGTATTGTAAAGTGATGTACTAAGTAAGCACACAATGGGCATACATAGCATAAAATGTATTGAAATTATGTACTATAAATGTACTAATAAACATAGCAAGTATATGATGTGAAAACAGGAAAGCATGAAAGTAACAAGTAGGCACATGTGTTTCACCCCAAAATAGTTTGGAAAACAGTAAAAGAGGGGTCTATGTACTCACTTGAGATTGCTTAGTAGTCCTTGAGTAACAATCAAACAATGCTAGAGATCGCGGATATCAAACGGCACCTAATATAGGTAACTATGTTAATAAACCGGACCTAAGTTGGAGGATCGGATAGAATGAGGGTTCGTAAACCAAACGAGTATGGAGACTCGTGTAATATGGTTTAACAAAGCCTACATACTAAATGAAACCTAACCTAAGTGCTTACGACCCATTACGACCCGTTTAGGTAGCTTATGCTACTTTAACGCGTCGTTCGCGTGAAACGCGTTCGGACCGCCTAACTAGTCCTATGATAAGTAGAATATGCCTCTACATGTTTAATATTGTTGTTAAATCAGTTTAGATGTCATAAGTTATGTTACATATGCTAAAAATGAATTTTGGCATCAAAGGGGTATTTTGGTAATTTACCTAAGGCATATAAACTATCTATCATACAACTACTTAAACGAAGCGACTATAAGGTATAACCTCGGAAGGTTATTCCCTACCTACTATGGTCACCTAATGTATTTGGTCCGATCCTAATGATCGACCAAATGGGTCGGGTTCGAAGGTATAAGCGATTTATTAGATCGCTTACCCTTACGACCCTAGACAACGTGGTAATCAGTAGGCATAGTCACAAGGGACTATAACCATCGTGATTACAATCACGTTGCAAAGTTCAAACGAACTTCGCATTGACCATAAACTGGTCAACGCAGAAAGTCAAACAAAGTTTGACTTTCGGACTCGAAAAGCAATAAAAGAACGAAGGAATACTTACGAAGGGTCCCCGAATGTTAATCTTGATTCAAGTAGCTCAGGTATGAAACAAAGGTTTCAACTTAGAGCTTCTCAAATCAGATTCTAGTGGGTTTTGCAATGAAGTGGGTTGGGTATTTATAGTATTTCCCGAACCGTTAAGATCGTTTCTTGGAAAACGTGATCGAATCTCGTGCGTACACTTGTTGGAAAGTTGTGGTGACTAAAAATGGCCTCTTTTGAGCTGAAAGGGCAAGTGAGAGTGTGTGGTTGGGAGTTTAGCAGCTGTAATCTGCTGAGTAATTGATCTTATCTGATCTGGGAGCCTGACGCGGGCCATGTAAAGATACACACAAAACTTACGCGGGCCGCCTGGCCTTGTCTGATCAGAACCAAGTTTGCTAAATGACAGTTTCAGTCCCTGTTATGTGTTTAAGCCATTTCCGACACTTCTAAGGCCCGTAGAGCCAACTTTAAGGCCCTAAAATGATTCCTAAACATTGTGGACATGAAACATGCTCAAAAATATGCCGGATGTTGGTTCGTTTGGTCGTACGATCGCGATGTTCGCTTAATTACGACGGAATGCGCATAAGCGCGAAAAACGATCCAAATGACGCGACGAATGGATTTTTCTTATGCCAAACACTAAAATAAAATATTTTAGTGCTTACATAAATTTTTGGGTGTCCGGATGTATTCAGAACGTAAGTTATGCGTGAAAGTGCAAACTTATGCACTTTTTGACGCTTTTAGTCCCTGAATGACCCAAAAGTTTATTTTAGCACACCGAACCCCTCAAAGCCTATTTCTAAGCTATGTAAAGGATATTTATGGTATGTTTAAGTTATGGTCATGTTCCGGAATGTTTGTTACAGTTCAAATTGGCATACTTTCGCAGTTTGTCAAATTTAGTCCCTGTAGGCGAATTAACTTGTTTTTGCCATACCAAAGCCTTCAAAACTTATTTCTATGTTATGTAAAGGTTATTTAAGGTATGTTAAGTATATTTCACTATTCTGGAGTGTTCGTTGCATTAAACTGGTTATATTTACGCATCAGTGCGTGTATAACCTTCCAGAAAGCGATTTAGAGCTTGAAATCGAACAAGAGTTGATATGTGCAAAAGATACACATATTTATACAGATCCCAAGTATGAAATACAATATTTCATTGTCTTGGTATTTGTTTGATGGTCGCAGTGACCCAGGTGTCACAGTCTCCCCTACTTTAGGAAATTTCATCCCGAAATTTATTCGTAGGAGTCCATCTGTGACTTTGTGTTAAGTAACCACCAGATATACAAGGCATAATCCTGTCATTTCCTTAACGGACAATCTTCAGAAATGAAAATGAACAGACGGAGTCATTTTTCTCAACGAGTATTCTTCAGAAACAGAAATGAAGGAATAAACAACCGGGGATTCATTTCCTCAACGGACAATCTTCAGAAACGCAAAATGAACAAACGGAGTCATTTTCAACGGGTGCTTCCTTAGAAACGGAAATGAAAAGGATAATCAAACGGATATTCATTTCCTCAACGGACAATCTTCAAAAACGAAAATGAACTGACGGAGTCATTTTCAACGGGAGCTTCATCAGAAATGGAAATGAAAAGGAGAAACAAACGGATATTCATTTCCTCAACGGACAAATCTTCAGAAACGAAAATGAACAAACGGAGTCATTTTCAACGGGTGCTTCATCAGAAATGGAAATGAAAAAGGATAGTCAAACGGATATTCATTTCCTCAACGGACAAATCTTCAGAAACAAAAATAAACAAACGGAGTCATTTTCAATGGGTGCTTCATCAGAAATGGAAATGAATAGAGTTAACTTCTAGACACATGACAAAACTCGCTGTGGTTTCTGTGCACTAAATTCCATAATTATGTATGCATCCATAATTACGTAATTCCTTGCACAGTCCGCATAGTTTGTCTTGTAATGTTTAGGGGAGGAAAATCAAGTCTGTGATGAGGGTGACTAGACTACCATAGGGTCCTCTTAATTAGATCGACAGGTGATCTTATTAATTAGGCCACCAAGGAGTCCTTTCAGCGATATCATCACATGATGTTCCTAACCAGATTTTTTGATCAATCTGTCTAACTAGACCACTCAAGGGGTCTAATTATGGAGTAGTACTTTATAATCCAAGGGATTTAACTACAACGTAGTAGTCCATTAAGGATTTTATGTAGTACCTTTGGGTATCCTACTACGAATCCCTCATATGAAGATACGAAAGGTTCTACGAGGATTTGGATAACAAAACTTGGATTACACAAAAACATATAAAGGAACACATAAGCACATAATCACATAGTTGTTTAACTTGGTTATTAGTTTATTAATTTGTTATCGATTGAGAATGGATATGGAAACCAGTTGATGGACTTCAATGTCCTCTGGATCTATCTGAAAAGATAGGAAGATCTCCCAAAAATTCGATTTTGTTTTTAAAGAAACGTAATATTCGAATTAAGGAACACAACAATTTTTAGGATTTACGGAAATATCCTTAAGTACCCTTATTAAGGATTTATAGTGGTACTTTGGGTATTCGTCCAGTGTTGTAACTTGCGCCTTGTACTTCGTTTCCTTAGAATAAACGGGTACTTAGGAATTTTGTGGAAACGCAAGAGATCATAAGATGGAAAAATTTTGGGGGTAGTTTGCTTTACAAGGATTACGATGCCTTGATAGTCGGTATTTTAAGAGATATGTTGTTTATACATACAACCACATAAATACATTGCAATGTAAATAAAAGATTTATTTATAAACAATGATAACAACTGTTTCATGGACCATGACAACAAAAGAAAATAATACATAAGACGTGATTATTTCTAAATGATGTTGTCTTTTGGTTGGTCAGATGCTCATCCCTGTGCTGGATTTGCATTAGCAAGCTTTGGGCAATTTCTTCGGAAATGACCCATCTCGCCACAGTTGAAACAAGAACCTGGTAGAAAACGACCTTGAGCAGGGTCGTTGCCAGCTTGGTTTGGTGCAGCTGCAGCTGGCAGACTCTTGCTGTATGGCCTATAAGTCCACAAGTTTGGC
The DNA here is from genome assembly GCA_030545235.1 of Helianthus tuberosus. Classification (NCBI taxonomy): domain Eukaryota; kingdom Viridiplantae; phylum Streptophyta; class Magnoliopsida; order Asterales; family Asteraceae; genus Helianthus; species Helianthus tuberosus. The sequence continues at coordinate 111,322,612 of CM060411.1, read as the reverse complement.
ATTTGCGGCACTTTAAATTGGCATGATGATGGAGGCTACATTGGTTGCACAAGGGTGCAGTTCCATTGTATGGCTTCCTAGCAGGGGGTTGAGCTGGTTGGTTGGGGACAGCTTGATCATTGTGAGTAACCATGGCGAAGTTCTGAGAAGCCTTTCGCTTCTTTGACTTCTTAGGGGATCCAGTCTGTTCATCCATGGTCTTTGATTCTTCGATTGGGTTCGATTCCTCGACCGGTTTCTTGTCACCTTTTCGGAAAAGTTTACCTTTCCTGATCTTTGATTCAGTCAAGGTTGCAGATAGCTCAATGGCCTGTCTAACTGTAGTAGGGTTGCTACCAGTCACAATGTCTTGTATTGAATCAGGGAGGCCATCAATGTACTTTTCGATTGCCTTATACAAAGGCATGACCATGTTTGGGCATAACAGACTTAACTCCTCATAACAGTCCGTGTAGGCTCGATGTTCACCGCTGTCTTGCTCAAGATTGTCGAATTCCCTTTCCAAGGCCCTGATCTCGTGACGAGGACAGAATTCCTTCATCATAAGGGCCCTAAGTTCAGCCCATGTCTGTGCTAGAGCAACTTCTGCACCACGATCTCTCATAACCCCGTTCCACCACGTAAGGGCCCTCTTTTGGAACACACTCGAAGAAAACTCGACCTTGCGATTTTCAGGACACTGCACGTGGCGAAAAGTATTCTCAATGCTCTCGAACCATTGAAGAAGCCCAGTCGCTCCCTCAGAACCACTAAACTTGAGTGGTTTAGCCGAGTTAAAACTCTTGAAATTGCATGGACCATTGTTGTTGTTGTTGGCTTGGTTCCATTGAGCAAAGAGGTTTGGGAATTGAGCAGCCATTTGCTGCGCAATGATTTCTGCCAGTTCGGCAGTCGCTATCTGGTTTTCGCGTCGAGGAGGGATTCTAAAAGAGGAAACATGAAAGGAAACGAGTGAGAGAATTAGACGAAAAGAATGAGATGAAGCAAATCTGATGAAAGCAAGGATAGTGGTCATTTGTTTGTTACTACAAAGCAACAAACGACCCCGGTGATTAATCAAAGTAAATGGGTCAAAAATAATGTATCGCGAAGACATACTCGCCTATAAGTGGACATTCACCCCAAGAGTTCCCAGGTAAGAGTGACTGGTCCGATTATGTGGATTTGTACGAACACTCTAGCCTTAGACAGAAAACTCAGGGTACAGGCACCCACCCTTCCAGTTTGCACGTGTTCACATTATTTAGATCAACTTTGACGGGATTTTGAAAACTCAGAGGGGTTCAAAACCTTACAATAGAGGGTTCAAAACCTAGTAATCAATCATCCTAGAATAGATGATTAGTTTTCAAAGCAGTTTTGAAATTTATGTTCTTGTTGTGATTGCCGCCTAAGGATAGGTGACGGTATTGTATTATGACTAAACGCAAGTAAACTCGCGTTAGGGTCCTAAGAAGGTTATAGACTAGATCAAAGCATTACTAATAACCTAATTCCCTATAACCATTGGCTCTGATACCAACTTTTTTGTCACACCCCGACCACGTGAGACAACGAAACGTGGCAGAAACATCGGGGAGTGTTGTAACAGAATTAATTGTTTCAAATCCATGGCAATTGAAGTTTCTTTTTATTAATCAAACATGAGAGTTTACATTGTTTTAAACAAGAACCAAAGAGTACATAACATAAATTAACTAGTTCTTGTCTCGTTTTAAGTCACTAAGGCACAGGTTGTGACAACCCGAGTTTTCAAGGTTTCTATCCGACTTAACCTTGTACTTATTTGCGAAGTGTGTTTATATATGTTTGGTGTGCATTACATAAATGTGTATGTAATTTATATATTTGTGATAATGATATAATTAGACTTAATATTATGATTGTTTATGTAAAATGTGAAACTTTGCCAAACACCTCTCACGAAATCACATCCCAACTGAAAACACTTCATGTTTTCATCACCCACACCTTACTGAAAACACAAGGTGATTTCGCCCACCACATGTCCAACGAAAACAACAAATGGGCTTTGGCCCAGTAGTGATTAGAAATAGGGTCTTGTTATTGTTCATAACCTTTACACGAAGTCGGTTATTTGGCAAACCCTAATCACATCACCTCTCCTTCTCTCTCTCGCTGTTCTTTGAAACCCGACGGCTGCCTCCCCTTATTCGAAGTCAGATACTTTGGGTTGGATCGTTCTTTGTTCGGTTAGTGTTTTCACATTTAAATTAACTAATGGATGTTCATAGTGCTATGATTCTGTTATGCATGATAAGATCGGCTATATGTTGTATGATGAATACTTGATGATTCCAATAACTCACTAATGACTGTTTGACAATCGAATGATGTCACACCCCGACCGCGTAAAACAACAAATCGCGGCGGAAACATCGGGGCGTGTTGCGACAGAATTAATTGTTTCAAATCCATGGCAAACAAAGTTGTATTTTATTTACAAACAAAGGTGTTACATTGTTTCAAACAGGAAATTTAAGAGTTCAGAACATAATTAAACATAGTCTATCTTCTTTTAAAGTCTCTAAGGCACAGGTCCGCCCTAGTATCATGATCAACATCCTATGGAAAAGCTCCTGAAAACACATGTGAAAATAGGTACGTCAGCATAAAAATGCCTGTGAGATACATAGGTTTGTGAAAATAAGATTCATGACTTGTGTTTGAGAAAATATTCCGTCATGAACCTTGTAATTTGATTTGTTTTGTAAATCACTTGAAAAACGATAAGATCAGATGATATGTATAAATAAGAGAATAGTGTATGGTTAAATGGATAACCATTGTAAACTGAGTTTGTATAAGATAAGTTGTTTGTAAAACAATGTATTGTGAAAAGTATGTTATTTGTATGAAATGTTCTATGTATAAAACTGAAATGATTCAAATAACGCTACGATATATAATACCATACAAACACTTATATATAGGAAGTACCAGCGGCGTATCCACCATGCTTGTATCATATTACACACGCATCGTTACTTAATCACTTAATCAAACCAAACCAAACAATGTAAAATGTTCATGTCAAGATGTAAATCATGTAAAAATGTCTATGTCAAATATCCAAGTCAAATGTCTATGTTTAAACCAATAGTCAAAAGTCCTTGTATAAACCATGTCAAATGTTGATAGTCCAAAAGTAGTCAAGTAATGTATAACCAAAATGATATGTATGGTAAGTAAAATAAGACTACTTAAACCATAAGTAAAAATGTACAAAACAAAGTATTTTGATTATATCAAAAAGTTATGTTTTGTAAAGTGATGCATGATACATTGATACGAACATTTATGTGGTGAGTTAACGCATACATTCAAGCCTTGAGACAGTCGGATAACCCTTTCAGTCAAGGTTATCAAAAGAATTGTATTCGGATTCAGTCATTCCTTACATCCAAACAAACCCGGGATGTCAGGAATGGGATTTGTCAAGTCCTATGGTACCACTACTTACTCCCGAGCGGCGTAGCAAATGTTAATGAACGTAATAAAGACCCGTTTGTGCAAACCAAATGTCATAGTAGTCGTATACATGTCATATGAAAACAATGTACTAAGTATGCTAAGTTAACATACAAAGCAGAAAAGTCATGTAAATCAATGTGCTTAGCATGTTATCAGTCAACATACATAGCAGAAAAGTAATGAAATCATGTACTATAATGTACTAACAAACATAGTCGGTATATGATATGAAAACAGGAAAGCATGAAAGTAACAAGTAGGCACATGTGTTCCACCCCAAAACAGTTTGGAAAACAGTAAAAGAGGGGTCTATGTACTCACATAAACACCTTGAAAACATTTAAAAGAGGGGGTTCTATGTACTCACTTGAGATTGCTCAGATGTATAAAGATAATCACCAAGTAATGCTAGAGATCTCGGAATCAAACGGCACCTAATATAGGTAACTATGTTAATAACCGGACCTTAAACGGATGATTGGATAGAATGAGGTTTCGTAAACCAAACGAGTGTAGAGACTCGTGTCATTTGGTTTAACAAAGCCTACATACTAAATGAAACCTAACATAATTGTTTACGACCCATTACGACCCGTTTAGGAAGCTTATGCTACTTTAACGTGTCGTGTGCGTGAAACGCGTTCGGACCGCCTAACTAGTCCTATGACAAGTATTATATGCCTAAACATGTTACATAATCAGTTACGTGACAAAAGTTTAAGTTACATATGCTAAATTACCAATTATGTATGAAAATGGTATTCTGGTAATTTACCTAAGGCATATAAACTACCTATCATACAACTACTTAAACGTCGTGACCATAAGGTATAACCTCGGAAGGTTATTCCCTACACTATGGTCACCTAATGTATTTGGTCGGATCCTAATGATCGACCAAACTGGGTCGGGTTCGAAAGTATAAGCGATTGTTTAGATCGCTTACCTTACGACCCTATATAAGCACTAAACTAAAAGTGACGAGTTAAGCATGCTAAAACATGCTTAACTAAGTTTAGAAAATAGGTTTGGTATCACAACAAACGGTTGTGATACCTAAGAGTAGTTTGGTTACAAAATACCCAAGAATACGTATTCTGCCCGAAACTACGGCTCGTCACTGAGCCTAGATAACGTGGTAATCAGTAGGTATAGTCACTAGGGACTATAACCATCGTGATCACGCTCACGTTATGAAGTTCAAACGAACTTTGCATCGACCATAAACTGGTCAATGCAGAAAGTCAAACAAAGTTTGACTTTCGGACTCGAAAGCGATAAAAGAACGAAAGAATACTTACGAAGGGTCCCCGAATGCTAACCCAGATAAAAATAGCTCAGGTATGAAACGAAGGTTCCAACTTAGAGCTTTCTTAATCAGATTTGTGGGTTTTGAACAAATGGGGGGTGGGTATTTATAGGAAAAGTAGAGCCGTTAGGATCGTTTCTTGAATATCGTGCCACGATCCGTGCCGTACATTTGTCAAAATGTTGTGGTGGCTAAAATTTGATCTTATCTTGCTGATTAGGAAAGATTTAAACATGTGGTTGTGGTTAAATTGGTTGCAACTTGCATTAGAAACATTGAATCTGCCAGAACAGTCAGTCGCGTAGCGCGACGGATAAGCCATATGGGCTCGCGCTACGCGAGCACCTCTCCTGAATCAGCAAGTTTCAAAAGTTACACATTAGGTCCCTGCATGTGTTTTAAGGCATTTCCGGCACTTCCAAGGCCCGTAAAGCCATCTTTAAGGCCCTAAAATGTTGCCTAAACATTGTGGACATGGAACATGTTCAAAAATATGCCGGATGATGGTTCGTTTGGTCGTACGAACGCGATGTTCGCTTAATTACGACGGAATGCGCATAAGCGCGAAAAACGATCCAAATGACGAAACGAATGGATTTTTCTTAAGGCGAACACTAAAATATAATATAGTCATGCTTTCATAAATTTTTGGATGTCCAGATGTATTCAGAACGTAAGTTATGCGCGAAAATGCAAACTTGTGCACTTTTTGACACTTTTAGTCCCTGAATGTCCCAAAAGTTTATTTTAGCACACCAAACCCCTCAAAGCCTATTTCTAAGCTATGTAAAGGATATTTAAAGTGTGTTTAACTTATGGTTATGTTCCGGAATGTTCGTTACAGTTCGAATTGACATACTTTCGCAGTTTGTCATATTCAGTCCCTGTAAGCGAATTAACTTGTTTTTTTGCCATACCAAAGCCTTCAAAACTTATTTCTAAGTTATGTAAAGGTTATTTAAGGTATGTTGAGTATATGTTGATGTTCCAGAGTATTTCTCGCATTAAACTGAGTACGTTTACGCACTAGTTTGCGTATAATTCTCCAGAAAGCGATGTAGAGTTTGAAATTACATAAAAGTCAAAACATGAAAAATGTATAACATAACAAAACAAACATTGGGATCAAATAACATTGTTTTATTGATAATAGAACTGTTCATAGTGATTACAAGCACAGTTGTTACAGTCTCCCCTACTTGTGGAAATTTCGTCCCGAAATTTATTTAGAGGAAACTCGTGGAAAAAGATGTGGATATTTCGCCTTCATTTGATCTTCGCGTTCCCAAGTAAACTCAGGTCCACGTTTAGCTTCCCAGCGAACTTTGACCAAAGGAATGCGCTTGCGTTTAAGCCACTTGACTTCACGTTCCATGATTTCTACTGGTTTCTCAACAAATTTCAGTGTTTTGCCAACACGAATTTCGTCAAGCGGTATGGAGTAGTTCTCATCAGCTGTACACTTCTTGAGATTTGATATGTGAAAAGTTGGATGAACATTTCCCAGTTCAGGAGGTAACTCAAGTCTGTATGCTACCTTTCCGATTCTTTCGACGATCTTGAATGGTCCAACGTATCTAGGTGCAAGTTTTCCTTTCTTTCCAAATCTGATCACACCTTTCCAAGGTGAGACCTTAAGTAATACTCGATCACCGACTTGAAATTCAAAGGCTTTGCGTTTTGGGTCCGCGTAAATCTTCTGACGGTTTCTAGCTGCCTGAAGGTTATCACGAACTTTCTTGACCTTGTCAGTTGTCTCTAAAATGAGGGCAGGTCCAGTAAGTTGAGCCTCGCCAATCTCATTCCAGCAGACTGGTGAACGACATTTTCGACCATAGAGAGCTTCGAAAGGAGCCATTCCGATGCTAGTGTGATAACTGTTGTTGTAGGAGAATTCAATCAATTTAAGATGTGAATCCCAGCTACCACCAAAATCGATCACACAAGCTCTTAGCATATCCTCCAGAGTCTGGATTGTTCTCTCAGATTGACCATCCGTTTGCGGATGATAAGCTGTGCTCAGATTAAGTTGGGTTCCCATAGCAAATTGCATGGTTCTCCAAAAATGAGAAGTGAAACGAGCATCTCTGTCAGAAATGATGTTCAAAGGAACACCATGTCGAGCCACAATTTCATCTACATAGATTTGAGCAAGTCTGTCAGTAGGAAAATCCTCGCGGATTGGCAAGAAATGTGCTGACTTTGTAAGACGATCAACGACTACCCAGATGGCATCATGACCTTTCTTTGTGCGCGGGAGTTTGGTAACAAGATCCATAGTAATGTTTTCCCATTTCCAAACTGGGATCTCTGGTTGTTCCAATAAACCCGAAGGACGCTGATGTTCAGCCTTAACCTTAAGACAAGTAAGGCATTTTGATACGTATAAGGCAATGTCTTTCTTCATACCAGGCCACCAATAGTGAATACGAAGATCCTTATACATTTTATCTGAGCCCGGATGAATAGAATAACGAGACTTATGGGCTTCATCCATAAGCAAGGTACGAAGATCATCCTGGCTTGGGACCCACAAACGGTCCATGAAGTAATATGATCCATTGTCCTTCAGTTCAAGAGCAGGTGTTATGTGATAAGGAAACTCCTTATCCATCAAACCTTGTGAAACACAAGATTGTTGAGCCTGAGAAATGCGGGCTTGAATATCAGATCGAGCTTGAATAACAGATTGAACACGTACACAATGAAGCTTAGTATGTTCCTTGCGACTCAATGCATCAGCTACGACATTCGCCTTACCAGGATGGTAGCGAATTTCGCAGTCATAGTCGTTTAAAAGCTCAACCCAACGTCGTTGCCTCATGTTGAGTTCTTTCTGATTGAAGATATGCTGAAGACTTTTGTGGTCCGTGAAAACCACACATTTTGTACCGTACAAATAGTGTCTCCAGATCTTGAGAGCAAAGGTAACTGCACCCAACTCAAGATCATGAGTGGTGTAGTTCTTCTCATGTATCTTCAATTGTCTTGATGCATAGGCTATGACTTTGTTCCTTTGCATCAGAACACAGCCAAGACCCAATTTAGATGCATCACAATATACGACAAAATCATCATCACCCTCAGGCAATGATAGGACAGGCGCATCGCAAAGTTTCTGCTTCAGGTGTTGAAAAGCTTCCTCTTGTTTGAATCCCCAGAAAAAGGGCATTTTCTTCTGAGTTAGAGCAGTTAGAGGAACTGCAATTTTAGAGAAGTTTTCAATGAAGCGGCGATAATAACCCGCTAGACCAAGAAAAGAACGAACTTCAGTAGGAGTAGAAGGTGTATCCCAATCCTTGATCGCACTGATCTTGGAGGGATCTACATGAATACCTTGTTCGTTGATAATATGCCCCAAAAATTGAACTTCTTTAAGCCAGAATTCGCACTTGGAGAATTTGGCGAAAAGTTGCTCTTTCTTTAGGAGTTCCAGAGTAAGACGAAGATGTTGCTCGTGATCAGCTCGCGTCTTAGAGTAAATCAAGATGTCGTCAATAAAAACAATGACGAACTGATCCAAATAAGGTTTGCAGACCCTATTCATTAAGTCCATGAAAACAGCAGGAGCATTAGTCACACCGAATGGCATTACTGTGAACTCATAGTGCCCATACCGAGTACGGAACGCTGTCTTAGGAATATCTTCTTCATGCACCCGAAGTTGATGATATCCGGAACGTAGATCAATCTTCGAGAAATAAGAAGCGCCTTGTAACTGATCAAAGAGATCATCGATGCGAGGTAGGGGATATCGATTCTTGATGGTAAGCTTGTTAAGCTCACGATAATCGATACACATCCTAAAGGATCCATCCTTCTTCTTAACAAAAAGAACGGGAGCACCCCAAGGTGAAAAGCTAGGACGGATAAAACCTTTATCAGAGAGCTCCTGAAGCTGTTTAGACAACTCTTGCATCTCAGATGGTGCAAGACGATATGGAGCTCTGGCAACGGGATTTGCACCAGGTACGAGATCAATGCGGAACTCGACTTGGCGTGCTGGAGGTAGACCAGGTAAATCTTCAGGGAATACTTCAGAATAATCCCGAACGACAGGAATATCTGAAATAGACTTACCCTTGCCTTTATCTTCTGTAACATGTGCTAAGAAAGCCACATAGTTCTTCCGCAGATACTTCCGAGCTTTAAAGCAAGACATGAGTTTGAGACCAACGGTAGGCTTCTCACCTTGAACCTGCAGAATCTCGCCTGTCGAAAGCGGCACACGAACAATCTTCTCAGAACAAACTATCTCTGCGTGATGCTTAGATAACCAATCCATACCCACAATGACGTCGAAGCTTCCAAGTTGCAAAGGCGTGAGATCGATAGGAAAAAGATGATCGTTAAGGTTCAACTGGCAGTTGCGTAGAACAGAATTAAGAATAATGGGTTCACCACTAGCAACCTCTACTGTCAAAGATTTACTTAGTTTCGTTCTAGACACGCGAAGCATCGGCTCAAAAGACAATGACACAAAACTCTTATCGGCACCCGAATCAAAGAGAACAGATGCAGGCTGATTATTAATAAAGAACGTACCGTTCACCACGTTATCATCCGCCTGCGCCTCTTGGGCATTCATGTTAAAAACTCGGCCTAGAGCCGGAGCCTGATTCTGATTCTGGTTCTGGTTGACTAGTCTTGGGCACCGGTTCCTGTAGTGGGTCAGATCCCCACAATTGTAGCACGAACCAGGAGGAAAATGAGGTCGTGCAGCTTGGCCCTGTTGCGGGGCAGGAGGCTGAGCAACCTGTTGAGCTTGGTTACGAACTGCCTGGTTCTGATTGACAGGAATGCGGCAGTCGACAGCAAGATGACCAGATCTTCCGCAGTTGGTGCACTGACGACACTGGAGATGTGGTTGGTGATGGCCGTTACACCTGTTGCACAAAGGTGCATTGCCAAAATAAGTCTTCTTGGCAGGTGGTTGCGCAGGCTGATTTGGTGCAGCTTGAGCCTGTGCAGTAACAGCAAAATTTTGGGCACCCTTTCGTTTCCTTGATTTCTTTGATGCTTCACCTTCCTTACCCTTACCTTTATTCTTGTTTTTCTCAGAATTAGTCTCCTTCTTTTTATCACCCTTGCGGGTGAGTTTACCCTTCCTGACTAGAGTCTCAGTGAGGGTAGCAGACAACTCGATAGCTTGGCGAAGGGTAGTAGGATTAACACCAGTCAAAATCTCCAGAATAGAATCGGGTAGCCCATCAATATACCTCTCGATCGCTTTATCCGGAGGGGTAACCATGGTGGGACACAATAGACTGAGTTCTTCAAAACGATCCGTGTATGCACGGTGTTCAGCCCCATCTTGCTTTAAGCCATCAAACTCTCGTTCCAAAACTCGAATTTCATGACGGGGACAAAACTCCTTCATCATGAGAGCCCGAAGCTCTTCCCATGTCTGTGCCAACGCCACTTCGGCACCCCTATCGCGCTTAATACCATTCCACCAGGTAAGCGCTCGCTTCTCAAACACGCTTGAAGCAAATTCAACCCTACGCGCATTCTGACACTGCACGTGTAAGAATGTGCTCTCGATACTTTCAAACCACCGTAGGAGCGCAGTTGCTCCTTGCGACCCAGAAAACTTAAGCGGCTTCGCAGAATTGAAATTCTTGAAATTACAGTGTGCGTTATTGTTGTTGTTATTGCCGTTGTTGTTAAATATATCGTGGACTTGAGTTACAACCCCGGGAAGTACAGCAGCCACTTGTTGAGAAACCAGGGCTGCGATCTCTTCAATAGTAAAAGTTCGAGGATCGCGTCGAGGAGGCATTCTAAAAGAGGAAAACATGAAAGAAAGCGAGTGAGATGATTGGATGAAAAGAATGAGATGAAACAAAATCAACAAGAGCAAAGATGGTGGTCATTCGTCCGTATCACAGAGCAAACAAACAACACACAGTGACTAATCAAAGTAAATGGGTAAAAAATAATGTATAATGAAGACATGCTCGCCTATAAGTGAACACTCATCCCAAGAATTCCCAGGTAAGCACAACTGGTCTCGCGTCTGATGAGATGTATACGAAGTGCTTGCCTAGACAGAAAACCCAGAATACAGGCATTCACCCTTCCAGTTTGCACATGTTCACATTATTTAAAACCCAAAACGTTTGACGGGATTTTGAAAATTTGAAGGCACAAGGCCAAAAACCAAACTAAAAAGGGTTCAAAACCATATAAAAGAGAGTTCAAAACCTTACCATAGAGGGTTCAAAACCTTGTAATAATTTATTCAAAAACAGATGATTGTTTTTCAAAAATCGTTTCGGAAAAATTTTGGTTCCTTGTTTTGATAATCACCTAAGGATAGGTGATGTAAATGTTTTAAGATCTAAACACAACTAATTTGTGTTAGGGTCCTAGAAAAGTTATAGTCTAGGTCAAAGCATTACTAATAACCTAATTCCCTATAACCATTGGCTCTGATACCAACTCTTCTGTCACACCCCGACCGCGTAAAACAACAAATCGCGGCGGAAACATCGGGGCGTGTTGCGACAGAATTAATTGTTTCAAATCCATGGCAAACAAAGTTGTATTTTATTTACAAACAAAGGTGTTACATTGTTTCAAACAGGAAATTTAAGAGTTCAGAACATAATTAAACATAGTCTATCTTCTTTTAAAGTCTCTAAGGCACAGGTCCGCCCTAGTATCATGATCAACATCCTATGGAAAAGCTCCTGAAAACACATGTGAAAATAGGTACGTCAGCATAAAAATGCCTGTGAGATACATAGGTTTGTGAAAATAAGATTCATGACTTGTGTTTGAGAAAATATTCCGTCATGAACCTTGTAATTTGATTTGTTTTGTAAATCACTTGAAAAACGATAAGATCAGATGATATGTATAAATAAGAGAATAGTGTATGGTTAAATGGATAACCATTGTAAACTGAGTTTGTATAAGATAAGTTGTTTGTAAAACAATGTATTGTGAAAAGTATGTTATTTGTATGAAATGTTCTATGTATAAAACTGAAATGATTCAAATAACGCTACGATATATAATACCATACAAACACTTATATATAGGAAGTACCAGCGGCGTATCCACCATGCTTGTATCATATTACACACGCATCGTTACTTAATCACTTAATCAAACCAAACCAAACAATGTAAAATGTTCATGTCAAGATGTAAATCATGTAAAAATGTCTATGTCAAATATCCAAGTCAAATGTCTATGTTTAAACCAATAGTCAAAAGTCCTTGTATAAACCATGTCAAATGTTGATAGTCCAAAAGTAGTCAAGTAATGTATAACCAAAATGATATGTATGGTAAGTAAAATAAGACTACTTAAACCATAAGTAAAAATGTACAAAACAAAGTATTTTGATTATATCAAAAAGTTATGTTTTGTAAAGTGATGCATGATACATTGATACGAACATTTATGTGGTGAGTTAACGCATACATTCAAGCCTTGAGACAGTCGGATAACCCTTTCAGTCAAGGTTATCAAAAGAATTGTATTCGGATTCAGTCATTCCTTACATCCAAACAAACCCGGGATGTCAGGAATGGGATTTGTCAAGTCCTATGGTACCACTACTTACTCCCGAGCGGCGTAGCAAATGTTAATGAACGTAATAAAGACCCGTTTGTGCAAACCAAATGTCATAGTAGTCGTATACATGTCATATGAAAACAATGTACTAAGTATGCTAAGTTAACATACAAAGCAGAAAAGTCATGTAAATCAATGTGCTTAGCATGTTATCAGTCAACATACATAGCAGAAAAGTAATGAAATCATGTACTATAATGTACTAACAAACATAGTCGGTATATGATATGAAAACAGGAAAGCATGAAAGTAACAAGTAGGCACATGTGTTCCACCCCAAAACAGTTTGGAAAACAGTAAAAGAGGGGTCTATGTACTCACATAAACACCTTGAAAACATTTAAAAGAGGGGGTTCTATGTACTCACTTGAGATTGCTCAGATGTATAAAGATAATCACCAAGTAATGCTAGAGATCTCGGAATCAAACGGCACCTAATATAGGTAACTATGTTAATAACCGGACCTTAAACGGATGATTGGATAGAATGAGGTTTCGTAAACCAAACGAGTGTAGAGACTCGTGTCATTTGGTTTAACAAAGCCTACATACTAAATGAAACCTAACATAATTGTTTACGACCCATTACGACCCGTTTAGGAAGCTTATGCTACTTTAACGTGTCGTGTGCGTGAAACGCGTTCGGACCGCCTAACTAGTCCTATGACAAGTATTATATGCCTAAACATGTTACATAATCAGTTACGTGACAAAAGTTTAAGTTACATATGCTAAATTACCAATTATGTATGAAAATGGTATTCTGGTAATTTACCTAAGGCATATAAACTACCTATCATACAACTACTTAAACGTCGTGACCATAAGGTATAACCTCGGAAGGTTATTCCCTACACTATGGTCACCTAATGTATTTGGTCGGATCCTAATGATCGACCAAACTGGGTCGGGTTCGAAAGTATAAGCGATTGTTTAGATCGCTTACCTTACGACCCTATATAAGCACTAAACTAAAAGTGACGAGTTAAGCATGCTAAAACATGCTTAACTAAGTTTAGAAAATAGGTTTGGTATCACAACAAACGGTTGTGATACCTAAGAGTAGTTTGGTTACAAAATACCCAAGAATACGTATTCTGCCCGAAACTACGGCTCGTCACTGAGCCTAGATAACGTGGTAATCAGTAGGTATAGTCACTAGGGACTATAACCATCGTGATCACGCTCACGTTATGAAGTTCAAACGAACTTTGCATCGACCATAAACTGGTCAATGCAGAAAGTCAAACAAAGTTTGACTTTCGGACTCGAAAGCGATAAAAGAACGAAAGAATACTTACGAAGGGTCCCCGAATGCTAACCCAGATAAAAATAGCTCAGGTATGAAACGAAGGTTCCAACTTAGAGCTTTCTTAATCAGATTTGTGGGTTTTGAACAAATGGGGGGTGGGTATTTATAGGAAAAGTAGAGCCGTTAGGATCGTTTCTTGAATATCGTGCCACGATCCGTGCCGTACATTTGTCAAAATGTTGTGGTGGCTAAAATTTGATCTTATCTTGCTGATTAGGAAAGATTTAAACATGTGGTTGTGGTTAAATTGGTTGCAACTTGCATTAGAAACATTGAATCTGCCAGAACAGTCAGTCGCGTAGCGCGACGGATAAGCCATATGGGCTCGCGCTACGCGAGCACCTCTCCTGAATCAGCAAGTTTCAAAAGTTACACATTAGGTCCCTGCATGTGTTTTAAGGCATTTCCGGCACTTCCAAGGCCCGTAAAGCCATCTTTAAGGCCCTAAAATGTTGCCTAAACATTGTGGACATGGAACATGTTCAAAAATATGCCGGATGATGGTTCGTTTGGTCGTACGAACGCGATGTTCGCTTAATTACGACGGAATGCGCATAAGCGCGAAAAACGATCCAAATGACGAAACGAATGGATTTTTCTTAAGGCGAACACTAAAATATAATATAGTCATGCTTTCATAAATTTTTGGATGTCCAGATGTATTCAGAACGTAAGTTATGCGCGAAAATGCAAACTTGTGCACTTTTTGACACTTTTAGTCCCTGAATGTCCCAAAAGTTTATTTTAGCACACCAAACCCCTCAAAGCCTATTTCTAAGCTATGTAAAGGATATTTAAAGTGTGTTTAACTTATGGTTATGTTCCGGAATGTTCGTTACAGTTCGAATTGACATACTTTCGCAGTTTGTCATATTCAGTCCCTGTAAGCGAATTAACTTGTTTTTTTGCCATACCAAAGCCTTCAAAACTTATTTCTAAGTTATGTAAAGGTTATTTAAGGTATGTTGAGTATATGTTGATGTTCCAGAGTATTTCTCGCATTAAACTGAGTACGTTTACGCACTAGTTTGCGTATAATTCTCCAGAAAGCGATGTAGAGTTTGAAATTACATAAAAGTCAAAACATGAAAAATGTATAACATAACAAAACAAACATTGGGATCAAATAACATTGTTTTATTGATAATAGAACTGTTCATAGTGATTACAAGCACAGTTGTTACAAATGATGAGAATGATGTTTTGATCATGTAACTGATAGGTTGTATCTAGGGTTCCCTGTTGTTGTATTAACTGTGTTTTTGAAGCTTATGATCGTAAGAATGGTAGATGATAGATAATTGGTTGATTATGGGTTTTGTGTTTAACCATATGTCAAGTCTTGATAATCACAAACAACCTGCTAATGATTGAATGATAATTGAATGATGAAGACGACGTAACAGTTAGGATGCATTTAGGGTTGATGATTATGAAACTGTTATTGATGATGCCTCCGACGAAAACCCCCACATCAACGAAATCACCTTAGGTGATTTCGGCCAAGGTGATTTCGGCTAAAGAGTTTTCGGCCCAAATGTGTTTTCGGCCCAAATAAGTGTTTTCGGCTATGGATCTGTGACTTTTATGTTAAGTCTATCACTTGCTAACTCTGTTAGTTGCTATCTGTTAGTCCGTTAACTCTACTAGTTTGTAAACTCTGTTAGATGGTTAACTCTGTTAAAGTTGTAAATGATGATTAGTTTATTAACCCTGTTAATTAAGTAACTTTGTTAAGTAAGTAACCATGTTGGTTTATTTACACAGTTCATTAATTCTGTTGATATATAAACTTTGTTAAGTCTATTACTTCTGTTGAGTCTGTTAGTGAATAACCTTGTCAGAATGGACTGAGAAAGCTATGATGTGAAAGATGAATTTGCATGAATTGGATTAGTTGTTTACATGATAAAGGATGCTAACTGCTAGGCACACTCTGTGATATTACTGTGATGTTAGTTATATGTGAAACTTTACGAACATGTACTGACTGAACATACGTGCATAAATATAGGACTTGACTGATAAATTGTGAGCACTTAACTTAGCATACCGAGCAAACCAAGGTGAGTTCACACTCTTACTAAGGCATGGGATTCCCGGGGATAGGGAATGGGTTGAATGATGGAATTAAACAATTACTCGTACTTACACGGCTACTAGACTATCTACCATGGTCCTCGGGTTAAGCAGGACACTTACGTAAAACCTACATAAACAAGTACTTACCACTGTCTTCCGGAGTCAGGAAGGACACTTACGTAAAACCTACGTAAACTCACACATGCAACTGTCTTCCGGAGTCAGGAAGGACACTTACGTAAAACCTACGTAAACTCACACATGCAACTGTCTTCCGGAGTCAGGAAGGACACTTACGTAAAACCTACGTAAACCCCACGCGTACCACTGTCCTCGGGTAAAGAAGGACACTTACGTAAAACCTACGTAAAGCTTGTATGTACTACTGTTCTCGGGTTAAGAAGAACACTTATGGTTACGAATAGTCTAGTGTATATGCAAACATGGGAAGCCCCCACTAATAGAATATACTATCGGCCTAGTAGAGCCACATGTTACGAAACAAACTTACTATTACGAACATACTTACTGTGAACTCGCTCAATTAGTTGTTGACTCTCTGTTACATGCCTTGCAGGTCGTTAGGTATACATGGAGCTTGCACTGGGAGGCGCGGTCGTTGTGGACAAGGATCGTGAATGCTTGATTTAAACATTATGACATTACATACTTTATTTATGATTGGGCTTTTACTCATACGCTTCCGCTAAACTTTGTTATTACACTTATGTTTTGAACACCTTTCATATGGATTGGTTTGGTTAAATTACATTTACTTCTACTATTTACATTGTTCTATATGATTGGTGGCTTGATCCTGGTCAGTCACGCTCCCAAGCGGTGATACTCCGCGTGTGGATTTTGGGGGTGTGACAGATTGGTATCAGAGCCAATGGTTATAGAGAACTTGGTTTTAATATGGGGAAAACATTTTTATTAAAACCAAACTATGACCAGTACAGTGCTCAACGATCCACAACGACGCCTCGCTCCACGTGCAAGACTCAACATTCTAGGTAATATGGTATATGTTTTATTGCCTACTTGCTAGAATTACATAGAACTTTCCTCATGGTATGCTTAGATACACATAACCTCTATTGCTTGAGAATACTTGTGTGCTCACTCCCTTCTGTCATCGCACTATTCGCGAACCTCTCTCACTCATGTTTCCTTGGGTATGAAGATATTGAGTGGACGTGTCAACATGACCCAAGCCCAGTTGGCGGTTTTGATCACTGAACAAGTTACTGCAGCACTCGCAGCTGCCCAGGCAGGAGGTATATCCTGCAGTCGCAACTTACTCTAGGATTCTTTAGATCCTACTCTCGTCAACCAACACTCATGCTTAAGTATGTTTACTCTTACGCACACGACAGGTCAACACGCTCAGCCACCTGTGTGCACGTTCAAAACTTTCATGGACTGTCGTCCTACTACTTTCAGTGGCACGGAAGGAGCAGTTGGACTCCTCCATTGGTTTGAAAATCTCGGGTCCGTTTTTTTTTTAGATGTGTGAATGCCCTGAGGCTCGCAGGGTAAAGTACGCCACTGGAACTCTAGAAGGCATTGCGCTGACTTGGTGGAAGGCGCAAGTTCAGATGTTAGGGTTGGCAGTTGCTAACGCCACACCCTGGAACGATTTCAAGGAACTAATCAAGCAAGAATACTGTACACGTGATGACATCCACAAGTTAGAAGTGGATTTCTTTAACCTGAAGATGACGGGGTCAGAGATAGAAGCGTA
This sequence comes from Helianthus tuberosus, assembly GCA_030545235.1. NCBI lineage: Eukaryota > Viridiplantae > Streptophyta > Magnoliopsida > Asterales > Asteraceae > Helianthus > Helianthus tuberosus. Next base: position 111,305,077 of record CM060411.1, on the reverse strand, counting down.
CACGAAACGATCCAATGAACTGGCAGTGTTGTGTCCAACTACGGTGGATCCTCCCATCAAGCGCATTGAGCTGTACCTCAAATGCTTAGTACCAGAGATTCAAAGTCATGTGACATCGGCCAACCTTGCTACTATCCAGGATGTTACTCATCTTGCTCATCGCCTCACAGATCAGGCAGTGGAACAGAACAAGCTGCCTAGACGCATTGGTGCTACTACTACTACTTCTGCTACTCCCAATGACAACAAATGAAAGTGGGATGGAACCTCCAGCAAGGGTTCGACATCAGTTCAGTCCCAGGCACAGCAGCGAAAGATTGATGACTATCAGAGCCCTGGTCAGCAGTCTTCTAGTAGTCAAGGGCAGGGTGGATATCGAGGAAACCACCCAAAATGCAACAGATGCAACAGACACCACAGTGGTCACATAGTCAAGGGTTGTAACCTCGTCTTAGCTGGTCAGACTTTCTCTATCGATCTCATTCCCATAGCTCTGGGTAGTTTTGACATCGTCATCGGTATAGATTGGTTATCCCAACAGCAAGCAGAGATCCTATGCAAAGAAAAGATTGTTCGTATTCCCTGTTCTGGAAAAGAACCTCTCGAAGTTCAAGGCGACAAGAGTGGTGTCGTGAGTGGCATCATCTCCTTCTTAAAGGCACAGAAGTGTTTGCGAAAGGGGCACACAGCTATATTAGCACTCGTTACAGATACATCGACGAAAGAGAAGAAGTTAGAGGATATTCCAGTTGTACGCGACTTTCCTCAAGTGTTTCCTGAAGAGTTACCTGGGCTACCGCCTCATCGCCAGGTCGAATTTCAGATCGAGCTAGCTCCAGGAGCAGCACCCATAGCTCGAGCACCTTATCGCTTAGCTCCAACTGAACTGGAAGAACTATCTAAACAATTGCAAGAACTCTTGGAAAAGGGTTTCATACGTCCTAGCTCTTCGCCCTGGGGAGCTCCAGTATAATTTGTGAAGAAGAAAGACGGTACCTTCCGCATATGCATAGATTACCGCGAACTGAACAAGGTGTCCGTGAAGAATCGCTATCCTCTTCCACGCATCGACGACTTATTCGACCAGTTGCAAGGGTCGGGCTATTACTCGAAGATTGACCTGAGGTCAGGCTATCATCAATTGAGAGTCCGGGATGAGGATGTCTCCAAAACAGCATTCAGAACTCGCTACGGCCATTACGAGTTTCTAGTCATGCCATTCAGGCTAACAAACGCGCCTGCGGTTTTCATGGATCTTATGAACAGGGTGTGCAAACCTTATCTTGACAAGTTCGTCATTGTTTTCATCGACGACATCCTAATCTATTCGAAGAGTCAGGAGGAACACGAGCAGCATTTACTACTTATTTTGGAACTCCTTCGAACGGAAAAGCTGTACGCCAAGTTTTCAAAATGCGACTTCTGGCTTCGTGAAGTCCAGTTCCTAGGCCACGTGGTAAACAAGGATGGGATTCATGTTGATCCATCCAAGGTAGATTCGATCAAGAACAGACCTGCACCGCGCACACCAACTGAAATACGCCAATTCTTGGGTTTGGCGGGTTATTACAGACGATTCATCAAAGACTTCTCAAAGATCGCACAACCGCTTACATTACTGACACAGAAAGGTGTTGCTTATCATTGGGGTTATACACAGGAAACAGTGTTTCAGCATCTAAAGGATAGACTTTGTAGCGCACCTATCCTCTCATTGCCTGAAGGCACGGACGATTTTGTAGTCTACTGCGACGCATCCATCCAAGGTCTTGGATGTGTGTTGATGCAACGGGATAAAGTCATTGCTTATGCTTCGCGCCAATTTAAGATTCACGAACGGAATTACACTACACACGATTTAGAGCTGGGAGCTGTTGTTTTTGCGCTCAAGATATGGCGACATTACCTGTATGGCACTAAGTGCACCATCTACATCGATCACAGGAGTCTCGAACATAACTTCAAGCAGAAAGAGTTGTACATGCGACAACGTCGATGGGTCGAGTTACTGAACGATTACGAATGTGCCATAAAGTACCATCCGGGCAAAGCCAATGTGGTGGCTGACGCCCTCAGTCGAAAGGATACTACACCTAGGTGTGTACGAGCGTTGCAACTCACTATTCAGTCTAGTCTTCCTTCATAGATACGAGATGCTCAGGTAGAAGCATTGAAACCAGAAAACGTAGGGCTGAAGCCCTACGCGGCTCAAGGCAACAGTTAGAACAAAAGGCAGACGGCGCCTACTATGTAACAGGACGCATTTGGGTCCCACTCTACGGCAAATTACGCGAGCTTGTAATGGATGAAGCTCATAAGTCTCGCTACTCAGTACATCCTGGTTCGGATAAGATGTACCACGACTTGAAAACTACATATTGGTGGCCTAGCATGAAAGCTCACATAGCAACTTACGTTAGCAAGTGTTTGACTTGTGCGAGAGTCAAAGCGGAATATCAGAAACCTTCAGGCCCACTCCAACAACCTGAGATACCAAAATGGAAATGGGAGCAAATTTCCATGGATTTTGTTACTGGCCTGCCTAGATCTCAACGTGGAAATGACACTATTTGGGTGATCGTGGATCGACTCACAAAGTCTGCACATTTCCTGGCTATTAAGGAAACAGACAAGTTCTCTACCTTAGCAGACATCTACTTAAAAGAAGTGGTTTCAAGGCACGGGGTGCCAACCTCTATTATCTCTGATCGTGATGCATGTTTTACTTCAGAACTGTGGCAAGCAATGCACAAATCTTTCGGCTCTCGTTTAGACATGAGCACAGCTTATCACCCTCAGACGGATGGGTAATCTGAGCGCACTATTCAAACTTTAGAAGACATGCTTCGTGCATGTGTAATTGACTTTGGCAACGGCTGGGAAAAGCATCTGCCACTTATGGAATTTTCGTACAATAATAGCTACCACACCAGCATTAAAGCTGCTCCGTTTGAGGCATTGTACGGGCGTAAATGCCGGTCACCTCTTTGTTGGGTAGAGGTGGGAGATAGTCAGATCACTGGTCCAGAACTTGTGGTAGACACAACAGAACGAATTGCTCAGATACGACAATGAATGGCGGCAGCTCGTGACTGTCAGAAAGCATACGCTGATAAGGACCGGAAACCACTCGAGTTCCAGGTTGGGGATCGAGTGCTACTCAAAGTTTCACCCTGGAAGGGTGTGGTTCGTTTTGGCAAACGAGGCAAGCTCAATCCGCGATATGTCGGACCGTTCGAAATCATTGAGAAAATAGGCAAAGTGGCCTACAGACTGAACTTACCAGCAGAACTCAGTGCAGTTCACAACGTCTTTCACGTGTCAAATCTGAAGAAATGTCTGTCAGATGAGACCCTCATAGTTCCTTTGAAGGAGCTTACTATCGACGAACAGTTGCGATTCGTCGAGGAACCAGTTGAAATCACGGACCGGGATGTTAGGGTCCTCAAAAACACCAGAATACCTCTTGTTCGAGTTCTTTGGAACTCCCGTCGTGGCCCAGAGTTCACCTGGGAATGCAAAGATCAAATGAAACTCAAGTATCCCCAGTTATTCGGAAACAGTGCAATCACTACTGAGGCTGAAGCTACTACAGAATTTCGGGACGAAATTCCAAATCAACCGGGGGATGATGTGACACCCCAGGAAACTACACAACACAACTAGCTTCCTCAGTAACCGCATGCTAAATTTCGGGACGAAATTTCTTTCAAGTTGGGGATAATGTGACAACCCGAGTTTTCAAGGTTTCTATCCGACTTAACCTTGTACTTATTTGCGAAGTGTGTTTATATATGTTTGGTGTGCATTACATAAGTGTGTATGTAATTTATATATTTGTGATAATGATATAATTAGACTTAATATTATGATTGTTTATGTAAAATGTGAAACTTTGCCAAACACCTCTCACGAAATCACATCCCAACTGAAAACACTTCATGTTTTCATCACCCACACCTTACTGAAAACACAAGGTGATTTCGCCCACCACATGTCCAACGAAAACAACAAATGGGCTTTGGCCCAGTAGTGATTAGAAATATGGTCTTGTTATTGTTCATAACCTTTACACGAAGTCTGTTATTTGGCAAACCCTAATCACATCACCTCTCCTTCTCTCTCTCTCGCTGTTCTTTGAAACCCGACGGCTGCCTCCCCTTATTCGAAGTCAGATACTTTGGGTTGGATCGTTCTTTGTTCGGTTAGTGTTTTCACATTTAAATTAACTAATGGATGTTCATAGTGCTATGATTCTGTTATGCATGATAAGATCGGCTATATGTTGTATGATGAATACTTGATGATTCCAATAACTCACTAATGACTGTTTGACAATCGAATGATGAGAATGATGTTTTGATCATGTAACTGATAGGTTGTATCTAGGGTTCCCTGTTGTTGTATTAACTGTGTTTTTGAAGCTTATGATCGTAAGAATGGTAGATGATAGATAATTGGTTGATTATGGGTTTTGTGTTTAACCATATGTCAAGTCTTGATAATCACAAACAACCTGCTAATGATTGAATGATAATTGAATGATGAAGACGACGTAACAGTTAGGATGCATTTAGGGTTGATGATTATGAAACTGTTATTGATGATGCCTCCGACGAAAACCCCCACATCAACGAAATCACCTTAGGTGATTTCGGCCAAGGTGATTTCGGCTAAAGAGTTTTTGGCCCAAATGTGTTTTCGGCCCAAATAAGTGTTTTCGGCTATAGATCTGTGACTTTTATGTTAAGTCTATCACTTGCTAACTCTGTTAGTTGCTATCTGTTAGTCCGTTAACTCTACTAGTTTGTAAACTCTGTTAGATGGTTTACTCTGTTAAAGTTGTAAATGATGATTAGTTTATTAACCCTGTTAATTAAGTAACTTTGTTAAGTAGGTAACCATGTTGGTTTATTTACACAGTTCATTAATTCTGTTGATATATAAACTTTGTTAAGTCTATTACTTCTGTTGAGTCTGTTAGTGAATAACCTTGTCAGAATGGACTGAGAAAGCTATGATGTGAAAGATGAATTTGCATGAATTGGATTAGCTGTTTACATGATAAAGGATGCTAACTGCTTGGCACACTCTGTGATATTACTGTGATGTTAGTTATATGTGAAACTTTACGAACATGTACTGACTGAACATACGTGCATAAATATAGGACTTGACTGATAAATTGTGAGCACTTAACTTAGCATACCGAGCAAACCAAGGTGAGTTCACACTCTTACTAAGGCATGGGATTCCCGGGGATAGGGAATGGGTTGAATGATGGAATTGAACAATTACTCGTACTTACACGGCTACTAGACTATCTACCATGGTCCTCGGGTTAAGCAGGACACTTACGTAAAACCTACGTAAACAAGTACTTACCACTGTCTTCCGGAGTCAGGAAGGACACTTACGTAAAACCTACGTAAACTCACACATGCAACTGTCTTCCGGAGTCAGGAAGGACACTTACGTAAAACCTACGTAAACTCACACGTGCAACTGTCTTCCGGAGTCAGGAAGGACACTTACGTAAAACCTACGTAAACCCCACGCGTACCACTGTCCTCGGGTAAAGAAGGACACTTATGTAAAACCTACGTAAAGCTTGTACGTACTACTGTTCTTGGGTTAAGAAGAACACTTATGGTTACGAATAGTCTAGTGTATATGCAAACATGGGAAGCCCCCACTAATAGAACATACTATCGGCCTAGTAGAGCCACATGTTACGAAACAAACTTACTATTACGAACATACTTACTGTGAACTCGCTCAACTAGTTGTTGACTCTCTGTTACATGCCTTGCAGGTCGTTAGGTATACATGGAGCTTGCACTGGGAGGGCGGTCGTTGTGGACAAGGATCGTGAATGCTTGATTTAAACATTATGACATTACATACTTTATTTATGATTGGGCTTTTACTCATACGCTTCCGCTAAACTTTGTTATTACACTTATGTTTTGAACACCTTTCATATGGATTGGTTTGGTTAAATTACATTTACTTCTACTATTTACATTGTTCTATATGATTGGTGGCTTGATCCTGGTCAGTCACGCTCCCAAGTGGTGATACTCCGCGTGTGGATTTTGGGGGTGTGACACAGGTCCGCCTAAGTATGTCTTGATAAGTCCTATGCATCATCTCCTGAAAACACATGTGAAAATAGGTACGTCAGTATAAAAATGCCTGTGAGATACATAGGTTTTGTGAAAACAGAATTCATGACTTATGTTGGAGAAAATGTTTAGTCATGAACCTTGTAGTTTGCTTTGTCTTGTAAATCATTTGAAAAACGATAAGATCAGATGATATGTATAAATAAGAGAATAATGTATGGTTAAATGAATAACCATGTAAAATGAGTTTGTATAAGATAAGTTGTTTGTAAATCAATGTCTTGTGAAAAGTATGTTATTTGTATAAAATGTTATATGTCTCAAATTGAAATGATTCAAATAACGCTACAATATGTGATACCATACAAACACTTATATATAGGAAGTACCAGCGGCGTATCCACCATGCTTGTATCATATTACACACGCCTCGTTACTTAAATCACTTACTCAAACCAAACCATCAAGATGTAATGTTTAACAATTGTAGAAATGTTTATGTATAGTCCAAAGTCTATTGTCAAATGTAAATCATGTCAACAGATACAAATGGTTCACACGGTTCATGTAACACCCCAACCCAGAATGGGCTGACGTGTCACAATAACAGTGATATCATAAACAAAAGTCATAATTCCATTTATTTATTTGACAAGGATACAACCATATAACAATGAAACTTAAGGTTAATATACAAGCGGAAACATTCGACTTCATTAACTAACATCTTCAGATTTATTCCTAGGCTTTATTCTTCTCTCTTTTCCCCGCCCAAAGTAACATGCAGACCTGTATATATAAAAATTTACGGAATGAGCTGAATGCTCAGTACGGAATAATAGGCTCAAATAACAATTAACGCTTTATAGAAATGTTATCCGAATGTAACTTATTGTGAAAATGATACGATGCAAAAACATAATTTTATAATCATATCTTACGGATGTACCCATGAGCAAACTTAAAACGTGACAATACACAGGTAGCTACTCCTGCATAATTATCACATGAGATGGCGAATTGGCATACCCGTTATCCACCTCCTTATACTTAAATCCTAGGATCGATCCATACGCCTCCTAATAGCTTATATGTACCACACTTGTACTTAAGAGACGCCGTGAACTAATCTCTCCGTCACGGTTAGAGCACATGATGTCGATGCCGCAACAACATGCTCGTGGGACACTCCACGAGAAGCGATACTCAGGGTATCAGAGTACAAATGATCTTATTCACATAACTTATAAAACTTATTTTCATAACAAAACGGAACACATATTGGAACATGCGATAATGAGTATAACAACATAATAATATCGCATGGCATGAAAGCTAAATCAAATGATTTGAATAGGAATCGAACGGACTGTCAAATGAATCGATAATCAAAGACGTAAGGAGTTTTTAAAAGATATAGTAGTTTAGTGGTTTATAACAATTTGACTTATGAAGAAATAAAGAGTGGGGTAAGGATCCGTACCTTAATAACTCCAAAGTGAAGCTACCTTGTGCTAATATTTTAGATTTATACGGGCAGAGTTTAGACTACTGATTAGTCCTTTAACCTAATTTAAATAACATGCACACAAACTAGGTTAGTAACTTAATACAGCATTTACGATAACTCACGAGATCAAATTCTCACAACGAACGACAAAGTGCGATACTTAAACTCATCCATCGAATTAACGACGAACGACAAAGTATGATACTTAAACTCATTCATCGAATTAACGACGAACGACAAAGTATAACCCTAATGTGGGTGGCACTTAAACATCCATTGGATATATTGATCGGTCGGAAAATGAATCGTAATAGCGATCGAGTTATTACCCTGTTCTGCAGCACCCCGCTATACTTAATTAGTGTTTCGTGTGTGTTAATTGTGATAATCAGACGATAACTCCGTCTAGAATTGGAATTTCTTCGTCGTTTTTGTACCCAGAATCAAGTCCCAACATCCTCTATTTATACTGAAATTTTGCACTTGTCGCGGCCCGCGTGACATTAAGGTTAACCTTACGCGGCCCGCGTGACAACGTATTTTATATATAGGGTTGCCACGTGTGAGACTAGCCTAGCTGAGTCGACGAAATCATTAAATTCAACTTCCTCTGCAAGTTTATTAAGATAATTATCAAGTAGGGAATACCCCCCCTGAGTTTTAGGGGCCCTAATCCTGATTCTGAAAATTCTGAAAATTCTAGGGTTTGTACAGAATTACTTGGGTGTCTTAATTAGGGTTTCCTATTAACTAAAATAAATAATAATAATAATGGTTTTAAATTTATGGTTATTACAACTATTACCCCCTTAAAAGAAATTTCGTCCTCGAAATTTTTCAAATAAGAATATAACCTATCGCATAAGTAACAGATACGGAACTTTCACATCAGAGTTACTAACCTATATAACAAGAATCTCCTAAACACACATGTGTATCTGAAATTCATAATTACGTTCATGACCAAAATTCTTAATTACCTTACCATCATGTCCTAATGGTCCTCCTATAACGTATCTTAATAAAATATCTTACCGTATGAAAAGTCAATGGAGACTTACAGATAATAGCGTGACTATTGGTACTGATATTTCCTACATAGATATGCTTAATCAAAGCTAGGATATATTCACATCAGGTAAAGCATGAATGACCGTAAACAGAAACAAATAAACATATATCAAAAAGCAAGATTTACCATTACTCGACTAAAATTCTATTGCGAGAATAGATTAGGGTATATAGATCGAATTGATTCTTCAGATTCCCATGTTGCTTCGTGTTCAGAGTGATTTTTCCAGAGGATTTTAACAAACGGAATTACTTTCCTACGCAAAACCTTTTCTTGTCGATCTAAGATGGCTTCTGGCTCCTCTTCGTAGGACAAATCCTCGTGAATTGTAAGTAATGGATAACTAATGACATGGAGTGGATGATAATTATATCCTCTTAACGAGGAGACATGAAAAACGTTATGAACGTGAGAGAGCTGAGGAGGTAAAGCCAGTCGATATGACACTTCTCCAATTCTTTCAAGGATTTCAAACGGACCGATGAAACGGGGACTAAGCTTCCCTTTAATTCCAAATCTACGAACACCACGCCAAGGTGATACCTTTAAGAAAACGTGGTCACCAATTTTAAATTCGAGTGGTCGTCTATCTTGATCTGCATAGCTCTTTTGTCTGCTCTGAGCTTCTTTCAGTTTTTCTCGTGCCATAGTAACTTTTTCGTTTGTAATTTGAACTAGTTCTGGCCCTTCAATAATCTTTTCTCCAACTTCATCCCAGCATATCGGTGCGCGACATTTTCGACCGTACAAAAGTTCAAAAGGTGCCATGCCAATACTTGCTTGCCAACTATTGTTGTAAGCGAACTCAACAAGGCATAGATATTCATCCCAGTTTCCAGACCATTCAAGTGCACATGCTCGGAGCATGTCTTCCAAGGTTTGAATCGTGTGTTCCGACTGCCCATCTGTTTGTGGATGGAAAGCCGTACTAAACTTCAGTCGTGTACCCCAAGCTGCCTGAAAACCTTTCCAAAATCGTGAGGTGAAACGTGGGTCTCTATCGGAAACAATGGAATATGGTGTGCCATGGAGTCGAATAATTTCTTGAAGAAATATTTCGGATAACTTATTAACCGAAAATCCTTGCTGAATTGGTAGAAAATGTGCTGACTTCGACAATCTATCGACGACAACCCATACAACATCATTCTTCTTGAATGTCTTAGGCAAACCAGTAACAAAATCCATTGTGATCTCATCCCACTTTCATATGGGAATATCCAATGGCTGCAACAGACCGCTTGCTCGTTTGTGTTCAATTTTCACTTGTTGGCAAGTGAGGCATTTACTTACGTATCGAGCAACGTCTTCCTTCATGCCATTCCACCAGAAATTCTGTCTTAAGTCTCGATACATCTTGGTAGATCCTGGGTGAATTGAAAATGGTGAGCTGTGAGCTTCGGCTAACAATGACTCACGAAGGGTGGAGTCATCGGGTACACAAAGTCTCTTACCGCACCAAATCACCCCATGATGGTCTATACGAAATTCAGATTGCTTACCCACCTCAAGATTTTGTACAATTGCCCAAAGTTCTCCATCTTGCTTCTGTGCATCTTTGATCCGTGATATGAGGTCGGGTTCAATCTGCATTCTAGCTAGATATCCATCAGATTTACTAACCTGAAGCCAAATGTTCATCCTTTCGAGATCCCTCATAATACGAGGCTGAATTTATAAGCAAGATATAGTCCCGGAATTCTTTCGGCTCAATGCGTCAGCTACAACATTGGCTTTGCCTGGATGGTATTGAATATTTACGTCGTAATCTTTTAAAAGTTCTAACCACCTTCTTTGCCTCATATTTAGCTCCTTCTGCGTAAATATGTACTTGAGGCTCTTGTGGTCGGTAAAGATGTCACAACTTTCACCATACAGATAGTGTCGCCAAATCTTAAGTGCAAAGACTACTGCGGCTAGTTCTAAATCATATGTAGGGTAGTTAACTTCATAAGGCTTTAACTGACGGGAGGCATAAGCGATAACCTTCCCATGTTGCATTAGCACACAACCTAATCCTTTCTTTGAGGCATCACTATAGACTTGGTAACCTCCTGATCCAGAAGGAGGAGCAAGTATCGGGGAGGATACGAGTCGTTTCTTCAATTCTTCAAAGCTTTTCTCTTGTTCCTCATTCCATGAGTACTTCACCCCTTTCCTTAGGAGTTTTGTGAGTGGTAAAGCAATTACTGAGAATCTTTCAACAAATCTTCGGTAATAGCCAGCAAGACCCAAGAAACTTCGTATTTCGGTGACAGAAGTGGGTCTTGGCCATTTTGTAATAGCTTCAACCTTTGTTGGGTCTACCATAATTCCCTCTGCTGATATGACATGACCTAGAAATGCCACTTGGCTAAGCCAAAAGTCACATTTGGAAAACTTAGCGTACAACTTCTCATGTCGCAAGGTTCCAAGTACTGCATGTAGATGTGCTTCATGCTCTTCGTGACTCTTAGAATATACCAGAATGTCATCGATAAAAACAATTACGAATTTGTCTAGGAATTTGTGAAATACGCGATTCATCAAATCCATGAAGACTGCGGGTGCATTAGTTAGTCCAAAGGGCATAACTAAAAATTCGTAATGACCATATCGAGTACGAAAGGCGGTCTTGGGAACATCATCATTCTTAATCATTAGCTGATGGTACCCGGAGCTCAGGTCGATTTTTGAAAAGAACTGAGCCCCCTGAAGTTGATCAAAGAGATCATCAATGCGAGGCAGAGGATACTGATTACGAATAGTAATCTTGTTCAGTTCTCGGTAGTCAATACATAAACGCATACTACCGTCTTTCTTCTTCACAAATAAGACCGGAGCACCCCAAGGTGAAACACTAGGTCTTATGAATCCTAGATCTAACAATTCTTGCAATTGTTCCTTCAACTCCTTCAGTTCCATTGGAGCCATACGGTATGGAGCTTTAGAAATAGGTTCGGCACCAGGGATCAAGTCGATGGTGAATTCTACTTGACGGTCAGGTGGTAATCCCGGTAGTTCATCCGGAAATATATCAGGATATTCACGAACAACGGAATGGCTATCGATACTATTAACACTAGCAGAAGTATCCTTAACCGATGCTAGGAATCCAGCACAGCCGTTTGCTATGAATTTTCGAGCTTTGAATGCGGAGATAATTTTAAGAGATTTATGAGCTTGAGTTCCCTGATATGTAATATCAGGATGATGAAGATCACCGAAAATAACACGGCGAGAATGACAATCTATAGTTACGCGTGTGACAACCCGCACTAAACCAGGTATCCGTACGACTTAACTAATGATTAATTACTGCTTAATTACTGTGCTTGTTTGAACTAGCTGAAGAACTGCTACTTGATATCTGATACATGTACTTACTTGCATCATACTTTACTTATCGTCACTACATTATTTACATGTTGAACCCTAGTGACAAACATGATGCACAAAAGCACAGTAGCACATGAACGGATAACCTATTGAACATGCTGATAAAGCCAGCATCAGGCAAACACTGCCTCTAAAGGCCTGTAAGAGCCTGAGATATTTTGCTACACGAGTGGTGAGTGTAGGGATACAAGGGTTGTAGAACTGCGTCTCTAGGGATAAGTCACTACGACTGGATGTGCCTAAAACGTACTCTAAGTACAAAACTCAGCACTTTACACAATAATTCAGCTTTTAGCTAACTAATAAAGTGCCAAAACATGAGAAAAATATTACTAGACACTTTCCAAAGTGTCAGGAATGAGTCGTGTCACTAAAAAGAGTAATAGCGACACTTTAAAGCTTTAGTAACGCTTTAACGGATTACTATCCAACCAAACAACCGGACTATACCCGGAACGTGAAAATATTGTTATTTTCATTATTTATCTTTTTCTGAGCCAGTTAGGGTCCCTGAATACCCTAACACCCGTCATAACATGCTACACGTTAGTAACCGGGTTAATTACTTAACTTAACCTAACTATCTAACTAATGCTTAATGATTAGTTGAAATGGAACCAAACTACCCCCCCCCCCCCCTTAACCAAAACCGTCCCCAAGGGGACATACCTTGTACTTGATAGATTGCCATAATCTAATCATGTTTAATATCTTGGTTACACATTAACCATTGGGTAAAACACACTTGGTTTGTCTATAAGATGCAAGAATTACACACATGATCATAATCACTTTCCTAAATCACAAACACACTCTCTCCCTCTCTTGCTCATTCTCGGCCGAACACCCCCCCTCCCCACACATCCATTTTCGGCTTCCATCTTCACATCACAAGATCATACAAGTGTCGAGGGTCGTATACAAGGAGTCTTGGTGCACTCGGAGTTCGAAGGACCTCTTTATCTTGCTTTTATCCACGCCATTTTCGTCAAGATTCTTCCCTAGCCTTGAGCTAGAGGTATAATGCTTAAAACACCTTCTTGAACTAATCTAAAGTGGTTAAAAGGATTTTTATCAGTTAAAACTCGGAATCTTGCATTTTGAAGCATTAAAGTTTACTAAAAACACTAATAATGGTGGTTAATAGCTCATAAGTTGTGTAAATGATGTAGTATTCGAAATGTATGATTATTTAGGCCCGATCCATGATGTGGTAGCTCGGATCATCGTTTAACCCGGTTTGGTAAGATCATGGATCTTAACATAAGCTTGTTTTGAATGATACAAGGGTTAAAAGGTGAAACTCTACCACACGCGAATCATGAACTTGTGTAAAAGAGTTTTACTTGTAAAAATTGTGTTTAAAACTAGCAGATCTACGCATCTGCAAGTGGTATTTTCAAAGAACCACGTATCAAAGAAATCATGTATTTTAAAAGATGGATTTTACACTAACAAGCATGATTTTTATAAACCACAAGTGTGTAAACACTTGTGAAATGAAAAGATCCGACAAAACAACAGCTTTTTTTCATAAAAGATGACGGGAAGTTGTAAAGATGGATTTTCTCTAAAAACGAGGTTTTTACAAGATCAAATTACCTTATATGAGGATCTACTAAATTTAAGGAAATTTACACCACAGTTTTGGGAAAAACTACAAGTTCATGTAATTTTTGGCAAGTTACACATATGTTGATTAATTGTTGTGAGAAAAGTTGTTCTGATCAAATAAAAAAAATTTGTTGAGTTGATTTGTTAAAGAAAATGATACGCTTGAAAGCGTGGCCACCTCCAGTTACAGAGGAAACTCTGGCGAAATTTTTCTAAAAACCAAACACTTAGAACTATTTACACTACAAGTGTTAGAATTACTTTTGGCATGTTTTCAAAATATAAATTTCGCCATGACTTTATTTACTAAATATTCGGAGGTGGGATTTTCACAAAATTTAACGTGATAAATATATATTTTTCACACACTGTTTATGATTATTTTGTGAAAATACATAAATATTATTTTTAGAGTAAAAATAATATTTATGAACGTTAACGAATCCAAAATAATACGAAACCTTTCACCATAAATATATAAGTTACACCGGTAGGTATATTACCACTCAATTGTTAAACGTAACTTACGCACTTATGGAAATATCTATGAACGCGTATTTTAACAACGTATTATGGGAGAAAAATTATGTGAAATTGGAAATATATACATATATTAAGTGAGACTTAATGATATAATTTGAACGCACATGTATTGAATCCCCCATCCTTGGGAAGGAGATCAACTACCAAGTATATACAGAACGTAAACACGAAATAGTTGTCTAACTATTTCCCAAAGACTTAAAACTATAAAGCTAAGGCACGGCCGTCCGTCTAATAGAAATTAGCACCTGTAGGTCGTCGCACAGCTGCGTGAGCAGGAGATACTTGGTAGAGACGCTTCACTGTGAGTTCATGTCCCCCTTTTCTCTAACTGTTTTCAGTTTTCTTAACTGCGGGGATGAAATACATGTTACTTTGTTTACAAGTACTTTATACATGGTATGGTTAGCGTAAGGAGGTTTACTACTTAGATCATGTGAGTGGGTAGGCAGAAACACCGAGGGACGTAAGCGGTAGATCTATCTGGGTGTAGCGAGCCCAACTCTAGGCCCAACAGAACGGACCTCAGAGAGGCCCAACAGAACGGACCTTGGAGTGACTTTGTACCCGACGCGAAATCTGCTAGGTTGAGTCTTCCTACTTGCACTTCACACATACTAATGGCCTTGCAAACCATTGGTGATCTCTTTTTCCTTACACTGCTACATACCAGGGAACTTTTATACTTACAAGTGTTTTACATACTCACTTACACATGAACTCGCTCAACATTATTGTTGATTTTTCAACTTACATGTATTTCAGGAAATTAAAGATCTGGCATGGTATGTTATGTTTCCCCGCTACATAAGGGTTCCAAGGTCATCCCAGTTTAGGAAATGTGACTCTTTCCTGGACAAGTCACAAATCTTAAACTGCGTTTATTTCACGTTACTGTTTATGTTGTTCAAGACAATGTTTTACGTTATGATGTTGTAAGTCTCTAAGACAATGGTATGTTACTCTGGTTTTAAAACTTAATCAAATGGATGATCTTGCATGATTTTATTTCATATAGCTTTGTTATGGTTAAGCTATGGTATTAAGAAGTCACACCAAAATTAACCACGCTTCCGCAAAGCCAGGGTGTGACAGCTTGGTATCAGAGCTCTGATCATAGCGAACTAGGATTCTTTCTCGAGTCTAGACTATGATCACTAGGGCTCTCACGAAAACATTTTACTGCATACCACTTAAGTCCAGATCCAAAACTTTTTACAAACAAATGTTGAGCACATTTTATTATTTATAGGCTCAGCCTGGAGGGCTAAGGCTCGGTCTGGAGGATCGAGGCTCGGTCTAGGTGACCGAGGTGGTTGAGCACGTTGATTTATTATAGGCTCAGCCTGGAGGGCTGAGGCTCGGTCTGGAGGATCGAGGCTCGGTCTAGGTGACCGAGGTAGTTGGCTAGTAAGGCTAGGAAGAGTAGGCTCAGTCATGAAGGCTGAGGCTCGGTCAAGGGGACCGAGGCTCGATCTAAGAGGTCGAGGTGGAGGATAGAGTAGTCTTAAAGACTGGGAGAAATTGGCTAGTGAAACTAGGAGAATTATGTGATACCTTACTTGGTGACTTATGTGATTATCTGATTGTATGACTGATTATTCAAGCATATTTGTGTTTATGTACAGACTCATGGATTCAGCCGGTACTGGCGATTCGGACACTACTGGACCCATACCTATCGTATCTGATGACCTCACATCCTCCGAGCATGAGGTGTACACATCTGACTATACCAGTACTGACGAGGATGATTTCCAGCCTTTCGCACTACCCGATGGTGCTGATGAGCCTGCAGATGACCCTCCCGCTGAGTACCTACCTCTAGTAGAGATTCCGGCTCCTATACCCTTAGCCGTTTATCCAGCATATGATTTCCTTCTTGAAGCCGAGGCTGACGGCGATGTTGACCTGTTTGAGGAGGAGCCCTTTGAGGATGAGATCCAGGGCGAGGCCCTTCTTCCTGCGGATGATCTTCTGATGATCGCTGACGTTCCCGCTGAGGATTCGCCTGCACATTCTCCTGTCCCAGACTCCTTCGAGTCTGTGGCATCCGCACCTTCCCACACATGGAGCGCACAGCACTTGGCGCATGATTCTGATCCTGACCAGGCATCCTCTGTTGCACCTATTCCCAGCTTTGAGTTTGACCATGATGACATAGAGGATTCTGATCCTATCTTTCCCCCGGGATACGACCCGGATCATGATATCGAGTTTATACCTATGGATCAGCCCATGGAGGATCCAGCTGACCCAGTAGATCCTATCGACCCCGAGTTTGACTTCGAGATGGCTTTTGATGATCCCGAGCCTGTCGTCGCTCCTGAGCAGGCAGCCGCTCTAGACCCCATACTTGAGCATGACCCCGTACATGCTGGCATCCCTATTGAGCCTGTTATAGCAGACCCACCTGTTGATGATCTCCCCGTGGATGTTCCTTTGTTAGAGGGCGATCATGTTGTTGTTGACCTTGTTGTTCCTCTACCTGTGGTTGATATACCTGCTGACCATCCTGTTGAGCACATTGCACCTGTTCACCCTTTTGTTGCACCCGATCCCATCCCACTAGAGCCCGAGCATGCACTGTTCGCGGCACGCATGGATCCACCAGATGAGCATGCACAGCACGGTTGGATACCTGCTGATGAGGATGTTCCACCTTTTCCCCCTCAGATCCCTGATACACGACATGTTGATTCTTCTTTTCAGGTTCCACAGTTTGTACCTCCAGCGAGGACTGGAGAGGGTTCTTCAGCCCATCCTTTTGGGCATATACCGATGTCTATCCCCTTCATGCCCCAGATGTCATCTGTTCCATCCTCTGTTGCTCCATTTCATGTGGCACCTTTTGATCCCACCAGTGAGCCGTTCCTTTGGGCACCAGACTCTGCTATGCCACCTACTGACCCCTACCATTCTTTCCACATGGGGTATACTATCGAGGACGTTTTGATGTCTTTTGTCGCCCAGCACGAGTCACACACGCAGCGCATCCAGGAGCTTGAGAGAGCTCAGCTGCCACCATACCAGTGCCATGGTCAGACACACTCTCCTCTGCAGCCATTTCGACCCTTACCTTCAGATTATGCTGCCCGTCTCTTTACACTAGAGCAGCAGGTTGCTTCTATCATTCGTACCCAGCGAGCCATGGAGGAGGACTGGCTCCAGTTACGTCGTTTGCTTTACACCCACTTTCCCCCTCCTCCACCACCATCTGTATAGAGCTCATCAGTGCTGTTTAGGTAGACGAGGGTGAGAAGACGGCGATTGTTGGACTGCACAGCATTTTTGGAGACTACTTTATGATCCTGACTTTTGTTGACATGTATTTGATGTATTTGACACTGACATGATATAGTTTTTGGACAGGGGTGATGTAGCCCCTAGTTGATTGATGATTGTATGACACAGGGATGTACTGATACACTTACTATGTGGTCTCGATATATGGCAATCGCAGTATTCTCACCATATTTGATTCGCTTGATTGCTTATTTATATTTTTATGACACGGGATGTTGTGTGATTGGTATTTGTGATGTGTTGATAACATGAGATGTTATGTGCTATTACTATTACTATATACGTACGTTTTACTATGGCCTGACCAACGTAAACACATCTTTTAGAAGATGCCGCCGAGACGTGAGACACACATGCCTACTAATGAGGCAGAACTCCAGCAAATTATCGCTGCTGCCATTGCACAATACGCCGCCTCCCAAGGAGGGACTAGTGGAAGCAACTCTGGCAACACTGGCAACAACAATAATCCACCTCATGGTAATACCAAGTCATTTAGACCTACCATGACCTAATTGGATATCTTTAGCAATAATGCTAATGCCAATCGTATGTTATAACGTATGTGCAGGATGCACCTACAAGCAGTTCTTAGACTGCAAGCCCGTAAACTTTGATGGCACAGGAGGTGCTGTCGCCTTTGTTCGTTGGGCTGAGAAAACCGAATATGTTCTTCGCATGAGCAAGTGCGCGCTGGATCAGCAAATCACCTATATCTCAGGGCTATTCTTGGATGGAGCCCTCTCTTGGTGGAATCTGCAAGTACAGACACTTGGCGAAGCTGCTGCCTACGCGCTGACCTGGACCGAACTGAAGGAACTCATGCGCAAAAAGTACTGTTCCCGCGCAGAAATCCAGCGATTGGAGACCGAGTTCTGGCACTTGAAAATGGATGGTCCAAAGATAGCAGAATACATTCAAAGATTCCATGACTTATCGCATGTGGTACCCTACATGGTCACTCCTGAGTTCAAGAGAATTGAACGTTTCATTTGGGGGCTAGCTCCTCAAATCATAAGCATGGTAACCTCATCCAAGCCTGCAACCATTACTGAGGCGATCGATTTGAGCGTAGCTCTCACTGAGGAGGCTATTCGCCTGAACAAGTTTGACGAGATCAAGACCAAGAAGGCAGAGACTCACGTCGAGTCATCAGGAGGTAACAAAAGGAACTTCTCGAACTTCAAGCAGGGCGCCAGTGTGGTGGATAAGAAAGGAGGGTCAGACACGCCAGCTCAGGTTACAGCTGGTAGAGGGAAGAAAGGAAAAGGATATATGGGCACCCAGCCCAAATGCAACACCTGCCAGCGCCACCATTCTGGTCATTGCGGGCCAAAAGTATGCGAAACATGTGGGAAACGTGGCCACTCGAAGGACACTTGTTGGGCCACTGCTGGTCAGGGAGGCCAGGGAGGATTTGGGAACAGGAATAATAATCGTGGTGGTAATCGCTCACAAGGAAACTATGGAGGAAACGGGAATCGAGGCAACTTTGCGAACCAAGCTGGCAATGCAAACCAAAACAACAACCAAGCTGGAAATGGAGGTGGAAACGGGCAAAGACTTGGATGCTATAACTGCGGTGATATCGGGCATTTTAAGAAGAACTGCCCAGAGTTAAACCAAGCCCGTGGAAGAGTGCTCTAAATCGAAGCTAGGGAAGCACGCCAGGACCCCAATGTTGTTACTGGTACATTCCCTGTAAATCAACGCTATGCATCCGTTTTATTTGATACTGGTGCCGATTATAGCTTCGTGTCGTTAGAATTTAAGAATTTGCTTGGGTTAGCCGCTAATAAGTTAGATATTCCTTACTCAATCGAATTGGCCAATGGGAAGTTAGTCGAAGCCAATGAAGTTATCAGAGGTTGTGTGATCGAATTAGGAGAGCGTGAGTTCGCTCTAGATCTACTACCAGTCCAGTTGGGAAGCTTCGACGTGGTGGTAGGAATGGATTGGTTATCAAGCAACAAAGCTGAGATAGTTTGTCACAAAAAGATCGTTCGTATCCCAACCGAAGATGGCGAAACAATTGTGGTTCACGGAGAGAAGCATGAGACGCCGTTGAGGATTATCAGCTGCTTGAAAGCAAGGAAGTGTTTGCAGAAAGGATGTGTTGCTTTTCTGGCACACATTGTGGATAAGAAGGCTGCTGAGCCAAGAATCGAAGACATCCCTGTCGTGAGGGAGTATCCAGAAGTCTTCCCAGAAGACTTGCCTGGACTGCCACCTCAGAGGCAAGTAGAGTTCCGCATTGACTTAGTTCCAGGCGCCGCGCCTGTGGCTAAGGCACCTTACAGACTTGCTCCGTCTGAGATGCAGGAACTGTCGACACAACTTCAAGAGTTGTTAGACAAGGGTTTTATCCGACCAAGCTTCTCGCCTTGGGGAGCTCCGGTCCTGTTTGTCAAGAAGAAGGACGGTAGTTTCCGTATGTGTATTGACTACCGGGAATTGAACAAGCTGACGATCAAGAATAGGTATCCTCTGCCAAGAATTGATGATCTGTTTGACCAACTGCAAGGTTCAAGCTTTTATTCAAAGATCGACCTTCGATCTGGATACCATCAGTTAAGGATACAAGAGGAAAGCATTCTGAAGACAGCCTTCAGAACTCGTTATGGACACTACGAGTTCCTCGTTATGCCATTTGGTTTGACAAACGCACCTGCAGTATTCATGGATCTAATGAATAGAGTTTGCAAGCCGTACTTGGATAAGTTCGTGATTGTATTCATCGATGACATTTTAATTTATTCAAAGACGAAGGCTGAACACGAGCAGCATCTTAGAGCCATTCTAGAGCTGCTGAAGAAGGAACAGCTGTATGCCAAATTCTCTAAGTGCGAGTTTTGGCTACGAGAGGTGCAATTCCTTGGGCACGTGGTAAATGGAGATGGAATTCACGTGGATCCAACCAAGATCGAGGCGATCAAGGATTGGGAAACGCCAAAGACGCCAACCGAGATTCGGCAATTCTTGGGTTTGGCTGGCTATTATCGAAGATTCATTGAGAATTTTTCAAAGATCGCTCAACCATTGACGCTCCTCACGCAGAAGGATAAGAAGTTTGATTGGGGAATCAAACAGGATGAAGCGTTTCAGATATTGAAGGATAAGCTTTGTAACGCGCCAATTTTAGCTCTACCAGAAGGTACTGATGATTTTGTGGTATACTGCGACGCATCGCGTCAAGGATTGGGTTGGGTGTTGATGCAACGCCAAAAGGTTATTGCTTACGCATCGCGTCAGTTGAAAGTGCATGAAAAGAACTATACCACACACGATCTGGAGCTCGGCGCAGTGGTTTTTGCTTTAAAGATCTGGAGACACTACCTTTATGGTACAAAGTGTACAATCTTTACAGATCACAAGAGCCTACAGCATATATTCAACCAGAAGGAGTTGAATATGAGGCAAAGACGATGGGTTGAGTTGCTGAACGATTACGACTGCGAGATAAAGTATCATCCAGGGAAGGCGAACGTGGTCGCCGATGCCCTAAGTCGTAAAGAGAGAATCAAGCCCATAAGGGTTAGAGCTTTAGAAATAATTATTCGAACCGATCTTTCCTTGCGCATTCGTGCCGCGCAGAAAGAAGCCCTCAAAGAAGGAAACTTCGAAGAAGAATATCTCCGTGGGATGGAGAAGCTTTTGGTACCAAACGAGGAGGGAACGTTATGCTTCGAGAAAAGGATTTGGGTTCCTCTGTTTGGTGGTTTAAGGAAAGTTATTTTTGATGAAGCTCACAAATCACGGTACTCTATCCATCCAGGAGCGGATAAGATGTACCAGGATCTCAAAGATTATTATTGGTGGCCTAGGATGAAAGGCGATGTTGTTGTTTACGTGAGAAAATGTTTAACATGCGCTAAGGTTAAAGCCGAATACCAGAAGCCTTCAGGACTTCTGCAACAACCTGAGATTCCCAAGTGGAAATGGGAACAAATCTCCATGGATTTTATTACAAAATTGCCAAGAACGCCAAGAGGCCATGACACTATCTGGGTGATAGTGGATCGATTAACGAAGTCAGCACACTTCTTACCTATCAGAGAGAAGGATAATACGAGCAAGTTGGCCGAAATTTACATGAGAGAGATCGTCGCACGCCATGGAGTACCCCTCTCAATCATCTCTGATAGAGACGGAAGGTTTGTGTCAAGGATATGGCAATCCTTCCAAGAAGCCTTTGGCTCACAATTGAATCTGAGCACTGCGTTTCATCCGCAAACTGACGGCCAGAGCGAGCGAACGATACAGACTTTGGAAGACATGCTGAGAGCATGTGTTATGGATTTGGGCGGTAGCTGGGACAAACATTTACCTTTGGTCGAATTTTCATACAACAACAGCTACCACACCAGTATTGGTGTCGCGCCATTTGAAGCCCTTTACGGACGCAAGTGCCGATCACCACTATGTTGGGCTGACGAAGGTGATAGGCAACTTGCTGGTCCCGAAATCATCCAAGAGACGACAGACAAGATCGCGCAGATTCTTAAACGCATCGAGGCAGCTCGCCACAGACAGAAGGCCTATGCGGATCCAAACCGGAAACATGTGGATTTCGAAGTTGGAGAAATGGTGTTATTGAAAGTCTCACCCTGGAAGGGTGTGGCACGCTTCGGAAAGCGTCGGAAGTTAAATCCGCGCTACATTGGTCCCTTCAGAATTCTGGAAAGAATAGGGCTAGTAGCATACAAGTTGGACCTACCTGCTGAACGGAATGGTGTTCACGATACATTTCATGTATCCAATCTAAAGAAAAGTCCAACTTAAGTCACCGTTGCCATTCCCACCGACGAGATTCATGTTGACGACACGCTCCACTTCGTTGAAGAACCGGTCGAGGTTACGGATTGGAAAGTTAACAAGACCCGCCGGAGCAGTGTCAAGCTCGTCAAAGTTCGTTGGAATGCCAGACATGGTCCTGAGTACACCTGGGAACGTGAGGACCGGATGAAAGAGAAATACCCCCACCTTTTTCCTAAGAACCCTGCATCTAGTAGCAGAACTTAAATTTCGGGACGAAATTTATTTAACGGGGGGAGAATGTGACAACCCGCACTAAACCAGGTATCCGTACGACTTAACTAATGATTAATTACTGCTTAATTACTGTGCTTGTTTGAACTAGCTGAAGAACTGCTACTTGATATCTGATACATGTACTTACTTGCATCATACTTTACTTATCGTCACTACATTATTTACATGTTGAACCCTAGTGACAAACATGATGCACAAAAGCACAGTAGCACATGAACGGATAACCTATTGAACATGCTGATAAAGCTAGCATCAGGCAAACACTGCCTCTAAAGGCCTGTAAGAGCCTGAGATATTTTGCTACACTAGTGGTGAGTGTAGGGATACAAGGGTTGTAGAACTGCGTCTCTAGGGATAAGTCACTACGACTGGATGTGCCTAAAACGTACTCTAAGTACAAAACTCAGCACTTTACACAATAATTCAGCTTTTAGCTAACTAATAAAGTTCCAAAACATGAGAAAAATATTACTAGACACTTTCCAAAGTGTCAGGAATGAGTCGTGTCACTAAAA
The DNA here is from genome assembly GCA_030545235.1 of Helianthus tuberosus. Taxonomy (NCBI): domain Eukaryota; kingdom Viridiplantae; phylum Streptophyta; class Magnoliopsida; order Asterales; family Asteraceae; genus Helianthus; species Helianthus tuberosus. The sequence continues at coordinate 111,281,959 of CM060411.1, read as the reverse complement.
AGAGTAATAGCGACACTTTAAAGCTTTAGTAACGCTTTAACGGATTACTATCCAACCAAACAACCGGACTATACCCGGAACGTGAAAATATTGTTATTTTCATTATTTATCTTTTTCTGAGCCAGTTAGGGTCCCTGAATACCCTAACACCCGTCATAACATGCTACACGTTAGTAACCGGGTTAATTACTTAACTTAACCTAACTATCTAACTAATGCTTAATGATTAGTTGAAATGGAACCAAACTACCCCCCCCCCCTTAACCGAAACCGTCCCCAAGGGGACATACCTTGTACTTGATAGATTGCCATAATCTAATCATGTTTAATATCTTGGTTACACATTAACCATTGGGTAAAACACACTTGGTTTGTCTATAAGATGCAAGAATTACACACATGATCATAATCACTTTCCTAAATCACAAACACACTCTCTCCCTCTCTTGCTCATTCTCGGCCGAACACCCCCCCTCCCCACACATCCATTTTCGGCTTCCATCTTCACATCACAAGATCATACAAGTGTCGAGGGTCGTATACAAGGAGTCTTGGTGCACTCGGAGTTCGAAGGACCTCTTTATCTTGCTTTTATCCACGCCATTTTCGTCAAGATTCTTCCCTAGCCTCGAGCTAGAGGTATAATGCTTAAAACACCTTCTTGAACTAATCTAAAGTGGTTAAAAGGATTTTTATCGGTTAAAACTCGGAATCTTGCATTTTGAAGCATTAAAGTTTACTAAAAACACTAATAATGGTGGTTAATAGCTCATAAGTTGTGTAAATGATGTAGTATTCGAAATGTATGATTATTTAGGCCCGATCCATGATGTGGTAGCTCGGATCATCGTTTAACCCGGTTTGGTAAGATCATGGATCTTAACATAAGCTTGTTTTGAATGATATAAGGGTTAAAAGGTGAAACTCTACCACACGCGAATCATGAACTTGTGTAAAAGAGTTTTACTTGTAAAAAATTGTGTTTAAAACTAGCAGATCTACGCATCTGCAAGTGGTATTTTCAAAGAACCACGTATCAAAGAAATCATGTATTTTAAAAGATGGATTTTACACTAACAAGCATGATTTTTATAAACCACAAGTGTGTAAACACTTGTGAAATGAAAAGATCCGACAAAACAACAGCTTTTTTTCATAAAAGATGACGGGAAGTTGTAAAGATGGATTTTCTCTAAAAACAAGGTTTTTATAAGATCAAATTACCTTATATGAGGATCTACTAAATTTAAGGAAATTTACACCACAGTTTTGGGAAAAACTACAAGTTCATGTAATTTTTGGCAAGTTACACATATGTTGATTAATTGTTGTGAGAAAAGTTGTTCTGATCAAATAAAAAAAAAATTTGTTGAGTTGATTTGTTAAAGAAAATGATACGCTTGAAAGCGTGGCCACCTCCAGTTACAGAGGAAACTCTGGCGAAATTTTTCTAAAAACCAAACACTTAGAACTATTTACACTACAAGTGTTAGAATTACTTTTGGCATGTTTTCAAAATATAAATTTCGCCATGACTTTATTTACTAAATATTCGGAGGTGGGATTTTCACAAAATTTAACGTGATAAATATATATTTTTCACACACTGTTTATGATTATTTTGTGAAAATACATAAATATTATTTTTAGAGTAAAAATAATATTTACGAACGTTAACGAATCCAAAATAATACGAACGCTTTCACCATAAATATATAAGTTACACCGGTAGGTATATTACCACTCGATTGTTAAACGTAACTTACGCTCTTACGGAAATATCTATGAACGCGTATTTTAACAACGTATTATGGGAGAAAAATTATGTGAAATTGGAAATATATACATATATTAAGTGAGACTTAATGATATAATTTGAACGCACATGTATTGAATCCCCCATCCTTGGGAAGGAGATCAACTACCAAGTATATACAGAACGTAAACACGAAATAGTTGTCTAACTATTTCCCAAAGACTTAAAACTATAAAGCTAAGGCAAGGTCGTCCGTCTAATAGAAATTAGCACCTGTAGGTCGTCGCACAGCTGCGTGAGCAGGAGATACTTGGTAGAGACGCTTCACTGTGAGTTCATATCCCCCTTTTCTCTAACTGTTTTCAGTTTTCTTAACTGCGGGTGTGAAATACATGTTACTTTGTTTACAAGTACTTTATACATGGTATGGTTAGCGTAAGGAGGTTTACTACTTAGATCATGTGAGTGGGTAGGCAGAAACACCGAGGGACGTAAGCGGTAGATCTATCTGGGTGTAGCGAGCCCAACTCTAGGCCCAACAGAACGGACCGCAGAGAGGCCCAACAGAACGGACCTTGGAGTGACTTTGTACCCGACGCGAAATCTGCTAGGTTGAGTCTTCCTACTTGCACTTCACACATACTAATGGCCTTGCAAACCATTGGTGATCTCTTTTTCCTTACACTGCTACATACCAGGGAACTTTTATACTTACAAGTGTTTTACATACTCACTTACACATGAACTCGCTCAACATTATTGTTGATTTTTCAACTTACATGTATTTCAGGAAATTAAAGATCTGGCACGGTATGTTATGTTTCCCCGCTGCATAAGGGTTCCAAGGTCATCCCAGTTTAGGAAATGTGACTCTTTCCTGGACAAGTCACAAATCTTAAACTGCGTTTATTTCACGTTACTGTTTATGTTGTTCAAGACAATGTTTTACGTTATGATGTTGTAAGTCTCTAAGACAATGGTATGTTACTCTGGTTTTAAAACTTAATCAAATGGATGATCTTGCTTGATTTTATTTCATATAGCTTTGTTATGGTTAAGCTATGGTATTAAGAAGTCACACCAAAATTAACCACGCTTCCGCAAAGCCAGGGTGTGACAACGCGATGTCGAGACAACCAATCTATTCCTAGAATAACATCAAAGTCACACATATCTATTGGAAATAGGTCTGCCTTACACACAATAGATTCAATACGGATCGGACAATCCTTATATACGTAAGTGATTACGGATGAATTTTCCATGGGAGTGGAAATGGTTAAGGTATGATTTAAGAGAGTTGGTCTTATCGAAAGGTACTTAGTAAACGAGTGGGATACTAAAGAATGAGTCGCTCCTGTATCGACTAACACATAGATACTACGTTCACCAAGCTGAAGGGTTCCTGACACAGTACCTGGGGCATTGGCAGCATCAGTAGCAGAAAGTGCGAAAACTCTTCCTCCAACATTGGGTGGTGCAACGTTTGGTCGGTTATTCTTCCTAGTGTCTTTCTTTGTACACTCCTTGATCATGTGTCCAGTGTGGCCACATCTAAAGCATGCTCCTGTACTTCGGTGACATACGCCCGAATGTCGCTTGCCACAAGTATTACATAAAGGATATGTAATCTGATTCGGGTTTACATGCTGATTCAGTGGTTGAGCTCTAATAGGTTCTGAATACAACTGAATCTGGTTTTGAGCAGGTCTCGGGTTTTGCAGTCTAGGTTGCCATGGACGTGCCTGATTTCCAGAGTTTTGATTTCCTTGCACTTTGCGATCTTGATGCTGTGGCGTAGTGGATGATTGGCCGATTTCCTGCTTAAATTGTCCTTCCCTATTTCTCTTCTTATTATCCCCAGTTCGAGATAAGAATTCTTTCCTTTCGAATTCAAAAGTTTTGATTGCATCAGCAACTTCGGTGATATCCTTAAATTTCATATACATGATCGACTTCCGAATTCGATCATTGACTGCCCACTTGCATTTTTCGGCCTGGACTTCTGCTGATCCTGCAACTTCTCCTACAATACTAGCCAACCTTGAAAATCGAGTAATGAACTCAGAGGCTGGTTCATCACTTCCCTGTCGAACCACTGCATACTCCCTGATATAAGCTTCTTTATCAGCGGTCGAAAAATACTTGTCGTAAAAGATGTTACGAAAGTCGACCCATGAAAGATTAGCGTCAAATTCATCCCCTCCTTTGACATGCTTATATCCTTCCCACCAAGTTTGTGCGTCATCTTCAAATCTGTAGGTAGCCAATCTAACTTTGTATTGCTCCGGAACTCCAAGAACTCCGAAGATCTTTTCAACATGAGCTATCCAGTTCCTTGCTTCGACTGGATTATTAGCGTGACTAAAGGATTTTGGCTTTTGTTTTTGGAATTTAGCGCTCCATATGTCTATACTATAGGTAGTATGGTTCGTGGTATTCTCACGAATTTCTTCACCAGAGATTGGATTCGTGTTATTACGTTCTGGATGACGAGTTTGTTGAATAACGGCCTCAGCTGTTTGAGCAACAAGATTTGGAAGCAACCCGGAAACAGCTTGGTTGATAGCATTTATGATGTTTGGATCAACTGGAGTCTCATTCGAAGAAGTGTTGTTACGCACATGGTTAGTACGAGTACTCCTACGTAGCGGACGACGAGTAGGCATCTATAAGAATAGACATAGGAATTAAACCAAATAAGAGACCAAGTTGAATCCTATCATAAATATCTACCCATTCCTCACAGGTTTTAATTACTATCTTCAAGTTTTCTACAGGAAAGAGCCTTTGCTCTGATACCATAGCTGTAACACCCCAACCCGGAATGGGCTGACGTGTCACAATAACAGTGATATCATAAACAAAAGTCATAATTCCATTTATTTATTTGACAAGGATACAACCATATAACAACGAAACTTAAGGTTAATATACAAGCGGAAACATTCGACTTCATTAACTAACATCTTCAGATTTATTCCTAGGCTTTATTCTTCTCTCTTTTCCCCGCCCAAAGTAACATGCAGACCTGTATATATAAAAATTTACGGAATGAGCTGAATGCTCAGTACGGAATAATAGGCTCAAATAACAATTAACGCTTTATAGAAATGTTATCCGAATGTAACTTATTGTGAAAATGATACGATGCAAAAACATAATTTTATAATCATATCTTACAGATGTACCCATGAGCAAACTTAAAACGTGACAATACACAGGTAGCTACTCCTGCATAATTATCACATGAGATGGCGAATTGGCATACCCGTTATCCACCTCCTTATACTTAAATCCTAGGATCGATCCATACGCCTCCTAATAGCTTATATGTACCACACTTGTACTTAAGAGACGCCGTGAACTAATCTCTCCGTCACGGTTAGAGCACATGATGTCGATGCCGCAACAACATGCTCGTGGGACACTCCACGAGAAGCGATACTCAGGGTATCAGAGTACAAATGGTCTTATTCACATAACTTATAAAACTTATTTTCATAACAAAACGGAACATATATTGGAACATGCGATAATGAGTATAACAACATAATACTATCGCATGGCATGAAAGCTAAATAAAATGATTTGAATAGGAATCGAACGGACTGTCAAATGAATCGATAATCAAAGACGTAAGGAGTTTTTAAAAGATATAGTAATTTAGTGGTTTATAACAATTTGACTTATGAAGAAATAAAGAGTGGGGTAAGGATCCGTACCTTAATAACTCCAAAGTGAAGCTACCTTGTGCTAATATTTTAGATTTATACGGGCAGAGTTTAGACTACTGATTAGTCCTTTAACCTAATTTAAATAACATGCACACAAACTAGGTTAGTAACTTAATACAGCATTTACGATAACTCACGAGATCAAATTCTCACAACGAACGACAAAGTGCGATACTTAAACTCATCCATCGAATTAACGACGAACGACAAAGTATGATACTTAAACTCATTCATCGAATTAACGACGAACGACAAAGTATAACCCTAATGTGGGCGGCACTTAAACATCCATTGGATATATTGATCGGTCAGAAAATGAATCGTAATAGCGATCGAGTTATTACCCTGTTCTGCAGCACCCCGCTATACTTAATTAGTGTTTCGTGTGTGTTAATTGTGATAATCAGACGATAACTCCGTGTAGAATTGGAATTTCTTCGTCGTTTTTGTACCCAGAATCAAGTCCCAACATCCTCTATTTATACTGAAATTTTGCACTTGTCGCGGCCCGCGTGACATTAAGGTTAACCTTACGCGGCCCGCGTGACAACGTATTTTATATATAGGGTTGCCACGTGTGAGACTAGCCTAGCTGAGTCGATGAAATCATTAAATTCAACTTCCTCCGCAAGTTTATTAAGATAATTATCAAGTAGGGAATACCCCCCCTGAGTTTTAGGGGCCCTAATCCTGATTCTGAGAATTCTAGGGTTTGTACAGAATTACTTGGGTGTCTTAATTAGGGTTTCCTATTAACTAAAATAAATAATAATAATAATAATAATAATGGTTTTAAATTTATGGTTATTACAGTTCAATAGTTACAAACGGTTCATATAATCAAATGGTTACGACGGTTCACATAGTCAAATGGTTACAACGGTTCAAAATGTAGTATAATGTGTTCATATGCTGGATGAGCATATGCAACAGAAATTGCAATGTAAAACAATGTACTAAGTATGCACGTAATGGACATACATAGCATAAGTGTAATGTAAAACAATGTACTAAGTATGCACGTAATGGATATACATAACATAAGTGTAATGTAAAACAATGTACTAAGTATGCACACAATGGGCGTACATAGCATGAAATGTATTGTAAAGTGATGTACTAAGTATGCACACAATGGGCATACATAGCATAAAATGTATTGAAATCATGTACTATAAATGTACTAATAAACATAGCAAGTATATGATGTGAAAACAGGAAAGCATGAAGGTAACAAGTAGGCACATGTGTTTCACCCCAAAATAGTTTGGAAAACAGTAAAAGAGGGGTCTATGTACTCACTTGAGATTGCTTAGTAGTCCTTGAGTAACAATCAAACAATGCTAGAGATCGCGGATATCAAACGGCACCTAATATAGGTAACTATGTTAATAAACCAGACCTAAGTTGGAGGATCGGATAGAATGAGGGTTTGTAAACCAAACGAGTATGGAGACTCGTGTAATATGGTTTAACAAAGCCTACATACTAAATGAAACCTAACCTAAGTGCTTACGACCCATTACGACCCGTTTAGGTAGCTTATGCTACTTTAACGCGTCGTTCGCGTGAAACGCGTTCGGACCGCCTAACTAGTCCTATGATAAGTAGAATATGTCTCTACATGTTTAATATTGTTGTTAAATCAGTTTAGATGTCATAAGTTATGTTACATATGCTAAAAATGAATTTATCAAAGGGGTATTTTGGTAATTTACCTAAGGCATATAAACTATCTATCATACAACTACTTAAACGAAGCGATTATAAGGTATAACCTCGGAAGGTTATTCCCTACCTACTATGGTCACCTAATGTATTTGGTCGGATCCTAATGATCGACCAAATGGGTCGGGTTCGAAGGTATAAGCGATTTATTAGATCGCTTACCCTTACGACCCTAGACAACGTGGTAATCAGTAGGCATAGTCACAAGGGACTATAACCATCGTGATTACAATCACGTTGCGAAGTTCAAACGAACTTCGCATTGACCATAAAATGGTCAACGCAGAAAGTCAAACAAAGTTTGACTTTCGGACTCGAAAAGCAATAAAAGAACGAAGGAATACTTACGAAGGGTCCCCGAATGCTAATCTTGATTCAAGTAGCTCAGGTATGAAACAAAGGTTTCAACTTAGAGCATCTCAAATCAGATTCTAGTGGGTTTTGCAATGAAGTGGGTTGGGTATTTATAGTATTTCCCGAACCGTTAAGATCGTTTCTTGGAAAACGTGATCGAATCTCGTGCGTACACTTGTTGGAAAGTTGTGGTGACTAAAAATGGCCTCTTATGAGCTGAAAGGGCAAGTGTGAGTGTGTGGTTGGGAGTTTAACAGTTGTAATCTGCTGAGTAATTGATCTTATCTGATCTGGGAGCCTGACGCGGGCCGCGTAAAGATACACACAAAACTTACACGGGCCGCCTGGCCTTGTCTGATCAGAACCAAGTTTGCTAAATGACAGTTTCAGTCCCTGTTATGTGTTTAAGCCATTTCCGACACTTCTAAGGCCCGTAGAGCCAACTTTTAGGCCCTAAAATGATGCCTAAACATTGTGGACATGAAACATGCTCAAAAATATGCCGGATGTTGGTTCGTTTGGTCGTACGATCGCGATGTTCGCTTAATTACGACGGAATGCGCATAAGCGCGAAAAACGATCCAAACGACGCGAAGAATGGATTTTTCTTATGCCAAACACTAAAATAAAATATTTTTGTGCTTACATAAATTTTTGGGTGTCCGGATGTATTCAGAACGTAAGTTATGCGTGAAAGTGCAAACTTGTGCACTTTTTGATGCTTTTAGTCCCTGAATGACCCAAAAGTTTATTTTAGCACACCGAACCCCTCAAAGCCTATTTCTAAGCTATGTAAAGGATATTTATGGTATGTTTAACTTATGGTCATGTTCCGGAATGTCTGTTACAGTTCAAATTGGCATACTTTCGCAGTTTGTCAAATTTAGTCCCTGTAGGCAAATTAACTTGTTTTTGCCATACCAAAGCCTTCAAAACTTATTTCTAAGTTATGTAAAGGTTATTTAAGGTATGTTAAGTATATTTCACTATTACGGAGTGTTCGTTGCATTAAACTGGTTATATTTACGCATCAGTGCGTGTATAACCTTCCAGAAAGCGATTTAGAGCTTGAAATCGAACAAGAGTTGATATGTGCAAAAGATACACATATTTATACAGATCCCAAGTATGAAATACAATATTTAATTGGCTTGGTATTTGTTTGATGGTCGCAGTGACCTAGGTGTCACAGGCAGAAGTTGGCGACAGCCAAATCACTGGCCCAGAACTTGTAGTTGATACTACAGAAAGGATTGCTCAGATACGACAACGAATGGCGTCAGCTCGTGATCGTCAGAAAAGCTACCCTGATAAGCGCAGGAAACCACTCGAGTTCCAAGTTGGGGATCGAGTGCTACTCAAAGTTTCACCCTGGAAGGGTGTGGTTCGCTTTGGAAAAAGGGGCAAACTTAATCCGTGTTACGTCGGACCGTTCGAAGTCATTGAGAAGATAGGTAAAGTGGCCTACAAACTAAACCTACCCGCAGAACTCAGTGCAGTTCACAATGTTTTTCACGTGTCGAATCTGAAGAAGTGTCTGTCAGATGAGACCCTCATAGTTCCTTTGAAGGAGCTCACCATCGACGATCAGCTGCGATTCGTTGAGGAACCGGTAGAGATTACGGACCGAGACGTTAAGGTCCTCAAGCACACTAGAATACCTCCTGTTCGAGTTCGTTGGAACTCCCGTCGTGGCCCAGAGTTCACCTGGGAACAAGAAGATCAAATGAAACTCAAGTATCCCCAGTTGTTCGGGAACAGTGCAACCACTACTGAGGCCGAAGCTACTGCAGAATTTCGGGATGAAATTCCAAATCAATGGGGGGATGATGTGACACCCCAGGAAAACCAGGAAACAACGCAACACAACTAGCTTCCTCAGTAACCACGTGCTGAATTTCGGGATGAAATTTCTTTCAAGTTGGGGATAATGTGACAACCCGAGTTTCAAGGTCTCTATCCGACTTAACTTGGTACTTATTTGCAAGTGTGCCTTTATATTTATTTGACGTGCAATATACGTGTGGTTTGTAGATTTGTGGTGTGGATTATATGCATGTATGTGTATACATGTCTTTATAATTAATAATATGAACGGTATAAAAGTTGAAACCTAAAACCTTTGGCCGAAATCACCTCACCCGAAAACACCTCTTGTGGTGAAAACACCCTAGTGTTTTCGTCCACTCGAGGGCCAACGAAAACAAGAGTGGGCTTCGGCCCAGTAACGATTAAATAAAGGATTTGTTTTATCTCGTGCACGAAATCGATAACTGAGAAAACCCTAACCACCTATCACATTCTCTCTCTCTACCCTTGAACCCGACGACAATCTCTAGCTCTTTGGGAACCCTTGCTAGCCTCTTGTCATAACTGGTTAGTATATTGTCTCGGTGATTGATTGTTGTTACGTATATTGGATGATTGTTATATAATTCCTGCAAACTGTTATGTATATTAGATGATGTGCATGTAAGATGATCGGCTGAGATGTGATGTTGTTTGGGGATTTATTTGAACTGTATGATTAGGGATCCTGATAATGTTAATCTGATATTATGATTGTTTGTGCTATGCCTGTTCATGATTGATCTGATGATTTGTACGATCTAATCTGATTGAATGATGATTTTGTAAATCGTTCGTGCTGGATCTGATTGTTGTATTACTGCTCATGATCGACTGGGTTATATTTATATAGATGTACGTCTAAAGGTTGAGTTGAATGATGATTCTGTTTACATGCTACTTAGATGATAACTCTTATTGCACTGATAATTGAGTAAATCATGTGATGATATTAATTATTCTGATGGAACGATTGTTGGTTGAAACCGTCAAAACTGTTAGTGTTGATTAGGGTTGCTGTTGAACGTAACTGTTGTTGATGACGATGATGTAACCGGCGAAAACCCACCACCCACGAAAACAATGCCCGACGAAATCAAGAGCTGACGAAATCACAAGGACCAGACGAAAACACCCAGTGTTTTCGTCAAAACCCAAGCCTGACGAAATCACTTTGGGATTTCGTCACCCTAGTGATTTCGCCAATAAGTGTCTTCGCCAAATAGGATTTTCGGCTAATGATCTGTAACTAGTATGTTAACTCTGTTACTTGTTAACTCCGTTAGTTATTAACTCTGTTAAGATATGCATGCAACTCTGTTAATTATATAACTTTACTAGTTTATTAACTCTGTTAGTTAACTAACACAGTTAGTTTATTATTCCTGTATGTATGTTACTCCTGTTAAGTTGTAAACTTTGTTAAGCTTGTTAACCCTGTCAAATATGTTAATGAATAACCATGATTAGTACAAACTGTGAAGGACATTTATAAGAAGCATGAATTGCATGACTTTGATTAACTGCTTATGTGATACATGATAATTGCTTAGGCACACTTTGTGACATAGATTACATGTGAAACATTACGAACTTGAACTGATTGAGTATATGTGCACACTATAGGACTTGGCTGATTTCTTGTGAGCACATAGTTTAGCATACCGAGCAAACCAAGGTGAGTTCACACTCCTAAGGCATGGGATTCCCGGTGGGTTGGGAATGGGATTGAATAACTATTTATATTATCAACACTACTAGACTACTTGCTACTGTCCTCGGATTGAGAAGGGCAAGTACGTAAAACGGATTGAGAAAGGCACGTACGTAAAACCTACGTACACTCATACTAGCTACTGTCCTCGGAGTGAGAAGGGCACGTACGTAAAACCTATGTACACTCATACTTAACACTGTCCTCGGATTGGGAAGGACACTTATGGATATGACTAGTCTAGTAACATACAACATGGGAAGCCCCCACTAAATATCGTTAAAAGGTTTTGGGAAATTAATGATACTGGGTAATACATGGTTATGAAACGAACTTATGATTCTGGAACGAACTCAATAACTGAATAACCAACTGTGAACTCGCTCAACTTTGCTGTTGACTCGTTGTTACATGCCTTGCAGGTCGTTAGGTATCTATGGAGCTTGCAACAGAGTGGGAAGAGTCGTTGTGGGACATGGACAGCTGTGTGCCATGCTAAGCATTTGAAACGTTTAAACTTATGATTTGGTTTTAACATTTTGCTTCCGCTTGCAACTTAAACTATGTTTTGTTTAGACACCAATTGTATTGTGTTTGATTATATATACCACTTACATGCTTGTTCAATATGATTGGTGGCTTGATCCTGGTCAGTCATGCCTCCAAGCGGTGATACTCCGTGAGTGGATTTTGGGGGTATGACATCATGTACGGTGAATAAAAGCATTTACTCAACCCCGTAGGAAAATGTACAAAACAAGTTTTTGAATAAACCTAAGTTTAAATCAAATGTTATGTTTTGCAGAAAACAATGCCTTATGATTACAAACATTTATGTAGTAATGTTAATCGTATACATTCAAGCCTTGCGACGGTGGCGACAAACCTTTAAACAAATTAAAGGTTCATCTAAGTTATGTATATCGGATTCTATCATTCCCAACTTCCAAACAAACCTAGGAAGTCGGAAACGGGAGTTGTCAATTCCTATGGTACCATTACATACTACCGAGCGGCGTAGCTAATGTTAATGAATGTATTATTGTCCCGATTAAACATACTAAATGTCATAACCAATGTAAGCATGCTATGAAAACCATGTACTAAGTATGCTAAGTAAACATACATAGTAGAAATGTTCATGAAATCAATGTGCTAGCATGCTAAGTAAACATACATAGCAAAACTGTTTATGAAATCAATGTGCTAGCATGCTAAGTGAACATACATAGCAAAACATAATTGAAAGCATGTACTATATGTGTACTAGATGAAACTAGCATGATTATGTCATAAAAGCAATGAAAGCATGAAAGTAACATGTAAACACAAGTATTTCACCCCAAAAATATTTGAAAGCGGTAAAAGAGGGGAACTATGTACTCACTTGGGATTGCTTATTAGTCTTGGGAATAAGACCAATTTAAGCTCCAAGTATCACGGAATCAACAAGGCACCTAGTATATGTAACTATGTTAATAATCGGATCCTAAACCGGGAGATAGGATAGAATGATTATCTATAAATCAAGTGAGTAATTGAACTCATATGGTATGATTTAATAGAGCTAACATTCTGATTTGGAAGTCTACCTAAGTGCTCTTGACCCTTTTCGACCCGTTATGGTAGTTTAAGCTACTATAACGCGTCGATTGCGCAAAACTAAAGTCGGATGGTTATCTATGTGTTATGTTAAGTCTTACATGCCCAATTATACCCTAACATGTTACTAAATCAGATTAGATATCAAAAATATGTTCACATATGCACAATATGGTTTTATGTTATAAAAGGGCATTTTGGTCATTTCCTATGGGCATATAAGCTACTTAACAATCAACTAACCAATCCTAGGTGATCATAAGGTATAACCTCAGGGGTTATTCCCTATGCAACTATGATCACTAAACGTTCTTGGTCGGATCCTAATGATCGGCCAAATGGGTCGGGTTCGAAAGTCTAAGCGGTTGTCTAGACCGCTTAACTTACGACCCTAAACAAGCACTAAACTAGTAGTGACGAGTTAAACATGTCAAAACATGTTTAACTAACTTAGAAAACTGATTTGGTATCAAAACAAAGTGTTTTGATACCTAAAAGTAGTTCCGTTGCAAAATGCGTGCTAAAACGCATTTTGACCGAAACTAGACTCGTCACTACACCTAGTTAACGTGGTAATCAGTAGGTATAATCACTAAGGATTATAACCAACGTGATTACAATCACGTTGCAAAGTTCAAATGAACTTTGCGTTGACCATTGACTGGTCAAAGCTGAAAGTCAAACAATGTTTGACTTTGTCGCTAGGAAAGCGATAAAAGAACGAAGGAAGCTTACAAAGGGTCCTTGCTAGGGAGAACTTGATCTTAAAATCTCAGGTATGAAGTATTACAACTTCAACTTAGAGAATTCAGATCAAGGGTGAATGAAATGAGAAGATGGCATGGCTATTTATACTTGTAGCAAGTTCATAGGATCAAGACACATGTTTGTGTGGCCAACAAGCATGAAATGTCAACCATACAAGTGTTTGATGCAGGCATGGTTGCAGAAATCGGCCTAGGCGGCCGATTAATCGGCGCCTAGGCGCTAGGCAGTCATCTACTGCCTAATTTTGAGCTAGGCGGTCAATTAATCGGTCATGGTCAAAAATCGGTCAAAATCGGTCCTAGGCGGTCAAAATCGGTCCTAGGCGGTAAAAAATCGGATAAATCGGACAATATTAGTCGGTCAAAATCGATCAAAATCGGTCCTAGGCGGTACTAGGCGGTCCTAGGCGGTCAAAATTGGTCAAAATCGGTCAAAATCGAACCATACTATCTGAAACTTGAAGTATTTATGTGAATTTTGAAGTATTATTTTTATATTATTGGGTATATATATATAATTTTGAAAAAATACATATAAAAATCCCATTCCGATTAATCCCGATTAATCCCTATTAATCCCGATTAATCCCTAGGCTGTACCTCACCGCCCGACTAGCGCCTAGCGCCTTCTACAACATTGGATGCAGGTTAGAAGCCTTGGAGAGGTGTTAACTTGGTTAACACACAAAGAATTTACAATAACAGCCCCTAATCTATCAAACAGTTGCTGAAAAATCAAAATATGGAACTGGACATTTTCAGGCAGCCCGGGTAAGATTCAGACAGGGCTTACGCGGCCCGTGTGAAATCCGCAGATCAGCAACAGTTTAAGTATTTACAAGATCAGTCACTGCAATGTTTTTAAGCTCATTTCAGGCACTTTTGACCACCTTTAAGCCATTTTCAAGGCTCTACAAGGTCATTAAAGTTTAGAGGACTCAAAATATGCTCAGAAAACTCTCGGATGTCGGTTCGTTTGGTCGTACAGTCGCTTTATTCGTCTAATTACGACGAAAATCAAACGGACGCGAAAACGATCCAAATTAAGCGAAGAATGGTATTTTTGCATGCCGATCACTAAAATAAAAATATTTTAGCGTGTACAAAAATTTTGGATGTCCAGATGTGGTCAGAACGTAAGATATGCGCGTAAATGCAAACTTACGCCGTTTTTGACACATTTAGTCCCTGAAAGATCAATTAAGCATATTTTTGCACACCGAACCACTCAAAGCTTATTTATAAGCTATGTTTAGGTTATTTATCGTATGTTTAGCTTATGATCATATTCCGGACTATACGTTGCCTTACGAAATGGCAGACTTTCGCAGTTTGACGCAAATAGTCCCTGTGAGCGAATAAACTTGTTTTTGCCATACCATACCCTTCAAAACTTATTTCTAAGTTATGTAAAGGTTATTTAAGGTATGTTAAGCTTATGTTGCTATTATAGAGTATTTTTCCCATTTAAACTGGTTACGTTTACGCATCAGTTTGCCTATAACTTTCCAGAAAGCGATATACAGTTCAAAATTGATCAAAAATCAAAATGAGAAAAATGTCAAACATAAATAACAAACATTGGGATCAAAATAAATTGTTTTATTAATATTGGATTGTTCAGAGTTTGTACAATGATTACACAAGCACAGATGTCACATCGGGACTGTGCTCTCGCCTCGATTTTTGGGCGGACGGCACGCATCCTTCCAGTTGCAGTGTGACTTCAAGTCGTTGGAGTCCGTCAAGACTTTGGTTAGAGTTTTGTAAAAACCAAAATAAAGCTCAAAACAAGTCATCAAGGTTCGGGTTTCACCCCTGAATTAACAACTTTGTTCCTGTCTTGATGAGATAGAGGGAAAATTTAAGTCGAAGTATGGATTTCACTCCTGATTCAACGCAAATTCTCCTGTTTATAGATAAAATACGGGTCGAGCAAGTGATTTAGTCGAGAGTTTGCGGTTTTCACACCTAATCTCGGCCTAATCACTCGTTCATTTTGAAAGTAGAGTGCAATGATAGTGTTCAGTGAGTGCAAGGGAGAATAGCAAATAAGCTTGTACCATACCCCTACAGGGTATGCACAAGTCGGTCTGTTGGTACCTAGACTATAGACTAGGTTGTTTCTAAGACATCGACCCGGACTAGGTCGAGTCTTGCCTAATTCCCTATAGTTATGGCTCTGATACCAATCTGTCACACCCCAACAGATGGCGGAAACATCAGGGCGCGGCACTGAGAGAAATAGATTGTCAAGAGAAATTCCATAACAACTAAATTACCAGATAGTTAATATTATGTCCCATACCATAACCTATCAAGCAATCAGTTATTACAGACATAGATATTCTCAAAACAAAACATTGTTCCGACAACTCAGATTTAAATAAATATATTGTCTTTGTTTCTAGACTCTCCTACTCGATTCCATGAAAGCAAGCAACATCCTAGCGTCTCAAACACCTGTCACATACGTTAAAATAAAGGTCAATACACATAGTGTAAATGTGAGCATACAAGTTTGATAGTATAATAGAGTTTGAAATCGTTTACGCATAACCAGCATGTAACATGTAGCAAAGCGAAAGCTAGTAGGTTATCGACAGAGAAATATGCACAGACGTGACTGCGAGTTGTAGAATGCGCAACACATATCCCCACTGAGACATGTGAAGTAAAGCCCTTAACAACCCTTGTCCATGATAGGTGCTGAGTCCAAACTATAGTACTATCGTTGCTAAGGTGTCAGGCAACAATCACTGTGTTAACATAACATACAAGCATTCATCGAATAATGTCACACCCCCAAAATCCACACGCGGAGTATCACCGCTTGGAGGCGTGACTGACCAGGATCAAGCCACCAATCATATCAAACATAATAAGTATTAAATGTAATTTAAACCAAACGATATGAAAGGTGTTCAAACAAAACATGTTAAGTGTATAGCGGAAGCATAAAATGTAAACCCAACGTAAGTAATAAGTTCAAATGTTTAAATGTTTTATCATAAGTTCCACAATCCGTGCCCACAACGACCGCATCTCCCGTGCAAGCTCCAAGAGTACCTATGGTCCTGCAAGGCATGTAATAGAGAGTCAACAACTAGTTGAGCGAGTTCACAGTTGGTTATTCAGTTATAGTGTTCGTATTGTAATTCGTAAGATCGTTTAGTAATCATGTAATGTATGTAATGGTATCGCGGCCCTCCAGGCATGTTTGCGAAGTTTAGTGGGGGTTTCCCATGTTTTCTAGACTAGGTATATTTGTATCGCAGCCCACCCGGCATGTTTGCGAAGATTAAAGTATAGTTCGCGGCCATTCTAGGCATGTTTGTGAAGATTGTTCTATTATCGCGGCCAATCCCGGCGTGTTTGCGAAGAGAGAGTATATGTATCACTAGTCTAGCAGTATCTACTAATAACCTTCCCCTCCCGAGGAATAATTCCATTAATCATGTAAGTATAAGAAACATTCAACCCATTCCCAACCCCGGGAATCCCATGCCTTGGTAAGAGTGTGAACTCACCTTGGGTTTGCTCGGTATGCTAAGTATGTACTCAATTAATCAATCACGTCCTATAGTACGCACGTATACATAATCAGTTTGTGTTCACATATAAACACACAGTGATAAACAAGTAGCACATAGCACGTATTTGAGATCAGACACAAGATGGTTACACTTAACAGCAGTTAACTAACCCGGTTAACTTCTAAACAGAATTAAAGTAGGTTACTGTGCTGATTACACATTTGGTGAAACACATATCGGTGAAACACAAATCGGTGAAACACATATCGGTGAAACACATATATTGACGAAACACATTCTGTTTCATCGTTCAGGGTCTCGGTGAAACACATTCTGTTTCACCGTCACCTGTGTTTCGTCTAAGATGTCTGTTTCATCGAAGGTCAGTTACGTGGAAATCAGTGACATCAGTTACGCAATAACACAGAAACCCTAATCATGCTATCAGCCGTCATCAGCAAATCATCAATCATGCAGAAATCATTCGTTCACAGAATTCATCATCGCATCATCAAAACATAAGCATCACAGTTCTTAACGTCTAGCATGAACCCTAGGTTATGGGTACCACAAACCGATTACTATAATATATCACATCATTAACGGAGCAGGGTTTATCATCATCCGATTTAACCATAAGAACCCTAATGGTCTACCGTTTTCATATTCATCAAACCAATGTACATTCGGGCATGACAATTATCAAACATCATACACCCTAGATCATCATACAATACAATAACCTATCACATAATAGTTATTAGAACCCTATCGATTGTCTGATCAGATTTATTAAAACAATAACATCAAACATAAGTAAACAAAGACAATCACGGAACGAATCACACTAACCGAGATAATGATTAAGATGGTTTTGATCGTTTAAGGACTTAGGAAAACACACACAGCTGCCGTCACACTTGGGAGAGAGTTCTAGGGTTTCTGTTTTGCCAAGGGTGTGAAACTGGAATCGTTTTCACGTAATTATACACGAAATAACGTTCTGGGCCCGTAATGGGCTTCGGTGAAACTGGGCTCGGTGAAACACCCTGTTTCATCGAGGTGAGGTTGACGAAACGGATCCTGTTTCATCGAGATGTTCTTGGCGAATCAACCTCTGTTTCGCCGGGTGTGAATGATGTGGTAACAGTTTTGAGTTTCTAACAAGTCTTAAGTTTAACAACCAAACACATAATCATGCCAACACAATACGTTTTATTATAACCCGAAGTGTACAGTTACAAGTCAGACAAGTCAATAACTAAACAGTCAAAGTCAACGTGCATTAAATGCGAAAGTGAAAGTCGGAAACTCGAGTTGTCACAAATAACACGTAGCATGCAATAACGGTTAGCATATAAAGAGTGTTTGCGTTGTGTGTCGATTGTGATTTGAATAAGTAACGTATGTAACACCTAAACGTGCGTAAAGAAAAAAGGGTTCGAGTATACTCATAGATTGTGTTTAAGTAAATAAACACCCTCTTGGATTGAAGGGAGCACTGAGAGGTTAGCCGGAACAGTTAACGATAGCATAAGCGAAGATCGGCGCGTAAAACGGTGCAAAAGGATCAAGTGTCGAACGGTAATCTGATCGGATGGCAATCCGATCGGTTAGCCATTCATTCAGATGTCAATCGTTCGGATGGTCATCCGATCGGATGGCCATTCGGTCAGATTGACACTCGTCTGGTAAGGATGTGTTTGTGTATGATGGCTTTGAAGTTTTCGTTGTAGCATTTTGAAAACAGAGAAGTATCTCTACCTTTCAGGTCGTTCGATCGAACAGTAGTTCGATCAGATGGCGATCCGTCCGGCGAGGTATTTCTCAGAGAACAAGTTCACAGCAGGATTATCATCCAATCGGATGGTCTACCGATCAGGTGGCAATCCGTTAGAATGGACTATACATTGAACATGTTGAAAATTGTTTAAGTGTTGAACTTCAAGCGCAATCCGATTGGACGGCGATCCGTCCCGGGATCTGATTGTTTTGCAAACTTGAAAGTTGTTAAGTTTTGCAGGTTTTGCGGTTTGATCGAGACGGTGTGATAACGTGTTAAACAACAGAAACCCCACCACGACCCAAGTTATCCGATCGAACAGGAATCACCCTAGCCCGGTCAGTTAACTGTTCATGACGGTTGTTCTTGTTTAACCCGAAATCGGTTGTCTCTGCGATAGAAACCAGATCTGGAACCAACTCTTCACTAAGAATGAGTAGAAGATCAGAACGAGCTCCGATTCTATCGGTTTTGAGTGCATTGAGTGTAAAAGAGTTGAAAGAAAGTTGGAAAACCATCTTTTAATCCTTTTAACTTTGAAAATGTTTAGATCTATGCAAAATCATTGTTTAATCTTATGGAAATCCTTCAGATCTAAGTTGTTCTTGGTGGAATGAGGCCAAAACTTGAAGTTCATAAGAACTCCATGATGATATCACCCTAGAACACCTCAAATCCACTGATTTCACGGTTAAAAGTTGAGATTCCAAGGTGAAAATGATGAAGAAGTGTGTGTAGATCATAGAAGTACAAGATTTAGGTTGGAAACTGTGACATCTGTACTTGTAATCATTGTATAAACTTTGAATAGTTCAATTATCAATAAAACAATGTGATTTGGCCCCAATGTTTGTTTAATTATGTTTGACATTTTGCACATTTTGATTTTTGTTCAGTTTCAAACTCTATATCACTTTCTGGAAAGTTATATGCAAACTGGTGCATAAACGTAATCAGTTTAAAGAGACAAACACTCCGGAACATCAACATATGTTTAACATACCTTAAATAACCCTTACATAACTTAGAAATAAGTTTTGGATGGTTTGCTGTGTCGAAAACAAGTTTATTCGATCGCAGGGACTAATTACATCAAACTGCGAAACTATGTCGATTTGTACAGTAACGAACATTCCAGAACTTGATCATAAGTTAAACATACCCTAAATATCCTTTACATAGCTTATAGGCTTTGAGGGGTTTAGTATGCGAAAATAAACTTTTTGATCAATAGGGACTAAAAGCGTCAAAAGTGCATAAGTTTGCATTTTCGCGCATATCTTACGTTCTGAACATATTCGGGCATCCAAAAAATTTTGTAATCTTTAGAATATCTTATTTTAATGAGTGGAATGCAAAAATACCATTCGTCGCTTAATTTGGATCGTTTTTGCGTCCGTTCGAGTTTTCGTCGTAATTAACTGAATAACGCAACCGTACGACCAAACAAACCGACATCCGAGATGTTTTTGAGCATGATTCATGTTCTCTATGCTTTAACATCTTTGTAGAGCCTTTAAAATGGGTTAACGGGGTTTAAACGCGTCAAAAATGGCTTAATAGTGTTGCAGGGACCAAAACTGTCAATATTCGAAACTTTCTGGAACTGGGTATGTGGTGGCGTCACGCCACCACTATGTGGTGTTGCTATGGTGGCACGCCACCACCCTATCTGGGCAGAAACTCATGTTTCAGCAACAGCAGGTCTATTTTCAGCATCTAACTTGAAGTTTAGGGTCTTTTTTGTAACATTTGCAATATCGTATGATGGTTTTTGGGCACCCCTAGTATTCCAAAACCATGTGCCTTAGATGTACGGTCCAGATCAAAGCTCAATTATCGAGGAACGATCCTAACGGTTCTTCAAACTCTATATAAACCCACTTGTTTTTCACTTCTTCTTCCACACATTTGTTCTCAACTTCCTTCTCTAAGTTAAAGCTCTCCTTGTGAAGCTTCATACCTGAGAAATTTTGAGTTCAAATCTTCAAGTATTGGACCTTTTGTAAGTTTCCTTCATGCTTGTCCATGTATTTCAAGCATGAAAGTCAAACAGTGTTTGACTTTCTGTTTTGACCTCGATTTGGTCAACACAAAGTTCGTTTGAACTTTGCAACGTGAGCGTAATCACAATGGTCATACCTACTGATTACTACGTTGATTAGGTGTAGTGACGAGTCATAGTTTCGGTCAAAATATGTGTTTATGCGTATTTTGCAACCAAACTATTCTTGGGTATCAAAACCCTTTATTTTGATATCAAACTTGTTTTCTAACTTCGTTAAACATGTTTTAACATGTTTAACTCGTCACTTTTAAGTTTAGTGCTTATATAGGGTCGTAAGATAAGCAGTCTAAACAACCGCTTAGACATTCAAACCCGACCCGTTTGGTCGATCATTAGGATCCGACCAAACACATTTTGTGACCATAGTTGTATAGGGAATAACCTTCCGAGGTTATACCTTATGGTCACTTCGTTTAGTTAGTTGTATGATAGGTAGTTTATATGCCTTAGGAAAATGACCAAAATGCCCTTTTTTACACATAAGTTAAATTTAAGCATATGTAACCTAAATTTCGACATCTAAACTGATTAGGCAACATTATTAGACATTTTAAGGCATATAATACTTGTCATAGGACTAGTTAGGCGGTGCGAACGCATTTTACGCGAACGACGCGTTAACATAGCGTAGACTACCTTAACGAGTGGTAATGGGTCGTAAGCACTTAGATTAAGTTCCGTTTTAGAATGTAGGCTTTGTTAAACCATATTACATGAGTTCCTATACTCATTTGGTTTACGGAACCTCATTTTATCCGATCTTCCGATTTAGGTCCGTTTATTAACATAGTTACCTATATTAGGTGCCGTTTGATTTTTCGTGATCCCTCAAGCATTGCTTGATTGTTGTTTCAAGATCATTTAGCAATATCAAGTGAGTACATAGTCCCCTCGTTTACAGTTTGCAAATATTTTGGGGTGAAACACATGTGCCTACTTGTTACTTTCATGCTTTTATAACATATGCTTGCTATGTTCATGTAGTGCACGTATAATACATGATTTCATCATTGTTTTTGCTATGTATGTTTAATTAACATGCTAGTACATTGATTTCATAAACACATTTGTTTCATATGTTTATTTCAGCATATGTACACATTAATTTACATCACATTCATACTGTGTATGTTCATCTAGCATACTTAGTACATTGTTTTCACATAACATGCTTACATTTGGTATGACATTTGGTTTGTTTAAATGGGACAGAAATACATTCATTAACATTGATCACGCCGCTTGGTAGTAAGTAGTGGTACCATAGGATCTGACAAATCCCATTTCTGGATTCCTAGGTTTGTTTGGAAGTAGGAAATGACTGAATCCAATATACATAAATTTTGATAAACCTTTAATTTGTTTAAGGGCTTGTCTCCACAGTCGCAAGGCTTGAATGTATGCGTTTTAACAATATCGCATAGATGTTTGTATCAGTAAAGCATGCATTTATTTTACAAAACATAACTTTGATTAAAACTATGATTTATTTCAATACCTTGTTTTGTGCATTTTACCTATGGTTTTAGTTGACACATTTCACTTGCCATACATGACACTTGGTTACACATTACATGATTTACATTTGACAATAGACATTGTTTACACATAAACATTTTGACATTGGTTTAAACAAGACATTTTGATGGTTTGTTTGGGTAAGTGATTTAAATAACTAGGGGTGTGTAATACGATAAAAGCATGGTGGATACGCCGCTGGTACTTCCTATATATAAGTGCTTTTATGATATTACATATCGTAGCATTATTTAAACCATTTCAATTTAGACATATTACATTTTATACAAAGAACATAACTTCACAAAACATTGTTTTACAAACAACATATCTTATACAAAATCATTTTACTTGGTTATTTATTTAACCACATCTTTCTTTTATATCATCTGATCTCTTGTCGATTTTTCGCATGATTTATAAAAGAAAACACTTTACAAGATTCATGACTTACTTTTGTGAAACATTTCTTTAAACTTACAAGTCATGAATCCTAAATCAATAAACCTATGTATCTCACAGGCATTTTTATGCTGACGTACCTATTTTCCCATGTGTTTTCAGGAGCTGATGCATAGGTTTGATCAGGATACACTAGGGCGGACTCGGGCCTTAGTGACATAAAAGAAGCAAGATTAGATTAAATTATGATATGTACTCTTTGTTTCTTTCGTTTTAAGACAATGTAACCGCTTTGTTAATAAATAAAACAAAACTTTATATACCATGGTTATGAAACAATAATTCTGCCACTCCACTCCCCGACGTTTCCGCCGCGGTTTGTTGTTTTATGCGGTCGGGGTGTGACAGAAGAGTTGGTATCAGAGCCAATGGTTATAGGGAATTAGGTTATTAGTAATGCTTTGACCTAGACTATAACTTTTCTAGGAGCCCAACACAAGTTATCTTGTGTTTAGATCTAAAAACATTACCATCACCTATCTTTACGTGATAACCAAAACAAGAACACAATTTTCCAAAACGATTTTTGAAAATCAATCATCTATTCTTAGATGATTTGTTATAAGGTTTCGAACCCTCCAAAATTCCAAAACAATTTTGAAAATAATCACCCACCCATTTGAACGATTCGCTTTTTGCTTAATGCCTTCCAAATTTTCAAAATCTCGTCAAAGTTTTGGGTCTAAATAATGTGAACACGTGCAATATGGAAGTGTGGATGCCTGTACCTCGAGTTTTCTGTCTAGGCTAGAGTGTTCGTACAAATCCACATAATCGGACCAGTCACTCTTACCTGGGAACTCTTGGGGTGAGTGTCCACTTATAGGCTAAAGCATGTCTTCGCGATACATTATTTTGACCCATTTACTTTGATTAGTCACTGTGTGTCGTTTGTTTGCTTTGTGGTACGAACGAATGACCACCATCTTTGTTTTTGTCGATATTTGTATCATCTCATCTTTTCATCTTATCATCTCACTCGTTTTTCTCTCATGTTTCCTCTTTTAGAATGCCTCCTCGACGCGACAATCAGTTACCTAATGCCGAACTGGCAGCTATCATTGCACAGCAAATGGCTGCTGCACTTCCGAATCTCATCACTCAAATCAACCAAGCCAACAATAACAATAATGCTCCATACAACTTCAAAAGTTTCAATTCGGCTAAACCACTCAAGTTTAGTGGTTTTGAGGGAGCAACTGGGCTCCTACAGTGGTTTGAAAGCATTGAGAGTACTTTTCGACATGTTCAGTGTCCTGATAATCGCAAAGTCGAGTTTGCATCTAGCGTGTTCCAAAAGAGGGCTCTTACTTGGTGGAATGGGTTAATGAGATATCGTGGTGCTAATGTCACTTTGGGTCAGACTTGGGAAGAGCTTAGGGCTCTTATGATTAGGTAATTTTGTCCTCGTCATGAACAGAGGGCGTTAGAAAGGGAGTTTGATGATTTGAAGCAGGATAGTGGTGAACACCGAGCTTATACTGACAGGTATGAGGAGTTGAGTTTGCTTTGTCCCACAATGGTTACCCCACTCGAGAAAGCTATCGAGAGGTATGTCGATGGTTTACCTGACCCCGTGCAAGACATTGTCACTAGTAGCAACCCTACCAGAGTTCGTCAGGCAATTGAGTTAGCTGCGACATTGACTGAGTCACAAATCAGAAAGGGTAAACTTCATAGGAAAGGTGACAAGGATAAGAAACAGTCGTCTGATAAGGGTGAGAACAAGAGGGTAAGAAATCAGGGTCTTCGAAGAAGTCTAGGAAGCGCAAGGCTTCCCAAAACTTCACTGTTACTGCACAACCAAACTAGGCAGCTCCCAACCAGCCCGCACAACCACCAGCAAAGAAACTATATGCTGGTAAGGCACCTCTGTGCAACAGATGTAGCAGTCACCATCAACCCCATGTTCAGTGTCGTTTTGTGCTAACTGTGGAAAATTGGGTCATCTTGCTGATATTTGTTGTTTTGCTCCTAATCAAGCCGCACATAACCTAGCTCAGCAAGCTGCTCAACCACCTGCTCAACAACAAGCACAAGCTGCACGACCTCATTATCTGCCTGGTTCGTGCTACAATTATGGGGATCTGACCCACTACAGAAATTAGTGTCCTAGGTTGGCCAATGCGAATCCAGCTCAGGCTCATGGACGAGTCATCAACATGAATGCCAACGAGGCATGTGCAGAAAACGAGGTTGTCAACGGTATGTTCTTTGTTAACAATCAGCCTGCATCTGTTCTTTTCTATTCGAGTGCCGATAAGAGTTTTGTGTCATTGTCTTTTGAACCATCGCTTTGCACGACTAGAACGAAACTAGGAAAGCCTTTGACAGTAGAGGTAGCTAGTGGTGAAACCGTTGTTCTCGATTCTGTTCTTCGAAACTGCCAATTGAACCTAAAAAACAATCTTTTTCCTATCGACCTCACGCCGATGCAACTTGGAAGTTTCGAAATTGTAGTGGGAATGGATTGGTTAGCCAAGTATCACGCAGAGGTAGTATGTTTTGAGAAGATTGTTCATGTACCACTTTCGTCTGGTACGATCCTAGAGGTTCGTGGTGAGAAACCTTCTAGTAGTCTCAAACTCATGTCTTGTTTTCAAGCTCAAAAGTACCTGCGAAAGAACTATGTTGCCTTCTTGGCACATGTAATAGAAGAGAAGGGCAAAGGTAAGTCTATTCAAGATATCCCTGTTGTTTGGGATTATCCTGAAGTGTTTCCTGAATAGTTACCTGGTTTACCCCCAGCACGTCAAGTTGAGTTTCGCATTGATCTTGTACCTGGTGCTAATCCCATCGCTAGATCTCCGTATCGTCTTGCACCGTCTGAGATGCAAGAGTTATCTAAGCAGCTTCAGGAGCTCTCTGACAAAGGTTTTATCTATCCTAGCTTTTCACCTTGGGGTGCTCCCGTTCTTTTTGTCAAAAAGAAAGATGGATCTTTCAGGATGTGCATCGATTACCATGAGCTTAACAAGCTTACCATCAAGAATCGATATCCCCTACCTCGCATTGATTATCTCTTTGATCAATTACAGGGTGCTACTTGTTTTTCAAAGATTGATCTACGTTCTGGGTATCATCAACTTCGTGTTCATGAAGAAGATATTCCCAAGAATACATTCCGCATTCGATATGGGCATTATGAGTTCACAGTTATGCCATTTGGTTTGACAACTACAACTCATTTTACTTGGTTATTTCTTTAACCATACACCTTTCTTTTATATCATCTGATTTCTTACTAAATTTTCGTATGATTTATAAAAGAAAACACTTAACAAGATTCATGACTAACTTTTATTAAACACTTCTTTAAACTTAAGTCATGAATCCTATTTTAACAAAACCTATGTATCTCACAGGCATTTTTATGCTGACGTACCTATTTTTACATGTGTTTTCAGGAGCTGTTGCATAGGATGATCGAGATACACTTAGGCGGACCTGTGCCTTAGTTACATAAAACGAAGCTAGAACTAGTTTAATTATGTTATGTACTCTTATTTTTCTTTGTTTAAGACAATGTATCCCCTCTTTGTCTATAAATAAAACAAAACTTTAATTACCATGGTTGTGAAACAATGATTCTGTTACAACACTCCCTGACGTTTCCACCGCGGTTTCGTTGTTTTACGCGGTCGGGGTGTGACAGAAGAGTTGGTATCAGAGCCAATGGTTATAGGGAATTAGGTTTATTAGTAATGCTTTGACCTAGACTATAACTTTTCTAGGACCCTAACACAAGTTAGCTTGTGTTTAGATCTTAAAACACTACCGTCACCTATCTTTAGGTGATAACCAAAACAAGAACCCAATTTTTCGAAACGGTTTTTGAAAATAATTCATATGTTTTTAAATGATTTGTTTTAAGGTTTTGAACCCTCCAATTTTTCAA
This sequence comes from Helianthus tuberosus, assembly GCA_030545235.1. Classification (NCBI taxonomy): domain Eukaryota; kingdom Viridiplantae; phylum Streptophyta; class Magnoliopsida; order Asterales; family Asteraceae; genus Helianthus; species Helianthus tuberosus. The sequence goes on along the minus strand of CM060411.1, from coordinate 111,255,188 downwards.
AATGATTTTGAAAATTCAATCATCTGTTTTTGAATGATTCTTTTGGCCTTGTGCCTTCCAAGTTTTCAAAATCTTGTCCAAGTTTTGGGTCTAAATAATGTGAACACGTGCAATCTGGAAGGGTAGGTGACTGTACCTCGAGTTTTCTGTCTAGGCTAGAGTGTTCGTACAAATCCACATAATCGGACCAGTCACTCTTACCTGGGAACTCTTGGGGCGAGTGTCCACTTATAGGCTAAAGCATGTCTTCGCGATACATTATTTTTGACCCATTTACTTTGATTAGTCACTGTGTGTCGTTTGTTTGCTTTGTGATACGGACGAATGACCACCATATTTTCTTTTGTTGATTTTTGTATCATCCCGCTTTTCATCTTATCATCTCACTCGTTTTCTCTCATGTTTCCTCTTTTAGAATGCCTCCTCGACGCCAAAATCCGCTACCTACTGCCGAAATGGCAGCTATCATTGCGCAACAAATGGCTGCTGTACTCCCAGACATTATTGCTCAAGTTAACCAAGCCAACAATAACCAAAATGCTCCATGCAACTTCAAGAGTTTCAATTCGGCTAAACCACTCAAGTTTGGTGGTTCTGAAGGAGCAACTTGTCACACCCCCAAAATCCACACGCGGAGTATCACCGCTTAGAGGCGTGACTGACCAGGATTAAGCTACCAATCATATTGAACATAACAAGTAACAAGTATAATTCAACCACACAATATGAAAGGTGTTTCAAATCAAAAACGTAGTTAAGTGTTTAGCGGAAGCATAATTGTAAAACCCAATGAAAGTATTAAGTACGGAATAAAGTGACGTTTTTAGCATGGCACACAATGCCATGTCCCACAACGACAACGCCTCCCTGTGCAAGCTCCAAGAGTACCTAACGACCTGCAAGGCATGTAACAACGAGTCAACAACAAAGTTGAGCGAGTTCACAGTTGGTTGTTTAGTGATAGCATTCGTTTCGTAATTCGTATGTTCGTTTTGTAAACCATGTATCATATTGATTCATATCGCGGTCTCCCAGACATGTTTGCGAAGATTAGTGGGGGCTTCCCATGTGTTACTAGACCACGCGTATCGACTGCTACGAAAATGTAAGAGGTGCCCTAAGTCAATGTCTATCAGCATTGACCCTTTGCCCATAGTCCATTAGTACACGCCCGTCCGACTGGCACGGTGTGAGGTTTGTTAAACCCTAATAGCGCTATCTACTAATGACCCGCTCGCCCTAGGCCTCGGCGATTAAGTCGATAATTGAGGGACTTCAAGTGATAGAGTGATGGTCTTATGATCGTACGTATCCTGTTGTATGGGGAATACGCAAGTTTGTAGTTACCGTTCAGTTCTTTAACCCATTCCCAACCCTTGGGAATCCCATGCCTTGGATAGTGTGTGAAATCACCTTGGTTTGCTCGGCAGATACACAGAAAGGTTACTTGAGCTAAATGTGGTCAACCACGTCCTAACATGGTTACCATACAAGTCAGGTCTAGGTTCAAGTAAAGTATGTATGGTTACACATAAGTTAACAGATTACGAACATGTATTGATCATGGCAACACATTAAACATGCTAGACGAAACAGTAAACACATAAAACCCAACTTGTGCGATCAGGATGTATTGGGCTGAGGTAATCGTACAACCCAATTACATCTTGTGCGAGTGACCGGCCCAATATAAATAAACAGTCCAACATGTAAACGGCCCAAACAACTAAACATTGGTCTTGTGCGATCTGGATAGAATAGTGCGATCCGGAGGACTTGTGCGATCCAGTTGGGTTGTGCGAGTGGATATTGGGCTTTAAGGCCCAACCGTCCAAATGTTTGTGTGTGGCCCAAGCCTTGTGCGATCGGCACCATCTTGTGCGATCCACAAGGTCTTGTGCGATCATGCAAATGCTGTGTTGTACACTGTGTTTAATCAGTTGTATCCTATCTTGTGCGATTGGGAGCTAGTGCGATCAGATCAGGTCTTGTGTGACCTGATCTTGTGCGACCAACAAACTTGTGCGATTGATTTTATGATTCCCTAAAATCATGCAAGTCAGTTACTAGTTCCAAATCAATTCGTTTGACCAAATTATCAATTTCCATATTTGCAATTTAACAATCAACACAATCAACAGTTTCCATCCAAACCAATAATCGATCAAATTCAAGCAATCATCATGTGATTTGTATAACCCTAATTAATCATAGTCACGAGCAATAATCAAACGTTCAATCCGGATTATTAAATTAGTGAACTTTTATATCGATATGCAATCCTAACCATCACGCAACCACTTCGATTATCAAATCACAACAGCCGATTATATATATTCGGTTCTACATCTAGATCATGCAATCCGATTCCTATGAATATCATCAAGTACACATGTGAGCCGATTATTATGAACATCAACATTAACAGTTTACATCACCATCAATCATATATCATTCCTACATCATCATGTAGAGCATGTAAAACACAACATCATACAATCATGAAAGCAATAGTTAAAACACTAACCGATTAGAGAAAAGAACAATGATTGATCCGAACACAAAAGCTTTAAGGGATGGGGATGATGCCGTCGGCTTAGATCGAGAGAGATAGGTATTAGGGTTTGGTGTGTGTTCTTGTTTTGTAACAAATGAGAAATAAAACTCCCTAAGTTTATGTGTATGCGCATGGGGAAGTGGGCCGAACCCAAACTTAGGCTGTCCTTTTGGTTCGAGTACAAGTTGTGTAGCCCGAATGGGCTTGTGCGATCGGTTCGTGTAAATACATACATTCGTTACACATAAACACATATCAGACATCACATTTCATTAATCAATCAAGGTTCATATAATCACATAGGATCCACAGACGTTACATTAACACAAAGATAGGTTCTGAAATACGAGTTGTCACACAACTGGGCTCCTACAGTGGTTTGAGAGCATCGAGAGTCCGTTTCATCATGTTCAGTGTCCTGATAATCGCAAAGTCGAGTTTGCCTCTAGTGTGTTTCAAAAGAGGGCTCTTACTTGGTGGAACGGGGTTATGAGAGACCGTGGAGCTGAGGTTGCTTTAGCACAGACCTGGGCAGAGCTTAGGGCTCTTATGATGAGGGAATTCTGTCCCCGTCATGAACAGAGGGCGTTAGAAAGGGAGTTTGATGACTTGAAACAGGATAGTGGTGAACACCGGGCTTATACTGATAGGTACGAAGAGCTGAGTTTGCTATGCCCTACAATGGTTACCCCCTCGAGAAAGCTATCGAGAGGTATGTCGATGTGTTACCTGACCCAGTGCAAGACATCGTCACAGGTAGCAACCCTACCACAGTTCGTCAGGCAATCGACTTAGCTGCGACTTTGACTGAGTCGCAGATCAGAAAGGGTAAGCTTCGTAGGAAGGGTGACAAGGATAAGAAACAATCGTCTGATAAGTGTGAGAATAAGAAGGGAAAGAAAGTTGGGTCTACTAAGAAGTCTAGGAAGCGCAGGACTTCCCAAAACTTCGTCGTTACTGCATTGGCCAATCAAGCTGCTCCAAATCAGCATGCGCAACCACCTGCCAAGAAACCATACCTTGGCAATGTACCTCTGTGCAACAGGTGTAACGGTAATCATCAGCCGCACATCCAGTGCCATTATTGTACAAATTGTGGAAGATCTGGTCATCTCGTCGCCACATGTCGTCTTCCTACTAACCAGAATCAAGTAGCTCAGCAAGCTGCTCAGCCACCTGCTCAACAACAGGCTCAAGCTACACGACCTCACTATCCTCCTGGTTCGTGCTACAACTGTGGGGATCTGATCCACTACAGAAACCTGTGTCCAAGGTTAGCAAACGTGAATCAAGCTCAGGTTCGTGGACAAGTCTTCAACATGAATGCTAATGAGACGCGAGCAGACAATGAGGTGGTCAACGGTACGTTCTTTGTTAACAATCAGTCTGCTTCTGTTCTTTTTGATTCGGGTGCCGATAAGAGTTTTGTGTCATTATCTTTTGAGCCTTTGCTTTGCATGACTAGAACGAAACTAGGAAAGCCCTTGACAGTAGAATTTGCTACTGGTAATCCCGTTGTTCTCGATTCTGTTCTTCGAAACTGCCAGTTGAACCTTAACAACCATCTTTTTCCTATTGACCTCACACCGATGCAACTTGGGAGTTTCGACGTTATAGTGGGTATGGATTGGTTAGCCAAGCATCACGCAGAGGTAGTTTGTTTTGAGAAGATTGTTCGTGTACCGCTCTCAACAGGTTAGATCCTAGAGGTTCATGGTGAGAAACCTGCTAGTAGCCTCAAACTCATGTCTTGTACTCAAGCTCGGAAGTATCTGCGAAAGAACTATGTGGCCTTCTTGGCACATGTGGTAGCAGATAAAGGCAAAGGTAAGTCTATTCAAGATATCCCTGTTGTTCGGGATTATCCTGAAGTGTTTCCTGAAGAATTACCTGGTTTACCCCCAGCACGCCAAGTCGAGTTCCATATTGATCATGTACCTGGTGCAAATCCTATTGCCAGATCTCCATATCGTCTTGCAACATCTGAGATGCAAGAGTTGTCTAAGCAGCTTCAGGAGCTTTCTGACAAAGGTTTTATTCGCCCTAGCTTTCACCTTGGGGTGCTCCCATTCTTTTTGTCAAGAAGAAGGATGGATCCTTCAGGATGTGCATCGATTATCGTGAGCTTAACAAGCTTACCATCAAGAATCGATATCCACTACCTCGTATTGATGATCTCTTTGATCAGTTACAGGGTGCTACTTGTTTTTCAAAGATTGATCTACGTTCTGGGTATCATCAACTTCGTGTGCATGAAGAAGATATTCCTAAGACTGCATTCCGCACTCGATATAGGCATTATGAGTTCACAGTTATGCCATTCGGTTTGACTAATGCTCCTGTTGTTTTCATGGACTTGATGAATAGGGTTTGTAAGCCTTATTTGGACAAGTTCATCATCGTTTTCATTGATGACATCTTGATTTATTCTAAGACGCAAGTTGAGCATGAGCAACATCTTCGTCTTACTCTGGAACTCCTAAAGAAAGAGCAACTTTTCGCCAAATTCACCAAATGCGAATTTTGGCTTAAGGAATTCAATTTTTGGGGCATATCGTCAACGAACAAGGTATTCATGTAGATCCCTCCAAGATCAGTGCGATTAAGGATTGGGATACGCCTACTACACCCACCGAAGTTCGTTCATTTCTTGGTCTTGCAGGTTATTACCGCCACTTCATCGAAAACTTCTCAAAGATTGCAGTTCCCCTAACCGCTCTAACTCAGAAGAACAAACCCTTTGAATGTGGATCTAAGCAAGAAGAAGCGTTTTAGACCTTGAAGCAGAAGCTTTGTGATGCGCCTATTCTATCTTTTCCTGAGGGCAATGATGATTTTGTCGTGTATTGTGATGCATCAAACTTGGGTCTTGGCTGTGTTCTCATGCAGAGGAACAAAGTCATAGAATATGCATCGAGGCAGTTGAAGATACACGAGAAGAACTACACCACTCATGATCTTGAGTTAGGTGCAGTTATATTCGCTCTCAAAATCTGGAGACACTATTTGTATGGCACAAAATGTGTGGTTTTCACTGACCACAAAAGTCTTCAGAACATCTTCAATCAGAAAGAACTCAACATGAGGCAACGATGTTGGGTTGAACTTCTAAACGACTATGATTGCGAGATTCGCTAACAACCTGGTAAGGCGAATGTCGTGGCTAATGCATTGGGTCGTAAAGAATGAGTCAAGCTTCATTGTGTTCAGGTTCAATCTGATATTCAAACCCGCATCTCTCAGGCTCAACATACTTGTGTTTCACAAGGTTTGATGGGTAAGGAATTACCTTATCACATTAACCCTGATCTTGAACTAAAGGACAATGGATTGTATTATTTCATGGACCGTTTGTGGGTCCCAAGTCAAGACAATCTTCGCACCTTGCTTATGGATGAAGCTCATAAGTCTAGTTATTCTATTCATCCTGGTGCAGATAAAATGTATAAGGATCTTCGTACCCAGTATTGGTGGCCTAGTATGAAGAAAGACATTGCCTTATACGTATCAAAATGCCTTACTTGTCTTAAGGTAAAGGCTGGACATCAACATCCCTCCGGTTTATTGGAGCAACCAGAGATTCCAATTTAGAAATGGGAAAACATTGCAATGGATCTTATTACCAAACTTCCACGCACTAAGAGAGGTCATGACGCCATCTAGGTGGTTGTCGATCATCTTATAAAATCAGCACATTTCTTGCCGATCCGTGAGGATCTATCTGCTGACAAGCTTGCTAAAATCTATGTGGATGAAATTGTATCTCGACATGGTGTTCCTTTGAACATTATTTATGACAGAGATGTTCGATTCTCGTCTCGTTTCTGGAGAACCATGCAATCTGCTATGGGGACCCAACTTAATTTGAGCACAGCTTATCATCCACAATCAGATGGCCAAACTGAAAGAACAATCCAGACTTTGGAGGATATGATTAGAGCTTGTGTGATCGATTTTGGTGGTAGTTGGGATTCGTATCTTCCATTGATTGAATTCTCCTACAAAAATAGTTATCACTACAGCATCAACATGGATCCTTTCGAGGCTCTCTATGGTCGAAAATGTAGTTCACCAGTCTGCTAGAATGAGATCAGTGAGGCTCAGCTTACTGGACCTGACCTCATTTTAGAGACAACAGATAAGGTTAAGAAATTTCGCGATAACCTTCAGACAGCTCCAAGCTGTCAAAAGAGTTACGCGGACCGACGACGCAAGCCCTTAGAGTTTCAAGGCGGTGACCGCGTATTACTTAAGGTCTCACCTTGGAAAGGTGTGATCAGATTTGGAAAGACAGGAAAAATTGCACCTAGATATGTTGGACCATTCAAGATCGTCGAAAGAATCGGTAAGGTAGCCTATAGACTTGTGTTACCTCCTGAACTTGGAAACGTTCATCCAACCTTTCACGTGTCCAATCTCAAGAAGTGTTTAGCTGATGAGAACCTCCACTTGACGAAATTCGTGTTGAAAAGCCTGTGGAAATCAAGGACCGTGAAGTCAAATGGCTCAAACGCAAGCGCGTTCCATTGGTCAAAGTTCGCTGGGAATCTAAACGTGGACCAAAATTTAATTGCGAACGTGAAGATCAAATGAAGGCGAAATATCCACATCTTTTCTCACAAGTTTCCTCTAAATAAATTTCGGGACGAAATTTCCACAAGTAGGGGAGACTGTGACACCTGTGCTTGTAATCATTGTAAACAGTTCAGTTATCAATGAAACAATGTTATTTGATCCCAATGTTTGTTTGTTTATGTTTGACATTTTGCATGTTTTGATTTTTGTTCAATTTCAAACTCTAAATCGCTTTCTGGAGAGTTATACGCAAACCGATGCGTAAACGTAATCAGTATGATGCGACAAACACTCTGGAATATCAACATATGCTTAACATACCTTAAATAATCTTTACATAAGTTAGAAATAAGTTTTGAAGGCTTTGGTATGGCAAAATCAAGTTTATTCGCCTACAGGGACTAATTTCGACAAACTGTGAAAGTATGCCGACTCATACTGTAACGAACATTTCCGGAACTTGATAATAAGTTATACATACCCTAAATATCCTTTACATAGCTTAGAAATAGGCTTTGAGGGGTTCGGTATCCTAAAATAAACTTTTTGGTCATTCAGGGACTAAAAGCATCAAAAAGTGCATAAGTTTGCATTTTCGCGCATATCTTACGTTCTGAATACATCCGGACATCCAAAAATTTATATAATTATTAAAATATTTTATTTTAGTGATTGGCATGATAAATTTCCATTCGTCGCGTAATTTGGATCGTTTTTCACGTTCGTTCGTGTTTCATCGTAATTAACCGAATAACGTGATCGTACGGCCAAACGAACCGACATCCGACTTATTTTTGAGCATGTTTCATGTCCCCTATGCTTAGGCATCATTTTAGAGCCTTGAAAATGGCTTAACGGGCTTTAAACGTGTCGAAAATGACCTTTATAGCTTGCAGGGACCAAAGCTGTAACTATTCAAACTTTTGCTGAACTATACAGCGGACGCGGGCCGCGTAAGCCTGCTGTGGCTCTTACGCGAGGCGCGAGCGACCCCCAGATTAGCAGAAAGCTATTTATAGCCTGTTCTAGCTATTCCCATGTGTTGCAACTGGTTTTAATCAACCTATGGGTTGTTTTGGGGCGCCTATGGTATCCCAAAACCGTGGGCGCACTTGTAAGGCTCAGATCGAAGCTCGGTTTTCGATGAATGATCTTAACGGTTACCCAAAAACTATATAAACCTCAGGATTTTCAACCCAATCTCACACTTGATCTTCTCAAATTCTCTAAGTTGGAGTTATACACTTCATACCTGAGAATTTTAAGATGAAATCCTCATCGCTTGGACCTCTTGTAAGCTTCTTTCGTTCTTTTATGCGTTTTTAAGCATGAAAGTCTAACAGTGTTTGACTTTCTGCTTTGACCAGTCAATGGTCAACAATAAGTTCGTTTGAACTTCGCAACGTGAGTGTAATCACGATGGTCATAGTCCTTTGTGACTATACCTACTGATTACCACGTTATCTAGGCGTAGTGACGAGTCATAGTTTCGGTCAAAATGCGCATTATTGCGTATTTTGCAACCAAACTATTCTTGGGTATCAAGACCCTTTTTTTTATATCAAACTTGTTTTCTAACTTGGTTAAACATGTTTTAACATGTTTAGCTCGTCACTTTAGGTTTAGTGCTTATATAAGGTCGTAAGATAAGCGGTCTAAACAACCGCTTAGACTTTCGAACCCGACCCGTTTGGTCAATCATTAGGATTCAACCAAACAAATTTTGTGACTATAGTTGTATAGGGAATAACCTTCCGAGGTTATACCTTATGGTCACTTAGTCTACTTAGTTGTATGATAGGTAATTATATGCCTTAGGAAAAATGACCAAAATGCCCTTTTTACGCCAAATTTCATTTTAAGCATATGTAACATAAATTTTGACATCTAAAGTGATTAGGTAACATTATGAGACATGTTAAGGCATATATTACTTGTCATAGGACTAGTTAGGCAGTCCGAACGTGTTTTACGCGAACGACGCGTTAAAGTAGCGTAAGCTACCTAAACGGGTCGTAATGGGTCATAAGCACTTAGGATAAGTTCCGTTTTAGAATGTAGGCTTTGTTAAACCATATTACATGAGTTCTTATACTCATTTGGTTTACGAAACTACATTTTATCCGATCCTCTGATTTAGGTCCGTTTATTAACGTAGTTACCTATATTAGGTGTCATTTGATTCCGTGATCTTTCTTGCTTTGCTTGGTTGTTATCCAAAGAATATTCAGCAATCCCAAGTGAGTACATAGTCCCCTCTTTTACTGTTTTCAAATGTTTTGGGGTGAAACACATGTGCCTACTTGTTACTTCCATGCTTTTCATGACATATACTTGCTATGTTCATTAGTACGCATTTAGTACATGATTTCCATTATATTTTTCTATGTATGTTCACTTAGCATGCTAGCACTTTGATTTACATTGCATTTTTGTTGCATATGTTCACTCAGCATATGGACACATTGATTTACATTGCATTTCTATTGCATATGTTCACTCAGCATATGGACACACTGTTTTACATCTCTACTTTGTATGATCACTTAGCATACTTAGTACATTGTTTTCATAAAACATGCTTACATTTGGTATGCCATTTGGTTTGTTTAACGAAACTAAATGTAGGATCGTGATCTGACCCAAACGAGTCGTTCAGAGGTGTTCAACTTCGTTTCAGGTGCGGAATAACAAGAAACGGAGGTAGAAACAGCTGATTCTTTACTAAATATGCTGATTGTATTGAATTGACAATGTTTACAGCTCAATCCTCACACCGGCAGCACCTCGGTATGGAAAACAAGAACTTCACAACTACTATGGTTTCGCACAAAGGTCACCTATATATAGTGTTGGTGGTTTCGCTCCAAGGGACATGACATATAAGCGAAACCCCTACAATACCAAATAAGCGAAACCTCCTCTCTAAGACCATATGAGCGAAACCTCTACCTAAGACACAAACATACTCTCATTTTCTCGTAAAAAGTGCCCTAATCTATACAATACAATGAAAGACTCGATCCAAGACGAAGTCGACAGATGTAGTGCACCAACAGACTCCCCCTCAGATGTTGACGAGTCGACTATCGAGTCACGACAATGCCGTGTCTTCACTTCTTCAGTCTTGATCAATCTCTGGGCTTTTCTCTTTCTCTATCTTCATCAACAGACTCCCTTTTAACCATGTCTGCTTGAAAATCTTCAGACTCCCCCTCTCGATTTGCTGGCATTTCTTTGTTCTTCAGCAACATCTGCTTCAGGATCTTTGTCTGGCTTTCTTTGTCTTTAGAATCCGAAATCTGGCACAACTTATCCTGCATAAACTCTACCTCAAAGTAAGATTTACTTTTATCAATTTGAGTATAAACATATGCACCAACAACAACTCTCATATGCATTAACAATCACTATTCCTTAGAAATAACTATCTCTATGATGAACCATTTGTTGATTTAAAAAACACATTTGACGTTCAATATACACTCCCCCTCACAACAATGTCATCATGTTTAGCACTCGGAATTTTGACAATCAGCTTTCCAACATCAGTTGTCGAAAATCTTTTTTAATTTTCAAAAAATTTATGCTAAAACACACTCAAAATCTTTTTAGGATTTTTAAACGTAAAGAAATGCAATGCAGTAAAGAAATATTTACAGACAATATTTTTGCGAGTTTGTGTAAGAGGATCATATCAGTTTTTGACAAGTCACGAGTACCGTTGAGCTTAGTTACACATTAAAAATTAAACAATTCACTTAGATTGCCAATATACTGATCCACTTAAATTTTCACACAAATTTCAACTGATTCAGGATATGAGTTAGGTGATTTAAGAACTTAAACTCATTCATGTGTCCCACCTCTTGAATATACTCCCGTATCCAGATCCCAATATTCAGTCTTACAGGTGAATATACCACAGATGATATCTGTAAGGGGTTAAATTGCGATGGCCGTGAGAGCTCAGGTCGATACTTCCGTATACGCAGAGAGATGACGGCTTCGACTTTTGGTGTGTCCCCTTTAGAGGATCTTTTGATTACAACAGCAATGACTATCAATTTTATTGTTTCATCAATTTGCTGAGGGCTGCGCTATATTTCAAGCATGCGGAAAGTATTCTCCGGGGACTAGGACATTGCTTCCGCAAAATCAGAAGTCCCGGGATAATACCCCAGATATCACTGAGCATAAAGACCTAGTATCTCAGAAAGAGGGACATTTCAAACGAGATTTCAAGGGTTACCTATATATCCAAGTAGTGTTCCCCACGAAATAAGCAAGTTTGAATTTTAAGTTTATATCCCGAAAAAGTTTACTAAATGTGTAAAAATCTATCAGCATATCATCAGTGAGACCGTTTAAGACTATTTAAACATTACCTTTCTTTAGCATACTGTGACAGTCTACTGATGTACTATCATTTCCTCTATTTTGACACTAAAACTCATTTTTTGATTTTATCATGTTTTTGCCTTTTTCAAATTTTCAAATGTTTTTGGATTTTCTGAAATTTTCTACTCCCCCTAAAATGCAAACACAAATGCAAACACATTTCAAGGAAAATTTGAAAACAACTATACTCTTGACCCACTTGAAACATAAAATGAACTGTACAAAAACTTGACAACCGATATCGAATCGCTTCAAATCACCATCCACTTGGCATAAACAATCAGAACTCCCCCTTTCACAAAACTCTTTTCTCATTATGATTTCAAAACACTTAAGTTTGTTTTAACCAAAATGATTTTTCCGGAAAATAAGTTTTGTTGATTTTACCACTTGTAGGTTAGGGGTATGGTTCATCATTTTGTCCATTCAATCTCTTGTATCAGGATTACATCAAGTTCAAACTAATGACCTTGAGTAATCACTTTGTCAGAAACAACCTCTCACCACTTGTAAGAATATCCAAAACATATAACCGCATGTAGGAATATAACATCTACACAAACCATTTTACTAATCAAGATGCCGATTCCTGCTTCGCACTTACCAACCTGGAAGCTCCGGCAATTCACACTTATCCTGTAAAAATTTAATCATTTTAAGATTCATTCATAAACTTCAAATATCAAGAAAAATGCCGATTCCTGATCCACGATTACAAACTTGGGATCTCTGGCGTAGTCCTAAGACTTCAAGGGAAACAAACTTCCATCCAAGTCTTCTCAGACTTGATGGCTTTCAATTCTTGCGCAGTAGGGTTGTAAGTTGCCTTTTTAGTTGCATAAAAATCTTTAACCCCCTTAGCTTTCCCATTCAACATTTTCCCAAATATTTTCTTAACACTTCCATTGAATGTTTTCTCGACATCAAACTTAGTTTTCTCTGTGTAAAACTGATTCGAGATATCAACTTTACCAACTTTCTGTTTAACTTCTTCAAATTTCAGTGATGGAAACTCATCATCATTCACTGAAATTTTCACCTCAACCTGTGGCTCTTCTGGCTTTGTGGAACCAGATTCATCGCCGACTTTCTCATCAACTTTCTTAACAACCCACACTTGATTGTCATTCTCTTTCTTTTTATAAAAATTCTTTTTAGAACACTCACCAACCTCATAAGTTGAATTTTAAAAATTTTAAGTCTGTCAGTTGGTGGTTCAACATCAACAACCTTTTCTTTCAATTTCTGAGAAACTCCCTGTTTTGTTTTAGCAATTTTCTGACAGTTCCATGCAATGTGACCAGTTTCATTGCACTTGTAACAGGTACGAGTCTCTTTTTGATAAAACACTTCAGTTCCATTCTTTTTCTTTTCAGCAAGAAATTCTTGATTTGACTCTCTCCAGAATGGTTTCTTCTGTTCCTCTTCTGCACTTCCACCTGACACAAATTCTGTTTTTGTTTTAGAATTTTTCAAATTTTTATAATTTTCTAGTGGAATAAATCCAAGACCTTTCTTTTTGTAGCTACGATTTTGGTTTGATTTCTTTTGAAAACTAGAACCAGAAGTGTAAACCTTTTTCTTGTTTAAACGTTGTTGAACTCTTGAAGTGTACTTTTTAGGTTTTTCAGTAAGATTTAAATCTTTTATTTCAGAAATATTAATTTCTGTCATTTTGAAAACCTTTTTGATCTTGTCAAAATGAACACTTCTTATTGGAAACTCTTTGTCAGAGTATAATTTGTCCGAATCATTTAAAGTGTATGCAACTTCAAATGTTTCATCATCCAAATTTGCTTTCGATAACAAAAATTCTTTACTATAAAACCGTTTAACCGATGACTTTGGACTGTTGATTAACGAATTTGACCCTCCAAACTCAGACTTTGACTCAGACTCCTCCTCAGTATCCAACACCTGATCGACCACCTTTTTTATTAACTCAGACTCATGATCAGTATCGGACGAGGTAAACGTGACATCAATATTATCTGGTAAAACGTCAGTTGTGTCTTTTTTTAGCTTTATATTGACTGCTTTTTCAAGTTGCTCCTCGTTTGGTTTTCTAGGAGAATACCCTTCCCAAATTGGAGGCGGACACTTGTTATAGCTAACAGTCGGTTTCTTACCAGTATCTTTCTTTTTCTTCGGCTTCTCGTCTTGAAAAGCTTCCATACCTGCAACAGTTGGGTAAATACGATCAATGAGATAATCAGAACTAGAATAACTTTGTAATAAATGTCTAATTCTCTCATTCTCGATCTTTTCTGTCTCCAACTCTTGCTTCCATTTAGCACTCTCTTCGATGTAAAAGTTGATGGCTTTTTGCTTTGTCATCATAACAGCATTCATCATCGTTAGTGCTTGTTCTCTTTTTGAATTTTTCTTTTGGAGACCAGTTACTGTTTTGTTCAAGACATCATAAGATTCTTTCACATAATTGAGGTTGAACAGTAACTGCTCTTTCTTCTTCTCATATTCAGCAATGATGTCGTCTTTTGCAGCACATTCCTTGCAAGCTTCCAAACACTTTATGCAAGGCTTTACAACTTCAACAATCTTCTCAATCTCGATTGTCTTTATCACTTCAATCACTTTTTCTTCTTCTTACTTTTTCTTTTTCTATCATCTCCTCAACAACACCTTCAACATTCTCTTTCTGAACAACATCTTCAGATTTCATTTGTTGTTGTTCTTTAGCAGCTCGTTTTTCCTTCAGTTTCTCCATACGATCTGCAAAATAGAAATGAAAACTTTCAGGAGAAAGATGAGATTTTGCAACATTTATATGTTTCTCTTCCTCATCATCACTGCTACTATCAACTGGAGACTGATCAAACTGTATAGATTTTTCAGAATCAGCATCTGATACACCAGAATCTGACGGTGTTTGATCAAATACAACTTCCTTTTCTAAAATAACAACATTTTGTACACTCTCATCAGAACTTTGTAGACTTTCATCAGCACTTTCTGAACTTTCAACAGAAACAACAGACTCTTCATCCACACTCTTTACAGTCACTCCAATAGACTTCATCCATGTGGTAAACATGTCTGGTTCTCTGACAATCTTAGCAATGAAAGCTTTAAAATTCCCATTCTCATCTGCAAACATATTCCAGCTGAAGCCTTCAGGTAGCCTCTCATCATCTTGATCGACTATGCATGCTTTGCTATCAGGAGAGATATAATTGTTCCAGTCAAAATCCACCACACACGCTCTTTTTGAATCCTCGATTCTTCTACCATGAGCCGTCTGTGAGTCTTGTGATTGACCAACTTGCTGATAAATGGCTTTCCGGTAGTAATCATCTTTTCCAAATGGATTCTGAGCGCCACTAGCTTCTCTGTTCTTGCACTCCCGCTTGAAATGGCCTTTCTCCCTGCAACGAAAACAAGTAACTTTAGATTTATCAAAACCTAAAGTAGATACATGAGCATCAAGAAAGTCATTTCTCCCGGTAATCGTTTTAAACTTTTCAGCACGTCTAAGAACACTCGCAAGACACCATTTGATATCCATCAGTTCCATCTCTTCTGCGTCTATTTGATCGTAATCCTCTTTGGTGAGCATGGGATTTCCGATCCGACCAGCCACTAGACCCTCATAAGATAACAATACGGAACCAAGTAGAGCCATGTGGTCTTTAGCAGTGTCTTCTGAAAAACTTTGACCTTCTGGAAGATTTAGAGCGATGTTGCATTGAATCACATAACCATTTCCTGTCTTTGTGTTTTGAGACTGAAAGCTTTCTGATGAACTCTTTGGATTGACACTCGGATATAATGAGAAACCACTACTGCTTTTGTTTGAACTTTGATCAATCTTTTCTGTAGAATCCCCAGCACTAAACGCAGTCTGAATTTTCGAACTTCTCTCAGCTTCTGGAACCGGAACACTACCTTTGTAATACATTTTTACATCCTGTTGACCACTTGGACTGTTCATCCTCGCGATCTTCTGCTGTTCCAAATCTTGACTCTCAATCTTTTCGATAAACTGACCAATTGTTAACCCATCATAAACCCCTGTGTTTTTCAGGATCATCAAATAAGTTCCCCACTCTTTTTGCGGTAATGCATCAGCTAATTTGTCTACCCACTCTTCAGGATCCTTTTTTATACTAAGCATTGACATAGATCGCACCAAGTGGCAATAACGTTCAATCAGCTTCTTCGTATCTTCTCCCGGTAAACTACTGAACAAATCAAACTCTTTCTTAAGCAATGCCTTCTTGCTCTTTATCATGTTCTCACTACCCTCAAATTTGACTTTAAGAGCATCCCAGATTGATTTAGCAGTTTTGTCATGCTGTAGCAATATGAATATGTCTTTTTTTATGGCTTGCTGAAGCAGACTAATCATCATCTTTTCAGCTCTATACATATCACGTTCTTGATCACTAAATTCAGATATTCTTTTGTCAACTTTCAAATCAGTCTGTGGCAAAACATATTTCTTCAAAATACACTCCCATGATCTTAGATGGTTAGCCTGAACCCAGTTCTCGAATCTATCTTTCCACCCATAGTATTCTTCGATACTCATCAATTTCGGGGGCTTTTGGGTGGTTCCCGTCTCATTTTCTAAACTCATAGCTTGAGCAATAGTGCCTGGACCAGACGGTGTTGCAAATGCGTTGTAGAACTCGGTATCCATGACTTTTCAACACGTATTTCAAAAACTGTGACTAATAAGCGAAATTTGAAGATTGTACACAAGAGCGAAATCTCAGAAGTCCACAAAAGCGAAATCAGATGTTGCACACAAGAGCGAAAACCCTAATGTCCGTTGGAGCGAAATTATCTGATGTACGTATAAGCGAAACTACTGATGTTCGTATAAGCGAAACTACTGAGTTCAAATGAGCGAAACCCTGATGTGCACTTGGAGCGAAAATACTGCTTAATATGACACAAAAGCGAAATCTTGATGACAAATAAGCGAAATCACAATATGTCCGAATGAGCGAAACCTAATCGGAGGTTAATTTGATCCATTTTTAGTCCGTATTTAGGTCTGAAACTTTCCAGGGTTTGTTAATGTCCAATTGTCTATGATTTGTGAAATTTTGAGCGAATTTCGACCGGTAAAACTTTCTGAAATAATGAAAGAAGGTGTAGAAGTAAGAAATCTCGATAAAATCCAGCTAATCTCTGCAGAACTCCTCCACCTGAGCTCTGATACCACTTGTAGGATCGTGATCTGACCCAAACGAGTCGTTCAGAGGTGTTCAACTTCGTTTCAAGTGCGAAATTACAAGAAACGGAGGTAGAAACAGCTGATTCTTTACTAAAGATGCTGATTGTATTGAATTGACAATGTTTACAGCTCAATCCTCACACCGGCAGCACCTCGGTATGGAAAACAAGAACTTCACAACTATCTGGTTTCGCTCAAATGAACCCCTATATATAGAGGTGATGGTTTCGCTCCAAGTGACATGTTCACATGAGCGAAACCTCATGTGTCCATAAAAGCGAAACCCAAGGTCCAAATAAGCGAAACCTCATGTCTATGTCCCTATGAGCGAAATCATGACCTAATACACAAACATACTCTCATTTTCTCGTAAAACATGCCCTAATCTATACAATTCAAAGTAAGACTCGATACAAGACAAAGTCGACAGATGGAGTGCACCAACACTAAAATACGTTCATTAACATTAGCTACGCCGCTCGGTAGTAAGTAGTGGTACCATAGGATTTGACAACTCCCATTCCTGAAATCCTAGGTTTGTTTGGATGTAAGGAATGACTGAATCCGAAAACATTTTTTGATAACCTTTGATTTGTTCCACGGTTATCCTACAGTCTCAAGGCTTGAATGTATACGTTTAACATTACCACCTAAGTGTTTGTATCAGTATAGCATGGATTTTTACAAAACATATATTTGGTTTAAACTGTGTTTTATATCAATTACATTGTTTTGTACATTCTTCTTATAGGGTTGAGTAAATACTTTTATTCACTATACATTACATTTGTTTACACAATAGCATTTCAACATTTGTTTGAACATTACATTTTGGTGGTTTGTTTGGGTAAGTGATTTACATAACGAGGCGACGTGTAATATGATAAAAGCATGGTGGATACGCCGCTGGTACTTCCTATATATAAGTGCTTTTAGGATATTACATATCGTAGCATTATTTAAACCATTTCAATATTAGAAATATTACATTTTTCATAAATAACACATCTTCACAAGACATTGTTTTACAAAACAGTTTATTTTATACAACTCATTTTAATTGGGTATTTATTTAACCATACACCTTTCTTTTATATCATCTGACTTCTTATTAAATTTTCGTATGATTTATAAAAGAAAACACTTAACAAGATTCATGACTAACTTTTATTAAACACTTCTTTAAACTTAAGTCATGAATCCTATTTTAACAAAACCTATGTATCTCATAGGCATTTTTATGCTGACGTACCTATTTTTACATGTGTTTTCAGGAGCTGTTGCATAGGATGATCGAGATACACTTAGGCGGGCCTGTGCCTTAGTGACATAAAATGAAGCTAGAACTAGTTTAATTATGTTAAGTACTCTTGTTTTTCTTTGTTTAATACAATGTATCCCCTCTTTGTCTATAAATAAAACAAAACTTTAATTACCATGGTTGTGAAACAATGATTCTGTTACAACACTCCCCGACGTTTCCACCGCGGTTTCGTTGTTTTACGCGGTCGGGGTGTGACATCTGCCACGGTTTGTTGATTTAACGCGGTCGGGGTGTGACAGTACCCTTAGATATCCAAGCAAGGATTTAAAGTGGTACTTTGAGTATTTATCCAGAGTCGTAACTTGTACTTTGTTTCTTAGAAGAAACGAGTACTTAGGATTTTGTGGAGATCGCGAGCGATCTCAAAAATGGAAGAACTACGAGAGTAGTTTGTCTTGCAAGGAACACGGTTCCTTCGTGTCGGCATCGTAGGGGTATGTCATACAAGTAACCATATTTGACTTTGTAAATAAAAA
Source organism: Helianthus tuberosus (assembly GCA_030545235.1). Lineage (NCBI taxonomy): Eukaryota > Viridiplantae > Streptophyta > Magnoliopsida > Asterales > Asteraceae > Helianthus > Helianthus tuberosus. The sequence continues at coordinate 111,236,649 of CM060411.1, read as the reverse complement.
TGGAAATGACCAATTTTATTTATAGAACAACCAAAGTGTTTCAAGATACACAGAAAACACAAAAGTTTAAGTGTTTATTCAGACATTAGCACAAGCCTTGATATTGCCAGTGTTAATCTTGTGCCCATTCGTTGAGTCGTCATTGCCAGCCAAGTCAATTGAAGTGGTTAGGATAACCACAATTAAAGCAGGTTCCATGTGGGTAGTTAGGACAAACATGTATCGCATTAGGAGTTGCAATAAATTGAGAAGGAACAACAAAACCACGGCAGAAACGTCGGGGAGTGGAGTAACAGAATCATTGTTTCACAACACATGGATTGAAGTTTCGTTTTATTGAATTTAGTTTATTACATTGTCTTGATATTTAAAAACCAAACACAAACATATTGTCTTTCATTGTTATTAAGTCACTAAGGCCTCGTCCATTCCTATGTGAGCATGCATCATAATCATCATCAACATCATCAAACAACAGCACCTGAAACATATGTGAAAATAAAGTCAGCATAAACATGCCGGCGAGCACATAGGTTTTGTGAGTGTGTCAAATTCATGGCTTGTATAAGTATTGCAATACCTCGTACGACTACTAGAGTCGATAATTGAAAACCTTGTTTTGAAAAGTGTTTTGTATTGCAATATGATTAACCAACTTAAAACAAGTTGGTTATAGTTTGTAAAACCTCGTTGCTATGAATCTTGACTAAAACATTTGTTTTTGTAAACCAAATTTTAAATCGTTCTTGTAATAAAACTCGTATGGTTTATATCATTTAGTAAACATCGTTGCGTGTCATCGTTTGAAAACATTCGTCCAAAATCGTTCAATTCGTACGTGTTATCAAAACCAATTGTTCAAATCGTTCATGTTGTAAACTATCGTTCAATCGTTCATATCGATTAAATCGTTCAAATCGTTCGTGATTTAATTGTGAAAACTAACTTTTGGTCGTCTCGTTGAACACATTCAAACCTGTGTGACTCGTCCATCGTTCAATCGTATTAACAAACCACCAAAAGGTTAGTTAACATTCATCAGGTTTTGTCGTTACCCACATTACCCCATAACCATGGCGATAGTCCGATAAGGGGATTTGTCAGATCATATGGTACCATAACATACTACTGGTCGGCTTTGTCACACCCCGAAATATCAGAGCTGGCGTGACTGGACCGGTATCTTCATTGCACAGTGGAAGCAAATAAGCTAAGACTTCTAGAAAATGAACGCCGCTAAGTACTCGAATTCCCATGGGTTCTCCTATTCCAACCGATCCATAGTTTCTGAAAAGTAACCTGAGAAAGAAACATGCGAAAAATCAACATAAAGTTGAGCGAGTTCATAGTTTGTTTTGGAAAAGATTTAAAACAAATCTTTTTGATAACCGGTTTTAAAGTTGTCGTGTAAATACAGAAAAATCATTTTTCTTGGCCTGATATATAAACACTGTGAGCTCCAAATAAACTTGTAAACATTTGTAATCATTGTATGTACGTATGTATTGTAAATCCCGGTATGAAAGCAAAACACGGAAACATATCAATTAATGGTTTGCAAGGCCATTAACATGCGTGTAACGGCGTAGGAAGGCTCAAACCTAGCAGATTTTGTACCGGGCCTCCGGCTGTAAGACATAGTCACCTCATGGGCCAATCCCCGGTCCACATGGGTGTGGGCTCGCTACACCCAAATAGATCTATCACTCATGCCCCTCGGTCCTAACACGATGATTAATGGTCTTAGGAGTGCGCCTACCCATTCACATGATCTACTGTGAATTCCATAGCTAACCATACCAATTGTAATTGTTTGTAATCATTTTGTAACATGTACTTCACCCCCGAAGTTATAAAACAAAACAGTTAAAAGAAAAAGGGGGACATGAACTCACTGGGTTGTCTCGTTTTACATACGCAGACCAACCCAGTCCCATTATTATAACTAGGATTATCCCGTCCCTAATCATGAAAATCATTCACGTTTCGAAAATACGCATTTGTTTTGTAAACCGGCATATTTAGTATGAATCATTCGTAAACCATTTTAGTTCAATGAAAATCACAAATCATTTGTGTTAGTTAAAACGTATTGTAACATGGTTTAAAAATATATAGTTTTTGTTCCTTCAAAAACCTCGTATGTTCTTGCAAAACGTGCTTGTCTAAAAATATGCATTCTTTGTTCATCGAAAACTTTGTATGTTTCTACAAAACGTGCATGTCTTTCCACCCCGAAAACATTTATAAAAATGTAAAACCGTAAAAAGGTGAGGTTATGAATTCACCTGGATTTCCATGTGCAAAGCTAGCTAATTACGACTTCGTGATGTCGTTTCCAAGACGAGACTCGCTAGCGTGCATTGTCACACCCCGACCGCGTAAAACAACAAATCGTGGCGGAAACATCGGGGCGTGTTGCAACAGAATAAATTGTTTCATAACCATGGTGTTCAAAGTTGTATTTTATTTATTAACATAAGTGTTTCATTGTCTTAACCAGGAAATAAAGAGTTCAGAACATAATTAAACATAGTCTATCTTATTTTAAAGTCTCTAAGGCACAGGTTCGCCCTAGTATCATGATCAACATCCTATGGAAAAGCACCTGAAAACACATGTGAAAATAGGTACGTCAGCATAAAAATGCCTGTGAGATACATAGGTTTGTGAAAATAGGATTCATGACTTGTATTTGAGAAAATGTTTAGTCATGAACCTTGTAATTTGCTTTGTCTTGTAAATCAATTGAATAACAATAAGATCAGATGATATGTATAAGTAAATGTCAGGTTAAATAAATGACCATGTAAAAATGTGTTTGTATAAGATAAGTTGTTTGTAAATCAATGTCTTGTGAAAAATATGTTATTTATATAAAATGTTCTATGTCTCAATATTGAAATGATTCAAATAACGTTACGACATGTAATACCATACAAACACTTATATATAGGAAGTACCAGCGGCGTATCCACCATGCTTGTATCATATTACACACGCATCGTTACTCAACCACTTAATCAAACCAAACCAACCAATGTAGTGTCAAATGTAAATCATGTCAAAATGTCTATGTCCAATATCCATGTCAAATGTCTATGTCAAATATCCAGGTCAAATGTCTATGTCAAATATCCTGGTCAAATGTCTATGTCAAATATCCATGTCAAATGTCTATGTCAAATATGTCATGTATGGCAAGTGATATGTCTCAACTAAACCATATGCACAAAAACAAAGTATTGAAGTAAAACTTGGTTTAAATCAAAGCTATGTTTTGTGTAAATGCATGCAACTATTTAATATGAACATTTATGCGGTATTGTGAAAATGCATACATCCAAGCCTTGTGACTGTGGTGATAAACCCTTTAAACAAATTAAAGGTCTATCTGTCTTATATCATCGAATTCGGTCATTCCTTTCTGTCCCCTTTCCCTGGGATGTCCGGAACGGGAGTTGTCAATTCCTATGGTACCACTACCTACTAACGAACGGTGTAGCTAATGTTAATGAATGTATTGTCCCATGTAAACAAACCAAATGTCATACCAAAATGTAAACATGTGAAAACAATGCACTAAGTATGTAATCAAATGAACATACATAGCGTGAAATGTCATGTAAAACAATGTACTAAGTAATGCACACAATGGGCACACCTAGCATAAAATGTAATGTAAAACAATGTACTAAGTAATGCACACAATGGGCATACCTAGCATGAAATGTAATGTAAAACAATGTACTAAGTAATGCACACAATGGGCACACCTAGCATAAGATGTAATGAAATCATGTACTACAATGTACTAACGAACATAGCATGTCTATGATGTGAAAACAGGAAAGCATGAAAGTAACAAGTAGGCACATGTGTTCCACCCCAAAACAGTTTGGAAAACAGTAAAAGAGGGGTCTATGTACTCACTTGAGATTGCTCAGTTGTCTAAAGATAACCACCAAGTAATGTTATAGATCTCGGAATCAAACGGCACCTAATATAGGTAACTATGTTAATAACCGGACCTTAATCGGATGATTGGATAGAATGAGGTTTCGTAAACCAAACGAGTGTAGAGACTCGTGTCATTTGGTTTAACAAAGCCTACATACTAAATGAAACCTAACATAATTGATTATGACCCATTACGACCCGTTTAGGAAGCTTATGCTACTTTAACGTGTCGTGCGCGTGAAACGCGTTTGGACCGCCTAACTAGCCCTATGACAAGTGTTATATGCCTAAACATGTTACATAATCAGTTAAGTGACAAAGGTTTAGGTTACATATGCTTAATTACCAATTATACATGAAAAGGGTATTCTGGTAATTTACCTAAGGCATATAAACTACCTATCATACAACTACTTAAACGATGTGACCATAGGGTATAACCTCGGAAGGTTATTCCCTACACTATGGTCACCTAATGTATTTGGTCGGATCCTAATGATCGACCAAACTGGGTCGGGTTCGAAGGTATAAGCGATTGATCAGATCGCTTACCCTACGACCCTAGACAACGTGGTAATCAGTAGGCATAGTCCCAAGGGACTATGACCATCGTGATTACAATCACGTTGCGAAGTTCAAACGAACTTCGCATTGACCATAAGCTGGTCAACGCTGAAAGTCAAACAAAGTTTGACTTTCTGACTCGAAAAGCAGTAAAATAAGGAAAAGAACGAAAGAATACTTACGAAGGGTCCCCGAATGCTAAACTTGATTCGAAAATCTCAGGTATGAAACTAATGTTTCAACTTAGAGTTTCTCAATTCAAATTTCTAGTGATTATGAACAAAGGGGGGTGGGGTATTTATAGTTTTCGGGTAACCGTTGAGATCGTTTCTTGGAAAAGGGGAAAAGATCTAGTCCGTACACTTGTTGAAAGGTTTATGGAGCCACATATGCTCCTTAACTTTGTGACACATCAACTTAAAACATGTGGTTAAGGATTAATTGGTTGCAACTTGTAATTAGAAACATTGAATCTGCCAGAACACTCACTCGCGTAGCGCGACAGGTAGAGCCTTAGGGCTCGCGCTACGCGACTGCCTCCCCTGAATCAGAAAGTTTGAAAAATGGCAGCAATGGTCCCTGCACGTGTTTAAGCCCTTTTTCGATGCGTTTGAACCCCGTTAACCTCATTTTAAGACTCTAAAATGTAGTTAAAGTATAGGGAACTCAAAACATACTTAAAAATATGCTGGATGATGGTTCGTTTGGTCGTACGAACGCGATGTTCGCTTAATTATGACGGAATGCGCATAAGCGCGAAAAACGATCCAAATGACGCAACGAATGGATTTTTCTTAAGGCGAACACTAAAATATAATATAGTCATGCTTACATAAATTTTTGGATGTCCGGATGTATTCAGAACGTAAGTTATGCGCGAAAATGCAAACTTGTGCACTTTTTGACACTTTTAGTCCCTGAATGTCCCAAAAGTTTATTTTAGCACACCGAACCCCTCAAAGCCTATTTCTAAGCTATGTAAAGGATATTTAAGGTGTGTTTAACTTATGGTTATGTTCCGGAATGTTCGTTACAGTTCAAATTGGCATACTTTCGCAGTTTGTCATATTTAGTCCCTGTAAGCGAATTAACTTGTTTTTGCCATACCAAAGCCTTCAAAACTTATTTCTAAGTTATGTAAAGGTTATTTAAGATATGTTGAGTATATGTTGATGTTCCAGAGTATTTCTCGCATTAAACTGAGTACGGTTACGCACTAGTTTGCGTATAACTCTCCAGAAAGTGATGTAGAGTTTGGAATTGAACAAAAGTCAAAACATGAAAAATGTAAAACACAATCAAACAAACATTGGGATCAAATAACATTGTCTTATTGATAATAGAACTGTTCATAGTGATTACAAGCACAGTTGTTACATGCATTCTACAATATTCCTAACACGGAATATCTTATAAGTTTCTAAATAAACGCAGTAACTAAACTACGTGTCATCGAGCTCTACTGAACCGTTAACCGAACGATTCAACGGTAAGTTGTTAACTTAGATGAAACGAAGAAGTTATACTTGTTAGCTCGTTTAACGTCTTTAAGGATTAACAAGTCTTGAAAAGACTTAGTTTATCAGGAGATTTAAAATATATAAATATTCATATAAAATTATATAAATATATCGATATGTTCGCGTTAGTCTTTCCGAGAAGTCGTATGTGTATGTACAAAAGTTTATATGAAAATAACATATAACAAATTCGTATCATATATTGCGTCTTGTATATATTCGTCAAAGTATACGTAGATGACGTTTAGGCGTTTAAAATAAATATAAAAAGTTATATTTGTTTAATAAAAGAATCGTCGAGTTATTGTGTTTGAAAATAGATATATAACTATATTTATTTTTATAAAAGAATTCGTGTTGTACGATATTTGAAATAAATATATAAACTATATTTATTTTTATAAACGAATTCGTACTGCTTGATGTTCGAAATAAATATATAGATTATATTTATTTTTTTAAAAGAATCCAGATTGTTTGATGTATAGAAAAGAATGGGAGAATGGGAGATGGATTTCTTATTGATTGATTTCAATATCATATACAAATGCCATTATATATAGGCCCTTACATTAGTACAATAGTAACTAAAGAGATAGGAGTTATAGAGGTGGATAGTCACTACATAATGGATGCACTAAAGGGATAGGTGTCACACCCCCAAAATCCACCATGCGGAGTATCACCGCTTGGAGGCGTGACGTGACCAGGATCGAGCTACCAATCATATTGAACATCGTAATTAAGTAAATAAGACCAACCACAATACGATTGGTGACCAAAGCTAGTTAACCATGTTTAGTTTAAACAGCGGAAGCATAAAAGTAAATCCAAAAGCATAAGTCCATAATTTATAAGTTAAAGTTCAAAACGCAAGTTTAATAAGTTCATAAGGATTTAAATAGTAAGCACGGAACATAACAGTCCGTACACCACAACGACTCCTTCCTCGTGCAAGCTCCAAGTGTTTAGCGACCTGTAAGGCATGTAACAACGAGTCAACAACAAAGTTGAGTGAGTTCACGTTTGGTTGTTTAGTTTTAAGTTGTTTCTGAAAAACGTGGTTTGACTTTCGTTGGCTTAATTGCCGTGGGGGTTACCCCGTAGTTGAAAGTATGTTTAACCAGTTCCTTTTTCATTACCCAAACCATAATCATAACCAGTGGGGATTTTCCCCGTGTGAACTACTAGACGGTATGATATCGACTACTACGAACAATAGTTGTGCCCTACATCAGTGTCTATCATCACTGACAGTTTGTCATAGTCCATTAGTACACGCCCGTCCGAACGGCACGGTGTGAGGTTTGTTAAACTAATAGCGCTATTAACTAATGACCCGCTCGCCATTGGCCTCGGCGATTAAGTCGATATGAAGAGGGACTTATTGATAGAGTTTTGTCTAGCTAGTTTTAAGGTTGTTGTCCTGCACCAGGAGGACGAACGTACGTATTCTACACCAGGAGAATTCGTAGGATTAATACTGGCATCCTATCTATGGAGGATGGCCATACATATCCTACCCAAGGAGGATATGTAGATTTAGTTTTAAATTCTTTAACCCATTCCCAAACCACCGGGAATCCCATGCCTTAGAAAGTGTGTGAACTCACCTCGGTTTGCTCGGTTAGATTCTCAAATATAGCTAACAGTCAAGGTTGGTCAATCACGTCCTAATATGATTACCAGTTAGTCATTTATTGATTTACAAATAGAGCACAAAGTTCCTACACGTATCTATCACATAGCATGCATTACTTTAACTGTTTATGCCCATATATATACTTCCCATCCATTCCCCACTCATAAGCAAACATACGATAGTGCACGTAACACATATAACATGTTAGATCATTCACAGATAGCATACTCGACATTTAGACAAGCAAGTCACAACTTATGTCATTTCAGCATTAATATTCAAAACCGGCTGTTTTCGGACATTTTAATAAAATAGTTAACTTATTCCAAAAATTCCCAAATTTTTACAGAATGTCTTAAACGTTCCAAATTTTATTGTGTGAAAATATCGGGGTCCGGTTCATTACCAATATTTTACAAAAATTCATTTTCAGGGCTGAACTCAGATTTATATTTTTCTGACCACAGTCCACGGAACAATTTATTAAAAATTCATCGTAAGTCCGATTTACAAAATTCCAGTGGGGTAATTACAAATACATCAGTGGTCATCTACAATACGAGTTTCATGATCCAATTCTACACAAAACCCAAGTTATGACAGAAAACAAAACACCTATTTTCAGCAGAAAAATGCAGCTCTAGCTGCTGTTACGAAATGGCGCTTTAAAAATAGTAAACGGAGTCCAAAAATTACGATTCCGGTGCCATTAGAACCGTATTTCATAATAACACGTTTTAGACTCAAAATATCAGTTTTTTGTAGAGTTTATGACCTGTTTACAGCCAACTAAAGTTGGCTGTAAAGTTTGGACAGATTCTGTTTTCAGTCCTTGGCTTTCTAGTTTGTGTTCGATTGATTCCGCTAATCATGTTTATTGATCATAACAACAACAAACATCAATATTAACCAACATATCATCAGATAATCAACCAAGAATCATAACAACACAAGATCTACATGATTTACTCGCATAACTTCTCTTTATCCACACTTTAACACATTATGCTCAAGACTTGTTCATGAGCTTTAAAGTTTCTTAACTTTTTATCATTCTAACATCTATTAACCACATTTTGAAAACTTGGCATACAACTGCTCTTTTCGAAGAAGTTCCGGCATAAGTCGTAGATGCTGCTCGTGTTCCTCCTGACTCTTAGAATAGATCAGGATATCGTCAATGAACACAATAACGAACTTATCCAGGTAAGGCTTGCACACTCGGTTCATGAGATCCATGAAGACCGCTGATGCATTCATTGTCACACCCCGACCACGTAAAACAACAAAACATGGCGGAAACATCGGGGAGTGTTGTAACAGAATCATTGTTTCATAACACATGGAAATTGAAATATCGTTTTATTGAAAAAATGAATTACAATGTCTTGATAATCAAAGAAACATAACATAAATAACTAGTTTGCATCTTTTATTGTCACTAAGGCCCATGTCCGCCTAAGTGTATCTTGATCAATCCTATGCTTCATTTCCTGAAACACATGTGAAAATAGGTACGTCAGCATAAAAATGCCGGCGAGTACATAGGTTTTGTGAAAATAAGATTCATGACTTCTGTTTAAGAAAATGTTTAGTCATGAACCTTGTAATTTGCTTTGTCTTTGTAAATCATTTGAAAAACAATAAGTTCAGATGATACGTATAAATAAGAGAATAATGCATGGTTAAATGAATAACCATGTAAAATGAGTTTGTATAAGTTAAGTTGTTTGTAAAACAATGTATTGGGAAAAGTATGTTATTTGCATAAAATGTTATATGTCATAAACTGAAATGATTTCAATAACGCTACGATATGTAATACCATACAAACACTTATATATAGGAAGTACCAGCGGCGTATCCACCATGCTTGTATCATATTACACACGCATCGTTACTTAATCACTTACTCAAACCAAACCAACAATGTAAAATGTTCATGTCTAATGTAAATCATGTAATGTATAACCAATGTCAAAAGTGTTTATGTGTCAAATGTAAACCATGTAATATGTAACCAAAATGATATGTATGGCTAGTGAAAATGCATCAACTAAACCATAGATGAAATGCACAAAACAAAGCATTGAAGTAAAACTTGGTTTAAATCAAAGTTATGTTTTGTGGAAATGCATGATCAATGTAAATCATGTAATATGTAACCAAAATGATATGTATGGCTAGTGAAAATGCATCAACTAAACCATAGATGAAATGCACAAAAGAAAGCATTGAAGTAAAACTTGGTTTAAATCAAAGTTATGTTTTGTGGAAATGCATGATCAATGTAAATCATGTAATATGTAACCAAAATGATCTGTATGGCTAGTGAAATGCATCAACTAAACCATATGCACAAGAACATAGTATTGAAGTAAAACTTGGTTTAAATCAAAGCTATGTTTTGTGTAAATGCATGCTATACTGATACGAACATCTATGCGGTGTTGTGAAAATTGCATACATCCAAGCCTTGAGACTGCGGCGATAAACCCTTAAACCACTTAAAGGTTTATCTAAATTATGTATATCGAATTCGGTCATTCCTTTCATCCCCTTTCCCTGGGATGTCCGGAACGGGAGTTGTCAATTCCTATGGTACCACTACCTACTAACGAACGGCGTAGCTAATGTTAATGAATGTATTGTTCCATTGTAAACAACCCAAATGTCATAACAAAATGTAAGCATGTGATGAAAATGATGTACTAAGTATGCACGCAATGGACATACATAGCATAAAATGTAATGTAAAACGGTGAAATCATGTACTATAACTGTACTAATAAACATAGCAAGTATATGATGTGAAAACAGGAAAGAATGAAAGTAACAAGTAGGCACATGTGTTCCACCCCAAAACAGTTTGGAAAACAGTAAAAGAGGGGTCTATGTACTCACTTGAGATTACTCAGAAGTCCTAAGATAACCACCAAGCAAAGCTAGAGATCACGGATATCAAATGGCACCTAATATAGGTAACTACATTAATAAACCGGACCTAAATCGGAAGATCTGATAGAATGAGGGTTCGTAAACCAAACGAGTATAGAGACTCGTGTCATATGGTTTAACAAAGCCTACATACTAAATGAAACCTTAATCTAGTGCTTACGACCCATTACGACCCGTTTAGGTAGCTTATGCTACTTTAACGCGTCGTTCGCGTGAAACGCGTTCGGACCGCCTAACTAGCCCTATGACAAGTGTTATATGCCTAAACATGTTACATAATCAGTTATGTGTCAAAAGTTTAGGTTACATATGCTTAATTACCAATTATACATGAAAAGGGTATTCTGGTAATTTACCTAAGGCATATAAACTACCTATCATACAACTACTCAAACGTTGTGACCATAGGGTATAACCTCGGAAGGTTATTCCCTACCTACTATGGTCACCTAATGTATTTGGTCGGATCCTAATGATCGACCAAATGGGTCGGGTTCGAAGGTATAAGCGATTTATCAGATCGCTTACCCTACGACCCTAGACAACGTGGTAATCAGTAGGCATAGTCCCAAGGGACTATAACCAACGTGATTACAATCACGTTGCGAAGTTCAAACGAACTTCGCATTGACCATAAGCTGGTCAACGCTGAAAGTCAAACAAAGTTTGACTTTCTGACTCTAAAAGCAATAAAATAAAGAAAAGAACGAAAGAATACTTACGAAGGGTCCCCGAATGCTAATCCCAATCCAAGTAGCTCAGGTATGAAACAATGGTTTCAACTTAGAGCTCCTCAAATCAGAATTCTAGTGAGTTTAGCAATGGGGGTGGATGGGTATATATAGTTTTCGGTCCACCGTTAAGATCGTTTCATGGAAACCGTGCTTTAATCGCATCCGTACAAGTGTCGGAACCTTATGGTAGCTAAGAATGATCCTTATCATCTGACTAGACAATTGAGAATGTGTGGGTGTGAATCAAACAGCTGCAACCTGCTGTTAAAAACACTGAATCTGGTCTGAACTAGGCTAGCGCACCGTTACATTAAGAGTGTAGAGGTGCGCTAGGCCTTAGTTTGGCAGATTTACACTTTTGGTCCCTGTCATGCATTCAGCCCATTTTCGACACGTTTAAGGCCCGTTAACCCCATTTCAAAGCTCTAAAATGAAGTTAAAGTATAGGGAACTTAAAATATGCTCAAAAATATCTCGGATGTCGGTTCGTTTAGCCGTACGGTTGCGATGTTCGGTTAATTACGATGGAATGCGCATAAGCGCGAAAAACGATCCAAATGACGCGACGAATGGATTTTTGGAAAGCCAAACACTAAAGCATAATATAGTCATGCTTACATAAATTTTTGGATGTCCGGATGTATTCAGAACGTAAGTTATGCGCGAAAATGCAAACTTGTGCACTTTTTGACACTTTTAGTCCCTGAATGACCCAAAAGTTTATTTTAGCATACCGAACCCCTCAAAGCCTATTTCTAAGCTATGTAAAGGATATTTATGGTGTGTTTAACTTATGGTCATGTTCCAGAATGTCTGTTACAGTTCAAATTGGCATACTTTCGCAGTTTGTCAACTTTAGTCCCTGTAAGCGATTTAACTTGATTTTGCCATACCAAAGCCTTCAAAACTTATTTCTAAGTTATGTAAAGGTTATTTAAGGTATGTTAAACCTATGTCACTATTCCGGAGTGTTTGTTGCATTAAAATGGTTATATTTACGCATCAGTGCGCGTATAACCTTCTAGAAAGCGATTTAGAGTTTGAAATTGAACAAGAATTGATATGTGCAAATGATACACATATTTTTACAAATCCCAAGTATGAAATATAATATTTCATTGGTTCGGTATTTGTTTGATGGCCGTGGAGGCACAGGTGTTACAGTCTCCCCTACTTTAGGAAATTTCGTCCCGAAATTTATTTAGAGGAAACTTGTGAGAGCTTGAAAACATGAAATTGAAAAGATCGAACAATATTGATTAGGGTTCTGAACTTCTAGTAACCTTTAATAACATCATGATTGCAATGTAAGAGGGATACTTATATACAAGTATATGAAGCGTCATTGGTGCGTCCACCGTTCCTCCATTACATCGTTCTCATTTCGTTATTGTTGTCACTATCGATTCTTACACATAATAAATCTTACTGGGTTTCTGTGCACTAAATTTCATAATTATGTACGCGTCCATAATCAGACAATTCCTTGCACAGTTTACACAGTCTATTTTATAATATGTTGGGGAAAACCAAATGAACAATCCTGTGATGAGTGTGATTAGACCATCATAGAGTCCTTTTAATTAAATCAATAAATGATCTAAATAGACTATCAAGGAGTCTGTTCAGCTACATCACTAGATGTCGTTCCTTCACCAAATTGTAAATCAATCTTTTTTACTAGACCACTAAGAGGGTCTCTTATGAATCATGGAGTGGTACTATATAATCCAAGGGTCTTAACTATTACATAGAAGCCCAATAAGGATTTAAGGTAGCACCTTTTTGAATATCCATACTACGAACCCATCATATGAAGATATGAAAGATTCTATGAGAATTGGGATAACGAATATCCAGAGTATACAAAAACACAAAATGCATAAAAGAAAACATAAGATGAATAAACACATAGTCACATAACCACAAAATTGTTTGTTAATTTGTCTTGTAAATTGCGTACATGCATTTAAAGCACACTAGGAATCCATTCCGTGGATTTCATTTGGTACTTTAAACGTTATCAAGAATCCAACTATAAAGATAGAAAGATTCAAAAAGAAAATTCGATTTCGATTATTAGGAACCGAAGTGTTCGAATTAAGGTACATAAGGAATCCAATTAAGGACTCTGATTTTGGATGATAATCATCCACAAGGATCTAAATGTGAAGATAAAAAGATCCCATGTGGATTTTTGAAGTTTGAAGATGTTTTGAAATCTTGCACTGGATGTGCTTAAGTCAAAACATGAAGTAAAAATGCTTATGAAGTTGTGATGCTAGATATGTCAAGGCGACATATGAAGCAGAATTTGAAGGTTAAGTCAATGTACGAGGAAAATATTTTTGAAAACTGTGCATGGGGTTCTTTTAAGAAAAAATGTGTTTAACGTTTTTGAAACCTTATATATAATACTTTCGAAATCATAAAGTATGTGTATTAGGTAGATATATTTACAAAATGTTTTAAAATCATGCGAGATAAATTTTGAAATTATGTATAAGGTTTTTTTTTTTTTTTTTTTTTTGAAAGACATGAATGATGCTTTTCGAAATCATGCACTTGATAAGAAAATGTACTGTGTTAATATTGCCTTCAGACTATATGAAATATTTTGAAATTAGGAAGGTTGGTTTTGATAACATGGCCAATGTTTTTGAAATAACATAGACATTGCATTTAGAAAAATTGTTTTCAAACTATATGAAATGTTTTGAGATTATGAAGATTGTTTTTGAAATAATTGTACTGTGTATGTTGAAAAAATCAAAACGTAATGGGTATGTGATTTGGAAATACCCTTAGTTATTTAACCAAGGATTCAAAGGCACAGATGTGTAAAAAGCACGATTACTCATAATTTCACTTTATTTCATGTACTTCGTTTCTTAGAATGAAACGAGTACTTAAAATTTTTGGGGAAATCATGAGCGATCATTTGAAAGGGAGAATCACAAGAGTGGTTTGTAAGAAACATAGTTCCTTAGTGTAGGTATTATAGGAAAAGTCATACACACTTGTAACTACACTCGCATATCAGAATTGTGAACAACAATTTATTTATAAACAAAACAAATTGTTTCACATTACAAGAAATAGAAGAAACAAAAGCATAAGACAGCAACATCTGCTACTCAGCCAACTGCTCATCCGTGGGTCAAATTTGCATTAGCAAGCTTTGGGCAATCTCTTTGGAAATGGCCCATCTCGCTACAGTTGTAGCAAGACCCTCGTGAGAAACGAGCTTGAGCAGGAGTGTCGCCAGCTTGATTTGGTACAGCTGCAGTTGGGCAAACCCTTGCTGTATGACCTATAAGTCCACAAATCTGACATTTGCGGCACCTCACACTAGGGTGATGATGAAGGTTACATTAGTTGCACAAGGGTGCAGTTCCATTGTATGGCTGCTTCCTAGCAGGGGGTTGAGCTGGTTGGTTGGGGAAGGCTTGACCATTGTAAGCGATCATGGCGGAGTTCTGAGAAGCCTTTCGCTTCCTTGACTTCTTAGGGGATCGTTCATCCATGGTCTTTGATTCCTCAGTTGGTTTCTTGGCTGATGGTGCTGGCTTGACTTCTGCTTCCTTTGGTGACTCTTGAGTGGCTTCATTGTTGAGACGAGACATGGCAATACCTAAATCCACAGTCCTCTGAATCACTTCGCCAATTTGCTGGACAAATTTGGCTATTCGCTCGGGCATTTGACCAGTGCTGAGAGGAATAGACATTCTAGAAGAAAATGAAAGACATAGGAAGAAACAAGTGAAAGGTTTATTGGATAAACAATACCGAATGGTAACGAATGAAAATTGTGATTATTTGTTTGTTACCTAAGGCAAACAAATGAGATGGTGACAAATCAAAGTAAATGGGTCAAAAATAATGTATCGCGAAGACATGCTCGCCTATAAGTGAACACTCATCCCAAGAATTCCCAGGTAAGCACAACTGGTCTCGTGTCTGATGAGATGTATACAAAGTGCTTGCCTAGACAGAAAACCCAGAATACAGGCATTCACCCTTCTAGTTTGCACGTGTTCACATTATTTAAAACCCAAAACCTTGACGAGATTTTGAAAATTCAAAGGGGTTCAAAACCTTATAACTGAGGGTTCAAAACCTAGTAATTAATCATCCTAGAACAGATGATTAGTTTTCAAAGCGGTTTTGAAATTTATGTTCTTGTTGTGGTTGTCGCCTAAGGATAGGTGACAGTATTGTTTTATGACTAAACACAAGTAAACTTGCGTTAGGGTCCTAGAAAGGTTATAGACTAGGTCAAAGTATTACTAATAACCTAATTCCCTATAACCATGAGCTCTGATACCAACTTTTCTGTCACACCCCGACCACGTAAAACAACAAAACATGACGGAAACATCAGGGAGTGTTGTAACAGAATCATTGTTTCATAACACATGGAAATTGAAATATCGTTTTATTGAATAAATGAATTACAATGTCTTGATAATCAAAGAAACATAACATAAATAACTAGTCTGCATCTTTTATTGTCACTAAGGCCCATGTCCGCCTAAGTGTATCTTGATCAATCCTATGCTTCATTTCCTGAAACACATGTGAAAATAGGTACGTCAGCATAAAAATGCCGGCGAGTACATACGTTTTGTGAAAATAAGATTCATGACTTCTGTTTAAGAAAATGTTTAGTCATGAACCTTGTAATTTGCTTTGTCTTTGTAAATCATTTGAAAAACAATAAGTTCAGATGATACGTATAAATAAGAGAATAATGCATGGTTAAATGAATAACCATGTAAAATGAGTTTGTATAAGTTAAGTTGTTTGTAAAACAATGTATTGGGAAAAGTATGTTATTTGTATAAAATGTTATATGTCATAAACTGAAATGATTTAAATAACGCTACGATATGTAATACCATACAAACACTTATATATAGGAAGTACCAGCGGCGTATCCACCATGCTTGTATCATATTACACACGCATCGTTACTTAATCACTTACTCAAACCAAACCAACAATGTAAAATGTTCATGTCTAATGTAAATCATGTAATGTATAACCAATGTCAAAAGTGTTTATGTGTCAAATGTAAACCATGTAATATGTAACCAAAATGATATGTATGGCTAGTGAAAATGCATCAACTAAACCATAGATGAAATGCACAAAACAAAGCATTGAAGTAAAACTTGGTTTAAATCAAAGTTATGTTTTGTGGAAATGCATGATCAATGTAAATCATGTAATATGTAACCAAAATGATATGTATGGCTAGTGAAAATGCATCAACTAAACCATAGATGAAATGCACAAAACAAAGCATTGAAGTAAAACTTGGTTTAAATCAAAGTTATGTTTTGTGGAAATGCATGATCAATGTAAATCATGTAATATGTAACCAAAATGATCTGTATGGCTAGCGAAATGCATCAACTAAACCATATGCACAAGAACATAGTATTGAAGTAAAACTTGGTTTAAATCAAAGCTATGTTTTGTGTAAATGCATGCTATACTGATACGAACATCTATGCGGTGTTGTGAAAAATGCATGCATCCAAGCCTTGAGACTGCGGCGATAAACCCTTAAACCACTTAAAGGTTTATCTAAATTATGTATATCGAATTCGGTCATTCCTTTCATCCCCTTTCCCTGGGATGTCCGGAACGGGAGTTGTCAATTCCTATGGTACCACTACCTACTAACGAACGGCGTAGCTAATGTTAATGAATGTATTGTTCCATTGTAAACAACCCAAATGTCATAACAAAATGTAAGCATGTGATGAAAACGATGTACTAAGTATGCACGCAATGGACATACATAGCATAAAATGTAAATGTAAAACAATGTACTAAGTATGCACGCAATGGACATACATAGCATAAAATGTAATGTAAAACGGTGAAATCATGTACTATAACTGTACTAATAAACATAGCAAGTATATGATGTGAAAACAGGAAAGCATGAAAGTAACAAGTAGGCACATGTGTTCCACCCCAAAACAGTTTGGAAAACAGTAAAAGAGGGGTCTATGTACTCACTTGAGATTGCTCAGAAGTCCTAAGATAACCACCAAGCAAAGCTAGAGATCACGGATATCAAACGGCACCTAATATAGGTAACTACATTAATAAACCGGACCTAAATCGGAAGATCTGATAGAATGAGGGTTCGTAAACCAAACGAGTATAGAGACTCGTGTCATATGGTTTAACAAAGCCTACATACTAAATGAAACCTTAATCTAGTGCTTACGACCCATTACGACCCGTTTAGGTAGCTTATGCTACTTTAACGCGTCGTTCGCGTGAAACGCGTTCGGACCGCCTAACTAGCCCTATGACAAGTGTTATATGCCTAAACATGTTACATAATCAGTTATGTGTCAAAAGTTTAGGTTACATATGCTTAATTACCAATTATACATGAAAAGGGTATTCTGGTAATTTACCTAAGGCATATAAACTACCTATCATACAACTACTCAGACGCTGTGACCATAGGGTATAACCTCGGAAGGTTATTCCCTACCTACTATGGTCACCTAATGTATTTGGTCGGATCCTAATGATCGACCAAATGGGTCGGGTTCGAAGGTATAAGCGATTTATCAGATCGCTTACCCTACGACCCTAGACAACGTGGTAATCAGTAGGCATAGTCCCAAGGGAGTATAACCAACGTGATTACAATCACGTTGCGAAGTTCAAACGAACTTCGCATTGACCATAAGCTGGTCAACGCTGAAAGTCAAACAAAGTTTGACTTTCTGACTCTAAAAGCAATAAAATAAAGAAAAGAACGAAAGAATACTTACGAAGGGTCCCCGAATGCTAATCCCAATCCAAGTAGCTCAGGTATGAAACAATGGTTTCAACTTAGAGCTCCTCAAATCAGAATTCTAGTGAGTTTAGCAATGGGGGTGGATGGGTATATATAGTTTTCGGTCCACCGTTAAGATCGTTTCATGGAAACCGTGCTTTAATCGCATCCGTACAAGTGTCGGAACCTTATGGTAGCTAAGAATGATCCTTATCATCTGACTAGACAATTGAGAATGTGTGGGTGTGAATCAAACAGCTGCAACCTACTGTTAAAAACACTGAATCTGGTCTGAACTAGGCTAGCGCACCGTTACATTAAGAGTGTAGAGGTGCGCTAGGCCTTAGTTTGGCAGATTTACACTTTTGGTCCCTGTCATGCATTCAGCCCATTTTCGACACGTTTAAGGCCCGTTAACCCCATTTCAAAGCACTAAAATGAAGTTAAAGTATAGGGAACTTAAAATGTGCTCAAAAATATCTCGGATGTCGGTTCGTTTAACCGTACGGTTGCGATGTTCGGTTAATTACGACGGAATGCGCATAAGCGCGAAAAACGATCCAAATGACGCGACGAATGGATTTTTGGCAAGCCAAACACTAAAGCATAATATAGTCATGCTTACATAAATTTTTGGATGTCCGGATGTATTCAGAACGTAAGTTATGCGCGAAAATGCAAACTTGTGCACTTTTTGACACTTTTAGTCCCTGAATGACCCAAAAGTTTATTTTAGCATACCGAACCCCTCAAAGCCTATTTCTAAGCTATGTAAAGGATATTTATGGTGTGTTTAACTTATGGTCATGTTTCGGAATGTCTGTTACAGTTCAAATTGGCATACTTTCGCAGTTTGTCAACTTTAGTCCCTGTAAGCGATTTAACTTGATTTTGCCATACCAAAGCCTTCAAAACTTATTTCTAAGTTATGTAAAGGTTATTTAAGGTATGTTAAGCCTATGTCACTATTCCGGAGTGTTTGTTGCATTAAACTGGTTATATTTACGCATCAGTGCGCGTATAACCTTCCAGAAAGCGATTTAGAGTTTGAAATTGAACAAGAATTGATATGTGCAAATGATACACATATTTTTACAAATCCCAAGTATGAAATATAATATTTCATTGGTTCGGTATTTGTTTGATGGCCGTGGAGGCACAGGTGTTACATTCATCAGCCCGAATGGCATAACCAGAAACTCGTAATGGCCGTAGCGAGTTCTGAATGCTGTTTTGGAGACGTCCTTATCTCGGACCCTCAGTTGATGGTATCCCAATCTCAAATAAATCTTGGAGTAATAGCTCGACCCTTGCAACTGGTCGAACAAGTCGTCAATGCGTGGAAGAGGATAACGATTCTTCACAGTCACCTTGTTGAGTTCGCGGTAGTCAATACACATTCTGAAAGTACCATCTTTCTTTTTCACAAACAAGACTGGAGCTCCCCAGGGCGAAGAGCTAGGACGTATGAAACCCTTTTCCAAGAGTTCTTGTAGTTGTGTGGATAGTTCTTCAAGTTCTGATGGAGCAAGTCGATAAGGTGCATGAGCTATTGGTGCTGCTCCAAGAGCTAGCTCGATTTGAAACTCGACTTGTCGATGAGGCGGAAGACCAGGTAATTCCTCAGGGAATACCTCGGGAAAATCACGCACAATAGGAATGTCTTCAATTCTCTTTGCTTCTGTTGATGTGTCAGTAACGAGCGCTAGAATGGCAGTGTGGCCCTTTCGCAAACACTTCTGGGCCTTAAGAAAAGAGATGATTCCTTCGACAGTGCCACTCTTGTCGCCACGAATCACGAGAGGTTCTTCACCAGAACAAGGAATGCGGACGATTTTCTCCTTGCAAACAATCTCCGCTTGATGATGAGATAGCCAATCCATCCCAATAACGACGTCGAAACTACCCAGTGTGATAGGAATAAGATCGATAGAGAAAGTCTGACCAGCTAAGACGAGGTTACAACCTTTAACTATGTGCATGGCCTCAAGGCTTTTACCGTTAGCTAGTTCTACCGTGTGTTTGGTGTTCAGAAGTGTTAGAGTGCGCTTAAGCATTTGGCTAACTTTTAAGGACACATAACTAGTATCGGCACCCGAATCGAATAAAACAGTAACAAAGAAGTCATCCAGAAGAAACTTACCCATCACAACGTTGGGATCGTTCCTTGCTTCTCCCTGACCAATCACGAACACCTGACCTTGGGCGCCATTGCCATTATTGTTACCTCCATTGTTGCCTCCGTTGTTGTTTCCATTGTGGTTCCCGTTTCTTTGGTTGTTGTTCTGGTTTTGGTTCAGTTGGGGACAGTTCCTCTTAAAATGGCCTTCAGCGCCACACTGAAAGCATCCTTTATTTCCCTGCTGATGCTGCTGCTGGTGGTTCTGTGGGGCTTGTTGTTGTTGTTGGTGATTCTGATTTGCTGGTCGGGCGCTCCTGCAATCCTTTGCTTCATGACCAAACTTGTTACACCTCAGGCAACGACCTTTGTTGCACTGCCCGCTGTGATGTTTGTTGCACCGGTTGCACTTGGGGTGGTTCCCTCGGTATCCACCCTGTCCTTGGTTACCAGAAGATTGCTGACCAGGACTCTGGTAGTCATCAGTCTTTCGCTGCTGAGACTGAACTGAAGTAGAACCCTTTTCGGAGTTCCCATCCCATTTTCGCTTGTTGTCGGTAGGTTCATCAGAAGTAGCTGTGGCATTGATACGTTTGGGTAGCCTGTTTTGCTCCACCGCCTGGTCGGTGAGATGATGAGCCAACTTGATAATTTGCTGAATGGTACTCAGGTTGGCTGAAGTTACGTGACTCTGAATCTCGGGTACAAGGCCCTTGAGGTACATCTCAATGCGTTTGATGGGAGGGTCCACCATAGTTGGACACAGGATGGCCAACTCGTTTGACCTCTAAGTATACGCCTCAATCTCAGACCCCGTCATCTTCAGATTGTAAAATTCCACTTCTAGCTTGTGGATGTCATCCCGACTACAGTACTCCTCCTTGATCAGCTCTTTGAAACCATTCCAGGGGGTGGCATTAGCAACTGCCAGTCCTAGTAGTTGAACCTGCGCCTTCCACCAGGTTAACACAGCTCCTTCAAGTGTTCCGGTAGCATATTTCACCCTACAGTCTTCGGGGCATTCGCACATCTCGAAAACTGACTCAAGCTTTTCAAACCAGTGAAGAAGGCCCACTGCTCCTTCGGTGCCACTGAAAGTGGTAGGTCGGCAGTCCATGAACGTCTTGAATGTGCACGCAGGAGTTTGAGCATGTTGACCTGTTGCGCGAGAATAAAAGACAAGGTTAAGCACGAGGGTTGGTTTGCGAAGGTAGGATCTAAACGTCCTAAGGTGAGTTGGTATAGCAGGTTATACCTCCTACTGGGTTAGCTGCGAGTGCCTCAGTGACTCGTTCGTTGATCAAAGCCGTCAACTGGGCTTGAGTGAGGTTGATAAGTCCTTCGCGTCCGCTCATGATCTTCATAACGAAGCAACGTAAGTGAGAAAAGTGTCGCGAAAGTGCGTAAGTGTGGGACGACATTAGAGAGTAAGCACACAAGGTTCAAATAGCAATCATCACATTATCTAATGCACAGTGAGAACTATCTAACCGACAATATAACATAAATCATACCACTTATGGTGTCGAGTCTTGCACGTGGAGCGAAGCGTCGTTGTGGATTGTTGAGCATTGTACTGGTTATAGTCTGGTTTTATCAAAAAGCTTTTCCCCTTTTTAAAACCAAGTTCACTATAACCAATGGCTCTGATACCAATCTGTCACACCCCGAAAATCCACCATGCGGAGTATCACCACTTGGAGGCGTGACGTGACCAGGATCGAGCCACCAATCATATTGAACATCGTAATTAAGTAAATAAGACCAACCACAATATGATTGGTGACCAAAGCTAGTTAACCATGTTTAGTTTAAACAGCGGAAGCATAAAAGTAAATCCAAAAGCATAAGTCCATAGTTTATAAGTTAAAGTTCAAAACGCAAGTTTAATAAGTTCATAAGGATTTAAATAGTAAGCACGGAACATAACAGTCCGTACACCACAACGACTCCTTCCTCGTGCAAGCTCCAAGTGTTTAGCGACCTGTAAGGCATGTAACAACGAGTCAACAACAAAGTTGAGTGAGTTCACGTTTGGTTGTTTAGTTTTAAGTTGTTTCTGAAAAATGTGGTTTGACTTTCGTTGGCTTAATTGTCGTGGGGGTTACCCCGTTGTTGAAAGTATGTTTAACCGGTTCCTTTTTCATTACCCAAACCATAATCATAACCAGTGGGGATTTTCCCCGTGTGAACTACTAGACAGTATGATATCGACTACTACGAACAATAGTTGTGCCCTACATCAGTGTCTATCATCACTGACAGTTTGCCATAGTCCATTAGTACACGCCCGTCCGAACGGCACGGTGTGATGTTTGTTAAACCTAATAGCGCTATTAACTAATGACCCGCTCGCCATTGGCCTCGGCGATTAAGTCGATATGAAGAGGGACTTATTGATAGAGTTTTGTCTAGCTAGTTTTAAGGTTGTTGTCCTGCACCAGGAGGACGAATGTACGTATTCTGCACCAGGAGAATTCGTAGGATTAATAATGGCATCCTATCTATGGAGGATGGTCGTACATATCCTACCCAAGGAGGATATGTAGATTTAGTTTTAAATTCTTTAACCCATTCCCAAACCACCGGGAATCCCATGCCTTAGAAAGTGTGTGAACTCACCTCGGTTTGCTCGGTTAGATTCTCAAATATAGCTAAGAGTCAAGGTTGGTCAATCACGTTCTAATATGATTACCAGTTAGTCATTTAGTGATTTACAAATAGAGCACAAAGTTCCTACACGTATCTATCACATAGCATGCATT
The DNA here is from genome assembly GCA_030545235.1 of Helianthus tuberosus. Classification (NCBI taxonomy): domain Eukaryota; kingdom Viridiplantae; phylum Streptophyta; class Magnoliopsida; order Asterales; family Asteraceae; genus Helianthus; species Helianthus tuberosus. The sequence continues at coordinate 111,213,570 of CM060411.1, read as the reverse complement.
ACTTTAATTGTTTATGCCCATATATACACTTCCCATCCATTCCCCACTCATAAGCAAACATACGATAGTGCACGTAACACATATAACATGTTAGATCATTCACAGATAGCATACTCGACATTTAGACGCGCAAGTCACAACTTATGTCATTTCAGCATTAATATTCAAAACCGGCTGTTTTCGAACATTTTAATAAAATAGTTAACTTTTTCCAAAAATTCCCAAATTTTTACAGAATGTCTTAAACGTTCCAAATTTTATTGTGTGAAAATATTGGGGTCCGGTTCATTACCAATATTTTATAAAAATTCATTTTCCGGGCTGAACTCAGATTTATATTTTTCTGACCACAGTCCACGGAACAATTTATTAAAAATTCATCGTAAGTCCGATTTACAAAATTCTAGTGGGGTAATTACAAATACATCGGTGGTCATCTACAATACAAGTTTCATGATCCAATTCTACACAGAACCCAAGTTATGACAGAAAACAAAACACCTATTTTCAGCAGAAAAATGCAGCTCTAGCTGCTGTTACGAAATGGCGCTTTAAAAATAGTAAACGGAGTCCAAAAATTACGATTCCGGTGCCATTAGAATAGTATTTCATAATAACACGTTTTAGACTCAAAATATCAGTTTTTCGTAGAGTTTATGACCTGTTTACAGCCAACTGAAGTTGGCTGTAAAGTTTGGACAGATTCTGTTTTCAGTCCTTGGCTTTCTAGTTTGTGTTCGATTGATTCCGCTAATCATGTTTAGTGATCACAACAACATCAAACATCAATATTAACCAACAAATCATCAGATAATCAACCAAGAATCATAACAACACAAGATCTACATGATTTACACGCATAACTTCTCTTTATCCACACTTTAACACATTATGTTCAAGACTTGTTCATGAGCTTTAAAGTTTCTTAACTTTTTATCATTCTAACATCTATTAACCACTAAAATAAAGAACAAGATGGTGATTGGAAGCACTTACTACTAGCACAAGGCTAGGGAAGAAACAAGACGTAAAAGTGGTGGATAAAAGAAAACAAGAGTGGTCCTTGAGCTTCCGAGAGCACCGAGCTTCGTTAATCACCTTCGTGTATCTTGAGATGGCCTTGGATTGAATGAATGAGGATCGAAAATGGTTGTGTGTATGGGTGAAGTTTCATCCGAGAGCAAGGGGGCCAAGAAGAAGGAGTTAAAGTGTGGGAGATGGTGAATGATCTTGTTGCACTTATATTCTCTAATCTTTTTGTCTATTGGATCCTATACTCCCTCAAGTACATACATATATCTAATTAAATCTCATCAAAACCAAGTAAATATTATGGAAGGATTTAGTGTGATCTTATGAAGATCATGGTGGGGCCACACTCTTGGCCGATTACTTACCATGGGGGGGGGGGTTAAATGTAGGTTGTTATGGTAAGTAGGTGATTTAGTGGGGTGTTAAGAGCAAGTCTTGTGTTGTATGTATAACTTGCATTGTGTAGTGTATTAAGGTGTTCGGGAACCAATACTAGCTCAGAAAAATGAAAACAATGTGTTTAACAATATTTTCGTGTTCCGGGTAGAGTCCGGTTGTTCGGTTAGGTACCGGTTCGTTAAAGTGCTTAATTAATCCGTAAGGTGTCCCACATATATATTTTTGTAACGTTTTTAATTTTCAACACTCAGGAAAATATAACGGACTATTTAGTGACCTTTCTGTACACTATTAGTATATTAACAAGTACATGTAAGTATAACACAGTAAATCAGAGAGCAGTTAGGTAATTCCACGCAGTCGTCAAGCACTTTAATTATCATTAATAGAATGTACGGAATACATGGGATTTTGAGGGTTGTCACAATAGGAGTTATAGATGTGGATAGTCACCACATAATTGATGCATTCATAACACCCCCCCTTGACTATCCACATGATATACTATTCTTTAATACGCTTGGTGATGCTGCCTCGTTAAAAAACCTTGCTAGAAAAACCCAGTGGTACAAAACCTCAGCTAAGGGAAAAAGAGTGCAGCGCTTATTGTCTCTCCCTAATTGTGACAACCCGTGATTTACGGCTCTTATTTACGTGATTAACAGGTGATTAACGCATTAATTAATAGTGTTTGAGACGCAAATTAACCTAATTAGGCCTTTGGAGTGCCTAGGAACGGCTAACCAGCTTCACAGGGCGCGTATTGTGATTTACGAGACATCTGCTGAATATCGAATGACAACGGACTGATACCGTACGAAATACTGACAACGCCGACAAATATTAAATTTTTACGATATATATTAGCTTCGTAATAAAATTTTTGTGACTACAGTCGGAACCAGATCGAAAAACGGATTAAAGACGACAACGATACAATTTTTCGCGATTATTACCGTGACCGACGAACGGGCGCGCAAACAACAACTACTGACCGTATTTTTGTGTATTTTAATTTTTGACGTTAAAACGGAGTTCAGGATTTGACAACGGGTCTCGAAGGAATTACGGGCCACTTACTCACGAGATGGGCTTGTGGGCCCTGGGCCCAAGCCTAAACCTACACATAATATACTAATCTTTACTACAAGATTTTAGCTTGTGAATCCTTCCAAAAATCCATTTGAGATCTAAATAAAATCTCAAGACTTGAGAATCCGCTCAAAATATTACCAAGATCTCATGAAGATCTCTATAAATACTCATGCCTATATTTTATCTATCTACACACACAAACAAGATATGCAGACATATCTTCTACACCCTCTTTCTCTCGGTTACAAATATCAGTCAACAACCCAACCCAGCCGACCACCCTCCACCCCTCTCGATCACACTCCAACACATATCTCTCGGTCACCTCCACTCCCTCTCCCTCTGATTTCTGTCCGGCGAACAACCACCAGGAACCGGCGGCTGCCGGTGGTCCTTTCAGGCGAAGACACCCCCCCCAGCTCCCTTTCTTCTTCGATTCACGATCGGAGCACCACCACCACTGTCCGGTGGTGGTGCGGTGGCTACAATCAGAGAGAGAGAGAGAGAGACTCGAGAGAAGAGAGAGAGACTCGGGAGGAGAGAGAGAGCCGGAGACGGAGCAGCGCCGCCGCCCACGACGGCGGCAGTAGCAGCGACGGCGGTTGCAGCGTAGCGGTGGTTGTGCCTCGATCCGACAAAATTTCCGATTGGTTACGGGTTCGGGATCGGTCAAGACAGTCATTGGGACTCGGTTCGGGTCAACAGTTTGGTTCGGTCAACAGGCGGCTCGGGTCAGATTTCAGTTTCGGGTTATTGGGTTTCGGTCAACAGGCGGCTCGGGTCAGAATGGTCACGAGAGCGGGTTTTGGTTCGGTTCGGGTCTGGTCAACTCGGTCAAGTTTGGTCAACAGTGAGTCGACTCGGTCAAACCTAGTTGACCCGGTCAACTCAGTTAGCATTTCGACACGAGGAGATGGTAAATATTTAGGACGTGTTTATTATTTACGTTATTTAGTTATAACTCATAACGTGAACGAGCTCGACCGATACCATTAACGACTATTTACATCTTATTTTGGCGTATTTGATTTAAAAGCTATCATATATTTTGCGTGAGTTGATGGAATATTGTTGAATTTTGATGATATAACGACAACATTGGTTGTCCGGGGCGTCCAAAAACAGAGGAAACTCTGCCCGTTTTTCGAGAAAATCCGTAAAGACGAAGCACTTTTATTATAAAACAAAACGTCGGAATTCGAATAATCTTTTAGTAAAACAAACGCAAAATGTCGACACTTTACAACATACGAAAAAGACAATTCTTTTATAAAAACAAGTATAGTTTATATACTTATGTCGAACATCCAAAGGCGGATATTTTTCATAAACAACTACGAGGTTTGGTTTAAACATCAGGAATACGGAAACTTTTATAGAATAAATATGATTATTCTACTTATTTCAAACACCTAAAACCCGAATTCTTTTATAAATAAATATAGTATATATGTTTATTTCGAATATCAAACGACACGACCAATGTGTTACTAAAATAAATATAGTTGTATATTTATTCCAAATGTCGTACAACGCGAATTCTTTCACAAAATAAATATGGTTTATATATTTATTTTCAAACATAACAACTCGACGATTCCTCTATAAAATAAATATAACTCTTCATATTTATTTTATACGCCTAAACGGCCTATACGTATATTTTTGCAAATATACACAAGACGTGATATATATAATACAAGTTATTATATATCATTTTTCATACGAATTTGTTATACGTTATTTTCATACAAACTTTTGTACATTCACGTACGATTTCTCGAGACAACTAACGCGATTATATCAATATATTTATATACTTTTATATAAATATTAATATATTTTAAACCTCTCGAGAACTAAGTCTTTTCGAGACTTCTTAAATATCGACGAATAAACGAACTACGCAAGCATAACTTCTTCGCTTCTTTCAAGTTAACTACTTACTGTCGAATCGTTCGGCTAACGATTCGGTAGAGCTCGGTGACACGTAGACTAGTTACCGCTTTTATTTAGAAACTTATTAGATATTCCGTGTTAGGAATATTGTAGAATGCACGCTAGCGAGTCTTACTTTGGAAACGACATCACGAAGTCGTAATTAGCTAGCTTTGCACAAGAATATTCAGGTGAGTTCATAACCCCACTTTTTACGTCTTTACATTTTTATAAATGTTTTCGGGGTGGAAAGACATGCACGTTTTGCAAAAACATACAAAGTTTTGAACAAACGCAAAACTCGTATTTCTAAATCATATTACGAAGGGATTTCGAGGGACACAAATGATTTACGAAAGGTTTATACTAAACATACCGGTTTTTACAACAACAAAGGCTTATTTTCGAAATGTGAATGATATTCGGCCAGGGTGACCAGGAATCTGGTCAGGGTGACCAGGAAATCTGGTCAGGGTGACCAGGGATTTATTTTATACATGGTATGGTTAGCGTAAGGAGGGTTACTGCATACAGATCATGTGAGTGGGTAGGTGGTACTTGAGGCCATTAATCCTCATTGTAGGACCGAGGGGCACAATGCGGTAGATCTATCTGGGTGTAGCGAGCCCAGCCCCCAGGACAAACAGTTAACGGACCTCGGGGTGACTATGTACCCGACGCACAAATCCGCTAGGTTTGAGTCTTCCTACTTGCACTTCACACATATCAATGGCCTTGCAAACCATTGGTGATCTCTTTATTTCCTTATTTGCTACATACCAGGGATTTTATACTAACGAAACAACTTGTTCATACAAATTAAAATACCGTGTTTTATACAAAATTCGAAGCACATGATTATGCGGGTAAGGAGTCAAAGCCAGGGTGGGCATTGACGGTTATATGAACATTACAAATACAAGGCTTTACAAATACATGGTTTTATGAACATAATGTGTTACAAACACAACGTTTCCATATAACTTGGCAAGAAAATGATTTATAAATTCATTTTCTCAATACTATTTCAAAAACCGGTTATTCCAAAGATTTATTTCAAATCTTTCACAATTCCAAAGATTTATTTCAAATCTTTCACAATACCAAAGATTTATTTCAAACCTTTCACAACTCAAAAGAGTTATCTCAAATCTTTTACGAACAAACTATGAACTCGCTCAACTTTATGTTGATTTTTCGCATGTTTCTTTCTCAGGTTACTTTTCAAACAATGGAACGGTTGGAATAGGAGGACCATCGAGGATTCGAGTACTTAGCAGGCGTTCAGCTTCTAGAAGTCTTTGCTTATTTGCTTCCGCTGTGCAATGACGATACCAGTCCAGTCACGCCAGCTCTGATAATTTCGGGGTGTGACAGATTGGTATCAGAGCTATAGGTTACAGCGAATTAGGTTTCTGTTGTGATACCTAGGCTCGAACCTCACTTTTTCTCTGGGACTTAGACTATTAAGACGTTGAATACATACATAACGCCTAGTACTCGAGTATGGTCTCCAACCGTTGCCGAAAAACAAACAGTCAAAATTTTGTTTTCAAACATACGCTATTGTGATGTTTTATACACGGTACACGAAACGATTACATACAGTACACAAAAATCTGAGAGTTTAGGAAACATGCATTTAAGACCTTCGGAACAGGGAGTCAGTCTGAGAGACTAGGAGATTCAGTCTGAGAGGCTGGGAAGGTAGTCTGAGAGACTAGGAGATTCAGTCTGAGAGGCTGGGAGGATAGTCTAGTGGGACTAGGAGATTCAGTCTGAGAGGCTGGGAGGATAGTCTAGTGGGACTAGGAAGTTCAGTCTGAGAGGCTGGGAGGATAGACTAGTGGGACTAGGGGAATTACTTGATTGCTTATTGGTGACTAACATGCTTATTTGATTATATGATTGATTATTTGCGCATGTGTGTGTTTATTAAAGGTCATCACGTAGGAACCACGAATATTAACTCGGGCACACATTATTATCCATATTGTCTGTGATATTTTAACTTCCCGAGCAGGCAGCCTACGCATAACAAAAACGAGTGCACAAGAATACATGCAACTCAAATTTTACGTCAACGGATGTCGGAGTACATCACATTCTACGCAAAACGAAACACTAGCGCACGAGAATACATGGGACTCAATTTCTACGTCAACGGATGTCGGGGTACATCACCTTCTACGCGGCACACAACGCTAGTGCACAGGTATACGTGAAACTTAAGCTATACATCAACGGAGGTTGAAATACGTCACATACGATTATCGAGGCGAGGCCTTTGAGAAGGAACGATGACGCAATTTAACGACGACGCTAGATTCCTGTCAGCAGGAGAACTAACGATCAGGAAACGACAACTTGTCACGCGATCCTGCAACGACACGAATCACGCCAGGGAGAAGACGATGGTCTCCGCATTTCTTCCCCCCCTACCTAACTAACGACGAATACGCTATGTTCGACATTCCATGGTAATGTCACCTAACAATTGGTCGTCACACAAAACCCCAGGTAAAGTCCTCAAATTTCTTTATTGAAATTTCGAATTTCACACTTACTGAGTAGGTCTTCGTATCTCTACTCCTCTTAATGGTCATTGTATCACGATCATTTCTTTTCAAGTTACGTACATGGTTTTTCGTTGTAACCATGCCTAAAGTTTTCTTGTCAATACATATATTTATTGTCGGATTGCGCTAAAACCAAGTTCAATTTTTTGAACTTGCTCATTACACTTATTCGATTCGAGACACCATATGATGTATTGGGAGCATCATATTCAAATCAATTTTTAACGAGCACTTCATTTGTTCTGAGTCGTGGTAAACTTGTTTGGTATTTGACTCCATTAATTTGTTTGTTGATTTCGACACCTTGTGGTGGTATTTTCACTTATTTGAAGCTTGCGCTAAACTCGTTTACGCATCTCATGCACGGATCTAAATATTTATTGATTGTTTTCCAATCCACTTCGATTTATTATATTAAAGCGGTCTTAATACAATAGTGTGTTAAGACAATGGTACACAAATTCATTTTATATTCTGGTGTACCTACTAACGGTTCTTTCGACATCAATCGAATATTTCGCAATATTCATTGCTCCTTCCTCTTTGATCGAAACAGTAATTCTTTGGTGTTCCATCTTCAATTGAAAATTCTTTGATGTTTGTTTGGAACAAACATTCATATTTACTTCATTACGCTTTCATTTGACTTCAAACACGGTGGATTTGTTTGATCACCGCTATTATTGAATCATTTGAATCATTACGACACCTTGTGGTGTCAGCACAAACTTGTAGTTGGGCTAATCATGATTGAGCGTTTCATGCAAAACACTGGTGATACTTGTTTGATCACCCCTATTATTGAATTGTTTCATTCATTGCGACACCTTGTGGCGTCGGTGTAACTTGCAGCTTGTGCTGATCACGGTCGAGCGTTTCATGCAAACTATTACATTTGAGATTGTTGATTCTAAGTTCATCCAGTGGATGTTATTGCTTTTAGAACTCATCTACACGTTGTAAATGTTCATATGGAATTCGATTGGTCGAAGTTCCTGTTCATTGTTGAATCCCTGTTAACTTAGTCACATTAGTGACTGTATCATTACGTCTCGTTTCCTTTTGACATCAACTACTGAGACACATTTTTTTTAAAACCGTTGGGATTCCTATTGTGAAGGAATGTCCTTGAATTCACATGATTCGAATAAGTCTTGTTTCGATTACGCGGTTATTCACTTTGTTATTATTCGGACTTACCTGCGAACAACACATTCCCGAGGAGATAACATAGTCTAAATTTCGAGGACGAAATTTCTGTAATAGGGGGAGAATGTGACAACCCGTGATTTACGGCTCTTATTTACGTGATTAACAGGTGATTAACGCATTAATTAATAGTGTTTGAGACGCAAATTAACCTAATTAGGCCTTTGGAGTGCCTAGGAACGGCTAACCAGCTTCACAGGGCGCGTATTGTGATTTACGAGACATCTGCTGAATATCGAATGACAACGGACTGATACCGTACGAAATACTGACAACGCCGACAAATATTAAATTTTTACGATATATATTAGCTTCGTAATAAAATTTTTGTGACTACAGTCGGAACCAGATCGAAAAACGGATTAAAGACGACAACGATACAATTTTTCGCGATTATTACCGTGACCGACGAACGGGCGCGCAAACAACAACTACTGACCGTATTTTTGTGTATTTTAATTTTTGACGTTAAAACGGAGTTCAGGATTTGACAACGGGTCTCGAAGGAATTACGGGCCACTTACTCACGAGATGGGCTTGTGGGCCCTGGGCCCAAGCCTAAACCTACACATAATATACTAATCTTTACTACAAGATTTTAGCTTGTGAATCCTTCCAAAAATCCATTTGAGATCTAAATAAAATCTCAAGACTTGAGAATCCGCTCAAAATATTACCAAGATCTCATGAAGATCTCTATAAATACTCATGCCTATATTTTATCTATCTACACACACAAACAAGATATGCAGACATATCTTCTACACCCTCTTTCTCTCGGTTACAAATATCAGTCAACAACCCAACCCAGCCGACCACCCTCCACCCCTCTCGATCACACTCCAACACATATCTCTCGGTCACCTCCACTCCCTCTCCCTCTGATTTCTGTCCGGCGAACAACCACCAGGAACCGGCGGCTGCCGGTGGTCCTTTCAGGCGAAGACACTCCCCCCAGCTCCCTTTCTTCTTCGATTCACGATCGGAGCACCACCACCACTGTCCGGTGGTGGTGCGGTGGCTACAATCAGAGAGAGAGAGAGAGAGAGACTCGAGAGAAGAGAGAGAGACTCGGGAGGAGAGAGAGAGCCGGAGACGGAGCAGCGCCGCCGCCCACGACGGCGGCAGTAGCAGCGACGGCGGTTGCAGCGTGGCGGTGGTTGTGCCTCGATCCGACAAAATTTCCGATTGGTTACGGGTTCGGGATCGGTCAAGACAGTCATTGGGACTCGGTTCGGGTCAACAGTTTGGTTCGGTCAACAGGCGGCTCGGGTCAGATTTCAGTTTCGGGTTATTGGGTTTCGGTCAACAGGCGGCTCGGGTCAGAATGGTCACGAGAGCGGGTTTTGGTTCGGTTCGGGTCTGGTCAACTCGGTCAAGTTTGGTCAACAGTGAGTCGACTCGGTCAAACCTAGTTGACCCGGTCAACTCAGTTAGCATTTCGACACGAGGAGATGGTAAATATTTAGGACGTGTTTATTATTTACGTTATTTAGTTATAACTCATAACGTGAACGAGCTCGACCGATACCATTAACGACTATTTACATCTTATTTTGGCGTATTTGATTTAAAAGCTATCATATATTTTGCGTGAGTTGATGGAATATTGTTGAATTTTGATGATATAACGACAACATTGGTTGTCCGGGGCGTCCAAAAACAGAGGAAACTCTGCCCGTTTTTCGAGAAAATCCGTAAAGACGAAGCACTTTTATTATAAAACAAAACGTCGGAATTCGAATAATCTTTTAGTAAAACAAACGCAAAATGTCGACACTTTACAACATACGAAAAAGACAATTCTTTTATAAAAACAAGTATAGTTTATATACTTATGTCGAACATCCAAAGGCGGATATTTTTCATAAACAACTACGAGGTTTGGTTTAAACATCAGGAATACGGAAACTTTTATAGAATAAATATGATTATTCTACTTATTTCAAACACCTAAAACCCGAATTCTTTTATAAATAAATATAGTATATATGTTTATTTCGAATATCAAACGACACGACCAATGTGTTACTAAAATAAATATAGTTATATATTTATTCCAAATGTCGTACAACGCGAATTCTTTCACAAAATAAATATGGTTTATATATTTATTTTCAAACATAACAACTCGACGATTCCTCTATAAAATAAATATAACTCTTCATATTTATTTTATACGCCTAAACGGCCTATACGTATATTTTTGCAAATATACACAAGACGTGATATATATAATACAAGTTATTATATATCATTTTTCATACGAATTTGTTATACGTTATTTTCATACAAACTTTTGTACATTCACGTATGATTTCTCGAGACAACTAACGCGATTATATCAATATATTTATATACTTTTATATAAATATTCATATATTTTAAACCTCTCGAGAACTAAGTCTTTTCGAGACTTCTTAAATATCGACGAATAAACGAACTACGCAAGCATAACTTCTTCACTTCTTTCAAGTTAACTACTTACTGTCGAATCGTTCGGCTAACGATTCGGTAGAGCTCGGTGACACGTAGACTAGTTACCGCTTTTATTTAGAAACTTATTAGATATTCCGTGTTAGGAATATTGTAGAATGCACGCTAGCGAGTCTTACTTTGGAAACGACATCACGAAGTCGTAATTAGCTAGCTTTGCACAAGAATATTCAGGTGAGTTCATAACCCCACTTTTTACCCGCTTTACATTTTTATAAATGTTTTCGGGGTGGAAAGACATGCACGTTTTGCAAAAACATACAAAGTTTTGAACAAACGCAAAACTCGTATTTCTAAATCATATTACGAAGGGATTTCGAGGGACACAAATGATTTACGAAAGGTTTATACTAAACATACCGGTTTTTACAAAAACAAATGCTTATTTTCGAAATGTGAATGATATTCGGCCAGGGTGACCAGGAATCTGGTCAGGGTGACCAGGAAATCTGGTCAGGGTGACCAGGGATTTATTTTATACATGGTATGGTTAGCGTAAGGAGGGTTACTGCATACAGATCATGTGAGTGGGTAGGTGGTATTTGAGGCCATTAATCCTCATTGTAGGACCGAGGGGCACAATGCGGTAGATCTATCTGGGTGTAGTGAGCCCAGCCCCTAGGACAAACAGTTAACGGACCTCGGGGTGACTATGTACCCGACGCACAAATCCGCTAGGTTTGAGTCTTCCTACTTGCACTTCACACATATCAATGGCCTTGCAAACCATTGGTGATCTCTTTATTTCCTTATTTGCTACATACCAGGGATTTTATACTAACGAAACAACTTGTTCATACAAATTAAAATACCATGTTTTATACAAAATTCAAAGCACATGATTATGCGGGTAAGGAGTCAAAGCCAGGGTGGGCATTGACGGTTATATGAACATTACAAATACAAGGCTTTACAAATACATGGTTTTATGAACATAATGTGTTACAAACACAACGTTTCCATATAACTTGGCAAGAAAATGATTTATAAATTCATTTTCTCAATACTATTTCAAAAACCGGTTATTCCAAAGATTTATTTCAAATCTTTCACAATTCCAAAGATTTATTTCAAATCTTTCACAATACCAAAGATTTATTTCAAACCTTTCACAACTCAAAAGATTTATCTCAAATCTTTTACGAACAAACTATGAACTCGCTCAACTTTATGTTGATTTTTCGCATGTTTCTTTCTCAGGTTACTTTTCAAACAATGGAACGGTTGGAATAGGAGGACCATCGAGGATTCGAGTACTTAGCAGGCGTTCAGCTTCTAGAAGTCTTTGCTTATTTGCTTCCGCTGTGCAATGACGATACCAGTCCAGTCACGCCAGCTCTGATTATTTCGGGGTGTGACAGATTGGTATCAGAGCTATAGGTTACAGCGAATTAGGTTTCTGTTGTGATACCTAGGCTCTAACCTCACTTTTTCTATGGGACTTAGACTATTAAGACGTTGAATACATACATAACGCCTAGTACTCGAGTATGGTCTCCAACCGTTGCCGAAAAACAAACAGTCAAAATTTTGTTTTCAAACATACGCTATTGTGATGTTTTATACACGGTACACGAAACGATTACATACAGTACACAAAAATCTGAGAGTTTAGGAAACATGCATTTAAGACCTTCGGAACAGGGAGTCAGTCTGAGAGACTAGGAGATTCAGTCTGAGAGGCTGGGAAGGTAGTCTGAGAGACTAGGAGATTCAGTCTGAGAGGCTGGGAGGATAGTCTAGTGGGACTAGGAGATTCAGTCTGAGAGGTTGGGAGGATAGTCTAGTGGGACTAGGAAGTTCAGTCTGAGAGGCTGGGAGGATAGACTAGTGGGACTAGGGGAATTACTTGATTGCTTATTGGTGACTAACATGCTTATTTGATTATATGATTGATTATTTGCGCATGTGTGTGTTTATTAAAGGTCATCACGTAGGAACCGCGAATATTAACTCGGGCACACATTATTATCCATATTGTCTGTGATATTTTAACTTCCCGAGCAGGCAGCCTACGCATAACAAAAACGAGTGCACAAGAATACATGCAACTCAAATTTTACGTCAACGGATGTCGGAGTACATCACATTCTACGCAAAACGAAACACTAGCGCACGAGAATACATGGGACTCAATTTCTACGTCAACGGATGTCGGGGTACATCACCTTCTACGCGGCACACAACGCTAGTGCACAGGTATACGTGAAACTTAAGCTATACATCAACGGAGGTTGAAATACGTCACATACGATTATCGAGGCGAGGCCTTTGAGAAGGAACGATGACGCAATTTAACGACGACGCTAGATTCCTGTCAGCAGGAGAACTAACGATCAGGAAACGACAACTTGTCACGCGATCCTGCAACGACACGAATCACGCCAGGGAGAAGACGATGGTCTCCGCATTTCTTCCCCCCCTACCTAACTAACGACGAATACGCTATGTTCGACATTCCATGGTAATGTCACCTAACAATTGGTCGTCACACAAAACCCCAGGTAAAGTCCTCAAATTTCTTTATTGAAATTTCGAATTTCACACTTACTGAGTAGGTCTTCGTATCTCTACTCCTCTTAATGGTCATTGTATCACGATCATTTCTTTTCAAGTTACGTACATGTTTTTTCGTTGTAACCATGCCTAAAGTTTTCTTGTCAATACATATATTTATTGTCGGATTGCGCTAAAGCCAAGTTCAATTGTTTGAACTTGCTCATTACACTTATTCTATTCGAGACACCATATGATGTATTGGGAGCATCATATTCAAATCAATTTTTAACGAGCACTTCATTTGTTCCGAGTCGTGGTAAACTTGTTTGGTATTTGACTCCATTAATTTGTTTGTTGATTTCGACACCTTGTGGTGGTATTTTCACTTATTTGAAGCTTGCGCTAAACTCGTTTACGCATCTCATGCACGGATCTAAATATTTATTGATTGTTTTCCAATCCACTTCGATTTATTATATTAAAGCGGTCTTAATACAATAGTGTGTTAAGACAATGGTACACAAATTCATTTTATATTCTGGTGTACCTACTAACGGTTCTTTCGACATCAATCGAATATTTCGCAATATTCATTGCTCCTTCCTCTTCGATCGAAACAGTAATTCTTTGGTGTTCCATCTTCAATTGAAAATTCTTTGATGTTTGTTTGGAACAAACATTCATATTTACTTCATTACGCTTTCATTTGACTTCAAACACGGTGGATTTGTTTGATCACCGCTATTATTGAATCATTTGAATCATTACGACACCTTGTGGTGTCAGCACAAAATTGTAGCTTGGGCTAATCATGATTGAGCGTTTCATGCAAAACACAGGTGATACTTGTTTGATCACCCCTATTATTGAATTGTTTCATTCATTGCGACACCTTGTGGCGTCGGTGTAACTTGCAGCTTGTGCTGATCACGGTCGAGCGTTTCATGCAAACTATTACATTTGAGATTGTTGATTCTAAGTTCATCCAGTGGATGTTATTGCTTTTAGAACTCATCTACACGTTGTAAACGTTCATATGGAATTCGATTGGTCAAAGTTCCTGTTCATTGTTGAATCCCTGTTAACTTAGTCACATTAGTGACTGTATCATTACGTCTCGTTTCCTTTTGACATCAACTACTGAGACACATTTTTTTTAAAACCGTTGGGATTCCTATTGTGAAGGAATGTCCTTGAATTCACATGATTCGAATAAGTCTTTTTTCGATTACGCGGTTATTCACTTTGTTATTATTCGGACTTACCTGCGAACAACACATTCCCGAGGAGATAACATAGTCTAAATTTCGAGGACGAAATTTCTCTAATAGGGGGAGAATGTGACAACCCGTGATTTACGGCTCTTATTTACGTGATTAACAGGTGATTAACGCATTAATTAATAGTGTTTGAGACGCAAATTAACCTAATTAGGCCTTTGGAGTGCCTAGGAACGGCTAACCAGCTTCACAGGGCGCGTATTGTGATTTACGAGACATCTGCTGAATATCGAATGACAACGGACTGATACCGTACGAAATACTGACAACGCCGACAAATATTAAATTTTTACGATATATATTAGCTTCGTAATAAAATTTTTGTGACTACAGTCGGAACCAGATCGAAAAACGGATTAAAGACGACAACGATACAATTTTTCGCGATTATTACCGTGACCGACGAACGGGCGCGCAAACAACAACTACTGACCGTATTTTTATGTATTTTAATTTTTGACGTTAAAACGGAGTTCAGGATTTGACAACGGGTCTCGAAGGAATTACGGGCCACTTACTCACGAGATGGGCTTGTGGGCCCTGGGCCCAAGCCTAAACCTACACATAATATACTAATCTTTACTACAAGATTTTAGCTTGTGAATCCTTCCAAAAATCCATTTGAGATCTAAATAAAATCTCAAGACTTGAGAATCCGCTCAAAATATTACCAAGATCTCATGAATATCTCTATAAATACTCATGCCTATATTTTATCTATCTACACACACAAACAAGATATGCAGACATATCTTCTACACCCTCTTTCTCTCGGTTACAAATATCAGTCAACAACCCAACCCAGCCGACCACCCTCCACCCCTCTCGATCATACTCCAACACATATCTCTCGGTCACCTCCACTCCCTCTCCCTCTGATTTATGTCCGGCGAACAACCACCAGGAACCGGCGGCTGCCGGTGGTCCTTTCAAGCGAAGACACCCCCTGCTCCCTTTCTTCTTCGATTCACGATCGGAGCACCACCACCACTGTCCGGTGGTGGTGCGGTGGCTACAATCAGAGAGAGAGAGAGAGAGAGAGAGAGAAGAGAGAGAAGAGAGAGAGACTCGGGAGGAGAGAGAGAGCCGGAGACGGAGCAGCGCCGCCGCCCACGACGGCGGCAGTAGCAGCGACGGCGGTTGCAGCGTGGCGGTGGTTGTGCCTCGATCCGACAAAATTTCCGATTGGTTACGGGTTCGGGATCGGTCAAGACAGTCATTGGGACTCGGTTCGGGTCAACAGTTTGGTTCGGTCAACAGGCGGCTCGGGTCAGATTTCAGTTTCGGGTTATTGGGTTTCGGTCAACAGGCGGCTCGGGTCAGAATGGTCACGAGAGCGGGTTTTGGTTCGGTTCGGGTCTGGTCAACTCGGTCAAGTTTGGTCAACAGTGAGTCGACTTGGTCAAACCTAGTTGACCCGGTCAACTCAGTTAGCATTTCGACACGAGGAGATGGTAAATATTTAGGACATGTTTATTATTTACGATATTTAGTTATAACTCATAACGTGAACGAGCTGGACCGATACCATTAATTACTATTTACATCTTATTTTGGCGTATTTGATTTAAAAGCTATCATATATTTTGCGTGAGTTGATGGAATATTGTTGAATTTTGATGATATAACGACAACATTGGTTGTCCGGGGCGTCCAAAAACAGAGGAAACTCTGCCCGTTTTTCGAGAAAATCCGTAAAGACGAAGCACTTTTATCATAAAACAAAACGTCGGAATTCGAATAATCTTTTAGTAAAACAAACGCAAAATGTCGACACTTTACAACATACGAAAAAGACAATTCTTTTATAAAAACAAGTATAGTTTATATACTTATGTCGAACATCCAAAGGCGGATATTTTTCATAAACAACTACGAGGTTTGGTTTAAACATCAGGAATACGGAAACTTTTATAGAATAAATATGATTATTCTACTTATTTCAAACACCTAAAACCCGAATTCTTTTATAAATAAATATAGTATATATGTTTATTTCGAATATCAAACGACACGACCATTGTGTTACTAAAATAAATATAGTTATATATTTATTCCAAATGTCGTACAACGCGAATTCTTTCACAAAATAAATATGGTTTATATATTTATTTTCAAACATAACAACTCGACGATTCCTCTATAAAATAAATATAACTCTTCATATTTATTTTATACGCCTAAACGGCCTATACGTATATTTTTGCAAATATACACAAGACGTGATATATATAATACAAGTTATTATATATCATTTTTCATACGAATTTGTTATACGTTATTTTCATACAAACTTTTGTACATTCACGTACGGTTTCTCGAGACAACTAACGCGATTATATCAATATATTTATATACTTTTATATAAATATTCATATATTTTAAACCTCTCGAGAACTAAGTCTTTTCGAGACTTCTTAAATATCGACAAATAAACGAACTACGCAAGCATAACTTCTTCGCTTCTTTCAAGTTAACTACTTACTGTCGAATCGTTCGGCTAACGATTCGGTAGAGCTCGGTGACACGTAGACTAGTTACCGCTTTTATTTAGAAACTTATTAGATATTCCGTGTTAGGAATATTGTAGAATGCACGCTAGCGAGTCTTACTTTGGAAACGACATCACGAAGTCGTAATTAGCTAGCTTTGCACAAGAATATTCAGGTGAGTTCATAACCCCACTTTTTACGGCTTTACATTTTTATAAATGTTTTCGGGGTGGAAAGACATGCACGTTTTGCAAAAACATACAAAGTTTTGAACAAACGCAAGACTCGTATTTCTAAATCATATTACGAAGGGATTTCGAGGGACACAAATGATTTACGAAAGGTTTATACTAAACATACCGGTTTTTACAAAAACAAATGCTTATTTTCGAAATGTGAATGATATTCGGCCAGGGTGACCAGGAATCTGGTCAGGGTGACCAGGAATCTGGTCAGGGTGACCAGGAAATCTGGTCAGGGTGACCAGGGATTTATTTTATACATGGTATGGTTAGCGTAAGGAGGGTTACTGCATACAGATCATGTGAGTGGGTAGGTGGTACTTGAGGCCATTAATCCTCATTGTAGGACCGAGGGGCACAATGCGGAAGATCTATCTGGGTGTAGCGAGCCCAGCCCCCAGGACAAACAGTTAACGGACCTCGGGGTGACTATGTACCCGACGCACAAATCCGCTAGGTTTGAGTCTTCCTACTTGCACTTCACACATATCAATGGCCTTGCAAACCATTGGTGATCTCTTTATTTCCTTATTTGCTACATACCAGGGACTTTATACTAACGAAACAACTTGTTCATACAAATTAAAATACCATGTTTTATACAAAATTCAAAGCACATGATTATGCGGGTAAGGAGTCAAAGCCAGGGTGGGCATTGACGGTTATATGAACATTACAAATACAAGGCTTTACAAATACATGGTTTTATGAACATAATGTGTTACAAACACAACGTTTCCATATAACTTGGCAAGAAAATGATTTATAAATTCATTTTCTCAATACTATTTCAAAAACTGGTTATTCCAAAGATTTATTTCAAATCTTTCACAATTCCAAAGATTTATTTCAAATCTTTCACAATACCAAAGATTTATTTCAAACCTTTCACAACTCAAAAGATTTATCTCAAATCTTTTACGAACAAACTATGAACTCGCTCAACTTTATGTTGATTTTTCGCATGTTTCTTTCTCAGGTTACTTTTCAAACAATGGAACGGTTGGAATAGGAGGACCATCGAGGATTTGAGTACTTAGCAGGCGTTCAGCTTCTAGAAGTCTTTGCTTATTTGCTTCCGCTGTGCAATGACGATACCAGTCCAGTCACGCCAGCTCTGATAATTTCGGGGTGCGACACTAATACTTCTGGATCAGGTATGTTGCCTCATTAAAAACCTTACTAAGAAAACCCAATGGGACAAAACTTAGTCAAGGGAAAAAGAGTGCAACTTGAATAATTCTCCCCCTCATTTTAACATGTATCCTTTGTCACACCCCCAAAATCCACTATGCGGAGTATCACCGCTTGGAGGCGTGACATGTAATAACCATAAATTTAAAAACATTATTTTAGAAATAAAAGAATTATAATAATTTATAATAAACTAAACATTTATCTTATGATCCATCCTTCTATATATCAACCAAAACTATTATTATTATTTATAAATTATCCAATAGGAAATCCTAATTAAGACACCCAAGTAATTCTGTACAAACCCTAGAATTTTCAGAATCAGGATTAGGGCCCCTAAAACTCAGGGGGGGGGTATTCCCTACTTGACGATTATCTTAATAACTTGCGGACGAAGTTGAAATTTAAAAATCTGTCGACTCGGCTAGGCTAGTCCCACACGTGGCAATCCTATGCATAAAATATGTGTTTACGCGGGCCGCGTAAGAATAGTCTTAATGTTACGCGGGCCACGACAAGTTCAAAATTCACCTATAAATAGAGGATGTTGGGACTTGATTATGGGCAGAAAAACGACGAAGAAACTCCAAATATACACTGAGATATCGTCCAATTACTCTCAAAACACACACGAAACACAAATTAATATAGCGGGGTGCTGCAGAACAGGGTAATAACTCGATCGCTATTACGATTCATTGTCCGATCGATCAATATATCCAATGGATGTTTAAGTGCTGCCCACATTAGGGTTATACTTTGTCGTTCGTCGTTAATTCGATGGATGTTTAAGTATCATACTTTGTCGTTCGTCGTTAATTCGATGGATGTTTAAGTATCGCACTTTGTCGTTCGTTGTGAGAATTTGATCTCGTGAGTTATCGTAAAGGCTGTATTAAGTTACTAACCTAGTTGTGTGCATGTTATTTAAATTAGGTTAAAAGACTAATCAGTAGTCTAAACTCTGCTCGTATAAATCTGAAATATTATCACAAGGTAGCTTCACTTTGGAATTATTAAGGTACGGATCCTTACCCCACTTCTTATTGCTTCATATTCAAATTGTTATAAACCCATTAAATTTGTACACTCTTCACGTCTTTGATTATCGATTCATTTGATAGTCCGTTTAATTCCTATTCTAAAACTTTGAATTTAGCTTTCATGTCATGCGATAGTTTTCTGTTAAGTTGTACTCATTATCGCATGTTCCAATATAAGTTATGTTTTGTTATGAAAAGTATTTTGATAATTTATGTAAATAAGACTATTTGTATTCTGTTACCCTGAGTATCGCTTCTCGTGGAGTGTCCCACGAGCATGTTGTTGCGGCATCGACATCATGTGCTCCACCCGTGACGGAGAGATCAGTTCACGGCGTCTCTTAAGTACAAGTGTGGTACATAAGGCTATTAGGAGGCGTATGGATCGATCCTAGGATTTAAGTATAAGGAGGTGGATAACGGGTATGCCAATTCGCCATCTCATGTGATAATTATGCAGGAGTAGCTACCTGTGTATTGTCACGTTTTAAGTTGCTCATGGGTACATCCGTATGATATGATTATGAAATTACATTACTTATATCGTATCATTTTTGCATAAGTTCCGTTCGGATAACATTTCATATAAAGTGTTATTTGTTATTTGAACCTATTATTCCGTACTGAGCATTCGGCTCATTCCGTAAATTTTTGTATATACAGGTTCACAGGTTACTTCGGGCGGGGGAAAGAGAGAAGAATAAAGCCTAGGAATAAATCTGAAGATGTTAGTTAATCAAGTCGAATGTTTCCGTTTGTATATTAACCTTAAGTTTAGTTGTCGTGTGGTTGTATCCTTATAAAATAAATAAATGGAATTATGACTTTTGTTTATGATATCACTGTTATTGTGACACGTCAGCCCTTCCGGGTTGGGGTGTTACAGCTATGGTATCAGAGCAAAGGCTCTTTCCTGTAGAAAACTTGAAGATAGTAATTAAAACCTGTGAGGAATGGGTAGATATCTATGATAGGATTCAACTTGGTCTCTTATTTTGTTTAACTCCTATGTCTATTCTTATAGATGCCTCCTCATCGTCCGCTACGTAGGAGTACTCGTACTAACCATGTACGTAACAACACTTCTTCGAATGAGACTCCAGTTGATCCAAACGTAATTAATGCTATCAACCAGGCTGTTGCCGGGTTGCTTCCAAACCTTGTTGCTCAAACAGCTGAGGCCGTTATTCAACAAACTCGTCATCCAGAACGTAATAACACGAATCCAATCTCTGGTGAAGAAATTCGTGAGAATCCCACAAACCATACTACCTATAGTATAGACATATGGATTGCTAAATTCCAAAAACAAAAGCCGAAGTCCTTTAGTCACGCTACTAATCCCGTCGAAGCAAGAAACTGGATAGCTCATGTTGAAAAGATCTTCGGAGTTCTTGGAGTTCCGGAGCAATACAAAGTTAGATTGGCTACCTACAAACTTGAAGATGACGCACAAACTTGGTGGGAAGGATATAATCAAGCCAAAGGAGGGGATGATTTCGACACTAATCTTTCATGGGTCGACTTTCGTACCATCTTTTACGACAAGTATTTTTCTATCGCTGATAAAGAAGCTTATATCAGGGAGTATGCAGTGATTCGACAGGGGAGTGATGAACCAGCCTCTGAGTTCATTACTAGATTTTCAAGGATAGCTAGGATTGTAGGAGACGTTGCAGGATCAGCAGAAGCCCAGGCAGAAAAATGAAAGTGGGCAGTCAATGATCGAATTCGAAAGTCGATCATGTACATGAAATTTAAGGATATCACCGAAGTTGCTAATGCAATCAAAACTTTTGAGTTCGAAAGGAAAGAATTTTTATCTCGAACTGAGGATAATAAGAAGAGAGATAGGGAAGGACAATTTAAGCAAGCAATCGACCAATCATCCACTACGCCACAGCATCAAGACTACAAAGTGCAAGGAAGTCAAAACTCTGGAAATCAGGCACGCCCATGGCAACCTAGACTGCAAAACCCAAGGCCTGCTCAAAACCAGAAGCCATCTTAGATCGACAAGAAAGGGTTATGCGTAAGAAAGTAAGTCCATTTGTTAAAATTCTCTAGGAAAAATTACTCTGAACGTGAAGTAACATGGGAATCTGAATAATCAATTCACTCTCTATACCCTAATCAATTTTAGAAATAGAATTTTAGTCGAAGTAACGGTAAATCTTGCTCTTTGATATATGTTCATTTGTTTCTGTTTACGGTCATTTATGCTTTACCTTATGTGAATATATCTTAGCTATGATTAAGCATATCTATGTAGGAAATATCAATAGTCACCCTAGTATCTGTAAGTCTCCATTGACTTTTCGTACAGTAAGATATTTTATTAAGATGCGTTATAGGAGGACCATTAGGGCACATATGTAAGGTAATTGACAATTATAGTCATGACCTTAGTTATGAATTTCAGATACACATGTGTGTTTAGGAGATTCTGGTTATATAAGTTAGTAACTCTGCTATGAAAGTTCCGTTTCTGTTACTTATGCGATAGGTTATATTCTTATTTGAAAAATTTCGAGGACGAAATTTCTTTTAAGGGGGTAATAGTTGTAATAACCATAAATTTAAAAACATTATTTTAGAAATAAAAGAATTATAATAATTTATAATAAACTAAACATTTATCTTATGATCCATCCATCTGTATATCAACCAAAACTATTATTATTATTTATAAATTATCCAATAGGAAATCCTAATTAAGACACCCAAGTAATTCTGTACAAACCCTAGAATTTTCAGAATTTTCAGAATCAGGATTAGGGCCCCTAAAACTCAGGGGGGGGGGTATTCCATACTTGACGATTATCTTAATAACTTGCGGGCGAAGTTGAAATTTAAAAATCTGTCGACTCGGCTAGGCTAGTCCCACACGTGGCAATCCTATGCATAAAATATGTGTTTACGCGGGCCGCGTAAGAATAGTCTTAATGTTACGCGGGCCACGACAAGTTCAAAATTCACCTATAAATAGAGGATGTTGGGACTTGATTCTGGGCACAAAAACGATGAAGAAACTCCAAATATACACTGAGATATCGTCCAATTACTCTCAAAACACACACGAAACACAAATTAATATAGCGGGGTGCTGCAGAACAGGGTAATAACTCGATCGCTATTACGATTCATTGTCCGATCGATCAATATATCCAATGGATGTTTAAGTGCTGCCCACATTAGGGTTATACTTTGTCGTTCGTCGTTAATTCGATGGATGTTTAAGTATCATACTTTGTCGTTCGTCGTTAATTCGATGGATGTTTAAGTATCGCACTTTGTCGTTCGTTGTGAGAATTTGATCTCGTGAGTTATCGTAAAGGCTGTATTAAGTTACTAACCTAGTTGTGTGCCTGTTATTTAAATTAGGTTAAAAGACTAATCAGTAGTCTAAACTCTGCTCGTATAAATCTGAAATATTATCACAAGGTAGCTTCACTTTGGAATTATTATGGTACGGATCCTTACCCCACTTCTTATTGCTTCATATTCAAATTGTTATAAACCCATTAAATTCGTACACTCTTCACGTCTTTGATTATCGATTCATTTGATAGTCCGTTGAATTCCTATTCTAAAACTTTGAATTTAGCTTTCATGTCATGCGATAGTTTTCTGTTAAGTTGTACTCATTATCGCATGTTCCAATATAAGTTATGTTTTGTTATGAAAAGTATTTTGATAAGTTATGTAAATAAGACTATTTGTACTCTGTTACCCTGAGTATCGCTTCTCATGGAGTGTCCCACGAGCATGTTGTTGCGGCATCGACATCATGTGCTCCACCCATGACGGAGAGATCAGTTCACGGCGTCTCTTAAGTACAAGTGTGGTACATAAGGCTATTAGGAGGCGTATGGATCGATCCTAGGATTTAAGTATAAGGAGGTGGATAACGGGTATGCCAATTCGCCATCTCATGTGATAATTATGCAGGAGTAGCTACCTGTGTATTGTCATGTTTTAAGTTGCTCATGGGTACATCCGTATGATATGATTATGAAATTACGTTACTTATATCGTATCATTTTTGCATAAGTTCCGTTCGGATAACATTTCATATAAAGCGTTATTTGTTATTTGAACCTATTATTCCGTACTGAGCATTCGGCTCATTCCGTAAATTTTTGTATATACAGGTTCACAGGTTACTTCGGGCGGGGGAAAGAGAGAAGAATAAAGCCTAGGAATAAATCTGAAGATGTTAGTTAATCAAGTCGAATGTTTCCGTTTGTATATTAACCTTAAGTTTAGTTGTCGTGTGGTTGTATCCTTATAAAATAAATAAATGGAATTATGACTTTTGTTTATGATATCACTGTTATTGTGACACGTCAGCCCTTCCGGGTTGGGGTGTTACATGACATAACCAGGATCAAGCCACCAATCATATTGAACAATATATTTAAGATAGATAAAACCCAACCACACAATATAATTGGTGATCAAAAGCTAGTTAACCAAGTTCAACTTAAACAGCGGAAGCATTAAAGGTAAAACCCAAAACATAAGTAATAAGTTCATAAGTTTAAAAGTTTAACATGGGACTCGACAGTCCATGTCCCACAACAACCAAGCCTCCCCGTGCAAGCTCCATAGATACCTAACGACCTGCAAGGCATGTGACAAGGAGTCAACAACAAAGTTGAGCGAGTTCACAGTTGGGTGTTCGTTTTAAGTTGTTTCAGAAACATAGTTTTTGTTTAGTTGGCTTACTTGCCGTGGGGGTTACCCCATAGTTGAAAATATGATTAACCAAATCCTTCTTTCCCAAACCATGACCCGTGGGGGCTTCCCCATGTGAACCACTAGACCGTTACCATATCGACTACTGATGAAAGTAAGTTGTGCCCTAAGTCAATGTCTATCATCATTGACTGTTTGCCATGATCCATTAGTTCACGCCCGTCCTACCGGCACGGTGTGAGGTTTGTCAAACCCTAATAGCGCTATTAACTAATGACCCGCTCACCATCGGCCTCGGCGATTAAGTCGATATAAAATGAGGGACTTAATGATAGAGTTTTTGTCTAGTAAGTTTTAAGGTTGTTGTCCTACCCAAGGAGGACGAACGTACGTATTCTACCCAAGGAGAATACGCAGGATTTATATTGGCATCCTACCCATGGAGGATGGCGGTACATATCCTACCCAAGGAGGATATGCAGGTTCCGTTTTAGTTCTTTAACCCATTCCCAACCACCGGGAATCCCATGCCTTAGAGAGAGTGTGAACTCGCCTTGGTTTGCTCGGTTAGATTAGTTACTCTAATAATCGGGAATTAAGCACGTCCTAATGAGGTACAGATAACAATCAGTTTCTCATGCATGCATAACACGTATCCTACGTACGGTTTATCTACTCATTACTTCTATCACATACCACACAATTCAAATGTTACACTCTGACTTTTGTGGAAAGATCATAGTTAAAAATACACTTGTAACACTTGTTAGAAAATATTTTCTATGTGTTGGAATTTAGAAAATTTTGCCATAGTTTCCTTTGTAAATGGAGGCGTCCATGCTAATAAGCATATCATTTTCTTTTCCAAAAAATCATTTAAACAATCAACAACAATTTACCAAGAGCAAACTATTCCATTTACAAACCAACATGAACTTGATGTTTCATAAAAACGCGTAGTAACTTGGTATAGCGTTTAGTGGGTTTAGTTACCCTCCAAAGTGTGTTTACTTTTGTTAAAATCTCATTCTCGGGATTTTTGGATGTTCACAACTTGTGAACATCTTTACAAAAATATCTATTTACAACATTTTCATGTGTCACTAGTATCCATATACTTATTTTATTTCCAACAGTAGTGTAAGGATCATGATCTTTCAAAAACCGTCTTTTAAACTTGGTTTGTTTAGGAAAATCATTCACAAGTCTTGGGTTTACAAGTTTACTAGTTCACTAGGTTTATTATTTTGCAAGAAAATCATCTTTCTTTCAAGTTCATGTTTAGACTAGAAGATGATTATTTCATGTAAGCACATAATCATCTCCTAACTTGCTAAACCATGTTTTTAATCATAATCTAGCAAGTTCGATGTTATGATCAACATCAATATTAACAAGCAATCATCAAGTAATCAGCAACATAATCAAAACAACTTCATACTAACATTATTTCATCTTGTTTCATCATGTTTCATCTTCTTTAAGCTTATGTTTCATGATTCAAGATTCAAGTCTTTTAGTGTTCATATGTTTCATCATAATATATCTATTAACCACTAAAAACATAAAGTAAACAAGAGTTTAAAGAAATCTTACAACTAGCCTAAAGCTAGGGAAGATCACAAATGAAAATGGAGTGGTTAATAGCACACAAGAGAGGTCCTTGATGATTCGTGAGTTCCACACTTCCTTATCCACCTTTGTGCACCTTGTAGTAACCTTGGAATGGATGATGGAAATTTGAAAATGGTTGTGGTGTAAGGGGGTGTTCTCGGCCGAGCTTATGGAGGAGGGAAGGAAAGTTGTGGTGTCACACCCCCAAATTTTCCACCTAGGGCATGTCCCTATTAGGCGTGTGACGTACCAACAACGAGCCACTAATTACATCGAACGCGTACAAGTTTAAAATAAAATCCTTATTTGTAAATAAAATATCATCAACAAACTTAAATGAAAATCAAAGTATTCAGCGGAAGCAAAGTCAAACAGTTTTGAAATCAATGTATTGAATCAAGAAACCAATAAGATAAGTTCATCCAGTAGACCCATGACCACCCCTGCTACTCCAGACAGCAAGTTCCAATGCAATACAGCTAACGACCTACAAGCATGCAAACAAGTGTGTCAGACGACGCTGGTGAGTTCAAGGTTTTGTTAACGTGTGTAGTTACCAGATATCTGTTAAGTCAACTCATCGTTTCGTTTCGTTTTGGGATTGTTATTAACGTAGGAGAGTCTTATATACTGGAAGTGTGTCCAATATATACCATGGGAGTGTGCCCAATATAACCTGGGAGTGTGCCCAACCCCAATGCCCCTAACCAAGCATTGGTAATGATGTCCAGGTAACTAGATCACGCCCGTCCTTACGGCCCGGTGTGAGGGTGTCAAACCTAATAGCGCTATCAACTAGTTACCCCATTGCCTTACAGGCAACACGGTAGATGATCGATTCTGTGTTCAATAACCAACATCCCAAATAACAGTTTACCCAGTATTCCCTTTAGCAACGTTTACCAGATGTCCCAAACCACCGGGACGCATGCTTAGAAAAGTGCAGTGAACTCACCTCGGTTTGCTCGGTTTATGATTACGTACTTCTACGCGTTAAATGTTAGGTCCATCACACGCGACCTAATGTATGTTAAACGTAAGTATGTGTATCTAGGGTTATGCAAAACCCTAATGTTTCCAAACAACATATATTTACCGATTACAGTTTAACAATTTTAGCGGTACATGATATAACACGTAGTTGGATTTCTCTTAGTTGGTGGCATGTTAATCCCTAGCATTCAACTAATGTAGTGTATACAAAATAATTTAAGATATTTAAAGTTAGATACACACATATTCTAATATGATATTTAAATGCCTTATAAATTCATCCTCATGTACAGACAAATAAATACACAAGCATAAAATTCCAATCATTTGTGAACCTTAATTACTTGTTTGATAATGGACATATGCGGCCCATTTTGATTTCATTTGAAATCGAGCCCCACTAAGGCCTAGGCAGATTATTCAAATATTGAAGGTTCAGCCAGTTAATCATCATCAAAACACAAAACCCTACACTATTCATTGACCTCATGCGTATACATATATATACTATCATCACCGACAATGTACACAGTTACCTAAACAACTACTTGCAAGACCCATTTAATAGTGCATGTTATTTTTGTCTTAGCCCAATCTAAATATAAAAATCAATATTAATGGTTCAGTAAACTTTGAATATGATTAATTGTGTCAGCCATGTTCATGTGATTGTTCAGTCTATCACGTGAATTCTTCAGATCATAAGTCAACATTGTAATCATGCATACATACCATTAACACCTCTCATACAATCATTAACAAAATCATGCTAACCGTTTCTGAGATCATCATCACGCACTCTCACACAAATTCATAATCATTCAGCAATTACATACACAATATCCTAAATCGAGTCATGAATTAACCGATTACAAACATCACTCGAACCCATTCATCCATTTACGTACACATAGCCCGAGTACATTCATTAACATCATGCATATTCTAAAACGACCATACTGTTCGTTATAACATAGTTTTCATCGAGATTCCTACGAACATATCAACCTAATCCATACATCGATTTCATGTAAATCAACACAGACAACACTTTAACACACAATTAACAACAAACTAACCGGAGGATTGTAAGGTGCTGGCTAGAATGAACGAGTAAAGCTTCGGAGGAGGGCAAAGCTGCCGCCGATAGTCCTCCATCGCTGCCTTCGATCGCCGAATAGAAAGGGAGAGGCTAGGGTTTTCTTCTGTTGTGCGTTTAGGAAGAATATGAAAGCACAAGGGTGTTTGCAACATATATTGTTTCGGGCCTGATCTTGGAGCTTTGTTTGGGCTGCGAAACAACTCATGTGATGGGGTTTCGGGCCGAGATAAGTACACAATAGAAACAAGAGTGTGTGGTTGGGAGACGAATGTGCGAATCCGAGATACTTGTGCGACTGATATTCAATTTCATGTATCACCCTATACTCACATACATTCAAATACAATTAAATACTTCAACTAATTAATATAGCGTATTCAGAAATTACAACGTATTATAAAATGCGAAAGGGATCGTTACACAGAATGGGCTTGAGATTACGAGTTGTCACATCATCCCCAACTTGAAAGAAATTTCGTCCCGAAATTTGACAAGCAGTCTCGGCGAAAAGGAGGATGATTGTGGATTTTCCTCGGGTGTCACATCATCCCTAACTTGAAAGGGAATTTCGTCCCGAAATTCGCTAATGATACCAGAAGTGGATACGACCGTTTGAGCAACTGAGGATACTAGAGCTTACTACGATCCTTGCGTCCCCATGTAAACCCCGGTCCACGTCCTGAGTTCCACGAACTCTCATGATTGAAGTTCCCACTATAATAACGAGTCTTGATGTCCTGATCCATGATTTAATTTGATCCCTCAACAATTGCAGTCTGTCATTAAACTTCGACTCTAGTAAGGGCATCACAAACGTTTCATCGAACGAACACTGCCTTAGATTCGAGACATAAATGATATCATGCACGTTATCCAATCCGTTAGTTAACCCGAGTCTGTGAGCCATGTCACCAATTCGTTCCAGAGATCTGAATGTCCCAGCGTACCGCAGGCTAAGCTTACCACATTTCCCATAGCGTACCGCACCCTCCCAGGGTGAAACTTTCGATTATGACACGTTCGCCTATAGCGAACTCCCAGTGTTTCCTGACAGTCACGCGTTGTCGTCAACAATATCTGATCTAAGCAATCTTCAAGAGTTTCGAGTACAAGTCCTGGATCTGTGATTAGATTGTCACCCACCTTAGTCCAACAAGAAGATTGGTATTATCGTCCATGCAATGCCCCCAAACAGAGCTGTCTGAATACTAGAATGGTAGTTGTTGCAGTAAATCCAACCGGAGCTAGGTGTCCTTCCAATGTTACTAAGTCAATCACACACATGCCCGCAGCATGTCTTCAAGTGTCAGGATGGTTCGTTTACTCTAACCGTTTATCCTATGGTGATGAGTAATGCTCCTGTCTATATGTGAGCCAAGAGGGTTGTGTAATGCTTGTCACAAATCAGGTATAGATCAAAATCAGAGATAACAGGAGTTGGCACCTCATGCCTAAAAAGGCCGCCTCTCTCAGAGGAGTATTCACAACTTGCGAAGGCTCGACAGTTTCCTTGATGGCAAGAGAGTGTGCTGATTGCGTGAGACGATCAACGATCACCCAGGTGATATTGTTTTCATTCCGAGTTGTAAGTAGGCTAGTGGCAGAATCCATGGCAGACTGTTCTCATTCCCATATGGGTGATTCTGGTTGCTGAAACTTCCCCTCGACTTTCTCACAAGTCAAACATCATTCACATACATAGCTAGGTGGGCCTTCATGCCCGATTCACCAGTACAAGATTTATAGGTCCTCATATCCTTCATCAAAATCCAGACATCTAGAATATCGAAGCCGGTGTACTTTGCCCCACACAAGTTTCCTAAAGTTGCCATGAGGTCCACACTCATTCCTTGAGGTAGCGAATACTGTCCGTCCTGCCAAAGGTTGCTTCTCCATGCCCCGCATGGGTTCAACTTGAAAATCCTCTTCCAGTTCGAACATAGCGAGTCTGATCAGGTAAGTTAGAGTCGATAGTGATCTGCAAGGCGCGTGCACGCTCAGGTTCCACAGTTACAATCATTCGAAAGTTCCATCCAGCGATGTCCTTGCATGATTTAGCTCCCTCGAAACAACAGTATACGGGAGGCCCTTGTGATCAGTCTAGGTGATGCATTTGGTATCGTCCAAGTAATGCCTCCAACTCAAATCCAAAGACCATGGGTTCCACCGAAGGTTGGGTCTCGTGTAACTCTCCTTGTAAATCCACTACGTAAGCCATCACTTTCTCGTGTGGCATCAACGTGTAACTGGGAGTTTGATTCAAAGCATCATTGTATACTACTAGATCACCCGTACCCTTAGGTAAAGACGATGCTCAGTGCATTACAGAGTTGGGATTCGAAAGCTGAAAAGTCGTTCTCCTATTTTGTCTCCCACGAACACAGCACCCTGCTGTGGAGTTAAGCTGCGCGATCTTCGAAAATCCTGTGGTGAATCTGCGATATTATCTAGCGAGACCAAAAAATTACCGTATCCTCTAAGGGATCCTTGGCGTCGATCAGTTTCTAACAAAATGGATCCTAGCACGATCCACGCGTAATCCCACTTCATTGGTTACATGATCAAAATGCATCTCCCGAATCTAGACGTTACACTTAACAAGACTTCACACGTAATGACTCCTCCCTCAGGAGCTCTAAGATAAGATACAGATGTCGTCCATGATGTCCCTTCCTCCAGGAAATTACTCAAAACGTCATCAATAAACACGGTCGATTCTTGTGGTCCATAAGCTGCTGGTGTGTTGATTATCTCGATGGTCATGGTGTACAAAGTCGCACTGGCCGCATTGCGTTTGATATGCCGTTCTAAAAGTATTCTCCCATTGGGCTTCCATCTGCTGATAGTTCGTTCGTTAGCCAATCCTCGAATGAGAGCTTGATCCTCGCTACTGGTTGGCAGGTCGGCAACACATGGTCGAGGCAACGGTTCTTGATTGTCACCTTGCTGAGTTATCGATAATCAGTACACATATCCAACGATAACTGGGCTCCCCGAAGCGAAAATTAGGTCCAACAAAGCTTCTGCCCAATAGTTCATGTAGTTGATTAGACAGTTCTTGCCACCCTCCTGGTGCAAAACGGTGGGGAGTACAAGTAATCAAGGGCTGCCTCTGGCCCGAGATCAAGCTGATATTCTGCCTAACGGTTGTGGAAGTAAACCTGATAGTTCCTCGAGTAGCACACCAAAGGAATCACGATCAATTGATGGATCCTCGAGCCTCTTTCCCTTAGCCTTAACATCAATAACGGTTGCTATCATGGCGGGGTAATCCCCCTGTCGACACTTCTGGGCTCTCATTGCTGATAGGATGCTATCCTTTGCACCACTCTGACGCTTCAGCTCAGACGACGATTCTCCACTAGGGAAAGGGATACGCAAAATTCTCTCCTCACCGGGTGTATCTGCGCGACATCTTGATAACCAATCCATGCTAACTACTGCGCCAAACTCTCAAGGGTAGCAGAAAGAAGGTTGACGTCAAACACTTGTCCTACAAGGTCGGGTTTACATCCCAACGGATATATGAGGTTTCATTTAACTTGTCATCCATTGTTGCCACAACAGGTTCGGTTTCAAGAAGCATCCGGGTTTGCCAAAACAGGGCTACTTATACAAGCTACCATGCTACCATTTTGCCTGGCGTCACCTACGCCAATCCTAAATGCCCTTCCGTAAGCATCATTTCCAGTGTTGTTTTCGTTGCGAGAATTCCTAGTACCGTCTTTGTTCCCTTGGGTGTTGACACTTTGACTTAACACAGTCAATCCTTGTCGAGGACACCTTCGTTTCCATACTGTAAGCTACGATTATGAGTACCTTGATGTCGCCGGGACCGTTGCCTTTAATGTCGTTGCTTGAAACGGAGCCCAACAATCTTTCACCAACAGGGTCCATCTTTTCACATCCCATGCCATGTCCTAAAGCGCTACTCATCGTGCTGATACTCACACATCCCACACTATAATCTGTTGTCATCGCTTATGTCCAGATTGATTCGTAAGAGTTGACCCCCATAAGTCGCTAACTAAGGTTAGGGATTCAGTTGCAATCAGTCTGCTGGTGTTCGTTACTGGTAACCAGGGTCGTTCTAATACTGTGGTTGGTAAGGCACTACGCTCGCCCTCTTGTCCATCGTTCTTGCAAGTCGACTGGGTAATACACGGTATGTTGCTAGAGTGTTACAGAAGTGATCGCACTTCGGGATCTAAGGCGCCAATATACTGAGTTCCAACCAAAGAAGAGGAGTGAGAAGGGTATCGACCAAACATTCGATGCTGCGACATCCAACTCGGGGACGTTCGTACAGGCACCTAACCTTCTTCACAGTTCGCTAGGCGTTCAGATGGGTGTTCAGGTAATACTGGATAGCATCGAGATTCGAAAGGTTTCAGTGAGAAGTGAAAAGATCATGTTCGAGTAGGAGACAATCACTGTTACGACTCCTATAGACTGTTGTGTTTCTCATCAATCAATAACAGAACGGAACCCCTTTTTCACTTGTTAAGCCTCACTGGGACTCGCATGCACCCCACATTATTATTATGTGTGCACCCACAATAATATTGCGATTTGCATGCTCATCTCAGTTCCTCCTAACTCATGTCAAATGGTTCCTCAGACTCGAATAGCAAACAAACAAAGAACATCTCAAAACATGAGTCACGAATGTCTAAGGTAACACCACACTATCAACCACTTAACATAGGCAAGTAACACATAAATCCATACTGTTGTGCTAAACGTGCATTCACATGCAATATCATATGTATGTGTTCACTAGTTATGCAGTACAATGAGTAAACGAGAGACGAACCTTGCAATCTGGAGCTGAGTGTCATGGTCGATTTCGGATCTGTTCGGTTATAGTCTAGTTTTATAAAATCGTTTCAAAACCAAATTCACTATAACCAGTGGCTCTGATACCAAACTGTCACACCCCCAAATTTTCCACCTAGGGCATGTCCCTATTAGGCGTGTGACGTACCAACAACGAGCCACTAATTACATCGAACGCGTACAAGTTTAAAATAAAATCCTTATTTGTAAATAAAATATCATCAACAAACTTAAATGAAAATCAAAGTATTCAGCGGAAGCAAAGTCAAACAGTTTTGAAATCAATGTATTGAATCAAGAAACCAATAAGATAAGTTCATCCAGTAGACCCATGACCACCCCTGCTACTCCAGACAGCAAGTTCCAATGCAATACAGCTAACGACCTACAAGCATGCAAACAAGTGTGTCAGACGACGCTGGTGAGTTCAAGGTTTTGTTAACGTGTGTAGTTACCAGATATCTGTTAAGTCAACTCATCGTTTCGTTTCGTTTTGGGATTGTTATTAACGTAGGAGAGTCTTATATACTGGAAGTGTGTCCAATATATACCATGGGAGTGTGCCCAATATAACCTGGGAGTGTGCCCAACCCCAATGCCCCTAACCAAGCATTGGTAATGATGTCCAGGTAACTAGATCACGCCCGTCCTTACGGCCCGGTGTGAGGGTGTCAAACCTAATAGCGCTATCAACTAGTTACCCCATTGCCTTACAGGCAACACGGTAGATGATCGATTCTGTGTTCAATAACCAACATCCCAAATAACAGTTTACCCAGTATTCCCTTTAGCAACGTTTACCAGATGTCCCAAACCACCGGGACGCATGCTTAGAAAAGTGCAGTGAACTCACCTCGGTTTGCTCGGTTTATGATTACGTACTTCTACGCGTTAAATGTTAGGTCCATCACACGCGACCTAATGTATGTTAAACGTAAGTATGTGTATCTAGGGTTATGCAATACCCTAATGTTTCCAAACAACATATATTTACCGATTACAGTTTAACAATTTTAGCGGTACATGATATAACACGTAGTTGGATTTCTCTTAGTTGGTGGCATGTTAATCCCTAGCATTCAACTAATGTAGTGTATACAAAATAATTTAAGATATTTAAAGTTAGATACACACATATTCTAATATGATATTTAAATGCCTTATAAATTCATCCTCATGTACAGACAAATAAATACACAAGCATAAAATTCCAATCATTTGTGAACCTTAATTACTTGTTTGATAATGGACATATGCGGCTCATTTTGATTTCATTTGAAATCGAGCCCCACTAAGGCCTAGGCAGATTATTCAAATATTGAAGGTTCAGCCAGTTAATCATCATCAAAACACAAAACCCTACACTATTCATTGACCTCATGCGTATACATATATATACTATCATCACCGACAATGTACACAGTTACCTAAACAACTACTTGCAAGACCCATTTAATAGTGCATGTTATTTTTGTCTTGGCCCAATCTAAATATAAAAATCAATATTAATGGTTCAGTAAACTTTGAATATGATTAATTGTGTCAGCCATGTTCATGTGATTGTTCAGTCTATCACGTGAATTCTTCAGATCATAAGTCAACATTGTAATCATGCATACATACCATTAACACCTCCCATACAATCATTAACAAAATCATGCTAACCGTTTCTGAGATCATCATCACGCACTCTCACACAAATTCATAATCATTCAGCAATTACATACACAATATCCTAAATCGAGTCATGAATTAACCGATTACAAACATCACTCGAACCCATTCATCCATTTACGTACACATAGCCCGAGTACATTCATTAACATCATGCATATTCTAAAACGACCATACTGTTCGTTATAACATAGTTTTCATCGAGATTCCTACGAACATATCAACCTAATCCATACATCGATTTCATGTAAATCAACACAGACAACACTTTAACACACAATTAACAACAAACTAACCGGAGGATTGTAAGGTGCTGGCTAGAATGAACGAGTAAAGCTTCGGAGGAGGGCAAAGCTTCCGCCGATAGTCCTCCATCGCTGCCTTCGATCGCCGAATAGAAAGGGAGAGGCTAGGGTTTTCTTCTGTTGTGCGTTTAGGAAGAATATGAAAGCACAAGGGTGTTTGCAACATATATTGTTTCGGGCCTGATCTTGGAGCTTTGTTTGGGCTGCGAAACAACTCATGTGATGGGGTTTCGGGCCGAGATAAGTACACAATAGAAACAAGAGTGTGTGGTTGGGAGACGAATGTGCGAATCCGAGATACTTGTGCGACTGATATTCAATTTCATGTATCACCCTATACTCACATACATTCAAATACAATTAAATACTTCAACTAATTAATATAGCGTATTCAGAAATTACAACGTATTATAAAATGCGAAAGGGATCGTTACACAGAATGGGCTTGAGATTACGAGTTGTCACATCATCCCCAACTTGAAAGAAATTTCGTCCCGAAATTTGACAAGCAGTCTCGGCGAAAAGGAGGATGATTGTGGATTTTCCTCGGGTGTCACATGTGGTGTGATATGTGTTGAAGAAGATGGGTGCTCTTATATCCATCAAACTCTATTAACCCTTGGTTCATGTGTTTCATTTAGTACAAACATTATCTTATCAAATCCCAAGAGAGATCATTAGGAAGATTTAGTAAGATTGGAAGTAATCTTAGTGTGGGGCCACACTAGTGAATCATAAATCACCATAGGGGGGGGGGGGTAAATGTAAATTGTTGGGTAAGTAGGTGATTTAGTGGAAGGTTTAAGGTAATATCTAATGTTTAGTGTGTTACATGCTTTATGTAGTATGTTTAAGTGTTCGGGAACCAAGACTAGCTCAGAAAAAGTGAAACAATTTTTTAACAATATTTTGGTGTCGCGGGTAATGTCCGGTTGTTCGGTTAGATACTGTTTCGATAAAGTGCTAAGTTATTCCGTATAGTGTCCTTTATATATCTTTTTGTAACACTTTTAATTTCCAACACTTAGGAAAACATTCAGGACCATTTAGTCAATTTTCTGCACAAGACTAGTATGTTAAAAAGCACATGTAAGTATGATGCAGTAATCAGAAAGCGGTTAAGTAATTCAGCACAGTCATTAAGCACTTAATTAACATTAATTAATCATACGGATACATGTAATTATGAGGGTTGTCACATCCTTTAAGTGACGTGTGTCCATCTTCCTTGAGAGTCGAACAAAGCTTTTGTAGCCAATGATTTGTCGTTTAGTCCCTTAATGTGCACGACTGTGTTTTGTTACATTCCTGCATCTACAAGACAAACCAAACTTGTTTTGATGGGTTAGTAAAATATAATCAAATATCGTTTATACCTGAAATGTTTCTTTGAACTCATTCCAATGTCTCTTCGCTTGACAAAGGTTATATCATGACAATAAGCTCAAGTGAAAGATATTATAACCATACATAGTTAGCAAAACGTATTAATGCACATATGCATTTAACGATGATACTTCTAGAATGAGAATCTCTACTTTGGTAGGAAATGATAATAGGCATTTCTTATAACAAGTGACTTAACAACCTTTAAAGTTCAACTATGTTCATACTAAAATATCTAAACATCATCGTCTAGATGTACTTGAGGGATTGGTAAAATATAATTACATATATACTCGAACTGCAGTTCGAGTAATAATTAGACCGTGCCAAGGTCATTCAAAAATTCTCCCTCTAAAAGCTCGACAATTTCTCTCAATGAAGCCTAGACATCATTACTGTAAATTGCAATTATAGTGAACTTTTAAAAGTAGAATGTTCGTAGAACATGACTAATTTAATTAAACTTATATCCCTCTTTATGTAAATATCTCGAGTTGTACAACACTCGACCCAACTATTTTAGTCCATACGTATTTTGTCAACTTCATATAATACGTTTTTGTGGTTTTTACATCATTAATGCTTCTAGCATTATCAATCCATGAGGGAATTCTTTCCATCTTATCCAAATATACATGTGCTTTCACTCTTTAAATTTGCCCTTTTAACATATAGATATCTATATCATATGCAAAAATATCATGAACACTTGGTTTTATCTCCAAAATCAATATTGTACCATGTTTGTACACTGTGTACATTGAGATGCCATAACAACCAGGTACGCATTTTCTATGTATGTTTATTGGAGTATTGGTGCACAATAATTACATACATAAGGTGTTTCAATTAATCTCTTAAGCACTCAAATGCTTTAGGATACTCATGGGGAGTTCCAGTTATATTCAATTCAATAACATATACAACATGTATATGTATTCAGATCTGAATTTATATAATAATCATAATATTCTCGAGAACTTATTTTATATGACTTAGTATCAAGTGATACATAACTTTCATAAGACGCATGTCAATTCTCTTTTATATATTACCAGACTAATAAGATATTGGAAAGTCAATGCATCCACCACTGGAGAATACGTTTTCTCATAATCAATCATAGGTCTTTGTGAAAATTCTTGTGCCACCAATTTTGACTTATATCACTTAATTTGATTTTCACATGATTCGCATAAAAGACACTTTTGTATCCATCATATTTTACAACTTTAGTTGTATGGACTGTTGGTCCAGAAACTTTCCATTTCATTAGAGAACTAAACTCTGCCGTATTTGCGTCTTTCTATTTTGGCCAATCATTTCTTAATATTCATTCATAGGCAGATCTTAAATCTTGATCCTCATCATTTAATCATTTTAAGCGCTACATTATATACAAAAGTATAACGATGTCGATTTTTATTTCGATTCCATACATATCTTAGACATGATACAACTTATCGATATCTCTTTATTTTCAGGTACCTGAGGTTCTTCTTGAACCATCATGTCTATTGTCTCTTTAGGAGATCATATTACTATAACCTCGACTTGACCATCTTAATTACTTGCTCCAATTTTCGAGGAATT
Source organism: Helianthus tuberosus (assembly GCA_030545235.1). Taxonomy (NCBI): domain Eukaryota; kingdom Viridiplantae; phylum Streptophyta; class Magnoliopsida; order Asterales; family Asteraceae; genus Helianthus; species Helianthus tuberosus. The sequence goes on along the minus strand of CM060411.1, from coordinate 111,175,862 downwards.
TTATTAGTGGAATCGACTAGTCTACCACGTTTTAGGCGTGCAATAGACTCATTACAAAATATGTGGTTGTCCTCTTGGGACACAAATATAACTGGAGCATAAGCAGTTGGTTATGTGACTTACTTAGTCACTCTATTTAGGTAAGTGAACTTGTCTGGTAATTTGTTTATTAATATTGGTAAATGAATTATCCTTTGAACTTCTGGTTCACTGTTTATAGTCTGAGGATCAAAATGACATGATAATTCATTCCACTTTTCAACTGCTTGTTATCTCCCCCTAATGTTAAGAACATTCATTCACTAAAGTGAAAACCAATAAGCCATAAACGAATTTCTCACGAATGGCTTTAAGTATTTAATAATAGACGATTATTTATACCCAACATATTCTCAAACTTTTTAGAAGTCCCATCTTTGTGCGGTGTGGTGGATGAGTTTCAATATATGTCGCACAACCAAAATCTTTGATAAGACATCTTTGGTTCCTGACCAAAAACCAACTGTATGGGGATAACTATAACTTATTGGCTTGATGTGAATTGATGGTACTATATATAAAATTACATGTACCTAAATGAACTTTTGCTCCTCTCATGATCATTGGCTTTGTAACCACTAGTAGACATTTAGTGATAATCTCAACAATAACACTTATTCCAATGATCGTTAATAACATGGGAATCAAATTCACTATTATCAAATAAATATACTAATCTGGATTAATATGCTTGCTATCACATTAGCTAAGCCACAATCACACAAGCTTCAGGTTGTGGATTTGATAACCATTTAGATGATGCATCGATTTAAAACACTAAATGGTATCATGTTGGGATATATCCTTTAATCGCTTCCAGAATATTTGGGGTATACACACCCTCGTTTATTTTGCAAATATATAATTTCCCTTGAGAGCAAACATTACATGCTAATTATTATCTTGAAGAATCTTCCAGTTCCTTCCATTTCTTCAATATGTTTCACATCATCAATGACTCGGGATGGTCTGACCGGTCATGCCATTGAATTAAATAATCACAATCCATAAACTTCTAGTTTATGATCGTATATGTTTTAGTTGCAATCGTGTTTGTCCAATACACGATAGGAAGTATGAGAGAATAATGTAATATTATTTCAACATTCATGGTATAACATGTTTCCCATGTTTTATGTTCGTATAATCACTCTCTAAGTGTGCCACTTTTTGTGGTCCATTATCATTATTAAAATGACCATCATTACAATTCTTATAGTCATTCTCATCATTACAAGTTTCTCAATTAGGTCCATCATTACATATACAATGATTAGTATATAATCACATTTACTTTTGGGAATGGAGTAGAACCAAAACACACTTCATAGTTTTTCATTATTTACTCGGTCACATGACTATAAAAACATTTCATTTTTTCATGACTCTTATAATGATATTGCTACTTTAGGAGCATATGTCTCAAGTGTGACAAATGAAAAGAATTTAATCAATTTTTCCTTGTAAATAATGTTCTCTTTGCTTACCATCAATTGAGAAGTAGTTTAGTCGTATAAGATTTATCAATCATATATCTTACGACCTTTATAACGATCATTGTATAGTCATCAAATTATTAACATGGTTGATCTCATTACATGATCATCATAACAATTTCCTTAATTACCATCATCACGAACTTTACACCAATTATTATATCATCACATTCTATTCAAGGAATAGATTATACCCATACAACATTCATGATGGCATCATTACAATTTTCTTTGTTATGTATATGATCATAACCTTTGAATTAATCATTATATCATCACATTCACATCAGGGAATGGATTAGAACCATAGAATCTTCATGCTTGTTGTTTCAAACTTTATATATATTCTTTAACAATCAATGATATTTGACGATAGAAATTGTTTTGATCAATGGATTATGATATATATTTTTCTCATCACATGATATAAATCGAGATGTAGTTATATAATCGAGACATTTATACTTATCGGGTTTAAAATCTTACTAGCTTCGATAAACTCATAATAAGCTTTGAGAAGTTAGACACTCCAGGTGTGTTTTTATATAAACATTGACCACAATTCAATCGTTTTTATAGCTTGTGATCATATACCACAACCCTGGTCACTTTGATGTCCCTTTCCAAATTTATAACATATGGAACATAATACATACATTAGATTATACAATGCATGACTATATAACATGTCACCAAATAAATAGGTTATGATACAACCTTATGAAATAAGATTTTTTCATCACTTGTAAGAACTATATAATTTTTTTTTTGTATTAGCTTATCACGATACAATAAATCCAAAACATATCTCTTATACATATACATATTTTTTAGTGTAACTTGAAACATATAAATGCATAATCATTAAGTCCTTACAATGTTTTAGTAGCATATAATAACATATGATCGAGTATGTCCACTTTTTTTATATAAATTTTGTTAGTACATATAACATAAAAGGTTTCACAAGGTTCTCAATGTTAGATTAATTTACTCGTATATCATCTTTTCCATATAAGCATATCAAATATTAAAATATAAACAAGAATATGATAACATTCACAAATATTCATAAATAATACCAAATAATGACTCTATCCAAATCATTTAAAACAATAAATATTAAAATCATAGTGTGCAACTTTGATAACCGTAATACAAGGTGTGGATCTTCAAATTTATATAATATTTTAGAAATTTATTTACCAATCATAAATATTCAAACTAATCATGACAAATCTCTAAACATTCATTTACCAATCATAAATATTCAAACTAATCATGAATAATAACTTATTTTGGTTTGTATCAACTTCAAAATCATCGTCAAAAGAGCAAGACTAAAGCATATCAGATTGGGAAAAATAAGTGGTAACATGTATGTTCAATCTAGAAGAAACATGAAAATAGAAACATTTATGTGTTGGCAAGTGCATAAACTTCACTTCAATATATTATTAATTACCCTTTTAAGTGGTCATAACTTTATGAAATGTATTTCAAAATGTACAAAAACGCTGACGTGATAAAACTTTTTGATCATTTAAGATTGTAAAAAAAATTATTTTATTTGATCAATAATTAATGAAGTAGTCTTCACAGTTAGCAAAACAAGTGGACATGATAAGCGACAAATCTCTAGACAGCCTAAAGTGAAATATTATGTTAAACAAGAATAAATTATAAAAAATCATATGTCATTCGTCTAAATAAATAGAGTTGATCCGTGGGACACCACACCACATGAATTAAAACTCAAATCAAAATATAATTTTTTTTTAGCTTCTAGAGTAGACAAATCAATTGAGTTTTAATTTCTATACACTACATTCTTTCTTTTATTAGTTACTTGTCTAAATGTCATCGGATATATACATATAAAAATCTAACGCAAAATTTCATATGGTGGCATGCACTTTATTAATATATATCATAATCTACGGGGATTTTATAAGGTTACCTTTATCTCAAAGGAGGATCCTTTTGCAAGGTGTGGATGACACATCATCTAGAAAAAGTGACCACCGTGGGTACAATCCTTAAAGGTGATTCGGACGCGTGTGATGTCGGTGGTGGCTACAAAAACCGGGCTTTTGGAAAGAGCACCGTCGTGCTAATAACGTGTTATGTAACAACTAGAACCTATTAGCAATGTATAGAAAAGAATGGGAGAATGGGAGATGGATTTTGTTATTGATTGATTTCAATATCATATACAAATGCCATTATATATAGGCCCTTACATTAGTACAATAGTAACTAAAGAGATAGGAGTTATAGAGGTGGATAGTCACTACATAATGGATGCACTAAAGGGATAGGAGTTATAGATGTGGATAGTCACCACATAATTGATGCATTCATAACAATATGTACCTTTATAAAAGAATTCGTCGAATTTCCAAAGTTTCAAATAAATATAATAACTATATTTATTTGCTGTAAATAGTTTCCGAATCGTTTCTTTCAAAAGTCGTTCAGTGTTGTCGTTTGAAACAAATATATATAAACTATTCATTTCATAAAAAGAAGTCGGATTATTTGATGTTGAATCAAATATATATGATTTATATATAAAAAAAGATTCGTATTGTTATAGATTTGAAATAAACCACATTTGTCTTTATAAAAATAATCCGTGTTATCGTTGTTTCTTGTACGTTATAGAGTGTCATTGAAATAATATATACATTTGTATTGGTTTTCATAAAAGTCGCTTGGTATCGATGGTTGTCGTTTTTAAAACAAAACATGTTTTGGGTTACGGGTTTTCTCGAAAAACGGGCAGAGTTTCCTCTGTTTTTGGACGGCCCCGACAACACAAGTTGTCGTTAAAATTTTCAAAAATTTAATCGATAATTATTCAATCAAAATAGATCAAGTTTCGCCAATTATGTCAAAGTATAAACTATATTCTAATTGACCGGTTCAAGCTCGTTTTCCATGTAATCAATTAAGATTATAAAACGACATAAATAATCGCGCCACTAAATTTTTTACCAAATCTTTCACGTTCGAGACGTTGGACTGAGTTGACCGGCTGAGTTATCCGAGTCGACTCGCTGAGTTGACCAGGTTTCACCGAGTTGACTCGCTGGTGACCCGAGTTGACTATTTTAACTGAGTTGACCGGGTTGGACCCGTCTTTGACCGAGTTGACCCGAGTAGTCCCGCTGACTTGTTGACCGAACCGAACCGAGACTTCTAAAAACTGAATCGAACATCAACAACATCATCTTTCTTCAGTCACCATTACTCTCGACATGATCATTATCAACTAAACCTGCCGGAATTAACCGTTGATCTCTAAAGATCTGAAAAAGAAAGGAGATGGAGGAGAGTTGATAGTACTGACCGGAGAGAACCTCGAACCAAGTCTGCAACTGTATAACCACCACCATCTTCATCGGTAACCCGTCGGTCAAAAGCAAAGATCGCCGGACCTTGAAACGAACCACCGGTCCGAGACACAAACCACCGGACCGAGACACAAACTACCAGTCCGAGTCTCCGACCACCGCTGTCACCGACGTCTGACTCCGCCGCCGCCTGACTCCGTCGCCGCCGCGAGCGGCGGCTCTCTCTCTCTCGGTCTCTCTCTCTTGTCTCATAGTCGGACCAACACTGGTTAGTGGTGGTGGTGGTCCGTTTCTGAATCGAGGGGGGGAAGGGGTGTCGGCTGCACTTGAGTGAGGAACGAGGGGGGTGTGAGTGTGGGCCTGATGTGCGATCACCGGAGAAGACGGGAGGCGCCGGAGCTCGGTCATCATCTCCGGCTCCGGTCGCCGGTGTTTGGTCACGAGAGAGGGAGAGAGACAGACTTAAAGTCTGTGTGTTTGTTTGTGATCAAATGAAATAAATAAGGGGTAGACCCCCCTTATATACTAAGGGTTTATGTAGTGGGCTTTGGGCTTGGGCCCAAGGCCCACAAGCCCAATCGCGTTTTTACGTGGCCCGTAAATTCCAACGAACCGTTTCCGCACCCGAGCTCCGTAAAATATGATAACGTATATTATTATTTATTTATTTATTTATTTTTTAAACGAAATCACGTGAAATAGTGCCGGTAGATGTCGTTTGCGCGTTCGTTCATTGATTACAGTAAAAGTCGCGTAAGATTGCGTCGTTGCCGTTTTAATCTGTTTTTCGATCCGGTTTCGACTACGGATGTACAAATTCAATTACGGAGCTAAAATATATCGTAAAAATTTAATATTTGTCGGCGTTGTCAGTATTTTGTACGGCATCAGTTCGTTGTCGCTTAATATTCAGGAGATTTTCCGTAAACCACCGTTCACGCCCTGTAAAGCCGGTTAGCCATTTCTAGGCACTCCAAAGGCCGAATTAAGTTAATTTGCATCTTAAACACTATTTATTATCGTCCTAATGTTTGTTAATCACGTAATTAGGAGCCGTAAACTACCAGTTGTCACAGGCTTGATCATAGTTAATGAATGTCATTCAATTGTCTTTCGACCAACGTCCCAACAAGTTCGTTCACATTATTGAAATCGTTGTGTTTAATATAAACCATAGTATTTGTTTTGAAAACTCAAAATCGTTTAGCACATATGAATCATCCCAAAACAATTGAAAGCAGTAAAATAGGGGAACTATGTACTCACTTGAGATTGTAATGTATCCTTGATTAAGTGAACTAACAAGCTCAGGCAATCAAGGAATCAAGTGGCACCTAGTATCGGATCACTATGTTAATAAATCGACACCTAAATTGGGAGATCGGGTAGAATGAGGTCCTTTAAACCAAATTAGTGTTGGAACTCATATGACATGGTTTAACAAAGCCTACATTCTGAATTGGAACCTATCCAAAGTGCTTATGACCCGTTATGACCCGTTAAGGTAGTTTATGCTACTTTAACGCGTCATTTGCGCAAAAGTGCATTTGGATAGCCTAACTAGTCCTATGACAAGTATTATATGCCTAAACATGTTTAATGATGTTCCATAATTAGTTTAAGTGTCAAAATTTAAGTTACATATGCTTAAATTGAAAGTATGCGTAAAAAGGGCATTTTGGTCATTTTCCTAAGGCATATAAACTACCTATCATACAACTAATTAAACAAAGTGACCATAAGGTATAACCTCGGAAGGTTATTCCCTATACAACTATGGTCACAAAATATGTTTAGTCGGATCCCAATGATCGACCAAACGGGTCGGGTTCGAAAGTCTAAGCGGTTGTCGAGACTGCTTGACTTACGACCCTAAACAAGCACTAAACTAAAAGTGATGAGTTAAACATGTTAAAACATGTTTAACTAAGTTAGAAAACTGATTTGATATCAAAACAAAGTGTTTTGATACCCGAAAATAGTTTCGTCGCAAAATGCACATAATCGTGCATTTTGACCGAAACTTTGACTCGTCACTTCGACTAGTCAACATCGTAATCAGTAGGTATAGTCACAAAGGACTATAACCATCGTGATTACGCTCACGTTGCAAAGTTCAAATGAACTTTGTCTTGACCAATTCATGGTCAAAGCTGAAAGTCAAACACTGTTTGACTTTCTTGCTTGAAATAAATCCACAAGCATGAAAGAATACTTACAAGAGTCCAAGCTTGGAAAAAAGACTAAGAAAACTCAGATTTGAGGCCTCCAACCAAGTGTGGTAGCCTCAATAGAGCAGATATGAGAAGAAGAAGTGAATGAGCAAGTTTGAATGGTGAAAGGCCTTGCTATTTATAGGAATTCAAGCACCTTTAGATCATTGCCATGTGTTTATGATTTGTTCAAGGCATGATCATCACCACACACTTGTTATGCACTGATTGGGCGACTTGAAGAACATATAAACCAGCCTACAAGATCAAGAAACCAAGATTAAAACAGGTTGCAACAGCTGGGTTTGAGGAAACTGGTTTTTGTTGAGCTGGCACAGGCTTACGGACCGTAAGCACTTTCCCATACGGTCCGTATGGGACCGCAGGGCAGCCAGTTTTGAAAATTTACAGTTTTTGTCCCTTAGCTTGGTTTATCGCGTTTCGGCACTTCTAACACCCGTCAAGCCCATTTTCAAGCTCCATGATTAAGTTAAAGTATATTTAACTTGAATTATGCTCAAAAATGTCACGGATGTCGGTTCGTTTGGCTGTATGGTTGCGTTTTTTGGTTAATTACGACGAAAATCGTAACGGACGCGAAAACGACCCAATTTGCGAAACGAATAGTATTTTTACATTCCCATCACTAAAATAGAATATTTTAATGATTAAAAAATTTTTGGATGTCCGGATATGGTCAGAACGCAAGATATGCACGTAAATGAATACTTTCGCTGTTTTGACGCTTTTGGTCCCTGTGATCAAATAAGCGTATTTTCGCATACCAAACCCCTCAAAACTTATTTCTAAGCTATGTAAAGGATATTTTGGGTATGTTTAGCTTATGATCATATTCTGGAGTGTGCGTTGCTATACGAATCGGCAGACTTTTGCAGTTTGTCGCAAATAGTCCCTGTGATCGAATAAACTTTTTTTGACACACCAAACCCTTCAAAACTTATTTCTAAGTTATGTAAAGGTTATTTAAGGTATGTTAAGCTTATGTCACTATTCTAGAGTGTTTTTCGCATTAAACTGATGTAACACCTCATAAAACCACGTCCAATGATGTGTTGACACGTGTACTAAACCCTAATGAAGTCAAACGTTGACTATAAAGGACTAATTTTGCGAAAAATTGAAAAATTTGAATACGAAAGGACTAAAAGTGTTAACATGCTTAAACTAAGCCTATGAATAACAATACATAGTATTCATATTCACAAATAAGCCACTTGTTGGTCAAGAGGAGCCGTTTGTAAAATTATTTGAAAGTTTGCACGTCGAAGGGTTAAAAGCGTCAACATGTTAATTCTTACCTCTGAGTGACCTTTTAACAAACCAAGAGCTTCATGATATTGATTACACTCTCGAGAATGCCTAATATTGGCCATTTAAGGCTTTTACGCCAATAAGTGAAATTACGCGCAAGTTTGCAAGTTAAAGGGGTTAAAAGCATCAACATGTTTAATTATACCTCTGAGTGACCATTTAACAAACCTAAAGCATCGTGATGTTTGATAATACTCTCGAGAATGCCTAATATTGATAACATGGGGCTTTGACGCAATAAAATGATAATGCGCGCAAATTTACGCGTTAGAGGGACCAAAAGCGTCAACTTCTAAAACTACACCTTAGAATGATCATTTAAGCAAACTAGAAACTCCGAAATGTTCGTTCATACCCTCGGAAGTATTTAATGTTGGCTATAGAAAGTTTTTATGCCATTTCGCGTTAACGCACGCAAGTTCGCAAATAAGGGGTTAAAGGCGTCAACACGCGAAACTGCACTATAGGGTGATCCTTTACAATAACCGCAAACTCTGTTAAGCTCAGTCATACCCCCGGATATGCCTAATATGAGCCGTTTAAGGCTTAGATGCCATAAAACGATGATACGCATAAATTGTGCGCCAAAAGGACTAAAAGCGATAACTAGCGAAACCTCGCCTTTGAGGGGCCTTTTGAAAGAGACAGAAACTTTTTAATGATCAGTTAACTCCCGAGTGTGCCTAAGGTTGGTCTTTAGAGGTTTCATACCTTATATTAGGAATACATATATGAAACGAGAACATAAGGTACTTATTATGTCAAAAATGAAACTTAAGTTACGCATAAAAGAACACAGGGACCAAATCCGCACTTTCGGCCAAAGTTTCATGCTGGGTCGGATAGCTTGGCGGGCCGCGAAGCCCTCCTTGGGCTTGTCACACCCCGACCACGTGTAACATACAAAACGTGGCGGAAACGTCGGGGAGTGTTGTAACAGAATTAATTGTTTCATAACCATGGTATTCAAAGTTGTATTTTATTTATTAAACAAGGGTGTTACATTGTCTTGAACAGTAAACAAAAGAGTTTATAACATAATTAAACAAGTCTATCTTCGTTTTTTTTAGTCTCTAAGGCACAAGTCCGCCCTAGTGTCATGATCAACATCCTACGGAAAAGCTCCTGAAAACACATGTGAAAATAGGTACGTCAGCATAAAAATGCCTGTGAGATACATAGGTTTGTGAAAATAGGATTCATGACTTGTATTTGAGAAAATGTTTAGTCATGAACCTTGTAATTTGCTTTGTCTTGTAAATCATTTGAAAAACGATAAGATCAGTTGATATGTATAAATAAATGTAAGGTTAAATGAATAACCATGTAAAATGAGTTGTATACAATAAACTGTTTTGTAAAACAATGTCTTGTGAAAAATATGTTATTTGTAACATGTAATATGTCAAACATTGAAGTGATTTAAGTAACGCTACGTCATGTAATATCACACAAGCACTTATATATAGGAAGTACCAGCGGCGTATCCACCATGATTGTATCTCATTACACACGCCTCGTTACTCAAATTACTTACCCAAACAACCACCAATGTAACTTGTTCATGTACAAACCAATTATCAAGTGTTATTGTGTAAACCATATCTAAATGTCTATGTCCAATGTAAACCACCAAATATGTATATCAATGTCAAAATGTTTATGTTCAATGTAGATCATGTAATGTGTAACCAGAAATGTCATGTATGGTAAGTGAAATGTATCAACTAAACCATATGTAAAATGCACAACAACAAGGTATTGAAGTAAAACACAGTTTAAATCAAAGTCATGTTTTGTGTAACAAATGCATGCTATACTGATACAAACATTTATGCGGTATTGTTAAAATGCATACATCTAAGCCTTGAGACTGTGGCGATAAACCCTTAAACAAATTAAAGGTTTATCTAAATTATGTATATCGAATTCGGTCATTCCTTTCATCCCCATTCCCAGGATGTCCGGAACGGGAGTTGTCAATTCCTATGGTACCACTACCTACTAACGAACGGCGTAATTAATGTTAATGAATGTATTGTTCCATTGTAAACAAACCAAATGTCATACCAAAAATGTAAGCATGTGAAAATGATGCACTAAGTATGTAATCAAATGAACATACGTAGCGTGAAATGTAATGTAAAACGATGTACTAAGTAATGCACACAATGGGCACACCTAGCATGAAATGTAATGTAAAACGATGTACTAAGTAATGCACACAATGGGCACACCTAGCATGAAATGTAATGTAAAACGATGTACTAAGTAATGCACACAATGGGCACACCTAGCATGAAATGTAATGTAAAACGATGTACTAAGTAATGCACACAATGGGCACACCTAGCATAAAATGTAATGTAAAACGATGTACTAAGTAATGCACACAATGGGCACACCTAGCATGAAATTTAATGTAAAACGATGTACTAAGTAATGCACACAATGGGCACACCTAGCATGAAATGTAATGAAATCATGTACTATAATGTACTAACAAACATAGCCGGTATATGATGTGAAAACAGAAAGCATGAAAGTAACAAGTAGGCACATGTGTTCCACCCCAAAACAGTTTGGAAAACAGTAAAAGAGGGGTCTATGTACTCACTTGAGATTGCTCAGATGTCTAAAGATAACCACCAAGTAATGCTAGAGATCTCGGAATCAAACGGCACCTAATATAGGTAACTATGTTAATAAACCGGACCTATATCGGAAGATCGGGTAGTATGAGGGTTCGTAAACCAAACGATTGTAGAGACTCGTGTCATTTGGTTTAATCAAATCCTACATACTAAATGAAACCTAACATAATTGTTTACGACCCATTACGACCCGTTTAGATAGCTTATGCTACTTTAACGCGTCGTTCGCGTGAAACGCGTTCGGACCGCCTAACTAGTCCTATGACAAGTGTTATATGCCTAAACATGTTACATAATCAGTTATGTGACAAAAGTTTAGGTTACATATGCTAAATTACCATTTATACATGAAAAGGGTATTCTGGTAATTTACCTAAGGCATATAAACTACCTATCATACAACTACTTAAACGATGTGACCATAGGGTATAACCTCGGAAGGTTATTCCCTACACTATGGTCACCTAATGTATTTGGTCAGATCCCAATGATCGACCAAACTGGGTCGGGTTCGAAGGTATAAGCGATTTATTAGATCGCTTACCCTATGACCCTAGACAACGTGGTAATCAGTAGGCATAGTCCCAAGGGACTATAACCATCGTGATTACAATCACGTTGCGAAGTTCAAACGAACTTCGCATTGACCATTACTGGTCAACGCTGAAAGTCAAACAAAGTTTGACTTTCGGACTCGAAAAGCAATAAAATAAGGAAAAGAACGAAAGAATACTTACGAAGGGTCCCCGAATGCTAATCTCGATTCAAAAATCTCAGGTATGAAACAAAGGTTTCAACTTAGAGTTTCTCAAATCAAAATTCTTGTGATTTTGAAGCATGGGGGGTGGGGTATTTATAGTATTCGGTCCACCGTTAAGATCGTTTCATGGAAAACGTGCCTTAATCCTACCCGTACATGTGTTGCAAAGTTGTGGTAGCCTAAAATGATCCTTATCAGCTGAAATGGCAAGTTGTGAGCTTGTGGTTGTGGTTAAAACAGCTGGAACATGCTGACTGTTCGATCTAATCTGATCAGAGAGTCGGACGCGGCCCGCGTGGGGATTAACAGAAACTGAGGCGGGCCGCCTGGCCATGTCAGATCAGAAATTATGTTCCATTTTGACAGTTTCAGCCCCTGCACGTGTTTAAGCCCATTTTCGGCACTTCTAAGGCCCGTAAAGCCAACTTTAAGGCCCTAAAATGATGCCTAAACATTGTGGACTTGAAACATGTTCAAAAATATGTCTGATGTTGGTTCGTTTGGCCGTACGAACGCGATGTTCGCTTAATTACGACGGAATGCGCACAAGCGCGAAAAACGATCCAAATGACGTGACGAATGGATTTTTCTCATGCCAAACACTAAAATAAAATATTTTAGTGCTTACATAAATTTTTGGATGTCCAGATGTATTCAGAACGTAAGTTACGCGCGAAAATGCAAACTTGTGCACTTTTTGACACTTTTAGTCCCTGAATGTCCCAAAAGTTTATTTTAGTACACCGAACCCCTCAAAGCCTATTTCTAAGCTATGTAAAGGATATTTAAGGTGTGTTTAACTTATGGTCATTTTACGGAATGTTCGTTACAGTTCAAATTGACATACTTTCGCAGTTTGTCAAGTTTAGTCCCTGTAAGCGAATTAACTTGTTTTTGCCATACCAATGCCTTCAAAACTTATTTCTAAGTTATTTAAAGGTTATTTTAAGGTATGTTGAGTATATGTTGATGTTCCGAAGTATTTTTCGCATTAAACTGAGTACGTTTACGCACCAGTTTGCGTATAACTCTCCAGAAAGCGATGTAGAGTTTGAAATTACATAAAAGTCAAAACATGAAAAATGTAAAACATAACAAAAAAAACATTGGGATCAAATAACATTGTTTTATTGATAATAGAACTGTTCATAGTGATTACAAGCACAGTTGTTACAGTCTCCCCTACTTGTGGAAATTTCGTCCCGAAATTTATTTAGAGGAAACTTGTGGAAAAAGATGTGGATATTTCGCCTTCATTTGATCTTCGCGTTCCCAAGTAAACTCGGGTCCATGTTTAGCTTCCCAGCGAACTTTGACCAAAGGAATGCGCTTGCGTTTAAGCCACTTGACTTCACGTTCCATAATTTCCACTGGCTTCTCAACAAATTTCAGTGTTTTGCCAACACGAATTTCGTCAAGCGGTATGTGGAGGTTCTCATCAGCTAAACACCTCTTGAGATTGGACATGTGAAAAGTTGGATGAACATTTCCAAGTTCCGGAGGTAACTCAAGTCTGTAGGCTACCTTTCTGATTCTTTCGACGATCTTGAATGGTCCAACGTATCTAGGTGCAAGTTTTCCTTTCTTTCCAAATCTGATCACACCTTTCCAAGGTGAGACCTTAAGTAATACTCGATCACCGACTTGAAATTCCAAGGGTTTGCGTTTTGGATCCGCGTAACTCTTTTGACGGCTCATAGCTGTCTGAAGGTTATCACGAACTTTCTTGACCTTGTCAGTTGTCTCTAAAATGAGGGCAGGTCTAGTAAGTTGAGCCTCGCCAATCTCATTCCAGCAGACTGGTGAACGACATTTTCGACCATAGAGAGCCTCGAAAGGAGCCATTTTGATGCTGGTGTGATAACTGTTGTTGTAGGAGAATTCAATCAATTTAAGATGTGAATCCCAGCTACCACCAAAATCGATCACACAAGCTCTAAGCATATCCTCCAGAGTCTGGATTGTTCTCTCAGATTGACCATCCGTTTGCGGATGATAAGCTGTGCTCAGATTAAATTGGGTCCCCATAGCAGATTGCATGGTTCTCCAAAAATGAGAAGTGAAACGAGCATCTCTGTCAGAAATGATGTTCAAAGGAACACCATGTCGAGCTACAATTTCATCAACATAGATTTGAGCAAGTCTGTCAGCAGGAAAATCCTCACGGATTGGCAAGAAATGTGCTGACTTTGTAAGACGATCAACGACTACCCAGATGGCATCATGACCTTTCTTTGTGCGTGGAAGTTTGGTAACAAGATCCATAGTAATGTTTTCCCATTTCCAAACTGGGATCTCTGGTTGCACCAATAAACCTGAAGGTCGTTGATGTTCAGCCTTAACCTTAAGACAAGTAAGGCATTTTGATACGTATAAGGCAATGTCTTTCTTCATACCAGGCCACCAATAGTGAGTACGAAGATCCTTATACATCTTATCTGAGCCCGGATGAATTGAATAACGAGACTTATGGGATTCATCCATAAGCAAGGTACGAAGATCATCCTGGCTTGGGACCCACAAACGGTCCATGAAATAATATGATCCATTGTCCTTCAGTTCCAGAGCAGGTGTTATGTGATAGGGAAATTCCTTATCCATCAAACCTTGTGAAACACAAGATAGTTGAGCCTGAGAAATGCGTGCTTGGATATCGGATCGAGCTTGAATAACAGATTGAACACGTACACAATGAAGCTTAGTACGTTCCTTACAACTCAATGCATCAGCTACGACATTCGCCTTACCAGAATGGTAGCGAATTTCGCAGTCATAGTCGTTTAAAAGCTCAACCCAACGTCGTTGCCTCATGTTGAGTTCTTTCTGATTGAAGATATGCTGGAGACTTTTGTGGTCCGTGAAAACCACACATTTTGTACCGTACAAATAGTGTCTCCAGATCTTTAGAGCAAAGACAACTGCACCCAACTCAAGATCATGAGTGGTGTAGTTTTTCTCATGTATCTTCAACTGCCTCGATGCATATGCTATGACTTTGTTCCTTTGCATCAGAACACAACCAAGGCCTAATTTAGATGCATCGCAATACACGACAAAATCATCATCACCCTCAGGCAATGATAGAACAGGCGCATCGCAAAGCTTCTGCTTCAAGTGTTGAAAAGCTTTCTCTTGTTTGAATCCCCAATCAAAGGGTTTGTTCTTCTGAGTTAGAGCAGTTAGAGGAACTGCAATCTTTGAGAAGTTTTCAATGAAGCGGCGGTAATAACCCGCTAGACCAAGAAAAGAACGAACTTCAGTAGGAGTAGTAGGTGTATCCCAATCCTTAATCGCACTAATCTTGGAGGGATCTACCTGAATACCTCGTTCGTTGATAATATGTCCCAAAAATTGAACTTCTTTAAGCCAAAATTCGCACTTGGAGAATTTGGCGAAAAGTTGCTCTTTCTTCAGGAGTTCCAGAGTAAGACGAAGATGCTGCTCGTGATCAGCTCGCGTCTTAGAGTAAATCAAGATGTCGTCAATAAAAACAATGACGAACTGATCCAAATAAGGTTTGCAGACCCTATTCATTAAGTCCATGAAAACAGCAGGAGCATTAGTCAAACCGAATGGCATGACTGTGAACTCATAATGCCCATAACGAGTACGGAACGCTGTCTTGGGAATATCTTCTTCTTGCACCCGAAGTTGATGATACCCAGAACGTAGATCAATCTTCGAGAAGTAAGAAGCGCCCTGTAGCTGATCAAAGAGATCATCTATGCGAGGTAGGGGATATCGATTCTTGATGGTAAGCTTGTTAAGCTCACGATAATCGATACACATCCTAAAAGATCCATCCTTCTTCTTGACAAAAAGAACGGGAGCACCCCAGGGTGAAAAGCTAGGACGGATAAAGCCTTTGTCGGAGAGCTCCTGAAGCTGCTTAGCCAACTCTTGCATCTCAGACGGTGCAAGACGATATGGAGCTCTGGCAATGGGATTTGCACCAGGTACGAGATCAATGCGGAACTCGACTTGGCGTGCTGGAGGTAGACCAGGTAAGTCTTCAGGGAAAACTTCAGAATAATCCCGAACGACAGGAATATCTGAAATAGACTTACCCTTGCCTTTATCTTCTGTAACATGTGCCAAAAAGGCCACATAGTTCTTTCGCAGGTATTTCCGAGCTTTAAAACAAGACATGAGTTTGAGACCACCGGTAGGTTTCTCACCTTGAACCTGTAGGATCTCGCCTGTCGATAGCGGCACACGAACAATCTTCTCAGAACAAACTATCTCTGCGTGATGCTTGGATAACCAATCCATACCCACAATGACGTCGAAGCTTCCAAGTTGCATAGGCGTGAGATCGATAGGAAAAAGATGATCATTAAGGTTCAACTGGCAGTTGCGTAGAACAGAATCAAGAATAATTGGTTCACCGCTAGCAACTTCTACTGTCAAAGGTTTACCTAGTTTTGTTCTAGACACGTGAAGCATAGGCTCAAAAGACAAAGACACGAAACTCTTATCGGCACCAGAATCGAAAAGAACAGATGCAGGCTGATTATTAATAAAGAACGTACCGTTCACCACATTATCATCCGCCTGCGCCTCTTGGGCATTCATGTTAAAGGCTCGGCCTCGAGCCGGAGCCTGATTCTGGTTCTGGTTGGCTAGTCTTGGGCACCGGTTTCTGTAGTGGGTCAGATCCCCACAATTATAACAGGCACCCGGTTGGTAATATGGTCGTGCAGCTTGACCCTGTTGCGGAGCAGGAGGCTGAGAAACTTGTTGAGCCGGGTTCTGAACTGCGCGATTCTGAGCAAACTGACAAACATCAGCAAGATGACCTGACTTCCCACAGCCAGTACAGAAACGGCACTGATGTTGCGGCTGATGGTGACTGTTGCATCTATTGCACAAAGGTGCATTCCCTGAATAGGGTTTCTTTGCTGAAGGCTGTGCGGGTTGGTTGGGAGCTACCTGATTAGCTTGGGCAGTGACAGCAAAATTTTGGGAAGCCTTACGCTTCCTTGACCTCTTCGAAGGACCAGAGTCCTTTCCATTCCTGTTTTGACCTTTCTTGCTATCCCCCTTATCAGCCGACTGTTTCTTGCCCTTGTCACCCTTCCTGTGTAACTTGTTCTTCCGGATCTGCGACTCAGTCAATGTCGCTGATAACTCAATCGCCTGACGGAGTGTGGCAGGATTACTACCAGTAAGGATGTCTTGTACCGAGTCAGGTAGGCTGTCAATGTATCTTTCGATAGCCTTGTCGAGTGGGGTAACCATTGTCGGGCAAAGCAGACTCAACTCTTCAAACCGATCAGTATAAGCCCTGTGCTCACCACTATCCTGCTTCAAATCATCAAATTCCTTCTCCAAAGCTCGTTGCTCATGACGAGGACAGAATTCCCTCATCATAAGGGCTCTAAGTTCAGCCCATGTCTGTGCGAGAGCAACTTCTGCACCCCGGTCTCTCATAACCCCGTTCCACCATGTCAAAGCCCTCTTCTGAAATACGCTCGAAGAAAACTCGATCTTGCGATTATCCGGACACTGCACGTGGTGGAAAGTATTCTCAATGCTCTCAAACCACTGAAGAAGCCCAGTCGCTCCCTCAGAACCACTAAACTTGAGTGGTTTAGCCTGGTTAAAATCCTTGTATTTGCATGGAACATTGTTGTTGTTGTTGGCTTGGTTCCATTGAGCAAAGAGGTTTGGAAACTGAGCAGCCATCTGCTACGCAATAATTTCTGCCAGTTCGGCAGTTGCTATCTGGTTCTCGCGTCGAGGAGGCATTCTAAAAGAGGAAAACATGAAAGGAAACGAGTGAGATGATTGGATGAAGAGAATGAGATGAAACAAAATCAACAAAAGCAAAGATGGTGGTCATTCATCCGTATCACAAAGCAAACAAACGACACACAGTGACTAATCAAAGTAAATGGGTCAAAAATAATGTATAATGAAGACATGCTCGCCTATAAGTGAACACTCATCCCAAGAATTCCCAGGAAAGCACAACTGGTCTCGCGTCTGATGAGATATATACGAAGTGCTTGCCTAGACAGAAAACCCAGAATACAGGCATTCACCCTTCCAGTTTGTACGTGTTCACATTATTTAAAACCCAAAACTTTGACGAGATTTAGAAAACTCAAAGGGGTTCAAAACCATATAACAGAGGGTTCAAAACCTTATAATAGAGGGTTCAAAACCTTGTAATAATTTATTCAAAAACAGATGATTGTTTTTCAAAAATCGTTTCGAAAAATTTGGTTCTTGTTTTGATAATCACCTAAGGATAGGTGATGTATATGTTTTAAGATCTAAACACAAGATAACTTGTGTTAGGGTCCTAGAAAAGTTATAGTCTAGGTCAAAGCATTACTAATAACCTAATTCCCTATAACCATTGGCTCTGATACCAACTCTTCTGTCACACCCCGACCACGTGTAACATACAAAACGTGGCGGAAACGTCGGGGAGTGTTGTAACAGAATTAATTGTTTCATAACCATGGTATTCAAAGTTGTATTTTATTTATTAAACAAGGGTGTTACATTGTCTTGAACAGTAAACAAAAGAGTTTATAACATAATTAAACAAGTCTATCTTCGTTTTTTTTTTAGTCTCTAAGGCACAGGTCCGCCCTAGTGTCATGATCAACATCCTACGGAAAAGCTCCTGAAAACACATGTGAAAATAGGTACGTCAGCATAAAAATGCCTGTGAGATACATAGGTTTGTGAAAATAGGATTCATGACTTGTATTTGAGAAAATGTTTAGTCATGAACCTTGTAATTTGCTTTGTCTTGTAAATCATTTGAAAAACGATAAGATCAGTTGATATGTATAAATAAATGTAAGGTTAAATGAATAACCATGTAAAATGAGTTGTATACAATAAACTGTTTTGTAAAACAATGTCTTGTGAAAAATATGTTATTTGTAACATGTAATATGTCAAACATTGAAGTGATTTAAGTAACGCTACGTCATGTAATATCACACAAGCACTTATATATAGGAAGTACCAGCGGCGTATCCACCATGATTGTATCACATTACACACGCCTCGTTACTCAAATTACTTACCCAAACAACCACCAATGTAACTTGTTCATGTACAAACCAATTGTCAAGTGTTATTGTGTAAACCATATCTAAATGTCTATGTCCAATGTAAACCACCAAATATGTATATCAATGTCAAAATGTTTATGTTCAATGTAGATCATGTAATGTGTAACCAGAAATGTCATGTATGGTAAGTGAAATGTATCAACTAAACCATATGTAAAATGCACAACAACAAGGTATTGAAGTAAAACACAGTTTAAATCAAAGTCATGTTTTGTGTAACAAATGCATGCTATACTGATACAAACATTTATGCGGTATTGTTAAAATGCATACATCTAAGCCTTGAGACTGTGGCGATAAACCCTTAAACAAATTAAAGGTTTATCTAAATTATGTATATCGAATTCGGTCATTCCTTTCATCCCCATTCCCAGGATGTCCGGAACGGGAGTTGTGAATTCCTATGGTACCACTACCTACTAACGAACGGCGTAATTAATGTTAATGAATGTATTGTTCCATTGTAAACAAACCAAATGTCATACCAAAAATGTAAGCATGTGAAAACGATGCACTAAGTATGTAATCAAATGAACATACGTAGCATGAAATGTAATGTAAAACGATGTACTAAGTAATGCACACAATGGGCACACCTAGCATGAAATGTAATGTAAAACGATGTACTAAGTAATGCACACAATGGGCACACCTAGCATGAAATGTAATGTAAAACGATGTACTAAGTAATGCACACAATGGGCACACCTAGCATAAAATGTAATGTAAAACGATGTACTAAGTAATGCACAGAATGGGCACACCTAGCATGAAATGTAATGTAAAACGATGTACTAAGTAATGCACACAATGGGCACACCTAGCATGAAATGTAATGAAATCATGTACTATAATGTACTAACAAACATAGCCGGTATATGATGTGAAAACAGAAAGCATGAAAGTAACAAGTAGGCACATGTGTTCCACCCCAAAACAGTTTGGAAAACAGTAAAAGAGGGGTCTATGTACTCACTTGAGATTGCTCAGATGTCTAAAGATAACCACCAAGTAATGCTAGAGATCTCGGAATCAAACGGCACCTAATATAGGTAACTATGTTAATAAACCGGACCTATATCGGAAGATCGGGTAGTATGAGGGTTCGTAAACCAAACGAGTGTAGAGACTCGTGTCATTTGGTTTAATCAAATCCTACATACTAAATGAAACCTAACATAATTGTTTACGACCCATTACGACCCGTTTAGATAGCTTATGCTACTTTAACGCGTCGTTCGCGTGAAACGCGTTCGGACCGCCTAACTAGTCCTATGACAAGTGTTATATGCCTAAACATGTTACATAATCAGTTATGTGACAAAAGTTTAGGTTACATATGCTAAATTACCATTTATACATGAAAAGGGTATTCTGGTAATTTACCTAAGGCATATAAACTACCTATCATACAACTACTTAAACGATGTGACCATAGGGTATAACCTCGGAAGGTTATTCCCTACACTATGGTCACCTAATGTATTTGGTCAGATCCTAATGATCGACCAAACTGGGTCGGGTTCGAAGGTATAAGCGATTTATTAGATCGCTTACCCTACGACCCTAGACAACGTGGTAATCAGTAGGCATAATCCCAAGGGACTATAACCATCGTGATTACAATCACGTTGCGAAGTTCAAACGAACTTCGCATTGACCATTACTGGTCAATGCTGAAAGTCAAACAAAGTTTGACTTTCGGACTCGAAAAGCAATAAAATAAGGAAAAGAACGAAAGAATACTTACGAAGGGTCCCCGAATGCTAATCTCGATTCAAAAATCTCAGGTATGAAACAAAGGTTTCAACTTAGAGTTTCTCAAATCAAAATTCTTGTGATTTTGAAGCATGGGGGGTGGGGTATTTATAGTATTCGGTCCACCGTTAAGATCGTTTCATGGAAAACGTGCCTTAATCCTACCCGTACATGTGTTGCAAAGTTGCGGTAGCCTAAAATGATCCTTATCAGCTGAAATGGCAAGTTGTGAGCTTGTGGTAGTGGTTAAAACAGCTGGAACATGCTGACTGTTCGATCTAATCTGACCAGAGAGTCGGACGCGGCCCGCGTGGGGATTAACAGAAACTGAGGCGGGCCGCCTGGCCATGTCAGATCAGAAATTATGTTCCATTTTAACAGTTTCAGCCCCTGCACGTGTTTAAGCCCATTTCCGGCACTTCTAAGGCCCGTAAAGCCAACTTTAAGGCCCTAAAATGATGCCTAAACATTTTGGACTTGAAACATGTTCAAAAATATGTCTGATGTTGGTTCGTTTGGCCGTACGAACGCGATGTTCGCTTAATTACGACGGAACGCGCACAAGCGCGAAAAACGATCCAAATGACGTGACGAATGGATTTTTCTCATGCCAAACACTAAAATAAAATATTTTAGTGCTTACATAAATTTTTGGATGTCCAGATATATTCAGAACGTAAGTTACGCGCGAAAATGCAAACTTGTGCACTTTTTGACACTTTTAGTCCCTGAATGACCCAAAAGTTTATTTTAGCACACCGAACCCCTCAAAGCCTATTTCTAAGCTATGTAAAGGATATTTAAGGTGTGTTTAACTTATGGTCATTTTCCGGAATGTTCGTTACAGTTCAAATTGACATACTTTCGCAGTTTGTCAAGTTTAGTCCCTGTAAGCGAATTAACTTGTTTTTGCCATACCAATGCCTTCAAAACTTATTTCTAAGTTATTTAAAGGTTATTTTAAGGTATGTTGAGTATATGTTGATGTTCCGGAGTATTTTTCGCATTAAACTGAGTACGTTTACGCACCAGTTTGCGTATAACTCTCCAGAAAGAGATGTAGAGTTTGAAATTACATAAAAGTCAAAACATGAAAAATGTAAAACATAACAAAACAAACATTGGCATCAAATAACATTGTTTTATTGATAATAGAACTGTTCATAGTGATTACAAGCACAGTTGTTACAGGGCTGCCTACGCGGGCCACGACAAATCAGCATCAACAGCAACATGTTTTTCTTGTTGATTGATTTGTTCCTTTAAACCGAAAACCATTTAAACTAAAACCTTGGGCTGGTATTCTGGTTATAACAGCTATAGAGACACCTGTAATCATCTCATAATCCATTCCAACAATTTTCATGATCATATTTCATTCCAAAAAACTATAAATAGGAGTTGATTTTCATTTGAACAAATCACACCTTCATTTCAATCTGCTATCTCTCTCAATCCTAGGCGATCCTAAACATTTTGGAACCTCTATTCAGTCCATAGGACCATTTGTAAGTGTCCTTTCTTGGCTGGTTCAGTGTATTTGGTTTTTAAAGCCGAAAAGTCAAGCGTTTTCGATAAAAGGTTTGACTTTTAGTAAGACCGTAAACGGTCGAGCCATTGTTCACAACGAACATGGCTACGTGATCGTAATTAGGTAGGTGTTAAACCCTCAAAAGGGCACCTCCTAATTATCGCGTTTACTTAGTTAATTGTCGGGTCAAAGTAATTAAAATAAAAGTCAAACCGGTCAGTTTTTAAATAAAATTCATAACTAATAATATAGAAGCTATAAAAAAAACTTTTGTCACTTTAATAACTTGGTAAATATTAATTGAACATGTCTACGCATGTTCAAACCGACAATTCTGAGTTTAGGCTCGGTTCGTAACCGATAGTCGCAAAAGTTGACTTTTGCTTTGACTTTCAGTTCTGACCCGATTTAGCTTAGTTTTCTTTGTGCCTTAGGGTTCCTTTGTGACCATATTATATGTTAGTATAACTCTCTGAGGTCATACTACATGGTCCGTTAGAAATCATAGTTCATTTGCATGTTTCCGTTAAATGCTTAAAAATTGACTATTATGCCCTTTGTTATAAAAACGAGATTTTTGAAAATGTGAGAGGACAAAAAGTTTTATTACTGATATATAAGTATGTAAAATAAATTTGACATCAGTTTCTGGTCTCAAACTAAAGTTATGCTAGATATCGTAAAATGAAACTTTTTATTAATTAAATTACATTTTTAGCATAAATCATGTTTAAACGCAAATTTTGGCACCAAACCCATTACCTACTGTTTTAATATTATTTTTAGGGATTTTTGGAATTTTTGGTCAGATTATAAACTGACCATATTATTGAGTTCTAGTATAATTCGATAAATGACGATAATACCCTTTTCATTCATAAAATGAGATTAACACATGATTAACACGCCAAACCTTTTCCTACTGATGTTATATGCTAAATAAAATATTTTAAACCTTAAAGGCTGATCAAAATCTTAGATTTCCATAAACATCTCAAATATCGTCAATTATCGACTTTTACGCAAATTAGGCGCATAGTATGGTTTAAAACCATATTTAACACCTAAGAATTGTTACCTACTGAATTTATAACTAAATTTGAACACTTTTACAGTAAGTATAAGTCAAGAACTCAGACTTCCAATTTTGTCCCTAAAAACATATGTGAAATGACCAAAATGCCCCTACGGTGCATAGTATGGCCATAAATGGTAAACCACACATATGAATGATATCCTACTGTTATAACATCATAAAATAAACATTTTTACAGAATGTTTTAGACCAGAATATCAGTTTACTTTAAAACCTCTTTTATAAATCTTAAAATGACCAAAATACCCTTACGGGACTTAAATTAGTTTTAAATTCTTTTGGGGCATAATTGTTGGTATTCTACTGATATCATAACATATTTGAAGCATAATAACTTATGGAACTTGTACATGACTTATCCGGTTACCCGTTATGCATATACGCGTTCAGTACGGTTAATGTGACTAGTTTGCATAAGTTGACTGAAACGGGTCAAACCTTATCATTTTTACTTCGAAATCCAGAATGTATTTAGTTTACCCATTTTATACAAGTCTTCTTACTTTTTGGGTCTAAATTACATTCCATTCCGGTCATCGCTTAATCTAGCGTATCAAGACAGGAGCCTTAATTAAGACTAGCCGGTCATCGCTTAATCCATTCCATTCCGTTTTCATATTTAAAAACTAGCCGGTCTAAGTCTATGACTTAATTAAGACCCGTTAGCATTCTAATTGGTTATTTTTACCATCATTCCAGACTAGAGCCTTCCGGTAAATTGTACCTACGCTTACTTAATTGAATACGGCTGAGTTATTATAAATCTTGCTATTCAAGACAGGAGCTAGCTCAGGTAAATACTTATAACTTTTTTTCCCTTATACGGGCTTGGGATACGGTAAATTATTACTGCTTGGTCGGGTGTAGAAACCTTTTAATTGAATATGGTTAAATTGTATAATCCCGCTTTAATCAGTGTTGCTTGATAACAAATAACATTGGGGGTTAACGACCGTGTCCTGGATATCCTTGGCTCATTTAAAAAGCGTAAATGGCCACGACTTAAGCACGGGGTGTAGGCATACACCTGTCAGCTGCGTATGTAAAAGATATACTCATTTGCTGGGATGACCCACCGTGAGTTTATATTTGTGGTGTGTCGATTAATCTTGTTCGGTTTATTTAATACCGGCCCTAAATGTTGGACAAACATGTAAATCTGATACAAGATTGTTATTAATATAATTGTCCCAAGTTATAAAAGAACATTTGTGCCTTGTGCATTTAAATCCATTTTCATAAAATATTTTCATGCGTTGTTCACCTAAACCAATTTTCATAAATATTTTCAAATGTGTCGGTTAATTGTATTTACCAGTGAAAACTGACGTATTTTCAAAAGTCTAAGTGACAGATACAAATACGTAAATAGGCTGGAAGCTGCTCAAGATTGTTAGACGAGGAACTTGCAACTCCATCGCATAAGCCATTAGTCTGATAAACTTCTTTTGTTATAATGATCCGCCTGTGGATTATTACAAGCTTGTCTGCACATAATATTTTTATACTTTAATACATTTGGGTTTGTAATAATATTTTATATTCCAAGACTTCCGCTGTGCTATTATGTGTATGTTTGACCATGACGATACCAATCTTACGTCACGATACTCCCCACTGAGCCCACCGAGCTGAGCTGTAAAAATCGTGTGACACCCGGCTTTTCAGGCCGTACCGTACAATTGTAACACGTGCTGTGAATAGATAAAAGGCCATATTTGACGGATTATGATGTTTATATATGAAATTTAATGAGTTGGTAAAATTAAACTTTGATAAAAATTATGTTGGCAACGGTAAGATAAACGCTTATCGCGTAACGGTTAAAATGCGAAATGAACATCGGTGACCACCCGATCAGTGTTAAAATCCTAAAAATAGTCAGTTATGATTAAAATAAATATTTTAATCATATTCGTGAGGAAAAATAAATTAAAACGCTAAGAAACTCTATTTTTCGAGTTTAAGCGCATACCGCGCAATGCAGCTCGTATACCGACAAAATACTGTTAACACAGCCTGTCAAGGAAACTGATAATCATTTTAGTAATAATTTAATGAGTTTATTACTTTAGAATGATAATAATAAACAAAAACACATAAATCCCTATTTTTTCGATTTTAAGCGCGTACCGCGCAGCACAGCGCGCATACTGCCAAATACCGGCAACGTAACCAGTCCAGGCAAACAAAATATTGTTCAGTAATATTTTGGGGAGTTTATTTTTATAGATTGTTAAAAATAATTTAAAACACACTAAAACGGGGTTAAAACGCAGATAAAATACCCGGTATCCAGTAAAATAGCAGTACTTAGCCTATATATGTGTAATATATATATATATATATATATATATATATATATATGTGGAATCATATATGTGTAAGAGAGAGAAAGAATTGTGGCAGCCATTCAATGTATCTTCACTCTCTCTCTCTTCCATTTATTGGGTAAAGAAAAGGTGGGCATGATTATGTCTCCTACAAGACTTCTTTTATCCATCAAATTTTCCATAAACTCACACAAACCAATTTCATCTCTCTCTCTAATCAAATCAGCCAAAAACCCCCTTCACAACCCCATATTTTCGAAAATTTTTGATGATCTTGTAAGAATCAACTTAAATCCAAGGTGTTTCCAAGCTATTTTGATGATCCAAGGGTGCTTTCTTGGTGAAACAAGCTTTCAAACATCAAAAATCATGTCAAAATCCACTTGAATCTTGAAGGTATAAAAACCAATCTTTTAAAAGTGTTCTTGATTATTTTATGGAGAAGAAGATAGTAAAAGTTTCTCTTGTTCTTGGATTTAAACATAAATTTGAAAACAATAACAAATGGGTTTTTGTACATAATGGAAATGGGTGTGTATGTGTATGTATGTGAGGCCGTGAGTGTGGGTGTGTGTGTAGGTGATTATGTTTTGATTTTTGATTGAGTGATTCTTGATTAACATGTTACTTGAATGTTAGATTACATGCATGTTTTAAAGGTTGTTATATGGAAGCTTTTTGGTTTGAAATGAGTCTAAGTAAAAAGTGATTTTTTTAGAATCATATGTATATGTATATAGCCGTGTATATATGTATATATATATATACATGCATGAGAATTTTTTATGCTTAAAAGTCTTAGATGTGTAAGAATGTGCATGTATTGCACTTATGATGAATGATTTGGATGATAATCATTTGTAGAATATGATTGTTCTTGAATACTTGAACATGATTTAAAAATAAGTTGAATATATATTTTAGTGCATATAAAATGATGTTGATGTTCTATGAGTGCATTAGATGCACATACATGAACATGCATGATGATATGAAAGCATGAAATGATGATTTAAGCATGATTTGATAAAAATTAGTTTTGATCAGAAAATAAAAACTAAAAATATGAGTATTTGAAATGTTAAAATGATATAAAACTTTGTCATAAGGTTTACTAGCTTTGCATGTTATACATGAGGCTTAGAAACTTGTAAAATAGTTGAAATAATGTGATTTGAGTATGATTTAGTAAAAATCAGTTATGAGCAGATTATAAACACTAAAATAAAGTTATTTTAAAGTTTTTAGTGACATATAACTTTGTCCTAATGTTTGCTAGCTTTACATGTTGTACTTGGTGCATTAAAAGTTGTAAAATACGTGAAATCGCATGATTTATGTGACTTACTAAAAAACGGCACTAATCTGATTATAACCACTATTTTAATCAGTAAATAATGTGTATTGTGTTAAAATATCAAGTCGTTTCGAGTTGGGATGATTATAGTAACGTTTAACGCAAAACTATGCGTTAAAACGGTCAAAAATCAGCTTTTCGAGTGATTTTTATAAAACTGATTTAAATCAGTAAGTAAACCGATATTTTTAGTTTAAAAATAAGTGTTTTAACCAATTTTAAGTTTACTTGGTGTTTGGTTGGTCATACGTGACTTCCGACGCCCGAAAACGTTACCGAATCACTAAAATACGCATTTTTCAGTGTACACTAGTGTGGGTAAATTTTTGGGTAAACCTTATGTGATAAAATGTGTTATGTGATTTAAACATGAGGATGTGAAAATATGTTAAGTTTTTAACATGATATTAGAAATCTAGCTTACGCATGTATGTTTGTACGTTTTGTGCGGTAAAAACGGTAAAAATTGCGTTAAATGTGTAACTTGTTTGTCGAGCATGAAATTTGATATGTATGAGATATTTTATGTATATTGGCTTTAAAAATGACAAAATAGTTAAGTTAACAAGATTTGGCGTGTTTCGGTGTTAAATTATATAAACGTTTATGTATATATATATTACGACGCGCAAATCGTAGATATATTGCGTATAAACGGGAGAGTTGACGGATTTACACAATAAATGGTCACCAATAAAATCGCTCAAGTTGCAAAATCATAAATATATATATATATATATAGGGGAAAGATAAATCGAAAACCCACTCCAGTTGACTAAACCCTGAAAACCTTTGTAAAAAACCCATGTAAACTCAAGATACATTTCTAAAAAAAAATAGGAAATGTAATATACATATATTTGAACTTTTTAAAAAAGAAACACAAAAAAACACTGAGTAGTTTTTTTTTTAAAAAATGTTGAAAATTTTAGGTTACATAATATGTATGTCCAAAAAAATGTAACATACAAATTTTCAACATTTAAAAAAAAAAAAATATTAAGCGTTTTTTACATTTTTTTTCATAAATAGGTCCGTGTATATATATATTACATTCCCTATTTTTTTTAGAAAAAAATAAAAATGTTACATAGGGTTTATTTGGGTTTTCTCAACTCAAGTGGGTTTTCTATATAGCCCTCCCCTATATATATATATATATATATATATATATATATATATATGGACTCATATATATTAACGTGCCAACATAATCAAAAATGATAACTTTTCAAGAAAATCTCAAAGTTATGTGATAATTTTAAGAAACGGAGAAACTTAGGATTTTTTGTGTTATGTGTACTGATTTAAAATCGTTCCTATATATATAATAGGACATGTAGAAATCAATCTCTGGGATTGCGCTATTTAAAATACGCACCCAAAGGTGAGTGTCACTAAACCCCTCTTTTTACTTTTTTGTATATATTTTGGGGGTGGAACACGTAGTTAAAAGGGTTTAATAATGTTTTCGAAATAAAACATACCTTTTAATATAAAATATATATTTTCGCTGAAAATATATGAATTTGATAAGTTATACGTTTCGAAGTAAAACATTTTTGATGAATGAATATTGTATGTGCGTTATTTCTTAACTGAAACGAGACCGTACGGATTGGGGATGAATTCCGGACTGGGTCTCAACATTTGAGTGACAGGGGAATTCGTAAATCGTCGTGTATTAAATTGTCATATTAGTAGGATATATATATATATATATATTGTACGTGAGGCAGACATCATATTGTTCTTCGAGAAAGAACCCTGCGCCCATGATGTCGTTTAATCATTTAAGTAATGTACGCGAGGAATTGTTGGTAGATCTATCGGGTTGATAACCCCGTCGTGACCGGTCGCCCCGTGTCAATGTTAAATGACGAATTAATATTCTGTTTATTGTCTAGCATTGATTATCCCTACATGGTTAATATATAGTTCGTATCGTCTAGCTAACATACGAGTCTGAAAGTTGATGCAATAATTTAATATACAAAACTTGGGCAGTAACAATACTGTCGGGTTCGAGAAACTGCGACGGAAGGCCCATGAATGTTATTAAGAAAATAAAATGGACTTTCTAAGAACTAAATGGATGTTTTAAATAAACACCTAAATGGAAAATTTTCCTTGGAATAAAATCTGTTAGTAAACGAATAAGTGAACTCACCTTCCTTTGTATTGACACTTGATTTTTAACGTGTTCTAAAGGTACTTGAGGTCTGCTTCGGTGTCACACCCCCAAAATACACACGCGGAGTATCACCGCCTGGAGGCGTGACTGACCAGGATCAAGCCACCAATCATATTGAACATTGTAAGTAATAAATAAAATTCAATCCAACAATACGAAAGGTGTTCAAAACAAAACATAGTTAAGTGTTTAGCGGAAGCATAAAGTGAAAACCCAACATAAGTATTAAGTTCGAAATGTTATAATGTTTTAACATGGCACCCACTGTCCATGTCTCACAACGACCGTGCCTCCCTGTGCAAGCTCTATGAGTACCTATCGACCTACAAGGCATGTAACAACGAGTCAACAACAAAGTTGAGCGAGTTCACAGTTGATTGTTCAGTTATTGAGTTCATTTCAGAAATCGTAAGTTTGTTTCAGAATCATGTGTTACCCAGTATCCTTGTTTCCCAAACCTTTACGATATTTAGTGGGGGCTTCCCATGTTGTATATTACTAGACTAGTTGTATCTATAGGTGTCCTTCCCAATCCGAGGACAGTGATAAGTATGAGATTACGTAGGTTTTATGTAAGTGCCCTTCCCAATCCGAGGACAGTGGTACGTAGCGAGTACGTAGATTTAGCGATGGCGTCCTTCCCAATCCGAAGACGGTGGTACGTAGCAAGTACGTAGGTTTAGCGCTGGCGTCCTTCCCAATCCGAGGACAGTGGTAAGTAGTCTAGTAGTGGTATATGTACAAGTTCTGTCGTAGTTATTCAATCCCATTCCCAACCCACCGGGAATCCCATGCCTTAGAAGTGTGAACTCACCTAGGTTTGCTCGGTTGATTAATTACTTGATTCCAATTAATCAATCAAAGCCTATGGTATGCATGTATTCACAATCAGTTTATATTCACATAGTTCAAGTAACAGTTATGATCATCACATATATTCGAGCAATAATTAACACATAGCATTTAACAGTTATACAAGCTCATGCAAGTCATGCTTATCATTAACGACAACTAACTAACCCAGTTAACCCTTAACAGGCCTAACCGAGTTACTGTGCATATTTAATAGCTTGACGAAACATACTTGTTTCGTCGTGAATCCCTTCGGCGAAACCCCCATGTTTCGTCGAAATCCCCGTCGACGAAACTCTCATGTTTCGTCGACAAGCAACTGTTACGTCGCGTAACGGTTTCAAATACCGAAAAACCCTAATTTCATCGTAACAATTGATCAACAACATCAAACCTAGCCACGGATTGCTACCAGATTATTGTCACATACAGGACTATAACACATATTCATTTAACTATATCAATTCACGAAATCATTCAATCATCTTGCAGTCATCAATAAGTTGGTGTAATTAACAAGAACCCTAATCATCAAGTAATCACACATGGCTTCGATTGAAAGCTGAAATGTAGTCAATGATCAGATCTACTCAATCGCAAGCACTCTACCAAACAGTAACATGGTCCAAATCGGCGAACATAAACGAATACAAATCTCAAACATCTGATTTAGTCTCATGGATTAACAACCGAATATCAAACCCTACTGCTTATCATTCTATCCTCTAATCATCTCATAACAGGTAATCAGATTCACCATTACAAATATCATTAACAATGGAATCTCGATATACATAATCATCGTGACGATCATCATAAATCAGACAGAGAAATCAAGTTATGACAACTAGCATTTACACAAACAATCTAAACAGTATAACAAGCAATCAATTCTGATTATTACACAATAACCGATTACGGAAAGAACTAGCGAGGATCCGGGAGGGTGAGTGATTGCCATCGCACAAAGGATGAACTCTAGGGTTTGCAAGAATGACGACTCACGTAACCTACTTCCTCTAAATACGTAAACCGTAACTGTTGGGCCTTAACTGGGCCTCGGCGTAACATTGGGCCGGCGAAACCCTCTGTTTCGTCGAGTGTTTCGTCGAGATGAAGATGGCGAAACTCCTTGTTTCGTCGAGCTTATACAAGGTGAATTAGTTTAAGGTTTTAACTTAATCATATATGTTACATATCATATCACCAAACATATCGACATAAAAGTCACATAACGTCTTCACATATATTCATCATGTACGGGTTACAAGGCAAGCAAGTCATATAAGCAAACAACTAAACAATTAACGTACAACTAGTGTGAAGATGGAATCTTGGAAACTCGAGTTGTCACATTATCCCCAACTTGAAAGAAATTTCGTCCCGAAATTTAGCACGTGGTTACTGAGGAAGCTAGTTGTGTTGTGTTGTTTCCTGGTTTTCCTGGGGTGTCACATCATCCCCCCGTTGATTTGGAATTTCGTCCCGAAATTCCACAGTAGCTTCAGCCTCAGTAGTAGTTGCATAGTTCCCGAACAACTGGGGATACTTGAGTTTCATTTGATCTTCTCGTTCCCAGGTGAACTCTGGGCCACGACAGGAGTTCCAACGAACTCGAACAAGAGGTATTTTGGTATGCTTGAGAACCTTCACGTCTCGGTCTGTAATCTCTACCGGTTCCTCGACGAATCGCAACTGGTCGTCTATAGTGAGCTCCTTAAAAGGAACTATGAGGGTCTCATCTGACAGACATTTCTTCAGATTTGACACGTGAAATACGTTGTGAACTCCACTGAGTTCTGTTGGTAGGTTTAGTTTGTAGGCCACTTTGCCTATTTTCTCTATGATTTCTAAAGGTCCAACGTATCGCGGGTTAAGTTTGCCTCGTTTGCCAAAACGGACTACACCTTTCCAAGGTGAGACTTTGAGTAGCACTTGATCCCCAACCTGGAACTCGAGTGGTTTCCTACGCTTATCAGTGTAGCTTTTCTGACGGTCACGAGCTGCCGCCATTCGTTGTCGTATCTGTGCAATCCTTTCCGTTGTGTCTACTACATGTTCTGGACCCGTGATCTGGCTGTCACCAACTTCTGCCCAGCAAAGAGGTGATCGGCATTTACGCCCGTACAATGCCTCAAATGGAGCGGCCTGAATGCTGGTGTGGTAGCTGTTATTATACGAAAATTCCACTAACGGCAGATGTTTTTCCCAGCCGTTGCCAAAATCGATCACACATGCCCTAAGCATGTCTTCAAGGGTTTGGATGGTGCGTTCAGACTGCCCATCCGTTTGTGGATGATATGCTATGCTCATGTCTAAACGTGAGCCAAAGGACTTGTGCATTGCTTGCGACATTTCAGAAGTAAAACGCGCATCACGATCAGAAATAATGGAGGTTGGCACCCCGTGCCTCGAAACCACTTCCTTTAAGTAAATGTCTGCTAGAGTAGAGAACTTGTCTGTTTCTTTGATGGCCAAAAAGTGTGCAGACTTTGTGAGTCGATCCACGATCACCCAAATGGTATCATTTCCCCGTTGAGATCTAGGTAGGCCAGTAACGAAATCCATGGAAATTTGCTCCCATTTCCATTGTGGTATTTCTGGTTGTTGAAGTAGGCCCGATGGTTTCTGATATTCAGTCTTGACTCTCGCACAAGTCAAACACTTGCTAACGTAAGTTGCTATGTGAGCTTTCATGCTAGGCCACCAATACATAGTTCTGAGATCGTGGTACATCTTATCCGAACCAGGATGTACCGAGTAACGAGACTTATGTGCTTCATCCATTACAAGTTCTCGTAAATTGCCATAGAGTGGGACCCAGATGCGTCCTGTTATGCAGTAGGCGTCGTCTTCCATTTGTTCTAACCGTTGCCTTGAGCCGCATAGGGCTTCAGCCCTGACGTTTTCTGGTTTCAATGCTTCTGCCTGAGCATCTCGTATCTGGGAAGGAAGACTAGATTGAATGGTGAGTTGTAATGCTCGCACACGCTTAGGTGTAGTATCCTTTCGACTTAGGGCGTCGGCCACAACATTAGCTTTGCCCGGATGGTACTTGATGGCACATTCGTAATCATTCATTAGCTCGACCCATCGACGTTGTCGCATGTTCAACTCCTTTTGCTTGAAGATATGCTCGAGACTCCTGTGATCGGTGTAGATGGTGCACTTGGTACCGTACAGGTAATGTCTCCATATCTTAACTGTGAAAATAACAGCTCCCAGCTCCAAGTCGTGTGTTGTGTAATTTCTTTCATGAACTTTAAGTTGGCGGGATGCGTATGCTATTACCTTGTCACGTTGCATCAACACACAACCAAGTCCCTAGATGGACGCGTCGCAATAAACCACAAAATCATCTGTGCCCTCAGGCAATGAGAGAATAGGTGCGCTACAAAGTCTGCTCTTCAAATGTTGGAACGCTGATTCTTGAGCATCACCCCAACGATAGGTGACACCCTTCTGAGTCAGTAGAGTAAGCGGCTGCGCAATCTTCGAGAAATCTTTGATGAACCTTCTGTAGTAGGCCGCCAAACCCAAGAATTGGCGGATTTCTGTTGGTGTACGCGGTGCAGGCCAGTTGTTGATTGAGTCGATTTTGATGGATCAACGTGAATCCCATTCCCGTTTACTACGTGGCCTAAGAAATGGACTTCCCGAAGCCAGAAGTCGCATTTGGATAACTTAGCATAAAGTTGCTCTGTTCGAAGAAGTTCCAAGATAAGTCGCAAATGTTGCTCGTGCTCCTCCTGACTCTTAGAGTAGATCAGAATGTCATCAATAAATACGATAACGAACTTATCCAGGTATGGTTTGCACACTCGGTTCATAAGATCCATGAAAACCGCAGGTGCGTTTGTTAACCCGAATGGCATGACCAGAAACTCGTAGTGGCCGTAGCGAGTTCTGAATGCTGTTTTGGAGATGTCCTCGTCCCGGACTCTCAGTTGATGGTAACCTGACCTCAGATCAATCTTTGAATAGAAGCTCGACCCTTGCAACTGGTCGAATAAGTCATCAATGCGTGGAAGAGGATAGCGATTCTTCACGGTCACCTTGTTGAGTTCGCGGTAATCTATGCACATACGGAAGGTACCGTCTTTCTTCTTCACAAACAACACTGGAGCTCCCCAGGGCGAAGAGCTAGGACGAATGAAACCCTTATCCAAGAGTTCTTGCAATTGTTTGGACAGTTCTTCCAGTTCGGTTGGAGCTAAGCGATAAGGTGCTCGAGCTATGGGCGCTGCTCCAGGAGCTAGCTCGATTTAGAATTCGACCTGGCGATGAGGTGGTAGCCCAGGTAAATCTTCAGGGAACACTTGAGGAAAATCACGTACTACTGGAATATCCTCTAATCTCTTCTCTTTCGTTGATACGTCAGTAACAAGTGCTAAAATAGCGGTGAGGCCCTTTCGCAAACACTTCTGGGCCTTAAGAAAGGAGGTGATGCCCACCACTGCACCACTCTTGTCACCTTGAATTTCGAGAGGTTCTTTACCAGAACGGGGAATACGAACAATCTTCTCTTTGCATAGGATCTCTGCTTGCTGTTGGGATAACCAATCCATCCCAATGACGATGTCGAAACTACCCAGAACTATAGGAATAAAATTGATGGAGAAGGTCTGACCCGCTAAAACGAGATTACAACCCTTAATTACATGCGTAGCCTCTAGGCTTTTACCATTTGCTAACTCTACTATGTGCTTGGTGTTCATAAGTGTTGGTGTGCGCTTGAGCATTTGACTAACTTTTAGAGACACATAACTGGTATCGGCACCCGAATCAAATAAAACAGTAACATAAAAGTCATCGAGAAGGAACTTACCCATCACTACGTTAGGATCATTCCTTGCGTCACCCTGACCCAGCACGAACACTTGACCCCTGGCACCGTTGCCATCATTGTTTCCCCCATTGTTGCCACCATTATTGGTCCTGTTTCCTTGGTTGTGGTTCTGATTCTGATTCTGATTTAACTGCGGGCAGTGTCTCTTGAATTGACCTTCAGCGCCACACTGAAAGCATCCCCTGTTGCCCTGTTGCTGTTGCTGATTCTGCGGTGCTTGCTGTTGCTGCTGACGATTCTGATTTGCAGGCCGTGAGCTCCTGCAATCCTTGGCTTCATGACCCATCTTGAGACACCTCTGATAACGTCCCTTGTTGCACTGACCACTGTGGTGCCTGTTGCATTTGTTGCACTTTGGGTGGTTTCCTCGATATCCACCCTGCCCTTGACTACCAGAAGATTACTGACCAGGACTCTGGTAGTCATCAATCTTTCGCTGCTGCGCCTGGGGCTGAACTGTAGTCAAACCCTTGCTGGAGGCTCCATCCCATTTTCATTTGTTGTCACTGGGAATAGCAGAAGTAGTAGTAGCAGTAGCACCTATACGCTTAGACAGCTTGTTCTGTTCCACTGCCTGGTCTGTGAGACGATGAGCAAGACGAGTAACATCCTGGATGGTAGCAAGGTTAGCAGCAGTCACATGGCTTTGAATCTCTGGTACTAAGCCTTTGAGGTACAGCTCGATACGCTTGATGGGAGGATCCACCATAGTTGGACATAACACTGCCAGTTCGTTGGATCGCTTCGTATACACCTCTATCTCTGACCCCGTCATCTTCAGGTTAAAGAACTCCACTTCTAGCTTGTGGATGTCATCATGATTACAGTATTCTCGCTTGATCAGTTCCTTGAAGTCATTCCATGGGGTGGCATTAGCAGCTGCCAGTCCTAACATTTGAACTTGCGCGTTCCACCAAGTTAGCGCAGTGCCTTCGAGGGTACCAGTGGCATACTTCACCCTATGAGCCTCAGGGCATTCACACATTTCGAAGACTGATTTGAGCTTCTCGAACCAGTGGAGGAGTCCAACGGCCCCTTCAGTGCCACTGAAAGTACTAGGACGACAGTCCATAAAAGTCTTGAACTTGCACACAGGCGGCTGAGCGTTCTGACCTATTGTGTATATAAGAACCGGATAAAGTTAAACACAAGAGTTGGTTTATGAGGGTAGGATCTAAAGATCCTAGAGTGAGTTGCGACTGCAGGGTATACCTCCTGCTTGAGCGGCTGCAAGTGCCGCAGCTACTTGTTCGTTGATCAAAGCCGTCAGCTGGGCTTGTGTGAGGTTGATTCGTCCACTCATGATCTTCACAATACAGAGAACATGAGTGAGAAGTGCGTTGTATCAATACGCAAGTGTGGAATGACAGAAGAGAGTGAACACACAGAGTTTTCAAGCAGTAGTTACTACGTTATCTATGTATACCATGAGTAATGTTCTATGCAACTAACAAGTAGGTAATATAAACATGAATCACATCACCTATAATGTTGAGTCTTGCACGTGGAGCGAAGCGTCGTTGTGGATCGTTGAGCACTGTTCTGGTTATAGTCTGGTTTTATCCAAAAGTTTTCCCCTTTTTAAAACCAAGTTCACTATAACCAATGGCTCTGATATCAATCTGTCACACCCCCAAAATCCACACGCGGAGTATCACCGCCTGGAGGCGTGACTGACCAGGATCAAGCCACCAATCATATTGAACATTGTAAGTAATAAATAAAATTCAATCCAACAATACGAAAGGTGTTCAAAACAAAACATAGTTAAGTGTTTAGCGGAAGCATAAAAGTGAAAACCCAACATAAGTTTTAAGTTCGAAATGTTATAATGTTTTAACATGGCACCCACTGTCCATGTCCCACAACGACCGCGCCTCCCTGTGCAAGCTCCATGAGTACCTATCGACCTGCAAGGCATGTAACAACGAGTCAACAACAAAGTTGAGCGAGTTCACAGTTGATTGTTCAGTTATTGAGTTTGTTTCAGAAATCGTAAGTTTGTTTCAGAATCATG
This sequence comes from Helianthus tuberosus, assembly GCA_030545235.1. Taxonomy (NCBI): domain Eukaryota; kingdom Viridiplantae; phylum Streptophyta; class Magnoliopsida; order Asterales; family Asteraceae; genus Helianthus; species Helianthus tuberosus. The sequence continues at coordinate 111,138,922 of CM060411.1, read as the reverse complement.
TGTTACCCAGTATCCTTGTTTCCCAAACCTTTACGATATTTAGTGGGGGCTTCCCATGTTGTATATTACTAGACTAGTTGTATCTATAGGTGTCCTTCCCAATCCGAGGACAGTGATAAGTATGAGATTACGTAGGTTTTACGTAAGTGCCCTTCCCAATCCGAGGACTGTGGTACGTAGCGAGTACGTAGATTTAGCGCTGGCATCCTTCCCAATCCGAAGACGGTGGTACGTAGCAAGTACGTAGGTTTAGCGCTGGCGTCCTTCCCAATCCGAGGACTGTGGTAAGTAGTCTAGTAGTGGTATATGTACAAGTTCTGTCGTAGTTATTCGATCCCATTCCCAACCCACCGGGAATCCCATGCCTTAGAAGTGCGAACTCACCTCGGTTTGCTCGGTTGATTAATTACTTGATTCCAATTAATCAGTCAAAGCCTATGGTATGCATGTATTCACAATTAGTTTATATTCACATAGTTCAAGTAACAGTTATGATCATCACATGTATTCGAGCAATAACTAACACATAGCATTTAACAGTTATACAAGCTCATGCAAGTCATGCTTATCATTAACAACAGCTAAGTAACCCAGTTAACCCTTAACAGACCTAACCGAGTTATTGTGCATATTTAATTGCTTGACGAAACATACTTGTTTCGTCGTGAATCCCTTCGGCGAAACCCCCATGTTTCGTCGTAATCCCCGTCGACGAAACTCTCATGTTTCGTCGACAAGCAACTGTTACGTCGCGTAACAGTTTCAAATACAGAAAAACCCTAATTTCATTGTAACAATTGATCAACAACATCAAACCTAGCCATGGATTGCTACCAGATTATTGTCATATACAAGACTATAACACATATTCATTTAACTATATCAATTCACGAAATCATTCAATCATCTTGCAGTCATCAGTAAGTTGGTGTGATTAACAAGAACCCTAATCATCAAGTAATCATACATGACTTCGATTGAAATCTGAAATGTAGTCAATGATCAGATCTACTCAATCGCAAGCACTCTACCAAACAGTAACATGGTCCAAATCGGCGAACATAAACGAATACAAATCTCAAACATCTGATTTAGTCTCATGGATTAACAACCGAATATCAAACCCTACTGTTTGTCATTCTATCCTCTAATCATCTCATAACGGGTAATCAGATTCACCATTACAAATATCATTAACAATGGAATCTCGATATACATAATCATCGTGACGATAATCATAAATCAGACAGAGAAATCAAGTTATGACAACTAGCATTTACACAAACAATCTAAACAGTATAACAAGCAATCAATTCTGATTATTACACACTAACCGATTACGGAAAGAACTAGCGAGGATCCGGGAGGGTGAGTGATTGCCGTCGCACAAAGGATGAACTCTAGGGTTTGCAAGAATGACGACTCACGTAACCTACTTCCTCTAAATACGTACACTGTAACTGTTGGGCCTTAACTAGGCCTCGGCGTAACATTGGGCCGGCGAAACCCTCTGTTTCGTCGAGTGTTTCGTCGAGATGAAGATGGCAAAACTCCTTGTTTCGTCGAGCTTATACAAGGTGAATTAGTTTAAGGTTTTAACTTAATCATATATGTTACATATCATATCACCAAACATATCGACACAAAAGTCACATAACGTCTTCACATATATTCATCATGTACGGTTACAAGGCAAGCAAGTCATATAAGCAAACAACTAAACAATTAACGTACAACTAGTGTGAAGATGGAATCTTGGAAACTCGAGTTGTCACATTCGGGAATTATGGCGTATCTTGTGGTTGTTGATGCATGTTTTATCATTTAAAATGTTGGACTGACTTTTAAAACTTCTGGGACGAATGTAATAAGATCTATGAGGATCATAAACAACTTAACTATGTAATGGTTATATCGTGTCTTAAAACGTAATGTTTAAATAACTTACATTTAAAACATACTAAAATGTCCAACAATTAAATGCATCGATCGACAAGATATAAATGGGCACCAGCTTCCGTCACCACTACGTTTTATATTCCGCTGCGACGTTTTTGGGGTGTGACAGAAGTTGGTATAAGAGCCATTGGTTGTTAGCGAACTAGATGTTTTCGGAGGAAAACACTAGACTTCAACCGAAGAATTTTGAGATTTAAATTCCAAAATTCTCGAAGCCAAGAATTTTTAGATAAACATAGAAAAATTTTATCATGTATGAAAACCCTTATGTGTTTATGTGCATACGTGATATTCTGTTTATTTAGGCCTTATGTGTTACTATTCACGTTGATCACACACTTACTTTGTATGGTTACGATATGTCACGTCTCGGCCTATAGAGCCATTAGTAGTCCTGCTCACTAATACTGTCGAGCCTACACTTGAGATTCTTTCGCCCGTCGTTACAGAATCGTTTGTTCTTCTATTCGAGTCACGTGTTTTGCTACACCTCTTTTAAGTCTACACTCGCCGTAGGAAGAGGACTTGACCCGTTGGAGAGATCGCATTCGACTTCGAGAGCTGAGACAGCGTCCGCTTTGAAGAAGCAGAAGGAGATTTGGGTCAATTGCTCTCGCTATGATCGTCAGTTCGCCACATTACGCGGAGGCATGGAGATAATGATGGACTTAGAGGGACAGATGGACTGTGATGTTGAGCAAGAAGAGCTTGTTAGGAGGATGTTGGTCTTCCAGGGATTGAAGCGTTAGTTGTTGATTGTTTTTGTTGTTTGTTTTGTATGTCTCATCTGATGAACCCTATTTATGGCTTGCATGCCAAAATTTCAGATATTTAGGAGGAAATTTCATATAGACATGTTGCGGGTGTTGATGTAGACATGCCAAATTTTGAGTAGTCTTAGTACTAAAAACAAGCTTTGAAAATTTCTGATATAGATATCAAATGGGTTCCGTTTGGTTAAAAATTGTTCTCATTAATACGTGGATGTTATACATGCACAATGTTTGGTCCATTACCATTTAATGATTGAATTATTTTTGGTTATAGTCTTTTGTGATTATTATTGTTGTAAATAATAGAAACGACGAAATGCCGCCAAAAGCGAGACAAGGTTCTGGACTACCTATTACCCCAAAAGAGTTGGCATAACTCATAGCCCAACACGTTAATACTGCCATGGAACAGCGCGATGCTAACCAAAATAATGGCCAGGAACCTGGAGTGATGCTCATGGGCATGGTTTTGGTGGGACACAGAATCGGAGGCCCTTCAGGTAGCATAATGATTGGAAAGTTTTAGTAGTTCCTGTGTTATGATATAATCGAAGTGTAATTCTGATTTTTCATTAACTTTGTGAACAGTACCTAGATGTACACATAAAACAATTCAGGGTTTAAACCCAAGATCATTTACTGGTACCCTATGCAATGACGTGGCAACGGTATGCGTGATGTCGGGCCGTCACAGCGGATCGACCATTCAAATAATTCCGCATTCCGAGCCTAAGTCTGGGGATTCGCGAAAGCAAAAGTCCGAGAGTTCGAGGAAGGATACCGATGAGAAGTGAGGTGAGGAAACGCAGTTCGAGGACGGCGTGTATAGCCAGTTCTAGCTGTTTTAGAAAGGATGATGCTAGGGATGGCAGGAGTAGTTTTGAGAAGAAGACTCACGAGGATGAGCGGAGAAAGTGCGCCAGAGGTGGTCGGACTGGACATGTGACCCCCAAGTGTTATGATAGGAGTACATTGGATGGAGTTACGCTCGAGGGATGCTACGAGTGTGGTAAGCAAGGACATTTCTAGAGAGATTGTCTGAAAATGAAGGGTCAGGATGCCAGGGGTAGTGCGTTCGAGCTAAACACTGGGAAAGCATGAGACGATCTTGCTGTTGTTATCGGTATGTTTCAAATAAAAAAACCAATCTATGTTCATACTTTTAATACCAAAGCTGACTTGAGTTTTGTTCGAGAAACTCTGAACCATTTTTGTGTTCACCAACAAGTAAGCTGGGTATAAAGTGGCCGATAGAACTAGCAATTGGTAAGTTGATAGAAACTGGTAAGTGTAACATCTGTGCTTGTAATCATAGTGAACAGTTCAGTTATCAATAAAACAATGTTATTTGATCCCAATGTTTGTTTGGTTGTGTTTTACATTTTTCATGTTTTGACTTTTAATCAATTCCAAACTCTACATCGCTTTCTGGAGAGTTATACGCAAACTGGTGCGTAAACGTACTCAGTTTAACGTGACAAATACTCCGGAACATCAACATATACTTAACATACCTTAAATAACCTTTACATAACTTAGAAATAAGTTTTGAAGGCTTTGGTATGGCAAAAACAAGTTAATTCGCTTACAGGGACTAAACTTGACAAACTGCGAAAGTATGCCAATTTGAACTGTAACGAACATTCCGGAACATGACCATAAGTTAAACACACCTTAAATATCCTTTACATAGCTTAGAAATAGGCTTTGAGGGGTTCGGTGTGCTAAAATAAACTTTTGGGTCATTCAGGGACTAAAAGTGTCAAAAAGTGCACAAGTTTGCATTTTCACGCATAACTTACGTTCTGAATACCTCCGGACATCCAAAAATTTCTGTAAGCACTAAAATATTTTATTTTAGTGTTTGGCATAAGAAAAATCCATTCGTCGCGTCATTTGGATCGTTTTTCGTGCTTATGCGCATTCCGTCGTAATTAAGCGAACATCGCGATCGTACGGCCAAACGAACCGACATCCGGCATATTTTTGAGCATATTTCATGTCCACAATGTTTAGGCATCATTTTAGGGCCTTAAAGTTGGCTTTACGGGCCTTAGAAGTGTCGGAAATGGCCTTAAAACACAACAGGGACCAAAACTGTCACTTTTGAAACTTATTTTCTGATCAGAAGCCCCAGGCGGCCCGCCTGAGGTTTGTCTGATCCTGAAGCGGGCCGCGTCAGCCTTCCAGAACAGATAAGATCGATTAGTCAGCTGATTCCAGCTGTTTAATCCACAACCACACATTCACAACTGCCCATTCAGCTCATGGGGGATCATTTTTAGTTACCACAACATTTGGACAAGTGTACGCACAAGATTCGAGCACGGTTTCCATGAAACGATCTTAACGGTTACCCGAATACTATAAATACCCCATGCCTTCCATTGCAAAACCCACTAGAATTTTGATTTGAGAAACTCTAAGTTGAAACCATTGTTTCATACCTGAGATTCTTGGATCGAGATTAGCATTCGGGGACCCTTCGTAAGTATTCTTTCGTTCTTTTATTGCTTTTCGAGTCTGAAAGTCAAACTTTGTTTGACTTTCTGCGTTGACCAGTTTATGGTCAATGCGAAGTTCGTTTGAACTTCGCAACGTGAGTGTAATCACGTTGGTTATAGTCCCTTGGGACTATGCCTACTGATTACCACGTTGTCTAAGGTCGTAGGGTAAGCAATCTAATAAATCGCTTATACCTTCGAACCCGACCCATTTGGTCGATCTTTAGGATCCGACCAAATACATTAGGTGACCATAGTGTATAGGGAATAACCTTCCGAGGTTATACCTTATGGTCACATCGTTTAAGTAGTTGTATGATAGGTAGTTTATATGCCTTAGGTAAATTACCAGAATACCCTTTTCATGTATAATTGGTAATTAAGCATATGTAACCTAAACTTTTGTCACATAACTGATTATGTAACATGTTTAGGCATATAACACTTGTCATAGGACTAGTTAGGCGGTCCGAACGCGTTTCACGCGAACGACGCGTTAAAGTAGCATAAGCTACCTAAACGGGTCGTAATGGGTCGTAAACAATTATGTTAGGTTTCATTTAGTATGTAGGCTTTGTTAAACCATATTACACGAGTCTCCACACTCGTTTGGTTTACGAACCCTCATGCTACCCGATCTTCCGATTTAGGTCCGGTTTATTAACATAGTTACCTATATTAGGTGCCGTTTGATTCCGTGATCTCTATCATTATTTGGTTATCACTCCAGGACTACTGTGTAATCTCAAGTGAGTACATAGACCCCTCTTTTACTGTTTTCCAAACATTTTGGGGTGGAACACATGTGCCTACTTGTTACTATCATGCTTTCCATGCTTTCACATCATATACCTGCTATGTTCGTTAGTACATTATAGTACATGATTTCATTACATTTCATGCTATGTATGTCCATTGTGTGCATACTTAGTACATTGTTTTACATTTACATTTTATGCTATGTATGTCCATTGCGTGCATACTTAGTACATTGTTTTACATTTACATTTTATGCTATGTATGTTCATTGTGAGCATACTTAGTACAGTTGTTTTCATAACATGCTTACATTTTGGTATGACATTTGGTTTGTTTAACATGGAACAATACATTCATTAACATTGATCACGCCGTTCGTTAGTAGGTAGTGGTACCATAGGAATTGACAACTCCCGTTCCTGAAATCCTGGGTTTGTTTGGATTGGAAGGAATGACCGAATTCGATATACATAACTTAGATAAACCTTTAATTTGTTTAAGGGTTTATCGCCACAGTCTCAAGGCTTGGATGTATGCATTTTCACAATACCGCATAACTGTTTGTATCAGTATAGCATGCAATTGTTACACAAAACATAACTTTGATTTAAACTATGTTTACTTCAATACCTTGTTTTTGTGCATTTTACATATGGTTTAGTTGATATATTTCACTTACCATACATGACATTTTTGGTTACACATTACATGATCTACATTAAACATAAACATTTTGACATTGATATACACATTTGGTGGTTTACATTGGACATAGACATTTTGATATGGTTTACACACTAACACATGACAATTGATTTATACATGAACAATACATTGGTGGTTGGTTTGGGTAAGTGATTTGAGTAACAAGGCATGTGTAATATGATACAAACATGGTGGATACACCGCTGGTACTTCCTATATATAAGTGTTTGTATGATATTACATGTCGTAGCGTTACTTAAATCATTTCAATATTTGACATATTACATTGTACAATAACAACTTATTTTCACTAGACATTAAATTACAAAACAACATATCTCATACAAACTCATTTTACTTGGTTATTCATTTAACCTTACATTATTCTCTTATTTATACATATCATTGCTTTTTGAATGAATTACAAAACAAAACAACTTACAAGGTTCATGACTGACTGTTACTAAACAACTTTTTCTTAAACTTAAGTCATGAATCCTATTTTCACAAAACCTATGTATCTCACAGGCATTTTTATGCTGACGTACCTATTTTCACATGTGTTTTCAGGAGCTTTTGCGTAGGATGTTGATCGTGACACTAGGGCGGACCTGTGCCTTAGAGACATAAAATGGAGATAGACTTGTTTAATTATGTTATAAACTCTATGTTTCCAGTTTAAGACAATGTAACACTCTTGTTTAATAAATAAAAATTTAACTTTGTATGCCATGGTTGTGAAACAATAATTCTGTTACAACACTCCCCGACGTTTTCCGCCACGTCTTGTATGCTATACGTGGTCGGGGTGTGACAGAAGAGTTGGTATCAGAGCCAATGGTTATAGGGAATTAGGTTATTAGTAATGCTTTGACCTAGACTATAACTTTTCTAGGACCCTAACACAAGTTATCTTGTGTTTAGATCTTAAAACATGCATATCACCTATCCTTAGGTGATTATCAGAACAAAAACCAAATTTTTCCGAAACGATTTTTGAAAAACAATCATCTGTTTTTGGATGATTTATTACAAGGTTTTGAACCCTCTATTGTAAGGTTTTGAACCCTCTGTTATATGGTTTTGAACCCTTTTGAGTTTTCAAAATCTCGTCAAGGTTTTGGGTTTTAAATAATGTGAACACGTGCAAACTGGAAGGGTGAATGCCTATATTCTGGGTTTTCTGTCTAGGCAAGCACTTCGTATATATCTCATCAGACGCGAGACCAGTTGTGCTTACCTGGGAATTCTTGGGATGAGTGTTCACTTATAGGCGAGCATGTCTTCACGATACATTATTTTTGACCCATTTACTTTGATTAGTCACTGTGTGTCGTTTGTTTGCTTGGTAATGCGGATGAATGACCACCATCTTTGCTTTTGTTGATTTTGTTTCATCTCATTCTTTTCATCCAAACATCTCACTCGTTTCTTTTCATGTTTTCCTCTTTTAGAATGCCTCCTCGACGGGAAACCCAGATAGCGACTGCCGAACTGGCAGAAATCATTGCACAGCAGATGGCTGCTCAATTTCCAAATCTCTTTGCTCAATGGAACCAAGCCAACAACAACAACAATGTTCCATGCAAATACAAGGATTTTAACCAGGCTAAACCACTCAAGTTTAGTGGTTCTGAAGGAGCGACTGGGCTTCTTCAATGGTTCGAGAGCATTGAGAATACTTTTCGCCATGTGCAGTGCCCGGATAATCGCAAGGTCGAGTTCTCTTCGAGTGTGTTTCAGAAGAGGGCTCTCACATGGTGGAACGGGGTTATGAGAGACCGAGGTGCAGAAGTTGCTCTTGCACAGACATGGGCTGAACTTAGAGCCCTTATGATGAGGGAATTCTGTCCTCGTCATGAGCAGCGAGCTTTGGAGAAGGAATTTGATGATTTGAAGCAAGATAGTGGTGAGCACAGGGCATATACTGATAGGTTTGAGGAGTTGAGTCTGCTTTGCCCGACAATGGTTACCCCACTCGACAAGGCTATCGAAAGATACATCGACGGCCTACCTGACTCAGTGCAAGACATCCTTACTGGTAGTAACCCTGCCACACTCCGTCAGGCTATCGAGTTAGCAGCGACTTTGACTGAGTCGCAGATTCGGAAGAATAAGTTACACAGGAAGGGTGACAAGGGCAAGAAACAGTTGGCTGACAAGGAAGATAGCAAGAAAGGTCAAAACAAGAATGGAAAGAACTCTGGTTCTGCAAGAGGGTCAAGGAAGCGTAAGGCTTCCCAAAATTTTGCTGTCACTGCCCAAGCTAACCAGGCAGCTCCCAACCAACCCGCACAGCTTCCAGCAAAGAAACCCTATTCAGGGAATGCACCCTTGTGCAATAGATGCAACAGTCACCATCAGCCGCAACATCAGTGCCGTTTCTGTACTAACTGTGGGAAGTCAGGTCATCTTGCCGATGTTTGTCGGTTTGCTCAGAATCGGGCAGTTCAGAACCCGGCTCAACAAGTTGCTCAGCCTCCTGCTCCGCAACAGGGTCAAGCTGCACGACCACAATACCCACCAGGTGCTTGTTACAATTGTGGGGATCTGACCCACTACAGAAACCGGTGCCCAAGGCTAGCCAACCAAAATCAGAATGCAAACCAGAATCAGGTTCCGGCTCGAGGCCGAGCCTTTAACATGAATGCCCAAGAGGCGCAGGCGGACGATAATGTGGTGAACGGTACGTTCTTTATTAATAATCAGCCTGCATCTGTTCTTTTCGATTCTGGTGCCGACAAGAGTTTTGTGTCATTGTCTTTTGAGCCAATGCTTCGCGTGTCTAGAACAAAACTAGGTAAACCTTTGACAGTAGAAGTTGCTAATGGTGAACCCATTGTTCTAAATTCTGTTCTTCGCAACTGCCAGTTGAACCTTAACGACCATCTTTTTCCTATCGACCTCACGCCTATGCAACTTGGAAGCTTCGACGTTATTGTGGGTATGGATTGGTTATCCAAGCATCGCGCAGAGGTAGTTTGTTTCGAGAAGATCGTTCGTGTGCCGCTTTCGACAGGCGAGATCCTGCAGGTTCAAGGTGAGAAACCGTTTGATGGTCTCAAGCTCATGTCTTGTTTTAAAGCTCGGAAATATCTGTGGAAGAACTATGTGGCCTTCTTAGCACATGTTACAGCAGATAAAGGCAAAGGTAAGTCTATTTCAGATATTCCTGTCGTTCGGGATTATTCTGAAGTATTCCCTGAAGATTTACCTGGTCTACCTCCAGCACGCCAAGTCGAGTTCCGTGTTGATCTCATACCTGGTGCAAATCCCATTGCCAGAGCTCCATATCGTCTTGCACCGTCTGAGATGCAAGAGTTGTCCAAGCAGCTTCAGGAGCTCTCTGACAAAGGTTTTATCCGCCCCAGCTTTTCACCTTGGGGTGCTCCCATTTTTTTTGTCAAGAAGAAGGATGGATCCTTTAGGATGTGTATCGATTATCGTGAGCTTAATAAGCTTACCATCAAGAATCGATATCCCCTACCTCGCATAGATGATCTCTTTGATCAGCTACAGGGCGCTTCCTATTTTTCGAAGATTGATCTACGTTCTGGGTATCATCAACTTCGGGTGCAAGAAGAAGATATTCCCAAGACAGCTTTCCGTACTCGTTATGGGCATTATGAATTCACAGTCATGCCATTCGGTTTGACTAATGCTCCTGCTGTTTTCATGGACTTAATGAATAGGGTCTGCAAACCTTATTTGGATCAGTTCGTCATTGTTTTTATTGATGACATCTTGATATACTCTAAGACGCGAGCTGACCATGAGCAACATCTTCGTCTTACTACGGAACTCCTGAAGAAAGAGCAACTTTTCGCCAAATTCTCCAAGTGCGAATTTTGGCTTAAAGAAGTTCAATTTTTGGGACATATTATCAACGAGCAAGGTATTCATGTAGATCCCTCCAAGATCAGTGCGATCAAGGATTGGGATACGCCTACTACTCCTACTGAAGTTCGTTCTTTTCTTGGTCTAGCGGGTTATTACCGCCGCTTCATTGAGAACTTCTCAAAGATTGCAGTTCCTTTAACTGCTCTAACTCAGAAGAACAAGCCCTTTGACTGGGGATTCAAACAAGAGGAAGCTTTTCAACACTTGAAGCAGAAACTTTGTGACACGCCTGTTCTGACTTTGCCTGAGGGCAATGATGATTTCGTCGTTTATTGCGACGCATCTAAATTGGGTCTTGGCTGTGTTCTGATGCAAAGGAACAAAGTCATAGCATACGCATCGAGGCAGTTGAAGATACATGAGAAGAACTACACCACTCATGATCTTGAGTTGGGTGCAGTTGTTTTCGCTCTAAAGATCTGGAGACACTATTTGTACGGGACAAAATGTGTGGTTTTCACGGACCACAAAAGTCTTCAGCATATCTTCAATCAGAAAGAACTTAACATGAGACAACGACGTTGGGTTGAGCTTTTAAACGACTATGACTGCGAAATTCGCTACCATCCTGGTAAGGCGAATGTCGTAGCCGATGCATTGAGTCGTAAGGAACGTACTAAGCTTCTTTGTGTTCGTGTTCAATCTGTTATTCAAGCTCGATCCGATATCCAAGCATGCATTTCTCAGGCTCAACAATCTTATGTTTCACAAGGTTTGATGGATAAGGAATTTACCTATCACATAACACCTGCTCTGGAACTGAAGGACAATGGATTGTATTACTTCATGGACCGTTTGTGGGTCCCAAGCCAGGATGATCTTCGTACCTTGCTTATGGATGAAGCCCATAAGTCTCGTTATTCTATTCATCCGGGCTCAGATAAGATGTATAAGGATCTTCGTATTCAGTATTGGTGGCCTGGTGTCACACCCTGGCTTTGCGGAAGCGTGGTAAATTTGGTGTGACTTCTTAATACCATAGCTTAATCATAACAAAGCTATATGAAATAAAATCATGCAAGATCATCCATTCGATTAAGTTTTAAAACCAGAGTAACATAACATTGTCTTAGGGACTTACAACCTCATAACATAAAACATTGTCTTTAAAAACATAACCATTAACATGAAATAAACGCAGTTTAAGATTTGTGACTCGTCCAGGAAGAAGTCACATTTCCTAAACCCGGATGACCTCGGAACCCATATGCAGCGGGAAAACATAACATACCGTGCCAGATCTTTAATTTCCTGAAATACATGTAAGTTGAAAAATCAACAATAATGTTGAGCGAGTTCATGTGTAAGTGAGTAAGTAAACCTTTGTGAGTATAAAAATAGTTCTTGGTATGTAGCAAATAAGGGAATTGAGATCACCAATGGTTTGCAAGGCCACTGATATATGTGAAGTGCAAATAGGGAGACTCAAACCTAGCAGATTTCGCCACGGCATTAGTATGTGGACAAAGTCACCCCGAGGTCCGTTTCTAGTTTGGCCTGGGGCTGGGCTCGCTACACCCAGATAGATCTACCGCTCCTGTCCCTCGGTCCCGACATGAGGACTAATGGCCTCATATTGCTCCTACCCACTCACATGATCTAAGTAGTAAACCTCCTTACGCTAACCATACCGTGTATAAAGTACTCGTAATCATAGTAACATGTATTTCACCCCCGCAGTTAAGAAAACTGAAAACAGTTAGAGAAAAGGGGGACATGAACTCACAGTGAAGCGTCTCTACCAAGTATCTCCTGCTCACGCAGCTGTGTGACGACCTACACGTACTAATTCTATTAGACGGACGGCCGTGCCTTAGCTTCATGGTTTATGTTTTTGGGAAATAGTTAAACAACTATTTCGTGTTTACATTTTGTAAATACTTGGTAATTATTTTCCTTCCCAAGGGTGGGGGATTCAATACATGTGCGTTCAAATTATATCATTAAATCTCACTTAATATATGTATATATTTCCAATTTCACATAATTTTTCTCCAATAATACGTTGTTAAAATACGCGTTCATAAATATTTCCGTAAGTGTGTAAGTTACGTTTAACAATCGAGTATTAATATAATTACCGGTGTAACTTATATATTTATGGTGAAAGCGTTCGTATTATTTTGGAATCATTAACGTTCGTAAATATTATTTTTACTCTAAAAATAATATCTATGTATTTTCACAAAATAATCATAAACAGTGTGTGAAAATATATATTTATCACGTTAATATTTTGTGAAAATCCCACCTCCGAATATTTAGTAAATAAAGTCATGGCGAAATTTATATTTCGAAAACATGTCAAAAATAATTCTAACACTTGTAGTGTAAATAGTTCTAAGTGTTAGGTTTTTAGAAAAATTTCGCCAGAGTTTCCTCTGTAACTGGAGGTGGCCACGCTTTCAAGCGTATCATTTTCTTTAACAAATCAACTCAACAATTTTCTTTATTTGATCAGAACAACTTTCATCACAACAACTAATCAACATATGTGTAAATTGCCAAAAATTACATGAACTTGCAGTTTTCCCAAAACTGTGGTGTAAATCCCCTTAAATTTAGTAGATCTTCATATAAGGTAATTTGATCTTGTAAAAACCTCGTTTTTAGAGAAAATCCATTTTTACAACTTTCCGTCATCTTTTACAAAAACTGTTATTTTGTCGGATCTTTTCATTTCACAAGTGTTTACACACTTGTGGTTTATAAAAATCATGCTTGTTAGTGTAAGATCCATCTTTTAAAATACATGATTTCTTTGATACGTGGTTCTTTGAAAATACCACTTGCAGATGCGTAGATCTGCTAGTTTTAAACACAATTTCACAAGTAAAACACTTTTACACAAGTTCATGTTTCATGTGTGGTAGAGTTTCACCTTTCAACCCTTGTTACTTCTAAAATAGCCTTATGTCATGATCCAAGAACATGACTACACCGGGTTAAACGATGATCCGAGCTACCACATCATAGATCGGGCCTAAATAACCATAAATTTTAATTACTACAAGTTTTACACAACTTATGTGCTTTTAACCAACAATACTTGCAAGTTTAGTAAACTTTAATGCTTCAAAATGCAAGATTCCGAGTTTTAATCATCATACATCTTATTAACCACCTTAGATTAGTTCAAGAACGAGTTTTAAGCATTATACCTCTAGCTCGAGGCTAGGGAAGAATCTACGCGCAAAAGAGGTGGATAAAAGCTAAGTAGAGAGGTCCTTCGCGTTCCGCTTGCACCAAGCTTCCTAATACGAGACCCTTGATGCTTGAATGAGCTTGGAACTTGCAAGATCAAACTTGAAGAGTGGATGGATGGGGGTGGGGTGTTCGGCTGAGAGCTCTAGAGGGCAAGAGAGAGAGTTTGGAGTGTGTTGTGTTTAGTGAAAGTTATGATGTGTTTAGAGGTTAACTTATAGACAATTAATCCCACTATTAACCAATGGATTTTGTGCCCCCTAGATATTATGCACATGAGATTTAAACAAATCAACAAGGACAAGGTATGTCCCCTTGGGGACGGTTTCGGTTAAGGGGGGGGGGGGGGGTAATCCGGTTCCATTTCAACTAATCATTAAGCATTAGTTAGATAATTAGGTTAAGTTAAGTGTTTAACTTGGTTACTTGTGTATAGTGTGTTATAATGGGTGTTAGGGCATACGGGGACCCTAACTGGCTCAGAAAAAGATAAATAATGAAAATAACAATATTTTCCCGTTCCGGGTATAGTCCGGTTGTTTGGTTGGATAGTAATCCGTTAAAGCGTTACTAAAGCTTTAAAGTGTCGTTATTGCTCTTTTTAGTGACACTACTCATTTCTGACACTTTGGAAAGTGTCTAGTAATATTTTTCTCATGTTTTGGCACTTTATTAGTAGCTATAAGCTGAATTATTATGTAAAGTGCTGAGTTTTGTACTTAGAGTACGTTTTAGGCACATCCAGTCGTAGTGACTTATTCCTAGAGACGCAGTTCTACAACCCTTGTATCCCTACACTCACCACTTAGTGTAGCAAAATATTTCAGGCTCTTACAGGCCTTAGAGGCAGTGTTTGCCTGATGCTGGCTTTATCAGCATGTTCAATAGGTTATCCGTTATAGTGCTACTGTGCTTTTTGTGCATCATGTTTGTCACTAAGGTTCAGTCATGTAAGTAATGTAGTGACAGCAAGCAAGTATGATGCAAGTAAGTGCATGTATCAGTATTCAAGTAGCAGTTTATTCACAGGTTCAAGTAAGCACAGTAATTCAGCAGTAATTAATTACTAATTAAGTCGTACGGATACCTGGTTTAGTGCGGGTTGTCACATTCTCCCCCCGTTAAATAAATTTCGTCTCGAAATTTAAGTTCTGCTTGTAGATGCAGGGTTCTTAGGAAAAAGGTGGGGGTATTTCTCTTTCATCCGGTCCTCACGTTCCCAGGTGTATTCAGGACCATGTCTGGCATTCCAACGAACTTTGACGAGCTTGACACTGCTCCGGCGGGTCTTGTTAACTTTCTAATCCGTGACCTCAACAGGTTCTTCAACGAAGTGGAGCGTGTCGTCAACATGAATCTCGTCGGTGGGAATGGCAACGGTGACTTGAGTTGGACTTTTCTTTAGATTGGATACATGAAAGGTGTCGTGAACACCATTCAGTTCAGCAGGTAGGTCCAACTTATATGCTACTAGTCCTATTCTTTCCAGAATTCTGAAGGGACCAATGTAGCGCGGATTTAGCTTCCCACGCTTTCCGAAGCGTGCCACCCCCTTCCAGGGTGAAACCTTCAATAAAACCATTTCTCCAACTTGGAATTCTACATGCTTCCGGTTTGGATCCGCATAGGCTTTCTGTCTGTGGCGAGCTGCTTCGATGTGTTTTAGAATCTGCGCAATCTTGTCTGTCGTCTCTTGGACGATTTCGGGACCAGCAAGCTGCCTATCACCTGCGTCAGCCCAACATAAGGGTGATCGGCACTTGCGTCCGTAAAGGGCTTCAAATGGCGCGACACCAATACTGGTGTGGTAGCTGTTGTTGTATGAAAATTCGACCAAAGGCAAGTGTTTATCCCAGCTACCGCCCAAATCCATAACACACGCTCTTAGCATGTCTTCCAAAGTCTGTATCATTCGCTCGCTTTGACCGTCAGTTTGCGGATGAAACGCAGTGCTCAGATTCAATTGTGAGCCAAAGGCTTCTTGGAAGGATTGCCATATCCTTGACACAAACCTTCCGTCTCTATCAGAGATGATCGAGAGAGGCACTCCATGACGTGCAACGATCTCTCTCATGTATATTTCAGCCAATTTGCTAGTGTTATCCTTCTCCCTGATGGGCAAGAAGTGTGCTGACTTTGTTAATCGATCCACTATCACCCAGATAGTGTCATGGCCTCTTGGCGTTCTTGGCAACTTTGTAATAAAATCCATGGAGATTTGTTCCCATTTCCACTTGGGAATCTCAGGTTGTTGTAGAAGTCCTGAAGGCTTCTGGTATTCGGCTTTAACCTTAGCGCACGTTAAACATTTGCTCACATACACAGCAACATCGCCTTTCATCCTAGGCCACCAATAATAATCTTTGAGATCCTGGTACATCTTATCCGCTCCAGGATGGATAGAGTACCGTGATTTGTGAGCTTCATCAAAAATAACTTTCCTTAAACCACCAAACAGAGGAACCCAAATCCTTTTCTCGAAGCATAACGTTCCTTCCTCGTTTGGTACCAGTAGCTTCTCCATCCCACGGAGATATTCTTCTTCAAGATTCCTTTCCTTAAGAGCTTCTTTCTGCGCGGCACGAATGCGCAAGGAAAGATCGGTTCGGATAATCATTTCTAAAGCCCTAACCCTTATGGGCTTGATCCTCTCCTTCCGACTTAGGGCATCGGCGACCACATTCGCCTTCCCTGGATGATACTTTATCTCGCAGTCGTAATCGTTCAGCAACTCAACCCATCGTCTTTGTCTCATATTCAGCTCCTTCTGGTTGAATATGTGCTGTAGGCTCTTGTGATCTGTAAAGATTGTACACTTTGTACCATAAAGGTAGTGTCTCCAGATCTTTAGTGCAAATACCACTGCGCCAAGTTCCAAATCATGTGTGGTATAGTTCTTTTCGTGCACTTTCAATTGACGCGATGCGTAAGCAATAACCTTTTGGCGTTGCATCAGCACGCAACCCAATCCTTGGTGCGAAGCGTCACAGTATACCACAAAATCATCTGTACCTTCCGGTAGTGTTAAGATTGGCGCATTGCAGAGCTTATCCTTCAGTATCTGGAACGCTTCTTCCTGTTTGATTCCCCAATCAAACTTCTTATCTTTCTGGGTGAGGAGCGTCAATGGTTGAGCGATTTTTGAGAAATCCTCAATGAACCTTCGATAGTAGCCAGCCAAACCCAAGAATTGTCGAATCTCGGTTGGCGTCTTTGGCGTTTCCCAATTCTTGATCGCCTCGATCTTTGTGGGATCAACATGGATTCCATTTCCATTTACCACGTGTCCAAGGAATTGGACTTCACGTAGCCAAAATTCGCACTTGGAGAATTTGGCATACAGCTGTTCCTTCTTCAGCAACTCCAAAATAGCTCTTAGATGCTGTTCGTGCTCAGCCTTTGTCCTTGAATAAATCAAGATATCGTCGATAAACACGATCACGAACTTGTCCAAGTACGGCTTGCAAACTCTATTCATCAAATCCATAAAGACTGCAGGTGCGTTTGTCAAACCAAACGGCATAACAAGGAACTCGTAGTGTCCATAACGAGTTCTGAAGGCTGTCTTTGGGATACTTTCCTCTTGTATCCTTAACTGATGGTATCCAGATCGAAGATCGATCTTTGAATAAAAGCTTGAGCCTTGCAGTTGATCAAACAGATCATCAATTCTTGGCAGAGGATACCTATTCTTGATCGTTAGCTTGTTCAATTCTCTGTAGTCAATGCACATACGAAAACTACCGTCCTTCTTCTTGACAAACAGGACCGGAGCTCCCCAAGGCGAGAAGCTTGGTCGGATAAATCCCTTGTCTAACAACTCTTGAAGTTGTGTCGACAGTTCCTGCATCTCAGACGGAGCAAGTCTATAAGGTGCCTTAGCCACAGGCGCGGCGCCTGGAACTAAGTCAATGCGGAACTCTACTTGTCTCTGGGGTGGCAGTCCAGGTAAGTCCTCTGGGAAGACTTCTGGATATTCCCTCACGACAGGGATGTCTTTGATTCTTGGCTCAGCAGCCTTCTTATCCACAATGTGTGCCAGAAAAGCAACACATCCTTTCTGCAAACACTTCCTTGCTTTCAAGCAGCTGATAATCCTCAACGGCGTCTCACGCTTCTCTCCGTTAACCATAATTGTTTCGCCATCTTCGGTTGGGATACGAACGATCTTTTCGTGACAAACTATCTCAGCTTTGTTGCCTGATAACCAATCCATTCCTACCACCACGTCGAAGCTTCCCAACTGGACTTGTAGTAGATCTAGAGCGAACTCACGTTCTCCCAATTCGATCACACAACCTCTGATAACTTCATTGGCTTCTACTAACTTTCCATTAGCCAATTCGATCGAGTAGGGAACATCTAACTTATTAGCGGCTAAACCAAGCATATTCTTAAACTCTAACGACACGAAGCTATAATCGGCACCAGTATCAAATAAAACGGATGCATAGCGTTGGTTTACAGGGAACGTACCAGTAACAACATTGGGGTCCTGGCGCGCTTCCCTAGCTTCGATTTGGAACACTCTTCCACGGGCTTGGTTTAACTCTGGGCAGTTCTTCTTAAAATGCCCGATATCACCGCAGTTATAGCATCCAAGTCTTTGCCCGTTTCCTCCTCCATTTCCAGCTTGGTTGTTGTTCTGGTTTGCATTGCCAGCCTGATTCGCAAAGTTGCCTCGATTCCCGTTTCCTCCATAGTTTCCTTGTGGGCAATTACCACCACGATTATTATTCCTATTCCAAAATCCTCCTTGGCCTCCCCGGCCAGCACTAGCCCAACAAGAATCCTTCAAGTGGCCCGGCTTTCCACATGCTTCGCATACTTTCACACTACAATGGCCAGTATGATGGCGTTGACAGGTATTACACTTGGGCTGGGTGCCCTGATATCCTTTTCCTTTCTTCCCACTACCAGCTGTAACCTGAGCTGGCGTGCCTGATCCTCCTTTCTTAACCGCCACACTGGCGCCCTGCTTGAAGTTTGAGAACTTCCGTTTGTTACCTCCTGACGACTCGACGTGAGTCTCTTTCTTCTTATGCTCAGCATCATCAAACTTGTTCAGGCGAATGGCCTCCTCTGTGAGAGCCACGCTCAAATCAATCGCCTCAGTAATGGTCGCAGGCTTGGATGAGGTTACCATGCTTATGATTTGAGGAGCTAGTCCCCAAATGAAGCGTTCAATTCTCTTGAACTCAGGAGTGACCATGTAGGGTACCACATGCGATAAGTCATGGAACCTTTGAACGTATTCTGCGATCTTTGGACCGTCCATTCTCAAGTGCCAGAACTCGGTCTCCAATCTCTGGATTTCTGCGCGGGAACAGTACTTTTTGCGCATAAGTTCCTTTAGTTCGGTCCAGGTCAGCGCGTAGGCAGCAGCTTCACCTAGTGTCTGTACTTGCAGATTCCACCAAGAGAGGGCTCCATCCAAGAATAGCCCTGAGATATAGGTGACTTGCTGATCTAGCGCGCATTTGCTCATGCGAAGAACAGATTCAGTTTTCTCGGCCCAACGAACAAAGGCGACAGCACTTCCTGTGCCATCAAAGTTGACTGGCTTGCAGTCTAGAAACTGCTTGTAAGTGCATCCATGAGGTGGATTATTGTTGTTGCCAGAGTTGCTTCCACTAGTCCCTCCTTGAGAGGCGACGTATTGTGCAATGGCAGTAGCGATAATTTGCTGGAGTTCTGCCTCATTGGTAGGCAACGGCGTTTGACGTCTTGGCGGCATCTTCTAAAAGATGTGTTTACGTCGGTCAGGTCATAGTAAGTAGAGTGTACGTAAGTATACAACAATATCAACACATAACATCTCATGTTATCAATCACATAAGATCTCATGTTATAAATAGATCACCCATATTGATAGCTTCTGCAATGGTTGAGGGCTTTGAGGTAGTAACCATACCCCTGATCTGGGGTGCAAGTGTCCAAATGAATCGTTCAATCCTTTTGAACTCTGGTTTGACTAAGTAGGGGGGCGACCCTAGATAAGTCGTGCGATCGCTGGACAAGTTCAGGAATTTCTGGTTCGTCCATTTTCAAATTCCTGAACTCCACCTCAAGCTTCTAAATTCCAGTCTTAAAGCAACATTTCTTCTCAATCGTTTCCTTGAGCTCGTCCCAGCTCAGTGCATAAGCAGCGTCTGTGCCAAGGGTCTGAACCTGGAGGTTCCATTAAGAGAGTGTGCCATCTAGAAATATCCCCGAGATATAGGTAACACTCTGTTGGGGCGAACAGTTACTCATTCTTAGAATGGAGTCGGTCTTTTCGGACCAACGAACAAATGCAACGGCGCTTCCTGTTCCGTCAAAGTTCAAAGGTTTGCAGTTCAGGAACTGTTTATAGGTTCAGCCAGTTGGAGGGTTATTTCCAGTAATGCCATCGTTGTACTTAGAGCGGAGGGCTTCATGTCGTGCATTTATCTGTGAGATGCGTTCTTGCAGCTCGGCTTCTGTCCTTGGCAACGTACTGGTGTTTGTGTCACGTCTGGGTGACATTCCCTTTTGTCGAAGTGGTGTGAAGCGGGTTAGACAATGTTTCAATTGTCTACGAGGTGTATATAGCAACATAAGCCATCATGTAATCACCCAATTTCACACGCAATTATACTCACTGTATGAGTGGGGAAGTAAATTTCTGAGCCTTCACATAGGCTTGCCAATTTGGCTTGTTGCTCGTAATAGAATGAACTCAAGGCTACATCGCCTTGGTCATTTGTGTTTAAGTTATTTCCTGCTGCATTGGTTATCATTAGCTTGACCCGTAGAGTCCACCAGGATTCCTGTGCACTACAAATCGTTATTACGTGGGCCCCCGTAATAATAAATTGTCTTGCACAATTACCCCAAATTTTCTCTCGTCCAAGCAGATGATCAATCAAGGAGCAATAGTAGGTGCATTGGCATGAACAGGGTCATGCTCCAATGCGGGGTCAGGAGCAGCGCCTGGCTCAAGGGCCACGGCCGGCTCCGGATCAAAAACTCCATCTCAAGATCAGCTGGATCAATAAACACAGGGGGTTACAGGATCCTCCAAGGGCTGGTCCAAGTGTATGAACTCAAGGTCATGGTCTGGATCAAAACCAGGTGGAAAAGCAGGATCAACCTCAATATCGTGATCAAACTCAAAGCTGTAGGCGGGATCCGGTGCAGCTGATGATGCCATATCAGGGTCGGCGTCGTGTGAGTGGTGCTGCATTCCCTGTATGTGCGAAGATGCGGATGTCAGAAACTCAAATGAGTCTGGGATAGGGGAATGGACATGAGTTTCCCCTAAAGGAGCGTCCGCATGCAGTAGTCTAATACCAGCAGCAATAGGGCCCTGCCCTCGAATGGGTCCTCCTCCAGTAGATCGTTATCGTCGTCAGAGGCCACGTCCGGAGGGGGGGCATATCAACAACAGGATAAGCGGCAAGGGGGCAAATTCCCAACAAGATGGCCATCAGTAGGCTCTGCTACGACTTCAGGCAGCGCAAAAGGGCTGAAAGTCGTCATTGTCTGTGCCGGTAGTATCGGAAATGTACACCTCGAGCTTCGATGAAACTATGTCGTCTGATACTATGGCCATGGGATTCGTAGTGTCCATCTTTCTAGTACTTGATGAAAGCATGACGTTTGTAACACAAACACATATACATATAATAATCAATCATATAATCATATAAACATGTTAGTCAATCAAATAATTCTCCTAGTCTCACTAGCCAAATTCTTCCCAGTCTCTAAGACTGCTATATCCTCCACCTCGACCTCTTAGATCGAGCCTCGGTCCCCTTGACCGAGCCTCAGCCTTCATGACTGAGCCTACTCTTCCTAGCCTCACTAGCCAACTACCTCGGTCACCTAGACCGAGCCTCGATCCTCCAGACCGAGCCTCAGCCCTCCAGGCTGAGCCTATAATAAATCAACGTGCTCAATGTTTGTTTGTAAAGAGTTTTGGATCTGGACTTAAGTGGTATGCAGTAAAATGTTTTCGTGAGAGCCCTAGTGATCATCGTCTAGACTCGAGAAAGAATCCTAGTTCGCTATGATCAGAGCTCTGATACCAAGCTGTCACACCCTGGCTTTGCGGAAGCGTGGTAAATTTGGTGTGACTTCTTAATACCATAGCTTAATCATAACAAAGCTATATGAAATAAAATCATGCAAGATCATCCATTCGATTAAGTTTTAAAACCAGAGTAACATAACATTGTCTTAGGGACTTACAACCTCATAACATAAAACATTGTCTTTAAAAACATAACCATTAACATGAAATAAACGCAGTTTAAGATTTGTGACTCGTCCAGGAAGAAGTCACATTTCCTAAACCCGGATGACCTCGGAACCCATATGCAGCGGGAAAACATAACATACCGCGCCAGATCTTTAATTTCCTGAAATACATGTAAGTTGAAAAATCAACAATAATGTTGAGCGAGTTCATGTGTAAGTGAGTAAGTAAACCTTTGTGAGTATAAAAATAGTTCTTGGTATGTAGTAAATAAGGGAATTGAGATCACCAATGGTTTGCAAGGCCACTGATATATGTGAAGTGCAAATAGGGAGACTCAAACCTAGAAGATTTCGCCACGGCATTAGTATGTGGACAAAGTCACCCCGAGGTCCGTTTCTAGTTTGGCCTGGGGCTGGGCTCGCTACACCCAGATAGATCTACCGCTCCTGTCCCTCGGTCCCGACATGAGGACTAATGGCCTCATATTGCTCCTACCCACTCACATGATCTAAGTAGTAAACCTCCTTACGCTAACCATACCGTGTATAAAGTACTCGTAATCATAGTGACATGTATTTCACCCCCGCAGTTAAGAAAACTGAAAACAGTTAGAGAAAAGGGGGACATGAACTCACAGTGAAGCGTCTCTACCAAGTATCTCCTGCTCACGCAGCTGTGTGACGACCTACACGTACTAATTCTATTAGACGGACGGCCGTGCCTTAGCTTCATGGTTTATGTTTTTGGGAAATAGTTAGACAACTATTTCGTGTTTACATTTTGTAAATACTTGGTAATTATTTTCCTTCCCAAGGGTGGGGGATTCAATACATGTGCGTTCAAATTATATCATTAAGTCTCACTTAATATATGTATATATTTCCAATTTCACTTAATTTTTCTCCAATAATAAGTTGTTAAAATACGCGTTTATAAATATTTCCGTAAGTGCGTAAGTTACGTTTAACAATCGAGTGGTAATATAATTACCGGTGTAACTTATATATTTATGGTGAAAGCGTTCGTATTATTTTGGAATCATTAACGTTCGTAAATATTATTTTTACTCTAAAAATAATATCTATGTATTTTCACAAAATAATCATAAACAGTGTGTGAAAATATATATTTATCACGTTAATATTTTGTGAAAATCCCACCTCCGAATATTTAGTAAATAAAGTCATGGCGAAATTTATATTTCGAAAACATGTCAAAAATAATTCTAACACTTGTAGTGTAAATAGTTCTAAGTGTTAGGTTTTTAGAAAAATTTCGCCAGAGTTTCCTCTGTAACTGGAGGTGGCCACGCTTTCAAGCGTATCATTTTCTTTAACAAATCAACTCAACAATTTTCTTTATTTGATCAGAACAACTTTCATCACAACAACTAATCAACATATGTGTAAATTGCCAAAAATTACATGAACTTGCAGTTTTCCCAAAACTGTGGTGTAAATCCCCTTAAATTTAGTAGATCTTCATATAAGGTAATTTGATCTTGTAAAAACCTCGTTTTTAGAGAAAATCCATTTTTACAACTTTCCGTCATCTTTTACAAAAACTGTTATTTTGTCGGATCTTTTCATTTCACAAGTGTTTACACACTTGTGGTTTATAAAAATCATGCTTGTTAGTGTAAGATCCATCTTTTAAAATACATGATTTCTTTGATACGTGGTTCTTTGAAAATACCACTTGCAGATGCGTAGATCTGCTAGTTTTAAACACAATTTCACAAGTAAAACACTTTTACACAAGTTCATGTTTCATGTGTGGTAGAGTTTCACCTTTCAACCCTTGTTACTTCTAAAATAGCCTTATGTCATGATCCAAGAACATGACTACACCGGGTTAAACGATGATCCGAGCTACCACATCATAGATCGGGCCTAAATAACCATAAATTTTAATTACTACAAGTTTTACACAACTTATGTGCTTTTAACCAACAATACTTGCAAGTTTAGTAAACTTTAATGCTTCAAAATGCAAGATTCCGAGTTTTAATCATCATACATCTTATTAACCACCTTAGATTAGTTCAAGAACGAGTTTTAAGCATTATACCTCTAGCTCGAGGCTAGGGAAGAATCTACGCGCAAAAGAGGTGGATAAAAGCTAAGTAGAGAGGTCCTTCGCGTTCCGCTTGCACCAAGCTTCCTAATACGAGACCCTTGATGCTTGAATGAGCTTGGAACTTGCAAGATCAAACTTGAAGAGTGGATGGATGGGGGTGGGGTGTTCGGCCGAGAGCTCTAGAGGGCAAGAGAGAGAGTTTGGAGTGTGTTGTGTTTAGTGAAAGTTATGATGTGTTTAGAGGTTAACTTATAGACAATTAATCCCACTATTAACCAATGGATTTTGTGCCCCCTAGATATTATGCACATGAGATTTAAACAAATCAACAAGGACAAGGTATGTCCCCTTGGGGACGGTTTCGGTTAAGGGGGGGGGGGGGGTAATCCGGTTCCATTTCAACTAATCATTAAGCATTAGTTAGATAATTAGGTTAAGTTAAGTGTTTAACTTGGTTACTTGTGTATAGTGTGTTATAATGGGTGTTAGGGCATACGGGGACCCTAACTGGCTCAGAAAAAGATAAATAATGAAAATAACAATATTTTCCCGTTCCGGGTATAGTCCGGTTGTTTGGTTGGATAGTAATCCGTTAAAGCGTTACTAAAGCTTTAAAGTGTCGTTATTGCTCTTTTTAGTGACACTACTCATTTCTGACACTTTGGAAAGTGTCTAGTAATATTTTTCTCATGTTTTGGCACTTTATTAGTAGCTATAAGCTGAATTATTATGTAAAGTGCTGAGTTTTGTACTTAGAGTACGTTTTAGGCACATCCAGTCGTAGTGACTTATTCCTAGAGACGCAGTTCTACAACCCTTGTATCCCTACACTCACCACTTAGTGTAGCAAAATATTTCAGGCTCTTACAGGCCTTAGAGGCAGTGTTTGCCTGATGCTGGCTTTATCAGCATGTTCAATAGGTTATCCGTTATAGTGCTACTGTGCTTTTTGTGCATCATGTTTGTCACTAAGGTTCAGTCATGTAAGTAATGTAGTGACAGCAAGCAAGTATGATGCAAGTAAGTGCATGTATCAGTATTCAAGTAGCAGTTTATTCACAGGTTCAAGTAAGCACAGTAATTCAGCAGTAATTAATTACTAATTAAGTCGTACGGATACCTGGTTTAGTGCGGGTTGTCACACCTGGTATGAAGAAAGACATTGCCTTATACGTATCAAAATGCCTTACTTGTCTTAAGGTTAAGGCTGAACATCAACGTCCTTCTGGTTTATTGGTGCAACCAGAGATCCCAGTTTGGAAATGGGAAAACATTACTATGGATCTTGTTACCAAACTTCCACGCACAAAGAAAGGTCATGATGCCATCTGGGTAGTCGTTGATCGTCTTACTAAGTCAGCACATTTCTTACCAATCCGTGAGGATTTTCCTGCTGACAGACTTGCAAAAATCTATGTGGATGAAATTGTAGCTCGACATGGTGTTCCTTTGAACATCATTTCTGACAGAGATGCTCGTTTCAATTCTCATTTTTGGAGAACCATGCAATCTGCTATGGGGACCCAACTTAATTTGAGCACAACTTATCATCCGCAAACGGATGGTCAATCTGAAAGAACAATCCAGACTCTGGAGGATATGCTTAGAGCTTGTGTGATCGATTTTGGTGGTAGTTGGGATTCACATCTTCAGTTGATTGAATTCTCCTACAACAACAGTTATCACACCAGCATCAAAATGGCTCCTTTTGAGGCTCTCTATGGTCGAAAATGTCGTTCGCCAGTCTGCTGGAATGAGATCGGTGAGGCTCAACTTACTGGACCTGCCCTCATTTTAGAGACAACAGATAAGGTCAAGAAAGTTCGTGATAACCTTCAGACAGCTAGAAGCCGTCAAAAGAGTTACGCGGATCCAAAACGCAAACCCTTGGAATTTCAAGTCGGTGATCGAGTATTACTTAAGGTCTCACCTTGGAAAGGTGTGATCAGATTTGGAAAGAAAGGAAAACTTGCACCTAGATACGTCGGACCATTCAAGATCGTCGAAAGAATCGGTAAGGTAGCCTACAGACTTGAGTTACCTCCTGAACTTGGAAATGTTCATCCAACTTTTCACGTGTCCAATCTCAAGAGGTGTTTAGCTGATGAGAACCTCCACATACCGCTTGACGAAATTCGTGTTGGCAAAACACTGAAATTTGTTGAGAAACCAGTGGAAATCATGGAACGTGAAGTCAAGTGGCTTAAACGCAAGCGCATTCCTTTGGTCAAAGTTCGCTGGGACGCTAAACGTGGACCCAAGTTTACTTGGGAACGCGAAGATCAAATGAAGGCGAAATATCCGCATCTTTTCCCACGAGTTTCCTTTAAATAAATTTCGGGACGAAATTTCCACAAGTCGGGGAGACTGTAACATCTATGCTTGTAATCATAGTGAACAGTTCAGTTATCAATAAAACAATGTTATTTGATCCCAATGTTTTTTTGGTTGTGTTTTACATTTTTCATGTTTTGACTTTTAATCAATTCCAAACTCTACATCGCTTTCTGGAGAGTTATACGCAAACTGGTGCGTAAACGTACTCAGTTTAATGTGACAAATACTCCGGAACATCAACATATACTTAACATACCTTAAATAACCTTTACATAACTTAGAAATAAGTTTTGAAGGCTTTGGTATGGCAAAAACAAGTTAATTCGCTTACAGGGACTAAACTTGACAAACTGCGAAAGTATGCCAATTTGAACTGTAACGAACATTCCGAAACATGACCATAAGTTAAACACACCTTAAATATCCTTTACATAGCTTAGAAATAGGCTTTGAGGGGTTCGGTGTGCTAAAATAAACTTTTGGGTCATTCAGGGACTAAAAGTGTCAAAAAGTGCACAAGTTTGCATTTTCACGCATAACTTACGTTCTGAATACCTCCGGACATCCAAAAATTTATGTAAGCACTAAAATATTTTATTTTAGTGTTTGGCATAAGAAAAATCCATTCGTCGCGTCATTTGGATCGTTTTTCGTGCTTATGCGCATTCCATCGTAATTAAGCGAACATCGCGATCGTACGGCCAAACGAACCGACATCCGGCATATTTTTGAGCATATTTCATGTCCACAATGTTTAGGCATCATTTTAGGGCCTTAAAGTTGGATTTACGGGCCTTAGAAGTGTCGGAAATGGCCTTAAAACACAACAGGGACCAAAACTGTCACTTTTGAAACTTATTTTCTGATCAGAAGCCCCAGGCGGCCCGCCTGAGGTTTGTCTGATCCTGAAGCGGGCTGCGTCAGCCTTCCAGAACAGATAGGATCGATTAGTCAGCTGATTCCAGCTGTTTAATCCACAACCACACATTCACAACTGCCCATTCATCTCATGGGGGATCATTTTTAGTTACCACAACATTTGGACAAGTGTACGCACAAGATTCGAGCACGGTTTCCATGAAACGATCTTAACGGTTACCCGAATACTATAAATACCCCATGCCTTCCATTGCAAAACCCACTAGAATTTTGATTTGAGAAACTCTAAGTTGAAACCATTGTTTCATACCTGAGATTCTTGGATCGAGATTAGCATTCGGGGACCCTTCGTAAGTATTCTTTCGTTCTTTTATTGCTTTTCGAGTCTGAAAGTCAAACTTTGTTTGACTTTCTGCATTGACCAGTTTATGGTCAATGCGAAGTTCGTTTGAACTTCGCAACGTGAGTGTAATCACGTTGGTTATAGTCCCTTGGGACTATGCCTACTGATTACCACGTTGTCTAGGGTCGTAGGGTAAGCGATCTAATAAATCGCTTATACCTTCGAACCCGACCCATTTGGTCGATCATTAGGATCCGACCAAATACATTAGGTGACCATAGTGTATAGGGAATAACCTTCCGAGGTTATACCTTATGGTCACATCGTTTAAGTAGTTGTATGATAGGTAGTTTATATGCCTTAGGTAAATTACCAGAATACCCTTTTCATGTATAATTGGTAATTAAGCATATGTAACCTAAACTTTTGTCACATAACTGATTATGTAACATGTTTCGGCATATAACACTTGTCATAGGACTAGTTAGGCGGTCCGAACGCGTTTCACGCGAACGACGCGTTAAAGTAGCATAAGCTACCTAAACGGGTCGTAATGGGTCGTAAACAATTATGTTAGGTTTCATTTAGTATGTAGGCTTTGTTAAACCATATTACACGAGTCTCCACACTCGTTTGGTTTACGAACCCTCATGCTACCCGATCTTCCGATTTAGGTCCGGTTTATTAACATAGTTACCTATATTAGGTGCCGTTTGATTCCGTGATCTCTATCATTATTTGGTTATCACTCCAGGACTACTGAGTAATCTCAAGTGAGTACATAGACCCCTCTTTTACTGTTTTCCAAACATTTTGGGGTGGAACACATGTGCCTACTTGTTACTTTCATGCTTTCCATGCTTTCACATCATATATCTGCTATGTTCGTTAGTACATTATAGTACATGATTTCATTACATTTCATGCTATGTATGTCCATTGTGTGCATACTTAGTACATTGTTTTACAATTACATTTTATGCTATGTATGTCCATTGCGTGCGTACTTAGTACATTGTTTTACATTTACATTTTATGCTATGTATGTCCATTGTGAGCATACTTAGTACAGTTGTTTTCATAACATGCTTACATTTTGGTATGACATTTGGTTTGTTTAACATGGAACAATACATTCATTAACATTGATCACGCCGTTCGTTAGTAGGTAGTGGTACCATAGGAATTGACAACTCCCGTTCCTGAAATCCTGGGTTTGTTTGGATTGGAAGGAATGACCGAATTCGATATACATAACTTAGATAAACCTTTAATTTGTTTAAGGGTTTATCGCCACAGTCTCAAGGCTTGGATGTATGCATTTTCACAATACCGCATAAATGTTTGTATCAGTATAGCATGCAATTGTTACACAAAACATAACTTTGATTTAAACTATGTTTACTTCAATACCTTGTTTTTGTGCATTTTACATATGGTTTAGTTGATATATTTCACTTACCATACATGACATTTTTGGTTACACATTACATGATCTACATTAAACATAAACATTTTGACATTGATATACACATTTGGTGGTTTACATTGGACATAGACATTTTGATATGGTTTACACACTAACACATGACAATTAATTTATACATGAACAATACATTGGTGGTTGGTTTGGGTAAGTGATTTGAGTAACAAGGCATGTGTAATATGATACAAACATGGTGGATACGCCGCTGGTACTTCCTATATATAAGTGTTTGTATGATATTACATGTCGTAGCGTTACTTAAATCATTTCAATATTTGACATATTACATTGTACAATAACAACTTATTTTCACTAGACATTAAATTACAAAACAACATATCTCATACAAACTCATTTTACTTGGTTATTCATTTAACCTTACATTATCCTCTTATTTATACATATCATTGCTTTTTGAATGAATTACAAAACAAAACAACTTACAAGGTTCATGACTGACTGTTACTAAACAACTTTTTCTTAAACTTAAGTCATGAATCCTATTTTCACAAAACCTATGTATCTCACAGGCATTTTTATGCTGAAGTACCTATTTTCACATGTGTTTTCAGGAGCTTTTGCGTAGGATGTTGATCGTGACACTAGGGCAGACCTGTGCCTTAGAGACATAAAATGGAGATAGACTTGTTTAATTATGTTATAAACTCTATGTTTCCAGTTTAAGACAATGTAACACTCTTGTTTAATAAATAAAAATATAACTTTGTATGCCATGGTTGTGAAACAATAATTCTGTTACAACACTCCCCGACGTTTTCCGCCACGTCTTGTATGCTATACGTGGTCGGGGTGTGACAGTAAGGTCGTTTGCAGTTATAGTATTTGGTTAGGTGATCGTAGTTTTAGTGTTAGTATATTTCCAGTGGAGCTGGGGAGCTTTGACGTAGATGCAAGGATGGATTGATTGTCCAAGATCGAAGCAGGGATTATTGCTCGGAGAAGTAAGCTAGGATATCTCGTCCTGATGACGGTAGAGAGGTGGTAGTTGTTCGCGAAGACCGAACAAGTCGAGTGTCGAGTTTCCTGTGTCGAGTGTCGATGGTTGAGATTCATCGGTGTTTTTAGTATGCTCAAGTTGTTGTGAAAAGGCTATCCTACGTTCTTTGTTAACATGATGAATACGAAATGTCACACCCCCAAAATCCACACGCGGAGTACCACCGCTTGGAGGCGTGACATGACCAGGATCAAGCCACCAATCATATTGAACATACGTAAATAAAACAAAAGTCATTCATCAATACGATAGGTGTTCCCAAAACCAAATATAAACAAGTGTGTAGTGGAAGCATTAATGTAAAACCCAACATAAGTTTTAAGTACAAAATATCTTAATGTTTAACAGCACAATCACGATCCATGTCCACAACGACTGTGCCTCCCGTGCAAGCTCCAAAAGTACCTATGGTCCTGCAAGGCATGTAACAAAGAGTCAACAGAAAGTTGAGCAAGTTCACAGTTGTTTAATTAGTTATAATGTTCATATCGTAAATCGTAGGTGCGTTTAGTAATCATGTATCGTATGTAATAGCATCGCGGCCCTCAAGGCATGTTTGCGAAGTTTAGTGGGGGTTTCCCATGTTTTCTAGACTAGTTATATTTGTATCGCGGCCCTCCAGGCATGTTTGCGAAGATTAAAGTATAGTTCGCGGCCATTCCAGGCATGTTTGCGAAGATTGTTCTAGTATCGCGGCCGATCCCGGCATGTTTGCGAAGAGATGTATAAGTATCACTAGTCTAGTAGTATCTACCATTGACCTTCCTCTCCCGAAGCCTATGGTATGTAATTCCGATAACTCTTAAGCATAAATAATCAATTAATCAACCCATTCCCAACCCCGGGAATCCCATGCCTTGGTAGAAGTGTGAACTCACCTTGTTTTGCTCGGTATGCTAAGCTAAGCTAAGTGCTCACAATAAATCAGTCAAGTCCTATAGTGCACGTAAACTCAATCAGTTCACAGTGTTTGCAAAGTTTCACATGGGACTAGTGTCACAATAATATCACAAAGTGTTTGACAGTTCATATCATGCCACATAAGCAGTTAATCGCATCCATACACTTAACAGAGTTGACATCTAGCGAATTAACTAAGTAAATAAAGTTAACAGATTTCATGAAATAACAGCATTAATCCACTTCATTGGAATAAAAATAAACAGAGTGAATAAGTCAGTTAACCCAGTTAACAACTTAACATAATTTGTCAACAAACAGAGTTCTCAAATAATAAAGTTATAAACTTACATATTAATCAACGTTAAATAAACTAACTAAGTTATTCCAATAATTAGTTAAGCTAAATATCATAATTAATAACATTAATTATTAACAGTAGATTGTTGCCAAACAAACAAAAGTGTCGAAATCACCCTAAGGCCGAAAACACATATAAGCCGAAAACCAAACATGGGCCGAAAACACCCCTATAGCCGAAAACCAAACATGTCCGAAATCCCCTTTATAGCCGAAATCCCATCTGGGCCGAAAACACCCCTATGGGCCGAACTGTTTGGGCCGAAATCACATTAAGTGATTTCGTCCACTTCCTTTTTGTGGGGGGGTTTTTGTTACTATTCATTATCATCCACAATACTTACTGTAACTTAAAACCCAGTAACTATCTCATTACAGAAACATGTTTAATCATCTACAAGCCATTTAAATCAATCATTGATATGTAATATATAATTTGCCAACATTATGTGATACCAGGATCCCGATTTAATCAGTTTATCATCCATTAACATATACCCACTGTTGTTCAAAATCTCAAATATTCATACATTTCATAGATAATAATCATCTTATCAAACACACAATAATCAATCCCATAATCACATATATACATACAACATGATTAAACATCCAATAATCATATGATAAACATTTTAAATAATGAACATGAAGATCACTAACCAAGGATTTTAAACAGAGGTTATGCTTCAAGATAAGTTCTCTTAGTGGGTTTTCAGAGATAGAGAGAGAAGTAATGAGATAAGATCAGTTTTGATAAGTGTGAAACTTCTATGAGAAGTTTCATGTAATAAATATCTAATATACCCCACTGTTTTCGTGGATCACCAGTGAACGAAAACACTTGAAGTGTTTTCACCACTTGGGTGTTTTCATGAGTAATAGTTTTCAGTAGAAATTCCACCTTTATTTTAACATGTTAATTAAAATAAACCTTAATAACACACACTCACATATAATAAATATTATGGATTTCCAAGTACAAAATATTAATCGACGTACGATATAACGTATTACAAAGGTAAGCGTTGTGAAACAACGAGTCGTATTAACAGACAACTAAATAAAAAAAAAATTAACGCGCACTAAATGCGAAGATAGAATCTTGGAAACTCGAGTTGTCACATTATCCCCAACTTGAAAGAAATTTCGTCCCGAAATTTAGCATGCGGTTACTGAGGAAGCTAGTTAAGTTATCGTTTACTGGTTTTCCTGGGGTGTCACATCATCCCCCTGTTGAGTTGGGATTTCATCCCGAACTTCTGTAGTAGCTTCAGCCTCAGTAGTAGTTGCATTGTTTTCGAACAACTGGGGATATTTGAGTTCCATTTGGTCTTCGCGTTCCCAGGTGAACTCTGGGCCACGACGGGAGTTCCAACGAACTCGAACAAGAGGTATTCTGGTGTTCTTGAGGACCTTAACATCCCGGTCCGTGATTTCAACTGGTTCCTCGACGAAATGCAATTGTTCGTCGATAGTGAGCTCCTTCAAAGGAACTATGAAGGTCTCATCTGACTGAAACTTCTTCAGATTTGACACGTGAAAGACGTTGTGAACTGCACTGAGTTCAGCTGGTAAGTTCAGTCTGTAGGCCACTTTGCCTATCTTCTCTATGACTTCAAATGGTCCAACGTATCGTGGATTGAGCTTGCCTCGTTTGCCAAAACGAACAACACCCTTCCAAGGTGAAACTTTGAGTAGTGCTCGATCCCCAACTTGGAATTCGAGTATTTTCCTGTCTTTATCAGCGTATACTTTCTGACGGTCACGAGCTGCCGCCATGCGTTGTCGTATTTGAGCAATCTTTTCAGTAGTATCAACTACCATTTCCGGACCTGTGATCTGACTGTCACCCACTTCTGCCCAACAAAGAGGTGATCGGCATTTACGCCCGTACAATGCCTCAAATGGAGCAGCTTTAATGCTGGTGTGGTAACTGTTGTTGTATGAAAATTCCACAAGTGGCAGATGTTTTTCCCAGCCTTTGCCAAAGTCAATTACGCACGCCCGAAGCATGTCTTCTAGAGTTTGAATAGTTCGCTCAGACTGCCCGTCTGTCTGAGGATGATAAGCTGTGCTCATATCTAAACGAGAGCCAAAAGATTTGTGCATTGCTTGCCACAGTTCTGAAGTAAAACGTGCATCACGATCAGAGATAATAGAGGTGGGTGTGACAACCCGCACTAAACCAGGTATCCGTACAACTTAATTAATGAATAATTACTGCTTAATTACTGTGCTTGTTGAAACTAGCTGATAAACTGCTACCTGCATACTGATACATGCACATACTCGCATCATACTTTATTTGCTGTCACTACATTATTTACATGCTGAACCTTAGTGACAAACATGATGCACAAAAAGCACAGTAGCACTAAACGGATACACAATAAACATGCTGATATAACCAGCATCAGGCAGACACTGCCTCTAAGGCCTGTTAAGAGCCTCAAATATTTTGGCTACACTGGTAGTGAGTGTAGGGATATAAGGGTTGTGGTACTGCGTCTCTAGGAATAAGATACACTGATTCGGATGTGCCTAAAACGTACTTTAAGTACCAAACACAACACTTTAATAAATAAACCAGCTTCTAGCTGACTAATAAAATGCCAGAACATGAGAAAATATTACTAGACACTTTCTAAAGTGTCGGGAAAACAAATTGTGTCACTAAAAATGTAATAACGACACTTTAAAGTGTTACAAAAGGCTTTAACGGATTACTATCCCACCGGACACCCGGACTTTACCCGGAACATGAAAATATTACTATTTTCACTATTTTTATTTTTTCTGAGCCAGTTAGGGTCCCTGATTACCCTAACACCCGCCATAACGTGTAACATACAACTAACTAAGTTAAATACTTGGTTAACTTACTTAACTAAACTAATTATCCTAACCACCTACTTAAAATCGAACCAAGGACCCCCCCCCCCCCCCAAACCGAATCGGTTACCTAGGGGGCACCCCTTGTACTTGTGATCTTGGTTAATCTTAATTGTCTAATATCTATACTACACATTAACCATTGGGCAATAAAACCTAATCTTGCCTATTTATAACACATGGTTACTAGAGATAATTACCACTTAACAAATCAACAAAAATCAAACTCTCTCCCTCTCACCTAGCTCTCGGCCGAACCCCCTCCACTACACCACCATATTTTCGGCTCTTGATCTCATCATTCCAAGATCATACACACTTCACAAGTCGCGTATTAGGAGCTTTGGTGCAAGCGGAACACGAAGGACCTCTACCGTTAGCTTTTATCCACCTCATTTTCGCCAAAGATCTTCCCTAGCCTTGAGCTAGAGGTATATCATTTAAAACTTGTTTTTACACTCATCTAAAGTGGGTAAAAGGAATATTGTCGGTTGAATCTCGTTAAAATGAAAGTTGATGATCAAAAGTCTAGTAAAATTACTAAAATGGTGGTTAATAACACATGTCTTGTGTAAAAGTCGTAGGACTTGAAATATGTGATTATTGAGACCCGATCTATGATGTGGTAGCTCGGAACATCGTTTAACCCGACTTTGTAAGATCATGTATCTTCACATAAGCTCGTTTTTGACTAAATACAAGGGTTAAAGGTGAAACTCTACCACACAAGATACATGAACTTGTGTAGAAATATTTTACTTGCGTAAAAGTGATTTAACCGGTACAATGGTGTTTAAAACTAGCGGATCTACGTATCTGCAAGTGGTATTTTTGAAAAACCACACTTTAAAGAAAACATGTTTTTCTAAAGATGGATCTTACACTAATAAATATGATTTTATAAACCACAAGTGTGTAGACACTTGTGAAATGAAAAGATCCGACAAATATCTATTTTTGGGAAAAGTGACTAGAAGTTGTAAAGACGGATTTCTCTAAACACGAGGTTTTTACAAGATTAAAGCTACTTTATATAAAGATCTACATATATAAAGGTGATTTACATTAAAGATGCGGAAAAACTACAAGTTCATGCGATTATGCAATTTACATGCTTGTCGACTAGTTTGATGTGTCGGAAATTGTTTGATTGAATAAAGAAGATTGTTGAATTGATTTGTTAAAAGAAAATGATACGCTTGAAAGCGTGGCCACCTCCAGTTACAGAGGAAACTCTGGTGAAATTTTCCTAAAAACCTAACACTTAGAATTTTTACACAACAAGTGTTAGGACTATCTTTGGACATATTTTCGAAACATAAAATTTCGCCATGACTTTATTTACTAAATATTCGGAGGTGGGATTTTCACAAAGATTAACGTGATAAGTATATTTGTCACAACACTGTTTATGATTATTTTGTGAAAGTACATAAATATTATTTTAGAGTAAAGTAATATTTACAAGCGTTAATGATTCCAAAACTTTACGAACGTTTCCACAAACATATAAGTTACACCGGTAATTACATTACCACACGATTATTAAAACGTAACTTACGCACATGTATTGTATCCCCCATCCTTGGGAAGAAGTATAACTACCAAGTGTATACGGAACATAAACACGAAATAGTTGTCTAACTATTTCCCAAAGACTTAAACTGTAAAGCTAAGGCACGGCCGTCCGTCTAATAGAATTAGCACTTGTAGGTCGTTGCACAGCTTACTATATTGGAGACACTTGGTAGAGACGCGCATTCACGGTGAGTTCATGTCCCCCTTTTCTCTAACTGTTTTCAGTTTTCTTAACTGCGGGGGTGAAATACATGTTACTTTGTTTACAAGTACTATTATACACGGTATGAATAACGTAGGGAGGTTTAGATCGTGTGAATGGGTAGTTAGAACACTGAGGGACTCGAGCGGTAGATCTATCTGGGTGTAGCGAGCCCAGCTCCCGGCCCAACAGAACGGACCTCTCGGAGGACCAACAGAACGGACCTGGAGTGACTTGGTACCCAACGCAAAAATCGGCTAGGGTGTAGTCTTCCTACTTGCATTTCACAACATGCTAATGGCCTTGCAAACCATTGGTGATCACAAGTCCTCTTACACTGCTACATACCAGGAAACTTTTATACTTACAAGTGTTTTACTTACTCACTTGCACATGAACTCGCTCAACATTATTGTTGATTTTTCAACTCACATGTATTTCAGGAAATTAAACGGATCTGGCACGGTATGGAACGTTTTCCGCTGCACTTGTCATGAAGTCATCAGGGTTTAGGGGATGTGTCTCTTTCCTGGACAAGACACAGTCCTTAAACCACGTTTATGTTATGTTATAAGTTGTAATGTCTACTGAACAAGGTTATGGTTGTATGTTAAAACAATGGTATTGTGTTTGATTTTCAAAACTTAATGGATGACTTGCATGGTTTTTAATTCATATAGCTTGTTATGGTTAAGCTATGGTATTAAGAAGTCACACCAAAATTAACCACGCTTCCGCAAAGCCAGGGTGTGACAGCTTGGTATCAGAGCTCTGATCATAGCGAACTAGGATTCTTTCTCGAGTCTAGACTATGATCACTAGGGCTCTCACGAAAACATTTTTCTGCATACCACTTAAGTCCAGATCCACACTTTTTACAAACAAATGTTGAGCACATTTTATTTATTTATAGGCTCAGCTTGGAGGGCTGAGGATCGGTCTGGAGGACCGAGGTGATCGAGGTAGTTAAGCACATTGGTTTATTATAGGTTCAATCTGGAGGATCGTGGCTTGGTCTAGGTGACCAAGGTAGTGGGCTAGCAAGGCTAGGAAGAAAAGGCTCAGCTTGGAGGGCTGAGGATCGATCTGGAGGATCGAGGTTTGGTTTAAGTGAAGGATAGAGCAGTCTTGTAGGCTGGATGAAATTGGCTAGTAAGACTAGGAGGATTATGTGATGCCTTACTTGGTGATTTATGTGATTACTTGATTTATGATTGACTATTTGTGCATGTTTGTGTATATGTTACAGACACATGGATTCTGCAGACACTGGTGGTTCAGGCACCACAGGCCCGAGGCCTATCGTTTCAGACGACATTGAGTCATCGGAGCACGAGGTTTACACGTCCGACTACACTAGCACAGATGAGGACGATTTCCAGCCTTTTGCACTACCTGACGGTGCTGGCGAGCTCGCAGATGGTCCTATCGCACGGGATCTACCATTGGCATTGATCCCTGCTCCTATACCGCTTGCTGCGTACCCAGCTTACGATTTACCCATCGACGATGAGGAGGATGATATCGATATGTTTGATGAGGAGCCTTTCGAGGACGATGCTCAGGGCGAGGCCCTTCCTGCTGCCGATCCCTTGTTGATCGCGGACGCTCCCGTCGCGGAGCCACCTGTTCACTCCCTAGTCGCGGACTCCTTTGAGTCTGTGGCTTCTGTACCCTCACATGTCCAGAGTGCACAGCACTTCTCTCATGAGTCAGAGCCTGATCATGCATCCTCTGTCGCTCCTATCCCCAGTTTCGCTTTTGACCATGATGACGAGGGGGATTCCGACCCTATGTTTCCCCCAGGATTCGACCCTGATCATGACATAGAGTACGTTCCGATGGATCAGTTTATGGAGGATCCAGTAGACGCTGTTGACCTATTTGAGCCTATTGACCCAGATTTTGAGTTTGACATGGCTTTTGATGACTTCGAGCCTGCCGTTGCTCCTGAGCAGGCAGCCGCTCTAGACCCTATACCAGAGCATGACTTAGTACATGCTGATGTACCTTTTGAGCCCATTGCTGATGATCACCACATAGATGTTCCTGTTGATCCCATTGGTCCTTTACCCATTGTTGCTGTACCAGTTGACCCCCCTTTCGAGCACTTTGCACCCGTTCACCCCGTTGTTGCTCCCTTATTTGATCCCGTTCCCCTAGAGCCCGGACATGCACTGTTCGCGGCACATATGGATCCACCGGATGAGTCCGCACAGCACGGTTGGATACCGGCTGATGAGGATGTTCCACCTTTTCCTCCACAGATTCCTGTTGCACCACATGTTGACTTTTCATTTCAGGTTCCTATGTTTGTACCTCCAGCAGGGCCTGGAGAGGGTTCTTCAGCACACCCTGATGGGCATGTACCGATGCCTATCCCTTTTATGCCTCAGACGTCATTTGTTCCACCCGCTGTTGCACCGTTTCACGTGGCGCCTTTCGACCCCACTAGCGAGCCATTTCTTTGGGCACCTGGCTCTGGTATGCCACCCACTGACCCCTATCATGCTTTTCACAGGGGACACACTATTGAGGACGTCTTGATGTCCTTTGTCGCACAGCATGAGTCCCACACACAGCGTATACAGGAGCTCGAGAGAGCTCGGTTGTTACCTTGTCAGTGCCATGGACAGGCACCCTCCCCTCTACAGCCGTTTCGACCACTACCTTCAGATATTGCTGCTCGTCTCTTTGCTTTAGAGCAGCAGGTTGCTTCCATTATTCGTACTCAGCGAGCCCAGGAGGAGGACTGGCTCCAGTTACGCCGCTTGTTTTATACCCACTTTCCCCCTCCTCCACCACCATCTGCATAGAGCTCACCAGTTACTGATTAGATAGACGGGGATGAGAAGACGTCGATTGTTGGATTGCACAGCATTTTGGAGACCACTTTTTGATTTTGACTTTCGACATGTACTTGATGTTGTATTTGATACTGATCTGTTATGATTTTTGGACAGGGGTGATGTAGCCCCTAGTTGATGGATGATTGTATGACACTATGATGTACTGATACACTTTGGTCTTGATGTATGACAATCGCAGTATTCTCATCATATCTGTTTCGCTTGATTACTTATTTGCATTGTTATGGTATGAGATGTGGATGATTGATATATGTGATGTATTGATGACATGAGATATTACGTGCTATTACTATTACTATATACGTACTTTTCGCTATGGCCTGACCAACATAAACCATCTTTTAGAAGATGCCGCCAAAGCGCCCAACACCAATGCCTACTAATAAGGCAGAGCTACAGCAAGTCATTGCAGCTGCCATAGCACAGTACGCAGCATCTCAGCCAGGAGGGAGCGGAAGTGTTAACCAAGGCAATAACAATCCACCTCACGGTAATACCACGCCATTCGAACCTACCATGAACTAGTTGGAGATTTTAGCGATGATGCTAATGCCAAACACATGTTTTAACATACGTGCAGGATGCACCTACAAGCAGTTCTTAGACTGCAAACCAGTTAACTTTGATGGCACAGGAGGTGCAGTTGCCTTTACCCGCTGGGCTGAGAAAACCGATTCTGTTTTACGCATGAGCAAGTGTGCAGAGGATCAGCAAGTCACATACATTTCAGGGCTGTTTCTAGATGGAGCCCTATCCTGGTGGAACCTACAAGTACAAACTCTAGGCGAAGCTGCCGCCTACGCCCTGACTTGGGCCGAATTGAAAGAACTGATGCGCAAGAAGTACTGTTCACGCGCAGAAATTCAAAGGTTGGAGACTGAATTTTGGCACCTAAAGATGGACGGACCAAAGGTTGCAGAATACGTCCAGAGGTTTCACGACTTATCTCAAGTGGTTCCTTACATGGTTACACCTGAATACAAGCGAATAGAGCGCTTCATTTGGGGTTTGGCTCCCCAAATAATAAGCATGGTAACCTCCTCCAAACCAGCGACTATCACTGAAGCCATCGATTTGAGCGTGGCTCTCACCGAGGAGGCGATTCGTCTGAATAGGTTTGGTGATGTTAAGGCAAAGGAGAAAGAGACTCATGTTGAGTCGTCGGGAAGTAACAAAAGAAAGTTTTCAAACTTCAAACAAGGTGTTAGCGGTGATGGTAAGAGAGGAGCACCAAACACGCCAGCTCAGGGTACGACTGGCAGTGGAAGGAAAGGAAGGGGATATATGGGCACCCAGCCCAAGTGTAATGCCTGCCAGCGTCACCATTCTGGGCAATGTGGGCTAAAAACATGTGAAGCATGTGGGAAACGTGGTCACTCGAAGGATACTTGTTGGGTCCCTGCCGGCCGCGGAGGCCATGGAGGATATGGAAATAGGAATGATAACCGTGGTGGAAATGGGAACCGCCCACAAGGAAATTTTGGAGGTAACAGAAATCAAGGCAACAATGCTAACCAAGCGGGCACAGTGAATCGTAATCCGGGGAACGATCAAGCTGGTGGAAATGGGCAGAGACTCGGATGTTATAACTGCGGGGAAATCGGGCATTTTAAGAAGAACTGCCCAACGTTGAA
This sequence comes from Helianthus tuberosus, assembly GCA_030545235.1. Classification (NCBI taxonomy): domain Eukaryota; kingdom Viridiplantae; phylum Streptophyta; class Magnoliopsida; order Asterales; family Asteraceae; genus Helianthus; species Helianthus tuberosus. The sequence goes on along the minus strand of CM060411.1, from coordinate 111,098,310 downwards.
TCAAGCCCGTGGTAGAGTGTTCCAACTCGAAGCTAGGGAGGCACGCCAAGATCCAAATGTTGTTACCGGTACGTTCCCTATCAATCAACGCTATGCATCCGTTTTATTTGATACTGGTGCCGATTATAGCTTCGTATCGCTAGAATTTAAGAATATGCTTGGTTTAGCTGCTAATAAGTTAGACATTCCCTACTCGATCGAATTAGCTAATGGAAAGTTAGTTGAAGCCGACGAAGTTATCAGAGGCTGTGTGATAGAATTGGGAGAACGTGAGTTTACTTTGGATCTACTACCAGTCCAATTGGGAAGCTTCGACGTGGTGGTAGGAATGGATTGGTTATCCGGAAACAAGGCTGAAATAGTATGTCGCGAGAAAGTGGTTCGTATCCCAACTGATGATGGTGAGACAATTGTGGTTCACGGAGAGAAGCGTGACACGCCGCTAAGATTTATCAGCTGCTTGAAAGCAAGGAAGTGTTTACAGAAAGGATGTGTTGCTTTTCTGGCACACATCGTGGATAAGAAGGCTGCCGAGCCAAGGATCGAAGACATCCCTGTCGTAAGGGAATATCCAGAAGTCTTCCCAGAAGACTTACCCGGACTGCCACCTCAGAGGCAAGTGGAGTTTCACATTGACTTAGTTCCAGGCGCCGCGCCTGTGGCTAAGGCACCATACAGACTTGCTCCGTCTGAGATGCAGGAATTGTCAACGCAACTTCAAGAGTTGTTAGACAAGGGTTTTATCCGACCAAGCTTCTCGCCTTGGGGAGCTCCGGTCCTGTTTGTCAAGAAGAAGGACGAAGTTTCCGCATGTGTATTGACTACAGAGAATTGAACAAGCTGACGATCAAGAACAGGTATCCTCTGCCGAGAATCGATGATCTGTTCGACCAACTTCAAGGTTCAAGCTGTTACTCTAAGATCGATCTTCGATCTGGATACCATCAATTAAGGATACAGGAGGAAAGCATTCCGAAAACAGCCTTCCGAACTCGTTATGGACACTACGAGTTCCTCGTTATGCCATTTGGTTTGACAAACGCACCTGCAGTCTTTATGGACTTGATGAATAGGGTTTGCAAGCCATACCTGGACAAGTTCGTGATTGTATTCATCGACGACATCTTGATTTACTCAAAGACGAAGGCTGAACACGAACAACATCTTAGAACCATATTGGAGCTGCTAAAGAAGGAACAGCTGTACGCCAAATTCTCCAAGTGCGAATTTTGGCTACGTGAAGTCCAGTTTCTTGGACATGTGGTTAATGGGGATGGAATTCATGTTGATCCCACAAAGATCGAGGCGATCAAGGATTGGGAAACGCCAAGGACGCCAACCGAGATTCGGCAATTCTTGGGTTTGGCTGGCTACTATCGAAGGTTCATCGAGGATTTCTCGAAAATCGCTCAACCGTTGACGCTCCTCACCCAGAAGGATAAGACGTTTGATTGGGGAATCAAACAGGAGGAAGCATTTCAGATATTGAAAGATAAGCTCTGCAACGCACCAATCTTAGCTCTACCGGAAGGTACCGACGATTTTGTGGTATACTGCGACGCATCGCGTCAGGGATTGGGTTGTGTGTTGATGCAACGCCAAAAGGTCATTGCTTACGCATCACGCCAACTGAAAGTGCACGAAAAGAACTATACCACCCACGATTTAGAGCTTGGCGCAGTGGTTTTCGCTTTAAAGATCTGGAGACACTACCTGTATGGTACGAAGTGCACAATTTTCACAGATCACAAGAGCCTACAACATATATTTAACCAGAAGGAGTTAAATATGAGGCAAAGACGATGGGTTGAATTATTGAACGATTACGACTGCGAGATAAAATATCATCCAGGGAAGGCGAATGTAGTCGCCGATGCCCTAAGTCGTAAAGAAAGAATCAAGCCCATAAGGGTTAGGGCTTTGGAAATGATTATACGAACCGATCTTTCCTTACGCATTCGTGCTGCACAAAAGGAAGCTCTCAAGGAGGGAAACCTTGAGGAAGAATATCTCCGTGGAATGGAGAAGCTTTTGGTACCAAACGAGGAAGGGACGTTATGTTTTGAGAAAAGGATTTGGGTTCCTCTGTTTGGTGGATTAAGGGAAGTTATTTACGATGAAGCGCACAAGTCACGGTACTCTATCCACCCTGGATCGGATAAGATGTACCAAGATCTCAAAAGTTATTACTGGTGGCCTAGGATGAAAGGCGACGTTGCTGTTTACGTGAGCAAATGTTTAACGTGCGCTAAGGTCAAGGCGGAATACCAGAAGCCTTCGGGACTTCTGCAACAACCTGAGATTCCCAAGTGGAAGTGGGAACAAATCTCAATGGATTTTGTTACGAAACTGCCAAGAACGCCAAGAGGCCATGATATGATTTGGGTGATTGTTGACCGCCTAACAAAATCCGCACACTTTCTGCCAATCAAGGAGAAAGACAGCACTAGTAAACTTGCGGAAATTTACTTGAGAGAGATCGTAGCACGTCATGGAGTACCTCTCTCGATCATCTCTGATAGAGACGGAAGGTTTGTGTCAAGGATATGGCAATCCTTCCAAGAATCTTTTGGCTCACAATTGAATCTGAGCACTGCATTCCACCCGCAAACAGATGGCCAGAGCGAGCGAACAATACAAACTTTGGAAGACATGCTGAGGGCATGTGTTATGGATTTGGGAGGTAGCTGGGATAAACACTTACCTTTGGTCGAATTTTCATACAACAACAGCTACCACACCAGTATTGGTGTCGCGCCATTTGAGGCCCTATACGGACGCAAGTGCCGATCACCACTATGTTGGTCTGACGCAGGTGATAGACAGCTTGCTGGTCCCGAGATCGTCCAAGAGACGACAGACAAGATTGCGCAAATACTTAAACGCATCGAAGCCGCTCGCCACAGGCAAAAGGCCTACGCGGATCCAAACCGGAAGCATGTGGACTTCCAAGTCGGAGAGATGGTGTTATTGAAAGTTTCACCCTGGAAGGGGGTGGCACGCTTTGGTAAGCGTAGGAAGTTGAACCCGCGCTACATTGGTCCCTTCAGAATTCTGGAAAGAATTGGGACTGTAGCATACAAGTTGGACCTACCTGCTGAACTAAATGGTGTTCACGATACATTTCATGTATCCAATTTGAAGAAAAGTCCAACTCAAGTTGACGTTGCCATTCCCACCGACGAGATTCATATTGACGACACGCTCCACTTTGTTGAAGAACCCGTTGAGGTCACGGATTGGAAAGTTAACAAGACCCGCCGGAGCAGTGTCAAACTCGTCAAAGTTCGTTGGAATGCCAGATATGGTCCTGAATTCACCTGGGAACGTGAGGACCGGATGAAAGAGAAATACCCCCACTTATTTCCTAAGAACCCTGCTTCTACGAGCAGAACTTAAATTTCGGGACGAAATTTATTTAACGGGGGGAGAATGTGACAACCCGCACTAAACCAGGTATCCGTACAACTTAATTAATGAATAATTACTGCTTAATTACTGTGCTTGTTGAAACTAGCTGATAAACTGCTACCTGCATACTGATACATGCACATACTCGCATCATACTTTATTTGCTGTCACTACATTATTTACATGCTGAACCTTAGTGACAAACATGATGCACAAAAAGCACAGTAGCACTAAACGGATACACAATAAACATGCTGATATAACCAGCATCAGGCAGACACTGCCTCTAAGGCCTGTTAAGAGCCTCAAATATTTTGGCTACACTGGTAGTGAGTGTAGGGATATAAGGGTTGTGGTACTGCGTCTCTAGGAATAAGATACACTGATTCGGATGTGCCTAAAACGTACTTTAAGTACCAAACACAGCACTTTAATAAATAAACCAGCTTCTAGCTGACTAATAAAATGCCAGAACATGAGAAAATATTACTAGACACTTTCTAAAGTGTCGGGAAAACAAATTGTGTAACTAAAAATGTAATAACGACACTTTAAAGTGTTACAAAAGGCTTTAACGGATTACTATCCCACCGGACACCCGGACTTTACCCGGAACATGAAAATATTACTATTTTCACTATTTTTATTTTTTCTGAGCCAGTTAGGGTCCCTGATTACCCTAACACCCGCCATAACGTGTAACATACAACTAACTAAGTTAAATACTTGGTTAACTTACTTAACTAAACTAATTATCCTAACCACCTACTTAAAATCGAACCAAGGACCCCCCCCCCCAAACCGAATCGGTTACCTTGGGGGCACCCCTTGTACTTGTGATCTTGGTTAATCTTAATTGTCTAATATCTATACTACACATTAACCATTGGACAATAAAACCTAATCTTGCCTATTTATAACACATGGTTACTAGAGATAATTACCACTTAACAAATCAACAAAAATCAAACTCTCTCCCTCTCACCTAGCTCTCGGCCGAACCCCCTCCACTACACCACCATATTTTCGGCTCTTGATCTCATCATTCCAAGATCATACACACTTCACAAGTCGCGTATTAGGAGCTTTGGTGCAAGCGGAACACGAAGGACCTCTACCGTTAGCTTTTATCCACCTCATTTTCGCCAAAGATCTTCCCTAGCCTTGAGCTAGAGGTATATCATTTAAAACTTGTTTTTACACTCATCTAAAGTGGGTAAAAGGAATATTGTCGGTTGAATCTCGTTAAAATGAAAGTTGATGATCAAAAGTCTAGTAAAATTACTAAAATGGTGGTTAATAACACATGTCTTGTGTAAAAGTCGTAGGACTTGAAATATGTGATTATTGAGACCCAATCTATGATGTGGTAGCTCGGAACATCGTTTAACCCGACTTTGTAAGATCATGTATCTTCACATAAGCTCGTTTTTGACTAAATACAAGGGTTAAAGGTGAAACTCTACCACACAAGATACATGAACTTGTGTAGAAATATTTTACTTGCGTAAAAGTGATTTAACCGGTACAATGGTGTTTAAAACTAGCGGATCTACGTATCTGCAAGTGGTATTTTTGAAAAACCACACTTTAAAGAAAACATGTTTTTCTAAAGATGGATCTTACACTAATAAATATGATTTTATAAACCACAAGTGTGTAGACACTTGTGAAATGAAAAGATCCGACAAATATCTATTTTTGGGAAAAGTGACTAGAAGTTGTAAAGACGGATTTCTCTAAACACGAGGTTTTTACAAGATTAAAGCTACTTTATATAAAGATCTACATATATAAAGGTGATTTACATTAAAGATGCGGAAAAACTACAAGTTCATGCGATTATGCAATTTACATGCTTGTCGACTAGTTTGATGTGTCGGAAATTGTTTGATTGAATAAAGAAGATTGTTGAATTGATTTGTTAAAAGAAAATGATACGCTTGAAAGCGTGGCCACCTCCAGTTACAGAGGAAACTCTGGTGAAATTTTCCTAAAAACCTAACACTTAGAATTTTTACACAACAAGTGTTAGGACTATCTTTGGACATATTTTCGAAACATAAAATTTCGCCATGACTTTATTTACTAAATATTCGGAGGTGGGATTTTCACAAAGATTAACGTGATAAGTATATTTGTCACAACACTGTTTATGATTATTTTGTGAAAGTACATAAATATTATTTTAGAGTAAAGTAATATTTACAAGCGTTAATGATTCCAAAACTTTACGAACGCTTCCACAAACATATAAGTTACACCGGTAATTACATTACCACACGATTATTAAAACGTAACTTACGCACATGTATTGTATCCCCCATCCTTGGGAAGAAGTATAACTACCAAGTGTATACGGAACATAAACACGAAATAGTTGTCTAACTATTTCCCAAAGACTTAAACTGTAAAGCTAAGGCACGGCCGTCCGTCTAATAGAATTAGCACTTGTAGGTCGTTGCACAGCTTACTATATTGGAGACACTTGGTAGAGACGCGCATTCACGGTGAGTTCATGTCCCCCTTTTCTCTAACTGTTTTCAGTTTTCTTAACTGCGGGGGTGAAATACATGTTACTTTGTTTACAAGTACTATTATACACGGTATGAATAACGTAAGGAGGTTTAGATCGTGTGAATGGGTAGTTAGAACACCGAGGGACTCGAGCGGTAGATCTATCTGGGTGTAGCGAGCCCAGCTCCCGGCCCAACAGAACGGACCTCTCGGAGGACCAACAGAACGGACCTGGAGTGACTTGGTACCCAACGCAAAAATCGGCTAGGGTGTAGTCTTCCTACTTGCATTTCACAACATGCTAATGGCCTTGCAAACCATTGGTGATCACAAGTCCTCTTACACTGCTACATACCAGGAAACTTTTATACTTACAAGTGTTTTACTTACTCACTTGCACATGAACTCGCTCAACATTATTGTTGATTTTTCAACTCACATGTATTTCAGGAAATTAAACGGATCTGGCATGGTATGGAACGTTTTCCGCTGCACTTGTCATGAAGTCATCAGGGTTTAGGGGATGTGTCTCTTTCCTGGACAAGACACAGTCCTTAAACCACGTTTATGTTATGTTATAAGTTGTAATGTCTACTGAACAAGGTTATGGTTGTATGTTAAAACAATGGTATTGTGTTTGATTTTCAAAACTTAATGGATGACTTGCATGGTTTTTAATTCATATAGCTTGTTATGGTTAAGCTATGGTATTAAGAAGTCACACCAAAATTAACCACGCTTCCGCAAAGCCAGGGTGTGACAGTGGGCACCCCGTGCCTCGAGACAACTTCCTTAAGGTATATGTCTGCTAGAGTGGAGAACTTATCCGTTTCCTTGATAGCCAAGAAGTGAGCAGACTTTGTGAGTCGATCCACGATCACCCAAATAGTATCATTTCCGCGCTTAGATCTAGGTAGGCCGGTAACAAAATCCATGGAAATTTGCTCCCATTTCCATTGTGGTATTTCAGGTTGTTGGAGTGGGCCTGAGGGTTTCTGATATTCCGCTTTGACTCTCGCACAAGTCAAACACTTGCCAACGTAAGTTGCTATGTGGGCCCTCATGCTAGGCCACCAATATGTAGTTCTGAGGTCGTGGTACATCTTATCCGAACCAGGATGTACTGAGTAGCGAGACTTATGAGCTTCATCCATTACAAGCTCGCGTAAATTACCATAGAGTGGGACCCAGATGCGTCCGGTTACATAATAGGCGCCGTCTGCCTTTTGTTCTAACCGTTGCCTTGAGCCGCGTAGGGCTTCAGCCCTGACGTTTTCCGGTTTCAATGCTTCTACCTGAGCATCTCGTATCTGTGAAGGAAGACTAGACTGAATAGTGAGTTGCAACGCTCGTACACGCCTAGGTGTAGTATCCTTTCGACTGAGGGCGTCTGCCACCACATTGGCTTTGCCCGGATGATACTTTATAGCACATTCGTAATCGTTCAGTAACTCGACCCATCGACGTTGTCGCATGTTCAAGTCTTTCTGTTTGAAGATATGCTCAAGACTTCTGTGATCAGTGTAGATGGTGCACTTGGTGCCATACAGATAATGTCGCCATATCTTGAGCACAAAGACAACTGCTCCAAGCTCTAAATCGTGCGTAGTGTAATTCCGTTCGTGAATCTTAAGTTGGCGTGAAGCATAAGCAATAACTTTATCCCGTTGCATCAACACACATCCAAGACCTTGGATAGATGCATCGCAGTAGACTACAAAATCGTCCGTGCCTTCAGGCAATGAGAGGATAGGTGCACTACAAAGTCTATCCTTTAAGTGCTGAAACGCTGTTTCCTGTGTATCACTCCAGCGGTAAGCAACACCTTTCTGTGTCAGTAATGTAAGCGGCTGTGCAATCTTTGAGAAGTCTTTGATAAACCGTCTGTAATAACCCGCCAAACCCAAGAATTGGCGTATTTCTGTTGGTGTACTAGGTGCAGGCCAGTTCTTGATCGAATCTACCTTGGATGAATCGACATGAATCCCATCCTTGGTTACCACGTGGCCTAGAAAGTGAACTTCACGAAGCCAGAAGTCGCATTTTGAAAACTTAGCGTACAGCTGTTCCGTTCGAAGGAGTTCTAGAATAAGTCATAAATGCTGCTCATGTTCCTCCCGATTCTTCGAATAGATCAGGATGTCATCAATAAAAACAATAACAAACTTGTCAAGGTAAGGTTTGCACACCCTGTTCATAAGATCCATGAAAACCGCAGGCGCGTTCGTTAGCCCGAATGGCATGACCAAAAACTCGTAATGACCGTAGCGTGTTCTGAATGCTGTTTTGGAGACGTCCTCATCCCGGACTCTCAGTTGATGGTAACCTGACCTCAGGTCAATCTTTGAGTAATAGCTCGACCCTTGCAACTGGTCGAATAAGTCGTCGATGCGTGGAAGTGGATAGCGATTCTTCACGGTCACCTTGTTCAGTTCGCGGTAATCTATGCACATACGAAAGGTACCGTCTTTCTTCTTTACAAATAGTACTGGAGCTCCCCAGGGCGATGAGCTAGGGCGTATGAAACCCTTTTCCAAGAGTTCTTGCAATTGCTTAGACAGTTCTTCCAGTTCAGTTGGAGCTAAGCGGTAAGGCGCTCGAGCTATAGGTGCTGCTCCTGGAGCTAGCTCGATCTGAAATTCGACCTGGCGATGCGGCGGTAGCCCAGGTAACTCTTCAGGAAACACTTGAGGAAAGTCGCGTACTACAGGAATATCCCAAATCTTTTTCTCTGTCGTCGATGTATCAGTAACGAATGCTAAAATAGCTATGTGGCCCTTTCGCAGACACTTCTGCGCCTTCAAGAAGGAGATGATGCCACTCACGACACCACTCTTGTCGCCTTGAACTTCGAGAGGTTCTTTGCCAGAACGAGGAATACGAATGATCTTCTCCTTGCATAGGATCTCTGCTTGTTGTTGAGATAACCAATCCATACCAATGACAATATCAAAACTACTCAGAGTTATAGGAATGAGATCGATAGAGAAAGTCTGACCAGCGAGGATAAGATTACAACCCTGAACTATGTGTGTGGCCTCTAGACTTTTACCGTTAGCTAACTCTACGACATGTTTGGTGTTCAAAAGTGTTGGTGCGCGTTTAAGCATTTGACTAACGTTCAGAGACATATAACTGGTATCCGCACCCGAATCAAATAATACGGTAACATAAAAGTCGTCGAGAAGAAACTTACCCGTAACCACATTAGGATCGTTCCTTGCGTCACTCTGACCAATCACAAATAAACGACCCTTTGCACCATTGTTGTTGTTGTTTCCCCCATTGTTGTTCCCACTTCCCTGATTATTGTTGTTGTTATTCTGATTCTGGTTTAACTGGGGGCAGTTCCGCTTGAAATGACCTTCAACCCCACACTGAAAGCATGTCTTATTTCCTTGCTGTGACTGGTTTCGTGGAACTGGTGGCTGTTGTTGCTGGTTCTGATTCGCAGGCCTTGAGCTCCTGCAATCTTTAGCGTCAAGACCTACCCTTAGACATCTCTGACAGCGGCCTCTACGACACTGACCACTGTGATGTTTGTTGCACCTGTTACACAGTGGATGAGTTCCCCGATATCCACTCTGCCCCTGACCACCAGACGATTGCTGACTCGAACTCTGGTAATCACTAGTCTTGCGCTGTTGCTGTGCTTGAGACTGTACAATAGCTGAACCCCTGCTGGAATCCCCTTCCCATTTCCGCTTGTTGTCATTGGGAATAGCAGGAGTAGCTGGAGCGGTAGCGGTAGTAGCGCTGATACGTCTAGGCAGCCTGTTCTGTTCCACCGCCTGATCGGTGAGGCGATGAGCTAGCTTGACGATCTGTTGAATAGTACCAAGATTCGCTGAGGTTACGTGACTTTGAATCTCCGGCACCAGACCATTGAGATACAGTTCGATACGCTTAATGGGAGGGTCCACCATAGTAGGACACAGAATAGCCAACTCATTCGATCTTCTGGTGTACGCTTCAATTTCTGACCCCGTCATTTTCAAGTGGTAAAACTCTACCTCCAGCTTATGAATATCATCACGGCTACAGTATTCCTCTTTGATCAATTCCTTGAAACCGTTCCAAGGTGTGGCGTTAGCAACAGCCAACCCTAACATCTGTACTTGCGCATTCCACCAAGTCAGTGCAATGCCTTCTAGAGTACCAGTGGCATATTTCACCCTGCGAGCCTCAGGGCATTCGCACATTTCAAATACGGACTCGAGCTTTTCAAACCAATGGAGGAGTCCAACCGCTCCTTCCGTGCCACTAAAAGTAGTAGGACGACAGTCCATAAAAGTTTTGAAGGTACAAACTGGTGGTTGACCTCCTGCTTGTGCGGCTGCAACTGCCGCAGCAACTTGTTCGTTAATGAGAGCCGTCAGTTGGGCTTGAGTCATGTTGATACGTCCAGACATGATCTTCATAGTAAATATGACATAAGTCAGAGAGGTTCGCGAGTAGTGCGATAACAAAAGAGAGTAAGCACACAAATGTTCTCATGCAATAGTGTTAAGTTAACCTAAGCATACCCGGAGCAAAGTTCTATGCAATTCTAGCAAGTAGGCAATAAGACATATACCATATTACCTATGATGTTGAGTCTTGCACGTGGAGCGAGGCGTCGTTGTGGATCGTTGAGCACTGTTCTGGTTCTAGTCTGGTTTTAATAAAAACGTTTTCCCCTTATTAAAACCGAGTTCTCTATAACCAATGGCTCTGATACCAATCTGTCACACCCCCAAAATCCACACGCGGAGTACCACCGCTTGGAGGCGTGACATGACCAGGATCAAGCCACCAATCATATTGAACATACGTAAATAAAACAAAAGTCATTCATCAATACGATAGGTGTTCCCAAAACCAAATATAAACAAGTGTGTAGCGGAAGCATTAATGTAAAACCCAACATAAGTTTTAAGTACAAAATATCTTAATGTTTAACAGCACAATCACGATCCATGTCCACAACGACTGTGCCTCCCGTGCAAGCTCCAAAAGTACCTATGGTCCTGCAAGGCATGTAACAAAGAGTCAACAGAAAGTTGAGCAAGTTCACAGTTGTTTAATTAGTTATAATGTTCATATCGTAAATCGTAGGTGCGTTTAGTAATCATGTATCGTATGTAATAGCATCGCGGCCCTCAAGGCATGTTTGCGAAGTTTAGTGGGGGTTTCCCATGTTTTCTAGACTAGTTATATTTGTATCGCGGCCCTCCAGGCATGTTTGCGAAGATTAAAGTATAGTTCGCGGCCATTCCAGGCATGTTTGCGAAGATTGTTCTAGTATCGCGGCCGATCCCGGCATGTTTGCGAAGAGATGTATAAGTATCACTAGTCTAGTAGTATCTACCATTGACCTTCCTCTCCCGAAGCCTATGGTATGTAATTCCGATAACTCTTAAGCATAAATAATCAATTAATCAACCCATTCCCAACCCCGGGAATCCCATGCCTTGGTAGAAGTGTGAACTCACCTTGTTTTGCTCGGTATGCTAAGCTAAGCTAAGTGCTCACAATAAATCAGTCAAGTCCTATAGTGCACGTAAACTCAATCAGTTCACAGTGTTTGCAAAGTTTCACATGGGACTAGTGTCACAATAATATCACAAAGTGTTTGACAGTTCATATCATGCCACATAAGCAGTTAATCGCATCCATACACTTAACAGAGTTGACATCTAGCGAATTAACTAAGTAAATAAAGTTAACAGATTTCATGAAATAACAGCATTAATCCACTTCATTGGAATAAAAATAAACAGAGTGAATAAGTCAGTTAACCCAGTTAACAACTTAACATAATTTGTCAACAAACAGAGTTCTCAAATAATAAAGTTATAAACTTACATATTAATCAACGTTAAATAAACTAACTAAGTTATTCCAATAATTAGTTAAGCTAAATATCATAATTAATAACATTAATTATTAACAGTAGATTGTTGCCAAACAAACAAAAGTGTCGAAATCACCCTAAGGCCGAAAACACATATAAGCCGAAAACCAAACATGGGCCGAAAACACCCCTATAGCCGAAAACCAAACATGTCCGAAATCCCCTTTATAGCCGAAATCCCATCTGGGCCGAAAACACCCCTATGGGCCGAACTGTTTGGGCCGAAATCACATTAAGTGATTTCGTCCACTTCCTTTTTGTGGGGGGGTTTTCGTTACTATTCATTATCATCCACAATACTTACTGTAACTTAAAACCCAGTAACTATCTCATTACAGAAACATGTTTAATCATCTACAAGCCATTTAAATCAATCATTGATATGTAATATATAATTTGCCAACATTATGTGATACCAGGATCCCGATTTAATCAGTTTATCATCCATTAACATATACCCACTGTTGTTCAAAATCTCAAATATTCATACATTTCATAGATAATAATCATCTTATCAAACACACAATAATCAATCCCATAATCACATATATACATACAACATGATTAAACATCCAATAATCATATGATAAACATTTTAAACAATGAACATGAAGATCACTAACCAAGGATTTTAAACAGAGGTTATGCTTCAAGATAAGTTCTCTTAGTGGGTTTTCAGAGATAGAGAGAGAAGTAATGAGATAAGATCAGTTTTGATAAGTGTGAAACTTCTATGAGAAGTTTCATGTAATAAATATCTAATATACCCCACTGTTTTCGTGGATCACCAGTGAACGAAAACACTTGAAGTGTTTTCACCACTTGGGTGTTTTCATGAGTAATAGTTTTCAGTAGAAATTCCACCTTTATTTTAACATGTTAATTAAAATAAACCTTAATAACACACACTCACATATAATAAATATTATGGATTTCCAAGTACAAAATATTAATCGAAGTACGATATAACGTATTACAAAGGTAAGCGTTGTGAAACAACGAGTCGTATTAACAGACAACTAAATAAAAAAAAAATTAACGCGCACTAAATGCGAAGATAGAATCTTGGAAACTCGAGTTGTCACACGAAAGCCTAATGTATGAATATCGGAGAGATTCCTATTGTTCGAAATTATCCACAAGTTTTCCTAAAAAGACTTATCTGGATTGCCTCCTGCGAGACAGATCGGATTTCGAATCGATCTGGTACCCGGTGCTGCACCCATTTGCACAATCTCCTTGTAGATTATGCACCGTTTGGGGTGAAGGAACGGTCGAATCAGCCTCAAGAGCTATTAGACAAGGGTTTTATTCGACCAAGTTATTCGTTTGAGGTGCATCTGTTTTGTTGTGAGAAAGAAGGATGGATCCTTCAGGATGTGAGAGGATTTCAGAGAGCTGAACAAGTTGACTATCAAGAATCGGTACCCTTTACCGAGGATTGACGAATTGTTCAATCAAGCCATAGTGTGACACCTGTGCCTCTGCGACCATCAAACAAATACCAAATTTATGAAATATTGTGTTTCATACTTGGGATTTGTAAAAATACGTGTATTGTTTGCACATATCAATTCATGTTCGATTTCAAGCTTTAAATCGCTTTCTGGAAGGTTAAACGCGCACTGATGCGTAAATATAACTAGTTTAATGCAACGAACACTCTGGAATAGTGAAATAGGCTTAACATACCTTAAATAACCTTTACATAACTTAGAAATAAGTTTTGGAGGGTTTGGTGTGGCGAAATCAAGTTTATTCGCTTACTGGGACTAATTTCGACAAACTGTGAAAGTATGCCGATTTGTACTATAATGAACATTCCGGAACATGAACATAAGTTAAACATACCCTAAATATCCTTTACATAGCTTAGAAATAGGCTTTGAGGGGTTCGGTGTGCTAAAATAAGCTTTTTGGTCATTCAGGGACTAAAAACATCAAAAAGTGCATAAGTTTGCATTTCCGCGCATATCTTATGTTCTGAATACATCCGGACATCCAAAACTATATGTAATCATTAAAATATTTTATTTTAGTGATTGGCATGAAAAAATTCCATTCGTCGCGTAATTTGGATCGTTTTTCGCATTCGTTCGTGTTTCGTCGTAATTAACCGAACAACGCAACCGTACGACCAAACGAACTGACATCCGAGATATTTTTGAGCATGTTTCATGTTCCCTAAACTTTAATTTCATTTTAGAGCCTTGAAATGGGATTAATGGGGCTTAAACGTGTCAAAAATGCATCAAAAACCATGTTTGCACATTCAGGGACCAAAGTTGACAATCTACCATAGTCATCTTAGGAAGGGACCAAAATTGAAAATCTAAATTCCAGCTTGTTCCAGCTGTTCCCCTCATTTGTACATGGTTTTAATAAAACTAGGGGCTCCCATGGTTTCACAAAACCATGGGCACATGTGTACGGATGAGATCGAAGCTCGTTTTACGATGAACAATCTTAACGGTTGTGCAAAAACTATAAATACCCAATCCATCTCATTGTTGCAACTCACATTTGATCTGATATTTCTCTAAGTTGAGGTGCTTTCACTTCATACCTGAGAATAATCGGGTCAAACTTCCGTTCTTGGACCTTTTGTAAGTCCTCTTTCGTTCTTTTTTGCGTGAAAGTCAAACTGTGTTTGACTTTCTGCTTTGACCAGTTTATGGTCAACATGAAGTTCTTTTGAACTTCATAACGTGAGCGTAATCATGATGGTTTTAGTCTCTTGTTGTTGGATCATAGTGTGACCCTAACGAGTCAATCTGAGTAGTTCATCATCGAAAACAAAGGCGGAATCAATGTAAATGACGTAACACAACTTGTTCCTTTCTAATTATCTTCTCTTATGGATATCCTGAGCTTTTTACAAACAATTCTGACAAAAATTCGGCAGCACCTCAGCTCTCACACACTAATTCCGTGTCAAATGAATCAGTATGATCAGGTATATATAGTGGTAGTAATTCCACATGAAACTGACTGAAGCGAAATTACTTGTTCACACGAAATCATTAATTCCGTGCGGAATTAAGTAATACCGTATGAAACAACTAATTTCGCTTGAAATGACATGAATATCATTTCATGCAAAATTACCCTACAACCTGTTTTCTCGATATACGTGCCCTGATCTATTTAATACAATACAAGACTTAATAAAGACGAAGTTAACAGACATCAGTGCACCAACAGACTCCCCCTTGGATGTTGACGAAGTCTTTAGCATCCTGTCTTCAGTCTTTAGTCTTGATTGATCATTCTCTTGCTCCAAATTGTTTTGACATTGAAAAGCTCCCTCCAATCTTCTATCTTCAAACTCCCCTTTGAATGTTGATCCAGAATTTTGACTCCCCCTTTCGAAGACTCCCCCACACAATAAACTAGGGCTCGAATTCTGATTCAAACTTTGACATTTTCTTTGCCATGGGGAACTTAACTCCTGTTTTCTGCACAATCTCTACCCAAATATAAGATACATGACAATAACAGTTTCAATCCAAACTTACCATTCAAACTCATATGTTGTTTTTGTCAGAATTAGAAATCCACTTAAGTATTCAAGTCCAAATTAATGACCCTGATTACTCAATTAGTCTACCAAGTCCAACTTAATGACCTTGGTTGATCTGAGACAATTCACACTGACATTTGAAAAATAACTAGTTCAAACATTTTCTGAAATTTACAAGTTTCAAAGTAATGAACTTGTTTTGACTTTTCAACTTTCACAAACTTATCATGTTAAGCTCACAACTCATCCTCCAGTTCAAAAACTTCCTGCATCTGCTTCAAATCGAATCTGAAGATCAGCTTTCCAGTTTGGTTTATCAGAAAATAAAGCAGAAATGTGAAATCTTTTTGGATTTTATAATAAAGTTTCTAAACTAGAAATGAATTACAGAAATAAAATGCTGTAATGTAAACTTATTTACAAACATATTTTTGGTAAGCGTGTTAGGGAATCATATCAGCTATTCGACAAGTCACAAGTACCGTTAAGCTTTAATTACATACTCAGAATTAAACAATTCACTTAGATTGTCGATATACTGATCCACTTAAATTCTCACACAATTTTCAATCTGTCCAGGATACGAATTAAGTGTTTTAGAGACTTAAACTTATTCATGTGTCCCACCTCTTGAATATACTCCCGTATTCAAATCCCAATATTCAGTCTTACAGGTGAGTATACCACAGATGATATCTGTAAGGGGTTAGATGCGAAACCGTGAGAGCTCAAGTCAGAACTTCCGTTCAGCAGAGAGATGACGGTTCGACTTTAGGTGTGTCCCCTTTAGAGGATCATTTTTACAACAGCACATGATTAGCATTTTTCAATGTTTCATCATTTTTTATGCTGAGGGCGGCGCTATATTTCAAGCAATGCAGAAAGTATTCTCCGGGGACTAGGCCATTGCTTCCGCAAAATCCCGGGATAATACCCCAGATATCACTGAGTATAAAGACCTAGTATCTCAGAAAAAGGGATCTTTCAAACAAGATTTCAGGGGTTACCTATATATCCAAGTAGTGTTCCCCACGAAATAAGTAAGTAAAGATTTTAGGTTTATATCCCGAACAAACCTACTAAATGTGCAAAAACCTATCGGCACATCATCAGCGAGACTGTTTAAAACTTTTAAACTTTTCATATCTTTAGCATACCGTAACTGTCAAGCCAATGTACTATCATTTTCCCTTTTTACACAAGCTCTTTTATGGTTTTTCTATTGTTTTTGGATTTTGAAAATATCTCATGTTTTTGTATTTTTGAATTTTTTACTGTTTTTGTATTTCTGAAAATATTACCCTATCTTCCCCTAAATACCAAAACAAGTAAAAAATCGACAAACCATTGCAGATTGCTTCTCAACATCATCATCTACAATAGTACCTTCATCAACGCCAAGAATCTCCTCCAACACCGATAAAAGCTTCATACCGTTCAATTTTAACAAATATTGAAAACGAGTTTTATCAAACGCTTTGGTATGTAAATTAGCTTTTTGTTCGTCAGAGTGGATTTTCTCAATTCGTATCAACTTCTTCTCGAAACAATCTCGGATGAAGTGATGACGAATTTCAATGTGTTTGGTTTTAGCGTGATGAACAGGATTTTTAGTAATGTTAATCGCTGCCTCATTATCAACAAAGATAGGGGTGTTAAGAAATTGCAAATCGTAGTCGCGCATCTGTTGCTGGATCCACAAGATCTGAGAGCAGCAACAGCTAGCAGATACATACTCCGCTTCACATGTGGATAAAACCACAGAGGTCTGCTTTTTGCATTGCCAGGTAACCAATCTTGATCCGAAAAACTGGCACCCCGCTATTGTTGATTTAGCGTTAACTTTGCAGCATCCGAAATCTGAATCGGAATAACCTTCGAGCGTAAAGTCGCCATCTTTTGGATACCACAACCCCAATGATGGAATTCTTTTAAGGTAGCGTAATATCCTTTTAACAATCACCATGTGCGACGCTCTCACGTTAGATTGAAATCTTGCTGCAAGGCAGGTTGGGTACATAATATCGGGTCTTGAAGCTGTCAAGTACATCGGCGATCCGATCATAGAACGATACATCGTTTCATCTACCTTCTCTCCGGTGAGATCAGGATTTATCCCATGGTTCGTCGCTAATGGGGTGGAAGCTGGAGTAGAACCTGACATCCCAAATTTCTCTAGAATATCATGAACGTACTTCGTTTGATGTATGAAAATTCCCTTAGGCAGTTGATCAACCTGTAGTCCCAAGAAGAATTTAATCTCACCCATCAATGACATTTCAAATTTCTGCTTCATAACTTGTTCAAAATCTTTGCACAAATTCTCATTTGTAGACCCAAATATGATGTCGTCCACATATATCTGAACTATCAGAAGATGTCCGCCGACCTCTTTGGTGAAGAGAGTGGCATCCACTTTTCCTCGGATGAAGCTGTTGGCTAGCAGGTGTTGAGACAATGTCTCGTACCAAGCTCTCAGGGCCTGGTGTAAACCATACAGCGCTTTGTCTAGCAAGTAGACCTTCCCTTTGTGGATTGGTTCGGTGAAGCCCGGTGGCTGTCCGACATACACCTCCTCTTTTACCTTCTCGTAGAGAAATGCCGATTTAACATCTAACTGATAAACTTTGAAATTTTTCCAAGATGCAAATGCCAGGAAGATTCTGATCGCTTCAAGTCTAGCAACCGGAGCATATACTTCAGTGAAATCTATCCCCTCTTGCTGACTGAAACCCTGGACTACGAGTCGAGCTTTGTTACGAATAATAACTCCTCTATCGTCTCTCTTGCATTTGAACACCCACTTGGTGTTTATCTTCCTCTGACCATCAGGCAAGTCTACTAACTTCCACACACCTAACTTCTCAAACTGACTCAACTCTTCTTGCATAGCATTGACCCAAGAATCTTCAGTTAGCGCCTCTTTGTATGTTCGCGGTTCGATCTGCGAAATAAAACAACTTAGTGAAAACTCAGTTTGTAAAGGTGCTATTATAGAATAAAAACAAGTAAAGCCTTGGTCAATTTGACGTCTAGTGCGAACGCCTGATTGTAATTCTCCAATGATCAGCTCCTCTGGATGGTATGAAAGAGTCTTGGCATCACCTCGCCTGGAACATCTACCTCGCCTTCCAGATTAGTAACATTCTGATTTGCACCTTCTTCATTGACTGGGTTTGTTTGACTTGAAATCTGGATTTGCTCCCCCTCAGAATCTGAATCACCATGATTAAATACTGGCATGTTATCAGATTCTTGATTATCATTGTCTGCCGTTTGATTATCAGGAGCAACTTCATATTGTTGAATATCATCATGTTCTCCAGCATTGCTCGGACCTGCTTCATTATCATTTGAAGTTTGTTGCGGTCGTCTTGAATACTCAGCTGGGAACCTTTCATGCGAAGACTCATACTCTCTCAGAATATCCAACTCATCAAAAAAATCTTCTTCTTCTTCTTCCTTTTCTTCTTCCATGTCAAACGAATCCCACAAAGTATCATAATGAAAACGCCATGAATCGCCTGGATTCTGCGGAGGCATTGTATTACCTTGACACTCAACATTGTGTGCTTCGATGATCCGCTTTAAACTTGGAACAAAGACTCGTTTCAATGGACTTGAGTAACCCATGAAAATTCCTTCGATGCTCTTTGGACCAAATTTACCAAAAGGCTCTAGAACTGTGCAGGGAGACCCAAACGGTTCTAAATACTTCAGGTTCGGCTTGCGGTTATTGATCAGCTCGAAACACGTCTTATTGAATTTCTTGACAGTGAGAACCCGATTGAGTGTATAGCATGCGGCTGACACTGCTTCTGCCCAAAAATTGGCTGGTAGCTTTGAATCAGCAAGCATCGTCCTGGCCGTTTCAATTAGCGTCCTGTTCTTTCTTTCAGCTACTCCATTCTGCTGCGGAGTGTAAGGCGCGCTAAATTCATGCAATATACCTCTTTCATTACAATATTCTTCCATCTTGTTGTTCTTGAACTCAGTACCATTATCACTTCTGATTCTTTTGATACGCCTTTGGTACAGGTTTTCAATTTTTCTGAACAACGCCATCAAACTATCAAACGTCTCATCTTTCGTCTTCAGAAATGATACCCATGAAAATCTAGAATAGTCATCTGTTACTACTAGACAGTAGAGATCCCTAGTTATACTTTTGACGTTTACTGGACCAAATAAATCCATATGGAGTCTCTCTAACGGTCTTGAGACTGAGTTGACTTTCTTTTTAGGATGTGATTTCTTCTTCTGCTTGCCTTTGATGCAACTAATGCACTCTCCTTCCAGATGAAAACCTTTCACATGAACACCAGTAACTAAGTTGTTATGCACCAAGTGATTCATTTTTCGTAAGTGAATATGGCCCATCTTTCGATGCCATAACTTTGACTCTTTTTCTGTTGCTTTTGACACAAAACAATGAGCCTGACCCGTGGTTGTAGTTGCTACACACATGTCCAATACATACAGATCATTCACTCTAGGTTCCCTCATAATAATCCATTCTTCAGGAACAACAAATCCTGGTTTCAAGATCAAACATTCTTTGTCTGTAAAGTGTGTTGTATACATACGATCACAGATCTGAGATATGCTCAGAAGATTGTTTTCAAGCTCGGCGATGTAGTTAACTCTTTCAAACATTACAATACCATTGGATAAGGTTCCTTCACCAACTATTCTACCACCTTGATTGCCTGCAAAACCTACATAACCTCCATTGAAATTTCTAACATCGTACAACTTGGCTGTTTTCCCTGTTATGTGCCGAGAAGCTCCACTATTCATAATCCAATGTGAAACGAATCTTGGAAGCTCCTGCACCAAATAGAATATGATTAGTTGAAATAAGCTGTCGAAGCCTCATCGGACTCAGGTAACTTAATCTCATCTATGCACTTTACAACCGATTTAAGAGGTGGAAAGTTTTTATCATTCATTTCCAGTTTGTTATCAATAGCCTCTTTTATGTCAACTTTATCCTCATTTCTCAATGAAACATTCTTCTTAACAAAATCTTCATAAGAAATTGAAATGTTTTCTTTTCTGTTTTCATTTTGAAGAATCTTTTTAGGAACAACTTTCTTCTCTTGTGGAGTTGAAACTTGTTTCTCTGATTTTGGTTTCCATGTTTGTTGAGATGATGCAACCCGTTTGTAAAACTTGTCACTTTTAGTTACCATATTTTTAACAGGTTCAGTTTTGATCTTGGTGTTGTCATTTTTCAAAACCTTTTTCTCAACAACCAATGGAGCTTTTCCCTTCACATCATCTTTCTTTCTTGAATTCATCATAACTTCAGTCTTAGGCTTCAAGTTGGTACACTTTCGTGCAATATGTCTAACTTGATTGCATTTAAAGCATGTTCGGGTGTCAACTA
This sequence comes from Helianthus tuberosus, assembly GCA_030545235.1. Lineage (NCBI taxonomy): Eukaryota > Viridiplantae > Streptophyta > Magnoliopsida > Asterales > Asteraceae > Helianthus > Helianthus tuberosus. Next base: position 111,077,571 of record CM060411.1, on the reverse strand, counting down.
CCCGACTTGTGCCTTCAGACTGAGGCTGCGATGCTTTCTTCTCAAAGAACTCTTTGTTTGATTTTGAAAAAATCTCAGATTCTTCATCAGAAAGTGAACTTGAACTGTTCACAAACACCTTTTTCTCAGCAAACTTCTTGTTTTGAACATTATTTTTCTGATAATTCTTACCACCCTGATAACCACCCGACCATCTGTTTCGATTGATGTTATAAAAACGCGGTGGAACAACAGGTTTCTTGTAGTAAGCTTTATCTTTTTCAAAATTCATTTGCCTCTTTGTCTGATTCAAACCTTCTATCTCAGACAGATCAATTTCAACCAATTTGAACACATTTGTCAATTTAGCAACATTAACATTCTCCAGTGCAAACTCAGAATCCGAATACAACTTATCTGATCCCGACATCTTGTACATGACAAGAGTAGGTTCTTCATTTAAGTTGGTTTTGGAATTTGGTTTCGGAATGTAATTGTTCAGAAAACACTCTTCATCCTCAACTGAATCACTATTAGACTTCAAAACACTTTCAGCCATGCCTTTCACAATATCAGTTTGAACACTATCATCAGATGAATAAAATGTAACATCAATTGACTCTGGAAGTTTTATTTCATTTGTTTCATCTTCATCATTAACCAATCCGGACTTTTTCTTTGAGAAATTGTTTAACACTGGCGGTGGAACCTGATGATACCCAACCCCAGTTCCATCCGAGTAAACATCTTCGCCTGCTTTGTTTTTCCCGATGGGTTTGGGAATAATGTGTTGCAAAACAAAGCTTGCGGAGTTGTAACTGGTTAATTTCAAATTGATACGCTCATTCTCAATCTTAGCTTCTTCAAACTGAAGTTTCAATTTAGCAATCTCATCCAGTTGTTGGTTGATTTGCTCTTCTGTGTATCTAAGAACTACAGTTAAATGCTCATTTTCTTTATTGGTTTTACCGTTTCTTTCATCAGAATCTTTTACCGTTCGTTTTAGTTTGTCAAAATTTTCTGAAATTTTACGATTTTCCAGAACCAATTTTTCATTTTCTTTCTTAATTCTTTCTACTTCAATTTTATCATTTTCAATTTTCTCAGTTAAATTTTTAGCTCGATCATTTGAAGCTTTTAGCATTTTATCACGATCTAGAATCTGATCTTCAACCTTTCTAACTCTTGTTGTCAGTTCTTCAACTTTTGTATCATTAAGGTAAGTGAGTGTACTACAAAACTTGCAGTTTTTCATGCAACTTTTGCAGTCACTATATCCTTTGACTTTCTTACCTGACTCTCTTGTTGAAATGTTTGAACTGACCTTGCTTTTAGACTCAGTTTCAGACTTAGAGTCTACCTCTAGTTCCTTTGCAGCAAGCACTTTGTCAGCCATCTTCCCCAAGTTTTCAGCGGTGAATTCTTGTGAAGTATCGATAATCCCATCATCAATCTTCTTTGGCTGCGACTCTTTCTCTTTCTCTTTTTCTTCTCCACCTCCCCACCATTCTCTCTATAAGGCTTCTTCTTCTTCAGCAAATTCTTCAATGAAAGCTTCTATACTAAGAGTTTTCGTATCAATAGCAATGTTTCCTTGAGGATCAAGGTAACATTCTCTATCAGCATCCCATCTCTTTGCTCTCTTAGCTTCACTGAACACCTTAGATAATCTGATCATCTTGAATTCTGCTCTCTGCTTTCTTCTTTTGTATTTTTCTTCTTCATTTCTGGTGTCTTTGTAAGGAATAATCCTTTCTGCTACGAAAGCGTATCCTACTGCATCTTCCTCTGGTAGCAGTTTACTCCAATCAAAACCTTCGTCATCATGAATAACAGCAAGAGCTCTTGATTTTTCTTTGGGGGCATCCTCAAGCTGCTTCATTCTGGGCGGTTCTGATTTATTCTGATGATAGATCGCTCTTTTGTAGTAATCCTCGTGGAATGGATTTGCAGTATCATCAGCAGGAGCGTTACGACATTCACGTTTGAAATGTCCTTTTTGTTTACACCTGAAACACGTGACTTTTGATTTGTCAAAGCCAAGTTTTGTGGACGGCCCTCCGATAGAGTGTCTCCCAGTAATCTCCATAAACCGTTGCGCTCTCCGGACTGCACTAGCCATACACCACCTGATATCGATCAGTTCCATCTCTTCAGGATCTATTTGATCATAGTCCTCCTTAGTCAGGTTGGTGTTTCCAATCTTGCCCGCCACGAGGCTCTCGTACGATTCTAACACTGAGGCTAAGAACACCATTTGCTGTTTCGCAGATTCTTCACTGAAATTTTGAGCGTTCTTCAGATCTACAGCAATGTTACATTGGAACAGATTCTTTGATGCAGATTGGCTTGAAGTTGTTGAAGAAGATCCACTATGAAAACCACTGTGAGGAGTTTCTTGATTCACATTATTTGAACTCTCTGCAAAAAATGTTGTTCTTGGAGAACCAGTCTTTGGTAGATTTCCTCTGTAGTACAACTCCACATTCTGCTGATAAGATGAGTTGTTGACTTTGCTAGATTTCTTGATCTCCAACTCGTGACTCTCCAGTCTTTCGATAAGCAGATCCACTGTCAACTCTTCAGACTTGATTGTATTCTTCAGCATTAATGCAAAGTACTGCCAATCTTGTTCATTCGGCAGCGAGTCGAACAATTTGTCAACCATCTCTTCTTGAGTATATACAATTTTGTGTCTTGCCAACTCCAATTTTAGATGCCTGAATCTCTCAATCATCTTGGAAACAGACTCGTTCTTTAAACAACCAAATAAATCAAACTCTTTTCTTAACAGTTTCTTTTTGTTTTTGACTATCTCAGCACTACCTACACATTTTACCCTCAGTTTCTCCCAAAGATCTTTTGAATTTTCATATTCAATCAACGAAATTATATCATCTCTCACAGAATGATGAATCAACGCGATGCACTTTTGTTCTGCAACATAACTTTCAATATCATCAGTATCTGTTAAATTTTCACCAAAACGTCCTCCTCTAACGTAACCATTCTTTAAACTCTTCCAGCTTGGATATGCAAAAGCTTGAAGCCACTCGTCAAACCTTGTAGCCCACCTATTGTAATCTTCAATCGCCAACAGTTTTGGAGGTTTGTTGTATGTTCCATAGGCACTCTCTACACTCAAAGCATCATTGAGAGTTTTCTTAGCACTTGATGTCGGTGTGGTTTCATTCATGTTATTTATTATGCCATCTCCAGAACCACCAGTAAAAGCAAACATATCACTAAAAGGATTCATGAAATCATCCATCTTTCAAGTACCTGAAACAGTCAACAAACACTTAGCAAAATTTTTGGAAATTTAGAAAAATAGTTTTCAAACGAAATTAGTTGAAGCGGAATAGCTTCAAACGGAATTCCAACTTAACGATATTACTTTCAAACGATATTAGCTTCAAACGAAATTACCAAGGAGAATCTAATTCCGTGCGGAATTAGATTGGTTTCAAGCGAAATTAAGTCCTTTCAAACGAAATTAGGTTATATCGTGTGGAATGAAAGTCTGGTTCAAACGGGATTAAGATGACGTCAGCATATTCGAACAACTTTTCAAGCGGAATTAGAATTTTTTATCAGTTTTCAGTCGAATTTTAGTCCAATTCTTTCAAGGATTGGTTAGAACTATGTTTCGCTTGATATATGTGAAAATCAGGTCATTTTGTCCGTTCAAACTAGTTCAAATCAGAAAAGAATGAGTAGAAGTGAGAAAATCCGGTAAAATCAACCTGAATTGGTATGAACTCCTCGTCCTGAGCTCTGATACCACTTGTTGGATCGTAGTGTGACCCAAACGAGTCAATCTGAGTAGTTCATCATCAAAAACAAAGGCGGAATCAATGTAAATGATGTAACACAGCTTGTTCCTTTCTAATTATCTTCTCTTATTGATATCCTGAGCTTTTTACAAACAATTCTGACAAAAATTCGGCAGCACCTCAGCTCTCACACACTAATTCCGTGTCAAATGAATAAGTATGATCATGTATATATAGTGGTAGTAATTCCGCATGAAACTGACTGAAGCGAAATTACTTGTGCAAACGAAATCATTAATTCCGTGCGGAATTAAGTAATACTGTATGAAACAACTAATTTCGCTTGAAGTGACATGAATATCATTTCATGCGAAATTACCCTACAACCTGTTTTCTCGATATACGTGCCCTGATCTATTTAGTACAATACAAGACTTAATAAAGACGAAGTTAACAAACATCAGTGCACCAACACTTGTGACTACACCTACTGATTACCACGTTATCTAGGCATAGTGGCGAGTCGTAGTTTCGGCCAAAATGCGTATTCTTGCGTATTTTGTAACCAAACTACTTTTAGATATCAAAACCGTTTGTTTTGATACCAAACCTGTTTTCAAACCTCGTTAAGCATATTTTAACATGTTTAGCTCGTCACTTTAGGTTTAGTGCTTATGTAGGGTCGTAAGGTAAGCGGTCTAAACAACCGCTTATACTTTCGAACCCGACCCGTTTGGTCGATCTTTAGGAACCGACCAAACACATTAGGTGACCATAGTTGCATAGGGAATAACCTTTCGAGGTTATACCTTATGGTCACGTCGTTTAAATAGTTGTATGATAGGTAGTTTATATGCCTTAGGTAAATGACCAAAATGCCCTTTTTATGCCAAAATTCATTTTAAGCATATGTAACATATTTTTTATATCTAAACTGATTTGGCAACAATATTAGACATGTTAAGGCATATAATACTTGTCATAGGACTAGTTAGGCGGTCCGAACGCGTTTTACACAAACGACGCGTTAAAGTGGCGTAAGCTACCTAAACGGGTCATAATGAGTCGTAAGCACTTAGGTTAGGTTTCATTTTAGTATGTAGGCTTTGTTAAACCATATTACATGAGTTCCTATACTCATTTGGTTTACGAAACCTCATTCTATCCGATCTTCTGATTTAGGTCCGTTTATTTACATAATTACCTATATTAGGTACCGTTTGATTCCGTGATCCCTCTAGCTTTGCTTGGTTGTTATTCAAGACTTTTAAGCATCCTCAAGTGAGTACATAGACCCCTCTTTTACTGTTTTCCAAACGTTTTGGGGTGAAACACATGTGCCTACTTGTTATTTTCGTGCTTTCTATGTTTTCATATCATATACTTGCTATGTTCATTAGTACACTATTAGTACATGATTTCATTATGTTTTGCTATGTATGTTCACTTAACATGCTAGCTCAATTGTTTTACGTTTTGAACCATTTGAAATCTTTGGGTGTATGTGAACCATTTGTAATCATTGGTTGTTTGTGAACCATTTGTAATCATTGGATGTATATGAACCATTTGTAACCATTTTGGTGCATAATGTCTATAGCCTACGTCTTAAGTCTAGGTCATGTCTGTAGCTTGTATAGGGGTCTAAATGTAAATTTATGTTATTTTGATGTAATTCCGCTTGAAATGACACATGGTCATTTCAAACGAAATTAGTTTTGTTAATTCCGCTTGAAATGACATGTGGTCGTTTCAAGCGAAATCGCTTGCCTATATATAGGTGAGTGATGCTTCTCATTTGGAACGGAATTAGTTGTGGTGTAACGAAGTGCTGCCAGATTTTCAAGTCAATTATTAATGAGAAGCTTGTTTTAAGTATCTTACTCTGTTTTCTACACCTTCTATCACTGATTCTAGGTTGTTTGTCTATTTCTGCCTTTCAAACAGTTGTGTATTGTCTCTGATTGACTCATTAGGTCGTCAAAACGATCCTACAAGTGGTATCAGAGCTCAGGATGAGTCAATACACTTGAATCAATGCTGTTTTCTACTCAATTTTGGATTTCTGGACAAATTCACGGATAAAATGGACTGTTTTTTTTTCTTTGATATTGTGTGTAAAATACAGTTTTAACAAACCCTTGAAATAATCAGACCTAAATTCAGACTAAAAGTGACAAAAATAGGCCAAAGACTTGATTTCGTTTGAATGAGCCAACTAATTTCGTTTGAAAAGTTGAGGTTATTTCGCTCGAAATAACTAATTCCGTTTGAAAAGTTGAGGTAATTTCACACGAAATTACTGATTTCATTTGAAAACTTAATTCCGTCTGGCTATTTCGCTTGAAAACAAGTCTTGGGTTAATTTCGTTTGAAATGGCACTTGATTTAGCTTGAAAGTGCTATTCCGTTTGAGAAGTTAATTCCGTTTGAGAAGTGATTCCATTTGAGAAACCTAATTTCGTTTGAAAACCTTATTTCGCTTGAAATTCTGATTTCGGGTGAAAGTCCATATTGTTTGTGATTTCTTTCGAAATTCTAGTTTGTGTGTAGAAAGTAATTTCGTTTGAAAATAACCAGATTTCAAAATTTGTAAAATTTTTCCGTAAACTGTTTTCATAAAATGGATAACCAAGAGTTTTACAACTTCTTTGCCGGTGGGGGAATGACGGCAGCATAAACACCAGCCAGTATCGTGCAAAATGTGAACATGGAGAATGAACTCGGTACTATGCAGAAACCGCCGAAGTTGATGAACATTGATGAGTATGCTGGGTGGTCGGAAAGGTTTAAGACTTGGGTACAAGCTAACCATTTTGAATGCTGGATGAAAATCGAATCTAAATATGTTCCTCCAAAGAATGGTTTGGGTTTAGAGAAATCTATCGGTAGTTTGACTCCACAAGAACAAGAAGATTTCAAGGCAGAAAAGAAAATGATGAGCATTCTACAACAAGCTATCAAAGAGGATATCTTAGTTCTGCTGCAACATCAGGGTGATTCATAGTCCGTTTGGAATTCGTTGAAAGTAAAGTTTCTTTGAAGCGTGTCTATGATCAAAAGCAAAACTGCTTTGATGAAGAAAGAGTTTGGTATCTTTACGGGTGTTAAGGGTGAAACAACAAAGCAGTTGATTGAACGATATTGCCATCTGGTTGTTGAGATGAAGAGGTTGGGCATAACCAAGACGGATGAGGAATGGGTCGATAAATTGGCGGTTGCATTACCATATGATGAATGGGGAACTTATCTGTTGGTGTTGAAGAATAATTTGGAGTATGTGGGATTCAACCTTAGCACATTCATTGAAAAGATTGAGTCACATGAGCTTGAGTTGACAAAGATTAGAAAGATGAAGTCTTCAAGTGTTCAACAAGATATCTCATTATATTACAAAGGAAGTACTCCAGCAACATCAAATCTAAGTCCAAAAGTGCAGACAACCTTTAGTGCAGATTCAACATCCGGAGTATCATCTGTCATATCAAGCAACAACAACTCACCATTTGCAAGTTTTGAACCAAATCCAAAGGTTCAAAATTCACCTGATCAATCTTACACTCAAAGTTCGTCAGGATCAAACGGTCAAAGTCAAGGTGCAGGAATTCTTTGCAACATAGCAGTGAACATAAAGAATGCTAGTCAAGACTTTACTGAATCCTCAGCAAAACAGCACATAGCACTACTTGCTTCAGTGCTTGAATCTTATGAAAGTTTGGTTGCAGGAAGAATTGGGAACCCCGATATGACAAAGGAAGACTATGATCAGATCGATCCAGAGGAGCTGGAGTTGATCGACATCAAATGGGGAATGGCAAGCTTGGTGAGAAGAGCTCAACGATTTATGGAGATAACTGGTCGGAACAGTCTATCGGGACCGGATCAAAAGCTCGGGTTTGATAAATCAAAAGTCACATGTTTCAAATGCAAAGAGAAGGGACATTTCAAGCGTGAATGTCCAAACAGGGAGGTCAACAATCATCAAAACCCGTTCACAAACGACTACTACAAACAAGCAATCTACCACAAGACAAGTCAACAACCATTCACCCAAAGACCTCAGATCGAAAACAAGCCTGAGAAAGCACTTTAGTCAATCAGGATGATGAGAAGGTTGCTGAAGGTTTTAGCTGGGATAAGTATATCCATGGTAGTGAGGGTATGACCATGATGGCAGAGATTGTGGAAGTACCGGAATACGTTATTGAAACAGAAGAAGTCAGTGAACTCATGTCTGAGGAAAGTTTGGCAGAGCTGGAAGAAGTAGCTGCAGAAGTTTACTACTATCAATCTGAACATGAGATTATTGCTAGCTCTTTCAAATCAATAATGCCTCCTAATATGTTTGAATCTTTTGCAGGTTTCTTTAGTTAGCCAACTACTGGTCTTTGTCCAAGATATGATGATGAACCAGTTCCAGTTGAAGAGATAATTGACGTTTCAAAAGAAATGAATGAAGAGACTCTTAAAGAGATTGCTGATAAAACGTTGATGGGCAAGCTAAAAGAGGTAGAAACAGAATCTGTCGAATCAAAGTCTGTCAAAACCGAGTCAGTTGAAAGTGTGTCTGTCGAAACAGTCAAAAAGGAGTCCGACAATAAATCAGAAAATGTGGAGATCAAATCAGGAGATGAGTCTGAGTCAGAGTCTGATGGATTTGGTAATACAGATATTAAAATTGATCAAGAAGAAAAGGTTACAAAAAAGGTTGATTCGATTCTTGAAATTTCATGCAAAAACTATTCAAAATCATGCATGGATTGTCTTGAGAAAGACAAGCAATTTCAAGAATTGAAGAAATTTACTGATGAAGTAAAATTTGATCCCAGTGAGATAAAAGAAGCATATGACACTTTGGCAAGATCAATCAAAATGATTAAAAAGGAAAGTTTTGAAAATGATAAAGCCATGAAATTGCTAAAATCTACTGTCATGGATAAACAAATGGAAATTAACATCCATTTGGACACAATTGCTTCTTTGAAAAAAGAACTTGAGTTGATGAGAATTAAAACTGAGAGAATTGATAAGAAACTGATGAGTTATGATGCTTCATCATATGTGATTGATCAAATTCTTCCGCAAGAAAATGCAAAATCTGTCTTCAAAAGTGTTCCACCCCCAATGTGGAATCATTACACTCAAAAGTATCCAGATGGGGTGGAATCTGCATTGAATCTGAAGTTGAGAACCATTGAGAATGAGTTGCCTGAGAATATTGATGTTACATTTTCTCCGTCTGACACTGACAACGAGTCAAAGTTATTAAAACCATTGTTGACCAAGTGTTAGATGAAGAAAGTGATAACTCGGAGTTTGATACTGTGAAAACTCATTTGGAAAATTCCATTTCTGAGTCTGAAGAAGATGGTAACTTCTTAGACAAGTTTATACCAAAATCAGATACAGTTGTGAATGATGATTCGATCAGTATGGTTTAAACAATGACCGGAACTGACAAACTTTATTCTGATTTTGAGTATCCTATTCAAAATGTCAGATTGGAATGTCACACCCCGACCACGTAAAACAACAAGACGTGGCGGAAACGTCGGGGAGTGTTGTAACAGAATCATTGTTTCACAACCATGGATCAAATAATTTTGTTTTATTGAATCATTGAAATCTTTGTTCTATTACAAATCAGATAAATACAAATATTGCCTTTCAAATTTTAAAGTAGCTAAGGCACTGGTCCATCCTAAGTGTAGTATGTATCAACAATCGTCATAAAGCAGCACTTGAAACATGTGTAAAAATAGGTACGTCAGCATAAAAATGCATGTGAGATACATAGGTTTTATTGTAATTAGGATTCATGACTTATGAGTTTAAAGAAAAAGTTTTAATAAAAGTAGTCATGATCCTTGTAAAAGGTTTTCTTTTATAAATCATTTATAAGAAATCAGATAGTATAAAATAAAAATACATAGAAAATTTAATAAGTAAGTAAAATGAGTTTGTATAGAATATATAGTTTGAAAAACAATATTTTGATAAAAAAGTTTATAGTATATATAAAAATATACTTTGGTTTTTAAGAAAGTCGAATAAGTAATATATTAAAATATATTTCAGTTCCAATATTGATAACCCAAGTGTACTAAATAACAACACGGTATGTAATGTGATGAAAACACTTATATATAAGAAGTACCAGCGGCGTATCTACCATGTTTTCATCACATCACAGCCGTCCCGTTATCTAAACACTAACCAAAACCCAGTCGTTAAACAAATAGTATATTAAATATACTTTAGTTATTTAAAATAATAATTTTCAGTAGTATATCAAAAGTATACTTTGGATTTATAAATAACATATTAAACTATGTTTTGGATTACAAATAACATATTAAACTATGTTTTGGATTACAAATAACAGATTAAACTATGTTTTAGATTTTTAACAAAATATATGTTGGTTTTGTACGATATCACATATGAGAGCATATCAAACTATACTTTTGGGAGTATAACTTAATATACAATAATAATGTGACTTAAGAATTCATTCAGACCTAGTGCATCAAAATACACCTTTGAGATTATAGGGATACCACAAAGGCAATCCCTATTTGGATGGAGAAACAAATTGGTTTCAGACATTCCATGACAACGGGAATGGGGTGTCAAATCCTATAGCGCTATATCATACTACCAACCGGCCTGGTGAACAAAATAAGTACTATTCCAAACATTTATTTTATAATCTTTGAAAAATTAGAGTTTAAGTCATAAATAATCATTCAATTTGTAAAAAGATAAGTACAAATATGTATAATCAGTTATACTTTTGAAAACATGAAAATAACAGATAGGTACACATGCTTCACCCCAAAACAGTTTTGAAAACAGTAAAAGAGGGGACTATGTACTCACTTGAGGGTGCTTAGAAGTCTTGAACAACTACCAAGCAAGCTAGAGGTGTCCCGGAAATCAAACGGCACCTAATATAGGTAACTACATAAATAAACCGGACCTAAAACGGAGGATAGGATAGGATTAGGTCTCGTAAACCAAATGAGTGTGGGATCTCATATGATATGGTTTAACAAGGCCTACATACTAAAAGGAAACCTAACCTAAGTGCTTACGACCCATTACGACCCGTTTAGGTAGCATACGCTACTTTAACGCGTCGTTCGCGTAAAACGCGTTTGGCCCGTCTAACTAGTCCTACGACAAGTATTATATGCCCTAACATGTTTAGTTATGTTGCGTAATCATTTAAATGACAAAATTTTGGGTTACATATGCTTAAATATCAATTATGCATAAAAAGGGCATTTTTGTCATTTTCCAAAGGCATATAAACTACCTATCATACAACTACTTAAACGAAGTGACCATAAGGTATAACCTCGGAAGGTTATTCCCTATACAACTATGGTCGCCTAAAGTGTTTGGTCGGATCCTAATGATCCACCAAACGGGTCGGGTTCGTAAGTATAAGCGATTGTTTAGATCGCTTACCTTACGACCATACATAAGCACTAATCTAAAAGTGACGAGCTAAACATGTTTAAAACATGTTTAACAAAGTTTGAAAACAAGTTGTATATCAAAACAAACGTTTTTGATACCTAAGAGTAGTTTGGTTACAAAATACGCATAAACACACATTTTGGCCGAAACTACGACTCGTCGCTACACCTAAACAACGTGGTAATCAGTAGGTATAGTCACTAGGGACTATAACCATCGTGATTACGCTCACGTTGCGAAGTTCAAACGAACTTCTCATTGACCATAGACTGGTCAATGCAGAAAGTCAAACAAAGTTTGACTTTTAAGCTAGAAAGCGATAAAAGAACGAAAGAGGACTTACAAAGGGTCTAAATAGATTTGGTTCCAAGTATTCTCAGGTAGGTAGTGAATAATCACAACCACTTAGTGAAATCTCAGACCAAATGTGCAGAAAATGAATGAGGGGCAATGCCTTATATAGTTTTTCGCAAACCGTTAGGATCATTTCTTGGAGAGGAGGGAATGATCTTGGCCATACAATTGTCAAAGAAAGATTGGGGGACTTGTTCTCCACACAAACCAGCCCATAGCATGAAAAACCATGGATCAAAACCATTGGAACAAGAGGAAATGACCAGATTCAATGTTTCTGCAACTCTGATGTGCTGGACACTGCTTACGGATCGTAAGCAAAGGTCCATACGGACCGTAGGGACCTGCAGACCAGCAACTTTCAAAAATGATAGATTTAGCCCCTAAAGCCCCAAACTTGGTTTTCGATGCATTTTTGACACGTTTAAGTCCCGTTAACCCCATTTCAAAGCTCTAAAATGAAGTTAAAGTATAGGGAACTTAAAACATGCTAAAAAATATCTCGGGTGTCGGTTCGTTTGGTCGTACGGTTGCGTTGTTCGGTTAATTACGACGGGAGTCGTAATGAACGCAAAAACGATCCAAATTAAGCGACGAATGGAATTTTATTATGCCAAACACTAAAATAAAATATTTTAATGCTTACATAAATTTTTGGATGTCCGGATATATTCAGAACGTAAGATATGCGCTAAAATGCAAACTTGTGCACTTTTTGACGCTTTTAGTCCCTATTTGACCAAAAGTTTATTTTAGCATACCGAACCCCTCAAAGCCTATTTCTAAGATATGTAGAGGATATTTAGGGTATGTTTAACTTATGATCAAGTTCTGGAAGGTTCGTTACTATACAAATCGGTATAGTTTCACAGTTTGACACAATTAGTCCCTGCGATCGAACAACTTGATTTCAACACACCAAACCATCCCAAAACTTATTTCTAAGTTATGTGGAGGTTATTTAAGGTATGTTAAGTCTATTTCACTATTCCAGAGTGTTCTTTGCATTAAACTGGTTATATTTACGCATCAGTGTGCGTATAACCTTCCAGAAAGCGATTTAGAGCCCGAAATCGAACAAGAATTGATATGTGCAAATGAAACACATAATTATATAAATCCCAAGTATGAAACATAATATTTCATTGGTTTGGTATTGTTTGATGGTCACAGTGACACAGGTGTCACAGTCTCCCCTACTTTAGGAAATTTCGTCCCAAAATTTAATTTTAGGAGAAACTTGTGAGGAAAACTGTGATGTTTTCGCTTTCGAATGAATCCCTTGAACCCTAAGTAGAACTCTGGGCCATAATAGGGTTCTTAGCGAAATTGTCAACCCTCAAAGTGAAGTCCTTGTAGTAACAAAACATGGAGTTTCGAACTACGGACAGAAGAACGTTTCTTATGAAGACTCATCATAGGAAACTTGGTGTGTGCTTAAAATCAGGATTGGGGAGTGTAAGATAAGATGACATCGGTCAAGGTCCAAGACTTCTCCCGTATCATTACTCTTGTCACTATAGGTCTTAACACACGACAAAACTTCCGGTGGTTTCTATGCACTGAATTCCATAATTATGTAGGCCTCCATAATTACGTAATTCGTTGCACAGTCCGCACAGTTCATTTCATAATGCGTAGGGAAAAAAATCAATTGAATAAACATGAAGCGTCTTGACTAGACCACCAAAGGGTCTTTTTAACTAGATCAACGAACGAGCTTTTTAACTAGATCAACACATGATCTTCTTAACTAGACCGTTGTATAATCTTTTTAAATAGACCACTTTAAAGGGATCTTTTCAATTATATCATCTCATGATATTCCTAACCAGATTTTCAAAATCAATCTGTTTAACCAGACCATTCAAGAGGTCCAATTGTAGAATAGTACTTTATAACCCAAGGGACTTAACTACAATGTTGAAGTCCATTAAGGATTTAAGATAGTACCTTTGGATATCCTATTATGAATCTCTCATATGAGATATGGAAGATTCTATGAGGATTTGGATGGATCACATATAAACACAAAACATATAAGAGAACACATAAGCACATAATCACATAATTAATTAACTTGATTTTTAATTTGTTATCTTTGGATACGGGTATTTAAAGCACACCAGGAATCCAATCCGTGGATTTCATTTGGCACTTTAAACACAAGAATCTAACTATGGAGATAGAAAGATCTTAAGAGGAATTTGGCTTTGTTTCTTAAAAGAAACGAGTATTTAAGATTCTTGGGGAGATCACAAGTGATCATAAAAATGACAGAACTATAGGAGTAGTTTGTCTTTGTGTTGGTATCATAAGGTTGTATCAAACATTCACACGATCGTATCAGTTTTGCAAAAATAAAAACGACGAATTTTTATTTATATAACAACTGACTTGTCTTTAAATGTCAAAAGATAACAACCAAAGGAAATAACAAAACACTAATTGTTCACTGCTGCATCTTTGTTCACGTTTGCCTCATTGATGTTAAACACTCGTCCACGCGTTGGAGGTATGTTAACAAGTCTTGGGCAATTGTTTCTGTACTGAGTAAGGTCACCACAGTTATAACATGACCCCAGAGGGAACCGTGCTTGAACAGCAGTAGGGTTTGCAGCAGCTTGATTTGCATAACGGCAAACATTGATCAAATGTCCCAACCGCCCACAGTGGGTACATTTGTGACATTGCTCTTGCTCCAGATGATGACGGTTGCATTTATTGCACAAAGGTGCAGTACCAACATAGTTTTGCCTTTTGCGAGGTTGTGCTGGCTGGTTTGGTGCAACCTATTTGTCTTGAGCAGTTATGGCGCAGTTTTGAGAGGCATTGCGCTTCTTCTTCTTGGATACCTCAGCCTGTTTTTCCTTTGGCTCAGCTTGAGCAGTCTTGTCAGATGGTCTTGGGTCGCCTTTTCAAAAAAGCTTACCCTTCCTGATGTGGGATTCAGTTAGGGTGGCAGACAATTCAATGGCTTGTCTGACAGTAGTAGGGTTGCTGCCAGTAACAATATCCTGAACTAGGTCAGGAAGACCATCAATGTATTTCTCAATCGCCTTATCCACAGGCGTAACCATAGCAGGACATAGTAGGCTCAATTCTTCATAACGGTCAGTATAGGCTCGATGTTCACCACTGTCTTGCTTTAAGTCATCAAATTCCCTTTCTAAAGCTCTCAATTCATGACGAGGATAAAACTCCTTCATCATAAGAGCCCTAAGCTCAGCCCAAGTCTGTGCTAATGCAACCTCAGCACCACGGTCCCTCGTAACTCCGGTCCACCATGTAAGAGCCCTCTTCTGAAACACACTGGAGGCAAACTCGACTTTCCGATTTTCAGGACATTGAACGTGATGAAACGTACTCTCAATGCCCTCGAACCACTGTAGGAGCCCAGTTGCTCCTTCAGAACCACTAAACTTGAGTGGGTTAGCTGAATTGAAGCTTTTGAAATTGCATGGAGCATTCTGGTTATTGATGGCTTGATTCATTGGAGCAAAAATATCTGGGAGTACAGCAGCCATATGCTGTGCCATAATATGTGCCATTTCGGCATTTGGGAGTGGATTTTCGCGTCGAGGAGGCATTCTAAAAGGGAAAACAGGAAGGAAAACAAGTGAAAGGATTAGACGAAAAGAATGAAATGAGACAAAATTTGATGAAATCAAAGATGGTGGTCATTTGTTTGTTACTACGAAGCAACAAATGACACACGGCGACTAATCAAAGTAAATGGGTCAAAAATAATGTATCGCGAAGACATGCTCGCCTATAAGTGGACACCCACCCCAAGAGTTCCCAGGTAAGAGTGACTGGTCCGATATTGCGGATTTGTATGAACACTCTAGCCTTAGACAGAAAGCTCAGGGTACAGGCACCCACCATTCCAGTTTGCACGTGTTCACATTATTTAGACCAAACTTTGATGGGATTTCGAAAACTTAGAGGGTTCAAAACCTTACAATCAATCATCATAGAACAGATGATTAGTTTTCAAAGCAGGATTGAAATTTGTGTTCTTATTGTGGTTGTCACCTAAGAATAAGTGACGGTATTGTTTTAAAACTAAACACAAGAAAACTTGTGTTAGGGTCCTAGGAAGGTTATAGTCTAGGTCAAAGCATTACTAATAACCTAATTCCCTATAACCATTGGCTCTGATACCAACTTTTCTATCACACCCCGACCACGTAAAACAATAAGACGTGGCGGAAACGTCGTGGAGTGTTGTAACAGAAGCATTGTTTCACAACCATGGATCAAATAATTTTGTTTTATTGAATC
The DNA here is from genome assembly GCA_030545235.1 of Helianthus tuberosus. NCBI lineage: Eukaryota > Viridiplantae > Streptophyta > Magnoliopsida > Asterales > Asteraceae > Helianthus > Helianthus tuberosus. Next base: position 111,061,687 of record CM060411.1, on the reverse strand, counting down.
ATTGAAATCTTTGTTCTATTACAAATCAGATAAATACAAATATTGTCTTTCAAAATTTAAAGTCGCTAAGGCACTGGTCCATCCTAAGTGTAGTATGTATCAACAATCGTCATAAAGCAGCACCTGAAACATGTGTAAAAATAGGTACGTCAGCATAAAAATGCCTGTGATCTACATAGGTTTTATTGTAATTAGGATTCATGACTTATGAGTTTAAAGAAAAAGTTTTAATAAAAGTAGTCATGATCCTCGTAAAAGGTTTTCTTTTATAAATCATTTATAAGAAATCAGATGGTATAAAATAATAATACATAGAAAATTTAATAAGTAAGTAAAATGAGTTTGTATACAATATATTGTTTGAAAACAATATTTTGATAAAAAGGTTTATAGTATATATAAAAATATACTTTGGTTTTTAAGAAAGTCGAATAAGTAATATATTAAATATATTTCAGTTCCAATATTGATAACCCAAGTGTACTAAATAACAACACGGTATGTAATGTGATGAAAACACTTATATATAAGAAGTACCAGTGGCGTATCTACCATGTTTTCATCACATCACACCAGTCTCGTTATCTAAACACTAACCAAAACCCAGTCGTTAAACAAATAGTATATTAAATATACTTTAGTTGTTTAAAATAATAATTTTCGGTAGTATATCAAAAGTATACTTTGGATTTATAAATAACATATTAAACTATGTTTTGGATTACAAATAACATATTAAACTATGTTTTGGATTACAAATAACATATTAAACTATGTTTTAGATTTTTAACAAAATATATGTTGGTTTTGTACGATATCACATATGAGATCATATCAAACTATACTTTTGGGAGTATAACTTAATATACAATAATAATGTGACTTAAGAATTCATTCAGACCTAGTGCATCAAAATACACCTTTGAGACTATAGGGATACCACAAAGGCAATCCCTATTTGGATGGAGAAACAAATTGGTTTCAGACATTCCATGACAACAGGAATGGGGTGTCAAATCCTATAGCGCTATATCATACTACCAACCGGCCTGGTGAACAAAATAAGTACTATTCCAAACATTTATTTTATAATCTTTGAAAAATTAGAGTTTAAGTCATAAATAATCATTTAGTTTGTAAAAAGATAAGTACAAATATGTATAATCAGTTATACTTTTGAAAACATGAAAATAACAGATAGGTACACATGCTTCACCCCAAAACAAGTTTGAAAACAGTAAAAGAGAGGACTATGTACTCACTTGAGGGTGGTTAGAAGTCTTGAACAACTACCAAGCAAGCTAGAGGAGTCCCGGAAATCAAACGGCACCTAATATAGGTAACTACATAAATAAACCGGACCTAAAACGGAGGATCGGATAGGATGAGGTCTCGTAAACCAAATGAGTGTGGGATCTCATATGATATGGTTTAACAAGGCCTACATACTAAAAGGAAACCTAACCTATGTCACACCCCGACCACGTAGAACATACAAAACGTGGCGGAAACGTCGGGGAGTGTTGTAACAGAATTAATTGTTTCAAATCCATGGCAATTGAAGTTTCGTTTTATTGATTAAAAGTGTTACAATGTCTTAACAAACCAGGAAATACAACATAATTAACTAGTCTTGTATCTTTTATTGTCACTAAAGCCCAAATCTGCCTATGTGTATCTTGATCATCTTATGCAACAGCTCCTGAAAAACACATGTGAAAATAGGTACGTCAGCATAAAAATGCCTGTGAGATACATAGGTTTTGTGAAAATGAGATTCATGACTTATGTTTGAGAAAATGTTTAGTCATGAACCTTGTTATTTGCTTTGTTTTGTAAATCATTTGAAAATCGATAAGATCAGATGATATGTATAAATAATGTATGGTTAAATGAATAACCATATAAAATGTGTTTGTATAAGATAAGTCGTTTATAAATCAATGTCTTGTGAAAAGTATGTTATTTGTATAAGATGTTCTATGTCTCAAACTGAAATGATTTAAATAACGCTACAATATGTAATACCATACAAACACTTATATATAGGAAGTACCAGCGGCGTATCCACCATGTTTGTATCATATTACACACGCATCGTTACTTAATCACTTAATCAAACCAAACCAAACAATGTAAAATGTCTATGTTTAAATATCCATGTCAAATGTCTATGTCAAATATTCATGTATGGCAAGTGAAATGTCTCAACTAAACCATATGCACAAAAACAAAGTATTGAAGTAAAACTTGGTTTAAATCAAAGTTATGTTTTGTGGGAAATGCATGATCAAATGTCAATCATGTTAAAATGTCTATGCCGAAATGTCTATGTCAAACGTCTATGTCAAAATGTCATGTAAAACGATGTACTAAGTAATGCACACAATGGCAATACATAGCATGAAATGTAATGAAATCATGTACTATAATGTACTAACGAACATAGCAGTATATGATGTGAAAACAGGAAAGCAGGAAAGTAACAAGTAGGCACATGTGTTCCACCCCAAAACAGTTTGGAAAAACAGTAAAAGAGGGGTCTATGTACTCACTTGAGATTGCTCAGTAGTCCTTGAGTAACAACTAAACAATGCTAGAGATCGCGGATATCAAACGGCACCTAGTATAGGTAACTATGTTAATAAACCGGACCTAGATCGGAAGATTGGGTAGCATTAGGGTTTGTAAACCAAACGAGTGTAGAGACTCGTGTCATTTGGTTTAACAAAGCCTACATACTAAATGAAACTTAACCTGAGTGCTTTCGACCCATTACGACCCGTTTAGGTAGCTTATGCTACTTTAACGCGTCGTGCGCGTAGAACGCGTACGGACCGCCTAACTAGTCCTATGACAAGTGTTATATGCCTATACATGTTACATAATCAGTTATGTGACAAAATTTTAGGTTACATATGCTTAATTACCAATTATACATGAAAAGGGTATTCTGGTAATTTACCTAAGGCATATAAACTACCTATCATACAACTACTCAAACGATGTGACCATAGGGTATAACCTCGGAAGGTTATTCCTTACCTACTATGGTCACCTAATGTATTTGGTCGGATCCTAATGATCGACCAAATGGGTCGAGTTCGAAGGTATAGGCGATTTATCAGATCGCCTACCCTACGACTCTAGACAACGTGGTAATCAGTGGGCATAGTCCCAAGGGACTATGACCAACGTGATTACACTCACGTTGCGAAGTTCAAACGAACTTCGCATTGACCATTACTGGTCAACGCTGAAAGTCAAACAAAGTTTGACTTTCTGACTCGAAAAGCAGTAAAATAAGGAAAAGAACGAAAGAATACTAACCCAGGGTCCCCGAATGCTAATCCCGACTCAAGAACTCAGGTATGAAACAATGGTTTCAACTTAGAGCTCTCAAAATCAGAATTCTTGTGAGTTTAAGCAATGGGGGGTATGGGGTATTTATAGTTTTCGTTGAACCGTTAAGATCGTTTCATGGAAAACGTGTCTTAATCCAAGCCGTACAAGTGTCGGGACCTTATGGTGCCTAAAATTCCATCCTTATCACATGACTAGACAATTGGGAACATGTGGAGGAGGATTAAACAGCTGCAGCCTGCTGTTTAAAAACTCTGTATCTGGTCAGCAGACCCCTAGCGCACCGCTACGCTAAAAGTGTAACGCACCGCTAGGCTTAAGTTTGGCAGATTTACACTTTTGGTCCCTGACATGCATTCAGCCCATTTTTTGACACGTTTAAGGCCCGTTAACCCCATTTCAAAGCTCTAAAATGAAGTTAAAGTATAGGGAACTTAAAACATGCTCAAAAATATCTCGGATGTCAGTTCGTTTGGCCGTACGATCGCGACGTTCGCTTAATTACGACGGAATGCGCATAAGCGCGAAAAACGAACCAAATGGCGCGACGAATGGATTTTTCTTAAGGCGAACACTAAAATATAATGTAGTCATGCTTTCATAAAATTTTGGATGTCCGGATGTATTCAGAACGTAAGTTATGTGCGAAAATGCAAACTTGTGCACTTTTTGACACTTTTAGTCCCTGAATGACACAAAAGTTTATTTTAGCATACCGAACACCTCAAAGCCTATTTCTAAGCTATGTGAAGGATATTTATGGTATGTTTAACTTATGGTCATGTTCCGGAAAGTCTGTTACAGTTCAAATTGGCATACTTTCGCAGTTTGTCAACTTTAGTCCCTGTAGACGAATAACTTTGATTTCACCACACCAAACCTTCCAAAACTTATATCTAAGTTAAGTAAAGGTTATTTAAGGTATGTTAAGCCTATTTCACTATTCCGGAGTGTTCGTTGGATTAAACTGGTTATATTTACGCATCAGTGCGCGTATAACCTTCCAGAAAGCGATTTAGAGTTTGAAATCGAACAAGAGTTGATATGTGCAAAAGATACACATATTTATACAAGTCCAAAGTATGAAATTCAATATTTCATTGGTTTGGAATTTGTTTGATGGTTGAAATGACACAGGTGTTACAACCTAAGTGCTTACGACCCATTACGACCCGTTTAGGTAGCATACGCTATTTTAACGCGTCGTTCGCGTAAATCGCGTTCGGCCCATCTAACTAGTCCTACGACAAGTATTATATGCCCTAACATGTTTAATTATGTTGCATAATCATTTAAATGACAAAAGTTTGGGTTACATATGCTTAAATATCAATTATGCATAAAAAGGGCATTTTGGTCATTTTCCTAAGGCATATAAACTACCTATCATACAACTACTTAAACGAAGTGACCATAAGGTGTAACCTTGGAAGGTTATTCCCTATACAACTATGGTCGCCTAAAGTGTTTGGTCGGATCCTAATGATAGACCAAATGGGTCGGGTTCTGTGACAACCCGAGTTTTCAAGGTCTCTATTTGACTTAACCTTGTATATATTGCAAAGTGTACTTTTATATATTTGGTGTGCATAATAGTTATTTGAGTGTATGTTAGTAATGTATTATGCGTTAGTTTACGTTTTACAATTAAATGTGGAACCTTGCTGAAAACACACCCTCACCCACGAAATCACCTCTAGCCGAAAACCCCACCCACCCACGTAAACACTAAGTGTTTTCGTCCACCATGGGTCCAACGAAAACAAGAGTGGGCCTTTGGCCCAGTAATGATTAGTTAAATGTTTGTACGTAACCTGTACACGAAAAACAGTAATTAGAAAACACTAATCACCTCCCTTATCTCTTTTGCTCTCCTTGCTTCTGTGCGACGGCATCATCAGGATCATCAAACCCTCAATAGCATCAACCCATTATTCTACTTAACTCGGTTAGTGCACTGTTGTGGGTTACATGTGTGTATTTTATTCAGAACCAGAGTTAAGTGATGTTCTGTGAATTGTATTTCATATTCTTAGATGTTGAATAGGGTATTGTATTGTTGCTATAATTTCATGAATGATTTGAATGGTTGGTTGTTATTAAAATATTTTTCGATGTATTTAGCATGATGATGATGATGATCCGATGTGAATGATCTTGATATGTTGATGATACAACAATAGATGGCTGGCAGATTATGGTTTATGTTAAAACATATGTCGAATGTTTGCTGATGACGAATGATATAAATGTGATCAGGATTTGAAGGCATGTTAACTTGTGTTATGGTAATCGATGTGTTGAATGCATAAACTAGGGTTCCTGATAAACGTTAAGCACTATGATGCTGTTGTTATGATGACTGGTAGTATAAACGAGTGTATAAATTGTTGTGTTCGGTTTGGTTGAATGATTGTTAGATGATCATTAGGGTTGGAACATGTAACTGCTGCTGAGGATGATGTAAACCGACGAAAACCCTCCACCCAACGAAAACCCTATCTCAACGAAAACACCTTGGGGATTTCGTCGCCCAAGTGTTTTCGGCCCAAGGGATTTTGGCCCAAGGGATTTCGGCTCAAAGGGTTTTCGCCACATTGATCTTTGTCGGGTGTTATGAATATTAACGCTGTTAGTTGATAAACCTTGTTAAGTTGTTAACTCTATTTATTAAATAACTCTGTTAAACATATAAACTCCGTTAAGTTGTTAAGTTGTTAACTCTATTTGTTTGTTAACTCGATTAGTTAATTAACACTGTTAGTTATTAATCCTGTCAAGTATGTTAATGGATAACCAGGTTAGTGCCAACTGTGAAAGACACTTATGTGAAGCATGAATTGCATGAGATTGATTAATTGCTTACGTGATACATGATGTTAACTGCCAAGCACTATGTGATGTTAGATTTGCATGCGAGTCATTACGAATGAAACTGATTGTATATACGTGCGTACTATAGGTCGTGATTGATTATTTGTGAGCGTGTATTTCTTTAGCATACCGAGCAAACCAAGGTGAGTTCACACTCTATCCAAGGCATGGGATTCCCATGGGTTGGGAATGGGTTAAAGAACTGAACGGTAACTACAAACTTGCGTATTTCCCATACAACAGGATACGTACGACCATAAGACCATCACTCTATCATTTGAAGTCCCTCATTTATCGACTTAATCGCCAAGGCCTATGGCGAGCGGGTCATTAGTAGATAGCGCTATTAGGTTTAACAAACCTCACACCGTGTCGTCCGAACGGGCGTGTACTAATGGACTATGGGCAAAGGGTCAATGCTGATAGACATTGACTTAGGGCACCTCTTACATTTTCGTAGCAGTCAATACGCGTGGTCTAGTAACACATGGGAAGCCCCCACTTATCTTCGCAAACATGTCTGGGAGACCGCGATACGAATTAATACGATACATGGTTTACAAAACGAACATATGAATTACGAAACGAATGCTATGACTAAACAACCAACTGTGAACTCGCTCAACTTTGTTGTTGATTCGTTGCTACATGCCTTGCAGGTCGTTAGGTACTCATGGAGCTTGCACAGGGAGGCGCGGTCATTGTGGGACATGGCAGTGTGTGCCATGCTAAAAAAAATTACTTTATTTCGTACTTAATACTTACATTGGGTTTTATAATTACGCTTCCGCTAAACACTTAACTACGTTTTTTATTTGAAACACCTTTCATATTGGGTGGCTAAATTTTACTTAATACTTTTTATGTTCAATATGATTGGTGGCTTGATCCTGGTCAGTCACGCCTCCAAGCGGTGATACTCCGCGTGTGGATTTTGGGGGTGTGACAGATTGGTATCAGAGCCATTGGTTATAGTGAACTTGGTTTTAATAAGGGAAAAAGTTTTTGTTAAAACCAGACTATAACCTGAACAGTGCTCAACGATCCACAACGACGCTTCTCTCCACGTGCAAGACTCAACATTCTAGGTGATACGATTTATGTTTACATTGCCTACTTGCTAGATTACATAGAACTTTGCTCATGGTATGCTTAGATAAACATAACAACTGTTGATTGAAACACTTGTGTGCTTATTCTCTTCTGTCATCGCACTTTCGCGAACCTTTCTCACTCATGTTTCCTTTGATATGAAGATCATGAGTGGACGCGTTAACCTAACTCAAGCCCAGTTGGCGGGTTTGATCACTGAACAAGTTACTGCAGCGCTTGCAGCCGCCCAAGCAGGAGGTATATCCTACAGTTGCAACTCGCTCTAGGATCTTTAGATCCTACACTCCTAAACCAACTCTTGTGTTTAACTCTGTCTTATTCTTGTACACGCAACAGGTCAGCATGCTCAACCATCTGTGTGCACGTTCAAGACGTTCATGGACTGTCGTCCTAATACTTTTAGTGGCACTGAAGGAGCCGTTGGACTCCTCCATTGGTTTGAAAAGCTCGAGTCTGTCTTCGAGATGTGTGAATGCCCTGAGGCTCGTAGGGTGAAGTACGCCACTGGTACTCTCGAAGGCACTGCGCTAACTTGGTGGAACGCGCAAGTTCAGATGCTGGGGCTGGCGGCTGCTAATGCCACCCCATGGAATGATTTTAAGGAACTGATCAAGCGAGAATACTGTAACCGTGATGACATCCATAAGCTGGAAGTGGAGTTCTTTAACCTGAAGATGACGGGGTCAGAGATAGAAGCGTACACGAAACGATCTAACGAACTGGCAATTTTGTGTCCAACTATGGTGGATCCTCCCATCAAGCGCATTGTGTCACACCCCCAAAATCCACACGCGGAGTATCACCGCTTGGAGGCGTGACTGACCAGGATCAAGCCACCAATCATATTGAACATTGTAAGTAATAAATAAAAGTCATTCATCAATACGAAAGGTGTTCGAAACCATAGCATAGTTAAGCGTTTAGCGGAAGCATAAATATGTAAACCCAACATAAGTTTAAATGTTTCAAATGTTTAGCATGGCACACAGCTGTCCATGTCCCACAACGACTCCTCTCCACTCCCATGCAAGCTCCATAGATACCTAATGACCTGCAAGGCATGTAACAGAGAGTCAACAACAAAGTTGAGCGAGTTCACAGTTGGTTGTTTAATAAATCGTAAGTTCGTTTATAACCCTGCCGTGTATCACTAGGCCATTTGTATGTTCATCTAGTGGGGGCTTCCCATGTTGTAGGTTCAATTAGTGGGGGCTTCCCATACTGTAAGTTACTAGACTAGTTGTATCCGTAAGTATCCTTCCCAACCCGAGGATAGTAGTAAGTATAAGTTTACGTAGGTTTTACGTAAGTGCCCTTCCCAACCGAGTGTCATACCCCGACCACGCAAAACAACAAAACGTGGCAGAAAACGTCGGGGAGTGTAGTAACAAAATCATTGTTTCATAACACATGGAAATTGAAATATTGTTTTATTAAATAAAAGAGTTACAATGTCTTGACAATCAAAGAAACATAACATAAATAACTAGTCTTGAATCTTTTATTGTCACTAAGGCCCAAGTCCGCCTAAGTGTATCTTGATAAATCCTATGCATCATATCCTGAAACACATGTGAAAATAGGTACGTCAGCATAAAAATGCCTGTGAGATACATAGGTTTTGTAAAAATAGAATTCATGACTTATGTTTAAGAAAATGTTTAGTCATGAACCTTGTAATTTGCTTTGTCTTGTAAATCATTTGAAAAGTGATAAATAAACCAAATGATATATATGTATAAAAGAATAACACATGGTTAAGTGGATAACCATGTGAAATGAGTTTGTATAAATTAAGTTGTTTGTAAAACAATGTATTGTGAAAAGTATGTTATTTGTATAAAATGTTATATGTCCAAATTTAAATGATTCAAATAACGCTACGATATGTAATACCATACAATCACTTATATATAGGAAGTACCAGGGGCGTATCCACCATGCTTGTATCATATTACACACGTCTCGTTACTTAAATCACTTACTCAAACCAAACCAACAATGTAAGATGTCTATGTTTAAACCAATTGCCAAACGTATTGAATAATATGTCAAAATGTTTATGTCAAGATGTAAGTCATGTAATGTATAACCGATGTCAATAATGTTTATGTGTCAAATGTAAATCATGTAATGTGTAACCAAAATGATATGTATGGCTAGTGAAATATATCAACTAAACCATATGCACAAAAACAAAGTATTGAAGTAAAACATGGTTTAAATCAAAGCTATGTTTTGTGGAACAAATGCATGCTATACTGATATAAACATCTATGCGGTATTGTGAGAATGCATACATCCAAGCCTTGAGACTGTGGCGATAAACCCTTAAACAAATTAAAGGTTTATCTAAGTTATGTGTATCGAATTCGGTCATTCCTTTCATCCAAACCTACCCAGGATGTCCGGAACGGGAGTTGTCAATTCCTATGGTACCACTACCTACTAACGAACGGCGTGATCGGTGTTAATGAATGTATATTGATCCATCAAAACAAACCAAATATCATATCAAAATGTAAGCATGTGATGAATAATAAATGTACTAAGTATGCACACAATGGGCATACATAGCATAGAATGTAATGTAAAATAATGTACTAAGTACGCACACAATGGGCATACATAGCATAAAATGTAATGTAATGTAAAATAATGTACTAAGTACGCACACAATGGGCATACATAGCATAAAATCTAATGTAAAATAATGTACTAAGTACGCACACAATGGGCATACATAGCATAGAATGTAATGTAAAATAATGTACTAAGTACGCACACAATGGGCATACATAGTATAGAATGTAATGTAAAATAATGTACTAAGTACGCACACAATGGGCATACATAGCATAGAATGTAATGTAAAATAATGTACTAAGTACGCACACAATGGGCATACATAGCATAAAACACAATGAAATCATGTACTATAAATGTACTAATGAACATAGCAAGTATATGATGTGAAAACAGGAAAGCATGAAAGTAACAAGTAGGCACATGTGTTCCACCCCAAAATGTTTGGAAAACAGTAAAAGAGGGGTCTATGTACTCACTTGAGATTGCTTAGTAGTCCTTGAGTAACAACCAAACAATGCTAGAGATCACGGATATCAAACGGCACCTAATGTAGGTAACTACATTAATAAACCGGACCTAAATCGGAAGATCGGATAGAATGAGGGCTCGTAAACCAAATGAGTATGGGAACTCATGTAGTATGGTTTGTAACAACCTCGATTTTTCAAAGATGTACTTGTTTGATGTACATAATAGTGGTTACCACATATTGAAATGCAATTTGTTTGATACATGATTTGTTTCATGCTCTTACATACTTTACAAGTCCAAACACATGAATATTTGATTGAGTTTCATGCTTATAAACAAGGCTACGTTAATTACAAGGGCCTAACATGTCATTTTGTGAAAGTATAAGCTAAGAGACTTAATTGCCATTCCTTGAAACTTGTTTGAAAACTTCAATTTTTAAATCCGTATTTTAAAACCGCCACTATTTTACAAAATATAAAGTTCGGGGACTAAGTTGTCATTTTTGAAACTTAAATGTTCGGGTTAAAAAGCCCTAACCGGGTTAGAATTTATAAAAGGAATTCAATTTTAAAAACTAACTCAGTTAACATTTTCAATTAACAAGTCCAGGGACTGTTCGTGACATTTTAAAATTTTATTTAACCGGATTTAATAACTCAGTTAGACTTGTTATTAAGAAATCCTGTTTTAAACACTAACCTAGACTCTCTGGTTATAATTGAGGGACCTGTTCAGTTTAATACAGAAACTTCAGGGACCGTTATTAAAACTTCAAATTCAAACGGTTTTACACCGTTTACATCGCCGGAAATCATCCAAATCGCAAACAGACAAAGCTCACTGATCAACGAACATTTCTGCTTGTTCTCCTCGACAATGTGAACCGTCCAAAGTCTTCAATTTCACCTAAACATGCAAACTTGTCTACGGGAACCAGAAATTCTTTTAAAATTTTAAGTGGGAATCGAATTGTCAGTTTTCGGTTGTTCGAGGATCAATTGAACTTGTTATAACATACCTGCAACCTCTACGAATCTCACAGACCTTTCAAAATTCGCAAACACTTCGTAAATTAATCTGTTTCAACCTCTGTGTTTACCGCCGGAAATACCAGTCGCCGGACTTAGTCGGCACGACAAACCAACCGATACCGGACCGGTTTTCAAACATCCATTCGGTATACTTTCGTTCAATCTTTGTTTCTGTTCAGTTAATTTGAAAACAAATCGGTTTTGATCTTGAATCAGGGTCTTTGACTTTCGGGTTTGACTATTTTGGGGAAGATGATAAATAGGATTATTTATTTTCATTATTTTATTTAACAGATTTTTCCTTAATTCATATTAAATTGATACTAATTAGTTAAATTCTGAGATTTTTAGCATAAGTACATTACATAGTGATGCATTTATTAAAAATATGAAACATGCAAACTTATTTATAAAACTGTTTTTATAAATTAAAACAGTATTAATCTTTCAAAATTTATAACAAATTGATTTTAATGAGTTAATTATTGAAATTTTTATAGTAATTATTTTGTATGTTGAACTTTACAGAAATAATATTGTTGTTAATATTTCATACAATTTTGATATTTTTATGAAATAAACAGTAATTACACTTTAAAAGCATAGTTTAATTTAATACATTTAAATTAAATAACTATATAATTTTTGTCAGAAATCATTTTTATGATACTGCATGCATTATTCTGAGTTTATATAAATTAGATTACTGTTTAATTATTTACAGATTAGTTTACATAATTAAATCAGTTAAAAACATTTATTTAAACTTAACAGTTTTAATTATATAATCATATATATTCTGCTCAAAAATATTTTTCTACAAAATACACATGTTTCTGAGATTATAAAAAATCTCAAACTATTTTGGGCATTTTCAGATTTATTTTAAATAATTAATCTGATAAACTTAAATACTGATATTTTAACTATTTTAATTCCATTTACTTATATAAAATTATTCCAGAACCTTAATAATTACTGTAAATCAGTAATATTACTTATTCATAATTAAAAATATTATTTTTAATTATTCTGATTTAAACTTATTATTTAGACAAGTGTTAGATAATTATCATGTATTCCACTTTAACATTATATAGTTGATTATTTTAAGAAAGTATATTTCTCACAAATAATCCCTTTGAATCCTACTTGTTTACGGAGTTCCCCAAATTAAGTTGTTCAAACCCATAGTTACCGTTTATGTCAAACCGTACCAAACACCATGGACTTAGTTTCCAGTTTACAGTTAACAATAATTGTTGATACCAATTGCAATATTTTGTGCATGTTCATACCATTAGAGTAACATGGAAAAACCTTGTTCCCGTCAAAACTCTCACACTTTGCATACTTGTTTGGACTTACCCGAAATCAAGGTGAGTACATAGTACCCCTCTTTTACTGTTTTCAAACTGTTTTGGGGTGAAACACATGTGCCTATTTGTTACTTTCATGCTTTCCTGTTTTTCCCATCATATACTTGCTATGTTTATTAGTACACATATAGTACATGATTTACATTACATTTCTGCTATGTATGTTGACTTAGCACACTTAGTACATTGTTTACATTTAACACGTTTACAATCGGTATAACATTTGGTTTGTACAAACGGAACATATATACGTTCATTAACATTAGCTACGCCGCTCGGTAGTAAGTAATGGTACCATAGGACTTGACAAATCCCGTTCCTAAAATCCTAGGTTTATTTGGATGGATGGAATGACTGAATCCGAAAACAATTTGATAACCTTGACAAAAAGGGTTATCCGACGAGTCACAAAGGCTTGAATGTATGCGTTAACTTACCACTTAAGTGTTTATACCAGTAAAACATGCATTTACTTTGCAAAACATAACTTTTTGATATATTCAAAATACCTTGTTTTGTACATTTTTACATTTGGTTTATGTGACTACACTTTACTTATTATACATAACATTAGTTACACATTACTTGACTACATTTGACATGGTTTATACAAGGACTTTTGACAATTGGTTTAAACATGGACTTTATACATTGATGGTTTGGTTAAGTGACTTAAGTAACGAGATGTATGTAGTATGATACAAGCATGGTGGATACGCCGCAGGCACTTCCTATATACAAGTGCTTGTATTGTACTACATGTAGTAGCGTTATTTAGATCATTCAATTTGGACTCATACATTTTATACAAACAACATATTTTTCACAAGACTTTGGTTAACAAAACAATTTACAAGGTTCATGACTAACTCTTATTAAACATTTCTTTAAACTCAAGTCATGAATCCTATTTTCATAAAACCTATGTATCTCACAGGCATTTTTATGCTGACGTACCTATTTTCACATGTGTTTCAGGATATGATGCGTAGGATTTATCAAGATACACCTAGGCAGACTTGGACTTTAGCAACAATAAAAGATGCAAGACTAGATAATTATGTTATTTTCCTGTTTTGTTAAGCATGTAACTCTCTTAAGCAATAAAACAAAATTTCAATTTTCCATGTGTTATGAAACAATGATTCTGTTGCAACACTCCCCGACGTTTCCGCCACGTTTTGTTGTTTTTACGTGGTCGGGGTGTGACAGAAAAGTTGGTATCAGAGCTCATGGTTATAGGGAATTAGGTTATTAGTAAAATCTTGACCTAGACTATAACCTTCCTAGGACCCTAACACAAGTTACCTTGTGATTAGATCTTAAAACAATACTATCACCTATCCTTAGGTGATTATTTTCAAAACCTCCTCTGATTTTTTTTACTCTCGTCAAAGTCTTGGGCTCTAATAAGGAACTCGTGCAATCTGGAAGGGTGGGTGCATGTATTCTGAGTTTTCTGTCTAGGCAAGCACTTCGTATAAATATCATCAGACGCGAGACCAGTTGTGCTTACCTGGGAATTCTCAGGATGAGTGTCCACTTATAGGCTAAAGCATGACTTCATTAAGTTATAAGAACCCAACTACTTTGATTAGTCACTGATATTGTTTATTTGTGGAATAAACGATGTCCATCTTGTTGTGCATTTCTCTAGTCTTCATTGATTTTATGAAACTATTCCCCCAAAAACATTTCATTCCGACTCCTATGACCTTATATTTTCCCCTACTGCTTGTAGACACGTAGCTGGTCCAATGACTCTCTTGCCCATGATTTTTCCTAGCCATTAAAACACAATCACACTTCATCATTTTACCAAAGACATTTGTTCTCAAACAGAAACCAAACCAATTTTTCCCATACCTATAGATATTATAACATCGTTTTACTAAAATTCTTTTCAAAATCAATAAATCATTTACTTTTCAATGATCACTGAGTTCATCATGCTAAATTTCCCCTCAAGGATCAACGTTTCCACGAGAACCTTCAAATTTCAAATTTCTTAATAATGCAAACTTACTATACACCGCACGATATGTCGTTTAAAATTTAAGACCATGGGCAAGAAAACTTCATAGGAACTGACAATTTTCGACTTAAATAAACCCTTTTTAAAACAAAAGTAATTTCTTACAAAATATGGCATGCATAACTAATAAGTAATTTATATTCTTTTTACATATATGAACTAGATCCTACTTTGCAAAACAAACTCAGTTTAGCTTATTCGGTAAACTCAACGTTTTACACGCGCATATAATCGTGCACGTTTTAATCGATATCTCGCGAAGATTTCACCTATGCCATCCGTTTTACATCCTCAATCTCTCGATCATTTTATATGCCTAAATTTGTTTTATACTATATACACAATCATTTTTATTCGTATTTACACTCATAGTCATATTCATAACCATACGTTTTTAAGCTTAACCTCATACTCATATCCACGTTGTTATACTCATAAGTGTTATTAGTCACACTTATACTTATATCCATACATTTATAGTCTAAAGTTTATACATAGTACGTTTATACCCATACTCACAATGATACCATTACATCACACGATATTAATATTCATACTCACATTCATGCATTTTACGTTTATATTCACGCTTATACTTTACGCTTGTACCTACACTCATACTCCCAAGTTAGCAAGGGTTACGGATCAGAACCTCAAGGCTTAGGAGTTTACAACCCGTAAGTATATACGACCGTTGTATAACGGTCACATACAACGGTTACATAGCCGTTGTAAAATGGCTATATTCCACCCCTATAAATAACCAATCAACAATCTCATTTTATTCGCAACAAAACACTCTTTCCTCTCACTCTCTTCAAAGATGCATCCGAGTCGCCTGGTTCTGGTGTTTGCTGGTGTGATGCTTGGAGTATTGCTATTTTTAATTCTTAGCCTTCCACCAGAAGAAATGGGTCACTTTTATTTCGTATACTGTTTCGTTATTGTACCATTGTATTATATTTGTATCATGATGAGTCTATGAATGTCGTGTTTAGTGTATTCATTTTAGAAATAAAATATTAATGTTTTCAAAGTGTGTTGTGTTGTGAATAAAACCATTTAGTCCATATACAATCATGCATTACGAATTCACACTTATATTCACTTCCCCTCGTTTGCACAAATATTCCCATACGTACTCACACTTATACGCTTTTTATACTTAAACATGTTTTACACATATATTCATATGCATTTCACTTATCCCTACACCATCTCTTTTTTTTTTTCAAACTTATTATCACCAATTTTCTTTCCGGCTCCTGATCTTTCTTTTGGAAGATGCCTCTACGACAAGACCCACGTTTGCCTACCTGGGAACTACTAATGAATGTACAGTATGCCTATAGGCTCAAGGCATGTTACCCTAATTCAAAAAGATTTTTTTTTTCCTTTCCTCCGTTTCAGAACAATCCAAGCTCTAATCAATCTACGTTGTACCATTATCAATTTATTATGATACGATTCCCTCTTTTTCAAAGTTCAAAATTTTCTCGAGACCATACCTGTCAGATTCAAATTTTCAAACTAGCTGCAGAACGTAGCATGGAAGCTCTAACCGATCACATGGTGTAATCCGGAATCTCCTTATCTATATAAGAGACTCACTACTCGAGCTAATCTACACAAGAACTACAATTTCTGATATAATTCAATACCCCATACCCAAACTTTTCTTAGTTCAACAAAACCCCATATCCCAATGGCAAATCTCCCAGCAGCCTATGCTGAATTTTCAAGTGCAGCAAAAATTCATCCCTTCCTTCAGTTTACTAAATTACACTATCAAGAGAGGTATCAAAAACTCAAGCATCATGAAGTTCTTACTATTAGCAGTATTGATTGGCAACGAATAGGAACGTTTGATTCCAGTGGTTTACTGGCAAGATTACTACTACCTAATACGCCTTGGCGCCGTTTCTTCGACATCCTAGAACCATCATACGATGAATTGGTGTATGAGTTCTTGTCCACTTTCTATTACAAAAATAATGAAAATCTTACCAATAAATCCATTCACTTTCAACTTTGTGGGCAAACTCATGTTATGTCATTAACCGAATTCGCAGTTCATCTGGGCATATATACAGATGAAGAAGTTAAACAACCCATTTTTACGGAGGCATCGACCACTTATTCCTCCACGGATTTGGTAGATTTTTGGCAATGCCATTCATTAAAAGAATGGTGTAGCCACAATAATGCTGCGGACTTCATAGACCCTTGTTGTCAATATATGCACCGTGTTGTAGCCAACACTATCACGGGGCGCAGGCATCATCAAAGGGTTAAAACAACTGAACTTTTCTATCTGTATAGTATTTTTAAGCAAGTTCCTTGTAATATTGCCCACGAGCTTGCTATATATTTTTCTAATCAACAATCACATCCTCTGAAAAGTCTCATGGGAGGGTCTTACATTACAAAAATAGCACAATCATTAGGTGTCTTAAGCGATCAGATTATCCAGGGATTATCTCCACCGAAGACACCTGGGATTGTAAATCCTTACACCATGAGGCTAACCCCTGTTCATATTGGTACACTAACACAATCATCACAGTCGGAGCGAGCTCCAGTTATCTTAGAGAATACCTTCCCACAAGATTTACAACAATCATTTTTGCAGTTTCCTCAACCATCTTTTTATCGGTTTGATATGCAACCACCGCTGCCATACATACAAGAACCTATTACACCTAACCTATCCCAACCTTTAACACCGAACGTCTTACCAAGCTTCCCACCGTCATTTTTTGAGGAGAATTCAACAATGCAAGGAACTTGGTTTGATGAAAACATGATGACACAAGAACAGTTAGCATCAGAACCCTTTTTGCAAGCACCATTACTGTCACATTCTTTCCAGTCACTGTTGGACGAAGTAGAACAACTGCCAACAACTAATATAGCAGGCCCAAGTACGGTGCCTCAAATGGATCTACATCCAGATCAAATGGTAGTTGAAATAGCTAGGTTAAGCAATCAGGCCCAAGATTTGTCACGGCAAGTACAATGGCTGACAGAAAGGAATCAATGGTTGGAAAGCATGCTAGCTTCTCGTATGCAACTGAATCCACTACCTCCACTACCTGATAGTTTTGAGCCTGAAATTGATCCATTACATGACTTATTTCAAATATAATTTGTTTACAGCATACTAGACCATCAAACAAACAATGCTATCTATGTTTTGATTCAATTGATGTTGTGTTATATTGATGCTTGTCTGATTTAAACAATACCTCAATCTTAATTGTTTTCCTCACTTAACTAGAAGTGCTACGTGGACCATGCAACGAAACGCGTAATTTTGGGTGCACACTTAATTACGAGGTTCGATGCATGAGAATCATAGCAAGCCTTGTTAAGTAAGGTGGTATATAAAAACATCATGTGGTTATGTGATCACCCATTATTTGCTTATTTGTACACACATTTGTTTGCATACTATTTATATTACATATACAGCGTGGCATAGTGCCATGCAAAACAATATCTATACAATGATCCTCGTACAGCACCAAACAATGACTTGATCATCATTGCAATTACGTTCTACAGTCTCTTTCGAATAAATTTCGGGACGAAATTTTCTAAAGTAGGGGAGACTGTAACAACCACGATTTTTCAAAGATGTACTTGTTTGATGTACATAATAGTGGTTACCACATATTGAAATGCAATTTGTTTGATACATGATTTGTTTCATGCTCTTACATACTTTACAAGTCCAAACACATGAATATTTGATTGAGTTTCATGCTTATAAACAAGGCTACGTTAATTACAAGGGCCTAACATGTCATTTTGTGAAAGTATAAGCTAAGAGACTTAATTGCCATTCCTTGAAACTTGTTTGAAAACTTCAATTTTTAAATCCGTATTTTAAAACCGCCACTATTTTACAAAATATAAAGTTCGGGGACTAAGTTGTCATTTTTGAAACTTAAATGTTCGGGTTAAAAAGCCCAAACCGGTTAGAATTTATAAAAGGAATTCAATTTTAAAAACTAACTCAGTTAACATTTTCAATTAACAAGTCCAGGGACTGTTCGTGACATTTTAAAAATTTATTTAACCGGATTTAATAACTCAGTTAGACTTGTTATTAAGAAATCATGTTTTAAACACTAACCTAGAGTCTCTGGTTATAATTGAGGGACCTGTTCAGTTTAATACAGAAACTTCAGGGACCGTTATTAAAACTTCAAATTCAAACGGTTTTACACCGTTTACATCGCCGGAAATCATCCAAATCGCAAACAGACAAAGCTCACTGATCAACGAACATTTCTGCTTGTTCTCCTCGACAATGTGAACAGTCCAAAGTCTTCAATTTCACCTAAACATGCAAACTTGTCTACGGGAACCATAAATTCTTTTAAAATTTTAAGTGGGAATCGAATTGTCAGTTTTCGGTTGTTTGAGGATCAATTGAACTTGTTATAACATACCTGCAACCTCTACGAATCTCACAGACCTTTCAAAATTCGCAAACACTTCGTAAATTAATCTGTTTCAACCTCTGTGTTTACCGCCGGAAATACCAGTCGCCGGACTTAGTCGGCACGACAAACCAACCGATACCGGACCGGTTTTCAAACATCCATTCGGTATACTTTCGTTCAATCTTTGTTTCTGTTCATTTAATTTGAAAACAAATCGGTTTTGATCTTGAATCAGGGTCTTTGACTTTCAGGTTTGACTATTTTGGGGAAGATGATAAATAGGATTATTTATTTTCATTATTTTATTTAACAGATTTTTCCTTAATTCATATTAAATCGATACTAATTAGTTAAATTCTGAGATTTTTAGCATCAGTACATTACATACTGATGCATTTATTAAAAATATGAAACCTGCAAACTTATTTATAAAACTGTTTTTATAAATTAAAACAGTATTAATCTTTCAAAATTTATAACAAATTGATTTTAATGAGTTAATTTTTGAAATTTTTATAGTAATTATTTTGTATGTTGAACTTTACAGAAATAATATTGTTGTTAATATTTCATACAATTTTGATATTTTTATGAAATAAACGGTAATTACACTTTAAAAGCATAGTTTAATTTAATACATTTTAAATTAAATAACTATATAATTTTTATCAGAAATCATTTTTATGATACTGCATGCATTATTCTGAGTTTATATAAATTAGATTACTGTTTAATTATTTACAAATTATTTTACATAATTAAATCAGTTAAAAACATTTATTTAAACTTAATAGTTTTAATTATATAATCATATATATTCTGCTCAAAAATATTTTTTCTACAAAATACACATGTTTTTGAGATTATTAAAAATCTCAAACTATTTTGGGCATTTTCAGATTTATTTTAAATAATTAATCTGATAAACTTAAATACTGATATTTTAACTATTTTAATTCCATTTACTTATATAAAATTATTCCAGAACCCTAATAATTACTGTAAATCAGTAATATTACTTATTCATAATTAAAAATATTATTTTTAATTATTCTGATTTAAACTTATTATTTAGACAAGTGTTAGATAATTTTCATGTATTCCACTTTAACATTATATAGTTGATTATTTTAAGAAAGTATATTTCTCACAAATAATCCCTTTGAATCCTACTTGTTTACCGAGTTCCCCAAATTAAGTTGTTCAAACCCATAGTTACCGTTTATGTCAAACCATACCAAACACCATGGACTTAGTTTCCAGTTTACAGTTAACAATAATTGTTGATACCAATTGCAATATTTTGTGCATGTTCATACCATTAGAGTAACATGGAAAAACCTTGTTCCCGTCAAAACTCTCACACTTTGCATACTTGTTTGGACTTACCCGAAATCAAGGTGAGTACATAGTACCCCTCTTTTACTGTTTTCAAACTGTTTTGGGGTGAAACACATGTGCCTATTTGTTACTTTCATGCTTTCCTATTTTTCACATCATATACTTGCTATGTTTATTAGTACATATATAGTACATGATTTACATTACATTTCTGCTATGTATGTTGACTTAGCACACTTAGTACATTGTTTACATTTAACACGTTTACAATCGGTATAACATTTGGTTTGTACAAACGGAACATATATACGTTCATTAACATTAGCTACGCCGCTCGGTAGTAAGTAATGGTACCATAGGACTTGACAAATCCCGTTCCTAAAATCCTAGGTTTGTTTGGATGGATGGAATGACTGAATCCGAAAACAATTTGATAACCTTGATAAAAAGGGTTATCCGACGAGTCACAAAGGCTTGAATGTATGCATTAACTTACCACATAAGTGTTTATACCAGTAAAACATGCATTTACTTTTTAAAACATAACTTTTTGATATATTCAAAATACCTTGTTTTGTACATTTTTACATTTGGTTTATGTGACTACACTTTACTTATTATACATAACATTAGTTACACATTACTTGACTACATTTGACATGGTTTATACAAGGACTTTTGACAATTGGTTTAAACATGGACTTTATACATTGATGGTTTGTTTAAGTGACTTAAGTAACGAGATGTATGTAGTATGATACAAGCATGGTGGATACGCCGCAGGCACTTCCTATATACAAGTGCTTGTATTGTACTACATGTAGTAGCGTTATTTAGATCATTCAATTTGGACTCATACATTTTGTACAAACAACATATTTTTCACAAGACTTTGGTTAACAAAACAATTTACAAGGTTCATGACTAACCCTTATTAAACATTTCTTTAAACTCAAGTCATGAATCCTATTTTCATAAAACCTATGTATCTCACAGGCATTTTTATGCTGACGTACCTATTTTCACATGTGTTTCAGGATATGATGCGTAGGATTTATCAAGATACACCTAGGCAGACTTGGACTTTAGCAACAATAAAAGATGCAAGACTAGATAATTATGTTATTTTCCTGTTTTGTTAAGCATGTAACTCTCTTAAGCAATAAAACAAAATTTCAATTTTCCATGTGTTATGAAACAATGATTCTGTTACAACACTCCCCGACGTTTCCGCCACGTTTTGTTGTTTTTACGTGGTCGGGGTGTGACATGGTTTAACAAAGCCTACATACTAAATGAAACCTAACCTAAGTGCTTACGACCCATTACGACCCGTTTAGGTAGCTTATGCTACTTTAACGCGTCGTTCGCGTAAAACGCGTTCGGAATGCCTAAGTAGTCCTATGATAAGTAAAATATTCCTTAACATGTCTAATATTGTTATCAAATCAGTTTAGATACCAAAAGTTATGTTACATATGCTTAAAATGAATTTTGGCGTAAAAAGGGCATTTTGGTAATTTACCTAAGGCATATATACTACTTATCATACAACTACTTAAACGAAGCGACCATAAGGTATAACCTCGAAAGGTTATTCCCTATATACTATGGTCACCTAATGTGTTTGGTCGGATCCTAATGATTGACCAAACGGGTTGGGTTCGAAAGTATAAGCGATTGTTTAGATCGCTTACCTTACGACCCTATATAAGCACTAAACTAAAAGTGACGAGCTAAGCATGTTAAAACATGCTTAACTAAGTTTAGAAAACAGGTTTGGTATCAAAACAAACGGTTTTGATACCCAAGAGTAGTTTAGTTACAAAATACGCACGAATGCGCATTTTGGCCGAAACTACGACTCGTCACTGAGCCTAGATAACGTGGTAATCAGTAGGTATAGTCACTAAGGACTATGACCATCGTGATTACGCTCACGTTATGAAGTTCAAACGAACTTCGCATTGACCATAAACTGGTCAATGCAGAAAGTCAAACAAAGTTTTACTTTCGGACTCGAAAAGCGATAAAAGAACGAAGGAACACTTACAAAGGGTCCCCGCAAGATTTGATTCCAAGTAATCTCAGGTAGGAAGTGAGAAATCACAACCACTTAGAGAAAAACTCAGATCAAATGTGGGTTTGCAAGGAGTGGGGGTTGGGTATTTATAGGAAAACCAAGACCGTTAGGATCGTTTCTTGAAAAACGTGCTTCGATCTAGGCCGTCCAAGTGTTGAAATGTTATGGTGCATCATTTTGCCCCCCATCACAAGAGTTTGACATGTGGCATTGGCCTTTGGGGCCTCGCGTGACGCCAAAAAAATGGCTTTTGCTGATCAGAAGGGGCCTCGCGTGACGCCAATGGGGCTAGGCGTCACGCTAAGGTCCCCCTGATCAGCAAACACTTTCCAATGTTTCCATTTCAGTCCCCGTTGTGCATTAAGGCCATTACTGACATGTTTAAGGCTCGTTAAGCCATTTTCAAGGCCCTGAAATGATGCCTAAACATTGTGGACCTGAAACATGCTCAAAAATATCCCGGATGTCGGTTCGTTTGGTCGTACGATCGCGATGTTCGCTTAATTACGACGGAATGCGCATAAGCGCGAAAAACGATCCAAATTGCGCGACGAATGGATTTTTCTCATGCCAAACACTAAAATAAAATATTTTAGTGCTTACATAAATTTTTGGATGTCCGGATGTATTCAGAACGTAAGTTATGCGCGAAAGTGCAAACTTATGCACTTTTTGACACTTTTAGTCCCTGAATGAGCCAAAAGTTTATTTTAGCACACCGAACCCCTCAAAGCCTATTTCTAAGCTATGTAAAGGATATTTATGGTATGTTTAACTTATGGTCATGTTCCGGAATGTCTGTTACAGTTCAAATTGGCATACTTTCGCAGTTTGTCAAATTTAGTCCCTGTAAGCGAATTAACTTGATTTTGCCATACCAAAGCCTTCAAAACTTATTTCTAAGTTATGTAAAGGTTATTTAAGGTATTTTAAGCCTATTTCACTATTCGGGAGTGTTCGTTGCATTAAACTGGTTATATTTATGCATCGGTGCGCGTATAACCTTCCAGAAAGCGATCTAAAGCTTGAAATCGAACAAGAATTGATATGTGCAAAGGATATACATATTTATACAAATCCCAAGTATGAAATACAATATTTCATTGATACAGTATCTATTTGATGGCCGTGGAGGCACAGGTGTCACAGTCTCCCCTACTTTAGGAAATTTCGTCCCGAAATTTTATTTAGAGGAAACTTGCGAGAGCTTGAAACATGAAGTTGAAAAGATCGAACAACATTGGTTAGGGTTTTGAACTTCTAGTAACTTTAATAACATCATGCTTGCAATGTAAGAGGGATACTTATATACAAGTATATGAGGCGTCGTTGGTGCGTCCACCGTACCTCCATTACATCGTTCTCATTTTGTTATTGTTGTCACTATCGGTTCTTACACATAATAAATCTTACTGGGTTTCTGTGCACTAAATTTCATAATTATGTACGCGTCCATTGTAACAACTGTGCTTGTAATCACTATGAACAGTTCTATTATCAATAAAACAATGTTATTTGATCCCAATGTTTGTTTTGTTATGTTATACATTTTTCATGTTTTGACTTTTATGTAATTTCAAACTCTACATCGCTTTCTGGAGAATTATACGCAAACTAGTGCGTAAACGTACTCAGTTTAATGCGAGAAATACTCTGGAACATCAACATATACTCAACATACCTTAAATAACCTTTACATAACTTAGAAATAAGTTTTGAAGGCTTTGGTATGGCAAAAAAAAACAAGTTAATTCTCTTACAGGGACTGAA
Organism: Helianthus tuberosus; assembly: GCA_030545235.1. Lineage (NCBI taxonomy): Eukaryota > Viridiplantae > Streptophyta > Magnoliopsida > Asterales > Asteraceae > Helianthus > Helianthus tuberosus. The sequence goes on along the minus strand of CM060411.1, from coordinate 111,037,181 downwards.
TATGACAAACTGCGAAAGTATGTCAATTCGAACTGTAACGAACATTCCGGAACATAACCATAAGTTAAACACACTTTAAATATCCTTTACATAGCTTAGAAATAGGCTTTGAGGGGTTTGGTGTGCTAAAATAAACTTTTGGGACATTCAGGGACTAAAAGTGTCAAAAAGTGCACAAGTTTGCATTTTCGCGCATAACTTACGTTCTGAATACATCTGGACATCCAAAAATTTATGAAAGCATGACTATATTATATTTTAGTGTTCGCCTTAAGAAAAATCCATTCGTTTCGTCATTTGGATCGTTTTTCGCGCTTATGCGCATTCCGTCGTAATTAAGCGAACATCGCGTTCGTACGACCAAACGAACCATCATCCGGCATATTTTTGAACATGTTCCATGTCCACAATGTTTAGGCAACATTTTAGGGCCTTAAAGATGGCTTTACGGGCCTTGGAAGTGCCGGAAATGCCTTAAAACACATGCAGGGACCTAATGTGTAACTTTTGAAACTTGCTGATTCAGGAGAGGTGCTCGCGTAGCGCGAGCCCATATGGCTTATCCGTCGCGCTACGCGACTGACTGTTCTGGCAGATTCAATGTTTCTAATGCAAGTTGCAACCAATTTAACCACAACCACATGTTTAAATCTTTCCTAATCAGCAAGATAAGATCAAATTTTAGCCACCACAACATTTTGACAAATGTACGGCACGGATCGTGGCACGATATTCAAGAAACGATCCTAACGGCTCTACTTTTCCTATAAATACCCACCCCCCATTTGTTCAAAACCCACAAATCTGATTAAGAAAGCTCTAAGTTGGAACCTTCGTTTCATACCTGAGCTATTTTTATCTGGGTTAGCATTCGGGGACCCTTCGTAAGTATTCTTTCGTTCTTTTATCGCTTTCGAGTCCGAAAGTCAAACTTTGTTTGACTTTCTGCATTGACCAGTTTATGGTCGATGCAAAGTTCGTTTGAACTTCATAACGTGAGCGTGATCACGATGGTTATAGTCCCTAGTGACTATACCTACTGATTACCACGTTATCTAGGCTCAGTGACGAGCCGTAGTTTCGGGCAGAATACGTATTCTTGGGTATTTTGTAACCAAACTACTCTTAGGTATCACAACCGTTTGTTGTGATACCAAACCTATTTTCTAAACTTAGTTAAGCATGTTTTAGCATGCTTAACTCGTCACTTTTAGTTTAGTGCTTATATAGGGTCGTAAGGTAAGCGATCTAAACAATCGCTTATACTTTCGAACCCGACCCAGTTTGGTCGATCATTAGGATCCGACCAAATACATTAGGTGACCATAGTGTAGGGAATAACCTTCCGAGGTTATACCTTATGGTCACGACGTTTAAGTAGTTGTATGATAGGTAGTTTATATGCCTTAGGTAAATTACCAGAATACCATTTTCATACATAATTGGTAATTTAGCATATGTAACTTAAACTTTTGTCACGTAACTGATTATGTAACATGTTTAGGCATATAATACTTGTCATAGGACTAGTTAGGCGGTCCGAACGCGTTTCACGCACACGACACGTTAAAGTAGCATAAGCTTCCTAAACGGGTCGTAATGGGTCGTAAACAATTATGTTAGGTTTCATTTAGTATGTAGGCTTTGTTAAACCAAATGACACGAGTCTCTACACTCGTTTGGTTTACGAAACCTCATTCTATCCAATCATCCGTTTAAGGTCCGGTTATTAACATAGTTACCTATATTAGGTGCCGTTTGATTCCGAGATCTCTAGCATTACTTGGTGATTATCTTTATACATCTGAGCAATCTCAAGTGAGTACATAGAACCCCCTCTTTTAAATGTTTTCAAGGTGTTTATGTGAGTACATAGACCCCTCTTTTACTGTTTTCCAAACTGTTTTGGGGTGGAACACATGTGCCTACTTGTTACTTTCATGCTTTCCTGTTTTCATATCATATACCGACTATGTTTGTTAGTACATTATAGTACATGATTTCATTACTTTTCTGCTATGTATGTTGACTGATAACATGCTAAGCACATTGATTTACATGACTTTTCTGCTTTGTATGTTAACTTAGCATACTTAGTACATTGTTTTCATATGACATGTATACGACTACTATGACATTTGGTTTTCACAAACGGGTCTTTATTACGTTCATTAACATTTGCTACGCCGCTCGGGAGTAAGTAGTGGTACCATAGGACTTGACAAATCCCATTCCTGACATCCCGGGTTTGTTTGGATGTAAGGAATGACTGAATCCGAATACAATTCTTTTGATAACCTTGACTGAAAGGGTTATCCGACTGTCTCAAGGCTTGAATGTATGCGTTAACTCACCACATAAATGTTCGTATCAATGTATCATGCATCACTTTACAAAACATAACTTTTTGATATAATCAAAATACTTTGTTTTGTACATTTTTACTTATGGTTTAAGTAGTCTTATTTTACTTACCATACATATCATTTTGGTTATACATTACTTGACTACTTTTGGACTATCAACATTTGACATGGTTTATACAAGGACTTTTGACTATTGGTTTAAACATAGACATTTGACTTGGATATTTGACATAGACATTTTTACATGATTTACATCTTGACATGAACATTTTACATTGTTTGGTTTGGTTTGATTAAGTGATTAAGTAACGATGCGTGTGTAATATGATACAAGCATGGTGGATACGCCGCTGGTACTTCCTATATATAAGTGTTTGTATGGTATTATATATCGTAGCGTTATTTGAATCATTTCAGTTTTATACATAGAACATTTCATACAAATAACATACTTTTCACAATACATTGTTTTACAAACAACTTATCTTATACAAACTCAGTTTACAATGGTTATCCATTTAACCATACACTATTCTCTTATTTATACATATCATCTGATCTTATCGTTTTTCAAGTGATTTACAAAACAAATCAAATTACAAGGTTCATGACGGAATATTTTCTCAAACACAAGTCATGAATCTTATTTTCACAAACCTATGTATCTCACAGGCATTTTTATGCTGACGTACCTATTTTCACATGTGTTTTCAGGAGCTTTTCCATAGGATGTTGATCATGATACTAGGGCGGACCTGTGCCTTAGAGACTTTAAAAGAAGATAGACTATGTTTAATTATGTTCTGAACTCTTAAATTTCCTGTTTGAAACAATGTAACACCTTTGTTTGTAAATAAAATACAACTTTGTTTGCCATGGATTTGAAACAATTAATTCTGTCGCAACACGCCCCGATGTTTCCGCCGCGATTTGTTGTTTTACGCGGTCGGGGTGTGACAGAAGAGTTGGTATCAGAGCCAATGGTTATAGGGAATTAGGTTATTAGTAATGCTTTGACCTAGACTATAACTTTTCTAGGACCCTAACACAAATTAGTTGTGTTTAGATCTTAAAACATTTACATCACCTATCCTTAGGTGATTATCAAAACAAGGAACCAAAATTTTTCCGAAACGATTTTTGAAAAACAATCATCTGTTTTTGAATAAATTATTACAAGGTTTTGAACCCTCTATTGTAAGGTTTTGAACTCTCTTTTATATGGTTTTGAACCCTTTTTAGTTTGGTTTTTGGCCTTGTGCCTTCAAATTTTCAAAATCCCGTCAAACGTTTTGGGTTTTAAATAATGTGAACATGTGCAAACTGGAAGGGTGAATGCCTGTATTCTGGGTTTTCTGTCTAGGCAAGCACTTCGTATACATCTCATCAGACGCGAGACCAGTTGTGCTTACCTGGGAATTCTTGGGATGAGTGTTCACTTATAGGCGAGCATGTCTTCATTATACATTATTTTTGACCCATTTACTTTGATTAGTCACTGTGTGTTGTTTGTTTGCTATGTGATACGGACGAATGACCACCATCTTTGCTCTTGTTGATTTTGTTTCATCTCATTCTTTTCATCCAATCATCTCACTCGCTTTCTTTCATGTTTTCCTCTTTTAGAATGCCTCCTCGACGCGATCCTCGAACTTTTACTATTGAAGAGATCGCAGCCCTGGTTTCTCAACAAGTGGCTGCTGTACTTCCCGGGGTTGTAACTCAAGTCCACGATATATTTAACAACAACGGCAATAACAACAACAATAACGCACACTGTAATTTCAAGAATTTCAATTCTGCGAAGCCGCTTAAGTTTTCTGGGTCGCAAGGAGCAACTGCGCTCCTACGGTGGTTTGAAAGTATCGAGAGCACATTCTTACACGTGCAGTGTCAGAATGCGCGTAGGGTTGAATTTGCTTCAAGCGTGTTTGAGAAGCGAGCGCTTACCTGGTGGAATGGTATTAAGCGCGATAGGGGTGCCGAAGTGGCGTTGGCACAGACATGGGAAGAGCTTCGGGCTCTCATGATGAAGGAGTTTTGTCCCCGTCATGAAATTCGAGTTTTGGAACGAGAGTTTGATGGCTTAAAGCAAGATGGGGCTGAACACCGTGCATACACGGATCGTTTTGAAGAACTCAGTCTATTGTGTCCCACCATGGTTACCCCTCCGGATAAAGCGATCGAGAGGTATATTGATGGGCTACCCGATTCTATTCTGGAGATTTTGACTGGTGTTAATCCTACTACCCTTCGCCAAGCTATCGAGTTGTCTGCTACCCTCACTGAGACTCTAGTCAGGAAGGGTAAACTCACCCGCAAGGGTGATAAAAAGAAGGAGACTAATTCTGAGAAAAACAAGAATAAAGGTAAGGGTAAGGAAGGTGAAGCATCAAAGAAATCAAGGAAACGAAAGGGTGCCCAAAATTTTGCTGTTACTGCACAGGCTCAAGCTGCACCAAATCAGCCTGCGCAACCACCTGCCAAGAAGACTTATTTTGGCAATGCACCTTTGTGCAACAGGTGTAACGGCCATCACCAACCACATCTCCAGTGTCGTCAGTGCACCAACTGCGGAAGATCTGGTCATCTTGCTGTCGACTGCCGCATTCCTGTCAATCAGAACCAGGCAGTTCGTAACCAAGCTCAACAGGTTGCTCAGCCTCCTGCCCCGCAACAGGGCCAAGCTGCACGACCTCATTTTCCTCCTGGTTCGTGCTACAATTGTGGGGATCTGACCCACTACAGGAACCGGTGCCCAAGACTAGTCAACCAGAACCAGAATCAGAATCAGGCTCCGGCTCTAGGCCGAGTTTTTAACATGAATGCCCAAGAGGCGCAGGCGGATGATAACGTGGTGAACGGTACGTTCTTTATTAATAATCAGCCTGCATCTGTTCTCTTTGATTCGGGTGCCGATAAGAGTTTTGTGTCATTGTCTTTTGAGCCGATGCTTCGCGTGTCTAGAACGAAACTAAGTAAATCTTTGACAGTAGAGGTTGCTAGTGGTGAACCCATTATTCTTAATTCTGTTCTACGCAACTGCCAGTTGAACCTTAACGATCATCTTTTTCCTATCGATCTCACGCCTATGCAACTTGGAAGCTTCGACGTCATTGTGGGTATGGATTGGTTATCTAAGCATCACGCAGAGATAGTTTGTTCTGAGAAGATTGTTCGTGTACCGCTTTCGACAGGCGAGATTCTGCAGGTTCAAGGTGAGAAGCCTACCGGTGGTCTCAAACTCATGTCTTGTTTTAAAGCTCGGAAGTATCTGCAGAAGAACTATATGGCTTTCTTAGCACATGTTACAGAAGATAAAGGCAAGGGTAAGTCTATTTCAGATATTCCTGTCGTTCGGGATTATTCTGAAGTGTTCCCTGAAGATTTACCTGGTCTACCTCCTGTACGCCAAGTCGAGTTCCGCATTGACCTCGTACCTGGTGCAAATCCCATTGCCAGAGCTCCATATCGTCTTGCACCATCTGAGATGCAAGAGTTGTCTAAGCAGCTTCAGGAGCTCTCTGATAAAGGTTTTATCCGTCCTAGTTTTTCACCTTGGGGTGCTCCCGTTCTTTTTGTAAAGAAGAAGGATGGATCCTTTAGGATGTGTATCGATTATCGTGAGCTTAACAAGCTTACCATCAAGAATCGATATCCCTTACCTCGCATAGACGACCTCTTTGATCAGCTACAGGGCGCTTCTTATTTTTCGAAGATCGACCTGCGTTCTGGATATCATCAACTTCGGGTGCAAGAAGAAGACATTCCGAAGACAGCGTTCCGTACTCGTTATGGGCATTATGAATTCACAGTCATGCCATTCGGTTTGACTAATGCTCCTGCTGTTTTCATGGACTTAATGAATAGGGTCTGCAAACCTTATTTGGATCAGTTCGTCATTGTTTTTATTGACGATATCTTGATTTACTCTAAGACGCGAGCTGATCACGAGCAGCATCTTCGTCTTACTCTTGAACTCCTAAAGAAAGAGCAACTTTTCGCCAAATTCTCCAAGTGCGAATTTTGGCTTAAAGAAGTTCAATTTTTGGGACACATTATCAACGAACGAGGTGTTCATGTAGATCCCTCCAAGATCAGTGCGATTAAGGATTGGGATACACCTTCTACTCCTACTGAAGTTCGTTCATTTCTTGGTCTAGCGGGTTATTATCGCCGCTTCATTGAAAACTTCTCTAAGATTGCAGTTCCTCTAACTGCTCTAACTCAGAAGAAAATGCCCTTTTACTGGGGATTCAAACAAGAGGAAGCTTTTCAACACCTGAAGCAGAAGCTTTGCGATGCGCCTGTTCTATCATTGCCTGAGGGTGATGATGATTTTGTCGTGTACTGTGATGCATCGAAATTGGGTCTTGGCTGTGTTCTTATGCAAAGGAACAAAGTCATAGCATATGCATCGAGGCAGTTGAAGATACATGAGAAGAACTACACCACTCATGATCTTGAGTTGGGTGCAGTTGTCTTTGCTCTCAAGATCTGGAGACACTATTTGTACGGCACAAAATGTGTGGTTTTCACTGACCACAAAAGTCTTCAGCATATCTTCAACCAGAAAGAACTCAACATGAGGCAGCGACGTTGGGTTGAGCTTTTAAACGACTATGACTGCGAAATTCGCTACCATCCTGGTAAGGCGAATGTCGTAGCTGATGCATTGAGTCGTAAGGAACGTACTAAGCTTCATTGTGTACGTGTTCAATCTGTTATTCAAGCTCGATCCGATATTCAAGCACGCATTTCTCAGGCTCAACAATCTTGTGTTTCACAAGGTTTAATGGATAAGGAATTTCCCTATCACATAACGCCTGCTCTTGAACTGAAGGACAATGGATCATATTATTTCATGGACCGTTTGTGGGTCCCAAGCCAGGATGATCTTCGTACATTGCTTATGGATGAAGCCCATAAGTCTCGTTATTCTATTCATCCGGGCTCAGATAAAATGTATAAGGATCTTCGTATTCACTATTGGTGGCCTGGTATGAAGAAAGACATTGCCTTATACGTGTCAAAATGCCTTACTTGTCTTAAGGTTAAGGCTGAACATCAACGTCCTTCTGGTTTATTGGTGCAACCAGAGATCCCAGTTTGGAAATGGGAAAACATTACTATGGATCTCGTTACCAAACTTCCGCGCACAAAGAAAGGTCATGATGCCATCTGGGTAGTCGTTGATCGTCTTACAAAGTCAGCACATTTCTTGCCAATCCGCGAGGATTTTCCTACTGACAGACTTGCTCAAATCTATGTAGATGAAATTGTGGCTCGACATGGTGTTCCTTTGAACATCATTTCTGACAGAGATGCTCGTTTCACTTCTCATTTTTGGAGAACCATGCAATCTGCTATGGGAACCCAACTTAATCTGAGCACAGCTTATCATCCGCAAACGGATGGTCAATCTGAGAGAACAATCCAGACTCTGGAGGATATGCTAAGAGCTTGTGTGATCGATTTTGGTGGTAGCTGGGATTCACATCTTAAATTGATTGAATTCTCCTACAACAACAGTTATCACACTAGCATCGGAATGGCTCCTTTCGAAGCTCTCTATGGTCGAAAATGTCGTTCACCAGTCTGCTGGAATGAGATTGGCGAGGCTCAACTTACTGGACCTGCCCTCATTTTAGAGACAACTGACAAGGTCAAGAAGGTTCGTGATAACCTTCAGGCAGCTAGAAACCGTCAGAAGATTTACGCGGACCCAAAACGCAAAGCCTTGGAATTTCAAGTCGGTGATCGAGTATTACTTAAGGTCTCACCTTGGAAAGGTGTGATCAGATTTGGAAAGAAAGGAAAACTTGCACCTAGATACGTTGGACCATTCAAGATCGTCGAAAGAATCGGAAAGGTAGCATACAGACTTGAGTTACCTCCTGAACTGGGAAATGTTCATCCAACTTTTCACATATCAAATCTCAAGAAGTGTACAGCTGATGAGAACTACTCCATACCGCTTGACGAAATTCGTGTTGGCAAAACACTGAAATTTGTTGAGAAACCAGTAGAAATCATGGAACGTGAAGTCAAGTGGCTTAAACGCAAGCGCATTCCTTTGGTCAAAGTTCGCTGGGAAGCTAAACGTGGACCTGAGTTTACTTGGGAACGCGAAGATCAAATGAAGGCGAAATATCCACATCTTTTTCCACGAGTTTCCTCTAAATAAATTTCGGGACGAAATTTCCACAAGTAGGGGAGACTGTAACAACTGTGCTTGTAATCACTATGAACAGTTCTATTATCAATAAAACAATGTTATTTGATCCCAATGTTTGTTTTGTTATGTTATACATTTTTCATGTTTTGACTTTTATGTAATTTCAAACTCTACATCGCTTTCTGGAGAATTATACGCAAACTAGTGCGTAAACGTACTCAGTTTAATGCGAGAAATACTCTGGAACATCAACATATACTCAACATACCTTAAATAACCTTTACATAACTTAGAAATAAGTTTTGAAGGCTTTGGTATGGCAAAAAAAAACAAGTTAATTCGCTTACAGGGACTGAATATGACAAACTGCGAAAGTATGTCAATTCGAACTGTAACGAACATTCCGGAACATAACCATAAGTTAAACACACTTTAAATATCCTTTACATAGCTTAGAAATAGGCTTTGAGGGGTTTGGTGTGCTAAAATAAACTTTTGGGACATTCAGGGACTAAAAGTGTCAAAAAGTGCACAAGTTTGCATTTTCGCGCATAACTTACGTTCTGAATACATCTGGACATCCAAAAATTTATGAAAGCATGACTATATTATATTTTAGTGTTCGCCTTAAGAAAAATCCATTCGTTTCGTCATTTGGATCGTTTTTCGCGCTTATGCGCATTCCGTCGTAATTAAGCGAACATCGCGTTCGTACGACCAAACGAACCATCATCCGGCATATTTTTGAACATGTTCCATGTCCACAATGTTTAGGCAACATTTTAGGGCCTTAAAGATGGCTTTACGGGCCTTGGAAGTGCCGGAAATGCCTTAAAACACATGCAGGGACCTAATGTGTAACTTTTGAAACTTGCTGATCAGGAGAGGTGCTCGCGTAGCGCGAGCCCATATGGCTTATCCGTCGCGCTACGCGACTGACTGTTCTGGCAGATTCAATGTTTCTAATGCAAGTTGCAACCAATTTAACCACAACCACATGTTTAAATCTTTCCTAATCAGCAAGATAAGATCAAATTTTAGCCACCACAACATTTTGACAAATGTACGGCACGGATCGTGGCACGATATTCAAGAAACGATCCTAACGGCTCTACTTTTCCTATAAATACCCACCCCCCATTTGTTCAAAACCCACAAATCTGATTAAGAAAGCTCTAAGTTGGAACCTTCGTTTCATACCTGAGCTATTTTTATCTGGGTTAGCATTCGGGGACCCTTCGTAAGTATTCTTTCGTTCTTTTATCGCTTTCGAGTCCGAAAGTCAAACTTTGTTTGACTTTCTGCATTGACCAGTTTATGGTCGATGCAAAGTTCGTTTGAACTTCATAACGTGAGCGTGATCACGATGGTTATAGTCCCTAGTGACTATACCTACTGATTACCACGTTATCTAGGCTCAGTGACGAGCCGTAGTTTCGGGCAGAATACGTATTCTTGGGTATTTTGTAACCAAACTACTCTTAGGTATCACAACCGTTTGTTGTGATACCAAACCTATTTTCTAAACTTAGTTAAGCATGTTTTAGCATGCTTAACTCGTCACTTTTAGTTTAGTGCTTATATAGGGTCGTAAGGTAAGCGATCTAAACAATCGCTTATACTTTCGAACCCGACCCAGTTTGGTCGATCATTAGGATCCGACCAAATACATTAGGTGACCATAGTGTAGGGAATAACCTTCCGAGGTTATACCTTATGGTCACGACGTTTAAGTAGTTGTATGATAGGTAGTTTATATGCCTTAGGTAAATTACCAGAATACCATTTTCATACATAATTGGTAATTTAGCATATGTAACTTAAACTTTTGTCACGTAACTGATTATGTAACATGTTTAGGCATATAATACTTGTCATAGGACTAGTTAGGCGGTCCGAACGCGTTTCACGCACACGACACGTTAAAGTAGCATAAGCTTCCTAAACGGGTCGTAATGGGTCGTAAACAATTATGTTAGGTTTCATTTAGTATGTAGGCTTTGTTAAACCAAATGACACGAGTCTCTACACTCGTTTGGTTTACGAAACCTCATTCTATCCAATCATCCGTTTAAGGTCCGGTTATTAACATAGTTACCTATATTAGGTGCCGTTTGATTCCGAGATCTCTAGCATTACTTGGTGATTATCTTTATACATCTGAGCAATCTCAAGTGAGTACATAGAACCCCCTCTTTTAAATGTTTTCAAGGTGTTTATGTGAGTACATAGACCCCTCTTTTACTGTTTTCCAAACTGTTTTGGGGTGGAACACATGTGCCTACTTGTTACTTTCATGCTTTCCTGTTTTCATATCATATACCGACTATGTTTGTTAGTACATTATAGTACATGATTTCATTACTTTTCTGCTATGTATGTTGACTGATAACATGCTAAGCACATTGATTTACATGACTTTTCTGCTTTGTATGTTAACTTAGCATACTTAGTACATTGTTTTCATATGACATGTATACGACTACTATGACATTTGGTTTGCACAAACGGGTCTTTATTACGTTCATTAACATTTGCTACGCCGCTCGGGAGTAAGTAGTGGTACCATAGGACTTGACAAATCCCATTCCTGACATCCCGGGTTTGTTTGGATGTAAGGAATGACTGAATCCGAATACAATTCTTTTGATAACCTTGACTGAAAGGGTTATCCGACTGTCTCAAGGCTTGAATGTATGCGTTAACTCACCACATAAATGTTCGTATCAATGTATCATGCATCACTTTACAAAACATAACTTTTTGATATAATCAAAATACTTTGTTTTGTACATTTTTACTTATGGTTTAAGTAGTCTTATTTTACTTACCATACATATCATTTTGGTTATACATTACTTGACTACTTTTGGACTATCAACATTTGACATGGTTTATACAAGGACTTTTGACTATTGGTTTAAACATAGACATTTGACTTGGATATTTGACATAGACATTTTTACATGATTTACATCTTGACATGAACATTTTACATTGTTTGGTTTGGTTTGATTAAGTGATTAAGTAACGATGCGTGTGTAATATGATACAAGCATGGTGGATACGCCGCTGGTACTTCCTATATATAAGTGTTTGTATGGTATTATATATCGTAGCGTTATTTGAATCATTTCAGTTTTATACATAGAACATTTCATACAAATAACATACTTTTCACAATACATTGTTTTACAAACAACTTATCTTATACAAACTCAGTTTACAATGGTTATCCATTTAACCATACACTATTCTCTTATTTATACATATCATCTGATCTTATCGTTTTTCAAGTGATTTACAAAACAAATCAAATTACAAGGTTCATGACGGAATATTTTCTCAAACACAAGTCATGAATCTTATTTTCACAAACCTATGTATCTCACAGGCATTTTTATGCTGACGTACCTATTTTCACATGTGTTTTCAGGAGCTTTTCCATAGGATGTTGATCATGATACTAGGGCGGACCTGTGCCTTAGAGACTTTAAAAGAAGATAGACTATGTTTAATTATGTTCTGAACTCTTAAATTTCCTGTTTGAAACAATGTAACACCTTTGTTTGTAAATAAAATACAACTTTGTTTGCCATGGATTTGAAACAATTAATTCTGTCGCAACACGCCCCGATGTTTCCGCCGCGATTTGTTGTTTTACGCGGTCGGGGTGTGACAGAAGAGTTGGTATCAGAGCCAATGGTTATAGGGAATTAGGTTATTAGTAATGCTTTGACCTAGACTATAACTTTTCTAGGACCCTAACACAAATTAGTTGTGTTTAGATCTTAAAACATTTACATCACCTATCCTTAGGTGATTATCAAAACAAGGAACCAAAATTTTTCCGAAACGATTTTTGAAAAACAATCATCTGTTTTTGAATAAATTATTACAAGGTTTTGAACCCTCTATTGTAAGGTTTTGAACTCTCTTTTATATGGTTTTGAACCCTTTTTAGTTTGGTTTTTGGCCTTGTGCCTTCAAATTTTCAAAATCCCGTCAAACGTTTTGGGTTTTAAATAATGTGAACATGTGCAAACTGGAAGGGTGAATGCCTGTATTCTGGGTTTTCTGTCTAGGCAAGCACTTCGTATACATCTCATCAGACGCGAGACCAGTTGTGCTTACCTGGGAATTCTTGGGATGAGTGTTCACTTATAGGCGAGCATGTCTTCATTATACATTATTTTTGACCCATTTACTTTGATTAGTCACTGTGTGTTGTTTGTTTGCTCTGTGATACGGACGAATGACCACCATCTTTGCTCTTGTTGATTTTGTTTCATCTCATGATCTTGAGTTGGGTGCAGTTGTCTTTGCTCTCAAGATCTGGAGACACTATTTGTACGGTACAAAATGTGTGGTTTTCACTGACCACAAAAGTCTTCAGCATATCTTCAACCAGAAAGAACTCAACATGAGGCAGCGACGTTGGGTTGAGCTTTTAAACGACTATGACTGCGAAATTCGCTACCATCCTGGTAAGGCGAATGTCGTAGCTGATGCATTGAGTCGTAAGGAACGTACTAAGCTTCATTGTGTACGTGTTCAATCTGTTATTCAAGCTCGATCCGATATTCAAGCACGCATTTCTCAGGCTCAACAATCTTGTGTTTCACAAGGTTTAATGGATAAGGAATTTCCCTATCACATAACGCCTGCTCTTGAACTGAAGGACAATGGATCATATTATTTCATGGACCGTTTGTGGGTCCCAAGCCAGGATGATCTTCGTACATTGCTTATGGATGAAGCCCATAAGTCTCGTTATTCTATTCATCCGGGCTCAGATAAAATGTATAAGGATCTTCGTATTCACTATTGGTGGCCTGGTATGAAGAAAGACATTGCCTTATACGTGTCAAAATGCCTTACTTGTCTTAAGGTTAAGGCTGAACATCAACGTCCTTCTGGTTTATTGGTGCAACCAGAGATCCCAGTTTGGAAATGGGAAAACATTACTATGGATCTCGTTACCAAACTTCCGCGCACAAAGAAAGGTCATGATGCCATCTGGGTAGTCGTTGATCGTCTTACAAAGTCAGCACATTTCTTGCCAATCCGCGAGGATTTTCCTACTGACAGACTTGCTCAAATCTATGTAGATGAAATTGTGGCTCGACATGGTGTTCCTTTGAACATCATTTCTGACAGAGATGCTCGTTTCACTTCTCATTTTTGGAGAACCATGCAATCTGCTATGGGAACCCAACTTAATCTGAGCACAGCTTATCATCCGCAAACGGATGGTCAATCTGAGAGAACAATCCAGACTCTGGAGGATATGCTAAGAGCTTGTGTGATCGATTTTGGTGGTAGCTGGGATTCACATCTTAAATTGATTGAATTCTCCTACAACAACAGTTATCACACTAGCATCGGAATGGCTCCTTTCGAAGCTCTCTATGGTCGAAAATGTCGTTCACCAGTCTGCTGGAATGAGATTGGCGAGGCTCAACTTACTGGACCTGCCCTCATTTTAGAGACAACTGACAAGGTCAAGAAGGTTCGTGATAACCTTCAGGCAGCTAGAAACCGTCAGAAGATTTACGCGGACCCAAAACGCAAAGCCTTGGAATTTCAAGTCGGTGATCGAGTATTACTTAAGGTCTCACCTTGGAAAGGTGTGATCAGATTTGGAAAGAAAGGAAAACTTGCACCTAGATACGTTGGACCATTCAAGATCGTCGAAAGAATCGGAAAGGTAGCATACAGACTTGAGTTACCTCCTGAACTGGGAAATGTTCATCCAACTTTTCACATATCAAATCTCAAGAAGTGTACAGCTGATGAGAACTACTCCATACCGCTTGACGAAATTCGTGTTGGCAAAACACTGAAATTTGTTGAGAAACCAGTAGAAATCATGGAACGTGAAGTCAAGTGGCTTAAACGCAAGCGCATTCCTTTGGTCAAAGTTCGCTGGGAAGCTAAACGTGGACCTGAGTTTACTTGGGAACGCGAAGATCAAATGAAGGCGAAATATCCACATCTTTTTCCACGAGTTTCCTCTAAATAAATTTCGGGACGAAATTTCCACAAGTAGGGGAGACTGTAACAACTGTGCTTGTAATCACTATGAACAGTTCTATTATCAATAAAACAATGTTATTTGATCCCAATGTTTGTTTTGTTATGTTATACATTTTTCATGTTTTGACTTTTATGTAATTTCAAACTCTACATCGCTTTCTGGAGAATTATACGCAAACTAGTGCGTAAACGTACTCAGTTTAATGCGAGAAATACTCTGGAACATCAACATATACTCAACATACCTTAAATAACCTTTACATAACTTAGAAATAAGTTTTGAAGGCTTTGGTATGGCAAAAAAAAACAAGTTAATTCGCTTACAGGGACTGAATATGACAAACTGCGAAAGTATGTCAATTCGAACTGTAACGAACATTCCGGAACATAACCATAAGTTAAACACACTTTAAATATCCTTTACATAGCTTAGAAATAGGCTTTGAGGGGTTTGGTGTGCTAAAATAAACTTTTGGGACATTCAGGGACTAAAAGTGTCAAAAAGTGCACAAGTTTGCATTTTCGCGCATAACTTACGTTCTGAATACATCTGGACATCCAAAAATTTATGAAAGCATGACTATATTATATTTTAGTGTTCGCCTTAAGAAAAATCCATTCGTTTCGTCATTTGGATCGTTTTTCGCGCTTATGCGCATTCCGTCGTAATTAAGCGAACATCGCGTTCGTACGACCAAACGAACCATCATCCGGCATATTTTTGAACATGTTCCATGTCCACAATGTTTAGGCAACATTTTAGGGCCTTAAAGATGGCTTTACGGGCCTTGGAAGTGCCGGAAATGCCTTAAAACACATGCAGGGACCTAATGTGTAACTTTTGAAACTTGCTGATTCAGGAGAGGTGCTCGCGTAGCGCGAGCCCATATGGCTTATCCGTCGCGCTACGCGACTGACTGTTCTGGCAGATTCAATGTTTCTAATGCAAGTTGCAACCAATTTAACCACAACCACATGTTTAAATCTTTCCTAATCAGCAAGATAAGATCAAATTTTAGCCACCACAACATTTTGACAAATGTACGGCACGGATCGTGGCACGATATTCAAGAAACGATCCTAACGGCTCTACTTTTCCTATAAATACCCACCCCCCATTTGTTCAAAACCCACAAATCTGATTAAGAAAGCTCTAAGTTGGAACCTTCGTTTCATACCTGAGCTATTTTTATCTGGGTTAGCATTCGGGGACCCTTCGTAAGTATTCTTTCGTTCTTTTATCGCTTTCGAGTCCGAAAGTCAAACTTTGTTTGACTTTCTGCATTGACCAGTTTATGGTCGATGCAAAGTTCGTTTGAACTTCATAACGTGAGCGTGATCACGATGGTTATAGTCCCTAGTGACTATACCTACTGATTACCACGTTATCTAGGCTCAGTGACGAGCCGTAGTTTCGGGCAGAATACGTATTCTTGGGTATTTTGTAACCAAACTACTCTTAGGTATCACAACCGTTTGTTGTGATACCAAACCTATTTTCTAAACTTAGTTAAGCATGTTTTAGCATGCTTAACTCGTCACTTTTAGTTTAGTGCTTATATAGGGTCGTAAGGTAAGCGATCTAAACAATCGCTTATACTTTCGAACCCGACCCAGTTTGGTCGATCATTAGGATCCGACCAAATACATTAGGTGACCATAGTGTAGGGAATAACCTTCCGAGGTTATACCTTATGGTCACGACGTTTAAGTAGTTGTATGATAGGTAGTTTATATGCCTTAGGTAAATTACCAGAATACCATTTTCATACATAATTGGTAATTTAGCATATGTAACTTAAACTTTTGTCACGTAACTGATTATGTAACATGTTTAGGCATATAATACTTGTCATAGGACTAGTTAGGCGGTCCGAACGCGTTTCACGCACACGACACGTTAAAGTAGCATAAGCTTCCTAAACGGGTCGTAATGGGTCGTAAACAATTATGTTAGGTTTCATTTAGTATGTAGGCTTTGTTAAACCAAATGACACGAGTCTCTACACTCGTTTGGTTTACGAAACCTCATTCTATCCAATCATCCGTTTAAGGTCCGGTTATTAACATAGTTACCTATATTAGGTGCCGTTTGATTCCGAGATCTCTAGCATTACTTGGTGATTATCTTTATACATCTGAGCAATCTCAAGTGAGTACATAGAACCCCCTCTTTTAAATGTTTTCAAGGTGTTTATGTGAGTACATAGACCCCTCTTTTACTGTTTTCCAAACTGTTTTGGGGTGGAACACATGTGCCTACTTGTTACTTTCATGCTTTCCTGTTTTCATATCATATACCGACTATGTTTGTTAGTACATTATAGTACATGATTTCATTACTTTTCTGCTATGTATGTTGACTGATAACATGCTAAGCACATTGATTTACATGACTTTTCTGCTTTGTATGTTAACTTAGCATACTTAGTACATTGTTTTCATATGACATGTATACGACTACTATGACATTTGGTTTGCACAAACGGGTCTTTATTACGTTCATTAACATTTGCTACGCCGCTCGGGAGTAAGTAGTGGTACCATAGGACTTGACAAATCCCATTCCTGACATCCCGGGTTTGTTTGGATGTAAGGAATGACTGAATCCGAATACAATTCTTTTGATAACCTTGACTGAAAGGGTTATCCGACTGTCTCAAGGCTTGAATGTATGCGTTAACTCACCACATAAATGTTCGTATCAATGTATCATGCATCACTTTACAAAACATAACTTTTTGATATAATCAAAATACTTTGTTTTGTACATTTTTACTTATGGTTTAAGTAGTCTTATTTTACTTACCATACATATCATTTTGGTTATACATTACTTGACTACTTTTGGACTATCAACATTTGACATGGTTTATACAAGGACTTTTGACTATTGGTTTAAACATAGACATTTGACTTGGATATTTGACATAGACATTTTTACATGATTTACATCTTGACATGAACATTTTACATTGTTTGGTTTGGTTTGATTAAGTGATTAAGTAACGATGCGTGTGTAATATGATACAAGCATGGTGGATACGCCGCTGGTACTTCCTATATATAAGTGTTTGTATGGTATTATATATCGTAGCGTTATTTGAATCATTTCAGTTTTATACATAGAACATTTCATACAAATAACATACTTTTCACAATACATTGTTTTACAAACAACTTATCTTATACAAACTCAGTTTACAATGGTTATCCATTTAACCATACACTATTCTCTTATTTATACATATCATCTGATCTTATCGTTTTTCAAGTGATTTACAAAACAAATCAAATTACAAGGTTCATGACGGAATATTTTCTCAAACACAAGTCATGAATCTTATTTTCACAAACCTATGTATCTCACAGGCATTTTTATGCTGACGTACCTATTTTCACATGTGTTTTCAGGAGCTTTTCCATAGGATGTTGATCATGATACTAGGGCGGACCTGTGCCTTAGAGACTTTAAAAGAAGATAGACTATGTTTAATTATGTTCTGAACTCTTAAATTTCCTGTTTGAAACAATGTAACACCTTTGTTTGTAAATAAAATACAACTTTGTTTGCCATGGATTTGAAACAATTAATTCTGTCGCAACACGCCCCGATGTTTCCGCCGCGATTTGTTGTTTTACGCGGTCGGGGTGTGACATCCATAATTAGGCAATTCCTTGCATAGTTCACACAGTCTATTTTATAATGTGTAGGGGAAAACCAAATGAACAAACCTGTGATGAGTGTGACTAGACCTCCATAGGGTCCCTTTTATTAAATCAATAAATGATTTTAATAGACAACCAAGGAGTCTTTTCAGCTTATATCATCACATGTCATTCTTAACCAGATTTTTGAATCAATCTTTTTGACTAGACCACTAAAAGGGTCTTAACTATCATGTAGAAGCCCAATTAAGGATTTAAAGATCAAGATAAACAATCTTTGTGGTTATATGACTATGTGTTTATGCATCTTGTGTTTTCTTTTATGCATTTTGTGTTTTTGTATACTCTGGATATTCGTTATCCAAATCCTCGTAGTTTGTTAATTTGTTTTGCTAACAGAGCACATGTATTTAAAGCACACTAGGAATCCATCTCGTGGATTTCATTTGGTACTTTAAACATTATCAAGAATCTAACTATAAAGATAGAAAGATTTTAAAAAGAAAATTCGATTTCAATTATAAGGAACCGAAATGTTCGAATTTAGATACATAAGGAATCCAATTAAGGACTCTGATTTGAATGATAATCATCCACAAGTGTCTAAATGTGAAGATATAAAGATCCCATATGGATTTTAGAAGTTGAAGATGTTTTGAAACCTTGTACTTGATGTGCTTAAGTCAAAACATGAAGTTAAATGCTTATGAAGTTGAGATGCCAGATATGCCAAGGCGACATATGAAGCGAAATTTGAAAGTTAAGTCAATGTATGAAAAAAAATATTTTTGGAACCTATGCATGGGGTTCTTAAAAAAAATGTGTTCAATGTTTTTGAAACCTTATATATAATACATTTGAAATCATAAAGTAGGTGTATTAGGTAGGTATATTTTTATAAATTTTTTTTTTAAATCATGCGAGATGAATTTTGAAATTATGTATAAGGTTTTTGAAAACATGAATGATGCTTTTCGAAATCATGCACTTGATAAGAAAATGTACTGTGTTAATATTGTTTTCAGACTATATGAAACATTTTGAAATTATGAAGGTTGTTTTTGAAAGCATAGCCAATGTTTTTGAAATAACATAGACAATGCATTTAAAAAAAATTGTTTTCAAACTATATGAAATGTTTTGGGATCATGAAGATTGTTTTGGAAATACTTGTACTGTGTATGTTGAAAAATCAAAACGTAATGGGTATGAGATTTGAAAATATCCTTAGTTATCTAACCAAGGATTTAAAGGCACAGATGTGCAGAAGCATGATTACTCATAATGTCACTTTATTTTCTGTACTTTGTTTCTTAGAGTGAAACGAGTACTTAAAATTTTCGAGGGAATCATGAGCGATCATTTGAAAGAGAGAAATCACAAGAGTAGTTTGTAAGGTACATAGTTTCTTGATGTAGGTATCATAGGAGATTTCCATTTACTCATGTAACTACACTTGTATATCAGAATTGTGAACAACAATTTATTTATAATCAAAACAGATTGTTTCACATTACAAGAAATAGAAGAAACAAAAGCATAAGACAACAACATCTTCTAATCAGCCAACTGCTCATCCATGGGTTGGATTTGCATTAGCAAGCTTTGGGCAATCCCTTAGAAAATGGCCCATCTCGCCACAGTTGTAGCAAGACCCTGGTGAGAAACGAGCTTGAGCAGAGTTGGCTTGTGGTTGGTTTGGACCACCTTGGTTCGGGTTACATCGACAAGCACTTGTCAGGTGACCAATTCGCCCACATGATACACACAGACGACATTGTAAGTGAGCTTGGTGATGCCCACTACATTTGTCGCATATTGGTGCCGTTCCCTTGTATGGCTTCCTAGCAGGGGGTTGAGCTGGTTGGTTGGGGATGGCTTGACCATTGTGAGCGACCACGGTGAAGTTCTGAGAAGCCTTTCGCTTCTTTGACTTCCTAGGGGATCGTTCATCCATGGTCTTTGATTCCTCGGTTGGTTTCTTGGCTGGTGGTGCTGGCTTGACTTCTGCTTCCTTTGGTGACTCTTGAGTGGCTTCATTGTTGAGACGAGACATGGCAATTCCTAATTCCACAGTCTTCAGAATCACTTCGCCTATTTGCTGGGCAAATTTGGCTGTTTGCTCGGACATTTGACCGTTGCTGAGAGGAAGAGACATTTTAGAAGGAAATGAAAGACATAGGAAGAAATAGGTGAAAGGTTATCGGATAATCAAAACAGAATGACAACGCATGGAAATTGCGAAAATTTGTTTGTTACCTAAGGCAAACAAATGAGACGGTGACTAATCAAAGTAAGCGGGTCATATTAATGTATCACTGAAGACATGCTCGCCTATAAGTGAACACTCACCCCAAGAGTTCCCAGGTAAGAGTGACTGGTCCGATACTGCGGATTTGTACGAACACTCTAGCCTTCGACAGAAAACTCAGGGTACAGGCATTCACTCTTCCAGTTTGCACGTGTTCACATCATAAGACCCAAACTTTGACGAGATTTGAAAGACTTAGAGGGTTCAAACCTTATAACAGAGGATTCAAAACCTTACAATAGAGGGTTCAAAACCTAGTAATCAATCATCCTAGAACAGATGATTAGTTTTCAAAGCGGTTTTGAAATTTGTGTTCTTGTTGTGGTTGTCGCCTAAGGATAGGTGACAGTATTGTTTTATGACTAAACGCAAGTAAACTCGCGTTAGGGTCCTAGGAAGGTTGACTAGGTCAAAGCATTACTAATAACCTAATTCCCTATAACCATGAGCTCTGATACCAACTTTTCTGTCACACCCCGACCACGCAAAACAATAAAACGTGGCGGAAAACGTCGGGGAGTGTAGTAACAGAATCATTGTTTCATAACACATGGAAATTGAAATATTGTTTTATTAAATAAAAGAGTTACAATGTCTTGACAATCAAAGAAACATAACATAAATAACTAGTCTTGCATCTTTTATTGTCACTAAGGCCCAAGTCCGCCTAGGTGTATCTTGATAAATCCTATGCATCATATCCTGAAACACATGTGAAAATAGGTACGTCAGCATAAAAATGCCTGTGAGATACATAGGTTTTGTAAAAATAGAATTCATGACTTATGTTTAAGAAAAATGTTTAGTCATGAACCTTGTAATTTGCTTTGTCTTGTAAATCATTTGAAAAGTGATAAATAAACCAAATGATATATATGTATAAAAGAATAACACATGGTTAAGTGGATAACCATGTGAAATGAGTTTGTATAAATTAAGTTGTTTGTAAAACAATGTATTGTGAAAAGTATGTTATTTGTATAAAATGTTATATGTCCAAATTTAAATGATTCGAATAACGCTACGATATGTAATACCATACAATCACTTATATATAGGAAGTACCAGGGGCGTATCCATCATGCTTGTATCATATTACACACGCCTCGTTACTTAAATCACTTACTCAAACCAAACCAACAATGTAAGCTGTCTATGTTTAAACCAATTGCCAAACGTATTGAATAATATGTCAAAATGTTTATGTCAAGATGTAAGTCATGTAATGTATAACCGATGTCAATAATGTTTATGTGTCAAATGTAAATCATGTAATGTGTAACCAAAATGATATGTATGGCTAGTGAAATATATCAACTAAACCATATGCACAAAAACAAAGTATTGAAGTAAAACACGGTTTAAATCAAAGCTATGTTTTGTGGAACAAATGCATGCTATACTGATATAAACATCTATGCGGTATTGTGAGAATGCATACATCCAAGCCTTGAGACTGTGGTGATAAACCCTTAAACAAATTAAAGGTTTATCTAAGTTATGTGTATCGAATTTGGTCATTCCTTTCATCCGAACCTACCCAGGATGTCCGGAACAGGAGTTGTCAATTCCTATGGTACCACTACCTACTAACGAACGGCGTGATCGGTGTTAATGAATGTATATTGATCCATCAAAACAAACCAAATATCATATCAAAATGTAAGCATGTGATGAATAATAAATGTACTAAGTATGCACACAATGGGCATACATAGCATAGAATGTAATGTAAAATAATGTACTAAGTACGCACACAATGGGCATACATAGCATAAAATGTAATGTAAAATAATGTACTAAGTACGCACACAATGGGCATACATAGCATAAAATGTAATGTAAAATAATGTACTAAGTACGCACACAATGGGCATACATAGCATAGAATGTAATGTAAAATAATGTACTAAGTACGCACACAATGGGCATACATAGCATAGAATGTAATGTAAAATAATGTACTAAGTACGCACACAATGGGCATACATAGCATAGAATGTAATGTAAAATAATGTACTAAGTACGCACACAATGGGCATACATAGCATAAAACACAATGAAATCATGTACTATAAATGTACTAAAGAAGATAGCAAGTATATGATGTGAAAACAGGAAAGCATGAAAGTAACAAGTAGGCACATGTGTTCCACCCCAAAATGTTTGAAAAACAGTAAAAGAGGGGTCTATGTACTCACTTGAGATTGCTTAGTAGTCCTTGAGTAACAACCAAACAATGCTAGAGATCACGGATATCAAACGGCACCTAATATAGGTAACTACATTAATAAACCGGACCTAAATCGGAAGATCGGATAGAATGAGGGCTCGTAAACCAAATGAGTATGGGAACTCATGTAGTATGGTTTAACAAAGCCAACATACTAAATGAAACCTAACCTAAGTGCTTACGACCCATTACGACCCGTTTAGGTAGCTTATGCTACTTTAACGCGTCGTTCGCTTAAAACGCGTTCGGAATGCCTAACTAGTCCTATGATAAGTAAAATATTCCTTAACATGTCTAATATTGTTATCAAATCAGTTTAGATACCAAAAGTTATGTTACATATGCTTAAAATGAATTTTGGCGTAAAAAGGGCATTTTGGTAATTTACCTAAGGCATATAAACTACCTATCATACAACTAGTTAAACGAAGCGACCATAAGGTATAACCTCGGAAGGTTATTCCCTATATACTATGGTCACCTAATGTGTTTGGTCGGATCCTAATGATCGACCAAACGGGTCAGGTTCGAAAGTATAAGCGATTGTTTAGATCGCTTACCTTACGACCCTATATAAGCACTAAACAAAAAGTGACGAGCTAAGCATGTTAAAACATGCTTACCTAAGTTTAGAAAACAGGTTTGGTATCAAAACAAACGGTTTTGATACCCAAGAGTAGTTTGGTTACAAAATACGCACGAATGCGCATTTTGGCCGAAACTACGACTCGTCACTGAGCCTAGATAACGTGGTAATCAGTAGGTATAGTCACTAAGGACTATGACCATCGTGATTACGCTCACGTTATGAAGTTCAAATGAACTTCTCATTGACCATAAACTGGTCAATGCAGAAAGTCAAACAAAGTTTGACTTTCGGACTCGAAAAGCGATAAAAGAACGAAGGAACACATACAAAGGGTCCCCGCAAGATTTGATTCCAAGTAATCTCGGGTAGGAAGTGAGAAATCACAACCACTTAGAGAAAAACTCATATCAAATGTGGGTTTGCAAGGAGTGGGGGTTGGTTATTTATAGGAAAACCAAGACCGTTAGGATCGTTTCTTGAAAAACGTGCTTCGATCTAGGCCGTCCAAGTGTTGAAATGTTATGGTGCATCATTTTACCCCCACCACAAGAGTTTGACATGTGGCATTAGCCTTTGGGGTGTCTAAGGGCTGTTAACAGCTGAAAAAATGGCTTTTGCTGATCAGAAGGGGCCTCGCGTGACGCCAAGGGGGCTAGGTGTCACGCTAAGGTCCCCCTGATCAGCAAACACTTTCCAATGTTTCCATTTCAGTCCCCGTTGTGCATTAAGGCCATTTCCGACATGTTTAAGGCTCGTTAAGCCATTTTCAAGGCCCTAAAATGATGACTAAACATTGTGGACATGAAACATGCTCAAAAATATCCTGGATGTCGGTTCGTTTGGTCGTACGATCGCGATGTTCGCTTAATTACGACGGAATGCGCATAAGCGCGAAAAACGATCCAAATTGCGCGACGAATGGATTTTTCTCATGCCAAACACTAAAATAAAATATTTTAGTGCTTACATAAATTTTTGGATGTCCGGATGTATTCAGAACGTAAGTTATGCGCGAAAGTGCAAACTTATGCACTTTTTGACACTTTTAGTCCCTGAATGAGCCAAAAGTTTATTTTAGCACACCGAACCCCTCAAAGCCTATTTCTAAGCTATGTAAAGGATATTTATGGTATGTTTAACTTATGGTCATGTTCCGGAATGTCTGTTACAGTTCAAATTGGCATACTTTCGCAGTTTGTCAAATTTAGTCCCTGTAAGCGAATTAACTTGATTTTGCCATACCAAAGCCTTCAAAACTTATTTCTAAGTTATGTAAAGGTTATTTAAGGTATTTTAAGCCTATTTCACTATTTGGGAGTGTTCGTTGCATTAAACTGGTTATATTTATGCATCGGTGCGCGTATAACCTTCCAGAAAGCGATCTAAAGCTTGAAATCGAACAAGAATTGATATGTGCAAAGGATATACATATTTATACAAATCCCAAGTATGAAATACAATATTTCATTGATACAGTATCTATTTGATGGCCGTGGAGGCACAGGTGTCACAGTCTCCCCTACTTTAGGAAATTTCGTCCCGAAATTTTATTTAGAGGAAACTTGCGAGAGCTTGAAACATGAAGTTGAAAAGATCGAACAACATTGGTTAGGGTTTTGAACTTCTAGTAACTTTAATAACATCATGCTTGCAATGTAAGAGGGATACTTATATACAAGTATATGAGGCGTCGTTGGTGCGTCCACCGTACCTCCATTACATCGTTCTCATTTTGTTATTGTTGTCACTATCGGTTCTTACACATAATAAATCTTACTGGGTTTCTGTGCACTAAATTTCATAATTATGTACGCCTCCATAATTAGGCAATTCCTTGCATAGTTCACACAGTCTATTTTATAATGTGTAGGGGAAAACCAAATGAACAAACCTGTGATGAGTGTGACTAGACCTCCATAGGGTCCATTTTATTAAATCAATAAATGATTTTAATAGACAACCAAGGAGTCTTTTCAGCTTATATCATCACATGTCATTCTTAACCAGATTTTTGAATCAATCTTTTTTACTAGACCACTAAAAGGGTCTTAACTATCATGTAGAAGCCCAATTAAGGATTTAAGGTAGTACCTTTTTTTGAATATCCTACTACGAATCCCTCATATGAAGATATGAAAGATTCTACGAGGATTTGGATAACGAATATCCAGAGTATACAAAAACACAAAATGCATAAAAGAAAACACAAGATGCATAAACACATAGTCATATAACCACAAAGATTGTTTATCTTGATCTTTAGTTTGTTAATTTGTTTTGCTAACAGAGCACATGTATTTAAAGCACACTAGGAATCCATCTCGTGGATTTCATTTGGTACTTTAAACATTATCAAGAATCTAACTATAAAGATAGAAAGATTTTAAAAAGAAAATTCGATTTCAATTATAAGGAACCGAAATGTTCGAATTTAGATACATAAGGAATCCAATTAAGGACTCTGATTTGAATGATAATCATCCACAAGGGTCTAAATGTGAAGATAAAAAGATCCCATATGGATTTTAGAAGTTGAAGATGTTTTGAAACCTTGTACTTGATGTGCTTAGGTCAAAACATGAAGTTAAATGCTTATGAAGTTGAGATGCCAGATATGCCAAGGCGACATATGAAGCGAAATTTGAAAGTTAAGTCAATGTATGAAAAAAATATTTTTGGAACCTATGCATGGGGTTCTTAAAAAAAATGTGTTCAATGTTTTTGAAACCTTATATATAATACATTTGAAATCATAAAGTAGGTGTATTAGGTAGGTATATATTTATAAAAAAAAATTGTTTTTTAAAATCATGCGAGATGAATTTTGAAATTATGTATAAGGTTTTTGAAAACATGAATGATGCTTTTCGAAATCATGCACTTGATAAGAAAATGTACTGTGTTAATATTGTTTTCAGACTATATGAAACATTTTGAAATTATGAAGGTTGTTTTTGAAAGCATAGCCAATGTTTTTGAAATAACATAGACAATGCATTTAAAAAAAAAATTGTTTTCAAACTATATGAAATGTTTTGGGATCATGAAGATTGTTTTTGAAATACTTGTACTGTGTATGTTGAAAAATCAAAACGTAATGGGTATGAGATTTGAAAATATCCTTAGTTATCTAACCAAGGATTTAAAGGCACAGATGTGCAGAAGCATGATTACTCATAATGTCACTTTATTTTCTGTACTTTGTTTCTTAGAGTGAAACGAGTACTTAAAATTTTCGAGGGAATCATGAGCGATCATTTGAAAGAGAGAAATCACAAGAGTAGTTTGTATGGTACATAGTTTCTTGATGTAGGTATCATAGGAAATTTCCATTTACTCATGTAACTACACTTGTATATCAGAATTGTGAACAACAATTTATTTATAATCAAAACAGATTGTTTCACATTACAAGAAATAGAAGAAACAAAAGCATAAGACAACAACATCTTCTAATCAGCCAACTGCTCATCCGTGGGTTGGATTTGCATTAGCAAGCTTTGGGCAATCCCTTAGGAAATGGCCCATCTCGCCACAGTTGTAGCAAGACCCTGGTGAGAAACGAGCTTGAGCAGAGTTGGCTTGTGGTTGGTTTGGACCACCTTGGTTCGGGTTACATCGACAAGCACTTGCCAGGTGACCAATTCGCCCACATGATACACACAGACGACATTGTAAGTGAGCTTGGTGATGCCCACTACATTTGTCGCATATTGGTGTCGTTCCCTTGTATGGCTTCCTAGCAGGGGGTTGAGCTGGTTGGTTGGGGATGGCTTGACCATTGTGAGCGACCACGGTGAAGTTCTGAGAAGCCTTTCGCTTCTTTGACTTCCTAGGGGATCGTTCATCCATGGTCTTTGATTCCTCGGTTGGTTTCTTGGCCGGTGGTGCTGGCTTGACTTCTGCTTCCTTTGGTGACTCTTGAGTGGCTTCATTGTTGAGACGAGACATGGTAATTCCTAATTCCATAGTCTTCAGAATCACTTCGCCTATTTGCTGGGCAAATTTGGCTGTTTGCTCGGACATTTGACCGTTGCTGAGAGGAAGAGACATTTTAGAAGGAAATGAAAGACATAGGAAGAAATAGGTGAAAGGTTATCGGATAATCAAAACAGAATGACAACGCATGGAAATTGCGAAAATTTGTTTGTTACCTAAGGCAAACAAATGAGACGGTGACTAATCAAAGTAAGCGGGTCATATTAATGTATCACTGAAGACATGCTCGCCTATAAGTGAACACTCATCCCAAGAGTTCCCAGGTAAGAGTGACTGGTCCGATACTGCGGATTTGTACGAACACTCTAGCCTTCGACAGAAAACTCAGGGTACAGGCATTCACTCTTCCAGTTTGCACGTGTTCACATCATAAGACCCAAACTTTGACGAGATTTGAAAAACTTAGAGGGTTCAAACCTTATAACAGAGGATTCAAAACCTTACAATAGAGGGTTCAAAACCTAGTAATCAATCATCCTAGAACAGATGATTAGTTTTCAAAGCGGTTTTGAAATTTGTGTTCTTGTTGTGGTTGTCGCCTAAGGATAGGTGACAGTATTGTTTTATGACTAAACGCAAGTAAACTCGCGTTAGGGTCCTAGGAAGGTTATAGACTAGGTCAAAGCATTACTAATAACCTAATTCCCTATAACCATGAGCTCTGATACCAACTTTTCTGTCACACCCCGACCACGCAAAACAACAAAACGTGGCGGAAAACGTCGGGGAGTGTGGTAACAGAATCATTGTTTCATAACACATGGAAATTGAAATATTGTTTTATTAAATAAAAGAGTTACAATGTCTTGACAATCAAAGAAACATAACATAAATAACTAGTCTTGCATCTTTTATTGTCACTAAGGCCCAAGTCCGCCTAAGTGTATCTTGATAAATCCTATGCATCATATCCTGAAACACATGTGAAAATAGGTACGTCAGCATAAAAATGCATGTGAGATACATAGGTTTTGTAAAAATAGAATTCATGACTTATGTTTAAGAAAATGTTTAGTCATGAACCTTGTAATTTGCTTTGTCATGTAAATCATTTGAAAAGTGATAAATAAACCAAATGATATATATGTATAAAAGAATAACACATGGTTAAGTGG
Organism: Helianthus tuberosus; assembly: GCA_030545235.1. Lineage (NCBI taxonomy): Eukaryota > Viridiplantae > Streptophyta > Magnoliopsida > Asterales > Asteraceae > Helianthus > Helianthus tuberosus. The sequence goes on along the minus strand of CM060411.1, from coordinate 111,008,682 downwards.
ATAACCATGTGAAATGAGTTTGTATAAATTAAGTTGTTTGTAAAACAATGTATTGTGAAAAGTATGTTATTTGTATAAAATGTTATATGTCCAAATTTAAATGATTTAAATAACGCTACGATATGTAATACCATACAATCACTTATATATAGGAAGTACCAGGGGCGTATCCATCATGCTTGTATCATATTACACACGCCTCGTTACTTAAATCACTTACTCAAACCAAACCAACAATGTAAGATGTCTATGTTTAAACCAATTACCAAACGTATTGAATAATATGTCAAAATGTTTATGTCAAGATGTAAGTCATGTAATGTATAACCAATGTCAATAATGTTTATGTGTCAAATGTAAATCATGTAATGTGTAACCAAAATTATATGTATGGCTAGTGAAATATATCAACTAAACCATATGCACAAAAACAAAGTATTGAAGTAAAACATGGTTTAAATCAAAGCTATGTTTTGTGGAACAAATGCATGCTATACTGATATAAACATCTATGCGGTATTGTGAGAATGCATACATCCAAGCCTTGAGACTGTGGCGATAAACCCTTAAACAAATTAAAGGTTTATCTAAGTTATGTGTATCGAATTCGGTCATTCCTTTCATCCAAACCTACCCAGGATGTCCGGAACGGGAGTTGTCAATTCCTATGGTACCACTACCTACTAACGAACGGCGTGATCGGTGTTAATGAATGTATATTGATCCATCAAAACAAACCAAATATTATATCAAAATGTAAGCATGTGATGAATAATAAATGTACTAAGTATGCACACAATGGGCATACATAGCATAGAATGTAATGTAAAATAATGTACTAAGTACGCACACAACGGGCATACATAGCATAAAATGTAGTGTAAAATAATGTACTAAGTACGCACACAATGGGCATACATAGCATAGAATGTAATGTAAAATAATGTACTAAGTACGCACACAATGGGCATACATAGCATATAATGTAATGTAAAATAATGTACTAAGTACGCACACAATGGGCATACATAGCATAGAATGTAATGTAAAATAATGTACTAAGTACGCACACAATGGGCATACATAGCATAGAATGTAATGTAAAATAATGTACTAAGTACGCACACAATGGGCATACATAGCATAGAATGTAATGTAAAATAATGTACTAAGTACGCACACAATGGGCATACATAGCATAAAACACAATGAAATCATGTACTATAAATGTACTAAAGAAGATAGCAAGTATATGATGTGAAAACAGGAAAGCATGAAAGTAACAAGTAGGCACATGTGTTCCACCCCAAAATGTTTGGAAAACAGTAAAAGAGGGGTCTATGTACTCACTTGAGATTGCTTAGTAGTCCTTGAGTAACAACTAAACAATGCTAGAGATCACGGATATCAAACGGCACCTAATATAGGTAACTACATTAATAAACCGGACCTAAATCGGAAGATCGGATAGAATGTGGGCTCGTAAACCAAATGAGTATGGGAACTCATGTAGTATGGTTTAACAAAGCCTACATACTAAATGAAACCTAACCTAAGTGCTTACGACCCATTACGACCCGTTTAGGTAGCTTATGCTACTTTAACGCGTCGTTTGCGTAAAACGCGTTCGGAATGCCTAACTAGTCCTATGATAAGTAAAATATGCCTTAACATGTCTAATATTGTTATCAAATCAGTTTAGATACCAAAAGTTATGTTACATATGCTTAAAATGAATTTTGGCGTAAAAAGGGCATTTTGGTAATTTACCTAAGGCATATAAACTACCTATCATACAACTAGTTAAACGAAGCGACCATAAGGTATAACCTCGGAAGGTTATTCCCTATATACTATGGTCACCTAATGTGTTTGGTCGGATCCTAATGATCGACCAAACGGGTCGGGTTCGAAAGTATAAGCGATTGTTTAGATCGCTTACCTTACGACCCTATATAAGCACTAAACTAAAAGTGACGAGCTAAGCATGTTAAAACATGCTTAACTAAGTTTAGAAAACAGGTTTGGTATCAAAACAAACGGTTTTGATACCCAAGAGTAGTTTGGTTACAAAATACGCACGAATGCGCATTTTGGCCGAAACTACGACTCGTCACTGAGCCTAGATAACGTGGTAATCAGTAGGTATAGTCACTAAGGACTATGACCATCGTGATTACGCTCACGTTATGAAGTTCAAATGAACTTCGCATTGACCATAAACTGGTCAATGCAGAAGGTCAAACAAAGTTTGACTTTCGGACTCGAAAAGCGATAAAAGAACGAAGGAACACTTAAAAAGGGTCCCCGCAAGATTTGATTCCAAGTAATCTCAGGTAGGAAGTGAGAAATCACAACCACTTAGAGAAAAACTCAGATCAAATGTGGGTTTGCAAGGAGTGGGGGTTGGGTATTTATAGGAACACCAAGACCGTTAGGATCGTTTCTTGAAAAACATGCTTCGATCTAGGCCGTCCAAGTGTTGAAATGTTATGGTGCATCATTTTGCCCCCCACCACAAGAGTTTGACATGTGGCATTGGCCTTTGGGGTGTCTAAGGGCTGTTAACAGCTGAAAAAATGGCTTTTTCTGATCAGAAGGGGCCTCGCGTGACGCCAAGGGGGCTAGGTGTCACGCTAAGGTCCCCCTGATCAGCAAACACTTTCCAATGTTTCCATTTCAGTCCCCGTTGTGCATTAAGGCCATTTCCGACATGTTTAAGGCTCGTTAAGCCATTTTCAAGGCCCTAAAATGATGCCTAAACATTGTGGACGTGAAACATGCTCAAAAATATCCCGGATGTCGGTTCGTTTGGTCGTACGATCGTGATGTTCGTTTAATTACGACGGAATACGCATAAGCGCGAAAAACGATCCAAATTGCGCGACGAATGGATTTTTCTCATGCCAAACACTAAAATAAAATATTTTAGTGCTTACATAAATTTTTGGATGTCCGGATGTATTCAGAACGTAAGTTATGCGCGAAAGTGCAAACTTATGCACTTTTTGACACTTTTAGTCCCTGAATGAGCCAAAAGTTTATTTTAGCACACCGAACCCCTCAAAGCCTATTTCTAAGCTATGTAAAGGATATTTATGGTATGCTTAACTTATGGTCATGTTCCGGAATGTCTGTTACAGTTCAAATTGGCATACTTTCGCAGTTTGTCAAATTTAGTCCCTGTAAGCGAATTAACTTGATTTTGCCATACCAAAGCCTTCAAAACTTATTTCTAAGTTATGTAAAGGTTATTTAAGGTATGTTAAGCCTATGTCACTATTCCGGAGTGTTCATTGCATTAAACTGGTTAAATTTATGCATCGGTGCGCGTATAACCTTCCAGAAAGCGATCAAAAGCTTGAAATCGAACAAGAATTGATATGTGCAAAGGATATACATATTTATACAAATCCCAAGTATGAAATACAGTATTTCATTGATACAGTATCTGTTTGATGGCCGTGGAGGCACAGGTGTCACACCGAGGACAGTACGTAGCGAGTACGTAGGTGTAGTGCTGGTATCCTTCCCCATTCGAGGACAACGGTACGTAGGATTTACATAGGTTTTAACACTAGTGTCCTTCCCAAACCGAGGACAGTACGTAGGCTTTACGTAGAGTTTGGCACAGGCATCCTTCCTAATCCGAGGACCGTGGTAAGTAATCTTGTAGTGATATAAGTACAAGTAATCATTCAATCCCATTCCCAACTCACCGGGGAATCCCATGCCTTAGTAAGAGTGTGAACTCACCTTGGTTTGCTCGGTATGCTAAAATATGTGCTCACAAGAAATCAATCAAGTCCTATAGTATGCACGTATATTCAATCAGTTCAAGTTTGTGAAGTTTCACATGCAATCAATATCACAGGCGTGTTTGGCAGTTAACATCATGCATCACACAACAGTTAATCACATTCAAACAGTTCATGTTTCACCTAAATGTCTTTTGCAGTTTATACTAACATAATCACCAATAGCACACTTAACAGAGTTAATAAAGTTAACAGAGTTAATAAACTTAACTCAGTTAATAAACTAATCATAGTTGATAACTAACAGTATCACATAAGTGGCGAAAACACTTTAGTGGCGAAAAGCCTTTAGACGAAATCACATGTGACGAAAACCCAAGGGTTTTCGTCGAATTCATGGTTTGGCGAAAATACTTGAGTGTTTTCGTCTGGTACATCATCAGTATCAACAATTCAGTAAACATACAGAAACCTTAATTAACATCGGCAGTTACATCTTGCACAAAACTAAACAATCATCAATCGATTTCAATAATCAATCATTGCTAACTATCAAGACACCATCTAACAGACTAGCATAGATCCCAGATTATGTGTATATCGAACCAAACAACATGACACATTACATAATCCGAACATCATTAGTATGATATCTATTACTTCAATGTTAACCTACTGATCCATTAGAAAATACATATAAGATTCATGGGCATGACCGATTTAACTAAATTATCGCATATGATCAAAGGAAATTTAGTAACATGTATTCACCAAATATCGGCCCAACTCACACATAGCACCATATTAATCATTTATAACCTATGTAATGGATGGCATGTGCGTATACGGTGTACAGTAGTCATCACAAATCCCACATGAAACAATAATCACAATTGGCGATACCAATCCTAACACATCAGACCACCTTTTACAGCGGATTCACTAGTGTTCTAATATTATACAACCCTTAGGCATCATCAATTATTGTCGGCCATTAAATCAAAGTTTATTAACAAAAGGTTGTGTCTTGCATCAGATTATTACATGACTCATTCTAGGTCAGTCTACATTTATTGTTTGCATGTGACTCTTAGTCAAACTAAGGCAACAATTGTGGTCAGAAACTTTTGTTTGAGGTCCAACAGAAATTGGATCTATTAAATTGATGTCACCACTTAATAAATTGATTTGATCAAACAATTCAGATTCCAACCATCAGGTGAAAGAGCATTGAATCGGTCCAGTCACAATCAAAGAAATCATTATATACCTAAATCATATATTCAAGAGATCACTTAATAATTTACTAACACATATTCAAGAGATCACATATAACAAGGAACCAAAACTAAAAGGGAGGAATCTACTAACCGAACATCAGATGAAATCGAAGGAAGAGGCTTCACGAACTTGGGGTACAGCCGTCAGGTTTCAAAGGGTAGCGAGAGGAGGTGAGAAGTGATTTAGGGTTGGCAGTTACCGAATTCGCGTAAAGGTTATGAACAAAATATTATAACCACACATTACTGGGCCCAAAGCCCATTATGTTTTCGTTGGCCAGAAGGGTGGACGAAAACACCTAGTGTTTTCGGACATGGGTGTTTTCGGATGGGGGTGTTTTCAGCTAGAGGTTCCATTTTAATAATTATGCACACATAATATACACAACACTAATAACACTTATATTGCACCCTAAATAAATATAAAACACACTTTGCAAATAATTACAATGTTATGTCGGATAGAGACCTTGAAAACTCGGGTTGTCACATTATCCCCAACTTGAAAGAAATTTCGTCCCGAAATTTAGCACGTGGTTACTGAGGAAGCTAGTTGTGTGGTGTAGTTTACTGGTTTTCCTGGGGTGTCACATCATCCCCCCGTCGATTTGGAATTTCATCCCGAAATTCTGTAGTAGCTTCAACCTCAGTAGTGGTTGCACTGTTTCCGAACAAATGGGGATACTTGAGTTTCATTTGATCTTCTCGTTCCCAGATAAACTCTGGGCCACGACGGGAGTTCCAACGAACTCGAACAAGAGGTATTCTAGTGTGCTTGAGGACCTTAACGTCTCGGTCTGTGATTTCAACTGGTTCCTCGACGAATCGCAACTGATCGTCGATAGTGAGCTCCTTCAAAGGAACTATGAGGGTTTCATCTGACAGACGCTTCTTCAGATTTGACACGTGAAAAACGTCATGAACTGCTCTGAGTTCTGTTAGTAGGTTTAGTTTGTAGGCCACCCTGCCTATTTTCTCAATGATTTCAAACGGTCCGACATATCGCGGATTGAGCTTCTCCCGTTTGCCAAAACGAACCACACCCTTCCAGGGTGAAACTTTGAGTAGAACCCGGTCCCCGACCTGGAATTCTAGAGGTTTCTGGCGCTTGTTTGCGTAGGCTTTCTGACGGTCGCGTGTTGCCGCCATGCGTTGTCGTATCTGAGCAATTCTTTCCGTTGTGTCTACTACAAGTTCTGGACCCGTGATCTGATTGTCACCCACCTCTGCCCAACAAAGAGGTGATCGGCATTTACACCCGTATAATGCCTCAAACGGAGCGGCTTGGATGCTGGTGTGGTAACTGTTATTGTACGAAGACTCCACCATTGGGAGGTGTTTTTCCCAGCCGTTTCCGAAATCGATTACACATGCCCGAAGCATGTCTTCTAGTGTTTGGATGGTGCGTTCAGACTGCCCATCTGTTTGCGGATGGTAAGCGGTGCTCATGTCTAATCGAGAGCCAAAAGATTTGTGCATTGCTTGCCACAGTTCTGAAGTAAAACGTGCGTCACGATCTGATATAATAGAGGTTGGCACCCCGTGCCTCGATACTACTTCCTTTAAGTAAATGTCTGCTAGAGTAGAGAACTTGTCTGTTTCTTTGATGGCCAAAAAGTGTGCAGACTTTGTGAGTCGATCCACGATCACCCAAATAGTATCATTTCCACATTGAGATCTAGGCAGGCCAGTAACGAAATCCATGGAAATTTGCTCCTATTTCCATTGTGGTATCTCTGGTTGTTGGAGTAGGCCCGATGGTTTCTGATATTCAGTTTTGACTCTCGCACAAGTCAAACATTTGCTGACGTAAGTTGCTATGTGAGCTTTCATGTTAGGCCACCAATCCGTAGTTCTGAGATCATAGTACATCTTATTTGAACCAGGATGTACTGAGTAGCGAGACTTATGTGCTTCATCCATTACAAGTTCTCATAAGTTGCCTTGGGGTGGAACCCAGATGCGTCCTGTTACGTAGTAGGCGCCATCTTCCTTTTGTTCTAACCATTGCCTTGAACCGCGTAGGGCTTCAGCCCTGACGTTTTCTGGTTTCAATGCTTCTACCTGAGCATCTCGTATCTGTGAAGGAAGACTAGATTGGATGGTGAGTTGTAATGCTCGCACACGCCTAGGTGTGGCATCTTTTCGACTGAGGGCGTCGGCCACCATATTGGCTTTGCCCGGATGGTACTTGATGGCACATTCGTAATCGTTCAGTAGCTCGACCCATCGACGTTGTCGCATGTTCAACTCTTTCTGCTTGAAGATATGCTCGAGACTCATGTGATCGGTGTAAATGGTGCACTTGGTACCGTACAGGTAATGTCTCCATATCTTAAGTGCGAAAATAACAGCTCCCAGCTCTAACTCGTGTGTAGTGTAATTCTTTTCGTGAATCTTAAGTTGACGCGAGGTGTAAGCAATGACTTTATCCTGTTGCATCAACACACAACCAAGACACTGAATGGATGCGTTGCAATAGACCACAAAATCGTCTGTGCCCTCTGGCAATGAGAGAATAGGTGCACTACAAAGCCTATCCTTTAGGTGCTGAAATGCTGATTCCTGTGCATTTCCCCAACGATAAATAACGCCTTTCTGAGTTAGTGAGGTGAGGGGTTGTGCAATCTTGGAGAAGTCTTTGATGAACCTTCTATAGTAGCCCGCCAAACCCAAGAATTGGGGATTTCCGTTGGTGTGCGAGGTGCAGGCCAGTTCTTAATCGAGTCTACCTTGAATGGATCAACATGAATCCCATCCTTGTTTACCACGTGGCCTAGAAAGTGGACTTCGCGAAGCCAGAAGTCGCATTTTGAAAACTTGGCGTACAGCTGTTCTGCTAGAAGTAGTTCCAAAATAAGTCGTAGATACTGCTCGTGTTCCTCCCAACTCCTAGAGTAGATCAGAATATCGTCGATGAATACAATCACAAACTTATCCAAGTAAGGCTTGCACACTCTGTTCATAAGATCCATGAAGACTGCCGGTGCGTTTGTTAACCCGAATGGCATGACCTGAAACTCGTAATGGCCGTAGCGTGTTCTGAATGCTGTTTTGGAGACGTCCTCATCCCGGACTCTCAGTTGATGGTAGCCTGATCTCTGGTCAATCTTTGAATAGTAGCCCGACCCTTGCAGCTGGTCGAACAAGTCGTCAATGCGTGGAAGAGGATAGCGATTCTTTACGGTCACCTTGTTAGTTCGCGGTAATCTATGCACATACGGAAGGTACCGTCTTTCTTTTTCACAAATAATACTGGAGCTCCCCAGGGCGAAGAGCTAGGACGAATGAAACCCTTGTCCAAGAGTTCCTGCAATTGTTTGGACAGTTCTTCCAGTTTGGTTGGAGCTAAGCGATAAGGTGCTCGAGCTATAGGCGCTGCTCCAGGGACTAGCTCGATTTGGAATTCGACCTGGCTATGAGGCGGTAGACCAGGTAATTCCTCAGGAAACACTTGAGGAAAGTCTCGTACAACCGGAATATCCTCTATCTTCTTCTCTTTCGTTGATGCATCAGTAACAAGTGCTAAGATAGCAGTGTGGCCCTTTCGCAAACACTTCTGGGCCTTAAGGAAGGAGATAATGCCCACAACAGCACCACTCTTGTCGCCTTGAATTACCAAAGGTTCTTAACCAGCACGAGGAATGCCAACGATCTTTTCTTTGCAAAGAATCTCTGCTCGATGTTGAGGTAGCCAATCCATACCAATAATGATGTCGAAACCATCACATCGTTGGGGTCATTCCTAGCATCACCCTGACCAATCACGAACACTCGACCCCTGGCACCATTGTCGTCGTTATTACCCCCGTTTTTGCCTCCACTATTGTTCCCGTTCCTTGGTTGTGGTTCTGATTCGCAGGTCGTGAGCTCCTGCAATCCTTAGCTTCATGACCCATCTTGAGACACCTCTGGCAACGACCCCTGTTGCACTGACCATTGTGGTGTCTGTTGCATTTGTTGCACTTCGGTAGGTTTCCTCGATATCCACCCTGCCCTTGATTACCAGAGGATTGCTGACCAGGACTCTGGTAGTCATCGATCTTTCGCTGCTGTGCCTGGGACTGAACTGAAGTCGAACCCTTGCTGGAGGTTCCATCCCACTTTCGTTTGTTGTCACTGGGAGTCGCAGAAGTAGTAGTAGCAGTAGCACCAATACGCTTAGGCAGCTTGTTCTGTTCCACTGCCTGGTCTGTGAGACGATGAGCAAGAGGAGTAACATCCTGGATGGTAGCAAGGTTGGCAGAAGTCACATGACTTTGAATCTCTGGTACTAAGCCTTTGAGGTACAGCTCAATGCGTTTAATGGGAGGATCCACCATAGTTGGGCACAAAATTGCCAGTTCGTTAGATCGCTTCGTATACGCCTCTATCTCTGACCCCGTCATCTTCAAGTTAAAGAACTCCACTTCCAGTTTGTGGATGTCATCACGGTTACAGTATTCTCGTTTGATCAGTTCCTTAAAATCATTCCATGGGGTGGCATTAGCAGCCGCCAGCCCCAGCATCTGAACTTGCGCGTTCCACCAAGTTAGCGCAGTGCCTTCGAGAGTACCAGTGGCATATTTCACCCTACGAGCCTCGGGGCATTCACACATTTCAAAGACCGATTCGAGCTTCTCGAACCAGTGGAGGAGTCCAATGGCCCCTTTAGTGCCACTGAAAGTACTAGGACGACAGTCCATGAACGTCTTGAATGTGCATACAGGTGGCTGAGCGTGTTGACTTATCGTGTGCGTAAGAGTAAACAAAATTAAGCACAAGTGTCGGTTTACGAAAGTAGGATCTAAGGATCCTAGAGTAAGTTGCGACTGCAGGGTATACCTCCTTCCTGGGCAGCTGCGAGTGCTGCAGTAACTTGTTCAGTGATCAAAGCCGCCAACTGGGCTTGAGTTAGGTTAACGCGTCCACTCATGATCTTCATATCAAGGGAAACATGAGTGAGAAAGGTTCGCGAAAATGCGATGACAGAAGAGAGTAAGCACACAAGTGTTTTCAATCAATAGTTGTTACGTTTATCTAAGCATACCACAAGCAAAGTTCTATGTAATCTGGCAAGTAGGCAATGTAAACATAAATCGTATCACCTAGAATGTTGAGTCTTGCACATGGAGCGAAGCGTCGTTGTGGATTGTTGAGCACTGTACAGGTTATAGTCTGGTTTTACCAAAAAAGTTTTTCCCCTTTTTAAAACCAAGTTCACTATAACCAATGGCTCTGATACCAATCTGTCACACCCCCAAAATCCACACGCGGAGTATCACCGCTTGGAGGCGTGACTGACCAGGATCAAGCCACCAATCATATTGAACATTGTAAGTAATAAATAAAAGTCATTCATCAATACGAAAGGTGTTCAAAACCATAGCATAGTTAAGCATTTAGCGGAAGCATAAATATGTAAACCCAATATAAGTTTAAATGTTTCCAATGTTTAGCATGGCACACAGCTGTCCATGTCCCACAACGACTCCTCTCCACTCCCATGCAAGCTCCACAGATACCTAACGACCTGCAAGGCATGTAACAGAGAGTCAACAACAAAGTTGAGCGAGTTCACAGTTGGTTGTTCAGTAATAAGTTCGTTTAATAAATCGTAAGTTCGTTTATAACCCTGCCGTGTATCACTATGCCATTTGTATGTTCATCTAGTGGGGGCTTCCCATGTTGTAAGTTCAATTGGTGGGGGCTTCCCATACTGTAAGTTACTAGACTAGTTGTATCCGTAAGTATCCTTCCCAACCCGAGGATAGTAGTAAGTATAAGTTTACGTAGGTTTTACGTAAGTGCCCTTCCTAACCGAGGACAGTACGTAGCGAGTACGTAGGTTTAGCGCTGGTGTCCTTCCCCATCCGAGGACAACGGTACGTAGGATTTACGTAGGTTTTAAAACTAGTGTCCTTCCCAAACCGAGGATAGTACGTAGGCTTTACGTAGAGTTTGTCACAGACATCCTTCCCAATCCGAGGACCGTGGTAAGTAGTCTAGTAGTGATGTAAGTACAAGTAATCATTCAATCCCATTCCCAACTCATCGGGGAATCCCATGCCTTGGTAAGAGTGTGAACTCACCTTGGTTTGCTCGGTATGCTAAACTATGTGCTCACAAGAAATCAATCAAGTCCTATAGTATGAACGTATATTCAATCAGTTCAAGTTTGTGAAGTTTCACATGCAATCAATATCACAGGCGTGTTTGGCAGTTAACATCATGCATCACACAACAGTTAATCACATTCATACAGTTCATGTTTCACCTAAATGTCTTTTGCAGTTTATACTAACATAATCACCAATAGCACACTTAACAGAGTTAATAAAGTTAACAGAGTTAATAAACTTAACTCAGTTAATAAACTAATCATAGTTGATAACTAACAGTATCACATAAGTGGCGAAAACAGTTTAGTGGCGAAAAGCCTTTAGACGAAATCACATGTGACGAAAACCCAAGGGTTTTCGTCGAATTCATGGTTTGCCGAAAACACTTGAGTGTTTTCGTCTGGTACATCATCAGTATCAACAATTCAGTAAACATACAGAAACCTTAATTAACATCAGCAGTTACATCTTGCACAAAACTAAACAATCATCAATCGATTTCAATAATCAATCATTGCTAACTATCAAGACACCATCTAACATACTAGCATAGATCCCAGATTATGTGTATATCGAACCAAACAACATGACACATTACATAATCCGAACACCATTAGTATGATATCGATTACTTCAATGTTAACCTACTGATCCATTAGAAAATACATATAAGATTCATGGGCATGACCGATTTAACTAAATTATCGCATATGATCAAAGGAAATTTAGTAACATGTATTCACCAAATATCGGCCCAACTCACACATAGCACCATATTAATCATTTATAACCTATGTAATGGATGGCATGTGCGTATACGGTGTACAGTAGTCATCACAAATCCCACATGAAACAATAATCACAATTGGCGATACCAATCCTAACACATCAGACCACCTTTTACAGCGGATTCACTAGTGTTCTAATATTATACAACCCTTAGGCATCATCAATTATTGTCGGCCATTAAATCAAAGTTTATTAACAAAAGGTTGTGTCTTGCATCAGATTATTACATGACTCATTCTAGGTCAGTCTACATTTATTGTTTGCATGTGACTCTTAGTCAAACTAAGGCAACAATTGTGGTCAGAAACTTTTGTTTGAGGTCCAACAGAAATTGGATCTATTAAATTGATGTCACCACTTAGTAAATTGATTTGATCAAACAATTCAGATTCCAACCATCATGTGAAAGAGCATTGAATCGGTCCAATCACAATCAAAGAAATCATTATATACCTAAATCATATATTCAAGAGATCACTTAATAATTTACTAACATATATTCAAGAGATCACATATAACAAGGAACCAAAACTAAAAGGGAGGAATCTACTAACCGAACATCAGATGAAATCGAAGGAAGAGGCTTCACGAACTTGGGGTACAGCCGTCAGGTTTCAAAGGGTAGCGAGAGGAGGTGAGAAGTGATTTAGGGTTGCCAGTTACCGAATTCGCGTAAAGGTTATGAACAAAATATTATAACCACACATTACTAGGCCCAAAGCCCATAATGTTTTCGTTGGCCAGAAGGGTGGACGAAAACACCTAGTGTTTTCGGACATGGGTGTTTTCGGATGGGGGTGTTTTCGGCTAGAGGTTCCATTTTAATAATTATGCACACATAATATACACAACACTAATAACACTTATATTGCACCCTAAATAAATATAAAACACACTTTGCAAATAATTACAATGTTATGTCGGATAGAGACCTTGAAAACTCGGGTTGTCACACATTGAGTTGTACCTCAAAGGCTTAGTACCAGAGATTCAACCTCATGTGACAGCTGCTAATCTTGCTACTATCCAGGATGTTACCCGTCTTGCTCATCGTCTCACAGACCAGGCAGTGGAATAGAACAAGCTGCCTAAGCGTATAGGTGCTACTACTGTTATTACTTCTGCTACTCCCAGTGACAACAAACGAAAGTGGGATGGAACCTCTAGCAGGGGTTCGACTACGGTTCAATACCAGGCACAGCAGCGAAAGATCGATGACTACCAGAGTCCTGGTCAGCAATCATCTGGTAGTCAAGGGCAGGGTGGATATCGGGGAAACCACCCAAAGTGCAACAGATGCAACAGGCACCACAGTGGTCAGTGCAACAAGGGTCGTTATCAGAGGTGTCTCAAGATGGGTCATGAAGCTAAGGATTGCAGGAGCTCACGACCTACGAATCAGAACTATCAACAACAACCACCCGCTCCACAGAACCAGCAGCAGCAACAGCGAGGAAACAGGGGGTGCTTTCAGTGTGGTGCTGAAGGCCACTTTAAGCGAGACTGCCCGCAGTTAAATCAGAATCAGAACCAGAACAATAACCCAGGAAACGGAAACAACAATGGGGGTAACAACGGGGGAAACAATGGGGATAATGGCGCCCGGGGCCGTGTGTTCGTGATTGGTCAGGGTGACGCAAGGAATGATCCTAACATGGTGAAGGGAAAGTTTCTTCTTGACGACTTTTACGTTACTGTTTTATTTGATTCGGGTGCCGATACCAGTTATGTGTCCCTAAAAGTTAGTCAAATGTTAAAGCGCACCCTAACACTTTTGAATACCAAGGATGTTGTAGAGTTAGCAAATGGTAAAAGTCTAGAGGCCACACACATAATTCAGGGTTGTAATCTTATCCTCGCTGGTCAGACTTTCTCTGTCGATCTCATTCCTATAGCTCTGGGTAGTTTCGACATCGTCATTGGGATGGATTGGTTATCCCAGCAGCAAGCAGAGATCCTTTGCAAAGAGAAGATTGTTCGTATTCCCCGTTCTGGCAAAGAACCTCTCGAGATTCAAGGCGACAAGAGTGGTGCTGTAGTGGGCATCATCTCCTTCCTTAAGGCCCAGAAGTGTTTGCGAAAGGGTCACACCGCCATCTTAGCACTTGTTACTGACGCATCAATGAAAGAGAAGAAGATTGAGGATATTCCAGTTGTACGCGACTTTCCTCAAGTGTTTCCTGAAGATTTACCTGGGCTACCGCCTCATCGCCAGGTCGAATTCCAAATCGAGCTAGCTCCTGGAGCAGCACCCATAGCTCGGGCTCCAACCGAATTGGAAGAACTGTCCAAGCAATTGTAAGAACTCTTGGATAAGGGTTTCATTCGTCCTAGCTCTTCGCCCTGGGGAGCTCCCATGTTGTTTGTGAAAAAGAAAGACGGTACCTTCCGTATGTGAATAGATTACCGCGAACTAAACAAGGTAACCGTAAAGAATCGCTATCCTCTTCCACGCATTGACGACTTGTTCGACCAGCTGCAAGGGTCGAGCTACTATTCAAAGATTGACCTGAGGTCAGGCTACCATCAACTGAGGGTCCGGGACGAGGACGTCTCCAAAACAGCGTTCAGAACGCGCTACGGCCATTACGAGTTTCTGGTCATGCCATTCGGGCTAACAAACGCGCCTGCAGTCTTCATGGATCTTATGAACAGAGTGTGCAAGCCTTACTTGGATAAGTTTGTGATCGTATTCATCGACGACATTCTGATCTACTCTAAGAGCCGGGAGGAACACGAGCAGCATTTACGACTCATATTGGAACTCCTTCGAGCAGAACAGCTGTACGCCAAGTTTTCAAAATGCGACTTCTGGCTTCATGAAGTCCACTTTCTAGGCCACGTGGTAAACAAGGATGGGATTCACGTTGATCCATCCAAGGTAGACTCGATCAAGAACTGGCCTGCACCGCGTACACCAACAGAAATTCGCCAATTCTTGGGTTTGGCAGGTTACTACAGGAGGTTCATCAAGGATTTTTCCAAGATTGCGCAACCTCTCACTTTGCTAACTCAGAAAGGAGTCACCTACCGTTGGGGTGAGCCACAAGAATCTGCATTTCAGCACCTAAAGGGTAGACTTTGTAGCGCCCCTATTCTCTCATTGCCTAAAGGCACAGACAACTTTGTAGTTTATTGTGACGCATCCATTCAGGGTCTTGGTTGTGTATTGATGCAACAGGATAAAGTCATTGCTTACGCCTCGCGCCAACTTAAGGTTCACGAAAGGAATTACACTACACATGATCTGGAGCTGGGAGCTGTTGTCTTCGCACTCAAGATATGGAGACATTACCTGTACGGTACCAAGTGCACCATTTACATCGATCACAGGAGTCTCGAGCATATCTTCAAATAGAAGGAATTAAACATGCGTCAGCGTCGATGGGTCGAGCTTTTAAACAATTATGAATATGCTATAAAGTACCATCCGGGCAAGGCAAATGTTGTGGCTGACGCCCTCAGTCGAAAAGATACTACACCTAGACGCGTACGTGCTTTACAACTCACCATCCAGTCTAGTCTTCCTTCACAGATACGAGATGCTCAGGTAGAAGCATTGAAGCCAGAAAACGCCAGGGCTGAAGCCCTACATGGCTCAAGGCAGCGGTTAGAACAAAAGGAAGACGGTGCCTTTTACGTAACAAGACGCATATGGGTCCCACACTATGGAAACTTACGCGAGCTTGTGATGGATGAAGCGCATAAGTCTCGTTACTCAGTACATCCTGGTTCAGATAAGATGTACCATGATCTCAGAACTACGTATTGGTGGCCCAGCATGAAAGCTCACATAGCAACCTACGTTAGTAAATGTTTGACTTGTGCGAGAGTCAAGACCGAATATCAGAAACCATCGGGCCTACTCCAACAACCAGAGATTCCACAATGGAAATGGGAGCAAATTTCCATGGATTTTGTTACTGGCTTGCCTAGATCTCAACGCGGGAATGATACTATTTGGGTGATCATGGATCGACTCACAAAATCTGCACACTTTTTGGCTATTAAGGAAACGGATAAGTTCTCCACTCTAGCAGATGTCTACCTTAAAGAAGTGGTTTCGAGGCACGGGGTGCCCACCTCTATTATCTCTGATCGTGATGCACGTTTTACTTCTGAACTGTGGCAAGCAATGCACAAGTCCTTTGGCTCACGATTAGATACGAGCACAGCTTACCACCCGCAAACAGATGGGCAGTCTGAACGCACCATCCAAACTCTAGAAGACATGCTTCGTGCATGTGTAATCTATTTCGGCAACGGCTGGGAAAAACATCTCCCGTTAGTGGGGTTTTCGTATAACAACAGTTACCACACCAGCATTCAAGCCACTCCATTTGAGGCATTGTACGGGCGTAAATGCCGATCACCTCTTTGTTGGGCAGAGGTGGGTGACAGTCAGATCATGGGTCCATAACTTGTAGTAGACGCAACGGAAAGGATTGCTCGAATACGACAATGAATGGCGGCAACTCACGACTGTCAGAAAGCCTACGTAAACAAGCACAGGAAACCGCTCAAATTCCAAGTTGGGGATCGAGTGCTACTCAAAGTTTCACCCTGGAAGGGTGAGGTTCGTTTTGGCAAACGGGGCAAGCTCAATCCGCGATATGTCAGACCGTTCGAAATCATCGAGAAAATAGGCAAGGTGGCCTACAAACTAAATCTGCCCGCAGAACTCAGTGCAGTTCACAGCGTTTTTCACGTGTCCAATCTGAAGAAGTGTCTGTCAGATGAGACCCTCATAGTTCCTTTGAAGGAACTCACTATCGACGATCAGTTGTGATTCGTCGAGGAACCAGTTGAAATCACGGACCGGGATGTTAAGGTCCTCAAGCACACCAGGATACCTCTTGTTCGAGTTCGTTGGAACTCCCGTCGTGGCCCAGAGTTTACCTGGGAACGAGAAGATCAAATGAAACTCAAATATCCCCAGTTGTTCGGAAACAGTGCAACCACTACTGAGGCTGAAGCTACTACAGGATTTTGGGATGAAATTCCAAATCAACGGGGGGATGATGTGACACCCAGGAAAACCAGGAAACAACACAACACAACTAGCTTCCTCAGTAACCACGTGCTAAATTTCGGGACGAAATTTCTTTCAAGTTGGGGATAATGTGACAACCCGAGTTTTCAAGGTCTCTATTTGACTTAACCTTGTATATATTGCAAAGTGTACTTTTATATATTTGGTGTGCATTATAGTTATTTGAGTGTATGTTAGTAATGTATTATGTGTTAGTTTACGTTTTACAATTAAATATGGAACCTTGCTGAAAACACACCCTCACCCACGAAATCACCTCTAGCCGAAAACCCCACCCACCCACGAAAACACTAAGTGTTTTCGTCCACCATGGGTCCAACGAAAACAAGAGTGGGCCTTTGGCCCAGTAATGATTAGTTAAATGTTTGTACGTAACCTGTACGCGAAAAACAACAATTAGAAAACCCTAATCACCTCCCTTATCTCTTTTGCTCTCCTTGCTTCTGTGCGACGGCATCATCAAGATCATCAAACCCTCAATAGCATCAACCCATTATTCTACTTAACTCGGTTAGTGCACTGTTATGGGTTACATGTGTGTATTTTATTCAGAACCAGAGTTAAGTGATGTTCTGTGAATTGTATTTCATATTCTTAGATGTTGAATAGGGTATTGTATTGTTGCTATGATTTCATGAATGATTTGAATGGTTGGTTGTTATTAAAATATTTGTCGATGTATTTAGCATCATGATGATGATGATCCGATGTGAATGATCTTGATATGTTGATGATACAACAATAGATGACTGGCAGATTATGGTTTATGTTAAAACATATGTCGAATATTTGCTGATGACGAATGATATAAATGTGATCAGGATTTGAAGGCATGTTAACTTGTGTTATGGCAATCGATGTGTTGAATGCATAAACTAGGGTTCCTGATAAACGTTAAGCACTGTGATGCTGTTGTTATGATGACTGGTAGTATAAACGAGTGTATAAATTGTTGTGTTCGGTTTGGTTGAATGATTGTTAGATGATCATTAGGGTTGGAACACGTAACTGCTGCTGAGGATGATGTAAACCAACGAAAACCCTCCACCCAACGAAAACCCTATCTCAACGAAAACACCTTGGGGATTTCGTCACCCAAGTGTTTTCGGCCCAAGTGTTTTCGGCCCAAGGGATTTCGGCCCAATGGATTTCGGCTCAAAGGGTTTTCGCCACATTGATCTTTGTCGGGTGTTATGAATATTAACGCTGTTAGTTGATAAACCTTGTTAAGTTGTTAACTCTGTTTAGTAAATAACTCTGTTAAACATATAAACTCCGTTAAGTTGTTAAGTTGTTAACTCTATTTGTTTGTTAACTCGATTAGTTAATTAACACTGTTAGTTATTAATCCTGTCAAGTATGTTAATGGATAACCAGGTTAGTGCCAACTGTGAAAGACACTTATGTGAAGCATGAATTGCATGAGATTGATTAATTGCTTACGTGATACATGATGTTAACTGCCAAGCACTATGTGATGTTAGATTTGCATGCGAGTCATTACGAACGAAACTGATTGTATATACGTGCGTACTATAGGTCGTGATTGATTATTTGTGAGCGTGTATTTCTTTAGCATACCGAGCAAACCAAGGTGAGTTCACACTCTATCCAAGGCATGGGATTCCCAAGGGTTGGGAATGGGTTAAAGAACTGAACGGTAACTACAAACTTGCGTATTTCCCATACAACAGGATACGTATGACCATAAGACCATCACTCTATCATTTGAAGTCCCTCATTTATCTACTTAATCGCCGAGGCCTATGGCGAGCGGGTCATTAGTAGATAGCGCTATTAGGTTTAACAAACCTCACACCGTGTCGTCCGAACGGGCGTGTACTAATGGACTATGGGCAAAGGGTCAATGCTGATAGACATTGACTTAGGGCACCTCTTACATTTTCGTAGCAGTCGATACGCGTGGTCTAGTAACACATGGGAAGCCCCCACTTATCTTCGCAAACATGTCTGGGAGACCGCGATACGAATTAATATGATACATGGTTTACAAAACGAACATATGAATTATGAAACGAATGCTATAACTAAACAACCAACTGTGAACTCGCTCAACTTTGTTGTTGATTCGTTGCTACATGCCTTGCAGGTCGTTAGGTACTCATGGAGCTTGCACAGGGAGGCGCGGTCGTTGTGGGACATGGCAGTGTGTGCCATGCTAAAAAACATTACTTTATTTCATACTTAATACTTACATTGGGTTTTACAATTATGCTTCCGCTAAACACTTAACTACGTTTTTTATTTGAAACACCTTTCATATTGTGTGGCTGAATTTTACTTAATACTTGTTATGTTCAATATGATTGGTGGCTTGATCCTGGTCAGTCACGCCTCCAAGCGGTGATACTCCGCGTGTGGATTTTGGGGGTGTGACAGGTTCGTAAGTATAAGCGATTGTTTAGATCGCTTACCTTACGGCCCTACATAAGCACTAATCTAAAAGTGACGAGCTAAACATGTTTAAAACATGTTTAACAAAGTTTGAAAACAAGTTGGATATCAAAACAAACGGTTTTGATACCTAAGAGTAGTTTGGTTACAAAATACGCATAAACAAGCATTTTGGCCGAAACTACGACTCGTCACTACACCTAAACAACGTGGTAATCAGTAGGTATAGTCACTAGGGACTATAAACATCGTGATTACACTCACGTTGCGAAGTTCAAACGAACTTCTCATTGACCATAGACTGGTCAATGCAGAAAGTCAAACAAAGTTTTACTTTTAAGCTAGAAAGGGATAAAATAATGAAAGAGGACTTACAAAGGGTCCAAATAGATTTGGTTCCAAGTATTCTCAGGTAGGTAGTGAATAATCACAACCACTTAGAGAAATCTCAGACCCAATGTGCAGAAAATGAATGAGGGACATGGCCTTATATAGTTTTTTGCAAACCGTTAGGATCATTTCTTGGATAGGAGGGAATGATCTTGGCCATACAATTGTCAAAGAAAGATTGGGGGACTTGTTCTCCACACAAACCAGCCCATAGCATGAAAAACCATGGATCAAAACCATTTGAACAAGAGGAAATGACCAGATTCAATGTTTCTGCAACTCTCATGTGCTGGACACTACTTACGGACCGTAAGCAAAGGTCCATACGGACCGTAAGGGACCTGCAGACCAGCAACTTTAAAAAATGATAGATTTAGCCCCTGAAGCCCCAAACTTGGTTTTCGATGCATTTTTGACACGTTTAAGCCCCGTTAACCCCATTTCAAAGCTCTAAAATGAAGTTAAAGTATAGGGAACTTAAAACATGCTCAAAAATATCTCGGGTGTCGGTTCGTTTGGTCGTACGGTTGCGTTGTTCGGTTAATTACGACGGGAGTCGTAATGAACGCAAAAACGATCCAAATTAAGCGACGAATGGAATTTTATTATGCCAAACACTAAAATAAAATATTTTAATGCTTACATAAATTTTTGGATGTCCGGATATATTCAGAACGTAAGATATGCGCGAAAATGCAAACTTGTGCACTTTTTGACGCTTTTAGTCCCTATTTGACCAAAAGTTTATTTTAGCATACCGAACCCCTCAAAGCCTATTTCTAAGCTATGTAGAGGATATTTAGGGTATGTTTAACTTATGATCAAGTTCCGGAAGCTTCATTACTATACAAATCGGTATAGTTTCGCAGTTTGACACAATTAGTCCCTACGATCGAACAACTTGATTTCAACACACCAAACCATCCCAAAACTTATTTCTAAGTTATGTGGAGGTTATTTAAGGTATGTTAAGCCTATTTCACTATTCCGGAGTGTTCGTTGCATTAAACTGGTTATATTTACGCATCAGTGTGCGTATAACCTTCCAGAAAGCGATTTAGAGCCCGAAATCGAACAAGAATTGATATGTGCAAATGATACACATAATTATACAAACCCCAAGTATGAAACATAATATTTCATTGGTTTGGTATTGTTTGATGATCACAGTGACACAGGTGTCACATGGAAAACGTTGAGAAGGTGTTTAAGCTTGTTGAGATTGATATTTCAGAGATTAACAATAACGAGTTTCTTTCAAAACCTAAAAAGTCTTTTGTGAAACAACAATCGAACAACCCTGGGAAAAAGGATTGGGTGGGTAAAAATGGGTCTAACAAAAGAAATGGTAACAACTTTAAAATCAAAGGTATTGGATTTGAAAAGAAAATGGCTAAGAACAATGTCAAGCCGAAAGAAAAGATGAGTGATATTTTTGTTGCTGGTCCTAGTGTTGATGCTGAAAAGGATTATATCTTTAGTCAAAAACCCATTGATGATTTCAATGCAGCTAAGAAGTTGAGACAAGAGACCTAAAAATCAACTTTTGTCGAGTATGACAAAAGAATTTGTTACTGTTGCAATGAAATTGGTCATATGGCCAAGCAGTGTATGAAAAAGATTGAAAAACCTGTTTTGCAAAAACCGAAACCTAAAATTCCAACTGAATTTTTAGGGGTAAAAAACCAATGGTTTCCCCCGTTCGAATTTTGAAAAGAGGTGAATCTTTGAAGTCCGAAGAAAAGCCGAAATCAACATTTGAGGTTGGCGAATCTTCGAAAACCCAAAAGATTTCAAAGGTTTATCCGAAGACGAAAATTTTTGAAAACCAATCATGGGTGACAAAACCAAAACAATCAGTTGAAGAAAAGAAGATGGAAAATGAGCTAAAATCTGAATCAAAAGTTTTTGAAAATGATATTAAGAAAATGGAATTTGAACTAGACAAGTTGGTTGAGGAATTTCCTCCAATTAAAGAGGGTGATTTAAAACCAAAATCTAAATCTGCTGTTCCAAATGTCATTTTTAACATTCCTAAAGTTGATGTGACTTGTGATCTTGTGTTTGGTAGTGTTCCAAAAGTAAATAAATCATGGGCATCATTGTTTGAGTGAATTTCTTTCATGTTAGCAGGGGCTTCCGAGGTCAATAGTCTCAAAGTGGATCATGGACAGCAGAGCTTCAAGGCATATGACGGGAATGATGGCTTTGCTTTACGATGTTAAATCAATCAACGGTGGATATGTTGGATTTGCAGGGAATCAGGGTGGCAGAATAGTTGGTGAAGGAACTCTAACAAATGGAGTTGTGTCGTTTGAAAAAGTGAACTATATCATCGAACTTGAAAACAATCTGCTGAGTATCTCACAGATCTGTGACAAGTCTTTTACCGTACACTTTACTAAAATGAGTGTTTAATCATAAAACCTGGTTTTAAAATTCCTGAAGACATGGTGTTGATGCGCGCTCCCCGGGAAAACGATTTGTATGTCCTGGATGTGAGTGTCGCAACAACAACAGATTATCAGAAACAATGTTTTGTGTCAAAAACAAAAGCGACTGAAAAAGAGTCCAAAATGTGGCATCGAAAGATGGGCCACATTCATGTCAGAAAAATGAATTTTCTTGTGCACAATGATCTTGTAGAAGGTGTAAATTTGAAAATTTTTCATTTGAATGATGATTGTGTAGAGTGCAAGAAAGGAAAGCAGACCAAGAAAACACACCCACAGAAGTTACTGAATTCAATCAGAGTACTGCTCGAGAGACTCCATATGGATCTCTTTGGGCCAGTCAATGTGAAAAGCGTAAGCGGAGACTTGTAATGTTTGGTGGTCACCGATGACTTTACCAGATTCTCATGGGTAATGTGTATGGAAAGCAAAGATCAAACTTTTGAGTCGTTAATGTTTCTATTCAAGAAGATGGAAACGCTGTACAAAGTGCCGATCAGAAGAATTCGGAGTGACAATGGAACGGAGTTTAAGAACAATCGGATGCTCGATTTTTGCAATGAGAAAGGAATTCTTCATGAATTCAGTGCACCATATACTCCACAGCAAAATGGTGTAGCTGAAAGAAAGAATCACACCTTGATTGAAACAGCTCGAACGATGCTTGCCGATTCCAAGCTTCTGATATTTTTTTGGAGTGAAGCAGTTGCAGCAGCGTGCTATACATTGAATCGCGTTCTCACAGTGAAGAAATACAAGAAAACTTGTTTTGAACTTCTTCATCGTTACAAACCAAATTTGAAGTTTTTAGAACCGTTTGGATCGCCTTGTACTTTCATTGATCCAGATGGTAAGTTTGGTGCTAAAAGTAATGAGGGTTTCTTTGTTCGGTATGCGAGTCCGTTGAAGAGGGTGTTCGTACCATGCTTGGGGAAGATAATTCAAGTTCAGCATGTAGATTGTCAGAAGCATACTGCTCCACCACAATTTCCCGGACAAAGATTCCTGTTCGATTATGATAAACTCTGGGAGTCTTTCCAACTGCCGACTGAGCCAAGCATAGAGGAAATAGTTTTACTATACCAACATCAACAATCTATGTCACAAGATCAGGGGCCAAGACCGTTGGTAGTTTCTTAGCCAGACGTGGGTACAAGTGACCCTACAAGTGGTACAAACAATCACGAGGCAGGTCCAAGTGGAACGACACATGAACCCCCAGAGGAACCAGCTCCAACGTTTGATAATTCTGACGACTCAGAATCGGAAGACGGTCCCACTTTTGACAAGGAACCAAATGCTGCAACGACAGAAGCTGAGGATCACACCGGTGATCAAGATATTACGAACTTGCAATCGGAAGTGAGCGTGCCTGACACTGCTATGTGTCACACCCCGACCACGTATAACATACAAAACGTGGCGGAAACGTCGGGGAGTGTTGTAACAGAATTAATTATTTCATAACCATGGCATTCAAAGTTGTACTTTATTTATCAACATAAGGGTTACATTGTTTTTAAACAGGAATCAAAGAGTTTATAACATAATTTAACTAAGTCTATATTCATTTTTAAGTCTCTAAGGCACAGGTCCGCCCTAGTGTCACGATCGTCATCCTATGCAAAAGCACCTGAAAACACATGTGAAAGTAGGTACGTCAGCATAAAAATGCCTGTGAGATACATAGGTTTTGTGAAAATAGGATTCATGACTTAAGTTTAAGAAAATGTTTAATAAAGTTTAGTCATGAACCTTGTAAGTTGTTTTGTTTTGTAAATTATTTATAAAGCGATAAGATCAGATGATATGTATAAATAAAAGAATAATGTATGGTTAAATGAATAACCAAGTACAATGAGTTGTATAAAATAAATTGTATTGTAAACCAAAGTCTTGTGAAAACATGTTACTCGTGTAAAATGTATAAGTCCAAAATGAATGATTTAAATAACGCTATGATATGTAATATAATACAAACACTTATATATAGGAAGTACCAGCGGCGTATCCACCATGCTTGCATCATATTACACACGCCTCGTTACTTAAATCACTTAAACAAACCACAATGTACAATGTCTATGTTTAAACCAATTGTCAAAAGTCCTTGTATAAACCATGTCAAGTGTTGATAGTCCAAAAGTAGTCAAGTAATGTGTAACAAATGTTATGTATTGTAAGTAAAGTATTGTCACATAATCCAAATGTAGAAATGTACAAAACAAAGTATTTTGAATATATCAAAAAGTTATGTTTTGCAAAGTAATGCATGTTACATTGATACAAACATTTATGTGGTAAGTTAACGCATACATTCAAGCCTTGAGACAGTCGGATAACCCTTTCAGTCAAGGTTATCAAAAGAAATGTTTTCGGATTCAGTCATTCCTTACATCCAAACAAAACCCGAGATGTCAGGAATGGGATTTGTCAAGTCCTATGGTACCACTACTTACAACCGAGCGGCGTAGCTAATGTTAATGAACGTATAATAGTCTCGTTTGTGCAAACCAAATGTTATAGCAATTGTATACAAGTCATATGAAAACAATGTACTAAGTATGCTAAGTTAACATACAAAGCAGAAAAGTCATGTAAATCAATGTGCTAGCATGCTATTAGTTAACATACATAGCATAAATGTAATGTAAAACAATGTACTAAGTATGCACACAATGGACATACATAGCATGAAATGTAATGAAATCATGTACTATAATGTACTAACGAACATAACAAGTATATGATGTGAAAACAGGAAAGCACGAAAGTAACAAGTAGGCACATGTGTTCCACCCCAAAATGTTTGGAAAACAGTAAAAGAGGGGTCTATGTACTCACTTGAGATTGTTCAGAAGTCCTAAGATGACCACCAAGCAATGCTAGAGATCTCGGAATCAAACGGCACCTAATATAGGTAACTATGTTAATAAACCGGACCTAAATCGGAGGATCGGATAGAATGAGGGTTCGTAAACCAAACGAGTATGGAGACTCGTGTAATATGGTTTTAACAAAGCCTACATACTAAATGAAACCTAACATAAGTGCTTACGACCCATTACGACCCGTTTAGGTAGCTTATTGTCACACCCCGACCACGTATAACATACAAGACGTGGCGGAAAACGTCGGAGAGTGTTGTAACATAATTAATTGTTTCATAACCAAGGTATTCAAAGTTGTATTTTATTTATTAACATAAGAGTTACATTGTCTGAAACAGAAATTAAAGAGTTCGGAACATAATTAAACTAAGTCTTTCTTCATTTTATGTCTCTAAGGCACAGGTCCGCCCTAGTGTCACGATCCTCATCCTACGGAAAAGCTCCTGAAAACACATGTGAAAATAGGTACTGTAACAACTGTGCTTGTAATCACTATGAACAGTTCTATTATCAATAAAACAATGTTATTTGATCCCAATGTTTGTTTGGTTGTGTTTTACATTTTTCATGTTTTGACTTTTATGTAATTTCAAACTCTACATCGCTTTCTGGAGAGTTATACGCAAACTAGTGCGTAAACGTACTCAGTTTAATGCGAGAAATACTCCGGAACATCAACATATACTCAACATACCTTAAATAACCTTTACATAACTTAGAAATAAGTTTTGAAGGCTTTGGTATGGCAAAAACAAGTAAATTCGTTTACAGGGACTAAACTTGACAAACTGTGAAAGTATGTCAATTTGAACTGTAATGAACATTCCGAAACATGACCATAAGTTAAACACACCTTAAATATCCTTTACATAGCTTAGAAATAGGCTTTGAGGGGTTCGGTGTGCTAAAATAAACTTCTGGGTCATTCAGGGACTAAAAGTGTCAAAAAGTGCACAAGTTTGCATTTTCGCGCATAACTTACGTTCTGAATACATCCGGAGATCCAAAATTTTATGAAAGCATGACTACATTATATTTTAGTGTTCTCCTTAAGAAAAATCCATTCGTCGCGTCATTTGGATCGTTTTTCGCGCTTGTGCGCATTCCGTCGTAATTAACCGAACATCGCGACCGTACGGCCAAACGAACCGACATCCGAGATATTTTTGAACATATTTTAAGCTCCCTATACTTTAACTTCATTTTAGAGCTTTGAAATGGGGTTAACGGGCCTTAAACGTGTCAAAAATGACCTTATTGCACTGCAGGGACCAAAACTGTAATTCTGCCAAACTTGCACCATACGATGCGTATGGTATCTATACCCTACGATGCGTATGGGGTCTTCTGACCAGATACAAAGTTTTTAACAGCCTGTTTGCAGCTGTTTGATCCTCCACCACATGTTCTAAGTTGCTTAGTCAGCTGATAAGGATGGAATTTAGCTTCCATAACCTTTCCACAAATGTACGGATGGGATTAAGGCACGTTTTCCATGAAACGATCTTAACGGTTCAACGAAAACTATAAATACCCCATCACCCCCAACCTCATTACTTACAAGAATCTGATCTATTTGACTCTAAGTTGGAACCATTGTTTCATACCTGAGTTATTGTGATCACGATTAGCATTCGGGGACCCTTCGTAAGTATTCTTTCGTTCTTTTCCTTATTTTTACTGCTTTTCGAGTCAGAAAGTCAAACTTTGTTTGACTTTCAGCGTTGACCAGTAATGGTCAATGCGAAGTTCGATTGAACTTCGCAACGTGATTGTAATCACGATGGTCATAGTCCCTTGGGACTATGCCTACTGATTACCACGTTGTCTAGGGTCGTAGGGTATGCGATCTGATCAATCGCTTATGCCTTCGAACCCGACCCAGTTTGGTCGATCATTAGGATCCGACCAAATACATTAGGTGACCATAGTGTAGGGAATAACCTTCTGAGGTTATACCCTATGGTCACATCGTTTAAGTAGTTGTATGATAGGTAGTTTATATGCCTTAGGTAAATTACCAGAATACCCTTTTCATGTATAATTGGCAATTAAGCATATGTAACCTAAACCTTTGTCACATAACTGATTATGTAACATGTTTAGGCATATAACACTTGTCATAGGACTAGTTAGGCGGTCCGAACGCGTTTCACGCGCACGATGCGTTAAAGTAGCCTAAGCTACCTAAACGTATCATAATGGGTCAATAAGACTTAGGTTAAGTTTCTGTTAGTATGTAGGCTTTGTTAAACCATGTCACGTGAGTTCCTACACTCATTTGGTTTACAAACCCTAATGCTACTCAGTCTTCCGATATAGGTCCGGTTTATTAACATAGTTACCTATATTAGGTGCCGTTTGATTCCGAGATCTAACATTGCTTGGTGATTATCTTTATACATCTGAGCAATCTCAAGTGAGTACATAGACCCCTCTTTTACTGTTTTCCAAACGTTTTGGGGTGGAACACATGTGCCTACTTGTTACTTTCATGCTTTCCTGTTTTCACATCATATACCGGCTATGTTTGATAGTACATTATAGTACATGATTTCATTACATTTCATGCTAGGTGTGCCCATTGTGTGCATTACTTGGTACATTGTTTTACATTACATTTCATGCTAGGTGTGCCCATTTTGTGCATTACTTAGTACATCGTTTTACATGACATTTCACGCTATGTATGTTCATTTGATTACATACTTAGTGCATTGTTTTTCACATGCTTACATTTTGGAATGACATTTGGTTTGTTTACATGGGACAATACATTCATTAACATTAGCTACGCCGTTCGTTAGTAGGTAGTGGTACCATAGGAATTGACAACTCCCGTTCCGGACGTCCCAGGGAAAGGGGATGAAAGGAATGACCGAATTCGATGATATAAGACAGATAGACCTTTAATTTGTTTAAAGGGTTTTATCACCTCAGTCACAAGGCTTGGATGTATGCATTTTCACAATACCGCATAAATGTTCATATTAAATATTTGCATGCATTTTTCCACAAAGACATAAGATTGATTTAAACCATGTTTTACTTCAATATTTTGTTTTTGTGCATATGGTTTAGTTGAGACATTTCACTTGCCATACATGACATTTTGACATAGACATTTTACACAAAGACATTTGACATAGACATTTGATATGGATATTTGACATAGACATTTGACGTGGATATTTGACATAGACATTTGACAATGATTTACATTTGACATATAACATGTTTGACAATTGGTTTAAACATAGACTTCTTACATTGGTTGGTTTGGTTTGATTAAGTAACGATGCGTGTGTAATATGATACAAGCATGGTGGATACGCCACTGGTACTTCCTATATATAAGTGTTTGTATGGTATTACATGTCGTAACGTTATTTGAATCATTTCAATATTGAGACATAGAACATTTTATACAAATAACATACTTTTCACAAGACATTGATTTACAAACAACTTATCTTATACGAACACATTTTTACATGGTTATTTATTTAACCTGACATTTACTTATACATATCATATGATCTTATTGTTTTCAAATGATTTACAAGACAAAGCAAATTACAAGGTTCATGACTAAACATTTTGCTTAAACATAAGTCATGAATCCTATTTTGACAAACCTATGTATCTCACAGGCATTTTTATGCTGACGTACCTATTTTCACATGTGTTTTCAGGTGCTTTTCCATAGGATGTTGATCACGATACTAGGGCGGACCTGTGCCTTAGAGACTTTAAAAGAAGATAGACTATGTTTAATTATGTTCTGAACTCTTAAATTCCTGTTTGAAACAATGTAACACCTCTGTTTTTAAATAAAATACAACTTTGTATGCCATGGTTATGAAACAATTAATTCTGTTACAACACTCCCCGACGTTTCCGCCACGTTTTATATGTTACACGTGGTCGGGGTGTGACAGAAGAGTTGGTATCAGAGCCAATGGTTATAGGGAATTAGGTTATTAGTAATGCTTTGACCTAGACTATAACTTTTCTAGGACCCTAACACAAGTTATCTTGTGTTTAGATCTTAAAACATATACATCACCTATCCTTAGGTGATTATCAAAACAAGAACCAAATTTTCCGAAACGATTTTTGAAAAACAATCATCTGTTTTTGAATAATTTATTACAAGGTTTTGAACCCTCTTTTGTAAGGTTTTGAACCCTTCTTGTTTGACTAAAGTTTTGGCTTTGTGCCTTCAAGTTTTCAAAATCTCATCAAAGTTTTGGGTTTTAAATAATGTGAACACGTGCAAACTGGAAGGGTGAATGCCTGTATTCTGAGTTTTCTGTCTAGGCAAGCACTTCGTATACATCTCAACCAGACGCGAGACCAGTTGTGCTTACCTGGGAATTCTTGGGATGAGTGTTCACTTATAGGCGAGCATGTCTTCATTATACATTATTTTTTATCCATTTACTTTGATTAGTCACTGTGTGTCGTTTGTTTGCTTTGTGATACGGACGAATGACCACCATCTATGCTATTTGCAATTCTTTTTTTTATCATCTCATTCTTTTCATCCAATCATCTCACTCGTTTCCTTTCATGTTTTTCCTCTTTTAGAATGCCTCCTCGACGCGACAATCTGATAGCAACTGCCGAACTGGCAGAAATTATTGCGCAGCAGATGGCTGCTCAATTTCCAAATCTCTTTGCTCAATGGAATCAAGCCAACAATAACAACAACAACAATGTTCCATGCAAGTACAAGGATTTTAACCAGGCTAAACCACTCAAGTTTAGTGGTTCTGAGGGAGCGACTGGGCTTCTTCAGTGGTTCGAGAGCAGTGAGAATACTTTTCGCCATGTGCAGTGTCCGGATAATCGCAAAGTTGAGTTTGCTTCGAGCGTATTTCAGAAGAGGGCTTTGACATGGTGGAACGGGGTTATGAGAGATAGGGGTGCTGAGATTGCCTTGGCACAGACATGGGCTGAACTAAGAGCTCTTATGATGAGGGAATTTTGTCCTCGTCATGAGCAGCGAGCTTTGGAGAAGGAATTTGATGATTTGAAGCAAGATAGTGGTGAGCACAGGGCTTATACTGATCGGTTTGAAGAGTTGAGTCTGCTTTGCCCAACAATGGTCACCCCACTCGACAAGGCTATCGAGAGATACATCGATGGCCTACCTGACTCGGTACAAGACATTCTTACTGGTAGTAACCCTGCCACACTTCGTCAAGCGATCGAGTTATCTGCAACATTGACTGAGTCGCAGATCCGGAAGAACAAGTTACACCGGAAGGGTGACAAGGGCAAGAAACAATCGACTGACAAGGTGGATAGCAATAAAGGTCAAAACGGGAATGGAAAGAACTCTGGTTCTTCGAAGAGGGCAAAGAAGCGTAAGGCTTCCCAAAACTATGCTGTCACTGCCCAAGCTAACCAGGCAGCTCCCAACCAACCCGCACAGCCTCCAGCGAAGAAACCCTATTCAGGGAATGCACCTTTGTGCAATAGATGCAACAGTCACCACCAGCCGCAACTTCCATGCCGTTTCTGTACTAACTGTGGGAAATCAGGCCATCTTGCCAATGTTTGTCGGTCTGCTCAGAATCCCGCGGTTCAGAACCCGGCTCAACAAGTTGCTCAGCCTCCTGCTCCGCAACAGGGTCAAGCTGCACGACCACAATACCCACCGGGTGCTTGTTATAATTGTGGGGACCTGACCCACTACAGAAACCGATGCCCAAGACTAGCCAACCAGAACCAGAACCAGGATCAGAATCAGGCTCCGGCTCGAGGGCGAGTTTTTAACATGAATGCCCAAGAGGCACAGGCTGACGATAATGTGGTGAACGGTACGTTCTTTATTAATAATCAGCCTGCATCTGTTCTTTTCGATTCCGGTGCCGATAAGAGTTTCGTGTCTTTGTCTTTTGAGCCTATGCTTCGAGTGTCTAGAACTAAACTAGGAAAACCTTTGATAGTAGAAGTTGCTAGTGGTGAACCCATTATTCTTGATTCTGTTCTACGCAACTGCCAGTTGAACCTAAATGATCATCTTTTCCCTATCGATCTCACGCCTATGCAACTCGGAAGCTTCGACGTTATTGTGGGAATGGATTGGTTATCCAAGCATCACGCAGAGATAGTTTGTTCTGAGAAGATTGTTCGTGTGCCGCTTTCGACAGGCGAGATCCTGCAGGTTCAAGGTGAGAAGCCTACCGGTGGTCTCAAACTCATGTCTTGTTTTAAAGCTCGGAAGTATCTGCGGAAGAACTATGTGGCTTTCTTAGCACATGTTACAGAAGATAAAGGCAAGGGTAAGTCTATTTCAGATATTCCTGTCGTTCGGGATTATTCTGAAGTGTTCCCTGAAGATTTACCTGGTCTACCTCCAGCACGCCAAGTCGAGTTCCGCATTGACCTCGTACCTGGTGCAAATCCCATTGCCAAAGCTCCATATCGTCTTGCACCATCTGAGATGCAAGAGTTGTCTAAACAGCTTCAGGAGCTCTCTGACAAAGGTTTTATCCGTCCTAGCTTTTCACCTTGGGGTGCTCCCATTCTTTTTGTCAAGAAGAAGGATGGATCCTTTAGGATGTGTATCGATTATCGTGAGCTTAACAAGCTTACCATCAAGAATCGATATCCCCTACCTCGCATTGACGACCTCTTTGATCAGTTACAGGGCGCTTCTTATTTTTCGAAGATTGATCTACGTTCCGGATATCATCAACTTCGGGTTCAAGAAGAAGATATTCCGAAGACAGCGTTCCGTACTCGTTATGGGCATTATGAATTCACAGTCATGCCATTCGGTTTGACTAATGCTCCTGCTGTTTTCATGGACTTAATGAATAGGGTCTGCAAACCTTATTTGGATCAGTTCGTCATTGTTTTTATTGACGACATCTTGATTTACTCTAAGACGCGAGCTGATCACGAGCAGCATCTTCGTCTTACTCTGGAACTCCTAAAGAAAGAGCAACTTTTCGCCAAATTCTCCAAGTGCGAATTTTGGCTTAAATAAGTTCAATTTTTGGGGCATGTTATCAACGAACGGGGTATTCATGTAGATCCCTCCAAGATCAGTGCGATTAAGGACTGGGATACACCTACTACTCCTACTGAAGTTCGTTCTTTTCTTGGTCTAGCGGATTATTATCGCCGCTTCATAGAAAACTTCTCGAAGATTGCAGTTCCTCTAACTGCTCTAACTCAGAAGAAAATGCCCTTTTATTGGGGATACAAACAAGAGGAAGCTTTTCAACACTTGAAGCAGAAGCTTTGCGATGCGCCTGTTCTATCATTGCCTGAGGGTGATGATAATTTTGTTGTGTATTATGATGCATCGAAATTGGGTCTTGGCTGTGTTCTTATGCAAAGGAACAAAGTCATAGCCTATGCATCGAGGCAGTTGAAGATACATGAGAAGAACTACACCACTCATGATCTTGAGTTGGGTGCAGTTGTCTTTGCTCTCAAGATCTGGAGACACTATTTGTACGGTACAAAATGTGTGGTTTTCACTGACCACAAAAGTCTTCAGCATATCTTCAACCAGAAAGAACTCAACATGAGGCAACGACGTT
The DNA here is from genome assembly GCA_030545235.1 of Helianthus tuberosus. Lineage (NCBI taxonomy): Eukaryota > Viridiplantae > Streptophyta > Magnoliopsida > Asterales > Asteraceae > Helianthus > Helianthus tuberosus. Next base: position 110,975,984 of record CM060411.1, on the reverse strand, counting down.
GGGTTGAGCTTTTAAACGACTATGACTGCGAAATTCGCTACCATCCTGGTAAGGCGAATGTCGTAGCTGATGCATTGAGTCGTAAGGAACGTACTAAGCTTCATTGTGTACGTGTTCAATCTGTTATTCAAGCTCGATCCGATATCCAAGCACGCATTTCTCAGGCTCAACAATCTTGTGTTTCACAAGGTTTGATGGATAAGGAATTTCCTTATCACATAACACCTGCACTGGAACTGAAGGACAATGGATCATATTACTTCATGGACCGTTTGTGGGTCCCAAGCCAGGATGATCTTCGTACCTTGCTTATGGATGAAGCCCATAAGTCTCGTTATTCTATTCATCCGGGCTCAGATAAGATGTATAAGGATCTTCGTATTCACTATTGGTGGCCTGGTATGAAGAAAGACATTGCCTTATACGTATCAAAATGCCTTACTTGTCTTAAGGTTAAGGCTGAACATCAGCGTCCTTCTGGTTTATTGGAGCAACCAGAGATCCCAGTTTGGAAATGGGAAAACATTACTATGGATCTTGTTACCAAACTTCCACGCACAAAGAAGGGTCATTGTAACACCTGTGTCACTCCAACCATCAAACAAATGCCAAACCAATGAAATATAGTATTTCATACTTGGGATTTGTAAAAATATGTGTATCGTTTACACATATCAATTCTTGTTCGATTTCAAGCTTTAAATCGCTTTCTGGAGGGTTATACGCGCTCTGATGTGTAGATATAACCAGTTTAATCCAACGAACACTCCGGAATAGTGAAATAGGCTTAACATACCTTAAATAACCTTTACATAACTTAGATATAAGTTTTGGAAGGTTTGGTGTGGTGAAATCAAAGTTTAATCGCTTACAGGGACTAAAGTTGACAAACTGCGAAAGTATGCCAATTTGAACTGTAACAGACCTTTCGGAACATGACCATAAGTTAAACATACCATAAATATCCTTTACATAGCTTAGAAATAGGCTTTGAGGTGTTCGGTATGCTAAAAATAAACTTTTGTGTCATTCAGGGACTAAAAGCGTCAAAAAGTGCACAAGTTTGCATTTTTACGCATAACTTACGTTCTGAATACATCCGGACATCCAAAAATTTATGTAAGCACTAAAATATTTTATTTTAGTGTTCGGCATAAGAAAAATCCATTCGTTTCGTCATTTGGATCGTTTTTCGTGCTTATGCGCATTCCGTCGTAATTAAGCGAACATCGCGACCGTACGGCCAAACGAACCGACATCCGAGATATTTTTGAACATTTTTTAAGTTCCCTATACTTTAACTTCATTTTAGAGCTTTGAAATGGGGTTAACGGGCCTTAAACGTGTCAAAAATGGGCTGATTGCAATACAGGGACCAAAAGTGTAATTCTGCCAAACTAGGGCCTAGCGGTGCGCTACACTTTTAGCGTAGCGGTGCGCTAGTGGTCTGCAGACCAGAGCAGTGTATTTCACAGCCTGTTTTCAGCAGATTAACCCACAACCACAAGTTCCTAATTATCTAGTCAGCTGATAAGGATGGAATTTTTGTCACCATAAGGTCCCGACACATGTACGGGCAAGATTAAGGCACGTTTTCCTTGAAACGATCTTAACGGTGGACCGAATACTATAAATACCCCACCCCCCATTGCTTCTAAACCCACAAGAATTCTGATTTGAGAGCTCTAAGTTGAAACCATTGTTTCATACCTGAGTTCTTAGATCGGGATTAGCATTCGGGGACCCTGGGTTAGTATTCTTTCGTTCTTTTCCTTATTTTATTGCTTTTCGAGTCAGAAAGTCAAACTTTGTTTGACTTTTAGCGTTGACCAGTAATGGTCAATGCGAAGTTCGTTTGAACTTCGCAACGTGAGTGTAATCACGTTGGTTATAGTCCCTTGGGACTATGCCTACTGATTACCACGTTGTCTAGGGTCGTAGGGTAAGCGATCTAATAAATCGCTTATACCTCGAACCCGACCCAGTTTGGTCGATCATTAGGATCCGACCAAACACATTAGGTGACCATAGTAGGTAGGGAATAACCTTCCGAGGTTATACCCTATGGTCACATCGTTTAAGTAGTTGTATGATAGGTAGTTTATATGCCTTAGGTAAATTACCAGAATACCCTTTTCATGTATAATTGGTAATTAAGCATATGTAACCTAAACTTTTGTCACATAACTGATTATGTAACATGTTTAGGCATATAATACTTGTCATAGGACTAGTTAGGCGGTCCGAACGCGTTTCACGCGAACGACGCGTTTAAGTAGCATAAGTTACCTAAACGGGTCGTAATGGGTCGTAGACACTTAGATTAAGGTTTCATTTAGTATGTAGGCTTTGTTAAACCATATGACACGAGTCTCTATACTCGTTTGGTTTACGAACCCTCATTCTATCAGATCTTCCGATCTAGGTCCGGTTATTAACATAGTTACCTATATTAGGTGCCGTTTGATATCCGCGATCTCTAAGCATTGTTTGGTTGTTATTCAAGGACTACTGAGCAATCTCAAGTGAGTACATAGACCCCTCTTTTACTGTTTTCCAAACTGTTTTGGGGTGGAACACATGTGCCTACTTGTTACTTTCATGCTTTCCTGTTTTCACATCATATACCTGCTATGTTCGTTAGTACATTATAGTACATGATTTTAGACACTTCTACATAGACATTTCGGCATAGACATTTTAACATGATTGACATTTGATCATGCATTTCCCACAAAACATAACTTTGATTTAAACCAAGTTTTACTTCAATACTTTGTTTTTGTGCATATGGTTTAGTTGAGACATTTCACTTGCCATACATGGATATTTGACATAGACATTTGACATGGATATTTGACATAGACATTTTGACATGATTTACATCTTGACATGAACACTTTGACATATTATTCAATACATTTGACAATTGGTTTAAACATAGACATCTTACATTGTTTGGTTTGGTTTGGTTTGATTAAGTGATTAAGTAACGATGCGTGTGTAATATGATACAAGCATGGTGGATACACCGCTGGTACTTCCTATATATAAGTGTTTGTATGATATCACATATTGTAGCGTTATTTGAATCATTTCAGTTTGAGACATAGAACATTTTATACGAGTAATATACTTTTCACAAGACATTGATTTACAAACAACTTATTTTATACAAACTCATTTTATATGGTTATTCATTTAACCTGACATTTATTAATACATATCATCTGATCTTATCGTTTTTCAAATGATTTAAAAGACAAAGCAAATAACAAGGTTCATGACTAAACATTTTCTCAAACATAAGTCATGAATCTTATTTTCACAAAACCTATGTATCTCACAGGCATTTTTATGCTGACGTACCTATTTTCACATGTGTTTTTCAGGAGCTGTTGCATAAGATGATCAAGATACACATAGGCAGACTTGGGCTTTAGTGACAATAAAAGATGCAAGACTAGTTAATTATGTTGTATTTCTTTGTTTGTTAAGACATTGTAACACTTTTAATCAATAAAACGAAACTTCAATTGCCATGGATTTGAAACAATTAATTCTGTTACAACACTCCCCGACATTTCCGCCACGTTTTGTATGTTCTACGTGGTCGGGGTGTGACAGTCATGATGCCATCTGGGTAGTCGTTGATCGTCTTACAAAGTCAGCACATTTCTTGCCAATCCGTGAGGATTTTCCTGCTGACAGACTTGCTCAAATCTATGTGGATGAAATTGTAGCTCGACATGGTGTTCCTTTGAACATCATTTCTGACAGAGATGCTCGTTTCACTTCTCATTTTTGGAGAACCATGCAATCTGCTATGGGGACCCAACTTAATCTGAGCACAGCTTATCATCCGCAAACGGATGGTCAGTCTGAGAGAACAATCCAGACTCTGGAGGATATGCTAAGAGCTTGTGTGATCGATTTTGGTGGTAGCTGGGATTCACATCTTAAATTGATTGAATTCTCCTACAACAACAGTTATCACACTAGAATCAAAATGGCTCCTTTCGAGGCTCTCTATGGTCGAAAATGTCGTTCACCAGTCTGCTGGAATGAGATTGGCGAGGCTCAACTTACTGGACCTACCCTCATTTTAGAGACAACTGACAAGGTCAAGAAAGTTCGTGATAACCTTCAGGCAGCTAGAAGCCGTCAGAAGATTTACGCGGATCCAAAACGCAAAGCCTTGGAATTTCAAGTCGGTGATCGAGTATTACTTAAGGTCTCACCTTGGAAAGGTGTGATCAGATTTGGAAAGAAAGGAAAACTTGCACCTAGATACGTTGGACCATTCAAGATCGTCGAAAGAATCGGAAAGGTAGCCTACAGACTTGAGTTACCTCCTGAACTTGGAAATGTTCATCCAACTTTTCACGTGTCCAATCTCAAGAGGTGTTCAGCTGATGAGAACTTCTCCATACCGCTTGACGAAATTCGTGTTGGCAAAACACTGAAATTTGTTGAGAAACCAGTGGAAATCATGGAACGTGAAGTCAAGTGGCTTAAACGCAAGCGCATTCCTTTGGTCAAAGTTCGCTGGGAAGCTAAGCGTGGACCTGAGTTTACTTGGGAACGCGAAGATCAAATGAAGGCGAAATATCCACATCTTTTTCCACGAGTTTCCTCTAAATAAATTTCGGGACGAAATTTCCACAAGTAGGGGAGACTGTAACAACTGTGCTTGTAATCACTATGAACAGTTCTATTATCAATAAAACAATGTTATTTGATCCCAATGTTTGTTTGGTTGTGTTTTACATTTTTCATGTTTTGACTTTTATGTAATTTCAAACTCTACATCGCTTTCTGGAGAGTTATACGCAAACTAGTGCGTAAACGTACTCAGTTTAATGCGAGAAATACTCCGGAACATCAACATATACTCAACATACCTTAAATAACCTTTACATAACTTAGAAATAAGTTTTGAAGGCTTTGGTATGGCAAAAACAAGTAAATTCGTTTACAGGGACTAAACTTGACAAACTGTGAAAGTATGTCAATTTGAACTGTAATGAACATTCCGGAACATGACCATAAGTTAAACACACCTTAAATATCTTTTACATAGCTTAGAAATAGGCTTTGAGGGGTTCGGTGTGCTAAAATAAACTTCTGGGTCATTCAGGGACTAAAAGTGTCAAAAAGTGCACAAGTTTGCATTTTCGCGCATAACTTACGTTCTGAATACATCCGGACATCCAAAATTTTATGAAAGCATGACTACATTATATTTTAGTGTTTGCCTTAAGAAAAATCCATTCGTCGCGTCATTTGGATCGTTTTTCGCGCTTGTGCGCATTCCGTCGTAATTAACCGAACATCGCGACCGTACGGCCAAACGAACCGACATCCGAGATATTTTTGAACATATTTTAAGCTCCCTATACTTTAACTTCATTTTAGAGCTTTGAAATGGGGTTAACGGGCCTTAAACGTGTCAAAAATGACCTTATTGCACTGCAGGGACCAAAACTGTAATTCTGCCAAACTTGCACCATACGATGCGTATGGTATCTATACCCTACGATGCGTATGGGGTCTTCTGACCAGATACAAAGTTTTTAACAGCCTGTTTGCAGCTGTTTGATCCTCCACCACATGTTCTAAGTTGCTTAGTCAGCTGATAAGGATGGAATTTAGCTTCCATAACCTTTCCACAAATGTACGGATGGGATTAAGGCACGTTTTCCATGAAACGATCTTAACGGTTCAACGAAAACTATAAATACCCCATCACCCCCAACCTCATTACTTACAAGAATCTGATCTATTTGACTCTAAGTTGGAACCATTGTTTCATACCTGAGTTATTGTGATCACGATTAGCATTCGGGGACCCTTCGTAAGTATTCTTTCGTTCTTTTCCTTATTTTTACTGCTTTTCGAGTCAGAAAGTCAAACTTTGTTTGACTTTCAGCGTTGACCAGTAATGGTCAATGCGAAGTTCGATTGAACTTCGCAACGTGATTGTAATCACGATGGTCATAGTCCCTTGGGACTATGCCTACTGATTACCACGTTGTCTAGGGTCGTAGGGTATGCGATCTGATCAATCGCTTATGCCTTCAAACCCGACCCAGTTTGGTCGATCATTAGGATCCGACCAAATACATTAGGTGACCATAGTGTAGGGAATAACCTTCTGAGGTTATACCCTATGGTCACATCGTTTAAGTAGTTGTATGATAGGTAGTTTATATGCCTTAGGTAAATTACCAGAATACCCTTTTCATGTATAATTGGCAATTAAGCATATGTAACCTAAACCTTTGTCACATAACTGATTATGTAACATGTTTAGGCATATAACACTTGTCATAGGACTAGTTAGGCGGTCCGAACGCGTTTCACGCGCACGATGCGTTAAAGTAGCCTAAGCTACCTAAACGGATCATAATGGGTCAATAAGACTTAGGTTAAGTTTCTGTTAGTATGTAGGCTTTGTTAAACCATGTCACGTGAGTTCCTACACTCATTTGGTTTACAAACCCTAATGCTACTCAGTCTTCCGATATAGGTCCGGTTTATTAACATAGTTACCTATATTAGGTGCCGTTTGATTCCGAGATCTAACATTGCTTGGTGATTATCTTTATACATCTGAGCAATCTCAAGTGAGTACATAGACCCCTCTTTTACTGTTTTCCAAACGTTTTGGGGTGGAACACATGTGCCTACTTGTTACTTTCATGCTTTCCTGTTTTCACATCATATACCGGCTATGTTTGATAGTACATTATAGTACATGATTTCATTACATTTCATGCTAGGTGTGCCCATTGTGTGCATTACTTGGTACATTGTTTTACATTACATTTCATGCTAGGTGTGCCCATTTTGTGCATTACTTAGTACATCGTTTTACATGACATTTCACGCTATGTATGTTCATTTGATTACATACTTAGTGCATTGTTTTTCACATGCTTACATTTTGGTATGACATTTGGTTTGTTTACATGGGACAATACATTCATTAACATTAGCTACGCCGTTCGTTAGTAGGTAGTGGTACCATAGGAATTGACAACTCCCGTTCCGGACGTCCCAGGGAAAGGGGATGAAAGGAATGACCGAATTCGATGATATAAGACAGATAGACCTTTAATTTGTTTAAAGGGCTTTATCACCTCAGTCACAAGGCTTGGATGTATGCATTTTCACAATACCGCATAAATGTTCATATTAAATATTTGCATGCATTTTTCCACAAAGACATAAGATTGATTTAAACCATGTTTTACTTCAATATTTTGTTTTTGTGCATATGGTTTAGTTGAGACATTTCACTTGCCATACATGACATTTTGACATAGACATTTTACACAAAGACATTTGACATAGACATTTGATATGGATATTTGACATAGACATTTGACGTGGATATTTGACATAGACATTTGACAATGATTTACATTTGACATATAACATGTTTGACAATTGGTTTAAACATAGACTTCTTACATTGGTTGGTTTGGTTTGATTAAGTAACGATGCGTGTGTAATATGATACAAGCATGGTGGATACGCCGTTGGTACTTCCTATATATAAGTGTTTGTATGGTATTACATGTCGTAACGTTATTTGAATCATTTCAATATTGAGACATAGAACATTTTATACAAATAACATACTTTTCACAAGACATTGATTTACAAACAACTTATCTTATACGAACACATTTTTACATGGTTATTTATTTAACCTGACATTTACTTATACATATCATATGATCTTATTGTTTTCAAATGATTTACAAGACAAAGCAAATTACAAGGTTCATGACTAAACATTTTGCTTAAACATAAGTCATGAATCCTATTTTGACAAACCTATGTATCTCACAGGCATTTTTATGCTGACGTACCTATTTTCACATGTGTTTTCAGGTGCTTTTCCATAGGATGTTGATCACGATACTAGGGCGGACTTGTGCCTTAGAGACTTTAAAAGAAGATAGACTATGTTTAATTATGTTCTGAACTCTTAAATTCCTGTTTGAAACAATGTAACACCTCTGTTTTTAAATAAAATACAACTTTGTATGCCATGGTTATGAAACAATTAATTCTGTTACAACACTCCCCGACGTTTCTGCCACGTTTTGTATGTTACACGTGGTCGGGGTGTGACAGGTACGTCAGCATAAAAATGCCTGTGAGATACATAGGTTTGTGAAAAGAAGATTCATGACTTAAGTTTCAGAAAATGTTTAGTCATGAACCTTGTACTTTGATTTGTTTTGTAAATCGCTTGAAAAACAATAAGTTTAGATGATATGTATAAATAAGAGAATAATGTATGGTTAAATTAATAACCATGTAAAATGAGTTGTATATAATAAACCGTGTTGTAAACCAAAGTCTTGTGAAAACATGTTACTTGTGTAAAATGTATAAGTCCAAAATGAATGATTTAAATAACGCTATGATATATAATATAATACAAACACTTATATATAGGAAGTACCAGCGGCGTATCCACCATGCTTGTATCATATTACTCACATCTCGTTACTTAAGTCACTTAAACCAACCAACAATGTATAATGTCGATGTTTAAACAAATTGTCAAAAGTCCTTGTATAAACCATGTCAAAAGTTGATAGTCCAAAAGTAGTCAAGTAATGTGTAACAAATGTTATGTATTGTAAGCAAAGTATTGTCACATAGTCCAAATGTAGAAATGTACAAAACAAAGTATTTTGAATATACCAAAAAGTTATGTTTTGCAAAGTAATGCATGTTACATTGATACAAACATTTATTTGGTAAGTTAACGCATACATTCAAGCCTTGAGACAGTCGGATAAACCTTTCAGTCAAGGTTATCAAAAGAAATGTTTTCGGATTCAGTCATTCCTTACATCCAAACAAAACCCGAGATGTCAGGAATGGGATTTGTCAAGTCCTATGGTACCACTACTTACTCCCGAGCGGCGTAGCTAATGTTAATGAACGTATAAAAGTCTTGTTTGTGCAAACCAAATGTTATAGCAATTGTATACAAGTCATATGAAAACAATGTACTAGGTATGCTAAGTTAACATACAAAGCAGAAAAGTCATGTAAATCAATGTACTAGCATGCTATCAGTCAACATACATAGCAGAAATGTAATGTAAAACAATGTACTAAGTATGCACACAATGGACATACATAGCATAAGATGTAATGAAATCATGTACTATAATGTACTAACGAACATAACAAGTATATGATGTGAAAACAGGAAAGCATGAAAGTAACAAGTAGGCACATGTGTTTCACCCCAAAACAGTTTGGAAAAAAGTAAAAGAGGGGTCTATGTACTCACTTGAGATTGCTCAGAAGTCCTAAGATAACCACCAAGCAATGCTAGAGATCACGGAATCAAACGGCACCTAATATAGGTAACTATGTTAATATACCGGACCTAAATCGGAAGATGGGATAGAATGCGGGTTCGTAAACCAAACGAGTATGGAGACTCGTGTAATATGGTTTAACAAAGCCTACATACTAAATGAAACCTAACATAAGTGCTTACGACCCATTACGACCCGTTTAGGTAGCTTATGCTACTTTAACGCGTCGCTCGCGTGAAACGCGTTCGGACCGCCTAACTAGTCCTATGACAAGTAAAATATGCCTTAACATATCTAATATTGTTACCAAAACAGTTTAGATACCAAAATTTATGTTACATATTCTTAAAATGAATTTTGGCGTCAAAAGGGCATTTTGGTAATTTACCTAAGGCATATAAACTACCTATCATACAACTACTTAAACGAAGCGACCATAAGGTATAACCTCGGAAGGTTATTCCCTATATAGTATGGTCACCTAATGTGTTTGGTCAGATCCTAATGATCGACCAAATGGGTCGGGTTCGAAGGTATAAGCGATTTATCAGATCGCTTACCCTTACGACCCTAGACAACGTGGTAATCAGTAGGCATAGTCACAAGGGACTATAACCATCGTGATTACAATCACGTTGCGAAGTTCAAACGAACTTCGCATTGACCATAAACTGGTCAATGCAGAAAGTCAAACAAAGTATGACTTTCGGACTCGAAAAGAAATAAAAGAACGAAGGAACACTTACGAAGGGTCCCCCCCGACCACGTATAACATACAAGACGTGGCGGAAAACGTCGGAGAGTGTTGTAACAGAATTAATTGTTTCATAACCATGGTATTCAAAGTTGTATTTTATTTATTAACATAAGAGTTACATTGTCTTAAACAGAAATTAAAGAGTTTGGAACATAATTAAACTAAGTCTTTCTTCATTTTATGTCTCTAAGGCACAGGTCCGCCCTAGTGTCACGATCCTCATCCTACGGAAAAGCTCCTGAAAACACATGTGAAAATAGGTACGTCAGCATAAAAATGCCTGTGAGATACATAGGTTTGTGAAAAGAAGATTCATGACTTAAGTTTCAGAAAATGTTTAGTCATGAACCTTGTACTTTGATTTGTTTTGTAAATCGCTTGAAAAACAATAAGTTCAGATGATATGTATAAATAAGAGAATAATGTATGGTTAAATTAATAACCATGTAAAATGAGTTGTATATAATAAACCGTGTTGTAAACCAAAGTCTTGTGAAAACATGTTACTTGTGTAAAATGTATAAGTCCAAAATGAATGATTTAAATAACGCTATGATATGTAATATAATACAAACACTTATATATAGGAAGTACCAGCGGCGTATCCACCATGCTTGTATCATATTACTCACATCTCGTTACTTAAGTCACATAAACCAACCAACAATGTATAATGTCTATGTTTAAACAAATTATCAAAAGTCCTTGTATAAACCATGTCAAAAGTTGATAGTCCAAAAGTAGTCAAGTAATGTGTAACAAATGTTATGTATTGTAAGCAAAGTATTGTCACATAGTCCAAATGTAGAAATGTACAAAACAAAGTATTTTGAATATACCAAAAAGTTATGTTTTGCAAAGTAATGCATGTTACATTGATACAAACATTTATGTGGTAAGTTAACGCATACATTCAAGCCTTGAGATAGTCGGATAACCCTTTCAGTCAAGGTTATCAAAAGAAATGTTTTCGGATTCAGTCATTCCTTACATCCAAACAAAACCCGAGATGTCAGGAATGGGATTTGTCAAGTCCTATGGTACCACTACTACTCCCGAGTGGCGTAGCTAATGTTAATGAACGTATAAAAGTCTTGTTTGTGCAAACCAAATGTTATACCAATTGTATACAAGTCATATGAAAACAATGTACTAGGTATGCTAAGTTAACATACAAAGCAGAAAAGTCATGTAAATCAATGTACTAGCATGCTATCAGTCAACATACATAGCAGAAATGTAATGTAAAACAATGTACTAAGTATGCACACAATGGACATACATAGCATAAGATGTAATGAAATCATGTACTATAATGTACTAACGAACATAACAAGTATATGATGTGAAAACAGGAAAGCATGAAAGTAACAAGTAGGCACATGTGTTTCACCCCAAAACAGTTTGGAAAACAGTAAAAGAGGGGTCTATGTACTCACTTGAGATTGCTCAGAAGTCCTAAGATAACCACCAAGCAATGCTAGAGATCACGGAATCAAACGGCACCTAATATAGGTAACTATGTTAATATACCGGACCTAAATCGGAAGATGGGATAGAATGCGGGTTCGTAAACCAAACGAGTATGGAGACTCGTGTAATATGGTTTAACAAAGCCTACATACTAAATGAAACCTAACATAAGTGCTTACGACCCATTACGACCCGTTTAGGTAGCTTATGCTACTTTAACGCGTCGCTCGCGTGAAACGCGTTCGGACCGCCTAACTAGTCCTATGACAAGTAAAATATGCCTTAACATATCTAATATTGTTACCAAAACAGTTTAGATACCAAAATTTATGTTACATATTCTTAAAATGAATTTTGGCGTCAAAAGGGCATTTTGGTAATTTACCTAAGGCATATAAACTACCTATCATACAACTACTTAAACGAAGCGACCATAAGGTATAACCTCGGAAGGTTATTCCCTATATAGTATGGTCACCTAATGTGTTTGGTCAGATCCTAATGATCGACCAAATGGGTCGGGTTCGAAGGTATAAGCGATTTATCAGATCGCTTACCCTTACGACCCTAGACAACGTGGTAATCAGTAGGCATAGTCACAAGGGACTATAACCATCGTGATTACAATCACGTTGCGAAGTTCAAACGAACTTCGCATTGACCATAAACTGGTCAATGCAGAAAGTCAAACAAAGTATGACTTTCGGACTCGAAAAGAAATAAAAGAACGAAGGAACACTTACGAAGGGTCCCCGAATGCTAATCTAGATCAAAATAGCTCAGGTATGAAACAAAGGTTTCAACTTAAAGTACATTAGATCAGATTCTTGTGAGGAAAAGTGAAGGGTGGAGGTGGGTATTTATAGTTTTCGGTTCACCGTTAGGATCATTTCTTGGAAAAGGGGGCACGATATAAGTCGTACACTTGTTGGAAAGTTGTGGTAACTCATTTGCCATCCACCATAAGAGTTTGACACTTGGCACTTGGCCTTTGGAGAGTGTTAAGGGCTGTTAACAGCTGAAAAAAAACGTTTTGCTGCATCTGGCCCCTGTTTACGGACCTAGTTTGGCAGATTCACAGTTTCAGTCCCTGCAACCTCAAAACTTGGTTTTCGATGCGTTTTTTTGACACGTTTAAGCCCCGTTAACCCCATTTCAAAGCTCTAAAATGAAGTTAAAGTATAGGGAACTTAAAATGTGCTCAAAAATATCTCAGATGTCGGTTCGTTTGGCCGTACGATCGCGATGTTCGCTTAATTACGACGGAATGCGCATAAGCGCGAAAAACGATCCAAATGACGCGACGAATGGATTTTTCTCAAGCCTAAACACTAAAATAAAATATTTTAGTGCTTACATAAATTTTTGGATGTCCGGATGTATTCAGAACGTAAGTTATGCGCGAAAGTGTAAACTTGTGCACTTTTTGACGCTTTTAGTCCCTGAATGTCCCAAAAGTTTATTTTAGCACACCGAACACCTCAAAGCCTATTTCTAAGCTATGTAGAGGATATTTATGGCATGTTTAACTTATGTCATGTTCTGGAATGTTCCTTACTGTTCTAATTGGCATACTTTCGCAGTTTGTCAAGTTTAGTCCCTGTAAGCGAATTAACTTGTTTTTGCCATACAAAAGCCTTCAAAACTTATTTCTAAGTTATGTAAGGGTTATTTAAGGTATGTTAAGTATATGTTGATGTTCCGGAGTATTTTTCGCATTAAACTGATTACGTTTACGCACCAGTTTGCGTATAACTCTCAAGAAAGTGATATAGAGTTTGAAATTGAATAAAAGTCAAAACATGAAAAATGTAAAACATAACCAAACAAACATTGGGATCAAATAACATTGTTTTATTGATAATTGAACTATTCACAATGATTACAAGCACAGATGTTACAGTCTCCCCTACTTGAGGAAATTTCGTCCCGAAATTTATTTAGAGGAAACTCGTGTGAAAAGATGCGGATACTTCGCCTTCATTTGATCTTCGCGTTCCCAAGTAAACTCGGGTCCACGTTTAGCTTCCCAGCGAACTTTGACCAAAGGAATGCGCTTGCGTTTAAGCCACTTGACTTCACGTTCCATGATTTCCACAGGCTTCTCAATAAATTTAAGTGTTTTGTCAACACGAATTTCGTCAAGCGGTATGTGGAGGTTCTCATCAGCTAAACACCTCTTGAGATTGGACACGTGAAAAGTTGGATGAACATTTCCAAGTTCAGGAGGTAACTCAAGTCTGTAGGCTACCTTACCGATTCTTTCGACGATCTTGAATGGTCCAACGTATCTAGGTGCAAGTTTTCCTTTCTTTCCAAATCTGATCACACCTTTCCAAGGTGAGACCTTAAGTAATACTCGATCACCGACTTGAAATTCCAAGGGCTTGCGTTTTGGGTCCGCGTAACTCTTTTGACGGCTTCTAGCTGTCTGAAGGTTATCACAAACTTTCTTAACCTTATCTGTTGTCTCTAAAATGAGGGCAGGTCCAGTAAGTTGAGCCTCGCCGATCTCATTCCAGCAGACTGGTGAACGACATTTTCGACCATAGAGAGCCTCGAAAGGAGCCATTTTGATGCTGGTGTGATAACTGTTGTTGTAGGAGAATTCAATTAACGGAAGATGTGAATCCCAACTACCACCAAAGTCGATCACACAAGCTCTAAGCATATCCTCCAGAGTCTGGATTGTTCTTTCAGATTGACCATCCCTTTGTGGATGATAAGCTGTGCTCAGATTAAGTTGGGTCCCCGTAGCAGATTGCATGGTTCTCCAAAAATGAGAAGTGAAACGAGCATCTCTGTCAGAAATGATGTTCAAAGGAACACCATGTCGAGCTACAATTTCATCCACATAGATTTTAGCAAGTCTGTCAGCAGGAAAATCCTCACGGATTGGCAAGAAATGTGTTGACTTAGTAAGACGATCAACAACTACCCAGATGGCATCATGACCTTTCTTTGTGCGTGGAAGTTTGGTAACAAGATCCATAGTAATGTTTTCCCATTTCCAAACTGGGATCTCTGGTTGCACCAATAAACCAGAAGGACGCTGATGTTCAGACTTAACCTTAAGACAAGTAAGGCATTTTGATACATATAAGGCAATGTCTTTCTTCATACCAGGCCACCAATACTGAATACGAAGATCCTTATACATCTTATCTGAGCCCGGATGAATAGAATAACGAGACTTATGGGCTTCATCCATAAGCAAGGTACGAAGATCATCCTGGCTTGGGACCCACAAACGGTCCATGAAGTAATACGATCCATTGTCCTTCAGTTCCAGATCAGGAGTTATGTGATAGGGAAATTCCTTATCCATCAAACCTTGTGAAACACAAGATTGTTGAGCTTGAGAAATGCGGGCTTGGATATCGGATCGTGCTTGAATAACAGATTGAACACGAACACAATGAAGCTTAGTACGTTCCTTACGACTCAATGCATCGGCTACGACATTCGCCTTACCAGGATGGTAGCGAATTTCGCAGTCATAGTCGTTTAGAAGCTCCACCCAACGTCGTTGCCTCATGTTGAGTTCTTTCTGATTGAAGATATGTTGAAGACTTCTGTGGTCAGTGAAAACCACACATTTTGTACCATACAAATAGTGTCTCTAGATCTTGAGAGCAAAAACAACTGCACCTAACTCAAGATCATGAGTGGTGTAGTTTTTCTCATGTATCTTCAACTGCCTCGATGCATAGGCTATGACTTTGTTCCTTTGTATCAGAACGCAACCAAGGCCCAATTTCGATGCATCACAATACACGACAAAATCATCATCACCCTCAGGCAATGATAGAACAGGCGCATCGCAAAGCTTCTGCTTCAAGTTTTGAAAAGCTTCTTCTTGTTTGAATCCCCAATCAAAGGGTTTGTTCTTCTGAGTTAGAGCAGTTAGAGGAACTGCAACCTTTGAGAAGTTTTCAATGAAGCGGCGATAATAACCCGCTAGACCAAGAAAAGAACGAACTTCAGTAGGAGTAGTAGGCGTATTCCAATCCTTAATCGCACTAATCTTGGAGGGATCTACATGAATACCTTGTTCGTTGATAATATGTCCTAAGAATTGAACCTCTTTAAGCCAGAATTCACACTTGGAGAATTTGGAGAAAAGTTGCTCTTTCTTTAGGAGTTCCAAAGTATGATGAAGATGTTGCTCGTGATCAGCTCGCGTCTTAGAATAAATCAAGATGTCGTCAATAAAAACAATGACGAACTGATCCAAATAAGGCTTGCAGACCCTATTCATTAAGTCCATGAAAACAGCAGGAGCATTAGTCAAACCGAATGGCATGACTGTGAACTCGTAATGCCCATAACGAGTGCGGAAAGTTGTCTTGGGAATATCTTCTTCATGCACACGAAGTTGATGATATCCAGATCGTAGATCAATCTTCGAAAAATAAGAAGCACCTTGTAACTGATCAAAGAGATCATTGATGCGAGGTAGGGGATATCAATTCTTGATGGTAAGCTTGTTAAGCTCACGATAATCGATACACATCCTAAATGATCCATCCTTCTTCTTGACAAAAAGAACGGGAGCACCCCAAGGTGAAAAGCTAGGACGTATAAAACCTTTGTCAGAGAGCTCCTGAAGCTGCTTAGACAACTCTTGCATCTCAGATGGTGCAAGACGATATGGAGCTCTGGCAACGGGGTTTGCACCAGGTACGAGATCAATACGGAACTCGACTTGGCGTGCTGGGGGTAGACCAGGTAAATCTTCAGGGAATACTTCAGAATAATTCCGAACAACAGGAATATCTTGGATAAACTTACCTTTGCCCTTATCTGCTACAACATGTGCCAAAAAGGCCACATAGTTCTTTCGTAGATACTTCCGAGCTTTAAAACAAGACATGAGTTTGAGACCACCAGAGGGTTTCTCACCATGAACCTGTAGGATCTCGCCTGTCGAAAGCGGCACACGAACGATCTTCTTGAAACAAACTACCTCTGCGTGATGCTTGGATAACCAATCCATACCCACAATGACGTCGAAGCTTCCAAGTTGCATAGGCGTGAGGTTGATAGGAAAAAGATGGTCGTTAAGGTTCGACTGGCAGTTGCAAAGAACAGAATCAAGAATAATGGGTTCACCGTTAGCGACTTCTACTGTCAAAGGCTTACCTAGTTTCGTTCTAGACACGCGAAGCATTGGCTCAAAAGATAATGACACAAAACTCTTATCGGCGCCAGAATCGAAAAGAACAGATGCAGGCTGATTATTAATAAAGAACGTACCGTTCACCACATTACCGTCTGCCTGCGCCTCTTGGGCATGCATGTTGAAGACTCGACCTCGAGCCTGAGCCTGATTCTGATTCTGGTTGGCTAGCCTTGGGCACCGGTTTCTGTAGTGGGTCAGATCCCCACAATTATAGCACGAACCAGGAGGAAAATGAGGTCGTGCAGCTTGACCTTGTTGCTGAGCAAGAGGCTGAGCAACTTGTTGGGCTTGGTTTTGAACTGCCTGGTTCTGATTAGCAGGAATGCGGCAGGTGGCAGCAAGATGACCAATTCTCCCACAGTTAGTGCAATGACGACATTGGAGATGTGGTAGGTGATGGCCGTTACACCTGTTGCATACAGGCGCAGTGCCAAGATATGGCTTCTTGGCTAGTGGTTGCGCAGGCTGATTTGGTGCAGCTTGGGCCTGTGCAGTAACCGCATAGTTTTGGGAAGCCTTTCGCTTCCTAGAACCCTTTGAGGAAACAGAATTCTTCCCATTCTTGTTTTCACCTTTCTTGCCACCCCCCTTGTTAGATGCCTGCTTCTTACCCTTGTCACCCTTTTTGTGTAGTTTTCCTTTTCGAACCTGCGATTCAGTCAATGTCGCTGCTAACTCGATCGCCTGACGGAGTGTGGTAGGGTTACTACCAGTAAGGATGTCTTGTACTGAGTCAGGTAGACCATCAATGTACCTTTCGATAGCCTTATCGAGTGGGGTAACCATAGTTGGGCAAAGCAGACTCAACTCCTCAAACCTATCAGTATACGCCCGATGCTCACCACTATCTTGCTTCAAATTATCAAACTCTTTCTCCAAAGCTCGCAGTTCATGACGAGGACAAAACTCCCTCATCATAAGAGCTCTAAGTTCAGCCCAAGTTTGTGCTAGAGCAATTTCTGCACCACGGTCTCTCATAACCCCGTTCCACCATGTGAGAGCCCTCTTCTGAAACACACTCGAAGAAAACTCGACCTTGCGATTGTCAGGGCACTGCACGTGGCGGAAAGTATTCTTAATGCTCTCAAACCATTGAAGAAGCCCGGTCGCTCCTTCAGAACCACTAAACTTGAGTGGTTTAGCCGAGTTAAAACTCTTGAAATTGCATGGACCATTGTTGTTGTTGTTGGCTTGGTTCCATTGAGCAAAGAGATTTGGGAATTGAGCAGCCATCTGCTGCGCAATGATTTCTGCCAGCTCGGCAGTCGTTATCTGGTTTTCGCGTCGAGGACGCATTCTAAAAGAGGAAAACATGAAAGGAAACGAGTGAGATGATTGGATGAAGAGAATGAGATGATACAAAAACAAGAATTGACAACAGCAAAGATGGTGGTCATTTGTTTGTTACCATAAGGCAAACAAACGACACACAGTGACTAATAAAAGCAAATGGGTCAAAAATAATGTATCGCGAAGACATGCTCGCCTATAAGTGAACACTCACCCCAAGAGTTCCCAGGTAAGAGTGACTGGTCCGATTATGTGGATTTATACGAACACTCTAGCCTTAGACAGAAAACCCAGGGTACAGGCGAAACCCTTCCAGTTTGCACGTGTTCACATTATTTAAAACCCAAAACCTTGACGAGATTTTGAAAACTCAAAGGGGTTCAAAACCATATAACAGAGGGTTCAAAACCTTACAATAGAGGGTTCAAAACCTTGTAATAAATCATCCAAAAACAGATGATTGTTTTTCAAAAATCGTTTCGGAAAAATTTGGTTCTTGTTTTGCTAATCACCTAAGGATAGGTGATGTACATGTTTAAGATCTAAACACAAGATAACTTGTGTTAGGGTCCTAGAAAGGTTATAGTCTAGGTCAAAGCATTACTAATAACCTAATTTCCTATAACCATTGGCTCTGATACCAACTCTTCTGTCACACCCCGACCACGTATAACATACAAAACGTGGCGGAAACGTCGGGGAGTGTTGTAACAGAATTAATTGTTTCATAACCATGGCATTCAAAGTTGTACTTTATTTATCAACATAAGGGTTACATTGTTTTTAAACAGGAATCAAAGAGTTTATAACATAATTTAACTAAGTCTATCTTCATTTTTAAGTCTCTAAGGCACAGGTCCGCCCTAGTGTCACGATCGTCATCCTATGCAAAAGCACCTGAAAACACATGTGAAAGTAGGTACGTCAGCATAAAAATGCCTGTGAGATACATAGGTTTTGTGAAAATAGGATTCATGACTTAAGTTTAAGAAAATGTTTAATAAAGTTTAGTCATGAACCTTGTAAGTTGTTTTGTTTTGTAAATTATTTATAAAGCGATAAGATCAGATGATATGTATAAATAAAAGAATAATGTATGGTTAAATGAATAACCAAGTACAATGAGTTGTATAAAATAAACTGTATTGTAAACCAAAGTCTTGTGAAAACATGTTACTCGTGTAAAATGTATAAGTCCAAAATGAATGATTTAAATAACGCTATGATATGTAATATAATACAAACACTTATATATAGGAAGTACCAGCGGCGTATCCACCATGCTTGTATCATATTACACACGCCTCGTTACTTAAATCACTTAAACAAACCACAATGTACAATGTCTATGTTTAAACCAATTGTCAAAAGTCCTTGTATAAACCATGTCAAGTGTTGATAGTCCAAAAGTAGTCAAGTAATGTGTAACAAATGTTATGTATTGTAAGTAAAGTATTGTCACATAATCCAAATGTAGAAATGTACAAAACAAAGTATTTTGAATATATCAAAAAGTTATGTTTTGCAAAGTAATGCATGTTACATTGATACAAACATTTATGTGCTAAGTTAACGCATACATTCAAGCCTTGAGACAGTCGGATAACCCTTTCAGTCAAGGTTATCAAAAGAAATGTTTTCGGATTCAGTCATTCCTTACATCCAAACAAAACCCGAGATGTCAGGAATGGGATTTGTCAAGTCCTATGGTACCACTACTTACAACCGAGCGGTGTAGCTAATGTTAATGAACGTATAATAGTCTCGTTTGTGCAAACCAAATGTTATAGCAATTGTATAAAAGTCATATGAAAAGAATGTACTAAGTATGCTAAGTTAACATACAAAGCAGAAAAGTCATGTAAATCAATGTGCTAGCATGCTATCAGTTAACATACATAGCATAAATGTAATGTAAAACAATGTACTAAGTATGCACACAATGGACATACATAGCATGAAATGTAATGAAATCATGTACTATAATGTACTAACGAACATAGCAAGTATATGATGTGAAAACAGGAAAGCACGAAAGTAACAAGTAGGCACATGTGTTCCACCCCAAAATGTTTGGAAAACAGTAAAAGAGGGGTCTATGTACTCACTTGAGATTGTTCAGAAGTCCTAAGATGACCACCAAGCAATGCTAGAGATCTCGGAATCAAACGGCACCCAATATAGGTAACTATGTTAATAAACCGGACCTAAATCGGAGGATCGGATAGAATGAGGGTTCGTAAACCAAACAAGTATGGAGACTCGTGTAATATGGTTTTAACAAAGCCTACATACTAAATGAAACCTAACATAAGTGCTTACGACCCATTACGACCCGTTTAGGTAGCTTATGCTACTTTAACGCGTCATTCTCGTGAAACGCGTTCGCCTAACTAGTCCTATGACAAGTATTATATGCCTAAAATGTTTAATTAGGTAACATAATCAGTTAAGTGACAAAAGTGTAGGTTACATATGCTTAATTACCAATTACACATGAAAAGGGTATTTTGGTAATTTACCTAAGGCATATAAACTACCTATCATACAACTACTTAACGAAGCGACCATAAGGTATAACCTCGAAAGGTTATTCCCTATACACTATGGTCACCTAATGTATTTGGTCGGATCCTAATGATCGACCAAATGGGTCGGGTTCGAAGGTATAAGCGATTTATTAGATCGCTTACCCTTACGACCCTAGACAACGTGGTAATCAGTAGGCATAGTCACAAGGGACTATAACCATCGTGATTACAATCACGTTGCGAAGTTCAAACGAACTTCGCATTAACCATAAACTGGTCAACGCAGAAAGTCAAACAAAGTTTGACTTTCAGACTCGAAAAGCAATAAAAGAACGAAAGAATACTTACAAAGGGTCGCCGAATGCTAATCTCGATCCAAGTAACTCAGGTATGAAACAATGGTTTCAACTTAGAGTTTCTCAAATCAAAATTCTAGTGGGTTTTGTAATGGCATGGGGGGGGGGGGTATTTATAGTTTTCGGTTAGCCGTTAAGATCGTTTCTTGGAAACCGTGCTTTGATCTTGGCCATACACATCAAGATAGTGGTTTTACAATACCATGGGAGCCCCTAGTATTGCCCAATACCATGTGCAAGAGGGAATGTACCAGATTCAAAGTTTCTGCAAGTTTCTGCTGATCTGGGGACTGCTTGCGCACCGCAACACTCAGAGTGTTGAGGTGCGCAAGGACCTATTTTGGCAGAATGGCAGATTTGGTCCCTGCTAGTGTTTTGAGCTATTTCCGACACGTTTAAGGCCCGTTAACCCCATTTCAAAGCTCTAAAATGAAGTTAAAGTATAGGGAACTTAAAATGTGCTCACAAATATCTCGGATGTCGGTTCGTTTGGTCGTACGATCGCGATGTTCGGTTAATTACGACGGAATGCGCATAAGCGCGAATAACGATCCAAATGACGCGACGAATGGATTTTTCTTATGCCAAACACTAAAATAAAATGTTTTAGTGCTTACATAAATTTTTGGATGTCCGGATGTATTCGGAACGTAAGTTATGCGCGAAAATGCAAACTTGTGCACCTTTTGACGCTTTTAGTCCCTGAATGACCCCAAAGTTTATTTTAGCATACCGAACCCCTCAAAGCCTATTTCTAAGCTATGTAAAGGATATTTAAGGTATTTTAAGTATATGTTGATGTTCCGGAGTATTTGTCGCGTTAAACTAAGTACGTTTACGCACCAGTTTGCGTATAACTCTCCAGAAAGTGATATAGAGTTTGAAATTGGATAAAATTCAAAACATGAAAAATGTAATACACAACCAAACAAACATTGGGATCAAATGACATTGTTTTATTGATAATTGAACTGTTCATAATGATTACAAGCACAGATGTTACACTATGCCAAGAACTTTGTCATATCATCCTTCAGAGCAGATAATTGGTGATCTTCAGAGTGGAGTAAAAATGAGAGATCAGATCAACAGAGCACTTACATGTTTTTATACATCTGTTGCTCCTTTACAAGTTGATTTCTCATTAAAATGTTTCATTTCACAGGTTGAACCACTAACTTATAAGGAAGCTTTAACTGAAGAAAGCTGGGTTAATGCTGTGCTAGAAGAGTTGCAGCAATATGAGAAGTTGGGAGTCTGGAGATTGGTAGATCTTCCTGAAAATCAAAAACTGATTAAGATAAAATGGGTCTTTAAATGTAAAAGGGATGATAGAGGAGTGATTGTGAGAAATAAAGCACGATTGGTAGTACAGGGATTCAGTCAGCAAGAAGGCATTGATTTTACAGAAGTGTATGCGCCTGTTGCTCGGCTCGAGGCAATTAGAATCTTCCTGGCATTCGCGTCTTGGAAAGGATTCAAAGTGTACCAGCTAGATGTGAAATCTGCATTCCTATATGGCAAAATCAAAGAAGAAGTGTATGTTGGACAACCGCCGGGGTTCACAGATCCAGTACACAAAAACAAAGTCTATCTTCTGGATAAAGTGCTTTACGGATTACACCAGGCCCCAAGAGCCTGGTACGAGACGCTTTCCCAATATCTGCTGGCCAACGGGTTCACCAGAGGGACAGTTGATAGTACGTTGTTTACCAAAGAGGTTGCAGGGCATCTATTGATCGTGCAGATTTATGTCGACGATATCATCTTTGGATCGACAAATGACGATTTGTGTAAAGATTTTGAGAAAGTTATGAAGAAAAAATTCGCGATGAGTTCGATGGGGGAGATGAAGTTCTTCCTAGGGCTACAGGTTGAACAAATGCCTGAAGGAATCTTCATTCATCAAACCAAATACGTGAACGATGTTCTAGAAAAGTTCAACATGTCTGAATCTACTCCGACATCAACCCCCTTAGCTCAAAATCATGGAATTTGTCCAGATGAGAGTGGAGAGAAAGTGGACGAGACATATTACCGGTCGATAATTGGATCTTTGATTTATCTTACTGCTTCCCGCCCGGACATCATGTATCCGATGTGTTTATGCGCCCGTTATCAGTCCAACCCACGCCAGTCACACTTGACGATCTTGAAACGCATTTTACGGTATTTGAAAGGCTGCCCAAGCACCGGCTTGTGGTATCCTAAGTCTGATGACTTTTTACTCACAGGTTATGCTAATTCTGATTTTGGTAGCTGCAAGCAAAATGCTAAGTCCACCACTGCTGGGTGTCAGTTCTTCGGAACTCGACTAGTCACTTGGCAGTGCAAGAAACAAACCTCAGTAGCGCACTTTACGTGCGAGGCAGAATATGTGTTGGCCTCGAGCTGTTGCTCTCAGATCCTTTGGATCCAACAGCAGATGCGAGACTTTGGTTTGCAGTTCTTGGACACGCCAATATTTGTGGACAATGAAGCAGCGATTAACATAACGAAAAACCCGATTCACCATTCTAAAACAAAACATATAGAAATTCGTCATCATTTCATCCGTGATTGTCACTAGAAGAAATTGATTCGCATTGAACATATTCACATGGATGAACAAAAGGCTGATTTTTATACAAAACCTTTTGATAGAAAGAGATTTAACTATCTTTTGAAATTAAACGGGATGAAAAATCTGTTTTCTGGGAAGGTTATAGAATGTGAAGCCGAGGAGGATGGCGATCTGAAGTGATCCGCGTCATGTTGTCAAATTTCTTTACAGTTTATTTTCTGCTTTTGATAAAACCAAAAACACAAAAATATGTTTTTGTTTTTAGGGGGAGAAAGTTTGCAGAAAATCCAAAAACATTGAAAAACTATAAAATGAGTTTGTGTAAAAAGGGGAAATAATAGTACATCAGCTAGACAGTTGCAGTACGCCAAATAAATGTAAAGTTTAAATGTGTTAAGCAGTCTTGCAGATGATATGCCGATAGGTTTTTACACATTTAGTAGGTTTGTTCGGGATATAAACCTAAATCATTATTTACTTTTATGTGGGGAACATCTCTCGGATATATGGGTAACCCCCGAAATCTTGTTTGAAAGGTCCCTCTTTCTGAGATACTAGGTCTTTATACTTAGTGATATCTGGGGTATTATCCCGGGACTTCTGATTTTGCGGAAGCAATGGCCTAGTCCCCGGAGAATACTTTACGCTGCTTGAAATATAAGCCTCCCCTCAGTATAAAAAATGATGAAACATTGAAAAATGCTAATCATGTTCTGTTGTAAAAGAAGATCCCCAAAGGGGACCCACCTAAAGTCGAAGCCGTCATCTCTCTGATTTTGCGGAAGCAATAGCCTGAGCTCTCACGGCCCTCGCAATTAACCCCTTATAGATATCATCTAGGTATACTCACCTGTAAGACTGAATATTGGGATCTGGATACGGGAGTATATTCTGAGGTGGTACACGCGTAAAAGTTAAGCCTTAAAACACTAAATCCGTATCCTGAACAAATTGAACTTTGTGTGAAAATTTAAGAGGATCAGTATATCGGCAATCAATGCGAACTGTTTAATACTGAAAATGTAATCAAAGCTTAACGGTGCTTGTGTCTTGTCGGCAGGTGATATGATTCCCTAACACACTCGCAAAAATATTGTTTGTACAGTTTGTTGCTTATCAAAAAAATCCAAAAAGATTGTCTATTTGTTTAGCATTTTATAAAATCCAAAAAGATTTTCATTTCATCTTATTTTCGACAACGAACGTTGGGGATCAGATAATCAAAGTCTTATGTGTTGAACATGTCTGGATCATGAGGGTTGGGTAAGCAGAAGATTGAGAAAAAGTGATTGGTAATTGCTTGAAAGTTTAAAAGTTCATTAACTTGAACTTAAATTGTTTCAGAAAGTCAGCAAACTTCATAAATTGGTCAACCAAGGTCATTAACTTGGACTTGGTAGGCTGAACAATTGACCAAGGTCATTAAGTTGGACTTGGTTAACTTGGTGTGTCGGTAAAATCTCAAAAAGGTTAAAAGTTAAAAATTTGTAATGTAATTTCGCTTGAAATTGAGATTCCGCTTGAAAAATGTAATTCCGCTTGAAAAGGTGATCTCGTTTGAAAAGACCTCAGTGCCAATTTCACACGAAATTAGCCGGTCTATAAATAGGGGTCTAATTCCGCTTGAATAGATCATTTCTGTTATTCCGCTTCAAAGATCCTCATCAGGTGATTTCAAGCAAAATCCTCATACCATCAATTTTCAGCCGAAACTCTGCCCGATTGTTGTTTGAAATCTTGAATTTAGTTGGTTTGCTCAACCATTATCATGGGAAAGGTAAGATAACTTGTTGATTTGACCCAGATCTGACCTGATTTCGTTTGGTCGGCGGTGAATATGAACTGAAACATAGATCTAGGGCTTATTTGTTAACTAAAATGAAAGATAATCATATGTGTGTGGTCGGAATACATTATAGATCAGTCTTCGGGTTTTGATTGAACCAGATCTGATGTTTTTGCTTGAATGACGATAAACAGAGTTCTTCGAACTTAGATCTAGATGGATTTTGTGGTTAAAATTGAATAATAAATAGACCCTTGTGCTCGGAATTCTTCATAGAACAAACCAAGTTAATCAATTTCATCATAAGTTCATGTTTTGGAAATTTGATATTTCAAACGAAATAACAGGATAATTCCGCTTGAAATGGTGTTTTTGATAAAGTGACATTCAAACGAAATTACTATCTTGTTTGAAGTTAATTCCGCTTGAAAACATGTTATCCCGTTTGAAAGTTATTCCGTTTGAAAACTTGTTTCACTTTAAACTGTGATTTCGTTTCAAGATGTTATCCCGTTTGAATGTGGTATTTCGTTTGAACTGATTTCGCTTGAATGATGTTTGAGTTGAAATTTTTCAAAGTGATTGATTTGAATGTTTGATGTTGTTTTTCAGCCTTCAAATGTGTTATTTGATGCACTACACAACACTTGTTGTGATTTCGATGAGGAGAAGATTCCAAAGCTGTCTGAATTCAAGAGTATTCTGGAATTTATGAGAAGGTTGCCGATTCAGAAAGCATTGACAAATCAACATTTGGTTTTTAGATCACATATTAAGCGTTTTTGGGAGAAGGCAACATATGACGAAGAACACAAGACAATAAACTCAATTGTTGAACTGAATGGTGAAGAAAAAGCGATTATTATCTCAGAGGCACTTGTACGAGAGGTGATAGACTTTCCAGATGATGAAGATTCTCCATCAAAGTTCCCAGAGAGGATGGTCAAAGGTTGCGTGTTACGGATGGGTTATATTGGTGCACTGAACAGTGCTAATTACTTGAAATCAAAGTTTTCAAAGCCTTACAAATTTCTTATTCACTCAGTGTTGTAGGCTCTAAGTCATCGTAAGGGAGGTTATGATGCAATGAGGGATTATCAAATGAACATGGTGACAGCCCTCGTGTTAAACAAGAAGTATAATTTTTCGAAGATTGTTTTTCATTACATGGTTGAAAACATTACTTCAAAGAACAAGACTTGGGTGTATCCACGATTTGTTAAAATGATGTTAGATCATGCCTATCCATATCTTGAAAGAGACGAGAATAATGATTTATTGGTTTCATCTCACATGGATAATGAGTCTGTAAAGCAATTGGCCAGATATCATCCTAACCATCCAAAGCCATCAACAAAAGCTGAATTCTTTGGTTTAATCAAAGATAAGAATTATCAAGATCCAGATCCAATCAATCATCAAAACTGGAGAAATGAGGAAGAAATGAAAGAGAAGGCTTAGGCAGATGAATAAAAAACACTTGAAAGCTTCAAAGAAACTCGAAACGAGTGGTTCTTGTTGAAATATAATCACCGGGGTAACCCTTTACCCAAAAAAAAAAAAAAACGAGTGGTTCTTGAAAGAAGAGAAAAAGAAGAGGAGTAGGAAAGCAACTCCGAAAGTTCAAGTGGAGGAGGGTTCTTCATCACAACCTAAGAAACGTCAAAAGAAGGTTGTTGAGATTATGCTTGTTGATGAATCAAAGGAGGAAGCTAAAGCTGAAGCTAAAGTTAATGTTGAAGGAGATGTTCGTTTGTCTCCTAAATCTGCAAAGTTGTTGAAATCTCTTACTGATTATAATGTTGAACCAGAGAAAGTAGCTGGTGATGAAGAAGGTGACGATGTAGACAAAAGTACAACAAGCTCATCATGTTCGTCTGATGAAGAAATTGATGAAATTGAACGTGCTAAAAGAGTTCAAGCAGAAATCGAGAAGGAAAAACAGCTTAAAAGAAAAAGAAGAAAGGAGAAAGATGATGATGAGTATACTCCTTCACAAGAAGATGTTCAAACGCCACCTACTTCTGGAGGTAAAAAGAAAGCAACTGCAAGGAAACGTGTGGTTACTCCAAAGAAGGCCAAGACATTAAAGATCTTGTTGAACAAGAAACCTATACAAGAACCCAGTCAACCATCATCACCACCACCTGAACCATCAATCACCACATCAATCACCACCAAAACAACCTACACCACAACCATCATCACCACCACCACATCTTTCACCACAACATGAATAACCCATTATCACTTCACCACATATACTTCAAACACCTCCATCCACACAACCACCAATACAAACCACTCCAGGTTCTTCAGGTCTTAGAAATTTCCCATGTATTCCTGAAAATTATTCTCTTGAAGACATTGGTGACTTCAGTTTCGTGAATGATGAGCTGGTAAAGAAGTTGCAACAGAAAGTAGAAGAAGTGTTGGTTGATAACAAAAGGTTGGTTGATCATGAGAAGAAATTGGAAAAGCGTGTTAAATCTGTGGAAGCTGAAAATTCTTCATTGTTAAAGAAAATTGAAGCTGATCAGGCAGAGACAGATATTCTGAAAGTTAAAGTTGCAGAGTTGGAAGAAGAGAAAACACGCAGAGATGAACAAAACAAATACTTTGAATTGAAGAACAAAGAGTTAGAGGCTATCAAGGCACAGAAAGAACATGAGATGTACATGATAAACAAAGTGTTAGAAAATTTGCTTGGAAAGTCTGTTGAGCAGAAATTTGATGAAATCAAGATTGAGGAGTTAAGAGCTCAACGTCAAGCTGCAGTTGATGCTGAAATGAAGTACAAGGGCAAAGGTATTGAAGACGTGTCTGAAGAAAGGGCAATTGTGTTATCAACTGTTCTTGAATCATTTATAGAGAAGCCTCGTCCTCTTTCTGCTATATTTGAAGAGGATGTGTTAATGGATGATATTATTGATGATGATGAAGATGTTGATGAAGAAGATGAAGATGATGAAAGTGAAAAAGATGATAAAAATGATGTCTCTTCTGCAAGCAGTGATAGTGATTATGGAAATGATGATGACGATCAGGGTACTTCTGGTGTTAAAGTTACTGAAGCTTCGAATGAAAGAAATGTCAATGATTATTTGCATGACGATGCAAATGAAGAGCCAGAGAATGCTGACGGTGAGGGGGAGAATGTTGATCAAAGTGTTGATGAAGTTGAGAAGTTAATTCTGTGTATAGAGCCTGATGTAGAAGAAGGAGAGATCAGGCATACTTACACCATCAATGATATTATTGAAATGACGTGTATTGATGATCCGAACTTCAAGTTTGATTTCGAAGATGAATTAAATCAGTTCGATATCAACCAGCAGCCCGAGTATCAGTACAAGTATGTGGAGGATGCTGATCTTTATGATAGGGTTGAGGTTGAGGATTGTAGTGATGAAGAGAATGTGGATGTGGATACTTCTGATTTTCCAACACTTGTCGAATTTTTCAGTCAAGAGAACATCGATGAATTGAGAAGGAAAGTAGAAGAGGTTTTGAAAGATACGAACTTTGATGGTACAGTGAAAGATGCACAGAAAGAAGAAAGAAAGAAATGGTTTAAAAAGAGTAATGAAAGAAAATTCAAACGCCCACTGAAGTTCTACAAAAGAGATAGAGATGTTTCGCTGGGTGATATAATCAGTTGGGGCTTTCTACCACAGGTCAATGCTTATGCTATTCGTAGAGAATATGGTGTTCAGTATTTTGCATTCCTTCATGATATCATGTCATTGCCCGGGTGGGATGTGGAAGAGCTTGCCAAAGTCAGAACTTTGGATTATCCGGTTAGAAAGAATGACATACCTATGTGGGGGTTGATTAAGTTTGAAGCATTTAGAGATTTTCAGCACTGGAAGCCACATCAGCCAAAGAAAGTAAGAAGAGTGGATCCAGTTACTGGTGTTGAAGAGACTATATTGCAAATCAAGAAGCCAAGAGTGATCAAAAACATACCATTACCTAAGATGGAGCAGGATTTCCATAAGGGTTTTGTGTACTGGGTATACAGCTGTTTAACAACTGAAGCTGTGATTACCTACATAGTTGAAAATGAAGTCAGATATATCTCTATTTTTTATCCTCTGTGGCTGGTTAACTGCTCAACAAAAGATATAGAGTGCTTGTTTGTTAACAAGATTGGATTTAGAGCTGAAGATAGAGAGCAGGCTATGCAGTTTAAAAAGGTTGTATCTATTTGCTTTCAGAAAGGTATCAATGCTGAGAGTAGATGGTCAACTCAATGGAGAGAGATTGTAAAAGAAGAGGCTCTAAAAGCTGAGAGAGAAAAGAAGGAACGTGAAGAAAGAGATCGAATACTTCGTGGAAAATTCATGAAAGAACAAGCTGAAGAAAGACAGAAAGCTGTTAAAGAGAATGAAAGGCTGAAAAGTGCATTGAGGAAAAAGCCTAAGCAGAGGGAAGAAAAGTTTAAGTCGCTGTGAAGAGCTGAAGACCAGACTGAAGACTCCGGCAATATCCAAGGGGGAGTTTGTTGGTGCATAATGTCTATAGCGTCATGTCTGTAGCTTGTATAGGGGTCAAAATGTAAATTTATGTTATTTTGATGTAATTCCGCTTGAAATGACATGTGGTCATTTCAAGCGAAATCACTTGCCTATATATAGGTGAGTGATGCTTCTCATTTGGAACGGAATTAGTTGTGGTGTAACGAAGTGCTGCCAGATTTTCAAGTCAATTATTAATGAGAAGCTTGTTTTAAGTATCTTACTCTGTTTTCTACACCTTCTATCACTGATTCTAGGCAATTTGTCTGTTTCCGCCTTTCAAACAGTTGTGTATTGTCTCTGATTGACTCATTAGGTCGTCAAAACGATCCTACACATTTGATGTATGTGAACCATTTGTAATCGTTGGATTTATGTGAACCGTTTGTAACCATTTGATTTATGTGAACCATTTGTAACTGTTTGAGCCATTGGGTTAGGGAAGTGATTAGGTAACGAGGCGGGTGTAATGTGTTAAAAGCATGGTGGATACGCCACTGGTACTTCCTATATATAAGTGCTTTTAACACATTATATATCGTTGCGTTATGTAGATCACTTGGGTAAACGATTTTGATACAATGTCACACAATTATGTTTTTTGAATAATATAAACCATACGAGTCTTATTAACGAGTTTCTACGAGATGTTTTACTATTTGATTTAATAAAACAAAATGTTTTGGAGTTAAGAATCATGGCTACGAGATTTTATAAATCATATCCAACTTGATTTGAGTTGGGTAATTATGTCGCAATACTATACTTTTCAAAATAAGGTTTTTAAATAAGTATTGCAACATGTAAAACGAGCCATGAATCTGACACTCACATAAAACCTATGTACTCACCGGCATTTTTATGCTGACGTATTTTCACATGTGTTTCAGGTACCATAGTTGATGATATTTGATGAAGATATTGATGCATGCTCACATAGGAACAGACGAGGCCTTAGCGACTTAATAACAATAAAAGTCTATTTGTTCATGTTTTGTTTCTAATTCCAATATAATGTAATACATTTAATTAAATAAAACGAAATTGTTTAATCCATGGTTGTGAAACAAAGATTCTGTTACAACACTCCCCGACGTTTCCACCACGTTTTGTTGTTTTACGTGGTCGGGGTGTGACAGAAAAGTTGGTATCAGAGCCCATGGTTATAGGGAATTAGGTTATTAGTAATGCTTTGACCAAGTCTATAACCTTCCTAGGACCCTAACTCGAGTTTACTTGCATTTAGTCATAAAACAATATCGTTGCCTATCTTTAGGCAACAACCACAATAAGAACACAAATTTCAAATCTGCTTTGAAAACTAATCATCTGTTCTAGGATGATTTATTATAAGGTTTTGAACCTTCAAAAGTTTTCAAACTCTCGTCAAAGTTTGGGACTAAATAATGTGAACACGTGCAAACTGGAAGGGTGGATGCCTGTACCCTGAGCTTTCTGTCTAAGGCTAGAGTGTTCGTACAAATCCACAGTATCGGACCAGTCACTCTTACCTGGGAACTCTTGGGGTGAGTGTCCACTTATAGGCGAGCATGTTTTCGCGATACATTATGAGGACCTATTTACTTTGATTCAGCCTTTGTGTGTCATTTTTTTGCTTCGAGGTTCAAACAAATGACCATCTCCCATGTTTTTGGTTGGTAATTGTAACATCCTATTCTTACCCAATGCCATTTCATTTATTTTCTCTCTTGTTTCCCCTTTTTTAGAATGCCTCCACGACGCAAAAATCAGGTACCTATTGAAGAGCTGGCAGGTGTCATTACGCAACAAATGACTGCTGCAATCCCGAACATCGTTGCTCAATGTAACCAAGCTCTCAACAACAATAATGCCCCCTGCAACTTCAAGACGTTCAACTCGGCTAAGCCATCCAAGTTTTCTGGGTCTCAAGGAGCGACTGCACTTCTGCAATGGTTCGAGAGTCTAGAGAGCACCTTCAGGCAAGTTCAATGCCCAAATGAGCGAAAGGTAGAATTCGCATCTAGTGTCTTTGAGAAACGAGCTTTGACATGGTGGAATGGTGTGATGAGAGATAGGGGTGCCGATGTGGCACTGGCTCAAACGTGGGAAGAGCTTCTGTGACAACCCTCATAATTACAGGTATCCGTACAATTAATTAATATTAAATTTGTGCTTAATGACTGTGCTTGATTACAACTGATGATATAAACTGCTTTATGATTTCTGTATCATACATACATGTGCATCACATTTCATACTGTCACACCATTCATTACATACAAACTTTAGTGACATACTTGATGCACAAAGCACAGTTAGCACGGTTAGCGGATAACTCAGAAATATACTGACAGTTCCAGTACATAGACAGACAATGTTTTGAGGCCCAGTGTGAGCCAGAGACAAGGTACTACACTAGTATGGAGTGTAGGGAAGTGAGGACCATAAAACTGCGTCACTAGGTGATAGTTTAAGTGCCGGAAAGTGCCTAAAACCCACTCAAAATGCAGAATTCTGCATTAATCAACAAAATTCAGCATTTTAACATGCTAGTAATGTGCAAAAATATGGCAAAATGGTCCTGTATGCTTTCCTAAGTGTCGGGAATTAAAAGTGTCGCAAAAAGTTACATAAAGGACACTATACGGTATAACTTAGCACTTTAACGGAACGGTATCTAACCGGACATTACCTGGAACACTAAAATATTACCAGAAACATTGTTTCACTTTTTCTGATCTAGTTATGGTTCCCGAGCACTATAACACATTACATAATTCATGTAACACATAAATGCAAGACCCTTACACTTAACACCCTCCACTAATCACCTACTTACCACAACAATTTACAATTTACCCCCCCCCCCCTTGGTAACTTACGGCCCATGGAGGGGCCCCACTACAAGATTTTTCTAAATCTTCCAAAATCCCTTCATAATCTCTTCTTGGGATTATGTAGATTGTGTTTGTACTACCTTGGACACAATAACCTTTGGATAATAAGGCTTTAGAATATTATAAGTAACTAGTCCATCATCATCATCTTCACTTATCATCACAATTTTTCTTCTTCTCCCCCTCACATAAAGCTACGGCCGAACCCCCCTTTAAACACACCACCATTTTCATTTCAATTCCATCCAATCCAAGGTTTTTTCAAGGTGCACAAACGTGATTAAGAAGGTTTGGTGAGCTCGGATCTTGAAGGACCACCTTCGTTTGCTATTATCCACCACATTTTCAACCTTGTTCTTCCCTAGCTTTAAGCTAGTTGTAAGATCCTATTACACTCTGGTTTACTTCATGTATTTAGTGGTTAAAAGATATATCTTGTTGAAATCATATGAACACTAAAAGAACATAAACTTGACTCTTGAATCATAAGATGAAATAAGATGATACATGAAGAAATATTGTTAAGATGATGTTGTTTTGAATATGTTGATGATTACTTGTTGATTATTGGTAATATGATGATAATCATCATATGGAACTTGTTACATTATGATTAAAAACATGATTTAACAAGTTAAGAGGTGATTATGGGTTTACATAAAGTGATCACCTTCATACTTAGACATGAACTTGATAATAAAGATGATTTCTTGAAATATAAGTAAACAAGTAGGTTGATGATCATGTAAATCCGAGATTTACAAATGACTTTTCTAAACAAACCAAGTTCAAGAGACGGTTTTTGAAAGATCATAACTTTTCTTGCACTTACATTATTTTTGGAAATAAAATAAGTGTAGGAAGGCTAGTAAAACAAGAAGATGTTGTAAATAAATATTTTTGTAAATTATGTTTACAAGTTGTAAACACCAAATCTTTGCAAGAATGAGATTTTAAAAGAAGTAAACACACTTTGGAGGGTAACTAAACCCACTAAACACTCTACCAAGATACTACGCGTTTTTGAGAAAAATCAAGTTCATATTGTATTGTAAAATATATAGTTTTTGCACTTAGTAAGTGTAATGTTGTTTAGTGATTTGTTGTTGATTGTTTGGATGAATTTTTGAAAAGAAAATGATATGCTAAATAGCATGGACACCTCCATTTACAAAGGAAACTATGGCGAAATTTTCTAAAAATTCCAACACTTAGAAAATATTTTCTAGACAAGTGTTTACAAGTGTATTTTTTACTATGATTTTCAATATAAACTTTGCCATAGATTTTTGTAACAAAAATACAAGTATTGGAGGTTGGTTTTTGTAAATAAAAATGGATAAATATATGTTTAGAATATATATTTTATATTAAGACACTTGTGTGAATATTTGTTTACTATATGGAATAGTTATATTATTTTAGGGTAAAATAATATAACTTACAAATTACCATGACATTTACAACTCCAAAATAATACCAAAAATCACAAGGAATAAATATTTAAGTTACACACTGGATATTGTGAAACCAAACGCAAAAACGTAACTTATGAAATATTCCGGAAAATACTTTTACGAATATATTTTTTGTAAATATTGTTTTGGATACAAGAAGTGAAAATATATTGTTTTTGGGAAAAATATATATATTTTGGAATACATTATTTTCGAAAAATAAGTTATATATATTTTCTAAGTGGGACTTAAAAATATATTATTTCGGAACCACAAACATACATATATAAAATACCCCCATCCTTGGGAAGGAAATACGGAAGTTAAAATACTTGTGAAGTATTAATACAAAATATTGAGGAT
Organism: Helianthus tuberosus; assembly: GCA_030545235.1. Classification (NCBI taxonomy): domain Eukaryota; kingdom Viridiplantae; phylum Streptophyta; class Magnoliopsida; order Asterales; family Asteraceae; genus Helianthus; species Helianthus tuberosus. The sequence goes on along the minus strand of CM060411.1, from coordinate 110,941,462 downwards.
AAATTACACTTTTCGTCCTTTATGTTTGTATCAGATTGCAATGGTTGACCTTTAACTTCAATAATTACAGCCACGGTCCTTTATTTGGAAAACCCATTACACCCTAGGTCCTTTAGCACAAACCAGGTTAAAATTTTCAGTTAAGTATGACATATTAGTTGCACATGAGGGTATGTTAGTAATTTTACTAATATATCTAAAATATATTTAAGCAAATAAACAAAATTAGAATTAAAAAAAATAAAACAATTAATTGAAGAATATAAAATAGCCCAAACACAAATCTCCATTTCTTTTTCTCTTCATCATCATCCATTTCGATTGTCAAATCTCCATTTCTTTTTCTCTTCGTCATCATACCTTTCGATTCTACTGTTTCGTTTTTTTTTCACAATTTACAATCACTATACTATAGTATATCTATATCCCAAATCTTGGTCTCACTGAAATCTTGGTCAATAAATTGTATCTTAGTCACACTCCAGCAACTCAACCCTGCAATACTCCAGTTCAAGCCTCAAGATCATTTAATTTGATGGTCTCTCTTCAGATCTGGATAAGTCTATCTCAGATCTGTTACATCGAGAAGGTTGTGATTTTCGTTGGGGGTGGTGGTGGCTGTTGGAGCGGGTGGTGGTGGTTGTCGAAGATGATGTTTCTTGCCGGTGATGGTGGTTCTTGCCGGTGACGGTTGTGTTTGTTGTTACGGAGGTTGAGGTAGGGTGGTGGTTTCCCGAGAGAGAAAGAGAAGAGAGTTGTGAGAAGAGACTTGACACCGACGACATTGTGGGGTGGCGCTGCCGCCGTAGCTCCGCCACAAGGGTGGTGGTGGTCGGCCGTTTTCTAGAGAGTAACATGAGAGAGAAGAAAAGGGGATAAGGGTTTGCTTGTGTGAGGCTCTGAATATGACTGAAGAAAAAGATATTTTATATATAGAAGTAAAATTACTAAAATACCCTCATTTGCAACCCATATGTCATACTTAACTGAAAATTTTAACCTGGTTTGTGCTAAAGGACCTAGGGTGTAATGGGTTTTCCAAATAAAGGACCGTGGCTGTAATTATTGAAGTTAAAGGTCAACCATTGCAATCTGATACAAATATAAAGGACGAAAAGTGTAATTTACCCAAATATTGATTAAGCAATTATTCCAAAATTAAATATAATTTAAAGTTAAAATAATTATTATTTTAACAAATAATTATAACTTGGAATAATATTCGGAGACATAAGAAACGCAACTCAAAAACATTAAACTCTAAGCCAAGGCACGGCCCGTTCGTCTAATAGACGTTAGTACACTGTAGGTAGTCGTGATTAGCTGCGGAGATTTGAGTTGCCGGTACAAGACGCACTACTGTGAGTTCATGTCCCCCTTTTCCTTTAACTGTTTTCAGTTTTATACTTCGGGGGTGAAATACATGTTACAATTATTACACACATTTTTATACATGGTATGGTTAGCTTAAGGAGGGTTTACTACTTAGATCATGTGAAAGGTGGGTATAACACTTAAGGCCATTAATCATCATCGTAGGACCGAGGGACATGAGTGATAGATCTATTTGGGTGTAGCGAGCCCACACCCATGGGGACCAGGGTGGCCCGTAGTGGTGACTATGTCTTCCAGCCGGAGGCCCGATACAAATTTGCTAGGTTTGAGTACTTCCTGCACCATTTCACACATACCATTGGCTTTGCAACCCATTGGTGATCTCTTTTTCCTTATTGCTACATACCATGGACTTTCATACATACAGACATACTTTAAAGGTTTATACACACAGACATACACATGAACTCGCTCAACTTTTGTTGATTTTTCAAACTACATGTATTTCAGGGAACTAGTGGATCTGGCGGGGTATGCATGTGTCAAGCTGCGTTGAATAAAAGATGTTATCCAGGGTTATTGAGTTTAGAGGGTGTATTGCTTTCCTGGACGTGATACATAATTCTAAACTCAGGTTTTATTTAAGTACTTTTGTTGAGTCTTTGTGAACTCCGTTAAACAAGTCATGGTTTGTAACTTAATTCGGTATTGATGTTTTCAAACAATGGTATTGTGGTAGTTTCTACACTTTATTAATGGATAAACATCTCATGTTTTTATCATATAGCATTGTTATGATTGTTTCTATGGTATTAAGAAGTCACACCAAATAAACCACGCTTCCGCAAAAGTCAGGGTGTGACAGCTTGGTATCAGAGCCTCGATCATAGCGAACTAGGATTCTTTCTCGAGTCTAGACTATGATCATCAGGGCTCTCACGAAAATGTTTTCAAACATTTTTACATTGCATACACAAAATGTCCAGATCCAGGGAACAAACATTTTTTTTTACAAACAAAAATGCACAAATACACATTTCAAAAGGGTATGTTTATAGTTCAGTCTTAGAGACTGAGGGAGTTCAGTCTTAGAGACTGGGGGAGTACAGTCTTAGAGACTGGGGAAATTTGGTCTTAGAAACCAGGGAGTCAGTCTGAGAGACTGGGGATTCAGTCTGAGAGACTGGGGATTTAGTCTGAGAGACTAGGGAGTTAGCCTGAGATGCTGGGTAGTTCAGTCTGAGAGACTGGGAGGTTTAGCCAGAGAGGCTGGGTAGTTCAGTTTAGGAAACTGGGAGGTTTAGTCTGAGAGGCTAAGTAGTTCAGTCTGAGAGGCTGGGTGGGATAGTCTTGGGAAGACTAGGATGATTACATGCTCACATTGTTATTACTTACGTGCTTATTTGATGTTCATTGATATATGTGCATATGTGTGATTGTTTTGTCACAGACACCATGTCATCTTCCTCCGAGAGTGGAGTATCAGACACGATAGACCCTATAGCTATAGTATCAGATGACGAGGACATCCCAGAGGACGAGGTGTACATATCTGACACCACGAGCAGTGACGACGATGACTTTCAGCCCTTCGCCTTACCGAATTTCGGAGATGACATACCTATAGCTGATCGTTTTCTTGACGGGGATCTACCTCTTGCTCAGATCCCTGCTCCTGTTCCCCTTGCTGCTTTTCCTGTTGAGGATCTGCCTCTCGACGATATGTCGGACGATGACGTCGATCTCTTCATCGAGGGCCCCCCTGAGGATGACCAGGATGGCGGGGCTCTGATTAATGACGATGTTGCTATTCCTGTTGATGAGATTCCTGTTGTCGACGCCATTGCTTTTCCACCTGTCGAGGTTCCCGCTGTGGAGGTTTTATCTGACCCATCTGGTCCTGGCTCGTTTGAGTCCGTATCATCTGCCACGTTACATGCACGGGGCGAGCAACATTACCCCACTGACACTGATTCCGACATGGCGATATCTGCAGCACCCGTTCCGCAGCTGGGTTTTGGGTTCGTCCCTGACTTCCCACACGATTTTGATACAGACCATGAGATGGAGTTTATCCCTGAGGAGCAGCCTGTTGAGGCACCTGTTATTCCTGATGATCAGCTTCTTGACATACTCGCTGATCATGAGCTTGCTCCCGCTGACCCAGAGCCTGAGATAGCACCAGAGCCTGTTCTTGTTCATGACCTTCCACCTGTGCACGACCCTATCCCTGTTGATGTTCCAGTTGTTGCACCTCTGCCTGACCCGATACCTGTGCTTATTGATCGCACCCCTTTTGCTACACACGTTGACCCTAGATATGCTCACACCCGTAATGGGTGGATTGAGGATGACGACGACTATCCTCCTTTTGTTCAACCAGTTACTCCCCCTATTGCACCTGTGTCAGGCACCCGTTGATGTCACACAGTTTCACCCACACTTGTCAGATGCGCACCGCACAGATTTACCAGTTACATTTCTTTAGGACATTCCTCCTCCCCGTCCAGGGGAAGGACCTTCGAGTCAGCTGCACACTCACGTACCTTTTGTGTCAGCAGCCGATCAGTTCATGCCACAGTTTCCACACATGGCTTCTTCTTTTGCACCTACGGGCGAGCCATTTATGTGGTTTCCGCCCAACGTCATGCCTTTATCAGATCCATATCATCCCTTCCATGTTGGGTACTCTACGGATGATATAACTTTTATCCTTGCAGCTACAGCAGGATATGTTGAGTCGGAGAGTCGCTGAGCTCGAGAGGATCCCGTATCCTCCACCTTTTGCTGATCCATCACAGTCTGCTTTTCCACCTACTCCACTGTTTCCTTATCCGGATTTTGGTATCCGTTTTCTCACGATGGAGCAGCAGATTACCTGTTTGTTGCGTATTGTTCATGCACTCGAGGAGGATTTGGTGCATTTGCGCCGTTTGCTTTTCATTCCTCCACCTCCTCCTCCTCCCCGATCAGCTTGAGGTTTTTGGTTTGATGCAGGTAGCATTACTTTTGATGAGAGTTCAGCTATTGAGCCTGATTGCACAGCATTTTGAAGACCACATGATGACTTATGACTTTTGATATTTGACTTTTGGTTGTTGTAGATTGTTAGACGATTCAGATGTCACACCCCGACCACGTAAAACAATAAATCGTGGCGGAATCGTCGGGGAGTGTTGTAACAGAATCATTGTTTCATAACACATGGAAATTGAAATGTTGTTTTATTGATTAAAAGAAATTACAATGTCTTAACAAACAAGGAATCATAACATAATTAACTAGTCTTGCGTCTTTTAATGTCACTAAGGCCCAAGTCCGCCTAAGTGTAAGTTGATCAATCCTATGCATCATTTCCTGAAACACATGTGAAAATAGGTACGTCAGCATAAAAATGCCTGTGAGATACATAGGTTTTATTGATTTAGGATTCATGACTTATAAGTTTTAGAGAAAAAAGTTTAACAAAAGTTAGTCATGATCCTTGTAAAATGTTTTGTTTTATAATCATTTGAAAAGCGATAATAAAGTAGATGATATGTAAAAGAGTAATGTAAGGTTAAATGAATAATCAAGTAAAATGAGTTTGTATAAAATAAGTTGTTTTGTAAAACAAATGTTTAGTGAGAATATGTTACTTGTGTAAAATGTAATATGTCAAATATTGAAATGGTTTAAATAACGCTACGATATGTAATACTATAAAAGCACTTATATATAGGAAGTACCATCGGCGTATCCACCATGCTTTTATCTTATTACACACGCCTCGTTATTTAAATCACTTACCAAAACAAACCACCAATGTAAAAATGTTCATGTATAACCAAATGTAATGTTTAAACAAATATTGAAATGTTATTGTGTAAACAAATGTAATGTATAGTGAATAATGGCCTTTATTGATTAAAAGCAGTGTTGTAAAAGTCGGCCTACTCGGCCTTATACTCGGCGAGTACTCGGTCCTAGGACCACCTCCGAGGCGAGTTTACCCTAGTCGGACTTGACTAGTCGGCGGCGGTCAAAATCGGCCTACTCGGATTAAAAGAATTTACTCAACCCTATAAGAAAGAAATGTACAAAACAATGCATTTGATAAATTAAAATAAAAAAAATTGTGTTTTGTAGAGTAATGCATACTTTACTGATACAAACATCTATGCGGTATTGTAAAACGTCTACATCCAAGCCTTGAGACAGTAGGATAACCTTAGAGTAAAGGTTATCAAAAATGTTTTCAGATTCGGTCATTCCTTCCACCCAAACAACCCTAGGGTTTTAGGAACGGGAGATGTCACACCCCCAAAATCTACATGCGGAGTATTACCGCTTGGAGGCGTGACTGACCAGGATCCAGCCACCAATCATATTGAACAATGTATTTAGAATAACTAAAATCCAACCACACAATATAATTGGTGTTCAAAAACCAGTTAACCAAGTTCAAGTTAATTAGCAGAAGCATAAAACGAAAAACCAAAATAAAAGTTCAGTGAGTTTAAATGTAACATGGCACACAACCGTCCATGCTCCACAACGACTCCTCCTGCTCGTGCAAGCTCCAAAGATACCTAACGACCTGCAAGGCATGTAACAACAAGTCAAAAACAAAGTTGAGCGAGTTCATAGTTGGTGTTCATTGTTAAGTTGTTTCAAAAACCAGGAGTTCATTTGTAAGTCGTAAGTTAACCAGTTTACCCTGTTTCCCAAACATATCCATAGTTGGTGGGGGCTTCCCCATGTTAACCACTAGACCCGTTACCATATCGACCACTGACTAAAGTAAGTTGGTGCCCTGACGTCAATGTCTATCATCATTGACTAGTGCCCAGATCCATTAGTTCACGCCCGTCCTCTGCGGCACGGTGTGAGGCTTGTCAAACCTAAATAGCGCTATCTAACTAATGACCCGCTCGCCATTGGCCCGGCGATTAAGTCGATATAAAATGAGGGACTTCATGATAGAGAGTTTTGGTCTAGTATCTGTGTTGTCACCCTTCAATGAAGAGGGTGTGTACGTAATCTCCAAATCAGGAGATTACGCAGGTTCCGATTAAATACTTATCACATGTTGTCACCCTTCAATAAAGAGGGTGTGTACGTGTTCCAAACCAGGAGATCATGCAGTTTCAGTTTCAATCCTTTACCCATTTCGAACCCCTGGGAATCCCATGCCTTGTGGAAAGTGTGAACTCACCTTTGCTTTGCTCAGCAGATAAGTTACTTGTTTAAAAAGTTCAGTCAACAACGTCCTAATATGGTTACCAAATTGAAATTAGGTTCATAGTTGAGTAATTATCACGTATACACATATTTTACACTTAGCACATAAGTACAATGTATTACAAAATAAGCATACGGATTAATCCTATGTTCAACAACGAACAGTAACATGCATCACTCAGAATGTGGTTACCAAGCCCTTGTTTCATAAATCATTTTATAAAATATGAGGCAGCCCTGTTCATCTAAACTTAAACCAATATATCCTCGTTAAATTATTATTTCACAAGATCATCCTTACACATTAATATCAGATAATCGTTAATTTAAACTCTACTTTTCCCACCTCTTTGATGATTATTCACCTCGTTCGTCATGTAAGGATCACCTAGCAATTATCACATAAAGATCAAGCATATCTGGATTTCCTACATTATTTTTAAGCATACTAATATTGTATAAGTTCACATAGTGATCTGCCACTTACGGAATTATTAAATCATAGTGCATGAATCATTATTTAAACCTTTGCAGCCTTGATATATAAACAAAGTCTCTAAATTGACGAATCAACAAATTCACAACGTATTATTTTGATTCTTTGATATATAACTAGATTTACAACTGTTTCATATCCCCGGTTATATGCATATTGTAAATAGAGCAACGTATTTCAACTTATTTACACACTTATATAATTATCCACTTCATACGGCTACACTTTCACGTATAAATATGGTCGCACTACATCCATGGCTCTACATATATAAATTATGCATACCGTTCACCGATTACGCATACATACCCTCGGTCTCAGTGAAACCATTCATACCTGATTTTCGTATAACATTATACTCGATTCGCATATAACCGTTTTCACACGTTTAAAGCCACACCTATGGTTCATCTACGCGACCTATATATGGCTCGTCTATCCTACACATATAATGCTCACATACTACACCACATGTAAGGTTCGTATACTACGTTTACATATACATTCGATTCACATGTTCATACACTCATACATTCATACACTCGGCTTCTTTCATGTAACGACATATGCATTCAGTTTTCATGTAACATTCATGTTTATTGTTTCACAACACACATAACTTATGGTGTTCAAGTTCTTACATACTTGCAGATCTACATATGCCATCATACTTATAAAAGCCATTAACACAACTAAGATAAACACAGCCAAGATAAACATGTGTACGACTCACGGATGCACACACAAAAAAAAAACTCCACAAAGCTTAAGATAATAATACCTGGTAGCAAGTGGGGTATGATCAAGCCTTGGAACGAAGCAGGTAGAGAGTTCTTGGGTAGACTCGATTTCACGTCGGCAGGGAAGGAGGAGCAAGGGCACGGTGTTGTCGTTTTGGGAGTATGCGTGGTTACGGTTTTGTGATCTAATAATGTTGAAAAAAAATCATGCAACTTATGTATGAAAGAAGGGGTGTGGCGGTTTGGAAAGGGGTGGGCTGCAAGTGGAGGTTGGGCTGGGGTTGAGGATTTGTTTAGTTTGGACCGAGCCTAAAGAAACGAGAGTGTGGGTGTGGGTTACTGGATGTCGATGATGGAGAGTAGCAACATAAAGAAGTTATATTCCTTGTTGTTAACAACAAGGAGTGATATAATATGGTCACGCATCACCCACTTGTTTAATATATACATATATTAAATCATTAAATCAGGTTACGTTTCGGGTCCAACGAGTATCAGGTTACGCGATTTGTACCATGGTTTAAACGATTCGGGTCGGTTCAATCAAATGAACTAAGTTATAAACACATAACGTAAAAACATAACGAGAACTAAAATCAGGAAAGATACCTGATTTTCCTGGATGTCACATTATCCCCATGTTGAAAAAAATTTCGTCCCGAAATTTGGCACATCGTTGCCGGAGAAGCTAGTTGTGTTGTGTGTTTTTCCTGGGGTATCACCTCATCCCCCCGTTGGATTGGAATTTCGTCCTGAAATTCCAAAGTAGCTTCAGTTCCGGACTCACCTTTCTTAAACAACTGGGGATACTTGTGTTTCATTTGGTCTTCTCGTTTCCAGGTGAACTCTGGGCCACGACGGGAGTTCCAACGAACTCGAACAATGGGTATCTTGGTACGTTTGAGAGTCTTGATTTCCCGGTCCATAATTTCCACCGGTTCCTTGACGAAGCACAACTGGTCGTCTATAGTGAGTTCCTTGAAGGGAACTATGAGGGCTCATCTAACAGACACTTCTTCAAATTTGACACGGGGAATACGTTGTGAACTCCACTGAGTTCTTCAGGTATGTTCAGTTTAAAGTTGTTTTCAAAAACCATAAGTTCATTCGAAAACCAGTAGTTAGTTAGTTCCTTGGGTCGTGCGAATGAATCCAACTTACGTCTGTGTAGTTGTGAGGTTCCAAAGGAAAAATGCGAAAACGTGTTCAAGGGAGTATGATCGTATCAACAATACACCGCCACCTTCAAGGTTTCGAGGAGTGATCACCAATGATCGAAAGCCGAGCCTTCCCCTTTTTTTTAAGCTAGAGCGTGTTCGTTTCAGTATCTCAGCATGGAGTAGTGAGAACGTAAGGTCACTGTGGTAAGAGAGCGATGGTTTGGTATAAGCCAATGGTAGAAATTGGACATATCATTAATCAATATTCACGTGTTGGTGCAAGACCTAGTGCAAAGATTTCGCATATGAAAGAAAAACTATCATGACATTAGAGTACGTCTCTTGTAGTGTAAGGTGGGTCAGGTAAATGTATAAATTATCGTGTTTTCCGGTAGGTTAAGTGATCCACAACTCTGTCCCCAATTGTCCTGAAGACTATTTCACCAGTAATGGCTTCCATTCGCTAAGTTGGGTATACGTGAGGGCTAATCAAGTAGAATAAGAATAAACCATCCAACAGGGTAATAAGGTAGTCTTGTGATCGTTGAAAATCATGGTATGGTTGTTGGCATTTCGTTAAATCAGTTGCCAATCGAAGAAACGGGGAATTAATGAGGTTCATATGAAGAATCGAGTTCAAACAGGGGTCCATCAATAACCGAAGGACTCGTCCAGCTAATCTGTTGTCTAGAAGTAATTTCCAGTAGTGGTGCATGGCGGCATGGCACAAAAAGGGAAATTTGTTGCATCGCGGTCACGCGAGTGTATCATTTGTCCAAAATAGAGTTTGGTGGGTAAGGTTGTGAGTTGCAAAACGACGAAGGCGTGTAACTATGGCTGCTTCGTTTCTGGTGACGATGACAGGCGAAGGTGATAAGGTTCGTCAACAGGGATGCGTAGGTATAGTTCTCCTAAATCCAAGTACGTTTGAGCCAGGTCTGGTCTTCGTGAATGTTGACGTACAATCCGAATGTACGGAGGGTCAGATGGCGACGTCATGTCGAGATAAGCGTATGACTAGCTAGAACACCTAAACAATGGTCGTAGTGCGGTGACGAGGGAACAGAAAAGAATTTGATCACCACTTGTCAAATTTAAAGTAAACATTCGGGTGTCATATATAACGCATCAGGGTTAATAGATAACATGCTACTACTCTAACTGGGCATACCATATGCAACACACAATGTAAATGTAAACTAGCAAGTAGGCAATACAAAAATAAATCATACCACCTAGAGTGTTGAGTCTTGCACGTGGAGCGACGCATCGTTGTGGATCGTTGAGCACTGTACAGGTTATAGTCTGGTTTTATCAAAAAGGTTTTCCCCTTTTTAAAACCAAGTTCACTATAACCAATGGCTCTGATACCAATCTGTCACACCCCTAAAATCTACATGCGGAGTATTACCGCTTGGAGGCGTAACTGACCAGGATCCAGCCACCAATCATATTGAACAATGTATTTAGAATAACTAAAATCCAACCACACAATATAATTGGTGTTCAAAAACCAGTTAACCAAGTTCAAGTTAATTAGCGGAAGCATAAAACGAAAAACCAAAATAAAAGTTCAATGAGTTTAAATGTAACATGGCACACAACCGTCCATGCTTCACAACGACTCCTCCTGCTTGTGCAAGCTCCAAAGATACCTAACGACCTGCAAGGCATGTAACAACGAGTTAACAACAAAGTTGAGCGAGTTCACAGTTGGTGTTCATTGTTAAGTTGTTTCAAAAACCAGGAGTTCATTTGTAAGTCGTAAGTTAACCAGTTTACCCTGTTTCCCAAACATATCCATAGTTGGTGGGGGCTTCCCCATGTTAACCACTAGACCCGTTACCATATTGACCACTGAATAAAGTAATTTGGTGCCCTGACGTCAATGTCTATCATCATTGACTAGTGCCCAGATCCATTAGTTCACGCCCGTCGTCTGCGGCACGGTGTGAGGCTTGTCAAACCTAAATAACGCTATCTAACTAATGACCTGTAACACCTGTGCCTCCACGGCCATCAAACAAATACCAAACCAATGAAATATTATATTTCATACTTGGGATTTGTAAAAATATGTGTATCATTTGCACATATCAATTCTCGTTCAATTTCAAGCTTTAAATCGCTTTCTGGAGGGTTATACGCGCTCTGATGAGTAGATATAACCAGTTTAATCCAACGAACACTCCGGAATAGTGAAATAGGCTTAAAATACCTTAAATAACCTTTACATAACTTAGAAATAAGTTTTGGAGGGTTTGGTGTGGTGAAATCAAAGTTAAATCGCTTACAGGGACTAAAGTTGACAAACTGCGAAAGTATGCCAATTTGAACTGTAACAGACATTCCGGAACATGACCATGAGTTAAACATACCATAAATATCCTTTACATAGCTTAGAAATAGGCTTTGAGGTGTTCGGTATGCTAAAATAAACTTTTGTGTCATTCAGGGACTAAAAGTGTCAAAAAGTGCACAAGTTTGCATTTTCACGCATAACTTACGTTCTGAATACATCCGGACATCCAAAAATTTATGTGAGCATGACTATATTATATTTTAGTGTTCTCCTTAAGAAAAATCCATTCGTCGCGTCATTTGGATCGTTTTTCGCGCTTGTGCGCATTCCGTCGTAATTAAGCGAACATCGCGACCGTACGGCCAAACGAACCGACATCCGAGATATTTTTGAACATATTTTAAGTTCCCTATACTTTAACTTCATTTTAGAGCTTTGAAATGGGGTTAACGGGCCTTAAACGTGTCAAAAATGGACTGATTGCATTGCAGGGACTGAAATGGTAATTCTGCCAAACTAGGTCCTAGCGCACCGCTACACTTATAACGTAACGGTGCGCTAGCCTGTGCCAGAACAGATAATAACAAACAGTCAGCAGATTATCAGCTGATTAAACCACAACCACATGCTTGCAACTTGCATTTTCAGCTGATAAACATCATTTCTAACCACCACAACTTTGCAACAAGTGTACGGATGGGATTAAGGCACGTTTTCCATGAAACGATCTTAACGGTTCAACGAAAACTATAAATACCCCATCACCCCCAACCTCATTACTTACTAGAATTCTGATTTGAGAGCTCTAAGTTGAAACCATTGTTTCATACCTGAGTTCTTGGATCGGGATTAGCATTCGGGGACCCTTCGTAAGTATTCTTTCGTTCTTTTCCTTATTTTTACTGCTTTTCAAGTCAGAAAGTCAAACTTTGTTTGACTTTCAGCGTTGACCAGTAATGGTCAATGCGAAGTTCGATTGAACTTCGCAACGTGATTGTAATCACGATGGTCATAGTCCCTTGGGACTATGCCTACTGATTACCACGTTGTCTAGGGTCGTAGGGTAGGCGATCAAATAAATCGCCTATACCTTCGAACCCGACCCAGTTTGGTCGATCATTAGGATCCGACCAAATACATTAGGTGACCATAGTGTAGGGAATAACCTTCCGAGGTTATACCCTATGGTCACATTGTTTAAGTAGTTGTATGATAGGTAGTTTATATGCCTTAGGTAAATTACCAGAATACCCTTTTCATGTATAATTGGTAATTAAGCATATGTAACCTAAAATTTTGTCACATAACTGATTATGTAACATGTTTAGGCATATAACACTTGTCATAGGACTAGTTAGGCGATCCGAACGCGTTTCACGCGAACGACGCGTTAAAGTAGCATAAGCTATCTAAACGGGTCGTAATGGGTCGTAGGCAGTTATGTTAGGTTTCATTTAGTATGTAGGCTTTGTTAAACCATATCACACGAGTCTCCACACTCGTTTGGTTTACAAACCCTAATGCTACCCGGTCTTCCGATTTAGGTCCGGTTATTTAACATAGTTACCTATATTAGGTGCCGTTTGATTCCGAGATCTCTAGCACTGCTTGGTGGTTATCTTTAGACAACTGAGCAATCTCAAGTGAGTACATAGACCCCTCTTTTACTGTTTTCCAAACTGTTTTGGGGTGGAACACATGTGCCTACTTGTTACTTTCATGCTTTACATGTTTTCACATCATATACCTGCTATGTTCGCTAGTACATTATAGTACATGATCTCATTGTGTTTTATGCTATGTATGTCCATTTAGTTCATACTTAGTACATCGTTTTACATTTACATTTTATGCTATGTATGTCCATTGCGTGCATACTTAGTACATTGTTTTCATCACATGCTTACATTTTGGTATGACATTTGGTTTGTTTACATGGGACAATACATTCATTAACACCGATCATGCCGTTCGTTAGTAGGTAGTGGTACCATAGGAATTGACAACTCCCGTTCCGGACGTCCCAGGGAAAGGGGATGAAAGGAATGACCGAATTCGATGATATAAGACAGATAGACCTTTAATTTGTTTAAAGGGTTTATCACCACAGTCGCAAGGCTTGGATGTATGCATATTCACAATACCACATAAATGTTCATATTAAATATTTGCATGCATTTACACAAAACATAGCTTTGATTTAAACCAAGTTTTACTTCAATACTTTGTTTTTGTGCATATGGTTTAGTTGAGACATTTCACTTGCCATACATGACATTTTGACATAGACATTTGACATGGATATTTGACATAGACATTTGACATGGATATTTGACATAGACATTTGACATGGATATTTGACATAGACATTTGACATGGATATTTGACATAGACATTTGACATGGATATTTGACATAGACATTTGACATGGATATTTGACATAGACATTTGACATGGATATTTGACATAGACATTTTGACATGATTTACATCTTGACATGAACATTTTACATTGTTTGGTTTGGTTTGATTAAGTGATTAAGTAACGATGCGTGTGTAATATGATACAAGCATGGTGGATACGCCGCTGGTACTTCCTATATATAAGTGTTTGTATGGTATTACATGCCGTAACGTTATTTGAATCATTTCAGTTTGAGACATAGAACATTTCATACAAATAACATACTTTTCACAAGACATTGATTTATAAACAACTTATCTTATGCAAACATATTTTACTTGGTTATTCATTTAACCTTACATTTATTTATACTTATCATCTGATCTTATCGTTTTTCAAATGATTTAAAAGACAAAACAAATAACAAGGTTCATGACTAAACATTTTCTCAAACATAAGTCATGAATCTTATTTTCACAAAACCTATGTATCTCACAGGCATTTTTATGCTGACGTACCTATTTTCACATGTGTTTTTCAGGAGCTGTTGCATAATATGATCAAGATACACATAGACAGACTTGGGCTTTAGTGACAATAAAAGATGCAAGACTAGTTAATTATGTTGTATTTCTTTGTTTGTTAAGGCATTGTAACACTTTTAATCAATAAAACGAAACTTTAATTTCCATGGTTGTGAAACATTAATTCTGTTACAACACTCCCCGATGTTTCCGCCACGTTTTGTATGTTCTACGTGGTCGGGGTGTGACAGAAAGGATGGTATCAGAGCCAATGGTTATAGGGAATTAGGTTATTAGTAATACTTTGACCTAGTCTATAACCTTCTTAGGACCCTAACGCGAGTTTACTGGCGTTTAGTCATAAAACAATACTGTCACCTATCCTTAGGCGACAACCACAACAAGAACATAAATTTCAAAACCGCTTTGAAAACTAATCATCTGTTCTAGGATGATTGATTACTAGGTTTTGAACCCTCTATTGTAAGGTTTTGAACTCTCTAGTATATGGTTTTGAACCCCTTTGAGTTTTCAAAATCTCGTCAAGGTTTTGGGTTTTAAATAATGTGAACACGTGCAAACTGGAAGGGTGAATGCCTGTATTCTGGGTTTTCTGTCTAGGCAAGCACTTCGTATACATCTCATCAGACGCGAGACCAGTTGTGCTTACCTGGGAATTCTTGGGATGAGTGTTCACTTATAGGCGAGCATGTCTTCGCGATACATTATTTTTGACCCATTTACTTTGATTTGTCACCATCTCATTTGTTTGCCTTAGGTAACAAACAAATGATCACAATTTTCATTCGTTACCATTCTGTATTGATTATCCAATAACCTTTCACTCGTTTCTTCCTCTGTCTTTCATTTTCTTCTAGAATGTCTATTCCTCTTGGCACTGGTCAAATGCCCGAGCGAACAGCCAAATTTTTCCAGCAAATTGGCGAAGTGATTCAGAGGACTGTGGATTTAGGTATTGCCATGGCTCGTCTTAACAATGAAGCCTCTCGTCTCGACAATGAAGCCACTCAAGAGCCACCAAAGGAAGCAGAAGTCAGGCTTGCACCAACATCAAGAAAGCGTAAGGCTTCAAGGAAACCCGCAGCGGTTACACCTAATCAAGCCGGACCTAGGCAAGTGGCAAGGCCACCAGTTAGGAAGCCGTACTTAGGAACTGCTCCTAGGTGCAAGCGATGCAACGGTCATCATTCAAACCTCATACCCTGCTGGAAATGTACCTACTGTGGACGGCGGGGACATTTGGTCAACACATGCCGCTTTGCTATCCAGAACAAAGCTGTTGCAAATCTTGCTGCTACCCAACTCCAAGTCAACCCTACTCAAGCTCGTTTCCCGCGTGGTACTTGCTACAACCGTGGCGATACGAGCCATTTCAGGAACAACTGCCCGAAGATAGTCAGTGCAAATCCAACCCTTGGATGAGCATTGGGCTGAACAAAGGATGTTACTGTCTTATGCCTTTGTTTCTTTTGTTCTCATGTATTGTGAAACAATATGTCTTGTTCATAAATAAAAGTTGTTGTTCGCAATTCTGATATACAAGTATCATTACATGTGTTTATGACTTTTCCCTATAATACCTGCACTAAGGAACTATGTTTCTTACAAATTACTCTTGTGATTTCTCCCTTTCAAGTGATCGCTCATAATTTCCTCGAAAGTTCTAAGTACTCGTTTCATTCTAAGAAACGAAGTACAGGAAATAAAGTGAAATTATGAGTAATTGTGCTTTTGAAACCTCTGTATTTTTGAATCCTTGGTTGGATAACTAAGGATATTTTCAAATCTCATACCCATTACGTTTTGATTTTTCAACATTCACAGTACAAGTATTTCAAAACAATCTTCATGATTTCAAAACATTTCATATAGTTTGAAAACAATTTTTCTAAATGCCTTGTCTATGTTATTTCAAAAACATTGGCCATGTTATCAAAACCAACCTTTCTAATTTCAAAATATTTTATATAGTCTGAAGACAATATTAACACAATACATTTTCTGATCAAGTGCATGATTTCGAGAAGCATCATTCATGTCTTTCAAAAACCTTATACATAATTTCAAAATTCATCTCGCATGATTTTAAAACATTTTTATAAATATACCTATATAATACACCTACTTTATGATTTCCAAAAAGTATTATATATAAGGTTTCAAAAACGTTAAACACATTTTTCTTAAAGGAACCCCATGCATAGTATTCAAAAATATTTTCCTCATACATTGACTTAACCTTCAAATTTCGCTTCATATGTCGCCTTGACATATCAGGCATCTCAACTTCATAAGCATTTTACTTCATATTTGACCTAAGCACATCAGTGCAAGGTTTCAAAACATCTTCAACTCCTAAAAAAAAAATCCATATGGGATCTTTTTATTAGACCCTTGTGGATGATCATCATTCAAATCAGAGTCCTTAATTGGATTCCGTATGTACCTAAATTCGAACATTTCGGTTCTTTACAATCGAAATCGAATTTTCTTTTTGAATCTTTCTATCTTTATAGTTAGATTTTTGATAATGTTTAAAGTGACAAATGAAATCCACGAGATGGATTCCTAGTGTGCTTTAAATACATGTACTCTGTTAGCAGAACAAACTTCTAGTTAAACAATTTTGTGGTTATGTGATACGTGTTTATTCATCTTATGTTTTCTTTTATGCATTTTTTTGTGTTTTAATACTCTGGATATTCGTTATCCAAATCCTCGCAGAGTCTTTCATATCTTCATATGAGGGATTCGTAGCAGGATATTCAAAAGGTACTACCTTAAATCTTTAACGGGCTTCTATATAATAGTTAAGACCCTTGGATTATATAGTACCACTCCATGTTTTATAGGAGACCCTTAAGTGGTCTAGTCAAAAAGATTGTTTCACAATTTGGTTAAAAGACGACATCTAGTGATGTAGCTGGACAGACTCCTTGATAGTCTATTTAGATCATTTATTGATTTAGTCAAAAGGACTCTATGGCGGTCTAGTCACACTCATCACAGGATTGTTCATTTGGTTTTCCCCTACACATTATAAAATAGACTGTGTGAACTGTGCAAGGAATTGTCTGATTATGGACGCGTACATAATTATGAAATTTAGTGCACAGAAACCTAGTAAGGTTTATTATGTGTAAGAACCGATAGTGACAACAATAACAAAATGATAACGATGTAATGGAGGCATGGTGGACGCACCAATGACGCTTCATATACTTGTATATAAGTGTCCCTCTTACATTGCAAACATAATGTTATTAAGGTTACTAGAAGTTCAAGAACCCTAACCAATGTTGTTCGATCTTTTCAACTTCATGTTTTAAACTCTCACAAGTTTCCTCTAAATTTCGGGACGAAATTTCCTAAAGTAGGGGAGACTGTAACACCTGTGCCTCCACGGCCATCAAACAAATACCAAACCAATGAAATATTATATTTCATACTTGGGATTTGTAAAAATATGTGTATCATTTGCACATATCAATTCTCGTTCAATTTCAAGCTTTAAATCGCTTTCTGGAGGGTTATACGCGCTCTGATGAGTAGATATAACCAGTTTAATCCAACGAACACTCCGGAATAGTGAAATAGGCTTAACATACCTTAAATAACCTTTACATAACTTAGAAATAAGTTTTGGAGGGTTTGGTGTGGTGAAATCAAAGTTAAATCGCTTACAGGGACTAAAGTTGACAAACTGCGAAAGTATGCCAATTTGAACTGTAACAGACATTCCGGAACATGACCATGAGTTAAACATACCATAAATATCCTTTACATAGCTTAGAAATAGGCTTTGAGGTGTTCGGTATGCTAAAATAAACTTTTGTGTCATTCAGGGACTAAAAGTGTCAAAAAGTGCACAAGTTTGCATTTTCACGCATAACTTACGTTCTGAATACATCCGGACATCCAAAAATTTATGTGAGCATGACTATATTATATTTTAGTGTTCGCCTTAAGAAAAATCCATTCGTCACGTCATTTGGATCGTTTTTCGCGCTTGTGCGCATTCCGTCGTAATTAAGCGAACATCGCGACCGTACGGCCAAACGAACCGACATCCGAGATATTTTTGAACATATTTTAAGTTCCCTATACTTTAACTTCATTTTAGAGCTTTGAAATGGGGTTAACGGGCCTTAAACGTGTCAAAAATGGACTGATTGCATTGCAGGGACTGAAATGGTAATTCTGCCAAACTAGGTCCTAGCGCACCGCTACACTTATAACGTAACGGTGCGCTAGCCTGTGCCAGAACAGATAATAACAAACAGTCAGCAGATTATCAGCTGATTAAACCACAACCACATGCTTGCAACTTGCATTTTCAGCTGATAAACATCATTTCTAACCACCACAACTTTGCAACAAGTGTACGGATGGGATTAAGGCACGTTTTCCATGAAACGATCTTAACGGTTCAACGAAAACTATAAATACCCCATCACCCCCAACCTCATTACTTACTAGAATTCTGATTTGAGAGCTCTAAGTTGAAACCATTGTTTCATACCTGAGTTCTTGGATCGGGATTAGCATTCGGGGACCCTTCGTAAGTATTCTTTCGTTCTTTTCCTTATTTTTACTGCTTTTCAAGTCAGAAAGTCAAACTTTGTTTGACTTTCAGCGTTGACCAGTAATGGTCAATGCGAAGTTCGATTGAACTTCGCAACGTGATTGTAATCACGATGGTCATAGTCCCTTGGGACTATGCCTACTGATTACCACGTTGTCTAGGGTCGTAGGGTAGGCGATCAAATAAATCGCCTATACCTTCGAACCCGACCCAGTTTGGTCGATCATTAGGATCCGACCAAATACATTAGGTGACCATAGTGTAGGGAATAACCTTCCGAGGTTATACCCTATGGTCACATTGTTTAAGTAGTTGTATGATAGGTAGTTTATATGCCTTAGGTAAATTACCAGAATACCCTTTTCATGTATAATTGGTAATTAAGCATATGTAACCTAAACTTTTGTCACATAACTGATTATGTAACATGTTTAGGCATATAACACTTGTCATAGGACTAGTTAGGCGATCCGAACGCGTTTCACGCGAACGACGCGTTAAAGTAGCATAAGCTATCTAAACGGGTCGTAATGGGTCGTAGGCAGTTATGTTAGGTTTCATTTAGTATGTAGGCTTTGTTAAACCATATCACACGAGTCTCCACACTCGTTTGGTTTACAAACCCTAATGCTACCCGGTCTTCCGATTTAGGTCCGGTTATTTAACATAGTTACCTATATTAGGTGCCGTTTGATTCCGAGATCTCTAGCACTGCTTGGTGGTTATCTTTAGACAACTGAGCAATCTCAAGTGAGTACATAGACCCCTCTTTTACTGTTTTCCAAACTGTTTTGGGGTGGAACACATGTGCCTACTTGTTACTTTCATGCTTTACATGTTTTCACATCATATACCTGCTATGTTCGCTAGTACATTATAGTACATGATCTCATTGTGTTTTATGCTATGTATGTCCATTTAGTTCATACTTAGTACATCGTTTTACATTTACATTTTATGCTATGTATGTCCATTGCGTGCATACTTAGTACATTGTTTTCATCACATGCTTACATTTTGGTATGACATTTGGTTTGTTTACATGGGACAATACATTCATTAACACCGATCATGCCGTTCGTTAGTAGGTAGTGGTACCATAGGAATTGACAACTCCCGTCCCGGACGTCCCAGGGAAAGGGGATGAAAGGAATGACCGAATTCGATGATATAAGACAGATAGACCTTTAATTTGTTTAAAGGGTTTATCACCACAGTCGCAAGGCTTGGATGTATGCATATTCACAATACCACATAAATGTTCATATTAAATATTTGCATGCATTTACACAAAACATAGCTTTGATTTAAACCAAGTTTTACTTCAATACTTTGTTTTTGTGCATATGGTTTAGTTGAGACATTTCACTTGCCATACATGACATTTTGACATAGACATTTGACATGGATATTTGACATAGACATTTGACATGGATATTTGACATAGACATTTGACATGGATATTTGACATAGACATTTGACATGGATATTTGACATAGACATTTTGACATGATTTACATCTTGACATGAACATTTTACATTGTTTGGTTTGGTTTGATTAAGTGATTAAGTAACGATGCGTGTGTAATATGATACAAGCATGGTGGATACGCCGCTGGTACTTCCTATATATAAGTGTTTGTATGGTATTACATGTCGTAACGTTATTTGAATCATTTCAGTTTGAGACATAGAACATTTCATACAAATAACATACTTTTCACAAGACATTGATTTATAAACAACTTATCATATGCAAACATATTTTACTTGGTTATTCATTTAACCTTACATTTATTTATACTTATCATCTGATCTTATCGTTTTTCAAATGATTTAAAAGACAAAACAAATAACAAGGTTCATGACTAAACATTTTCTCAAACATAAGTCATGAATCTTATTTTCACAAAACCCATATCACAGGCATTTTTATGCTGACGTACCTATTTTCACATGTGTTTTTCAGGAGCTGTTGCATAATATGATCAAGATACACATAGACAGACTTGGGCTTTAGTGACAATAAAAGATGCAAGACTAGTTAATTATGTTGTATTTCTTTGTTTGTTAAGGCATTGTAACACTTTTAATCAATAAAACGAAACTTTAATTTCCATGGTTGTGAAACATTAATTCTGTTACAACACTCCCCGATGTTTCCGCCACGTTTTGTATGTTCTACGTGGTCGGGGTGTGACATGACCCGCTCGCCATTGGCCCGGCGATTAAGTCGATATAAAATGAGGGACTTCATGATAGAGAGTTTTGGTCTAGTATCTGTGTTGTCACCCTTCAATGAAGAGGGTGTGTACGTAATCTCCAAACCAGGAGATTACGCAGGTTCCGATTAAATACTTATCACATGTTGTCACCCTTCAATAAAGAGGGTGTGTACGTGTTCCAAACCAGGAGATCACGCAGTTTCAGTTTCAATCCTTTACCCATTCCCAACCCCTGGGAATCCCATGCCTTGTGGAAAGTGTGAACTCACCTTTGCTTTGCTCGGCAGATAAGTTACTTGTTTAAAAAGTTCAGTCAACAACGTCCTAATATGGTTACCAAATTGAAATTAGGTTCGTAGTTGAGTAATTATCACGTATACACATATTTTACACTTAGCACATAAGTACAATGTATTACAAAATAAGCTTACGGATTAATCCTATGTTCAACAACGAACAGTAACATGCATCACTCAGAATGTGGTTACCAAGCCCTTGTTTCATAAATCATTTTATAAAATATGAGGCAGCCCTGTTCATCTAAACTTAAACCAATATATCCTCGTTAAATTATTATTTCACAAGATCATCCTTACACATTAATATCAGATAATCGTTAATTTAAACTCTACTTTTCCCACCTCTTTGATGATTATTCACCTCGTTCGTCATGTAAGGATCACCTAGCAATTATTGTCACACCCCTTTCTGCGGCGGAAGCACGAGGTGTGATCATGAAAGGTTCTCATTGCATACGAAGAGTAAACATACTACATTGCTCAAAAATACCTTCAAATATTACATTACTGAAAACATATGTCAAGTGTTTACAACACGAGATAACATATTGTCTTAAAAGTCACAACTTTATTTAAAGATAAACAAAGCGACATCCACGAGCATGAGTAAGACCACGCGCACATCCATCCTAGTTACCTGAAATACATGTGAGTTTTGGAAAAATGTCAACATAAAGTTGGTGTGAATTCATGCAATGTTTGTATTTCACGTTTGTATACTTTGTATGAAAACATAATTTGTATTTTGTATAAATCAAGTCTTTTGTGTACACCACGTACTCATGTATAAATCAAATATTTCTGTATGTATCAAGTGTTAATGGGTTGCAAAGCCATTAACATGTGACACGACATAGGAAGTCACCAAACCATAGGCATTTTTCTGTAGTCGATTCACGACTGAGACACAAAAACACTGCTTGGTAAAAGAGTGGCCAAGAGTGGGGCTGCCCGGAACCCATTAGATCTAACCTTTTGTTCTGCGGTCTAAGTATGTACACGATTAATGGTGCTTATGGTACCCTATTCGTGACACGATTTCTCGTATCATTCTTGTATCCATCATACCATTTGTAAACATTGTAATATTTGTAACATGTATTTCACCCCCGAAGTTATAAAACTGAAAACAGTTAAGAGAAAAGGGGGAGCATGAACTCACAACTTTGAGTTCCTGTGCGTCGTAAACTTCACCGGATTTGCTTACTTAACGTCGTAACCTATACGCGTTTTCTTAACGTTAGTCACTAGACTTGCGTCGCACAAGTACAGTCACTCTCTTTTGTATATATTCTTGTGTTAAAAATATTCTATATTTTTAACTACGTATCTTACTTATATTATTTCCTCTAAAATAAATATAAGTCTTTTGTGTTTTGCACTTCGCACCCGAATTATGTATCTTGTATGTTGTATGTGTATTTTTATGTTTATACTCCTCATGAGTATTTAGTGTATTTTTAAGCCTTAATACACTAGCACGTATAACACATACTATATACACTTAGCACAAAAGTTGGTGATAAAATAATATATATATTTTTCTCAAAAATATATACATACTTATATCCATTTTATTCTTGAAGAAATCCTCATTTCTTATCATCAAAAATTAGGGAAACCTTGGTAATACTTTTAAGCACATTTTTAGGGAATAAGTTTCTCAAAAACTTATATTTTTCTAAGTGTCAAAATTTATAAAAATTTTGACAGAGTTTCCCCTAAAAATGGAGGTTTCCCATGTTTTCAAAACATGTGTTTATTTTCTTTTAAATCGTCAACAATCTCCTCATCAACAATAAACAATATGCAACTAGTTAAAATAGATATAATCGCAGAAATACATGAACTTGTGGTTTTTCCAAAATAGGTAGTATCCTTCCATTATTTTTAGTGGATCTTTGTATAGATCAACTTTGTTTCTTGAAAGTCTCGCTTTTAAAGAAGTTACATCTTTACAACTTCCGGTAAACATTTACAAAAATAGTTATTTTGTCGAAACTTTGTGTTACACAAGTGTTTACACACTCGTGTGTTTGCTAAAATCATTCTTTTTCATGTAAGATCCGGCTTTAGAAAATATGATTTCTTGGACACTTGGTCCTTTGAAAGTACCGCTTGTAGATCCGTGGATCTACTAGTTTTAATCACTATTTTACAAATTAAAACACTTTTACACAAGTTCATGATTCGTGTGTGGTAGAGTTTCATCTTCTAACCCTTGTTACACTTAAACAAGCTTTATGTCATAATCCAAGATCATGACTAAACCGGGTTAAATGATGATCCGAGCTACCACAACATAGATCGGGTCCAAATAATCACACAAATCAAATACTACATGATTTACACAACATATGAGCTATTAACCAACATTTTAGTGTTTTAAGTAGACTTTTGTGCTTCAACTTGCATGTTCATAAATTTTAATCGTCATATATCGTTTTAACCACTTTAGAATAGTTCAAGAAGGTGATTTAAGCAACATACCACTAGCTCGAGGCTAGGGAAGAATCTAAGCACAAATAGGGTGGATAAAAGCAAGGTAGAGAGGTCCTTCGCCTTCCGATTGCACCAAGGTTCCTTATACGTGACCCTTAATGCTTGTGTGCCCTTGGAAATGGTTGAACAAAATCGAAAAATGGTTGGGTGTGGGGGGATGTCTTCGGCCGAGAGCTCCAAGGAAGAGAGGAGAGTGTGTGTGTTGTGGTGTGTGTTAAGTGGAGTGATTAGTGTGCCATATGATGAACTTATAGACAATTAACTTGTGTATTAACCAAGGGATCATATGCCTTCTAGATATTAAACACTAGGATTAAAATAATGTTTTGGAGGACAAGGTATGTTCCCCCACATGGGGATGGTTTCTAAAGAGGGGGGGGGGGGTCTTGGTCCGATTCCAACTAATTAGTTCGATATTAGTTAGGTTAAGTAGGTTAGTTAAGTGCTTAACCCGGTTAGTTGTGTGTCGTGTGTTATGACGGGTGTTAGGGTATTCAGGGACCCTAACTGGCTCAGAAAAAGATAAATAATGTTATTAACAATATTTTTATGTTCCGGGTAAAGTCCGGTTGTTCGGTTACATACCGATTCGTTAAAGTGCTAAATTGCACCTTTTAGTGTTTAATAAGTATCTTTCTATAACACCATCGATTCCCAACACTTAGGGAAATATTCTGGATAATAAAACGACAATTCTGCAAAATATTCATGTGTCTAAATGCTGAATTATTGCTGAATTATATAAATTCTGCACTTAAAGTGCGTTTCGGGTGCTTTTTAGTGCTAAATTTTGCTTTCGCATTGCATATGTATTAAACCCTTGTATGTACTCTTGGGTTTTAATGCATTCTTGTTGTCGGACCTACACCTAGGCTCCAATTTTATTGTCTGACTGCTTTCTGCAGTTCTGTTGACACAGTGTGTCTTACCGGTGAGTTTACTAGTATTTTTGACGCAACGCTCTCGTTTATGCATAAAGCAATATTTTGTAGTATACAACGTGCATGAATTCACTTGTTTAGTATGAAATCAGATATTGCTGACAATTAAGCACTAATTGCAGTCATTAAGCAATAATTAATGTGTACGGAAATTACCGGTTTGGGCCAGTTGTCACAGTCTCCCCCCGTTAATAGAATTTCGTCCCGAAATTCAGGCTAAACTCACTCTCGCTAGAGTCTTCTTGAATAGGTGGGGATACTTTTTCTTGAACTGGTCTTCACGTTCCCATGTGTACTCGGGTCCGTGCTTAGAGTTCCAACGTACTTTGACAAGCTTCACACTGCTCCTCCTAGTCTTGTTGACTTTCTAGTCGGTAACCTCAACGGGTTGCTCTGTAAATCGGAGGGCTTCATCAATATGCACTTCATCCATCGGGATGATCACGTTTTCTTGTGTTGGACTCTTCTTCAGGTTGGATACATGAAACGTATCATGTACTCCATTAAGTTCTTCCGGTAACTCCAACTTGTATGCCACGGTACCAATTCTCTTCAAAATTCTGAATGGTCCGATGTATCGTGGATTCAGCTTTCCACGCTTTCCAAACCTGACTACGCCCTTCCATGGTGAGACTTTTAACAACACTTTGTCTCCCACCTTGAATTCTACTAATTTCCTTTTTGGATCGGCGTAGGTCTTTTGTCGCTCTCGAGCCGCCTTAATGCGCTCTCGGATCTGCGCAATCTTGTCGGTTGTCTCTTGTACAAGTTCAGGACCAACCATACGTTTATCTCCGGCATCTGCCCAACATAAGGGCGATCGGCATTTGCGGCCATACAGAGCTTCGAACGGCGCGGCTTTTATGCTCGTATGATAGCTGTTATTGTAGGAAAACTCAACTAAAGGTAGATGAGTATCCCAGCTGCCGCCTAGATCCATGACACATGCGCGAAGCATATCTTCTAACGTTTGTATAGTCCGTTCGCTCTGGCCGTCTGTTTGTGGATGGAATGTCGTGCTTAGATCTAACTGAGATCCGAAGGCTTCCTGAAATGATTGCCAGATTCTTGAGACAAAGCGTCCATCTCTGTCTAAAATGATTGAGATTGGCACTCCATGTCGTGCCACAATTTCCTTTAAGTATATCTCCGCAAGCTTCCCAGTGCTGTCTTTCTCTCGGATTGGTAGGAAATGCGCAGACTTCGTCAATCGATCAACTATTACCCATATCATATCGTGCCCTCTCGGGGTCCTGGGTAGTTTCGTTATGAAGTCCATCGAGATTTGTTCCCACTTCCACACGGGAATCTCTGGTTGTTGTAGTAGGCCGGACGGTTTCTGATATTCTGCCTTAACCTTAGCACAGGTTAGGCATTTTCCAACATAGACAGCAACGTCGCTTTTGAGTCTCGGCCACCAATAATATTCCTTCAAGTCTTGATACATCTTGTCCGACCCTGGGTGGATCGAGTATCTTGACTTGTGTGCTTCATCAAGGATGACTTCTCGTAGGCCACCATAGAGTGGAACCCAAATACGCTTTTTAAAGTATAAGGCTCCCTCTTCATTTGGCGCCATGTATTTAAGCATACCCCGTAGGTATTCAGCTTTACGGTTCTCTCCTTTAAGAGCTTCTTGTTGTGCATCTCGAATGCGTGCAGTGAGGTTCGTTCGAATCGTCATTTCCAATGCTCGAACCCTTAGGGTCTTAACCCTTTCTTTTCGGCTTAACGCGTCCGCTACAACGTTCGCCTTTCCAGGATGGTACTTAATCTCACAGTCATAATCATTTAGCAGCTCAACCCAACGTCGCTGGCGCATATTCAATTCCTTCTGATCAAATATGTGTTGTAAGCTTTTGTGATCTGTGAAGATTGTACATCGAGTACCATATAAGTAATGTCGCCAAATCTTCAAGGCGAATACCACTGCACCCAGCTCCAGGTCGTGAGTGGTATAATTTCTCTCGTGTACCTTCAGTTGTCTTGAAGCATAAGCGATGACTTTTTGGCGTTGCATGAGCACGCAACCCAAGCCTTGTCGTGAGGCGTCGCAGTATACCACGAAGTCTTCAGTGCCTTCGGGTAACGATAGTATCGGTGCATCGCAGAGCTTGTTCTTAAGTAGCTGAAAGGCTTCTTCTTGTTTGTGACCCCAGTCGTATTTCCTGTCCTTCTGCGTAAGGGTCGTTAGCGGTTGAGCTATCTTTGAGAAATTCTCGATGAATCGCCGATAATAGCCCGCTAAGCCCAAAAATTGTCGAACTTCAGTTGGGGTTTTGGGAGCTTCCCAATTCTTTATTGCTTCAATCTTAGATGGGTCTACATGAATGCCCTTCTCATTCACCACGTGACCAAGAAATTGTACTTCGCGAATCCAGAATTCGCATTTCGAGAACTTTGCATAAAGTTTCTCTTTCTTCAGTAGTTCCAGAATAGTTCGGAGATGTTGCTCATGTTCTTCTTTCGTTCGCGAGTAAATCAGGATATCATCGATAAATACTATCACGAATTTATCGAGATATGGTTTGCATACGCGGTTCATCAGGTCCATAAAGACCGCTGGCGCGTTCGTCAGTCCAAACGGCATCACAAGGAATTCGTAGTGCCCATAGCGCGTTCTGAATGCAGTCTTTGGCACGCTTTCATCTTGGATTCTCAGCTGATGGTATCCAGATCGAAGGTCGATCTTGGAATAGTAGCTTGATCCTTGCAGTTGATCAAACAAGTCATCAATCCTCGGTAGCGGATACCGATTCTTGATTGTGAGCTTGTTCAGTTCCCTGTAATCGATACACATCCTCAGTGATCCATCCTTCTTCTTCACGAATAATACTGGAGCTCCCCAGGGTGAGAAGCTTGGCCTTATGAATCCTTTATCCAACAACTCCTGAAGTTGTGTAGATAATTCTTGCATTTCGGATGGTGCAAGTCGATATGGAGCCTTGGCTACAGGAGCGGCTCCTGGAACCAAGTCTATGTGGAATTCGACTTGTCGTTGCGGAGGTAGTCCTGGCAGATCCTCAGGGAACACATCAGGAAATTCCTTCACTACAGGAATGTCTTCAAGTTTTGGCTCCACAGCCTTCTTATCTACAACGTGTGCTAGGAAAGCAACACATCCTTTCCTTAAGCACTTCTGTGCCTTCATACAACTGATGATTCGTAGAGGCGTGTTTCGTCTTTCTCCATGCACGATGAGAGTTTCATCATTCGCTAGGGGGATGCGAATGATTTTCTCATGGCAAATAACTTCAGCCTTGTTCTTGGACAACCAGTCCATTCCGACTACTACATTGAAGCTACCCAATTGAATAGGTAGGAGGTCGATGCTAAATTTTTGTTCACCAAGTTCTAGCGTGCAGCCTTTAACAACTTCGCTCGATTCAACAAGTTTACCATTGGCTAGTTCTATGGAATAAGGAATTTCTAATCTACTAGATTCTATTCCGAGTATGCGTTTAAATTCCACAGACATGAAGCTATAATCGGCGCCAGTGTCGAATAATATGGATGCAAAGTGATTGTTAATGAGGAACGTACCGTTGACCACATCAGGGTCCTCGCGTGCGTCCCTTGCTCCAATCACAAATGCTCGGGCCTGAGCATTGTTTCTCTCTGGGCAGTTCTTCATGAAATGATATTTGCTTCCACATCTGAAGCATCCTTGATTTCGCCCATTCTTGTTGCCAGCACCGTTTCCATTTCCACCATTGTTCCTATCATCAGCCCCGTTATGATTTCCATTTCCGTTCCTCTTACTCCAGCAGTCTTCCGTGCGGTGACCCAACTTTCCACACTTGTCGCACCTTGGGATGCGACAAGCTCCCTCGTGATGGTGTTTACACCGATGGCATTTGGGTGAGATACCCCGGTATCCCCTTGCTGGTGCGTTGTTCATAGCTGCAAGAGATTTCGCCCCTTGAGGCGGGTTAGGGTCACGCTTCTTGTTGGAACCTTTGTTGTTACGAGTTGCTTGATTCAAGTTTGCATATTTCCTTTTCTTGTCGCCAGACGACTCAGCATGCGTCTCGGCATTTTCTGTTGGGTTCAGTGATAGCTTCTTCATCCGAACACAGTCTTCAGTAAGGCTGACAGCCAGAGTTACAGCCTCGGTGATTGTTTGTGGTTTAGCTGACGTCACCATGCCACGAAACTCTAAGGCCAGTCCCCAAATGTAGCGTTCAACGCGCTTGAATTCGGGAGTCACCATGTAGGGAAGCACTCTTGACAGATCGTGGAACCTTCGAGTGTAACCATTAAGGTCAGCACCTTCCATGGTCAAGTGCCAGAACTCTGTCTCCAGCCTTTGGAGTTCAGCACGAGAGCAGTACTTCTCTCTCATTCTTTCCTTCAGTTCATCCCAAGTTAGGCCATAAGCGGCATCATCACCCAAAGTTTGGGCTTGCAGGTTCCACCAAGTCAGAGCTTCATCGACGAATAACCCAGTAGCAAAGGTGACTTGTTGATCCGCGGTACACTTGCTCATGCGGAAGGTAGCTTCAGTCTTCTCCGTCCAGCGCACAAATGCTACTGCACCTCCTGTGCCATCATAGTTCATCGGCTTGCAGTCGAGGAACTGCTTGAAAGTGCAGCCTTGAGCTGCATTGCCTTCAGACGAATCTCCATTCCCATTACGCCTAGCGTTGCTTGGTCCTCCACTGTCTTGAGTTCGGTTCGCCTCGTACTGGGCGATAGCAGCGGAGATCCTTTCCTCCAGTAGAGCGTTCAGCTCATCAGCAGTTCTTGGCAGTGGGGGAGGAGGAGGTTGATCGTCATTGCGAGCATTCACAGCTTTCCTGGGTGCCATGTTCTGACAGAACATAACACAACAGGGTTAGGCATTTGTTTGATATCGTCACACTAGACAGTAGTATCATATATATTCACAGGTATATATACCACATAAGTGACATCAAACAATTATTACTCTAGCAGAGTATTTAGTAGGCTTGCACTGAGGGAATCTATACGTGACAAGATTTGCTGTGGTTTCTGTGCACTGAATTCCATAATTATGTATGCATCCATAATTACGTAACTCCTTGCATAGTCCGCACAGTTCGTTTCATCCTCGTATTTCTTCCTTCAGGTAGGCCATCGCTTTCAGGTAAAGTCACATATACTTGTGACATTCTACTTCTAGTACATGCTAATTATCACACATAATTGCAAGTAGTTTCTAGTCAACGACAAGTGCTACTCAAGTGGACTCTAAGTCTCGTAGTGTCTTTTCTAGACTCATGTAGACAGTTTCAGGCAGTGGATGTCGCGGGACGTTTTATGCAATGAAAACTCTTTGAAAATTGTTTTCGTGAAAGGATCCTAGAGATTGTAGACTAGACTCGAGAAGGAATCCTGGTTCACTACAATCGCTGCTCTGATACCAATCTGTCACACCCCTTTCTGCGGCGGAAGCACGAGGTGTGATCATGAAAGGTTCTCATTGCATACGAAGAGTAAACATACTACATTGCTCAAAAATACCTTCAAATATTATATTACTGAAAACATATGTCAAGTGTTTACAACACGAGATAACATATTGTCTTAAAAGTCACAACTTTATTTAAAGATAAACAAAGCGACATCCACGAGCATGAGTAAGACCACGCGCACATCCATCCTAGTTACCTGAAATACATGTGAGTTTTGGAAAAATGTCAACATAAAGTTGGTGTGAATTCATGCAATGTTTGTATTTCACGTTTGTATACTTTGTATGAAAACATAATTTGTATTTTGTATAAATCAAGTCTTTTGTGTACACCACGTACTCATGTATAAATCAAATATTTCTGTATGTATCAAGTGTTAATGGGTTGCAAAGCCATTAACATGTGACACGACATAGGAAGTCACCAAACCATAGGCATTTTTCTGTAGTCGATTCACGACTGAGACACAAAAACACTGCTTGGTAAAAGAGTGGCCAAGAGTGGGGCTGCCCGGAACCCATTAGATCTAACCTTTTGTTCTGCGGTCTAAGTATGTACACGATTAATGGTGCTTATGGTACCCTATTCGTGACACGATTTCTCGTATCATTCTTGTATCCATCATACCATTTGTAAACATTGTAATATTTGTAACATGTATTTCACCCCCGAAGTTATAAAACTGAAAACAGTTAAGAGAAAAGGGGGAGCATGAACTCACAACTTTGAGTTCCTGTGCGTCGTAAACTTCACCGGATTTGCTTACTTAACGTCGTAACCTATACGCGTTTTCTTAACGTTAGTCACTAGACTTGCGTCGCACAAGTACAGTCACTCTCTTTTGTATATATTCTTGTGTTAAAAATATTCTATATTTTTAACTACGTATCTTACTTATATTATTTCCTCTAAAATAAATATAAGTCTTTTGTGTTTTGCACTTCGCACCCGAATTATGTATCTTGTATGTTGTATGTGTATTTTTATGTTTATACTCCTCATGAGTATTTAGTGTATTTTTAAGCCTTAATACACTAGCACGTATAACACATACTATATACACTTAGCACAAAAGTTGGTGATAAAATAATATATATATTTTTCTCAAAAATATATACATACTTATATCCATTTTATTCTTGAAGAAATCCTCATTTCTTATCATCAAAAATTAGGGAAACCTTGGTAATACTTTTAAGCACATTTTTAGGGAATAAGTTTCTCAAAAACTTATATTTTTCTAAGTGTCAAAATTTATAAAAATTTTGACAGAGTTTCCCCTAAAAATGGAGGTTTCCCATGTTTTCAAAACATGTGTTTATTTTCTTTTAAATCGTCAACAATCTCCTCATCAACAATAAACAATATGCAACTAGTTAAAATAGATATAATCGCAGAAATACATGAACTTGTGGTTTTTCCAAAATAGGTAGTATCCTTCCATTATTTTTAGTGGATCTTTGTATAGATCAACTTTGTTTCTTGAAAGTCTCGCTTTTAAAGAAGTTACATCTTTACAACTTCCGGTAAACATTTACAAAAATAGTTATTTTGTCGAAACTTTGTGTTACACAAGTGTTTACACACTCGTGTGTTTGCTAAAATCATTCTTTTTCATGTAAGATCCGGCTTTAGAAAATATGATTTCTTGGACACTTGGTCCTTTGAAAGTACCGCTTGTAGATCCGTGGATCTACTAGTTTTAATCACTATTTTACAAATTAAAACACTTTTACACAAGTTCATGATTCGTGTGTGGTAGAGTTTCATCTTCTAACCCTTGTTACACTTAAACAAGCTTTATGTCATAATCCAAGATCATGACTAAACCGGGTTAAATGATGATCCGAGCTACCACAACATAGATCGGGTCCAAATAATCACACAAATCAAATACTACATGATTTACACAACATATGAGCTATTAACCAACATTTTAGTGTTTTAAGTAGACTTTTGTGCTTCAACTTGCATGTTCATAAATTTTAATCGTCATATATCGTTTTAACCACTTTAGAATAGTTCAAGAAGGTGATTTAAGCAACATACCACTAGCTCGAGGCTAGGGAAGAATCTAAGCACAAATAGGGTGGATAAAAGCAAGGTAGAGAGGTCCTTCGCCTTCCGATTGCACCAAGGTTCCTTATACGTGACCCTTAATGCTTGTGTGCCCTTGGAAATGGTTGAACAAAATCGAAAAATGGTTGGGTGTGGGGGGATGTCTTCGGCCGAGAGCTCCAAGGAAGAGAGGAGAGTGTGTGTGTTGTGGTGTGTGTTAAGTGGAGTGATTAGTGTGCCATATGATGAACTTATAGACAATTAACTTGTGTATTAACCAAGGGATCATATGCCTTCTAGATATTAAACACTAGGATTAAAATAATGTTTTGGAGGACAAGGTATGTTCCCCCACATGGGGATGGTTTCTAAAGAGGGGGGGGGGGTCTTGGTCCGATTCCAACTAATTAGTTCGATATTAGTTAGGTTAAGTAGGTTAGTTAAGTGCTTAACCCGGTTAGTTGTGTGTCGTGTGTTATGACGGGTGTTAGGGTATTCAGGGACCCTAACTGGCTCAGAAAAAGATAAATAATGTTATTAACAATATTTTTATGTTCCGGGTAAAGTCCGGTTGTTCGGTTACATACCGATTCGTTAAAGTGCTAAATTGCACCTTTTAGTGTTTAATAAGTATCTTTCTATAACACCATCGATTCCCAACACTTAGGGAAATATTCTGGATAATAAAACGACAATTCTGCAAAATATTCATGTGTCTAAATGCTGAATTATTGCTGAATTATATAAATTCTGCACTTAAAGTGCGTTTCGGGTGCTTTTTAGTGCTAAATTTTGCTTTCGCATTGCATATGTATTAAACCCTTGTATGTACTCTTGGGTTTTAATGCATTCTTGTTGTCGGACCTACACCTAGGCTCCAATTTTATTGTCTGACTGCTTTCTGCAGTTCTGTTGACACAGTGTGTCTTACCGGTGAGTTTACTAGTATTTTTGACGCAACGCTCTCGTTTATGCATAAAGCAATATTTTGTAGTCTACAACGTGCATGAATTCACTTGTTGAGTATGAAATCAGATATTGCTGACAATTAAGCACTAATTGCAGTCATTAAGCAATAATTAATGTGTACGGAAATTACCGGTTTGGGCCAGTTGTCACAATTATCACATAAAGATCAAGCATATCTGGATTTCCAACATTATTTTTAAGCATACTAATATTGTATAAGTTCACATAGTGATCTGCCACTTACGGAATTATTAAATCATAGTGCATGAATCATTATTTAAACCTTTGCAGCCTTGATATATAAACAAAGTCTCTAAATTGATGAATCAACAAATTCACAACGTATTATTTTGATTCTTTGATATATAACTAGATTTACAACTGTTTCATATCCCCGGTTATATGCATATTGTAAATAGAGCAACGTATTTCAACTTATTTACACACTTATATAATTATCCACTTCATACGGCTACACTTTCACGTATAAATATGGTCGCACTACATCCATGGCTCTACATATATAAATTGTGCATACCGTTCACCGATTACGCATACATACCCTCGGTCTCAATGAAACCATTCATACCCGATTTTCGTATAATATTATACTCGATTCGCATATAACCGTTTTCACACGTTTAAAGCCACACCTACGGTTCATCTACGCGACCTATATATGGCTCGTCTATCCTACACATATAATGCTCACATACTACACCACATGTAAGGTTCGTATACTACGTTTACATATACATTCGATTCACATGTTCATACACTCATACATTCATACACTCGGCTTCGTTCACGTAACGACATATGCATTCAGTTTTCATGTAACATTCATGTCTATTGTTTCACAACACACATAACTTATGGTGTTCAAGTTCTTACATACTTGCAGATCTACATATGCCATCATACTTATAAAAATCATTAACACAACTAAGATAAACACAACCAAGATAAACATGTGTACGACTCACGGATGCACAAAAAAAAAAACTCCACAAAGCTTAAGATAATAATACCTGGTAGCAAGTGGGGTATGATCAAGCCTTGGAATGAAGCAGGTAGAGAGTTCTCGGGTAGACTCGATTTCACGTCGGCAGGGAAGGAGGAGCAAGGGCACGGTGTTGTCGTTTTGGGAGTATGCTTGGTTAGGGTTTTGTGATCTAATAATGTTGAAAAAAAATCATGCAACTTATGTACGAAAGAAGGGGTGTGGCAGTTTGGAAAGGGGTGGGCTACAAGTGGAGGTTGGGCTGGGGTTGAGGATTTGTTTAGTTTGGACCGAGCCCAAAGAAACGAGAGTGTGGGTGTGGGTTACTGGATGTCGATGATGGAGAGTAGCAACATAATGAAGTTATATTCCTTGTTGTTAACAACAAGGAGTGATATAATTTGGTCACGCATCACCCACTTGTTTAATATATACATATATTAAATCATTAAATCAGGTTACGCTTCGGGTCCAACGAGTATCGGGTTACGCGATTTGTACCATGGTTTAAACGATTCGGGTCGGTTCAATCAAATGAACTAAGTTATAAACACATAACGTAAAAACATAACGAGAACTAAGTCAGGAAAGATACCTGATTTTCCTGGATGTCACAGGAGATGTCAAGTCCTATGGTACCACTACCTACTACCGAGCGGCATGATCGGTGTTAATGAATGTAATTTAGTCCCGTTAAACAAACCAAATGATATATCAAATGTAAGCATGTTTTATGAAAATAATGTACCTAGTATGCTAAGTAAACATACAAGGTAGAGATGTAAAACAATGTGTCCATATGTTACGAGAACATATGCAACAGAGATGCAATGTAAACAATGTACTAAGTATGCTAAGTTAACATACAAAGCAGAAAAGTCATATAAATCAATGTGCTAGCATGCTCAGTCAACATACATAGCAAAAGAAGATGTAATGTAAATCAATGTGCTAGCATGCTCAGTCAACATACATAGCAAAAGAAGATGTAATGTAAATCAATGTGCTAGCATGCTCAGTCAACATACATAGCAAGACATAATGAAATCATGTACTAATAGTGTACTAATGAACATAGCAAGTATATGATATGAAAACATGGAAAGCATGAAAGTAACAAGTAGGCACATGTGTTTCAACCCAAAACGTTTGAAAAACAGTAAAAGAGGGGAACTATGTACTCACCTGAGGGTGCTTAGAAGTCTTGAACAACAACCAAGCAAAGCTAGAGGGATCACGGAAATCAAACGACACCTAATATAGATAACTACATAAATAACTGGACCTAAATCAGGAGATTGGATAGTATGAGGTTTCGTAAACCAAATGAGTATTGGAACTCATATGATATGGTTTAACAAAGCCTACATACTAAAATGAAACCTAACCTAAGTGCTTACGACCCATTACGACCCGTTTAGGTAGCTTATGCTACTTTAACGCGTCGTTTGCGTAAAACGTGTTCGGACCGCTTAACTAGTCCTATGACAAGTGAAATATGCCTTAACATTTCTAATATAGTTACCTAATTAGTTTAGATGTTAAAATTTTGGTTACATATGCTTAAAATGAATTTATGCGTAAAAAGGGTATTTTGGTAATTTACCTAAGGCATATAAACTACCTATCATACAACTACTTAAACGAAGTGACCATAAGGTATAGCCTCGAAAGGCTATTCTCTATACAACTATGGTCACCTAATGTGTTTGGTCGGATCCTAGTGATCGACCAAACGGGTCGGGTTCGAAAGTATAAGCAATTGTTTATATCGCTTACCTTTACGACCCTATATAAGCACAAATCTAATAGTGACGAGTTAAACGTGTAAAAACATGTTTAACGAATTTAGAAAATAGGTTTGGTATCAAAACAAACGGTTTTGATACCTAAAAGTAGTTTCGTTACAAAATACGCAAGAATACGCATTTTGGCCGAAACTACGACTCGTCACTAAGCCTAGATAACGTGGTAATCAGTAGGTATGGTCACTAGGGACTATAACATCGTGATTACGCTCACGTTATAAAGTTCAAACAAACTTCATGTTGACCATAAACTGGTCAAAGCAGAAAGTCAAACAAAGTTTGACTTTTAAGCGAAAGAAACGTAAAAGAACGAAGGAATACTTACAAAGGGTCCAAGAGCGGAAGCTTTGATCCGATTACTCTCAGGTATGAAGTAGATACTTCAACTTAGAGAGATGAAATCAGATTCAAAGGTGTGAGTTGCAACAAATGAATGGGGGTATTTATAGATTTCATGGAACCGTTAAGATAGTTCGTCGAATAACGTGCTTTAATCTTAACCGTACACATGTGCCCATGGTTTTGTAAAACCATGGGAGCCCTTAATATGAGCCCATAGAATTGTAAAAACCTTTAAATACCAGCCCATGGTTTTGCAAAACCATGGGTTAAAACCATTAACACTTCAAAATTGGACTAGATTCATTAAATCTGGTCAGAAATTTCAAAAATGGTCCATGCACTTGTAAAACTTGATTTTTGGCACTTTTAAGCCCCGTTAACCCCATTTCAAAGCTCTAAAATGATGTTAAAGTATAGGGAACTTAAAATATGCTCAAAAACATCTCGAATGTCGGTTCATTTGGTCGTACGGTTGCGTTATTCGGTTAATTACGACGGAAGTCGTAACGAACGCAAAAACGATCCAAATTAAGCGACAAATGGAATTTTATCATGCCAATCACTAAAATAAAATATTTTAATGAATACATAAATTTTTGGATGTCCGGATGTATTCAGAACATAAGATATGCGCGAAAATGCAAACTTATGCATTTTTTGACGCTTTTAGTCCCTAAATGACCAAAAAGTTTATTTTAGCGTACCGTACCCCTCAAATGTCACACCCCCAAATTCCACATGCGGAGTATCACCGCTTGGAGGCGTGACTGACCAGGATCAAACCACTAATCATATTGAACAAGTAAATAATTAAATGTAAAAGTCCAACCAACACGATTAGTGTCCAAAACAACCATAGTTAAGTTATGAGCGGAAGCATAATGTTCAAAACCAAATCAAAAGTTTAATTATCCAAATGTGTAACATGGCACACATCTGTCCATGTCCCACAACGACTCTTCCTTGTGCAAGCTCCAGCTAAGTACCTATAGACCTGCAAAGCATGTAGTAACGAGTCAACAACAAGTTGAGTGAGTTCACGTTTGGTTGTCCAGTTTATAGTTGTTCCGAAAACCCAGTTTGCTCTTTACCAGCTATCCAGCCGTGGGGGTTACCCCATAGTTCGAAAAACGTTTATTAGTTACCCGTTCTTACGTTGGCTATTCCAGCCCGGCTCTATGGCCGTGGGGGCTACCCCATGTTTAATTCACCAGACTCGTTACCATATCGACTACTAACGTTCGTCATGTTTAAGTGCCCTAACGTCTGTGTCTATCATCACTGACGTGCCATAGTCCATTAGTCCACGCCCGTCCTCTGCGGCACGGTGTGAGGTTTGTTAAACCTAATAGCGCTATTTAACTAATGACCCGTTCGCCATTGGCCTCGGCGATTAAGTCGATATAAAAGGAGGGACTTCGTTGATAGAGTTCTAGTCTAGTATAGTTAAATCCGTCTCAACAGGACGAGGAATCTATGTTCCTGATTACGTCTCAACAGGACGAGGAATCCCTATTCCTTAACCCCTTCCCAACCCCTGGGAATCCCATGCTTTGTAACGAAGTGTGAACTCACCTTGGTTTGCTCGGCAGATTACACAGAAAGGTCACGTCTAAATGCTAGCGGTCAACCACGTCCTAACATGGTTATCACACATGTCAGGTTTAGGTTCAATTAAAGCACGTATGATTACACATAGTCTAACATATTGCTAACACGTATCGATCATGGCAACATAATACACACATAGGATGTTTTAAATGTTATCAGTTTAACATACGGATGAAGCCCACATAAGTCTCGGCTCAACACTAAACTTGTAATTCACATTGCACGATTTATGCATCTTGTGCGATTCCATTTGATACCCGGCCCAAGTAATAAGAAGCCCAAATAAGCATGATTAGTTCAACAAGTAACCGGCCCAACAATTAAACAAATAAACAACTTGTGCGATCAGCTTTATTACCCAGCCCAACATACGGCCCAAAAGACAACTGTCAAGCGGTCTTGTGCGACTCAAAAGTCTTTGTGCGACTGAGGACCTCTTGTGCGGTCGGGTCCTCTTGTGCGACCAGGTTAGCTTACAAGGCCCAGCTTAATTATTTTATGGGGCGGCCCAATTACTCCACCGATGTGTGGCCCAGATTCAATTAAATGTTCATGAATTAGTTAACACAATTCAAACAACTTTCTGTATACATTAATACAACATCTACCCTTTTTATTCTTGCTGATTACTTATTATTATAAAATTTACAATAATGGCCGACCATGACTATTGATTTCATGCTATGATTGGTGTAATAACCCTAAATTTAAAAATCATTATTCTAGAAAATAAAAGAATAATAATAATATATATTTATATTATGATCTATCTATCTGTATATCAACCAAAACTATTATTAGTATTTATAAATTACTCACTAGGAAACCCTAATTAAGACACCCACGTGATTCTGCACCAACCCTAAAATTTTCAGAATTTTCAGAATCAGGATTAGGGCCCCTAAAACTCAGGGGGGTATTCCCTACTTAACGATTATCTTAATAACTTGCGGACGAAGTTGAATTTAATGATTTCGTCGACTCAGCTAGCCTAGTCCCACACGTGGCAACCCTATACATAAAATAAGTTCTCTCGCGGGCCGCCTCAAGTTAAGCTTAATTCTCACGCGGGCCGCCTAAGGGTCAAAATTCACCTATAAATACAGGAGCTTGGGACTTGATTTTGGGCACAAAAATGACGAAGAAATTCACAAAATACACCGAGTTATGTTCTGTTTATCACCAATAACACACACTAAACACTAATTAGTAGGGGGGTGCTGCTGCAGAACAGGGTAATAACTCAATCGCTGATACGATCCATTGTCCGATCGATCAATATATCCAATGGATGTTTAAGTGCTGCCCACATTAGGGTTATACTTTGTCGTTCGTCATTAATTTGACGGATCATCGTTAATTCGATGGATAAAGTATTGTACTTTGTCGTTCGTCATTAATTTGACGGATCATCGTTAATTCGATGGATGAAGTATCGCACTTTGTCGTTCGTTGTGAGAATTTGATCTCGTGAGTTATCGTAAATGCTGTATTAAGTTACTAACCTAGTTTGTGTGCATGTTATTTAAATTAGGTTAAAAGACTAATCAGTAGTCTAAACTCTGCCCGTATAAATCTAAAATATTAGCACAAGGTAGCTTCACTTTGGAGTTATTAAGGTACGGATCCTTACCCCACTCCTTATTGCTTCATATTCAAATTGTTATAAACCACTAAATTACTATATCTTTAAAAACTCCTCACGTCTTTGATTATCGATTCATTTGACAGTCCATTCGATTTCTATTCTAATCAATTGATTTAAGCTTTCATATCATGCGATAGTATTATGTTAGTTGTACTCATTATCGCATGTTCCAATATATGTTCCGTTTTGTTATGAAAATAAGTTTTATAAGTTATGTGAATAAGACCATTTGTACTCTGTTACCCTGAGTATCGCTTCTCGTGGAGTGTCCCACGAGCATGTTGTTTCGGCATCGACATCATGTGCTCCACCCGTGACGGAGAGATCAGTTCACGGCGTCTCTTAAGTACAAGTGTGGTACATATAAGCTATTAGGAGGCGTATGGATCGATCCTAGGATTTAAGTATAAGGAGGTGGATAACGGGTATGCCAATTCGCCATCTCATGTGATAATTATGCAGGAGTAGCTACCTGTGTGTTGTCACGTTTTAAGTTGCTTATGGGTACATCCGTAAAATATGATTATGAAATTATGTTCTGGCATCGTATCAGTTTTGCATAAAGCGTTATTTTTTCTTTGAGCCTATAATTCCGTACTGAGCATTCGGCTCATTCCGTAAATTTTTGTATATACAGGTCAGCAGGTTACTTTGGGCGGGAAAGAGAGAGAAGATTAAAGCCTAGGAATAAATCGGAAGATGTTAGTTAAATCAAGTCAATTATGTTTCCGCTTGTATAATTAAACCTTAAGTTTCGTTGTTATATGGTTGTATCCTTGTCAAATAAATAAATGGAATTATGACTTTTGTTTATGATACTACTGTTATTGTGACACGTCAGCCCTTCTGGGTTGGGGTGTTACAATTGGACCGATTTTTAGTATACTAAATATCACAATCTCTTATTTCAATACCACCCATTTGCATGTTTCAATCATAGCAATCAGTAATGTTTTAATGAATCCAAATATTAAATCATTCAACTCACTACTTTAGACACAATCATCACACCACCGATCAAACATTATCAACATACACATACTTTGAGAAGCACATGCGATGCTACTGACAATTCATTATAATAACCACAAGTTATATATCACCAGATCATAAGGACCCCTATCGTACAATCAATTCGAAACTATAACGCATAATCATTATTCAAGTGATAATCACAATAGTCCAACATCAAATCAGAACGTGAGCAGTGGTCATATACGAATAAAAATCACTATTAACAGATCAAGTTCTAACATCTTAGCAATAGCATATTAAACCCTAAATCATCATTGGATCATCAGTCAATAAATCAGCTTTCAACACACATACAATTTCAGAATTTCAACATATCATACGCCTCACAAACGAAAGCATGTTTACAACATAACCATAGATATCCAGAACTGACAACAAACTAATGTGTAAAACACTAACCACACAAAGAATGATCGAACAGAAGAACTCCGGCTTCGAATGGGAGAAAGGGTTGCCGTCGGGTTTGCAAGGAGAGGCGAGAGAGAGTGTGAGATGTGATTAGGGTTTTCTAATTGTTGTAATCGCGTACAGGTCAAGTACCAACCTTTTAATTAATCACTACTGGGCCAAAGCCCACTTGGTTTTCGTTGAAGGAGTAGTGGACGAAAACACTTTGGTGTTTTCACCACAGAGGTGTTTTCGAGTGGAGAGGATTTCATGAGCTCCAACTTTATTAACAATTAATTAAATCTCTTATTATATACTCACTTATAATACACACCAAGGATATAACATACCAATCACAGTAAAATTTAACGTATTACAACGTGTGCAGTTGTGAAACAATCAAATCTTGTAAATAAACAATCTAAACAATTAACGTGCATCGTGCAATCATTACGAAAATGGAATCTTGGAAACTCGAGTTGTCACATTATCCCCAAGTTGAAAGAAATTTCGTCCCGAAATTTAGCACGTACTCACTGAGGAAGCTAGTTAAGTTGCATGGTTTTCCTGGGGTGTCACATCCTCCCCCCGTTGACCTGGAATTTCGTCCCGAAATTCCGTAGCTTCAGCCTCAGTAGTGGTTGTACCGTTTGCGAACAGTTGGGGATACTTTTGTTTCATCTGATCTTCGCGTTCCCAGGTGAACTCTGGGCCGCGACGTGAGTTCCAACGAACTCGAACGAGAGGTATTCTAGTACGCTTGAGGACCTTAACATCCCGGTCCGTGATTTCAAGAGGTTCCTCGACGAATCGTAACTGCTCGTCGATCGTGAGCTCCTTCAAAGGAACTACGTGGGTCTCATCTGACAGACACTTCTTCAGATTTGACACATGGAAAACGTCGTGAACTGCACTGAGTTCTGCTGGTAAGTTCAGTCTGTAGGCCACCTTGCCTATCTTCTAAATGACTTCGAAAGGTCCAACGTATCGTGGGTTAAGTTTGCCCCGTTTCCCAAAACGAACCACACCCTTCCAGGGTGAAACTTTGAGTAGTACACGCTCCCCAACCTGGAGCTCTAGTGGTTTTCTGCCCTTATCGGTGTAAACTTTCTGACGGTCACGAGCTGCCGCCATTCGTTGTCGTATCTGAGCAATTCGCTCTGTTGTGTCTACCACAAGTTCTGGACCAGTAATCTGACTATCCCCCACCTCTGCCCAACAAAGAGGTGACCGGCATTTACGCCCGTACAATGCCTTAAACGGAGCAGCTTTAATGCTGGTGTGGTAGCTATTGTTGTACGAAAATTCCACAAGTGGCAGATGCTTTTCCCAGCCGTTGCCAAAATCAATCACACATGCCCTAAGCATGTCTTCGAGGGTCTAGATGGTACGTTCCGACTGCCCATCTGTTTGCGGGTGATAAGCTGTGCTCATACCTAATCTTGAGCCAAAGGACTTGTGCATTGCTTGCCACAGTTCTGATGTAAAACGTGCATCTCGATCCGAGATAATAGAGGTGGGCACTCCGTGCCTCGAGACAACTTCCTTGAGATATACGTCTGCTAGGGTGGAGAACTTATCCATTTCTTTGATGGCCAAGAAGTGAGCAGACTTTGTGAGTCGATCCACGATCACCCAAATAGTATCGTTACCACGTTGAGATCTAGGCAGGCCAGTAACAAAATCCATGGAAATTTGCTCCCATTTCCATTGTGGTATCTCTGGTTGCTGAAGGGGGCCTGAAGGTTTCTGGTACTCCGCCTTGACTCTCGCACAAGTCAAGCACTTGCTAACGTAGGTTGCTATGTGGGCCTTCATGCTAGGCCACCAGTATGTAGTTTTGATATCGTGGTACATTTTATCCGA
Organism: Helianthus tuberosus; assembly: GCA_030545235.1. NCBI lineage: Eukaryota > Viridiplantae > Streptophyta > Magnoliopsida > Asterales > Asteraceae > Helianthus > Helianthus tuberosus. The sequence continues at coordinate 110,898,541 of CM060411.1, read as the reverse complement.
ACCAGGGTGTACTGAGTAGCGAGACTTGTGTGCCTCATCCATCACAAGCTCTCGTAGATTGCCATAAAGTGGGACCCAAATGCGTCCTGTTACGTAGTAAGCACCATCTTCCTTCTGTTCTAAGCGTTGCCTTGAGCCGCGTAAGGCTTCAGCCCTGACGTTCTCTGGTTTCAATGCTTCTGCCTGAGCATTTCGTATTTGAGAAGGAAGGCTAGATTGTATAGTAAGTTGTAATGCTCGTACGCGCTTAGGCGCAGTGTCCTTTCGACTGAGGGCGTCAGCCACAACATTGGCTTTGCCCGGGTGGTACCTGATCGAGCATTCGTAATCGTTCAGCAGTTCGACCCATCGTCGCTGTCGCATATTGAGTTCCTTCTGTTTAAAGATATGCTCGAGGCTTCTGTGATCAGTGTAGATAGCGCACTTGGTACCATACAGGTAATGTCTCCATATCTTAAGTGCAAAAACAACAGCTCCCAGCTCTAAATCGTGTGTAGTGTAGTTCTTTTCATGAACTTTGAGTTGACGTGAGGCGTAGGCTATAACTTTATCCCGCTGCATCAATACGCAACCAAGACCCTGAATGGATGCGTCGCAGTAAACCACGAAGTCGCCTGTGCCCTCTGGCAATGAAAGAATAGGTGCACTGCAAAGTCTATCCTTTAGGTGCTGAAACGCTAGTTCTTGTGCATTACCCCAACGATAAACAACGCCCTTCTGCGTTAGTGAAGTAAGAGGCTGTTCAATCTTGGAGAAATCCTTAATAAACCTCCTGTAGTAACCTGCCAATCCCAAGAATTGGCGAATTTCCGTTGGCGTACGAGGTGCAGGCCAGCTCTTGATTGAATCCACCTTGGATGGATCTACGTGAATCCCATCCTTATTCACCACATGGCCTAAGAAATGGACTTCATGAAACCAGAAGTCGCATTTTGAAAACTTGGCGTACAGCTGTTCCGTTCGAAGTAGTTCTAAAATGAGTCGTAGATGTTGCTCGTGTTCCTCCTGACTCTTCGAATAGATCAGGATGTCGTCGATGAAAACTATGACAAACTTGTCTAGGTACGGCTTGCACACTCGATTCATCAAGTCCATGAAGACCGCAGGTGCGTTTGTCAGCCCAAAAGGCATGACCAAAAACTCATAGTGCCCATATCGAGTTCTAAAGGCTGTTTTAGAGACGTCCTCTTCTCGGACTCTCAGCTGGTGATATCCTGATCTCAAATCGATCTTTGAATAGTAGCTCGACCCTTGCAGCTGGTCGAACAGGTCGTCAATGCGTGGAAGAGGGTAGCGATTCTTCACAGTCACCTTATTCAGTTCACGGTAGTCGATGCACATTCTGAACGTACCGTCTTTCTTCTTCACGAATAGCACTGGAGCTCCCCAGGGCGAAGAGTTAGGATGAATAAAACCCTTATCCAAGAGTTCTTGTAGTTGCGTAGATAACTCTTTCAACTCTGATGGAGCTAAGCGATACAGTGCACGAGCTATGGGCGCTGCACCAGGAGCTAGCTCGATTTGAAGCTCGACTTGCCTATGAGGCGGGAGACTAGGCAATTCCTCAGGGAATACTTCAGGGTAGTCGCGTACAGTCGGAAAAATCTTCTATCTTCTTCTCATTCTTCGAGGTGTCAGTAACAAGAGCCAAAATGGCAGTGTGGCCCTTTCTCCAACATTTCTGGGCCTTAAGGAAAGAGATGATGCTCACCACAGCACCACTCTAGTCGCCACGAATCGTAAGAGATTCATCACCTATATGAGAAACACGAACGACCTTCTCATTGCAGAGAACCTCTGCTCGAATATTGAGGTAGCCAATCCATACCAATAACGATGTTGAAACCATCACAACGTTGGGGTCATTCCTAGCATTACCCTGACCAATCACTAACACTCGACCCCTGGCACCATTGCCGTCGTCATTACTCCCGTTGTTGCCTCCATTATTATTCTCGTTTCCTTGGTTGTGGTTCTGATTCTGATTCAGCTGTGGGCAGTGTCTCTTGAAGTGACCTTAAACATCACCCTGACAGCATCCCTTGTTACCCTGTTATTACTGCTGATTCTGTGGAGCTTGTGGCTGCTGTTGACGGTTTTTGTTTGCTGGATGTGAGATTCTAAAATCTTTGGCTCCTTGACCAATCTCGTTGCATCTCTGACAACGATCTCTGTTGCATTGCCCGCTGTGGTGCAAATTACATCGATTGCACTTAGGGTGGTTTCCCCTGTATCCACCCTGACTTCGATTACCAAAAGACTGTTGACTGAGGCTACTGTGCTGCGACTGAGACTGAACCGAAGTGGGACCCTTGTTCGAATTTCCATTCCACTTGCGTTTGTTGTCACTGGGAGCATCCGAAGTAGTTGTAGTAGTACCAATATGCTTAGGCAGCTTGTTCTGTTCCACTGCCCGGTCGGTGAGACGATGAGCAAAACGAGTAACATCCTGGATGGTAGCAAGGTTGGCAGAAGTCACATGACTTTGAATCTCTGGTACTAAGCCTTTGAGGTACAGCTCAATGCGCTTGATGGGAGGATCCACCATAGTTGGACATAATACTGTCAGTTCGTTGGATCGTTTCGTGTACGCTTCTATCTCTGACTCCGTCATCTTTAGGTTAAAGAACTCCACTTCCAGCTTGTGGATGTCATCACGACTCCAGTATTTACGTTTGATCAGTTCCTTAAGAATCACTCCATGGGGTGGCATTAGCAGCCGCCAGCCCCAGCATCTGAACTTGCGCGTTCCGCCAAGTTAGCGTAGTGCCTTCGAGAGTACCAGTGGCGTAATTCACCCTATGAGCCTCAGGGCATTCACACGTCTCTAAGACAAACTCGAGCTTTTCAAACCAATGGAGGAGTCCAACAGCTCCTTTAGCACCACTGAAAGTATTAGGGCGACAGTCCACGAACTTCTTAAATGTGCATACAGGCGGGTGAGCGTTCTGACCTTGTTGCGCAAGGAAGAAGAGACAGGGTTAAGCGCGAGAGTTAGGTCATGAGGGTAGGATCTAACATCCTAGGGTAGGTTCATAATAGCAGGTTATACCTCCTGCCTGAGCGGCCGCGAGTGCTGCCGTAACTTATTCGTTGATAAGAGCCGTCAGCTGGCTTGAGTTAGGTTCACACGTTCCCTCATGATCTCACATCGAAGGAAACACAAGTAGGAAAGGTGTCGCGAATGTGTGTAAGTGTGTAGTGACAGTAGGGAGCAAACACAAATGTGTTTTCAAACTATAGTTGCTACGTTCATCTAAGCATACATTAAGCAAAGTTCTATGCAATCTAGCAAGTAGGCAATATAAAACGTAAACCATATCACCTAGAATGTCGAGCCTTGCACGTGGAGTGAAGCGTCGTTGTGGATCGTAGAGCACTGTACAGGTTATAGTCTGGTTTTAACAAAAACGTTTTCCTTTATTAAAACCAAGTTCTCTATAACCAATGGCTCTGATACCAATCTGTCACACCCCCAAATTCCACATGCGGAGTATCACCGCTTGGAGGCGTGACTGACCAGGATCAAACCACTAATCATATTGAACAAGTAAATAATTAAATGTAAAAGTCCAACCAACACGATTAGTGTCCAAAACAACCATAGTTAAGTTATGAGCGGAAGCATAATGTTCAAAACCAAATCAAAAGTTTAATTATCCAAATGTGTAACATGGCACACATCTGTCCATGTCCCACAACGACTCTTCCTTGTGCAAGCTCCAGCTAAGTACCTATAGACCTGCAAAGCATGTAGTAACGAGTCAACAACAAGTTGAGTGAGTTCACGTTTGGTTGTCCAGTTTATAGTTGTTCCGAAAACCCAGTTTGCTCTTTACCAGCTATCCAGCCGTGGGGGTTACCCCATAGTTCGAAAAACGTTTATTAGTTACCCGTTCTTACGTTGGCTATTCCAGCCCGGCTCTATGGCCGTGGGGGCTACCCCATGTTTAATTCACCAGACTCGTTACCATATCGACTACTAACGTTCGTCATGTTTAAGTGCCCTAACGTCTGTGTCTATCATCACTGACGTGCCATAGTCCATTAGTCCACGCCCGTCCTCTGCGGCACGGTGTGAGGTTTGTTAAACCTAATAGCGCTATTTAACTAATGACCCGTTCGCCATTGGCCTCGGCGATTAAGTCGATATAAAAGGAGGGACTTCGTTGATAGAGTTCTAGTCTAGTATAGTTAAATCCGTCTCAACAGGACGAGGAATCTATGTTCCTGATTACGTCTCAACAGGACGAGGAATCCCTATTCCTTAACCCCTTCCCAACCCCTGGGAATCCCATGCTTTGTAACGAAGTGTGAACTCACCTTGGTTTGCTCGGCAGATTACACAGAAAGGTCACGTCTAAATGCTAGCGGTCAACCACGTCCTAACATGGTTATCACACATGTCAGGTTTAGGTTCAATTAAAGCACGTATGATTACACATAGTCTAACATATTGCTAACACGTATCGATCATGGCAACATAATACACACATAGGATGTTTTAAATGTTATCAGTTTAACATACGGATGAAGCCCACATAAGTCTCGGCTCAACACTAAACTTGTAATTCACATTGCACGATTTATGCATCTTGTGCGATTCCATTTGATACCCGGCCCAAGTAATAAGAAGCCTAAATAAGCATGATTAGTTCAACAAGTAACCGGCCCAACAATTAAACAAATAAACAACTTGTGTGATCAGCTTTATTACCCAGCCCAACATACGGCCCAAAAGACAACTGTCAAGCGGTCTTGTGCGACTCAAAAGTCTTTGTGCGACTGAGGACCTCTTGTGCGGTCGGGTCCTCTTGTGCGACCAGGTTAGCTTACAAGGCCCAGCTTAATTATTTTATGGGGCGGCCCAATTACTCCACCGATGTGTGGCCCAGATTCAATTAAATGTTCATGAATTAGTTAACACAATTCAAACAACTTTCTGTATACATTAATACAACATCTACCCTTTTTATTCTTGCTGATTACTTATTATTATAAAATTTACAATAATGGCCGACCATGACTATTGATTTCATGCTATGATTGGACCGATTTTTAGTATACTAAATATCACAATCTCTTATTTCAATACCACCCATTTGCATGTTTCAATCATAGCAATCAGTAATGTTTTAATGAATCCAAATATTAAATCATTCAACTCACTACTTTAGACACAATCATCACACCACCGATCAAACATTATCAACATACACATACTTTGAGAAGCACATGCGATGCTACTGACAATTCATTATAATAACCACAAGTTATATATCACCAGATCATAAGGACCCCTATCGTACAATCAATTCGAAACTATAACGCATAATCATTATTCAAGTGATAATCACAATAGTCCAACATCAAATCAGAACGTGAGCAGTGGTCATATACGAATAAAAATCACTATTAACAGATCAAGTTCTAACATCTTAGCAATAGCATATTAAACCCTAAATCATCATTGGATCATCAGTCAATAAATCACCTTTCAACACACATACAATTTCAGAATTTCAACATATCATACGCCTCACAAACGAAAGCATGTTTACAACATAACCATAGATATCCAGAACTGACAACAAACTAATGTGTAAAACACTAACCACACAAAGAATGATCGAACAGAAGAACTCCGGCTTCGAATGGGAGAAAGGGTTGCCGTCGGGTTTGCAAGGAGAGGCGAGAGAGAGTGTGAGATGTGATTAGGGTTTTCTAATTGTTGTAATCACGTACAGGTCAAGTACCAACCTTTTAATTAATCACTACTGGGCCAAAGCCCACTTGGTTTTCGTTGAGGGAGTAGTGGACGAAAACACTTTGGTGTTTTCACCACAGAGGTGTTTTCGAGTGGAGAGGATTTCATGAGCTCCAACTTTATTAACAATTAATTAAATCTCTTATTATATACTCACTTATAATACACACCAAGGATATAACATACCAATCACAGTAAAATTTAACGTATTACAACGTGTGCAGTTGTGAAACAATCAAATCTTGTAAATAAACAATCTAAACAATTAACGTGCATCGTGCAATCATTACGAAAATGGAATCTTGGAAACTCGAGTTGTCACATCAAAGCCTATTTCTAAGCTATGTAAAGGATATTTAGGGTGTGTTTAACTTATGATCAAGTTCCGGAATGTCCGTTACAGTACGAATCGACATACTTTCGCAGTTTGTCGAATTTAGTCCCAGTAAGCGAATAAACTTGATTTCGGCACATCAAACCTTCCAAAACTTATTTCTAAGTTATGTATAGGTTATTTAAGGTATGTTAAGCCTATGTCACTGTTCTGAAGTGTTTGTTGCATTAAAATGGTTATATTTACGCATCAGTGCGCGTATAACCTTCCAGAAAGCGATTTAAAGCCCGAAATCGAACAAAAATTGGATATGTGCAAATGATACACCTATTTATACAAATCCCAAGTATGAAATATAATATTTCATTAGTTTGGTATTTGTTTGATGGTTGAAGTGACACAGGTGTCACAGTCTCCCCTACTTCAGGAAATTTCGTCCCGAAAATTATTTTAGAGGAAACTTGTGAGAGTTTGAAACATGAAGTTGAAAAGATCAAACAACACTGGCTAGAGTCCTGAACTTCTAGTAACTTTAAATAACATCATGCTTGCAATGTGAGAGGGACACTTATATACAAGTATATAAAGCGTTACTAGTGCGTCCACCGTACCTTCATTACATTGTTCACATTTCGTTATTGTTCCCACTATCGGTTCTTACACAAAATAAATCTCACTGGATTCCTGTGCACTGAATTTCATAATTATGTACGCGTCCATAATTACGTAATTCCTTGCATAGTTCACACAGTGTATTTTATAAAGTGTAGGGGAAAACCAAATGAACAAACCTGTGATGAGCGTGACTAGACCCCCATAGGGTGCTTTTAATTAAATCAATAAATGATTTAAATAGACTACCAAGGAGTCTTTTCAGCTTATATCATCACATGTCATTCTTAACCAGATTTTGAATCAATCTTCTGACTTAGACCACTCAAAGGGTCTCTTATGAATCATGAAGTGGTACTATATAATCCAAGGGTCTTAACTATCATGTAGAAGCCCACTAAGGATTTTAAGGTAGTACCTTTTTGAATATCCTACTACGAATCCCTCATATGAAGATATGAAAGATGCTACGAGGATTTAGATAATGAATATCCAGAGTATACAAAAACACAAAAAATGCATAAAAGAAAACACAAAATGCATAAACAAATAATCACATAATTGTTTAACTTGATCATTAATTTGTTATCATTTTGTTAATTTGTTGTTAATTGTGCACATGAATTTAAAGCACGCCAGGAATCCAATCCGTGGATTTTGGATTGGCACTTTAAATATCATCAAGAATCTAACTATGAAGATAGAAAGATTTAAGAAGAAAATTCGATTTCGATTATAAGGAATCGAAATGTTCGAATTAAGGCATACTAGGAATCCAATGAAGGATTCTGATTTGAATGATAATTATCCACAAGGATTTAATTGTAAAGATAAAAAGATCCCATATGGATTTTAGAAGTTGAAGATGTTTTGAAACCTTGCACTGGATGTGCTTAAGTCAAAACATGAGGTAAAATGCTTATGAAGTTAAGGTGCTAGATATGCCAAGGCGACATATGAAGCGGAATTTGAAGGTTAAGCCAATGTATGGGGAAAATGTTTTTGAAAACTATGCATGGGGTTCTTTTTGAAATGTGTTTAATGTTTTTGAAACCTTGCATAATACTTTTGAAATCATAAGTAGGTGTATTAGATAAAAATGTTTTGAGATGAAATTTTTGAAACTATGTATAAGGTTGAAAATATGAATAATGCTTTTTGAAATCATGCACTTGATAAGAAAATATACTGTGTTAATATTGTTTTCAGACTATATGAAACATTTTGAAATCATGAAGGTTGTTTTTTTTTTTTTTGAAAACATAGACAATGTTTTTGAAATCATGGAGGTTGTTTTGAAAACTTATGCTATGCATGTTGTTATGAAAATCAAAATGTAATGATATGGGTATGAGATTGCAAATACCCTCAGTTATCTAACCAAGGATTTAAAGGCACAGATGTGCAAAAAGCATGATTACTCATAAATTTCGCTTTATTTCTTGTACTTCGTCTCCTAGAATGAAACGAGTACTTAAAATTTTTCGAGGAAATCATGAGCGATCACTTGAAAAGGAGAATCAGAAGAGTAGTTTGTTTAAAGAACATAGTTCCTTAATGTAGGTATTATAGGAAAATGCCATACACACATGTAACTACACTTGTATATCAGAATTTGCGAACAATGATTCATTTATAAACTAAACACATTGTTTCACATTACAAGAAGAACAAAAGAAACAAAAGCATAAGACAGCAACATCTTATAATCAGCCCACTGCTCACCCGTGGGTCAGATTTCCATTGACAACCTTTGATCACTTGTTCCTGAAATAGCTCGTCTCGCCGTAGTTCTACCAAGTACCAGACGGTAAACGAGCTTGAGCAGGGTTGACTTGGGGTTGGTTTGGACCACCTTGGATTGGGTTGAATTGACAATCATTTGCCAGGTGACCGAGTCATCCACATGATGCACACAGACGACACTGCAGGTAAGCTCGGTGAGGTGCATTACACTTGTTGCACATCAGTGCAGTACCGGCATAGGGTTTCCTGGCAGGAGGTTGAGCAGCAGCAAGGTTTGTAACAGGTTTGTCTTGAATAGCAAAGCGGCATATGTCAACCAAATGTCCCCATCGTCCACAGTGGGTACATTTGAAGCAGGGTATGTGATTTGAATGATGACGGTCGCATCGATTGCACCATGGGGCAGCTCCCAAGTACGGCTTCCTGGCTAGTGGTTTTGCCACTTGGCCAGGTCCCGTTTGATTTGGTACAACTACTGCGGGTTTCTTTGAAGCCTTACGCTTCTTTGATTTTGGTGAAGGTTTGGCTTCTGCTTCCTTCGGTGAATCTTGAGTGGCTCCATTTTTGAGACGAGACATGGCGATACCTAAATCTACAGACTTCAGGATTACCTCGCCTATTTGCTGGGCTAATTTGGCTGTTTGCTCCGACATTTGACCGTTGCTGAGAGGAAGAGACATTCTAGAAGAAAATGAAAGACATAGGAAGAAACAAGTAAAATGTTATCGGAAAATCAAAACAAAATGGCAACGCATAGAATTTGCGATCATTTGTTTGTTACCTAAGGCAAACAAATGAGACGGTGACTAATCAAAGTAAATGGGTCATATTAATGTATCACTGAAGACATGCTCGTCTATAAGTGAACACTCACCCCAAGAGTTCCCAGGTAAGATGTCACACCCCGACCACGTAGAACATACAAAACGTGGCGGAAACATCGGGGAGTGTTGTAACAGAATTAATGTTTCATAACCATGGAAATTAAAGTTTCGTTTTATTGATTAAAAGTGTTACAATGTCTTAACAAACAAAGAAATACAACATGATTAACTAGTCTTGCATCTTTTATTGTCACTAAAGCCCAAGTTTGCCTATGTGTATCTTGATTGTCACACCCCGACTGCGTAGAACATACAAAACGTGGCGGAAACATCGGGGAGTGTTGTAACAGAATTAATGTTTCACAACCATGGAAATTTAAGTTTCGTTTTATTGATTAAAAGTGTTACAATGTCTTAACAAACAAAGAAATACAACATAATTAACTAGTCTTGCATCTTTTATTGTCACTAAAGCCCAAGTCTGCCTATGTGTATCTTGATCATCTTATGCAACAGCTCCTGAAAACACATGTGAAAATAGGTACGTCAGCATAAAAATGCCTGTGAGATACATAGGTTTTGTGAAATTAGGTTTCATGACTTATGTTTGAGAAAATGTTTAGTCATGAACCTTGTAATTTGCTTTGTCTTTGTAAATCATTTGAAAAACAATAAGTTCAGATGATACGTATAAATAAGAGAATAATGCATGGTTAAATGAATAACCAAGTAAAATGAGTTTGTAAAAGATAAGTTGTTTTGTAAAACAATGTCTTGTGAAAAGTATGTTATTTGTATAGAATGTTATATGTCATAAACTGAAATGATTCAAATAACGGTACGATATGTAATACCATACAAACACTTATATATAGGAAGTACCAGCGGCGTATCCACCATGCTTGTATCATATTACACTCGCATCGTTACTTAATCACTTACTCATACCAAACCAACAATGTAAAATGTTCATGTCTAATGTAAATCATGTAATGTATAACCAATGTCAAAAGTGTTTATGTGTCAAATGTAAACCATGTAATATGTAACCAAAATGATATGTATGGCTAGTGAAAATGCATCAACTAAACCATAGATGAAATGCACAAAACAAAGCATTGAAGTAAAACTTAGTTTAAATCAAAGCTATGTTTTGTGTAAATGCATGATCAATGTAAATCATGTAATATGTAACCAAAATGATATGTATGGCTAGTGAAAATGCATCAACTAAACCATATGCACAAGAACATAGTATTGAAGTAAAACTTGGTTTAAATCAAAGCTATGTTTTGTGTAAATGCATGATCAATGTAAATCATGTAATATGTAAACCAAACTGATCTGTATGGCTAGTGATAAATATCAACTAAACCATATGCACAAGAACATAGTATTGAAGTAAAACTTAGTTTAAATCAAAGCTATGTTTTGTGTAAATGCATGCTCTACTGATACGAACATCTATGCGGTATTGTTATAATGCATACATCCAAGCCTTGAGACTGAGGCGATAAACCCTTAAACCACTTAAAGGTTTATCTAAATTATGTATATCGAATTCGGTCATTCCTTTCATCCCCTTTCCCTGGGATGTCCGGAACGGGAGTTATCAATTCCTATGGTACCACTACCTACTAACGAACGACGTAGCTAGTGTTAATGAATGTATTGTTCCATTGTAAACAATCCAAATGTCATAACAAAATGTAAGCATGTGATGAAAACAACTGTACTAAGTATGCACACAATGGACATACATAGCATGAAATGTAATGTAAAACAATGTACTAAGTACGCACACAATGGGCATACATAGCATGAAATGTAATGTAAAACAATGTACTAAGTACGCACACAATGGGCATACATAGCATGAAATGTAATGAAATCATGTACTATAATGTACTAACGAACATAGCAGGCATATGATGTGAAAGCATGAAAAGCATGAAAGTAACAAGTAGGCACATGTGTTTCACCCCAAAACAGTTTGGAAAACAGTAAAAGAGGGGTCTATGTACTCACTTGAGATTGTTCAGTAGTCCTAAGATAACCACCAAGCAATGCTAGAGATCTCGGAATCAAACGGCACCTAATATAGGTAACTACATTAATAAACCGGACCTAAATCGGAAGATCGGATAGAATGAGGTTTTGTAAACCAAACGAGTATAGAGACTCGTGTCATATGGTTTATCAAAGCCTACATGCTAAATGAAACCCAACCTAATAGCTTACGACTCATTACGACCCGTTTAGGTAGCTTATGCTACTTTAACGCGTCGTTCGCGTGAAACGCGTTCGGACCGCCTAACTAGTTCTACGACAAGTGTTATATGCCTAAACATGTTACATAATCAGTTATGTGACAAAAGTTTAGGTTACATATGCTTAATTACCAATTATACATGAAAAGGGTATTCTGGTAATTTACCTAAGGCATATAAACTACCTATCATACAACTACTTAAACGATGTGACCATAGGGTATAACCTCGGAAGGTTATTCCCTACCTACTATGGTCACCTAATGTATTTGGTCGGATCCTAATGATCGACCAAACTGGGTCGAGTTCGAAGGTATAGGCGATTTATTAGATCGCCTACCCTATGACCCTAGACAACGTGGTAATCAGTGGGCATAGTCCCAAGGGACTATGACCAACGTGATTACACTCACGTTGCGAAGTTCAAACGAACTTCGCATTGACCATTACTGGTCAACGCTGAAAGTCAAACAAAGTTTGACTTTCTGACTCGAAAAGCAGTAAAATAAGGAAAAGAACGAAAGAATACTTACGAAGGGTCCCCGAATGCTAAACTCGATTCAAAAATCTCAGGTATGAAACAAATGTTTCAACTTAGAGTTTCTCAAATCAAATTTCTTGTGATTATGAAGCATGGGGGGTGGGGTATTTATAGTATTCGGTCCACCGTTAAGATCGTTTCATGGAAAACGTGCCTTAATCGTAACCGTACAAGTGTTGGCAAGTTGTGGTGCCTAAAAATGGTCCTTATCATCTGACTAAGCAATTTAGAATGTGTGGTTGAGGATTAAACAGCTGCAATCTGATGTTAAATACACTTAATCTGGTCTGGTTAGGCAGTCGCGTAGCGCGACTGGTAAGCCTATAGGGCTCGCGCTACGCTAGCACCCCCCCTGAATCAGAAAAGTTTAAGAATTGGCAGAAATGGTCCCTGCACGTGTTTAAGGCCTTTTTCGATGCGTTTGAACCCCGTTAACCTCATTTCAAGGCTCTAAAATGAAGTTAAAGTATAGGGAACTCAAAACATGCTCAAAAATATCTCAGATGTCGGTTCGTTTGGCCGTACGAACGCGATGTTCGCTTAATTACGACGAAATGCGCACAAGCGCGAAAAACGATCCAAATGACGCAACGAATGGATTTTTCTTATGGCGAACACTAAAATATAATATATTCATGCTTACATAAATTTTTGGATGTCCGGATGTATTCAGAACGTAAGTTATGCGCGAAAATGCAAACTTGTGCACTTTTTGACACTTTTAGTCCCTGAATAACACAAAAGTTTATTTTAGCACACCGAACCCCTCAAAGCCTATTTCTAAGCTATATAAAGAATATTTAAGGTGTGTTTAACTTATGGTCATGTTCCGGAATGTCTGTTACAGTTCAAATTGGCATACTTTCGCAGTTTGTCAAGTTTAGTCCCTGTAAGCGATTTAACTCGATTTTGCCATACCAAAGCCTTCAAAACTTATTTCTAAGTTATGTAAAGGTTATTTAAGGTATGTTAAGCCTATTTCACTATTCTGGAGTGTTCGTTGCATTAAACTAGTTATATCTACGCATCGGTGCGCGTATAACCTTCCAGAAAGCGATTCAGAGTTTGGAATCGAACAAGAGTTGATATGTGTAAACGATACACATATTTTTACAAATCCAAAGTATGAAATACAATATTTCATTGGTTTGGCATTTGTTTGATGGCCGTGGAGGCACAGGTGTTACAGTCTCCCCTACTTTAGGAAATTTCGTCCCGAAATTTATTTAGAGGAAACTTGAGAGAGCTTGAAAACATGAAGTTGAAAAGATCGAACAATATTGATTAAGGTTCTGAACTTCTAGTAACCTTTAGTAACATCATGATTGCAATGTAAGAGGGATACTTATATACAAGTATATGAAGCGTCATTGGTGCGTCCACCGTACCTCCATTACATCGTTCTCATTTCGTTATTGTTGTCACTATCGGCTCTTACACATAATAAATCTTACTGGGTTTCTGTGCACTAAATTTCATAATTATGTACGCGTCCATAATCAGACAATTCCTTGCACAGTTCACACAGTCTATTTTATAATGTGCAGGGGAAAACCAAATGAACAATCATGTGATGAGTGTGACTAGACCGCCATAGAGTCCTTTTAATTAAATCAATAATTGATCTAAATAGACTAACAAGGAGTCTGTCCAGCTACATCACTAGATGTCGTTCTTTAACCAAATTGTGAATCAATCTTTTTTATTAGACCACCAAAGGGTCTCTTATGAATCCTGGAGTGGTACTATATAATCCAAGGGTCTTAACTATTACATAGAAGCCCATTAAGGATTTAAGGTAGTACCTTTTTGAATATCCTACTACGAATCCCTCATATGCAGATATGAAAGATTCTACGAGGATTTGGATAACGAATATCCAGAGTATAAAAACACAAAAATGCATAAAAGAAAACATAATATGAATAAACACATAGTCACATAACCACAAAATTGTTTAACTAGAAGTTTGTTCTGCTAACAGAGTACATGTATTTAAGGCACACTAGGAATCCATCTCGTGGATTTCATTTGGTACTTTAAACATTTTCAAGAATCTAACTATAAAGATAGAAAGATCTTTAAAAGAAAAATTCGATTTCGATTATGAGGAACCGAAATGTTCGAATTTAGGTACATAAGGAATCCAATCAAGGACTCTGATTTGAATGATAATCATCCACAAAGATCTAAATGTGAAGATAAAAAGATCCCATATGGATTTTTTTGAAGTTGAAGATGTTTTGAAACCTTGCACTGGACGTGCTTAGGTCAAAACATGAAGTTGAAATGCTTTACGAAGTTGAGATGCCAGATATGCCAAGGCGACATATGAAGCGAAATTTGAAAGTTAAGTCAATGTACGAGGAAAATATTTTTGAAAACTGTGCATGGGGTTCTTTTAAGAAAAATGTGTTTAATGTTTTTGAAACCTTATATATAATACTTTTGAAATCATAAAGTAGGCGTATTAGATAGACATATTTACAAAACAAAAAAAAATGTTTTAAAATCATGCGAGATGAATTTTGAAATTATGTATAAGGTTTTTGAAAGACATGAATGATGCTTTTCGAAATCATGCACTTGATAAGAAAATGTATTGTGTTAATATTGTCTTCAGACTATATGAAATATTTTGAAATTAGGAAGGTTGGTTTTGATAACATGGCCAATGTTTTTGAAATAACATAGACAATGCATCTAGAAAAATTGTTTTCAAACTATATGAAATGTTTTGAGATCATGAAGATTGTTTTGAAATACTTGTACTGTGTATGTTGAAAAATCAAAACGTAATGGGTATGAGATTTGAAAATACCCTTAGTTATCTAACCAAGGATTCAAAGGCACAGATGTGCAGAAGCATGATTACTCATAATGTCACTTTATTTTCTGTACTTCGTATCTTAGAATGAAACGAGTACTTAAAATTTTCGAAGGAATCATGAGCGATCATTTGAAAGAGAGAATCACAAGAGTAGTTTGTAAGGAACATAGTTCCTTAATACAGGTATTATAGGGAAATGCCATAAACACATGTAATTATACTTGTATATCAGAATTGTGAACAACAACTTTTATTTATAAACAAAACAGATTGTTTCACATTACAAGGAAACAAAAGAACAAAAGCATAAGACATCAACATCTTCTAGTCAGCCAACTGCTCATCCGTGGGTGGGATTTGCATTAGCAAGCTTTGGGCATTTGTTCCTGAAATGGCTCGTATCGCCACAGTTGTAGCAAGTACCACGAGGAAAACGAGCTTGAGTTGAGTTGACTTGGGGTTGAGTTAGACCACCTTGGTTCGGGTTACATCGACAAACACTTGCCAGGTGACCAACTCTTCCACATGATACACATCGATGACACTGTAAGTGAGCTAGGTGATGCCCCTTACATTTGTTGCATAATGGTGCCGTTCCATGGTATTGCTTCTTAGCAGGTGGTGTTGCCACCCGGATGGGTCTTGTTTGATTTGGTACTGCTGTAGTTGGGCACACCCTTGCCGTATGACCTATAAGTCCACAAATTTGGCAATTGCGGCACTTCACATTAGCATGATGATGAAGGCTACATTGGTTGCACAAGGGTGAAGTTCCATTGTATGGCTTCCTAGCTGGTGGCCTTGCCACATGGCTAGGTCCCGCTTGATTAGGTGTAACCGTTGCGGGTTTCCTTGAAGCCTTACGCTTCCTTGATTTTGGTGCTGGCTTGACTTCTGCTTCCTTTGGTGACTCTTGAGTGGCTTCATTGTCGAGACGAGAGGCTTCATTTTTGAGACGAGCCATGGCAATGCCTAGATCCACAGACTTCAGAATCACTTCTCCTATTTGCTGGGCAAATTTAGCTGTTTGCTCGGACATTTGACCAGTGCTGAGAGGAAGAGACATTCTAGAAGAAAATGAAAGACATAGGAAGAAACAAGCGAAAGGTTCATTGGATAATCAATACAGAATGGTAACGAATGAAAATTGTGATCATTTGTTTGTTACCTAAGGCAAACAAATGAGATGGTGACAAATCAAAGTAAATGGGTCAAAAATAATGTATCGCGAAGACATGCTCGCCTATAAGTGAACACTCATCCCAAGAATTCCCAGGTAAGCACAACTGGTCTCGCGTCTGATGAGATGTATACGAAGTGCTTGCCTAGACAGAAAACCCAGAATACAGGCATTCACCCTTCCAGTTTGCACGTGTTCACATTATTTAAAACCCAAAATCTTGACGAGATTTTGAAAACTCAAAGGGGTTCAAAACCATATAATAGAGAGTTCAAAACCTAGTAATCAATCATCCTAGAACAGATGATTAGTTTTCAAAGCGGTTTTGAAATTTATGTTCTTGTTGAGGTCGTCGCCTAAGGATAGGTGACGGTATTGTTTTATGACTAAACGCAAGTAAACTCGCGTTAGGGTCCTAAGAAGGTTATAGACTAGGTCAAAGCATTACTAATAACCTAATTCCCTATAACCATGGGCTCTGATACCATCTTTTCTGTCACACCCCGACTGCGTAGAACATACAAAACGTGGCGGAAACATCGGGGAGTGTTGTAACAGAATTAATGTTTCACAACCATGGAAATTTAAGTTTCGTTTTATTGATTAAAAGTGTTACAATGTCTTAACAAACAAAGAAATACAACATAATTAACTAGTCTTGCATCTTTTATTGTCACTAAAGCCCAAGTCTGCCTATGTGTATCTTGATCATCTTATGCAACAGCTCCTGAAAACACATGTGAAAATAGGTACGTCAGCATAAAAATGCCTGTGAGATACATAGGTTTTGTGAAATTAGGTTTCATGACTTATGTTTGAGAAAATGTTTAGTCATGAACCTTGTAATTTGCTTTGTCTTTGTAAATCATTTGAAAAACAATAAGTTCAGATGATACGTATAAATAAGAGAATAATGCATGGTTAAATGAATAACCAAGTAAAATGAGTTTGTAAAAGATAAGTTGTTTTGTAAAACAATGTCTTGTGAAAAGTATGTTATTTGTATAGAATGTTATATGTCATAAACTGAAATGATTCAAATAACGGTACGATATGTAATACCATACAAACACTTATATATAGGAAGTACCAGCGGCGTATCCACCATGCTTGTATCATATTACACTCGCATCGTTACTTAATCACTTACTCAAACCAAACCAACAATGTAAAATGTTCATGTCTAATGTAAATCATGTAATGTATAACCAATGTCAAAAGTGTTTATGTGTCAAATGTAAACCATGTAATATGTAACCAAAATGATATGTATGGCTAGTGAAAATGCATCAACTAAACCATAGATGAAATGCACAAAACAAAGCATTGAAGTAAAACTTAGTTTAAATCAAAGCTATGTTTTGTGTAAATGCATGATCAATGTAAATCATGTAATATGTAACCAAAATGATATGTATGGCTAGTGAAAATGCATCAACTAAACCATATGCACAAGAACATAGTATTGAAGTAAAACTTGGTTTAAATCAAAGCTATGTTTTGTGTAAATGCATGATCAATGTAAATCATGTAATATGTAAACCAAACTGATCTGTATGGCTAGTGATAAATATCAACTAAACCATATGCACAAGAACATAGTATTGAAGTAAAACTTAGTTTAAATCAAAGCTATGTTTTGTGTAAATGCATGCTCTACTGATACGAACATCTATGCGGTATTGTTATAATGCATACATCCAAGCCTTGAGACTGAGGCGATAAACCCTTAAACCACTTAAAGGTTTATCTAAATTATGTATATCGAATTCGGTCATTCCTTTCATCCCCTTTCCCTGGGATGTCCGGAACGGGAGTTATCAATTCCTATGGTACCACTACCTACTAACGAACGACGTAGCTAGTGTTAATGAATGTATTGTTCCATTGTAAACAATCCAAATGTCATAACAAAATGTAAGCATGTGATGAAAACAACTGTACTAAGTATGCACACAATGGACATACATAGCATGAAATGTAATGTAAAACAATGTACTAAGTACGCACACAATGGGCATACATAGCATGAAATGTAATGTAAAACAATGTACTAAGTACGCACACAATGGGCATACATAGCATGAAATGTAATGAAATCATGTACT
This sequence comes from Helianthus tuberosus, assembly GCA_030545235.1. Classification (NCBI taxonomy): domain Eukaryota; kingdom Viridiplantae; phylum Streptophyta; class Magnoliopsida; order Asterales; family Asteraceae; genus Helianthus; species Helianthus tuberosus. Next base: position 110,880,329 of record CM060411.1, on the reverse strand, counting down.
ATAATGTACTAACGAACATAGCAGGCATATGATGTGAAAGCATGAAAAGCATGAAAGTAACAAGTAGGCACATGTGTTTCACCCCAAAACAGTTTGGAAAACAGTAAAAGAGGGGTCTATGTACTCACTTGAGATTGTTCAGTAGTCCTAAGATAACCACCAAGCAATGCTAGAGATCTCGGAATCAAACGGCACCTAATATAGGTAACTACATTAATAAACCGGACCTAAATCGGAAGATCGGATAGAATGAGGTTTTGTAAACCAAACGAGTATAGAGACTCGTGTCATATGGTTTATCAAAGCCTACATGCTAAATGAAACCCAACCTAATAGCTTACGACTCATTACGACCCGTTTAGGTAGCTTATGCTACTTTAACGCGTCGTTCGCGTGAAACGCGTTCGGACCGCCTAACTAGTTCTACGACAAGTGTTATATGCCTAAACATGTTACATAATCAGTTATGTGACAAAAGTTTAGGTTACATATGCTTAATTACCAATTATACATGAAAAGGGTATTCTGGTAATTTACCTAAGGCATATAAACTACCTATCATAGAACTACTTAAACGATGTGACCATAGGGTATAACCTCGGAAGGTTATTCCCTACCTACTATGGTCACCTAATGTATTTGGTCGGATCCTAATGATCGACCAAACTGGGTCGAGTTCGAAGGTATAGGCGATTTATTAGATCGCCTACCCTACGACCCTAGACAACGTGGTAATCAGTGGGCATAGTCCCAAGGGACTATGACCAACGTGATTACACTCACGTTGCGAAGTTCAAACGAACTTCGCATTGACCATTACTGGTCAACGCTGAAAGTCAAACAAAGTTTGACTTTCTGACTCGAAAAGCAGTAAAATAAGGAAAAGAACGAAAGAATACTTACGAAGGGTCCCCGAATGCTAAACTCGATTCAAAAATCTCAGGTATGAAACAAATGTTTCAACTTAGAGTTTCTCAAATCAAATTTCTTGTGATTATGAAGCATGGGGGGTGGGGTATTTATAGTATTCGGTCCACCGTTAAGATCGTTTCATGGAAAACGTGCCTTAATCGTAACCGTACAAGTGTTGGCAAGTTGTGGTGCCTAAAAATGGTCCTTATCATCTGACTAAGCAATTTAGAATGTGTGGTTGAGGATTAAACAGCTGCAATCTGATGTTAAATACACTTAATCTGGTCTGGTTAGGTAGTCGCGTAGCGCGACTGGTAAGCCTATAGGGCTCGCGCTACGCTAGCACCCCCCCTGAATCAGAAAAGTTTAAGAATTGGCAGAAATGGTCCCTGCACGTGTTTAAGGCCTTTTTCGATGCGTTTGAACCCCGTTAACCTCATTTCAAGGCTCTAAAATGAAGTTAAAGTATAGGGAACTCAAAACATGCTCAAAAATATCTCAGATGTCGGTTCGTTTGGCCGTACGAACGCGATGTTCGCTTAATTACGACGAAATGCGCACAAGCGCGAAAAACGATCCAAATGACGCAACGAATGGATTTTTCTTATGGCGAACACTAAAATATAATATATTCATGCTTACATAAATTTTTGGATGTCCGGATGTATTCAGAACGTAAGTTATGCGCGAAAATGCAAACTTGTGCACTTTTTGACACTTTTAGTCCCTGAATGACACAAAAGTTTATTTTAGCACACCGAACCCCTCAAAGCCTATTTCTAAGCTATATAAAGGATATTTAAGGTGTGTTTAACTTATGGTCATGTTCCGGAATGTCTGTTACAGTTCAAATTGGCATACTTTCGCAGTTTGTCAAGTTTAGTCCCTGTAAGAGATTTAACTCGATTTTGCCATACCAAAGCCTTCAAAACTTATTTCTAAGTTATGTAAAGGTTATTTAAGGTATGTTAAGCCTATTTCACTATTCTGGAGTGTTCGTTGCATTAAACTGGTTATATCTACGCATCGGTGCGCGTATAACCTTCCAGAAAGCGATTCAGAGTTTGGAATCGAACAAGAGTTGATATGTGTAAACGATACACATATTTTTACAAATCCCAAGTATGAAATACAATATTTCATTGGTTTGGCATTTGTTTGATGGCCGTGGAGGCACAGGTGTTACATTGATCATCTTATGCAACAGTTCCTGAAAAACACATGTGAAAATAGGTATCTTTTATTGTCACTAAAGCCCAAGTTTGCCTATGTGTATCTTGATCATCTTATGCAACAGTTCCTGAAAAACACATGTGAAAATAGGTACGTCAGCATAAAAATGCCTGTGAGATACATAGGTTTTGTGAAAATAAGATTCATGACTTATGTTTGAGAAAATGTTTAGTCATGAACCTTGTAATTTGCTTTGTCTTTTAAATTATTTGAAAAACGATAAGATCAGATGATAAGTATAAATAAATGTAAGGTTTAATGAATAACCAAGTAAAATATGTTTGCATAAGATAAGTTGTTTATAAATCAATGTCTTGTGAAAAATATGTTATTTGTATGAAATGTTCTATGTCTCAAACTGAAATGATTCAAATAACGTTACGACATGTAATACCATACAAACACTTATATATAGGAAGTACCAGCGGCGTATCCACCATGCTTGTATCATATTACACACGCATCGTTACTTAATCACTTAATCAAACCAAACCAAACAATGTAAAATGTTCATGTCAAGATGTAAATCATGTCAAAATGTCATGTATGGCAAGTGAAATGTCTCAACTAAACCATATGCACAAAAACAAAGTATTGAAGTAAAACTTGGTTTAAATCAAAGCTATGTTTTGTGTAAATGCATGCAAATATTTAATATGAACATTTATGCGGTATTGTGAAAATGCATACATCCAAGCCTTGCGACTGAGGTGATAAACCCTTTAAACAAATTAAAGGTCTATCTGTCTTATATCATCGAATTCGGTCATTCCTTTCATCCCCTTTCCCTGGGACGTCCGGAACGGGAGTTGTCAATTCCTATGGTACCACTACCTACTAACGAACGGCATGATCGGTGTTAATGAATGTATTGTCCCATGTAAACAAACCAAATGTCATACCAAAATGTAAGCATGTGATGAAAACAATGTACTAAGTATGCACGCAATGGACATACATAGCATAAAATGTAAATGTAAAACGATGTACTAAGTATGAACTAAATGGACATACATAGCATAAAACACAATGAGATCATGTACTATAATGTACTAACGAACATAGCAGGTATATGATGTGAAAACATGTAAAGCATGAAAGTAACAAGTAGGCACATGTGTTCCACCCCAAAACAGTTTGGAAAACAGTAAAAGAGGGGTCTATGTACTCACTTGAGATTGCTCAGTAGTCCTTGAGTAACAACCAAACAATGCTAGAGATCGCGAATTTCAAACGGCACCTAATATAGGTAACTATGTTAATTAACCGGACCTAAATCGGAAGATCGGGTAGCATTAGGGTTTGTAAACCAAACGAGTGTAGAGACTCGTGTCATTTGGTTTAACAAAGCCTACATACTAAATGAAACTTAACCTAATAGCTTACGACCCATTACGACCCGTTTAGGTAGCTTATGCTACTTTAACGCGTCGTTCGCGTGAAACGCGTTCGGATCGCCTAACTAGTCCTATGACAAGTGTTATATGCCTAAACATGTTACATAATCAGTTATGTGACAAAGGTTTAGGTTACATATGCTTAATTACCAATTATACATGAAAAGGGTATTCTGGTAATTTACCTAAGGCATATAAACTACCTATCATACAACTACTTAAACGATGTGACCATAGGGTATAACCTCGGAAGGTTATTCCCTACCTACTATGGTCACCTAATGTATTTGGTCGGATCCTAATGATCGACCAAACTGGGTCGGGTTCGAAGGTATAAGCGATTTATTAGATCGCTTATCCTACGACCCTAGACAACGTGGTAATCAGTAGGCATAGTCCCAAGGGACTATAACCAACGTGATTACACTCACGTTGCGAAGTTCAAACGAACTTCGCATTGACCATTACTGGTCAACGCTGAAAGTCAAACAAAGTTTGACTTTCTGACTCGAAAAGCAGTAAAATAAGGAAAAGAACGAAAGAATACTTACCCAGGGTCCCCGAATGCTAATCCCGATTCAAGAATCTCAGGTATGAAACAATGGTTTCAACTTAGAGCTCCTCAAATCAGAATTCTAGTGCATTTGGAGTAATGGGGGGTGGGGTATTTATAGTTTTCGGGTAACCGTTAAGATCGTTTGTCGAATATCGTGCCTTAATCGTAACCGTACAAGTGTCGAAAAGTTGTGGTGGCTTAAAACCATCCTTATCAGCTGAAAATGCAAGTGGGAAAGATGTGGTTGTGGTTAAAACAGCTGGATCGTGCTGACTGTTCGATATTATCTGATCAGACATGCGGACGCGGCCCGCTTCAGGATCAGGGAAAACTCAGGCGGGCCGCCTGAGGCTTCTGATCAGCAAACAAGTTTCAGAAATTACAGTTTCAGTCCCTGCACGTGTTTAAGCCCATTTCCGGCACTTCCAAGGCCCGTAAAGCCAACTTTAAGGCCCTAAAATGTTGCCTAAACATTGTGGACATGAAACATGCTCAGAAATATGTCGGGTGTTGGTTCGTTTGGTCGTACGAACGCGATGTTCGCTTAATTACGACGGAATGCGCACAAGCGCGAAAAACGATCCAAATGACGCGACGAATGGATTTTTCTTAAGGCGAACACTAAAATATAATATAGTCATGCTCATATAAATTTTTGGATGTCCGGATGTATTCAGAACGTAAGTTATGCGCGAAAATGCAAACTTGTGCACTTTTTGACACTTTTAGTCCCTGAATGACCCAAAAGTTTATTTTAGCACACCGAACCCCTCAAAGCCTATTTCTAAGCTATGTAAAGGATATTTATGGTATGTTTAACTTATGGTCATGTTCCGGAATGTCTGTTACAGTTCAAATTGGCATACTTTCACAGTTTGTCAACTTTAGTCCCTGTAAGCGATTAAACTTTGATTTCACCACACCAAACCTTCCAAAACTTATTTCTAAGTTATGTAAAGGTTATTTAAGGTATGTTAAGCCTATTTCACTATTCCGGAGTGTTCGTTGGATTAAACTGGTTATATCTACTCATCAGAGCGCGTATAACCCTCTAGAAAGTGATTTAAAGCTTGAAATTGAACGAGAATTGATATGTGCAAATGATACACATATTTTTACAAATCCCAAGTATGAAATATAACATTTCATTGGTTCGTTATTTGTTTGATGGCCGTGGAGGCACAGGTGTTACAGTCTCCCCTACTTTAGGAAATTTCGTCCCGAAATTTATTTAGAGGAAACTTGTGAGAGTTTAAAACATGAAGTTGAAAAGATCGAACAATATTGATTAGGGTTCTGAACTTCTAGTAACCTTTAATAACATCATGATTGCAATGTAAGAGGGATACTTATATACTAGTATATGAAGCGTCATTGGTGCGTCCACCGTACCTCCATTACATCGTTCTCATTTCGTTATTGTTGTCACTGTCGGTTCTTACACATAATAAATCTTACTGGGTTTCTGTGCACTAAATTTCATAATTATGTACGCGTCCATAATTAGACAATTCCTTGCATAGTTCACTCAGTCCATTTTATAATGTGCAGGGGAAAACCAAATGAACAATCCTGTGATGAGTGTGACTAGACCGCCATAGAGTCCTTTTAATTAAATCAATAAATGATCTAAATAGACTATCAAGGAGTCTGTCCAGCTACATCACTAGATGTCGTTCTTTAACCAAATTGTGAATCAATCTTTTTGATTAGACCACTAAAGGATCTCTTATGAAACATGGAGCAGTACTATATAATCCAAGGGTCTTAACTATTACATAGAAGCCCATTAAGGATTGTAGGTAGTACCTTTTGAATATCCTGCTACGAATCCCTCATATGAAGATATGAAAGATCCTGCGAGGATTTGGATAACGAATATCCAGAGTATTAAAAACACAAAAAAATGCATAAAAGAAAACATAAGATGAATAAACACATAGTCACATAACCACAAAATTGTTTGCTAATTTGTCTTGTTAATTGCGTACATGCATTTAAAGCACACTAGGAATCCATTCCCGTGAATTTCATTTGGTACTTTAAACGTTATCAAAAATCTAACTATAAAGATAGAAAGATTCTTAAAAGAGAAATTCGATTTCGATTATAAGGAACCGAAATGTTCGAATTCAGGTACATAAAGAATCCGATTAAGGACTCTGATTTGAATGATGATCATCCACAAGGGTCTAAATATGAAGATAAAAAGATCCCATATGGATTTTAGAAGTTGAAGATGTTTTGAAACCTTGCACTGGATGTGCTTAGGTCAAAACATGATGTAAAATGCTTATGAAGTTGAGATGCCTGATATGTCAAGGCGACATATGAAGCGGAATTTGAAGGTTAAGTCAATGTATGAGGAAAATATTTTTGAAAACTATGCATGGGGTTCTCTTAATAAAAATGTGTTTAACGTTTTTGAAACCTTATATATAATACTTTTTGGAAATCATAAAGTAGGTGTATTATATAGGTATATTTATAAAAAAAAATGTTTTAAAATCATGCGAGATGAATTTTGAAATTATGTATAAGGTTTTTGAAAGACATGAATGATGCTTTTCGAAATCATGCACTTGATCAGAAAATGTATTGTGTTAATATTGTCTTCAGACTATATGAAATATTTTGAAATTAGAAAGGTTGGTTTTGATAACATGGCCAATGTTTTTGAAATAACATAGACAATGTTTCTAGAAAAATTGTTTTCAAACTATATGAAATGTTTTGAGATCATGAAAATTGTTTTGAAATACTTGTACTGTGTATGTTGAAAAATCAAAACGTAATGGGTATGAGATTTGAAAATATCCTTAGTTATCCAACCAAGGATTCAAAAATACAGATGTGTAAAAAGAACGATTACTCATAATTTCACTTTATTTCCTGTACTTCGTTTCTTAGAATGAAACCAGTACTTAAAATTTTTGAAGGAAATTATGAGCGATCACTTGAAAGAGAGAATCACAAGAGTAGTTTGTAAGGAACATAGTTCCTTAGTGCAGGTATTATAGGGAAAAGCCATAAACACATGTAATGATACTTGTATATCAGAATTGCGAACAACAACTTTTATTTATGAACAAGACATATTGTTTCACAATACACGAAAACAAAAGAAACAAAGGTATTAGACAGCACATCGTTTGTTTAGTCGAATGCTCATCCGAGGGTTGGATTTGCACTGACTATCTTCGGGCAGTTGTTCCTGAAATGGCTCGTATCGCCACAGTTGTAGCAAGTACCACGCGGGAAACGAGCTTGAGTAGGGTTGACTTGGAGTTGATTTAGACCACCTTGGTTCGGGTTACATCGACAAGTACTTGCCAGGTGACCAACTCTTCCACATGATACACACCGATGACACTGTAAGTGAGCTTGGTGATGCCCCTTACATTTGTTGCATAATGGTGCCGTTCCCTTGTATTGCTTCTTAGCAGGTGGTGTTGACACCCGGATGGGTCCTGCTTGATTTGATACTGCTGCAGTTGGACAAACCCTTGCCGTATGACCTATAAGTCCACAAGTTTGGCATTTGCGGCACTTCACACTAGCCTGATGATGAAGGCTACATTGTTTGCACAAAGGTGAAGTTCCATAGTACGGCTTCCTAGCTGGTGGCCTTGCCACTTGGCTAGGTCCCGCTTGATTAGGTGTAACCGCTGCGGGTTTCCTTGAAGCCTTACACTTCCTTGATTTTGGTGCTGGCTTGACTTCTGCATCCTTTGGTGGCTCTTGAGTGGCTTCATTGTCGAGACGAGAGACTTCATTATTGAGACGAGCCATGGCAATACCTAAATCTACAGTCCTCTGAATCACTTCGCCAATTTGCTGGACAAATTTGGCTGTTCGCTCGGACGTTTGACCAGTGCCAAGAGGAAGAGACATTCTAGAAGAAAATGAAAGACAGAGGAAGAAACGAGTGAAAGGTTATTGGATAATCAATACAGAATGGTAACGAATGAAAATTGCGATCATTTGTTTGTTACCTAAGGCAAACAAATGAGATGGTGACAAATCAAAGTAAATGGGTCAAAAATAATGTATCGCGAAGACATGCTCGCCTATAAGTGAACACTCATCCCAAGAATTCCCAGGTAAGCACAACTGGTCTCGCGTCTGATGAGATATATACGAAGTGCTTGCATAGACAGAAAACCCAGAATACAGGCATTCACCCTTCCAGTTTGCACGTGTTCACATTATTTAAAACCCAAAACCTTGATGAAGTTTCGAAAACTCAAAGGGGTTCAAAACCATATAATAGAGAGTTCAAAACCTTACAATAGAGGGTTCAAAATCTAGTAATCAATCATCCTAGAACAGATGATTAGTTTTCAAAGCGGTTTTGAAATTTATGTTCTTGTTGTAGTCGTCGCCTAAGGATAGGTGACGGTATTGTTTTATGACTAAACGCAAGTAAACTCGCATTAGGGTCCTAAGAAGGTTATAGACTAGGTCAAAGCATTACTAATAACCTAATTCCCTATAACCATTAGCTCTGATACCATCTTTTCTGTCACACCCCGACCACGTAGAACATACAAAACGTGGCGGAAACATCGGGGAGTGTTGTAACAGAATTAATGTTTCATAACCATGGAAATTAAAGTTTCGTTTTATTGATTAAAAGTGTTACAATGTCTTAACAAACAAAGAAATACAACATGATTAACTAGTCTTGCATCTTTTATTGTCACTAAAGCCCAAGTTTGCCTATGTGTATCTTGATCATCTTATGCAACAGTTCCTGAAAAACACATGTGAAAATAGGTACGTCAGCATAAAAATTCCTGTGAGATACATAGGTTTTGTGAAAATAAGATTCATGACTTATGTTTGAGAAAATGTTTAGTCATGAACCTTGTAATTTGCTTTGTCTTTTAAATTATTTGAAAAACGATAAGATCAGATGATAAGTATAAATAAATGTAAGGTTTAATGAATAACCAAGTAAAATATGTTTGCATAAGATAAGTTGTTTATAAATCAATGTCTTGTGAAAAATATGTTATTTGTATGAAATGTTCTATGTCTCAAACTGAAATGATTCAAATAACGTTACGACATGTAATACCATACAAACACTTATATATAGGAAGTACCAGCGGCGTATCCACCATGCTTGTATCATATTACACACGCATCATTACTTAATCACTTAATCAAACCAAACCAAACAATGTAAAATGTTCATGTCAAGATGTAAATCATGTCAAAATGTCATGTATGGCAAGTGAAATGTCTCAACTAAACCATATGCACAAAAACAAAGTATTGAAGTAAAACTTGGTTTAAATCAAAGCTATGTTTTGTGTAAATGCATGCAAATATTTAATATGAACATTTATGCGGTATTGTGAAAATGCATACATCCAAGCCTTGCGACTGAGGTGATAAACCCTTTAAACAAATTAAAGGTCTATCTGTCTTATATCATCGAATTCGGTCATTCCTTTCATCCCCTTTCCCTGGGACGTCCGGAACGGGAGTTGTCAATTCCTATGGTACCACTACCTACTAACGAACGGCATGATCGGTGTTAATGAATGTATTGTCCCATGTAAACAAACCAAATGTCATACCAAAATGTAAGCATGTGATGAAAACAATGTACTAAGTATGCACGCAATGGACATACATAGCATAAAATGTAAATGTAAAACGATGTACTAAGTATGAACTAAATGGACATACATAGCATAAAACACAATGAGATCATGTACTATAATGTACTAACGAACATAGCAGGTATATGATGTGAAAACATGTAAAGCATGAAAGTAACAAGTAGGCACATGTGTTCCACCCCAAAACAGTTTGGAAAACAGTAAAAGAGGGGTCTATGTACTCACTTGAGATTGCTCAGTAGTCCTTGAGTAACAACCAAACAATGCTAGAGATCACGAATTTCAAACGGCACCTAATATAGGTAACTATGTTAATTAACCGGACCTAAATCGGAAGATCGGGTAGCATTAGGGTTTGTAAACCAAACGAGTGTAGAGACTCGTGTCATTTGGTTTAACAAAGCCTACATACTAAATGAAACTTAACCTAATAGCTTACGACCCATTACGACCCGTTTAGGTAGCTTATGCTACTTTAACGCGTCGTTCGCGTGAAACGCGTTCGGACCGCCTAACTAGTCCTATGACAAGTGTTATATGCCTAAACATGTTACATAATCAGTTATGTGACAAAGGTTTAGGGTACATATGCTTAATTACCAATTATACATGAAAAGGGTATTCTGGTAATTTACCTAAGGCATATAAACTACCTATCATACAACTACTTAAACGATGTGACCATAGGGTATAACCTCGGAAGGTTATTCCCTACCTACTATGGTCACCTAATGTATTTGGTCGGATCCTAATGATCGACCAAACTGGGTCGGGTTCGAAGGTATAAGCGATTTATTAGATCGCTTATCCTACGACCCTAGACAACGTGGTAATCAGTAGGCATAGTCCCAAGGGACTATAACCAACGTGATTACACTCACGTTGCGAAGTTCAAACGAACTTCGCATTGACCATTACTGGTCAACGCTGAAAGTCAAACAAAGTTTGACTTTCTGACTCGAAGAGCAGTAAAATAAGGAAAAGAACGAAAGAATACTTACCCAGGGTCCCCGAATGCTAATCCCGATTCAAGAATCTCAGGTATGAAACAATGGTTTCAACTTAGAGCTCCTCAAATCAGAATTCTAGTGCATTTGGAGTAATGGGGGGTGGGGTATTTATAGTTTTCGGGTAACCGTTAAGATCGTTTGTCGAATATCGTGCCTTAATCGTAACCGTACAAGTGTCGGAAAGTTGTGGTGGCTTAAAACCATCCTTATCAGCTGAAAATGCAAGTGGGAAAGATGTGGTTGTGGTTAAAACAGCTGGATCGTGCTGACTGTTCGATATTATCTGATCAGACATGCGGACGCGGCCCGCTTCAGGATCAGGGAAAACTCAGGCGGGCCGCCTGAGGCTTCTGATCAGCAAACAAGTTTCAGAAATTACAGTTTCAGTCCCTGCACGTGTTTAAGCCCATTTCCGGCACTTCCAAGGCCCGTAAAGCCAACTTTAAGGCCCTAAAATGTTGCCTAAACATTGTGGACATGAAACATGCTCAGAAATATGTCGGGTGTTGGTTCGTTTGGTCGTACGAACGCGATGTTCGCTTAATTACGACGGAATGCGCACAAGCGCGAAAAACGATCCAAATGACGCGACGAATGGATTTTTCTTAAGGCGAACACTAAAATATAATATAGTCATGCTCATATAAATTTTTGGATGTCCGGATGTATTCAGAACGTAAGTTATGCGCGAAAATGCAAACTTGTGCACTTTTTGACACTTTTAGTCCCTGAATGACCCAAAAGTTTATTTTAGCACACCGAACCCCTCAAAGCCTATTTCTAAGCTATGTAAAGGATATTTATGGTATGTTTAACTTATGGTCATGTTCCGGAATGTCTGTTACAGTTCAAATTGGCATACTTTCACAGTTTGTCAACTTTAGTCCCTGTAAGCGATTAAACTTTGATTTCACCACACCAAACCTTCCAAAACTTATTTCTAAGTTATGTAAAGGTTATTTAAGGTATTTTAAGCCTATTTCACTATTCCGGAGTGTTCGTTGGATTAAACTGGTTATATCTACTCATCAGAGCGCGTATAACCCTCCAGAAAGCGATTTAAAGCTTGAAATTGAACGAGAATTGATATGTGCAAATGATACACATATTTTTACAAATCCCAAGTATGAAATATAACATTTCATTGGTTCGGTATTTGTTTGATGGCCGTGGAGGCACAGGTGTTACAGTCTCCCCTACTTTAGGAAATTTCGTCCCGAAATTTATTTAGAGGAAACTTGTGAGAGTTTAAAACATGAAGTTGAAAAGATCGAACAATATTGATTAGGGTTCTGAACTTCTAGTAACCTTTAATAACATCATGATTGCAATGTAAGAGGGATACTTATATACTAGTATATGAAGCGTCATTGGTGCGTCCACCGTACCTCCATTACATCGTTCTCATTTCGTTATTGTTGTCACTATCGGTTCTTACACATAATAAATCTTACTGGGTTTCTGTGCACTAAATTTCATAATTATGTACGCGTCCATAATTAGACAATTCCTTGCATAGTTCACTCAGTCCATTTTATAATGTGCAGGGGAAAACCAAATGAACAATCCTGTGATGAGTGTGACTAGACCGCCATAGAGTCCTTTTAATTAAATCAATAAATGATCTAAATAGACTATCAAGGAGTCTGTCCAGCTACATCACTAGATGTCGTTCTTTAACCAAATTGTGAATCAATCTTTTTGATTAGACCACTAAAGGATCTCTTATGAAACATGGAGCAGTACTATATAATCCAAGGGTCTTAACTATTACATAGAAGCCCATTAAGGATTGTAGGTAGTACCTTTTGAATATCCTGCTACGAATCCCTCATATGAAGATATGAAAGATCCTGCGAGGATTTGGATAACGAATATCCAGAGTATTAAAAACACAAAAAAAATGCATAAAAGAAAACATAAGATGAATAAACACATAGTCACATAACCACAAAATTGTTTGCTAATTTGTCTTGTTAATTGCGTACATGCATTTAAAGCACACTAGGAATCCATTCCCGTGAATTTCATTTGGTACTTTAAACGTTATCAAAAATCTAACTATAAAGATAGAAAGATTCTTAAAAGAGAAATTCGATTTCGATTATAAGGAACCGAAATGTTCGAATTCAGGTACATAAAGAATCCGATTAAGGACTCTGATTTGAATGATGATCATCCACAAGGGTCTAAATATGAAGATAAAAAGATCCCATATGGATTTTAGAAGTTGAAGATGTTTTGAAACCTTGCACTGGATGTGCTTAGGTCAAAACATGATGTAAAATGCTTATGAAGTTGAGATGCCTGATATGTCAAGGCGACATATGAAGCGGAATTTGAAGGTTAAGTCAATGTATGAGGAAAATATTTTTGAAAACTATGCATGGGGTTCTCTTAATAAAAATGTGTTTAACGTTTTTGAAACCTTATATATAATACTTTTTGGAAATCATAAAGTAGGTGTATTATATAGGTATATTTATAAAAAAAAATGTTTTAAAATCATGCGAGATGAATTTTGAAATTATGTATAAGGTTTTTGAAAGACATGAATGATGCTTTTCGAAATCATGCACTTGATCAGAAAATGTATTGTGTTAATATTGTCTTCAGACTATATGAAATATTTTGAAATTAGAAAGGTTGGTTTTGATAACATGGCCAATGTTTTTGAAATAACATAGACAATGTTTCTAGAAAAATTGTTTTCAAACTATATGAAATGTTTTGAGATCATGAAAATTGTTTTGAAATACTTGTACTGTGTATGTTGAAAAATCAAAACGTAATGGGTATGAGATTTGAAAATATCCTTAGTTATCCAACCAAGGATTCAAAAATACAGATGTGTAAAAAGCACGATTACTCATAATTTCACTTTATTTCCTGTACTTCGTTTCTTAGAATGAAACCAGTACTTAAAATTTTTGAAGGAAATTATGAGCGATCACTTGAAAGAGAGAATCACAAGAGTAGTTTGTAAGGAACATAGTTCCTTAGTGCAGGTATTATAGGGAAAAGCCATAAACACATGTAATGATACTTGTATATCAGAATTGCGAACAACAACTTTTATTTATGAACAAGACATATTGTTTCACAATACACGAAAACAAAAGAAACAAAGGTATTAGACAGCACATCGTTTGTTTAGTCGAATGCTCATCCGAGGGTTGGATTTGCACTGACTATCTTCGGGCAGTTGTTCCTGAAATGGCTCGTATCGCCACAGTTGTAGCAAGTACCACGCGGGAAACGAGCTTGAGTAGGGTTGACTTGGAGTTGATTTAGACCACCTTGGTTCGGGTTACATCGACAAGTACTTGCCAGGTGACCAACTCTTCCACATGATACACACCGATGACACTGTAAGTGAGCTTGGTGATGCCCCTTACATTTGTTGCATAATGGTGCCGTTCCCTTGTATTGCTTCTTAGCAGGTGGTGTTGACACCCGGATGGGTCCTGCTTGATTTGATACTGCTGCAGTTGGACAAACCCTTGCCGTATGACCTATAAGTCCACAAGTTTGGCATTTGCGGCACTTCACACTAGCCTGATGATGAAGGCTACATTGTTTGCACAAAGGTGAAGTTCCATAGTACGGCTTCCTAGCTGGTGGCCTTGCCACTTGGCTAGGTCCCGCTTGATTAGGTGTAACCGCTGCGGGTTTCCTTGAAGCCTTACACTTCCTTGATTTTGGTGCTGGCTTGACTTCTGCATCCTTTGGTGGCTCTTGAGTGGCTTCATTGTCGAGACGAGAGACTTCATTATTGAGACGAGCCATGGCAATACCTAAATCTACAGTCCTCTGAATCACTTCGCCAATTTGCTGGACAAATTTGGCTGTTCGCTCGGACGTTTGACCAGTGCCAAGAGGAAGAGACATTCTAGAAGAAAATGAAAGACAGAGGAAGAAACGAGTGAAAGGTTATTGGATAATCAATACAGAATGGTAACGAATGAAAATTGCGATCATTTGTTTGTTACCTAAGGCAAACAAATGAGATGGTGACAAATCAAAGTAAATGGGTCAAAAATAATGTATCGCGAAGACATGCTCGCCTATAAGTGAACACTCATCCCAAGAATTCCCAGGTAAGCACAACTGGTCTCGCGTCTGATGAGATATATACGAAGTGCTTGCCTAGACAGAAAACCCAGAATACAGGCATTCACCCTTCCAGTTTGCACGTGTTCACATTATTTAAAACCCAAAACCTTGATGAAGTTTCGAAAACTCAAAGGGGTTCAAAACCATATAATAGAGAGTTCAAAACCTTACAATAGAGGGTTCAAAATCTAGTAATCAATCATCCTAGAACAGATGATTAGTTTTCAAAGCGGTTTTGAAATTTATGTTCTTGTTGTAGTCGTCGCCTAAGGATAGGTGACGGTATTGTTTTATGACTAAACGCAAGTAAACTCGCATTAGGGTCCTAAGAAGGTTATAGACTAGGTCAAAGCATTACTAATAACCTAATTCCCTATAACCATTAGCTCTGATACCATCTTTTCTGTCACACCCCGACCACGTAGAACATACAAAACGTGGCGGAAACATCGGGGAGTGTTGTAACAGAATTAATGTTTCATAACCATGGAAATTAAAGTTTCGTTTTATTGATTAAAAGTGTTACAATGTCTTAACAAACAAAGAAATACAACATGATTAACTAGTCTTGCATCTTTTATTGTCACTAAAGCCCAAGTTTGCCTATGTGTATCTTGATCATCTTATGCAACAGTTCCTGAAAAACACATGTGAAAATAGGTACGTCAGCATAAAAATGCCTGTGAGATACATAGGTTTTGTGAAAATAAGATTCATGACTTATGTTTGAGAAAATGTTTAGTCATGAACCTTGTAATTTGCTTTGTCTTTTAAATTATTTGAAAAACGATAAGATCAGATGATAAGTATAAATAAATGTAAGGTTTAATGAATAACCAAGTAAAATATGTTTGCATAAGATAAGTTGTTTATAAATCAATGTCTTGTGAAAAATATGTTATTTGTATGAAATGTTCTATGTCTCAAACTGAAATGATTCAAATAACGTTACGACATGTAATACCATACAAACACTTATATATAGGAAGTACCAGCGGCGACTCCACCATGCTTGTATCATATTACACACGCATCGTTACTTAATCACTTAATCAAACCAAACCAAACAATGTAAAATGTTCATGTCAAGATGTAAATCATGTCAAAATGTCATGTATGGCAAGTGAAATGTCTCAACTAAACCATATGCACAAAAACAAAGTATTGAAGTAAAACTTGGTTTAAATCAAAGCTATGTTTTGTGTAAATGCATGCAAATATTTAATATGAACATTTATGCGGTATTGTGAAAATGCATACATCCAAGCCTTGCGACTGAGGTGATAAACCCTTTAAACAAATTAAAGGTCTATCTGTCTTATATCATCGAATTCGGTCATTCCTTTCATCCCCTTTCCCTGGGACGTCCGGAACGGGAGTTGTCAATTCCTATGGTACCACTACCTACAAACGAACGGCATGATCGGTGTTAATGAATGTATTGTCCCATGTAAACAAACCAAATGTCATACCAAAATGTAAGCATGTGATGAAAACAATGTACTAAGTATGCACGCAATGGACATACATAGCATAAAATGTAAATGTAAAACGATGTACTAAGTATGAACTAAATGGACATACATAGCATAAAACACAATGAGATCATGTACTATAATGTACTAACGAACATAGCAGGTATATGATGTGAAAACATGTAAAGCATGAAAGTAACAAGTAGGCACATGTGTTCCACCCCAAAACAGTTTGGAAAACAGTAAAAGAGGGGTCTATGTACTCACTTGAGATTGCTCAGTAGTCCTTGAGTAACAACCAAACAATGCTAGAGATCACGAATTTCAAACGGCACCTAATATAGGTAACTATGTTAATTAACCGGACCTAAATCGGAAGATCGGGTAGCATTAGGGTTTGTAAACCAAACGAGTGTAGAGACTCGTGTCATTTGGTTTAACAAAGCCTACATACTAAATGAAACTTAACCTAATAGCTTACGACCCATTACGACCCGTTTAGGTAGCTTATGCTACTTTAACGCGTCGTTCGCGTGAAACGCGTTCGGACCGCCTAACTAGTCCTATGACAAGTGTTATATGCCTAAACATGTTACATAATCAGTTATGTGACAAAGGTTTAGGTTACATATGCTTAATTACCAATTATACATGAAAAGGGTATTCTGGTAATTTACCTAAGGCATATAAACTACCTATCATACAACTACTTAAACGATGTGACCATAGGGTATAACCTCAGAAGGTTATTCCCTACCTACTATGGTCACCTAATGTATTTGGTCGGATCCTAATGATCGACCAAACTGGGTCGGGTTCGAAGGTATAAGCGATTTATTAGATCGCTTATCCTACGACCCTAGACAACGTGGTAATCAGTAGGCATAGTCCCAAGGGACTATAACCAACGTGATTACACTCACGTTGCGAAGTTCAAACGAACTTCGCATTGACCATTACTGGTCAACGCTGAAAGTCAAACAAAGATTGACTTTCTGACTCGAAAAGCAGTAAAATAAGGAAAAGAACGAAAGAATACTTACCCAGGGTCCCCGAATGCTAATCCCGATTCAAGAATCTCAGGTATGAAACAATGGTTTCAACTTAGAGCTCCTCAAATCAGAATTCTAGTGCATTTGGAGTAATGGGGGGTGGGGTATTTATAGTTTTCGGGTAACCGTTAAGATCGTTTGTCGAATATCGTGCCTTAATCGTAACCGTACAAGTGTCGGAAAGTTGTGGTGGCTTAAAACCATCCTTATCAGCTGAAAATGCAAGTGGGAAAGATGTGGTTGTGGTTAAAACAGCTGGATCGTGCTGACTGTTCGATATTATCTGATCAGACATGCGGACGCGGCCCGCTTCAGGATCAGGGAAAACTCAGGCGGGCCGCCTGAGGCTTCTGACCAGCAAACAAGTTTCAGAAATTACAGTTTCAGTCCATGCACGTGTTTAAGCCCATTTCCGGCACTTCCAAGGCCCGTAAAGCCAACTTTAAGGCCCTAAAATGTTGCCTAAACATTGTGGACATGAAACATGCTCAGAAATATGTCGGGTGTTGGTTCGTTTGGTCGTACGAACGCGATGTTCGCTTAATTACGACGGAATGCGCACAAGCGCGAAAAACGATCCAAATGACGCGACGAATGGATTTTTCTTAAGGCGAACACTAAAATATAATATAGTCATGCTCATATAAATTTTTGGATGTCCGGATGTATTCAGAACGTAAGTTATGCGCGAAAATGCAAACTTGTGCACTTTTTGACACTTTTAGTCCCTGAATGACCCAAAAGTTTATTTTAGCACACCGAACCCCTCAAAGCCTATTTCTAAGCTATGTAAAGGATATTTATGGTATGTTTAACTTATGGTCATGTTCCGGAATGTCTGTTACAGTTCAAATTGGCATACTTTCACAGTTTGTCAACTTTAGTCCCTGTAAGCGATTAAACTTTGATTTCACCACACCAAACCTTCCAAAACTTATTTCTAAGTTATGTAAAGGTTATTTAAGGTATGTTAAGCCTATTTCACTATTCCGGAGTGTTCGTTGGATTAAACTGGTTATATCTACTCATCAGAGCGCGTATAACCCTCCAGAAAGCGATTTAAAGCTTGAAATTGAACGAGAATTGATATGTGCAAATGATACACATATTTTTACAAATCCCAAGTATGAAATATAACATTTCATTGGTTCGGTATTTGTTTGATGGCCGTGGAGGCACAGGTGTTACATAAGAGTGACTGGTCCGATACTGCGGATTTGTACGAACACTCTAGCATTAGACAGAAAACTCAGGATACAGGCATTCACCCTTCCAGTTTGCACATGTTCACATTATATGACCCAAACTTTGACGAGATTTTGAAAACTTAGAGGGTTCAAAACCTAGTAATTAATCATCCTAGAACAAATGATTGGTTTTCAAAGTAGATTTGAAATTTGTGTTCTTGTTGTGGTTGTCTCCTAAGGATAGGTGACGGTATTGTTTTATGACTAAACGCAAGTAAACTCGCGTTAGGGTCCTAGGAAGGTTATAGACTAGGTCAAAGCATTACTTATAACCTAATTCCCTATAACCATGAGCTCTGATACCAACTTTTCTGTCACACCCCGACCACGTAAAACAACAAATCATGGCGGAATCGTCGGGGAGTGTTGTAACAGAATCATTGTTTCATAACACATGGAAATTGAAATGTTGTTTTATTGATTAAAAGAAATTACAATGTCTTAACAAACAAGGAATCATAACATAATTAACTAGTCTTGCGTCTTTTAATGTCACTAAGGCCCAAGTCCGCCTAAGTGTAAGTTGATCAATCATATGCATCATTTCCTGAAACACATGTGAAAATAGGTACGTCAGCATAAAAATGCCTGTAAGATACATAGGTTTTATTGATTTAGGATTCATGACTTATAAGTTTTAAAGAAAAATGTTTAACAAAAGTTAGTCATGATCATTGTAAAATGTTTTGTTTTATAATCATTTGAAAAGCGATGATAAAGTAGATGATATGTAAAAGAGTAATGTAAGGTTAAATGAATAATCAAGTAAAATGAGTTTGTATAAAATAAGTTGTTTTGTAAAACAAATGTTTAGTGAGAATATGTTATTTGTGTAAAATGTAATAAGTCGAATATTGAAATTGTTTAAATAACGCTACGATATGTAATACTATAAAAGCACTTATATATAGGAAGTACCAGCGGCGTATCCACCATGCTTTTATCTTATTACACACGCCTCGTTATTTAAATCACTTACCAAAACAAACCACCAATGTAAAAATGTTCATGTATAACCAAATGTAATGTTTAAACAAATGTTGAAATGTTATTGTGTAAACAAATGTAATGTATAGTGAATAAAAGCCTTTATTGATTAAAAGCAGTGTTGTAAAAGTCGGCCTACTCGGCCTTATACTCGGCGAGTACTCGGTCCTCGGACCACCTCCGAGGCGAGTTTACCCTAGTCGGACTTGACTAGTCGGCGGCGGTTAAAATCGGCCTACTCGGCCTGTACTCGGAGTACTTGGCCTTGTACTCAGACTAGTCGGCCTTGTATTCTGAATACTTCAGACTTGTACTCGACCTACTTAGCCTTGTACTCGGACTACTCGGCCTACTTGGCCTTCTACTCGGCCTTATACTCGGTGAGATTTGAACTTCAAACATGTTTCATTTTAAATTATACTCATTTTGACATGAATTATGCTTCTTTTAAGATATATATAATATACACCAATTAAATTTCTTTATATTTATCATGTCCGTGTACTCCCTGAGTACTCCAATTACTCCCAACTCCCCAGTCGGCCAACTAGGAACCGCCTACCGACTTTTGCAACACTGATTAAAAGCATTTACTCAACCCTATAAAAAAGAAATGTACAAAACAATGCATTTGATAAATTAAAATAAAAAAATGTGTTTTATAGAGTAATGCATGCTTTACTGATACAAACATCTACGCGGTATTGTAAAACGTCTACATCCAAGCCTTGAGACAGTACGATAACCTTAGAGTAAAGGTTATCAAAAATGTTTTCAGATTCGGTCATTCCTTCCACCCAAACAAACCTAGGGTTTTAGGAACGGGAGATGTCAAGTCCCACTACCTACTACCGAGCGGCATGATCGGTGTTAATGAATGTAATTTAGTCCCGTTAAACAAACCAAATGATATATCAAATGTAAGCATGTTTTATGAAAATAATGTACCTAGTATGCTAAGTAAACATACTAGGTAGAGATGTAAAACAATGTGTCCATATGTTACGAGAACATATGCAACAGAGATGCAATGTAAAAAATGTACTAAGTATGCTAAGTTAACATACAAAGCAGAAAAGTCATATAAATCAATGTGCTAGCATGCTCAGTCAACATACATAGCAAAACATAATGAAATCATGTACTAATAGTGTACTAATGAACATAGCAAGTATATGATATGAAAACATGGAAAGCATGAAAGTAACAAGTAGGCACATGTGTTTCACCCCAAAACGTTTGAAAAACAGTAAAAGAGGGGAACTATGTACTCACCTGAGGGTGCTTAGAAGTCTTGAACAACAACCAAGCAAAGCTAGAGGGATCACGGAAATCAAACGGCACCTAATATAGATAACTACATAAATAACCGGACCTAAATCGGGAGATTGGATTGTATGAGGTTTCGTAAACCAAATGAGTATTGGAACTCATATGATATGGTTTAACAAAGCCTACATACTAAAATTAAACCTAACCTAAGTGCTTACGACATATTACGACCCATTTAGGTAGCTTATGCTACTTTAATGCGTCGTTTGCGTAAAACGTGTTCGGACCGCTTAACTAGTCCTATGACAAGTGAAATATGCCTTAACATGTCTAATATAGTTACCTAATTAGTTTAGATGTCAAAATTTTGGTTACATATGCTTAAAATGAATTTATGCGTAAAAAGGGTATTTTGGTAATTTACCTAAGGCATATAAACTACCTATCATGCAACTACTTAAACGAAGTGACCATAAGGTATAGCCTTGAAAGGCTATTCTCTATACAACTATGGTCACCTAATGTGTTTGGTCGGATCCTAGTGATCGACCAAACGGGTCGGGTTCGAAAGTATAAGCGATTGTTTATATCGCTTACCTTTACGACCCTATATAAGCACAAATCTAATAGTGATGAGTTAAACGTGTAAAAACATGTTTAATGAATTTAGAAAATAGGTTTGGTATCAAAACAAATGGTTTTGATACCTAAAAGTAGTTTGGTTACAAAATACGCAAGAATACGCATTTTGGCAGAAACTACGACTCGTCACTAAGCCTAGATAACGTGGTAAT
The DNA here is from genome assembly GCA_030545235.1 of Helianthus tuberosus. Lineage (NCBI taxonomy): Eukaryota > Viridiplantae > Streptophyta > Magnoliopsida > Asterales > Asteraceae > Helianthus > Helianthus tuberosus. Next base: position 110,858,642 of record CM060411.1, on the reverse strand, counting down.
CAGTAGGTATGGTCACTAGGGACTATAACCATCGTGATTACGCTCACGTTATGAAGTTCAAACGAACTTCATGTTGACCATAAACTGGTCAAAGCAGAAAGTCAAACAAAGTTTGACTTTTAAGCGAAAGAAACGTAAAAGAACGAAGGAATACTTACAAAGGGTCCAAGAGCGGAAGCTTTGATCCGATTACTCTCAGGTATGAAGTAGATACTTCAAGTTAGAGAGATGAAATCAGATTCAAAGGTGTGAGTTGCAACAAATGAATGGGGGTATTTATAGATTTCATGGAACCGTTAAGATCGTTCGTCGAATAACGTGCTTTAATCTTAACCGTACACATGTGCCCATGGTTTTGTAAAACCATGGGAGCCCCTAATATGAGCCCATAGAATTGTAAAAACCTTTAAATACCAGCCCATGGTTTTGCAAAACCATGGGTTAAAACCATTAACACTTCAAAATTGGACTAGGTTCATTGAATCTGGTCAGAAATTTCAAAAATGGTCCATGCACTTGTAAAACTTGATTTTTGGAACTTTTAAGCCCCGTTAACCCCATTTCAAAGCTCTAAAATGATGTTAAAGTATAGTGAACTTAAAATATGCTCAAAAACATCTCGGATGTCGGTTCATTTGGTCGTACGGTTGCGTTATTCGGTTAATTACAACGGAAGTCGTAACGAACGCAGAAACGATCCAAATTAAGCGACAAATGGAATTTTATCATGCCAATCACTAAAATAAAATATTTTAATGATTACATAAATTTTTGGATGTCCGGATGTATTCAGAACGTAAGATATGCGTGAAAATGCAAACTTATGCATTTTTTGACGCTTTTAGTCTCTGAATGACCAATAAGTTTATTTTAGCATACCGTACCCCTCAAAGCCTATTTATAAGCTATGTAAAGGATATTTAGGGTGTGTTTAACTTATGATCAAGTTCCAGAATGTCCGTTACAGTACGAATCAACATACTTTCACAGTTTGTCGAATTTAGTCCCTGTAAGCGAATAAACTTGATTTCGGCACACCAAACCTTCCAAAACTTATTTCTAAGTTATGTATAGGTTATTTAAGGTATGTTAAGCCTATGTCACTGTTCCGGAGTGTTTGTTGCATTAAACTGGTTATATTTACAGATCAGTGCGCGTATAACCTTCCAGAAAGCGATTTAAAGCCCGAAACCGAACAAGAATTGATATGTGCAAATGATACACCTATTTATACAAATCCCAAGTATGAAATATAATATTTCATTAGTTTGGTATTTGTTTGATGGTTGAAGTGACATAGGTGTCACATCAGACAAGGGTGATGTGACCCTTAGTCTCCTTTGATGTACGATACAATTGTGAAACTTGTAAACTGTACTCGTGGTCTTGTTATATGATAGCTCAATCGCAGCATTCTCATTACATGCGTTGTTGGATTATTTGTTTTGTGTCATGACATGGGATGTTATGTTTTATTGTGTTGATGAATGTTATTACATATGCGTACTACATACTTATATGCATAAGACCTGACCTATACAATCTTCTTATAGAAGATGCCACCACGAAGGGAAAATCGTTTACCCACTACTGAGGCAGAATTGCAAGAGAGGATCTCCCGAGCTACAGCTGATTTTTGGTGCATACGTCTGTTGACTTCGTCTTGTATCGAGTCTTGTATGTGATTAAATAGATCAGGGCACGCAAAACGAGAAAAATGTCAAATATAGTGTGAGAGGTAATTTCGCATGGAATTACACTTTGTAATTACGCACGAAATCAGCTGAAGTAAGTTCTAACGAAATCACTAATTCCGCTTGAAATGTGATTTCGCTTGGGCTGGTTCAAGCGAAATTACCCTGCCTATAAATAGTAGTCATGTAATTTCGTTTGAGTCATTTATGTATGTGTGATTCCGGAGCCGAAGTGTCGTTTCGCTGTAAAACTTTGTCAAATCAATCAGAAAGACAGTTAAAGTGAATATCTAGCTGAATAGAACTTGATATGTCTGTTTCCGCCTTTCATATTGAGTAGAACGCCTCTGATCGACTCATTTTGGTTGGTAAAACGTTCCTACATATGGCATCAGAGCTCAGGAGGAGGAGTTCTATCATTTTCAGCTTGATTTTATCAGATTTTCTAACTTCTACATCTTCTTTTTAAAATTGAACAAGATTTCATGGTTAAAATGGTTTGAATTTCACACATTATCTACGAAAGTGTGTTTTTACAAAGCCTTGAGAGTTTCAGACCTAAAATCAAGCTAAAACCTATTCAATTTGACAAAAGTTGGACCGAAATGATGATGTCAGCATAATTTCGTTTGAAATTGCACTTGATTCCGCATGGAATTGGTATTTCGTTTGAGTGATTTCGTTTGAAATCACTATTCTGCTCCAAATTGGTATTTCACTTGGGTGATTCCGTTTGAAAAGCTTATTTCGTGTGAAAAGTGTAATTCCGCTTGAGTTGTTATTTCGTTTGAAATTGTTTTGTAAGTAATTTCGCTTTAATAGGTGATTCCGTTTGAAAGGGTATTCCGGTTGAAGAGGTGATTTCGCTTGAGTTTGATTTCATTTGAAAGTGTCAGTTTTTGAAAAATTTTGTCAAAACATGGAAGAGGAATTTTATACTGCGTTTGCTACCGCCCCGACTACTTCTACTGACATTACTAAGAACATGAACATGGAAAATGAGACTGGAACTTTACAAAAACCCCCGAAGCTAATGGGAATTGAGGAATATTATGGTTGGAAAGATCGGTTTGAAAACTGGGTTCAAGCTAATCATTTGAGATCTTGGGAGTGTGTTGAGAAAAAGTATGTTCTACCACGTACAGATTTGGGAGTTGAGAAGAAGATTTATGAATTTTCAGACAAAGAGAGAGACATGTATAAAGCAGAAAAGATGATGATCAGTTTACTCCAGCAAACTATTAATGAAGATATATTTGTATTGCTTCAACATGATAAAACTTCACGTTCAATCTGGGAAGCACTTCGAATTAAGTTTGAGGGAAGTGAGAAGATGATAAAGAGCAAGAAAGCATTGCTAAAGAAAGAATTTGATTTATTTTCAAGTTTGCCGGGAGAAGATACAAAGAAATTGATTGAAAGATATTGTCACTTAGTACGGTCAATGTCATTGTTAAACATCAACAAAGATCGTGAGGAATGGGTTGACAAACTAGCTGATGCTTTACCTCAGAAAGAATGGGTACATTTTTAATGATACTAAAGAATACTGGAGAATATGATGGTTTGACAATTGCACGGTTCATTGAAAAAATTAAAGGACAAGATCTTGAGCAACAGAAAATTGCAAGAATGAACAATCCTAGTGCACAACAAGATGTTAAGATGTACTTCAAAGGGAGTGTTCAAAATATCGAAGCAAGTCCTAAAATCCAAACTGCTTTCAGTACATGAAACTCATCTGAATCAATCAATCAAAGGCCAAGCAGCAGTAGTGGATTTTCATCATATCCAAGTGTTAATCCGAAAGAATCTACATCAAGTCATCAGTTTCAAAGTTCAAACAGCAGTAATGGTCATGTATTACACTGCAACATTGCATTGCATCTTCAGAAGGGCCAAAATTTCTCTGAAGAGGTTGCTAAAAGTCATATGTCATTGCTAGCTACGTGTTGGAATCATATGAAGGGTTGGTTTCAGGAAGGATCGGAAATCCTATGTTGACAAAAGAGGATTACGATCAGATTGATGCTGAGGAAATGGAGTTGATGGATATCAAATGGTGTTTAGCAAGTGTTTTGAGAAGAGCTAAAAAAATTAAGATGATTACAGGGAGAGATGATTTTCTAGATGCTAATGTTTCTACTTTGGGTTTTGATAAATCTAAAGTTACTTGTTTTCGATGCAGGGAGAAAGGACATTTCAAGAGAGAATGTAAAAATAGAGAAGCAAGTGGAGCACAGAATCCATTTGGAAAAGATGATTACTATCGGAAAGCCATTTATCAACAAGTTACTCATCAACCGTATCAACAAAAGGAACCACAAACTGCTCATGCCAAAATGATCGTAGAAGCAAATAAGAAAGCTTATTATGGCATAATTGATCAAGATGATGAAAAAGTAGCAGAAGGGTTTAGTTGGGACAAATACATTCCACCTGATTCAAAAGTAGCCGCTCTCATTGCACAAATAGTTCAAGAGCCAGATCTGATGAAAGAATGGACGAAAACATTTGCTGATAATGAGAAGAATCAAGAAGATGAATCTAGTTCTTCAGATGATAATTCAGAAAGTACTCAAGTGTTTGATCAATCATCAACTGATGATAGTGTTGATGAGGAAGAAATACATATTAATGTTGCAAAAGTTCATTTATCTCCTGAAAGTTTTGAATTTTATTTTGCAGATAGAGTGAAAAAGCTGAAGGAGAGACGAACAACAAAAGAACAGATAAAAGTGAAATGTGAGAGTGTTGTTCAAGAAGAGAAGTATAAACAGTGTGAAAAAGTTAAAGTTGCTGAGAACATAGTTGAATCTGAAAAAGTGATTGAAGTTGAAAAGATAATCGAAGTTGAAAAGATTATTGAAGTAGAGAAGATTGTTGAAGTTATCAAACCTTGTCTTAATTGTTTGGAGTCATGCAAACAGTGTGAAGAAAAAGATGAGAAGTTGAGTGAGCAAGATAAGATGAAAGAGAATTTATTGTTCAATCTCAACTATGTGAAAGAATCATATGATGTGTTGAATGAACAGTAACTGGTTTACAAAAGACAAATTCTGAAAGAGAAGATGCATTGACAATGATGAATGTTGTGATGATGACAAAGCAGAAGGCGATTAATCATTATATTGAAGAATGTGCAAAGCTGAAGCAGGAGTTGGAGACAGAAAGGATTGAAAATGAAAGAATTAGAAGATTCTTGCAAAGTTATTATAGTTCTGATTATTTGATTGATAGAATTTATCCAACTGTTGCAGGTTTTGAAGCATTTCAAGACAAGAAGCCTGAAGAAAAGGATACTGGTAAGAAACAAAGTGCAAATTATAATAAGTGTCCGCCTCCAATCTGGGAAGGGTATTCTCCCAGAAAACCAAATGAGGAGCAAGTAAAAAAGGCAGTCAATATACAGTTAAAGTCCGAAACAAATGATGAGTTACCAGAAAATATTGACATCACGTTCACATCGTCTGACACTGATCATGAGTCTGAGTTAATAAAAAAGATGGTCGATCAGGTGTTGGATAAGGATGAGGAGTCAGAGTCAAAGTCTGAGTCAGAAAGTTTGAGTTCGTCGGTCAACAATCCAAAGTCATCAGTTAAACGGGTGTACAATAAAGAATTCTTGTTATCAAAATCTAATTTGAATGACGGACCAATCAAAGTGGCATATACTTTGATTGATTCAGACAAATTATATTCTGATGATAAATTTCCAATAAGAGGTGTTAAACCAGAATTGATAAAAAAGGTTTTCAAACTAACAGAAATTAATATTTCTGAAATAAAAGATAAAAATCTTTCTAAAAAACCTAGATCTTACACCTCAAGAGTTCAACAAAGGTTAAACAAGAAAAAGGGTTACAATTCTAGTTTTGGTTTTCAAAAGAAATCAAACCTTAATGGTAATTACAAAAAGAAAGGGTTGGGTTTTATTCCACCAAAAAATTATAAAAATGAGAAAATTTGTAAAACAAAAACTGTATTTGTTTCAGGGACAAGTTCAGAAGAAGAACAAAAGAGTTCATTCTAGAAGCAAACAAACAAAGAGTTCTTTGCTGAGAGACAAAAGTTTGAGAAGAATGGAACTTATCAGAAAAAAGAGACAAGAACCTGTTACAGATGTCAAGAAGTTGGTCACATTGCCTGGAACTGTCCTATGGCAACCAACATCAAACAGGAAGTTGTTTCTAAACTGAAAGAAAAGATTGTTGAGAAAAATGAACCGCCAACTGAAAAATTCAAAGTTTTTAAAATTCAACATATGAAGTTGGTGAATGTTCGAAGAAAATATTTTACAAAAGAAGAGTTAATCTTGACAATCAGAAATGGATTGTTAAGAAATCTGATGTGAAATCTGGCGATGAATCTGATTCCACAAAGTCAGAGGAGCCACAAGTTGAGCTAAAAATTGAAACCTCAGTACCACCAATGGATGATGTTAATTTTCCACCATTAAGGGCTGAAAATTTTAGAAAAATTGGAAATGTTGAGATTTCAAATCAATTTTATTCTGAAAAGAAAGAATTTGATGTTGACAAAGCTTTTAATGGAAATGTGAAAAAGATTTTTGGGAAAATGGTTGAGGGAAAGGTCACAGGGGTTAAAGATTTTTATGAAACAAAGAAAGCAACTTATTACCCAGGTGAAGTTGAGGAGGAAACATCCAAGTTTGGTGAAGCTTGGATGTCTGTTTTTCATATGTGAAAAGTATGACTTGCCCGAGCTTCCAGGTTGGTAAGTGTGAAGCAGGTATCGGCATCTTTCTTGAGAATTTCACAAAAGTGATTTCGACTTACAAGTGGTAAATCAGGGACATTAAGTTGTACTTGATTTTCTACTAGTGGTGATGATGATTGAAACTTAAAACTGTTACATTTTTCAAGTGGTTAAATGAACAAAGTGATGAATTGATCCCCGAACCTACAAGTGGTTTTATAAAATCAATAAAACTTATTTTCCGGAAAAACCATTTGATTAAAACAAACTTAAGTGTTTTGAAATCTAAATGGGAAAATAGTTTGTTGTGAGGGGGAGTTCTGATTGTTTATGCCAAGTGGATGGCGATTTGAAGCAATTTGATATCAGTTGTCAATTTAGTTGTATAGTTTGTTTTCAAATTTCCTTTAAATGATTTTGCATTTTAGGGGGAGTAAGTGATTTCAGAAAATCCAAAAACATTTGAAAATTTGAAAAAGTCAAAAACATTGATAAAATGAAAAAGAGTTTTGTTGTAAAAAGAGGAAATGATAGTACATCAGTGGACTATCACAACATGCTAGAGAATTGGAAAGTCAAAATGTGATAAACGATCTCACTGATGATGTGCCAGTAGGTTTTTACACATTTAGTAGATTGTGACGAGATATAAACCTAAATTTCAAACTTACTTATATCTTGGGAAACATCTCTCGGATATATGGGTAACCCCCGAAATCTTGTTTGAAAGGTCTCTCTTTCTGAGATACTAGGTCTTTATACTCAGTGATATCTGGGGTATTATCCCAGGACTTCTGATTTTGCGGAAGCAATGGCCTAGTCCCTGTATAATACTTTACGCTTGCTTGAAATATAGCATCACCCTCAGTACAAAAAATGATGAATCATTGCAAAATGTTAATCATGTGCTGTTGAAGAAAAGATTCTCTAAAGGGAACACACCAAAAGTCGAAACCGTCATCTCTCTGATTTTGTGGAAGCAATAGCCTGAGCTCTCACGGGCCTCGCAATTTAACCCTTTACAGATATCATCTGTAGTATACTCACCTGTAAGACTGAATATTGGGATCTGGATACGGGAGGTGGGACACACAAATAAGTTTAAGTCTCTAAAACATTAATTCGTATCTCGAAACAGTTGAACTTTGTGTGAGAATTTAAGTGGATCAGTATACTGACAATCTAAGTGAATCGTTTAGAACTTAAAATGTTTAAAGCTTAACGGTGTTGGTGATTTGTCTCATAAAACTGATATGATCCTCTTACACAAACTTGCAAAAATATTGTTTGTAAATATTTCTTTACTGCATTTTCATTTCTATAAAAATCCAAAAAGATTTTTAATGTGTTTTAGCATAAATTTTGAAAAATCCAAAAAGATTTTCGACAACTGATGTTGGAGAGCTGATTTTCAAAATTCCAAGTGCTAAACATGATGACAATCAGTGAGGGGGAGTCTGTTTGATTTTAGAAAATTTTTTGAAAAGAAAATATTATTATTACAAGTGGTTCATCAGTGATTAACATTGTAAAATCATTTCTTGTTTTTGTGTATACAAGTGGATAGTAGTATATAAATTTGTCAAATGTTAAATTTGTGAAATTTATTTCTGGGTTAAGAATGTGCAGGTTATCCAGGTTATAATCCTGAGTTGATTGAGAGTCAGGTTATGATCTTGGACCTGAAATTTATGCAAGCTGAAGATGCTGATGAACTTAAGGAATCAAGAGACCTGATCAAGAAGAGCATAGAGCCAGGTTGCGATTCTGGAAGAAAGAGAAAAAAGATTGAGGATGCTTTACAGTGTTGTCACACCCCGACCACGTAGAACATACAAAACGTGGCGAAAACGTCGGGGAGTGTTGTAACAGAATTAATTGTTTCAAATCCATGGCAATTGAAGTTTCGTTTTATAGATTAAAAGTGTTACAATGTCTTAACAAACAAGGAAATACAACATAATTAACTAGTCTTGTATCTTTTATTGTCACTAAAGCCCAAGTCTGCCTATGTGTATCTTGATCATCTTATGCAACAGCTCCTGAAAAACACATGTGAAAATAGGTACGTCAGCATAAAAATGCCTGTGAGATACATAGGTTTTGTGAAAATAAGTTTCATGACTTATGTTTGAGAAAATGTTTAGTCATGAACCTTGTAATTTGCTTTGTCTTGTAAATCATTTGAAAAACAATAAGTTCAGATGATAAGTATAAATAATAGAGTAATGCATGGTTAAATGAGTAACCATGTAAAATGAGTTTGTATTAGTTAAGTTGTTTGTAAAGCAATGTATTGTAAAAAGTATGTTATTTGTATAAAATGTTATATGTATCAAACTGAAATGATTCAAATAACGCTACAATATGTAATACCATACAAACACTTATATATAGGAAGTACCAGCGGCGTATCCACCATGCTTGTATCATATTACACACGCATCGTTACTTAATCATTTAATCAAACCAAACCACCAAAGTAATGTTTAACAGTAGTAGAAATGTTTATGTATGGTCAAATACGGTTCACACGGTTCACAGATACAAACGGTTCACAGATACAAACGGTTCACAGATAGAAACGGTTCACAGATACAAACAGTTCACAGATACAAACAGTTCACAGATACAAACGGTTCACAGATACAAACAGTTCACAGATACAAACGGTTCACAGATACAAACGGTTCACAGATACAACGGTTCACAGATACAAACGGTTCATAGATACAACGGTTCAAAATACAGTATAATGTGTTCACATGCTGGATGAGCATATGCAACAGAAATGTAATGTAAAACGATGTACTATAATGTACTAACGAACATAGCAGGTATATGATGTGAAAACAGGAAAGCATGAAAGTAACAAGTAGGCACATGTGTTCCACCCCAAAACAGTTTGGAAAACAGTAAAAGAGGGGTCTATGTACTCACTTGAGATTGCTCAGTAGTTCTTGAGTAACAACCAAACAATGCTAGAGATCGCGGATATCAAACGGCACCTAATATAGGTAACTATGTTAATAAAACGGACCTAAATCGGAAGATCTGATAGAATGAGGTTTCGTAAACCAAACGAGTGTAGAGACTCGTATCATTTGGTTTAACAAAGCCCACATGCTAAATGAAACTTAACATAACTGTTTACGACCCATTACGACCCGTTTAGGAAGCTTATGCTACTTTAACGCGTCGTGCGCGTGAAACGCGTTCGGACCGCCTAACTAGTCCTATGATAAGTGTTATATGCCTAAACATGTTATATAATCAGTTAGGTGACAAAAGATTAGGTTACATATGCTTAATTACCAATTATACATGAAAAGGGTATTCTGGTAATTTACCTAAGGCATATAAACTACCTATCATACAACTACTTAAACGATGTGACCATAAGGTATAACCTCAGAAGGTTATTCCCTACCTACTATGGTCACCTAATGTATTTGGTCGGATCCTAATGATCGACCAAACTGGGTCGGGTTCGAAGGTATAGGCGATTTATTAGATCGCCTACCCTACGACCCTAGACAACGTGGTAATCAGTGGGCATAGTCCCAAGGGACTATGACCAACGTGATTACACTCACGTTGCGAAGTTCAAACGAACTTCGCATTGACCATTACTGGTCAACGCTGAAAGTCAAACAAAGTTTGACTTTCTGACTCGAAAAGCAATAAAATAAGGAAAAGAACGAAAGAATACTTACCCAGGGTCCCCGAATGCTAATCCCGATCCAAGAATCTCAGTTATGAAACAATGGTTTCAACTTAGAGTTTCTAAAATCAGAATTCTTGTAAGTTATGCAATGGGGGGCATGGGGTATATATAGTTTTCGGGTAACCGTTAAGATCGTTTGTTGTAAAACGTGCCATGATCCAAGGCGTACACTTGTCGGAACCTTATGGTGGCTGAAATTAGGTTCTTATCCGCTGACTAGACGATTGAGAATGTGTGGTTGAGAATCGAACAGCTGGGTCCCGCTGTTAAAACATTGAATCTGGTCTGATCATGCAGTCGCGTAGCGCGACGGGTAGGCCCTTAGGGCTCGCGCTACGCTACTGCCTCCCAGTTTCAGAATTGTTTCAAACTTGGCAGAAATGGTCCCTGCACGTGTTTAAGGCCTTTTTCGATGCGTTTGAACCCCGTTAACCTCATTTTAAGGCTCTAAAATGAAGTTAAAGTATAGGGAACTCAAAACATGCTCAAAAATATGCCGGAGGTTGGTTCGTTTGGCCGTACGAACGCGATGTTCGCTTAATTACGACGGAATGCGCACAAGCGCGAAAAACGATCCAAAAGACGAAACGAATGGATTTTTCTTAAGGCGAACAATAAAATATAATATAGTCATGCTCACATAAATTTTTGGATGTCCGGATGTATTCAGAACGTAAGTTATGCGCGAAAATGCAAACTTGTGCACTTTTTGACACTTTTAGTCCCTGAATGACCCAAAAGTTTATTTTAGCACACCGAACACCTTAAAGCCTATTTCTAAGCTATGTAAAGGATATTTAAGGTGTGTTTAACTTATGGTCATGTTCCGGAATGTCTGTTACAGTTCAAATTGGCATACTTTCGCAGTTTGTCAACTTTAGTCCCTGTAAGCGATTAAACTTTGATTTCACCACACCAAACCTTCCAAAACTTATATCTAAGTTATGTCAAGGTTATTTAAGGTATGTTAAGCCTATTTCACTATTCCGGAGTGTTCGTTGCATTAAACTGGTTATATCTACACATCAGTGCGCGTATAACCTTCCAGAAAGCGATTTAGAGCTTGAAATCTAACAAGAATTGATATGTGTAAACGATACACATATTTTTACAAATCCCAAGTATGAAATACAATATTTCATTGGTTGGGCATTTGTTTGATGGTGTCAGTGACACGGGTGTTACAGTCTCCCCTACTTTAGGAAATTTCGTCCCGAAATTAATTCGTAGGAGTCTATTTGTGACTTTATGTCAGATAACCACCAGAGATTTGTAAGGCATAATCCTATCATTTCCTTAACGGACATTCTTCAGAACGAAAATGAACAGACGGAGTCATTTTCCTCAACGAGTATTCTGTAGAAGCGGAAATGAAGGAAATAACAAACGGGGATTCATTTCCTTAACGGACAATCTTCAGAAACGAAAATGAACAAACGGAGTCATTTTCAACGGGTGCTTCCTCAGAAACGGAAATGAAAATGATAGACAAACGGATATTCATTTCCTCAACGGACAATCTTCAGAAACGAAAATGAACTAACGGAGTCATTTTCAACGGTTGTTTCCTCAGGTTCGGAAATGAAGGATTAAACAACGGATATTCATTTCCTCAACGGATAATCTTCAGAAACGAAAATGAACTAACGGAGTCATTTTCAACGGTTGTTTCCTCAGGTTCGGAAATGAAGGATTAAATAAACGGATATTCATTTCCCTCGACGGATAATCTTCAGAAACGAAAATGAACTAACGGAGTCATTTTCAATGGTTGTTTCCTCAGGTTCGGAAATGAAGGATTAAATAAACGGATATTCATTTCCCTCGACGGATACTCTTCAGAACGAAAATGCACAAACGGAGTCATTTTCCTCAACGGGTATTCTTCAGAATTGGAAATGAAGGATAAACGGATATTCATTTCCTCAACGGATATTCTTCAGAAGTGAAAAATGAATAGCTAATTCATTTTTCCTCAACGGATACTTCATCAGAATTGGAAATGAATAGGGTTAACTTCTAGGTACATGACAAAGCTCGCTGTGGTTTCTGTGCACAAAATTTCATAATTATGTATGCATCCATAATTACGTAATTCCTTGCATAGTCCGCACAGTTTGTCTTGTAATGTTCATAAGCACATAATCACATAGTTGTTTAATTGTTATTATCTTGTTATTGATTGCAATTAACTTGGCACCTCGTACATCGTTTCTCTTGGAAGAAACGGGTACTTAGGATTTTCGTGAAAAACGCAAGAGATCATAAAATGGAAGAAATTTGGGAGTAGTCTGTTCTTCAAGGAATGCGGTTCCTTGATTGTCGGTATTGTAGGGGATATGTTGTTTATACATACAATCACATAAATACATTGCAATGTAAAAGATTTATTTATAAACAACGATAACAACTGTTTCTTGGATCTTGACAACAAAAGAAAATAATACAAAAGACGTAATTATTTCTAAACGATGTTGTCTTCTGGTTGATCAAATGCTCATCCCTGCATTGGATTTGCATTAGCAAGCCTTGGGCAATTCCTACGAAAATGGCCCATCTCGCCACAGTTGTAGCATGATCCCGGTGGAAAACGAGCTTGAGCAGGATAGTTGCCAGCTTGATTTGGTGCAGCTGCGGTTGGGCAAACCCTAGCTGTATGACCTATAAGTCCGCAAACTTGGCATGTGCGGCACTTCACCCCAGCATGATGATGTAGGCCACATTGGTTGCACAAGGGTGCAGTTCCGTTGTAGGGTTTCCTGGCAGGGGGTTGAGCTGGTTGGTTGAGGACGGCTTGATCATTGTGAGCGACCACAGCGTAGTTCTGAGAAGCCTTTCGCTTCTTTGACCTCTTAGGGGATCCAGTCTGTTCATCCATGATCTTTGATTCCTCGATTGGTTCCGATTCTTCGACCGGCTTCTTGTCACCTTTTCGGAAAAGTTTACCTTTCCTGATCTTTGATTCAGTCAAGGTTGCAGATAGCTCAATGGCCTGTCTAACTGTAGTAGGGTTGCTACCAGTCAAAATATCTTGTATTGAGTCAGGGAGGCCATCAATGTACTTTTCGATTGCCTTATCCAAAGGCGTGACCATGTTTGGGCATAACAGACTCAACTCCTCATAACGGTCCGTGTAGGCTCGATGCTCACCGCTGTCTTGCTAAAGATTGTCGAATTCCCTTTCCAAAGCCCTGATCTCGTGTCGAGGACAGAATTCCTTCATCATAAGGGCTCTAAGTTCAGCCCATGTCTGTGCTAGAGCAACTTCTGCACCACGATCTCTCATAACCCCGTTCCACCACGTAAGGGCTCTCTTCTGGAACACACTCGAAGCAAACTCGACCTTGCGATTGTCAGGACACTGCACGTGGCGGAAAGTATTCTCAATGCTCTCGAACCATTGAAGAAGCCCAGTCGCTCCCTCAGAACCACTAAACTTGAGTGGTTTCGCCGAGTTAAAACTCTTGAAATTGCATACACCATTGTTGTTGTTGTTGGCTTGATTCCATAGAGCAAAGAGGTTTGGGAATTGAGCAGCCATTTGCTGTGCAATAATTTCTGCCAGTTCGGCAGTCTCTATCTGGTTTTCGCGTCGAGGAGGCATTCTAAAAGAGGAAACATGAAAAGAAACGAGTGAGAGATTTAGACGTAAAGAATGAGATGAAACAAATCTGATGAAAGCAAGGATAGTGGTCATTTGTTTGTTACTACAAAGCAACAAACGACCTCGGTGATCAATCAAGGTAGATAGGTCAAAAATAATGTATCGCGAAGACATGCTCGCCTATAAGTGAACACTCATCCCAAGAATTCCCAGGTAAGCACAACTGGTCTCGTGTCTGATGAGATGTATACAAAGTGCTTGCCTAGACAGAAAACCCAGGATACAGGCATTCACCCTTCCAGTTTGCACGTGTTCACATTATTTAAAACCCAAAACCTTGATGAGATTTTGAAAACTCAAAGGGGTTCAAAACCATATAACAGAGGGTTCAAAACCTAGTAATCAATCATCCTAGAACAGATGATTAGTTTTCAAAGCGGTTTCGAAAATTATGTTCTTGTTGGGGTAGTCGCCTAAGGATAGGTGACGGTATTGTTTTATGACTAAACGCAAGTAAACTCGCGTTAGGGTCCTAGAAAGGTTATAGACTAGGTCAAAGCATTACTAATAACCTAATTCCCTATAACCATTGGCTCTGATACCATCTTTTCTGTCACACCCCGACCACGTAGAACATACAAAACGTGGCGGAAACGTCGGGGAGTGTTGTAACAGAATTAATTGTTTCAAATCCATGGCAATTGAAGTTTCGTTTTATAGATTAAAAGTGTTACAATGTCTTAACAAACAAGGAAATACAACATAATTAACTAGTCTTGTATCTTTTATTGTCACTAAAGCCCAAGTCTGCCTATGTGTATCTTGATCATCTTATGCAACAGCTCCTGAAAAACACATGTGAAAATAGGTACGTCAGCATAAAAATGCCTGTGAGATACATAGGTTTTGTGAAAATAAGTTTCATGACTTATGTTTGAGAAAATGTTTAGTCATGAACCTTGTAATTTGCTTTGTCTTGTAAATCATTTGAAAAACAATAAGTTCAGATGATAAGTATAAATAATAGAGTAATGCATGGTTAAATGAGTAACCATGTAAAATGAGTTTGTATTAGTTAAGTTGTTTGTAAAACAATGTATTGTAAAAAGTATGTTATTTGTATAAAATGTTATATGTATCAAACTGAAATGATTCAAATAACGCTACAATATGTAATACCATACAAACACTTATATATAGGAAGTACCAGCGGCGTATCCACCATGCTTGTATCATATTACACACGCATCGTTACTTAATCATTTAATCAAACCAAACCACCAAAGTAATGTTTAACAGTAGTAGAAATGTTTATGTATGGTCAAATACGGTTCACACGGTTCACAGATACAAACGGTTCACAGATACAAACGGTTCACAGATATAAACGGTTCACAGATACAAACGGTTCACAGATACAAACAGTTCACAGATACAAACGGTTCACAGATACAAACAGTTCACAGATACAAACGGTTCACAGATACAAACGGTTCACAGATACAACGTTTCACAGATACAAACGGTTCATAGATACAACGGTTCACAGATACAAACGGTTCATAGATACAACGGTTCAAAATACAGTATAATGTGTTCACATGCTGGATGAGCATATGCAACAGAAATGTAATGTAAAACGATGTACTATAATGTACTAACGAACATAGCAGGTATATGATGTGAAAACAGGAAAGCATGAAAGTAACAAGTAGGCACATGTGTTCCACCCCAAAACAGTTTGGAAAACAGTAAAAGAGGGGTCTATGTACTCACTTGAGATTGCTCAGTAGTTCTTGAGTAACAACCAAACAATGCTAGAGATCGCGGATATCAAACGGCACCTAATATAGGTAACTATGTTAATAAAACGGACCTAAATCGGAAGATCTGATAGAATGAGGTTTCGTAAACCAAACGAGTGTAGAGACTCGTATCATTTGGTTTAACAAAGCCCACATGCTAAATGAAACTTAACATAACTGTTTACGACCCATTACGACCCGTTTAGGAAGCTTATGCTACTTTAACGCGTCGTGCGCGTGAAACGCGTTCGGACCGCCTAACTAGTCCTATGATAAGTGTTATATGCCTAAACATGTTATATAATCAGTTAGGTGACAAAAGATTAGGTTACATATGCTTAATTACCAATTATACATGAAAAGGGTATTCTGGTAATTTACCTAAGGCATATAAACTACCTATCATACAACTACTTAAACGATGTGACCATAAGGTATAACCTCGGAAGGTTATTCCCTACCTACTATGGTCACCTAATGTATTTGGTCGGATCCTAATGATCGACCAAACTGGGTCGGGTTCGAAGGTATAGGCGATTTATTAGATCGCCTACCCTACGACCCTAGACAACGTGGTAATCAGTGGGCATAGTCCCAAGGGACTATGACCAACGTGATTACACTCACGTTGCGAAGTTCAAACGAACTTCGCATTGACCATTACTGGTCAACGCTGAAAGTCAAACAAAGTTTGACTTTCTGACTCGAAAAGCAATAAAATAAGGAAAAGAACGAAAGAATACTTACCCAGGGTCCCCGAATGCTAATCCCGATCCAAGAATCTCAGGTATGAAACAATGGTTTCAACTTAGAGTTTCTAAAATCAGAATTCTTGTAAGTTATGCAATGGGGGGCATGGGGTATATATAGTTTTCGGGTAACCGTTAAGATCGTTTGTTGTAAAACGTGCCATGATCCAAGGCGTACACTTGTCGGAACCTTATGGTGGCTGAAATTAGGTTCTTATCCGCTGACTAGACGATTGAGAATGTGTGGTTGAGAATCGAACAGCTGGGTCCCGCTGTTAAAACATTGAATCTGGTCTGATCATGCAGTCGCGTAGCGCGACGGGTAGGCCCTTAGGGCTCGCGCTACGCTACTGCCTCCCAGTTTCAGAATTGTTTCAAACTTGGCAGAAATGGTCCCTGCACGTGTTTAAGGCCTTTTTCGATGCGTTTGAACCCCGTTAACCTCATTTTAAGGCTCTAAAATGAAGTTAAAGTATAGGGAACTCAAAACATGCTCAAAAATATGCCGGAGGTTGGTTCGTTTGGCCGTACGAACGCGATGCTCGCTTAATTACGACGGAATGCGCACAAGCGCGAAAAACGATCCAAAAGACGAAACGAATGGATTTTTCTTAAGGCGAACAATAAAATATAATATAGTAATGCTCACATAAATTTTTGGATGTTCGGATGTATTCAGAACGTAAGTTATGCGCGAAAATGCAAACTTGTGCACTTTTTGACACTTTTAGTCCCTGAATGACCCAAAAGTTTATTTTAGCACACCGAACACCTTAAAGCCTATTTCTAAGCTATGTAAAGGATATTTAAGGTGTGTTTAACTTATGGTCATGTTCCGGAATGTCTGTTACAGTTCAAATTGGCATACTTTCGCAGTTTGTCAACTTTAGTCCCTGTAAGCGATTAAACTTTGATTTCACCACACCAAACCTTCCAAAACTTATATCTAAGTTATGTCAAGGTTATTTAAGGTATGTTAAGCCTATTTCACTATTACAGAGTGTTCGTTGCATTAAACTGGTTATATCTACACATCAGTGCGCGTATAACCTTCCAGAAAGCGATTTAGAGCTTGAAATCTAACAAGAATTGATATGTGTAAACGATACACATATTTTTACAAATCCCAAGTATGAAATACAATATTTCATTGGTTGGGCATTTGTTTGATGGTCTCAGTGACACGGGTGTTACAAGTGTCATATACTTCAGGAAAAGTTAAAGACTGATAAAGACTGAAGACATTGAAGACTCGACACTGAAGACTCGTCAACATTCGAGGGGGAGTTTGTTGGTGCATACGTCTGTCGACTTTGTCTTGTATCGAGTCTTGTATGTGATTAGATAGATCAGGGCACAAAAAACGAGAAAAATGTCAAATATAGTGTGAGAGGTAATTTCGCACGGAATTACACTTTGTAATTCCGCATGAAATCAGCTGAAGTAAGTTCAAATGAAATCACTAATTCCGCTTGAAATGTGATTTCGCTTGGGCTGGTTCAAGAGGAATTACCCTGCCTATATATAGTAGTCATGTAATTTCGTTTGAGTCATTCATGTATGTGTGATTCCGGAGTCGAAGTGCTGCCGAAGTGTCGTTTCGCTGTAAAACTTTGTCAAATCAATCAGAAAGACAGTTAAAGTGAATATCTAGCTGAATAGAACTTGATATGTCTGTTTCCGCCTTTCATATTGAGTAGAACGCCTCTGATCGACTCGTTTTGGTCGGTAAAATGTTCCTACACTGATTACGAGTCCTCACGCGCCGAAACTAGCCAGAATACTTCAAGGAACAACCCACCACATGGTAATGTTTAAGTCGCTTGAGACACATTACGTTACATTTGGATATTCCTTGCACATCCGCTAATGCTTTCTGTAAATGTTATTGCCTGTACAGGCTGTACCAACAAACAATTTCTGGATTGTAAGCCCTTAAATTACAATGGCACTGGGGGTGCTGTTGCTTTCGTCAGATGGATTCTATTTTAAGGATGAGCAAGTGTGCTCCTAAACACCAGGTTACTTACATCTCAGGGCTTTTTCTTGATGGTGCTTTATCCAGGTGGAATCTTCAAGTCCAGACCCTGGGGAGGCAGCGGCGTATGCATTGACATGGACTGAACTGAAGAAGCTTATGAGGAAGAAACACTATTCACGGGCCGAAATACAGAAGCTAGAAACGGAATTCTGGAACCTCAAAATGGACGGCCCAAAAATTGTTGAATATGTTCAAAGATTACATGACTTGTCACGCGTTGTGCCGTATATGGTGGATCCTGAATTCAAGCGCATTGAGCGTTTCATCTGGGGATTAGCACCTCAGATCATGAGTATGGTAACAACGTCAAAGCCTGCCACAATTACTGAAGCTATCGATCTGAGCGTGTCACTGACAGAGGAAACTATCAGGCTAAACAACTTTTCGAATTCCGACCCGAAGAAAAAAGAAACTCATGTTGAATCCTCAAGAGAAAACAAAAGGAAGTTCTCCAATTTTAAAAAGGGTACCAGCAGTGTAACATCTGTGTTTGTAATCATTGTGAACAGTTCAGTTATCAATAAAACAATGTTATTTGATCCCAATGTTTTTTTGGTTGTGTTTTACATTTTTCATGTTTTGACTTTTATTCAATTTCAAACTCTATATCGCTTTCTGGAAAGTTATACGCAAACTGATGCGTAAACGTAATCAGTTTAATGCGAAAAATACTCCGGAACATCAACATATACTTAACATACCTTAAATAACCTTTACATAACTTAGAAATAAGTTTTGAAGGCTTTGGTATGGCAAAAACAAGTTAATTCGTCTACAGGGACTAAACTTGACAAACTGCGAAAGTATGCCAATTTGAACTGTAACGAACATTCCGGAATATGACCATAAGTTAAACACACCTTAAATATCCTTTACATAGCTTAGAAATAGGCTTTGAGGGGTTCGGTGTGCTAAAATAAACTTTTGGGTCATTCAGGGACTAAAAGCGTCAAAAAGTGCACAAGTTTGCATTTTCGCGCATAACTCATGTTCTGAATACATCCGGATATCCAAAAATTTATGTAAGCACTATAATATTTTATTTTAGTGTTTGGCATAAGAAAAATCCATTCGTCACGTCATTTGGATCGTTTTTCGCGCTTATGCGCATTCCGTCGTAATTAAGCGAACATCGCGATCGTACGGCCAAACGAACCGACATTTGAGATATTTTTGAGCATGTTTTGAATTCCCTATACTTTAACTTCATTTTAGAGCCTTGAAATGAGGTTAACGGGGTTCAAACGCATCGAAAAAGGCCTTAAACACATGCAGGGACCAAAACTGTCAGTTTTGAAACATTTCTGAAACAGGGGGCAGTGGCGTAGCGCGAGCCCTAAGGCCCTTACCAGTCGCGCTACGCGACTGCCTAACCAGATCAGATAAGATTGTTTAGTCATCAGATAACAGTTGTTTAATCCTCAACCACATACTCACACTTGACCATTCAGCTGATTATGGGCCAATTTTAGTCACCTTAACTTTCCAACAAGTGTACGCATGAGATTTGAGCACGGTTTCCATGAAACGATCTTAACGGTTACCCGAAAACTATAAATACCCCACCCCCATTTGCTTAAAACTCACTAGAATTTTGATTTGAGAAACTCTAAGTTGAAACCATTGTTTCATACCTGAGATTCTTGGATCGAGATTAGCATTCAGGGACCCTTCGTAAGTATTCTTTCGTTCTTTTCTTTCTTTTATTGCTTTTCGAGTCTGAAAGTCAAACTTTGTTTGACTTTCTACATTGACCAGTAATGGTCAATGCGAAGTTCGTTTGAACTTCGCAACGTGATTGTAATCACGATGGTTATAGTCCTTTGGGACTATGCCTACTGATTACCACGTTGTCTAGGGTCGTAGGGTAAGCGATCTAATAAATCGCTTATACCTTCGAACCCGACCCATTTGGTCGATCATTAGGATCCGACCAAATACATTAGGTGACCATAGTAGGTAGGGAATAACCTTCCGAGGTTATACCCTATGGTCACATCGTTTGAGTAGTTGTATGATAGGTAGTTTATATGCCTTAGGTAAATTACCAGAATACCCTTTTCATGTATAATTGGTAATTAAGCATATGTAACCTAAACTTTTGTCACATAACTGATTATGTAACATGTTTAGGCATATAACACTTGTCATAGGACTAGTTAGGCGGTCCGAACGCGTTTCACGCGAACGACGCGTTAAAGTAGCATAAGCTACCTAAATGGGCCGTAATGGGTCGTAAACAAATATGTTAGGTTTCAATTAGTATGTAGGCTTTGTTAAACCAAATGACACGAGTCTCTACACTCGTTTGGTTTACGAACCCTCATGCTACCCGATCTTTCGATTTAGGTCCGGTTTATTAACATAGTTACCTATATTAGGTGCCGTTTGATTCCGTGATCTCTATCATTGTTTGGTTGTCACTCCAGGACTACTGAGTAATCTCAAGTGAGTACATAGACCCCTCTTTTACTGTTTTCCAAACTGTTTTGGGGTGAAACACATGTGCCTACTTGTTACTTTCATGCTTTCCTGTTTTCACATCATATACCTGCTATGTTTGTTAGTACATTATAGTACATGATTTCATTACTTTTCATGCTTTGTATGTCCATTGTGTGCATACTTAGTACATTGTTTTACATTACATTTCTGCCATGTATGTTGACTGATAACATGCTAGCACATTGATTTACATGACTTTTCTGCTTTGTATGTTAACTTAGCATACTTAGTACATTGTTTTCATATGACATGCATACAACTGCTATAACATTTGGTTTGCACAAATGGGTCTTTATTACGTTCATTAACATTTGCTACGCCGCTCGGTAGTAAGTAGTGGTACCATAGGACTTGACAAATCCCATTCCTGACATCCGGGTTTGTTTGGATGTAAGGAATGACTGAATCCGAATACAATTCTTTTGATAACCTTGACTGAAAGGGTTATCCGACTGTCTCAAGGCTTGAATGTATGCGTTAACTTACCACATAAATGTTTGTATCAATGTATCATGCATCACTTTGCAAAACATAACTTTTTTGATGTATTCAAAATACTTTGTTTTGTACATTACTACATTTGGACTATGTACATAACATTTGTTACACATTACTTGACTACTTTTGGACTATCAACATTTGACATGGTTTATACAAGGACTATTGACAATTGGTTTAAACATAGACATTATACATTGTTGGTTGGTTTAAGTGACTTAAATAACGAGATGTGAGTAATATGATACAATCATGGTGGATACGCCGCTGGTACTTCCTATACATAAGTGTTTGTATTATATTACATATCATAGCGTTATTTAGATCATTCGTTTTGGACTTATACATTTTATACAAGTAACATGTTTTTACAAGACTTTGGTTTACAATACAGTATATTTTATACAACTCATTTTACATGGTTATTCATTTAACCATACATTATTCACTTATTTATACATATCATCTGAGCTTATTGTTTTTCAAGCGATTTACAAAACAAATCAAATTACAAGGTTCATGACTAAACATTTTCTTAAACTTAAGTCATGAATCCTATTTTCACAAAACCTATGTATCTCACAGGCATTTTTATGCTGATGTACCTACTTTCACATGTGTTTTCAGGTGCTTTTGCATAGGATGACGATCGTGACACTAGGGCAGACCTGTGCCTTAGAAACTTAAAATGAAGCTAGACTATGTTTAATTATGTTCTAAACTCTTTAATTTCTGTTTGAAACAATGTAACACTTATGTTGATAAATAAATACAACTTTGTATGCCATGGTTATGAAACAATTAATTCTGTTACAACACTCCCCGACGTTTTCCGCCACGTTTTGTATGTTATACGTGGTCGGGGTGTGACAGAAGAGTTGGTATCAGAGCCAATGGTTATAGGGAATTAGGTTATTAGTAATTCTTTGACCTAGACTATAACTTTTCTAGGACCCTAACACAAGTTATCTTGTGTTTAGATCTTAAAACATGTACATCACCTATCCTTAGGTGATTATCAAAACAAAAACCAAATTTTCCGAAACGATTTTTGAAAAACAATCATCTGTTTTTGGATGATTTATTACAAGGTTTTGAACCCTCTATTGTAAGGTTTTGAACCCTCTGTTACATGGTTTTGAACCCCTTTGAGTTTTCAAAAATCTCGTCAAAGTTTTGGGTTTTAAATAATGTGAACACGTGCAAACTGGAAGGGTGAATGCCTGTATTCTGGGTTTTCTGTCTAGGCAAGCACTTCGTATATATCTCATCAGACGCGAGACCAGTTGTGCTTACCTGGGAATTCTTGGGATGAGTGTTCACTTATAGGCGAGCATGTCTTCGTGATACATTCATGCTTTCCCGTTTTCACATCATATACCTGCTATGTTCGTTAGTACATTATAGTACATGATTTCAATACATTTTATGCTATGTATGTCCATTATGTGCATACTTAGTACATTGTTTTACATTGCTTTTCTGTTGCATATGCTTATCCAGCATATGAACACATTATACTACATATTGAACCGTTGTAAACATTTGACTATGTGAACCGTTGTAATCATTTGACTATGTGATCCGTTGATATCTGTGAACCGTTTGTATCTGTGATCCGTTGATATCTGTGAACCGTTTGTATCTGTGAACCGTTTGTATCTGTGAACCGTTTGTATCTGTGAACCGTTTGTATCTGTGAACCGTGTGAACCGTATTTGACTATACATGAACATTTCTATACTTGTTAAACATTTCATCTTGATAGTTTGGTTTGAGTAAGTGATTAAGTAACGAGGCGTGTGTAATATGATACAAGCATGGTGGATACGCCGCTGGTACTTCCTATATATAAGTGTTTGTATGGTATTACATATCGTAGCGTTATTTGAATCATTTCAGTTTGAGACATATAACATTTTATACAAATAACATACCTTTCACAAGACATTGTTTTACAAACAACTTATCTTATACAAACCCATTTTACTATGGTTATTCATTTAACCATACATTATTCACTTATTTATACATATCATCTGAACTCATTGTTTTTCAAATGATTTACAAAACAAAGCAAATTACAAGGTTCATGACTAAACATTTTCTCAAACATAAGTCATGAAACCTATTTTCACAAAACCTATGTATCTCACAGGCATTTTTATGCTGACGTACCTATTTTCACATGTGTTTTTCAGGAACTGTTGCATAAGATGATCAAGATACACATAGGCAGACTTGGGCTTTAGTGACAATAAAAGATGCAAGACTAGTTAATTATGTTGTATTTCTTTGTTTGTTAAGACATTGTAACACCTTTAATCAATAAAACGAAACTTCAATTGCCATGGATTTGAAACAATTAATTCTGTTACAACACTCCCCGACTTTTCCGCCACGTTTTGTATGTTCCACGTGGTCGGGGTGTGACATTCAGTGTCCGGATAATCGCAAGGTCGAGTTTTCTTCAAGTGTGTTTCAGAAGAGGGCTCTCACTTGGTGGAACGGGGTTATGAGAGACCGAGGTGCAGATGTTGCTCTCGCACAGACATGGGCTGAACTTAGAGCCCTTATGATGAGGGAATTCTGTCCTCGTCATGAGCAGTGAGCGTTGGAGAAGGAATTTGATACTTTGAAGCAAGATAGTGGTGAGCATCGGGCGTATACTGATAGGTTTGAGGAGTTGAGTCTGCTTTGCCCGACTATGGTTACCCCACTCGACAAGGCTATCGAAAGGTACATCGACGGCCTACCTGACTCAGTACAAGACATCCTTACTGGTAGTGACCCTGCCACACTCCGTCAGGCGATCGAGTTATCAGCGACATTGACTGAGTCGCAGGTTCGTAAAGGAAAGCTGCATAAGAAGGGTGACAAGGGTAAGAAGCAGGCGTCTGACAAGGGCGATAGCAAGAAAGGTGAAAAAAAGAATGGGAAGAATTCTGGTTCCTCAAAGAATTCTAGGAAGCGAAAGGCTTCCCAAAACTATGCCGTTACTGCACAGGCTCAAGCTGCACCAAATCAGCCTGCGCAACCACCAGCCAAGAAGCCTTATTTTGGCAATGCACCTTTGTGCAACAGGTGTAACGGCCATCATCTACCACATCTCCAATGTCGTCAATGCACTAACTGTGGGAGAAATGGTCATCTTACTGCCACCCGCCGCATTCCTGTTAACCAGAACCAGGCCATTCATAACCAAGCTCAACAAGTTGCTCAGCCTCTTGCTCAGCAACAAGGTCAAGCTGCACGACCTCATTTTCCTCCTGGTTCGTGCTACAATTGTGGGGATCTGACCCACTACAGGAACCGGTGCCCAAGGCTAGCCAACCAGAACCAGAATCAGAATGCAAATCCGAATCAGGCTCCGGCTCGAGGCCGAGCCTTTAACATGAATGCCCAAGAGGCGCAGGCAGATGATAACGTGGTGAACGGTACGTTCTTTATTAATAATCAGCCTGCATCTATTCTCTTTGATTTGGGTGCCGATAAGAGTTTTGTATCATTGTCTTTTGAGCCAATGCTTCGCGTGTCTAGAACGAAACTAGGTAAACCTTTGACAGTAGAAGTTGCTAGTGGTGAACCCATTATTCTTGATTCTGTTCTTCGCAACTGCCAGTTGAACCTTACTGACCATCTTTTTCCTATCGATCTTACGCCTATGCAACTTGGAAGCTTCGACGTCATTGTGGGTATGGATTGGTTATCCAAGCATCACGCAGAGGTAGTTTGTTTCGAGAAGATCGTTCGTGTGCCGCTTTCGACAGGCGAGATTCTACAGGTTCAAGGTGAGAAACCGTCTGGTGGTCTCAAGCTCATGTCTTGTTTTAAAGCTCGGAAGTATCTGCGGAAGAACTATGTAGCTTTCTTAGCACATGTTACAGAAGATAAAGGCAAGGGTAAGTCTATTTCAGATATTCCTGTCGTTCGGGATTATTCTGAAGTATTCCCTGAAGATTTACCTGGTCTACCCCCAGCACGCCAAGTCGAGTTCCGTATTGATCTTGTACCTGGTGCAAATCCCATTGCCAGAGCTCCATATCGTCTTGCACCGTCTGAGATGCAAGAGTTGTCCAAGCAGCTTCAGGAGCTCTCTGACAAAGGTTTTATCCGTCCTAGCTTTTCACCTTGGGGTGCTCCCATTCTTTTTGTCAAGAAGAAGGATGGATCTTTTAGGATGTGTATCGATTATCGTGAGCTTAACAAGCTTACCATCAAAAATCGATATCCCCTACCGCGCATAGACGATCTCTTTGATCAGTTACAAGGCGCTTCTTAATTTTCAAAGATTGATCTACGTTCTGGGTATCATCAACTTCGGGTGCAAGAAGAAGATATTCCCAAGACAGCGTTCCGTACTCGGTATGGGCATTATGAATTCACAGTCATGCCATTCGGTTTGACTAATGCTCCTGCTGTTTTCATGGACTTAATGAATAGGGTCTGCAAACCTTATTTGGATCAGTTCGTCATTGTTTTTATTGACGACATCTTGATTTACTCTAAGACGCGAGCTGATCACGAGCAGCATCTTCGTCTTACTCTGGAACTCCTAAAGAACGAGCAACTTTTAGCCAAATTCTCCAAGTGCGAATTTTGGCTTAAAGAAGTTCAATTTTTGGGGCATATTATCAACGAACGAGGTATTCATGTAGATCCCTCCAAGATCAGTGCGATTAAGGATTGGGATACGCCTTCTACTCTTACTGAAGTTCGTTCTTTTCTTGGTCTAGCGGGTTATTACCGCCGCTTCATTGAAAACTTCTCGAAGATTGCAGTTCCTCTAACTGCTCTAACTCAGAAGAACAAGCCCTTTGATTGGGGATTCAAGCAAGAGGAAGCTTTTCAACACTTGAAGCAGAAGCTTTGCGATGCGCCTGTTCTATCATTGCCTGAGGGTAATGATGATTTCGTCGTTTATTGTGATGCATCGAAATTGGGCCTTGGTTGCGTTCTGATGCAAAGGAACAAAGTCATAGCATATGCATCGAGGCAGTTGAAGATACATGAGAAGAACTACACCACTCATGATCTTGAGTTGGGTGCAGTTGTTTTCGTTCTGAAGATCTGGAGACACTATTTGTACGGTACAAAATGTGTGGTTTTCACGGACCACAAAAGTCTTCAGCATATTTTCAATCAGAAAGAACTCAACATGAGGCAACGACGTTGGGTTGAGCTTTTAAACGACTATGACTGCGAAATTCGCTACCATCCTGGTAAGGCGAATGTCGTAGCCGATGCATTGAGTCGTAAGAAACGTACTAAGCTTCATTGTGTACGTGTTCAATCTGTTATTCAAGCTCGATCTGATCCAAGCATGCATTTCTCAGGCTCAACAATCTTGTGTTTCACAAGGTTTAATGGATAAGGAATTTCCCTATCATATAACACCTGCTCTGGAACTGAAGGACAATGGATCGTACTACTTCATGGACCATTTGTGGGTCCCAAGCCAGGATGATCTTCGTACCTTGCTTATGGATGAAGCCCATAAGTCTCGTTATTCTATTCATCCGGGCTCGGATAAGATGTATAAGGATCTTCGTATTCAGTATTGGTGGCCTGGTATGAAGAAAGACATTGCCTTATATGTATCAAAATGCCTTACTTGTCTTAAGGTTAAGGCTGAACATCAACGTCCTTCGGGTTTATTGGTGCAACCAGAGATCCCAGTTTGGAAATGGGAAAACATTACTATGGATCTTGTTACCAAACTTCCACGCACAAAGAAAGGTCATGATGCCATCTGGGTAGTCGTTGATCGTCTCACTAAGTCAGCACATTTCTTGCCAATCCGTGAGGATTTTCCTGCTGACAGACTTGCTAAAATCTATGTGGATGAAATTGTAGCTCGACATGGTGTTCCTTTGAACATCATTTCTGATAGAGATGCTCGTTTCACTTCTCATTTTTGGAGAACCATGCAATTTGCTATGGGGACCCAACTTAATCTGAGCACAGCTTATCATCCGCAAATGGATGGTCAGTCTGAAAGAACAATCCAGACTCTGGAGGATATGCTTAGAGCTTGTGTGATCGATTTTGGTGGTAGTTGGGATTCACATCTTCAGTTGATTGAATTCTCCTACAACAACAGTTATCACACCAGCATCAAAATGGCTCCTTTCGAGGCTCTCTATGGTCGAAAATGTCGTTCACCAGTCTGCTGGAATGAGATCGGCGAGGCTCAACTTGCGGGACCTGCCCTCATTTTAGAGACAACTGATAAGGTCAAGAAAGTTCGTGATAACCTTCAGACAGCTAGAAGCCGTCAGAAGAGTTACGCAGATCCAAAACGCAAACCCTTGGAATTTCAAGTCGGTGATCGAGTATTACTTAAGGTCTCACCTTGGAAAGGTGTGATCAGATTTGGAAAGAAAGGAAAACTTGCACCTAGATATGTTGGACCATTCAAGATCGTCGAAAGAATCGGAAAGGTAGCCTACAGACTTGAGTTACCTCCTGAACTTGGAAATGTTCATCCAACTTTTCACGTGTCCAATCTCAAGAGGTGTTTAGCTGATGAGAACCTCCACATACCGCTTGACGAAATTCGTGTTGGCAAAACACTGAAATTTGTTGAGAAGCCAGTGGAAATCATGGAACGTGAAGTCAAGTGGCTTAAACGCAAGCGCATTCCTTTGGTCAAAGTTCGCTGGGAAGCTAAACGTGGACCCGAGTTTACTTGGGAACGCGAAGATCAAATGAAGGCGAAATATCCGCATCTTTTCCCACGAGTTTCCTCTAAATAAATTTCGGGACGAAATTTCCACAAGTAGGGGAGACTGTAACATCTGTGTTTGTAATCATTGTGAACAGTTCAGTTATCAATAAAACAATGTTATTTGATCCCAATGTTTGTGTGGTTGTGTTTTACATTTTTCATGTTTTTACTTTTATTCAATTTCAAACTCTATATCGCTTTCTGGAAAGTTATACGCAAACTGATGCGTAAACGTAATCAGTTTAATGCGAAAAATACTCTAGAACATCAACATATACTTAACATACCTTAAATAACCTTTACATAACTTAGAAATAAGTTTTGAAGGCTTTGGTATGGCAAAAACAAGTTAATTCGTCTACAGGGACTAAACTTGACAAACTGCGAAAGTATGCCAATTTGAACTGTAACGAACATTCCGGAACATGACCATAAGTTAAACACACCTTAAATATCCTTTACATAGCTTAGAAATAGGCTTTGAGGGGTTCGGTGTGCTAAAATAAACTTTTGGGTCATTCAGGGACTAAAAGCGTCAAAAAGTGCACAAGTTTGCATTTTCGCGCATAACTCACGTTCTGAATACATCCGGACATCCAAAAATTTATGTAAGCACTATAATATTTTATTTTAGTGTTTGGCATAAGAAAAATCCATTCGTCACGTCATTTGGATCGTTTTTCGCGCTTATGCGCATTCCGTCGTAATTAAGCGAACATCGCGATCGTACGGCCAAACGAACCGACATCTGAGATATTTTTGAGCATGTTTTGAATTCCCTATACTTTAACTTCATTTTAGAGCCTTGAAATGAGGTTAACGGGGTTCAAACGCATCGAAAAAGGCCTTAAACACATGCAGGGACCAAAACTGTCAGTTTTGAAACATTTTTGAAACAGGGGGGCAGTGGCGTAGCGCGAGCCCTAAGGCCCTTACCAGTCGCGCTACCCGACTGCCTAACCAGATCAGATAAGATCGTTTAGTCATCAGATAACAGCTGTTTAATCCTCAACCACATACTCACACTTGACCTTTCAGCTGATTATGGGCCAATTTTAGTCACCTTAACTTTCCAACAAGTGTACGCATGAGATTTGAGCACGGTTTCCATGAAACGATCTTAATGGTTACCCAAAAACTATAAATACCCCACCCCCATTTGCTTAAAACTCACTAGAATTTTGATTTGAGAAACTCTAAGTTGAAACCATTGTTTCATACCTGAGATTCTTGGATCGAGATTAGCATTCGGGGACCCTTCGTAAGTATTCTTTCGTCCTTTTCTTTCTTTTATTGCTTTTTGAGTCTGAAAGTCAAACTTTGTTTGACTTTCTGCGTTGACCAGTAATGGTCAATGCGAAGTTCGTTTGAACTTCGCAACGTGATTGTAATCACGATGGTTATAGTCCTTTGGGACTATGCCTACTGATTACCACGTTGTCTAGGGTCGTAGGGTAAGCGATCTAATAAATCGCTTATACCTTCGAACCCGACCCATTTGGTCGATCATTAGGATCCGACCAAATACATTAGGTGACCATAGTAGGTAGGGAATAACCTTCCGAGGTTATACCTTATGGTCACATCGTTTGAGTAGTTGTATGATAGGTAGTTTATATGCCTTAGGTAAATTACCAGAATACCCTTTTCATGTATAATTGGTAATTAAGCATATGTAACCTAAACTTTTGTCACATAACTGATTATGTAACATGTTTAGGCATATAACACTTGTCATAGGACTAGTTAGGCGGTCCGAACGCGTTTCACGCGAACGACGCGTTAAAGTAGCATAAGCTACCTAAATGGGCCGTAATGGGTCGTAAACAAATATGTTAGGTTTCAATTAGTATGTAGGCTTTGTTAAACCAAATGACACGAGTCTCTACACTCGTTTGGTTTACGAACCCTCATGCTACCCGATCTTCCGATTTAGGTCCGGTTTATTAACATAGTTACCTATATTAGGTGCCGTTTGATTCCGTGATCTCTATCATTGTTTGGTTGTCACTCCAGGACTACTGAGTAATCTCAAGTGAGTACATAGACCCCTCTTTTACTGTTTTCCAAACTGTTTTGGGGTGAAACACATGTGCCTACTTGTTACTTTCATGCTTTCCTGTTTTCACATCATATACCTGCTATGTTTGTTAGTACATTATAGTACATGATTTCATTACTTTTCATGCTATGTATGTCCATTGTGTGCATACTTAGTACATTGTTTTACATTACATTTCTGCCATGTATGTTGACTGATAACATGCTAGCACATTGATTTATATGACTTTTCTGCTTTGTATGTTAACTTAGCATACTTAGTACATTGTTTTCATATGACATGCATACAACTGCTATAACATTTGGTTTGCACAAACGGGTCTTTATTACGTTCATTAACATTTGCTACGCCGCTCGGTAGTAAGTAGTGGTACCATAGGACTTGACAAATCCCATTCCTGACATCCCGGGTTTGTTTGGATGTAAGGAATGACTGAATCCGAATACAATTCTTTTGATAACCTTGACTGAAAGGGTTATCTGACTGTCTCAAGGCTTGAATGTATGCGTTAACTTACCACATAAATGTTTGTATCAATGTATCATGCATCACTTTGCAAAACATAACTTTTTTGATATATTCAAAATACTTTGTTTTGTACGTTACTACATTTGGACTATGTACATAACATTTGTTACACATTACTTGACTACTTTTGGACTATCAACATTTGACATGGTTTATACAAGGACTTTTGACAATTGGTTTAAACATAGACATTATACATTGTTGGTTGGTTTAAGTGACTTAAATAACGAGATGTGAGTAATATGATACAATCATGGTCGATACGCCGCTGGTACTTCCTATACATAAGTGTTTGTATTATATTACATATCATAGCGTTATTTAGATCATTCATTTTGGACTTATACATTTTATACAAGTAACATGTTTTTACAAGACTTTGGTTTACAATACAGTTTATTTTATACAACTCATTTTACATGGTTATTCATTTAACCATACATTATTCACTTATTTATACATATCATCTGAGCTTATTGTTTTTCGAGCGATTTACAAAACAAATCAAATTACAAGGTTCATGACTAAACCTTTTCTTAAACTTAAGTCATGAATCCTATTTTCACAAAACCTATGTATCTCACAGGCATTTTTATGCTGATGTACCTACTTTCACATGTGTTTTCAGGTGCTTTTGCATAGGATGACGATCGTGACACTAGGGCGGACCTGTGCCTTAGAAACTTAAAATGAAGCTAGACTATGTTTAATTATGTTCCAAACTCTTTAATTTCTGTTTGAAACAATGTAACACTTATGTTGATAAATAAATACAACTTTGTATGCCATGGTTATGAAACAATTAATTCTGTTACAACACTCCCCGACGTTTTCCGCCATGTTTTGTATGTTATACGTGGTCGAGGTGTGACTAGCAGCGCCAGCAGGAAGAAGGAGGTGAACCCACCAGTTGAAGCTAAAACTGGTGCTGAAGTCAAGGGAGAGGGATATATGGGCGCTCTGCCCAAGTGTGATGTATGCCAGTATCATCATTCCGGCCAGTGCAGATTAAGGAAATGTGAGTCTTGTGGGAAGACTGGCCACTCAAAAGAAACATGCTGGGCTGGTACTGGTGTTGGTCGTGGTAATCAATGGGGTTATGGAAGTGGGAATGGAAACCGCCAACAGGGAGGAAATGGCGGAAATGGAAATCGTGGAAATGCTGGGAATCAAGCTGGTAACCGGGGAGCGAACATCAATCGAGGCGGTAATGGTAATGGGAATGGTCGAGGATCATGGTGTTTCAATTGTGAAGACATGGGGCACTTTAAGCGGGAATGCCCGAAACTCAATCAAGCACAAGGAAGAGTTTTCAATATTGGTGCGTGGGAAGCACGCCAAGATCCAAATGTCGTTACTGGTACGTTCCCTATTAATCAACGCTTTGCATCTGTACTATTTGACACTGGTGCCGACTATAGTTTTGTATCGCTAGAATTTAAGAAAATGCTTGGGTTAACTGCTAGTAAGTTAGACATCTCGTACTCAATTGAACTGGCTAATGGAAAGCTAGTTGAGACGAATGAAGTCATCAGAGGATGCATGATAGAATTGGGAGAACGCGAGTTTACACTGGATCTACTGCCAGTCGAGTTGGGAAGCTTCTACGTGGTAGTAGGTAGGGGTGAGCAAATTAACCACCATAACCGATAACCGAACCATAACCGACATAACCGAACCACTAATAACCGAAAACCAATATAACCAATGGTTATGGTTATGAAACTTTGTATAACCGCTCAATCGGTTATGGTTATGAATATGAAGCTTTGGTTAACCGATTATAACCGAAACCGAACCGAAGTTGTGATGTTAACTTTATATAATATATTTGTTTTACAAAACCATATAGAGGGTTTTTACTAAGATAAAAATATGTTAGTAACAAAATGATCTTGATGTAGATGTCATTTATTTTGATAAAGAACTAAGGTGTTACGGCCATAATTGTTTTTGTTTGAGAATTACCTTATTAAAAAGAACTCTAAATCGGTAGTTTAACCAAAAAGTTTAGTCTCTGTTATCTTATAAAATAAGCTCAAGCTAAGTTCAAATCGTGCACAACCCTATTTATTTCAAACCTAGCTTGGTTACTTAACCGAAATTAACCAAAACCGAACCATAACCGACTTCATAACCGATTAACCGTAACCGAAGTTTGGTTATGGTTATGGTTACCAAAACTCCATAACCGAACTAGCGGTTATGGTTATGGTTAATAGTAAAAAACGACCCAAACCGACCCATGCACACCCCTAGTAGTAGGGATGGATTGGTTGTCCAGTAACCGGGCAGAGATTGTAGGTCACGAGAAGACCATTCCCATCCCAATGGCGGATGGAGAAACGATTGTGGTACATGGAGAGAAGTGCGATACACCTCTAAGGATCATTAGTTGCTTGAAGGCTTGAAAGTGTTACAGAAAGGATGTGTTGCCTTCTTGGCATACATTGGGATAAAGAAGCCCTGAACCGAAGATAGAAGATATTCCAGTCGTGAAGGAGTATCCTGAAGTCTTTCCAGAAGACTTGCCAGGATTGCCACCACAAAGACAAGTCAAGTTCCATATTGACTTAATTCTAGGCGCCGCACCTGTAGCAAAGGCACCCTATCGACTTGCACCTTCAGAGATGCAAGAGCTGTCAACACAACTTCAGGAGCTATTGGATAAGGGATTTATCAGACCAAGCTTCTCGCCTTGGGGAGCTCCAGTGTTGTTTGTTAAGAAGAAGGATGGTAGTTTTCGCATGTGTATCGACTACAGAGAACTTAACAAGTTGACAATCAAGAATAGATATCCTTTGCCAAGGATTAATGACCTGTTCGATCAATTGCAAGGCTCAAGTTTTTACTCAAAGATCGATCTACGATCAGGTTATCACCAGTTGAGGATTCAAGAGGAGAGTATCCCGAAAACTGCTTTCAGAACTCGATATGGACATTACGAGTTCCTAGTTATGCCATTTGGTTTGACAAACGTGCCAGCTGTGTTCATGGACCTGATGAACAGAGTCTGCAAGCCGTACCTCGATAAGTTTGTGATCGTGTTTATTGATGACATTTTGATCTACTCAAAGTCGAAAGAAGAACATGAGCAACATCTAAGGGCTATTCTAGAGTTGCTTAAGAAGGAGAAGTTGTACGCGAAATTCTCGAAGTGCGAGTTCTGGTTACGAGAAGTTCAGTTTCTTGGTCATGTGGTTAATGGAAATGGAATTCATGTGGATCCCACAAAGATCGAGGCGATCAAGAATTGGGAGACTCCGAAAACGTCAACTGAGATTCGACAATTCTTAGGTTTGGCTGGGTATTATCGCATATTCATTGAGGATTTCTCGAAAATCGCTCAACCTTTGACCTCCCTCACACAAAAAGACAAAAAGTATGAATGGGGAGACAAGCAAGAAGAAGCATTTCAGTTGTTGAAGAACAAACTTTGTGACGCGCCGATTTTGTCACTACCCGAAGGCACTAACGACTTCGTGGTATATTGCGACGCCTCGCGTCAAGGTTTAGGATGCGTGTTGATGAAGCAACAGAAGGTTATAGCATATGCTTCACGCCAATTGAAAGTGCACGAGAAAAATTATACCACGCATGATTTGGAATTAGGCGCGGTGGTATTTGCTTTGAAGATCTGGCGACATTATTTATATGGCACGCGATGCACAATCTTCACTGATCACAAAAGCTTACAACATATATTTGATCAGAAAGAGCTTAACATGAGACAGAGACGCTGGGTAGAACTATTGAACGACTATGATTGTGAGATCAAGTATCACCCAGGGAAGGCGAATGTGGTCGCCTATGCCTTAAGTCAAAAGGAAAGGATTAAGCCCATAAGGGTTAGGGCTTTGGAAATGATTGTACAGACAGACCTCACATTGCGCATTCGTGCTGCGTAGAGGGAAGCTCTT
Source organism: Helianthus tuberosus (assembly GCA_030545235.1). Lineage (NCBI taxonomy): Eukaryota > Viridiplantae > Streptophyta > Magnoliopsida > Asterales > Asteraceae > Helianthus > Helianthus tuberosus. The sequence continues at coordinate 110,824,060 of CM060411.1, read as the reverse complement.
AAAAGGGAGAATCTTGAGAATGAATATCCCCGTGGGATAGAGAAGCAATTGGTACCAAAGGAGGATGGAACATTGTGTTTCTTGGGAAGAATTTGGGTTCCCCTCTTTGGTGGTTTGAGAGACATTATTTTTTATGAAGCTCACAAGTCACGGTACTCGATTCATCCAGGATCGGATAAAATGTACCAAGATCTAAAGGATTTCTATTGGTGGCCGAGAATGAAAGGCGATGTTGCGATATATGTTGGCAAATGTTTAACTTGCGCCAAGGTAAAGGCCGAATACCAGAAGCCTTCAGGTCTTCTGCAACAACCTGAAATACCCCAGTGGAAATGGGAACATATTTCCATGGACTTTATAACAAAGTTACCAAGGACGCCCAGAGGTCATGATACGATCTGGGTAATCGAAGAATGTCTGACCAAATCAGCACACTTTTTGGCAATCAAGGAGAAAGACAACACGAGCAAACTTGCTGAACTATACCTTAGAGAGATTGTTGCACGGCATGGAGTGCCTCTCTCGATTATCTCTGATAGAGATGGAAGATTCGTATCAAGGATTTGGCAAACCTTCCAAGAAGCATTTGGTTCTCAGCTGAATCTGAGTACTTTATTTCACCCGCAGACAGATGGACAGAGCGAACGAACGATTCAAACATTAGAGGACATGTTGTGAGCTTGCGTAATGGATTTAGGTGGAAGTTGGGACACTCACCTACCATTGGTAGAACTTTCATACAACAACAGTTATCATGCAAGCATTCATGCCGCACCGTTCGAAGCTCTCTATGGGCGTAAGTGTCGATCACCCTTATGCTGGGCAGACGCAGGTGATAGACAGCTTGTTGGTCCGGAACTGGTTCAAGAGACAACAGACAAGATTTTCCAGATCCGAGAGCGCATCAAAGCGGCTCGCGATCGTCAAAAGAGTTATGCGGACCGAAGAAGGAAACCTATGGAATTTGAGGTGGGAGATATGGTTTTGCTAAAGGTTTCACCCTGGAAGGGTGTGGCACGTTTCGGGAAACGTGGGAAGTTGAACCCCATATACATTGGTCCATTCAAAATCCTGAAAAGGATTGGTCTTGTAGCATACAAGTTGGATTTACCTGCTGAACTGAATGGTGTACATGATACATTTCACGTATCAAATTTGAAAAAGAGTCCAACTCAAGAAACAGTGGTCATTCCTGCCGACGAAGTTCATATTGACGACACACTCCACTTTACTGAAGAACCTGTTGAGGTTACTGATTGGAAGATTAACAAAACACGCCGGAGTAGTGTCAAACTCGTCAAGGTTTGATGGAATGCACGACATGGCCCAGAACTCACGTGGGAACGTGAGGATCGCATGAAAGACAAATACCCACATTGATTCCCCAAGACCCCTGCATCTAGTAGCAGAGCTTAAATTTCGAGACGAAATTTTCTTAACAGGGGGAGAATGTGACAACCTTCATAATTACAGGTATCCGTACAATTAATTAATATTAAATTTGTGGTTAATGACTGTGCTTGATTACAACTGATGATATAAACTGCTTTATGATTTCTGTATCATACATACATGTGCATCACATTTCATACTGTCACACCATTCATTACATACAAACTTTAGTGACATACTTGATGCACAAAGCACAGTTAGCACGGTTAGTGGATAACTCAAAAATATACTGACAGTGCCAGTACATAGACAAACAATGTTTTGAGGCCCAGTGTGAGCCAGAGACAAGGTACTACACTAGCATGGAGTGTAGGGAAGTGAGGACCATAAAACTGCGTCACTATGTGATAGTTTAAGTGCCGGAAAGTGCCTAAAACCCACTCAAAGTGAAGAATTCTGCATTAATCAACAAAATTCAGCATTTTAACATGCTAGTAATGTGTAAAAATATGGCAAAATGGTCCTGTATGCTTTCCTAAGTGTCGGGAATTAAAAGTGTCGCAAAAAGTTATATAAAGGATACTATACGGTATAACTTAGCACTTTAACGGAACGGTATCTAACCGGACAACCGGACATTACCCGGAACACTAAAATATTACCAAAAACATTGTTTCACTTTTTTCTGAGCTAGTTATGGTTCCTGAGCACTATAACACATTACATAATTCATGTAACACATAAATGCAAGACCCTTACACTTAACACCCTCCACTAATCACCTACTTACCACAACAATTTACAATTTACCCCCCCCCCCCTTGGTAACTTACGGCCCATGGAGGGGCCCCACTCCAAGATTTTTCTAAATCTTCCAAAATCCCTTCATAATCTCTTCTTGGGATTATGTAGATTGTGTTTGTACTACCTAGGACACAATAACCTTTGGATAATAAGGCTTTAGAATATTATAAGTAACTAGTCCATCATCTTCACTTATCATCACAATTTTTCTTCTTCTCTCCCTCACATAAAGCTACGGCCGAAACCCCCTTTAAACACACCACCATTTTCATTTCAATTCCATCCAATCCAAGGTTGTTTCAAGGTGCACAAACGTGATTAAGAAGGTTTGGTGAGCTCGGATCTTGAAGGACCACCTTCGTTTGCTATTATCCACCACATTTTCAACCTTGTTCTTCCCTAGCTTTAAGCTAGTTGTAAGATCCTATTACACTCTTGTTTACTTCATGTATTTAGTGGTTAAAAGATATATCTTGTTGAAATCATAAGAACACTAAAAGAACATAAACTTGACTCTTGAATCATAAGATAAAATAAGATGATACATGAAGAAATACTGTTAAGATGATGTTGTTTTGAATATGTTGATGATTACTTGTTGATTATTGGTAATATGATGATAATCATCATATGGAACTTGTTACGTTATGATTAAAAACATGATTTAACAAGTTAAGAGGTGATTATGGGTTTACATAAAGTGATCACCTTCATACTTAGACATGAACTTGATAATAAAGATGATTTCTTGAAATATAAGTAAACAAGTAGGTTGATGATCATGTAAATCCGAGATTTACAAATGACTTTTCTAAACAAACCAAGTTCAAGAGACGGTTTTTGAAAGATCATAACTTTTCTTGCACTTACATTATTTTTGGAAATAAAGTAAGTGTGGGAAGGGCTAGTAAAACAAGAAGATGTTGTAAATAAATATTTTTGTAAATTATGTTTACAAGTTGTAAACACCAAATCTTTGCAAGAATGAGATTTTAAAAGAAGTAAACACACTTTGGAGGGTAACTAAACCCACTAAACACTCTACCAAGATACTACGCGTTTTTGAGAAAAATCAAGTTCATATTGTATTGTAAAATATATAGTTTTTGCACTTAGTAAGTGTAATGTTGAAAAGAAAATAATATGCTAAATAGCATGGACACCTCCATTTACAAAGGAAACTATGGCAAAATTTTCTAAAAATTCCAACACTTAGAAAATATTTTCTAGACAAGTGTTTACAAGTGTATTTTTTACTATGCTTTTCAATATAAACTTTGCCATAGATTTTTGTAACAAAAATACAAGTATTGGAGGTTGGTTTTTGTAAATAAAAATGGATAAGTATATATTTAGAATATATATTTTATATTAAGACACTTGTGTGAATATTTGTTTACTATAAGAAATAGTTATATTATTTTAGGGTAAAATAATATAACTTACAAATTACCATGAAATTTACAACTCCAAAATAATACCAAAAATCACAAGGAATACATATTTAAGATACACACTGGATATTGTGAAACCGAACGCAAAAACGTAACTTATGAAATATTCCGGAAAATACTTTTACGAATATATTTTTGGTAAATATTGTTTTGGATACAAGAAGTGAAAATATATTGTTTTTGGGAAAAATATATATATTTTGGAATACATTATTTTCGACAAATAAGTTATATATATTTTCTAAGTGGGACTTAAAAATATATTATTTCGGAACCACAAACATACATGTATAAAATACCCCCATCCGTGGGAAGGAAATACGGAAGTTAAAATACTTGTGAAGTATTAATTCAAAATATTGATTAAGCAATTATTCCAAAATTAAATATAATTTAAAGTTAAAATAATTATTATTTTAACAAATAATTATAACTTGAAATAATATTCGGAGACATAAGAAACGCAACTCAAAAACATTAAACTCTAAGCCAAGGCACGGCTCGTTCATCTAATAGACGTTAGTACACTGTAGGTAGTCGTGATTAGCTGCGGAGATTTGAGTTGCCGGTACAAGACGCACTACTGTGAGTTCATGTCCCCCTTTTCCTTTAACTGTTTTCAGTTTTATACTTCGGGGGTGAAATACATGTTACAATTATTACAGACATTTTTATACATGGTATGGTTAGCTTAAGGAGGGTTTACTACTTAGATCATGTGAAAGGTGGGTATAACACTTAAGGCCATTAATCCTCGTCATAGGACCGAGGGACATGAGTGATAGATCTATTTGGGTGTAGCGAGCCCACACCCATGGGGACCAGGGTGGCCCATAGTGGTGACTATGTCTTCCAGCCGGAGGCCCGGTACAAATTTGCTAGGTTTGAGTACTTCCTGCACCATTTCACACATACCATTGGCTTTGCAACCCATTGGTGATCTCTTTTTCCTTATTGCTACATACCAGGGACTTTCATACATACAGACATACTTTAAAGGTTATACACACAGACATACACATGAACTCGCTCAACTTTTGTTGATTTTTCAAACTACATGTATTTCAGGGAACTAGTGGATCTGGCGGGGTATGCATGTGTCAAGCTGCGTTGAATTTAGAGGGTTATTGAGTTTAGAGGGTGTATTCCTTTCCTGGACGGGATACATAATTCTAAACTAAGGTTTTATTTAAGTACTTTTGTTGAGTCTTTGTGAACTCCGTTAAACAAGTCATGGTTTGTAACTTAATTCGGTATTGATGTTTTCAAACAATGGTGTTGTGGTAGTTTCTAAACTTTATTAATGGATAAACATCTTATGTTTTTACCATATAGCATTGTTATGATTGTTGCTATGGTATTAAGAAGTCACACCAAATAAACCACGCCTCCGCAAAAGTCAGGGTATGACAGATTCGAGCTCTGATGATGAAGGAATTCTGTCCTCGTCACGAGATCAGGGCCTTGGAAAGGGAATTCGATGATCTTAAGCAAGATAGCGGTGAGCATCGAGCCTACACAGTGAGCCCGGATATGGTTACGCCTTTGGATAAGGCAATCAAAAAGTACATTGATGGCCTCCCTGACCCAGTACAAGACATTGTGACTGGTAGTAACCCCACTACGGTTAGGAAGGCCATTGAGCTATCTGCTACCTTGACTGAATCTCAAATCAGGAAAGGTAAACTTTTCCCAAAAGGTGATAAGAAACCAATCGAGGAATCGAAACCCAAAGATGAGCAGACTGAATCCTCCAAGAAGTCAAGAAAGCGAAAAGCTTCCCAGAACTTCGCCGTGGTTGCTCACAATGATCAAGCTGCCCTTAACCAACCAGCTCAACCCCCTGCTAGGAAGCCATACAACGGAACTGCACCCTTGTGCAACCAATGTAACCTTCATCATCATGCTAGTGTGAAGTGCCGCAAATGCCAAATTTGTGGACTTATAGGTCATACAGCAAGAGTTTGCCGAGCTGAAGTTGCACCAAATCAAGCTGACAACAATCCTACTCAAGCTCGTTTTCCACCAGGTTCTTGCAACAACTGTGGCGAGATGGGTCATTTCCGAAGAAATTGCCCAAAGCTTGCTAATGCAAATCCAACACAGGGATGAGCATCTGACCGACTAGAAGACAACACCGTTTAGAAATAATCACGTCTTATGTATTATTTTCTTTTGTTGTCAAGGTCCATGAAACAGTTGTTATCGTTGTTTATAAATAAATCTTTTATTTACATTGCAATGTATTTATGTGGTTGCATGTATAAACAACATATCCCCTACAATACCGACAATCAGGGAATCGTATTCCTTGAAGAACAGACTACCCCCAAAATTCTTCCATTTTATGATCTCTTGCGTTTTCCACGAAAATCCTAAGTACCCGTTTCTTCCAAAAAACGAAGTACAAGGCCCAAGTTACAACTCTGGACGAATCGTTTCTTCCAAAGAAACGAAGTACAAGGCCCAAGTTACAACTCTGGACGAATACCCAAAGTACCACTATAAATCCTTAATAGGGTACCTAAGGGTATTTCCGTAAATCCTAAAATTGTTGTGTACCTTAATTCGAATATTACGTTTCTTTGAAAACAAAATCGAATTTTCGGAAGATCATCCTATCTTCATAGATAGATTCTTGAAAATGATTAAAGTGCCAAATGAAATCCACGGATTGGATTCCTGGTGTGCTTTAAATATCCGTGTCCAAAGATAACAAATTAAAGGTCAAATTAAACAAGTATGTGATTATGTGCTTATGTGTTCCCTTTTATGTTTTTGTGTGATCCAAGTTTTTGTTATCCAAATCCTCGTAGAATCTTCCATATCTTCGTAAAAGGGATTCATAGTAGGATATCCAAAGGTACTACCTTAAATCCTTAATAGGCTTCTACGTAATAGTAAAGACCCTTGGATTATAATGTACTATTCCATAATTAGACCCCTTGAGTGGTCTAGTTAAACAGATTGATCCAAAAATCTGGTTAGGAATATCATGTGATGATATAGCTTAAAAGACTCCTTGGTGGTCTAATTAAAGAGATCATTTGTCGATCTAATTAAAAGGACCCTATGATAGTCTAGTCACACTCATCACATGTTTTATTTTCTTCCCCTTCACATTACAAAACAAACTGTGCGGACTGTGCAAGGAATTATGTAATTATGGATGCATACATAATTATGGAATTCAGTGCACAGAAACCACAGCAAGTTTTGTCATGTGTCTAGAGTTGACTCAGTTCATTTTCGTTTCTGAAGAATATCCATCGAGGGAAATGAATATCCCTGATTTTTCTTTTTCCTTCATTTCCGTTTGTGAAGAATACCCATTGAGGAAAATGACTCATTCCGTTCATTTTCGTTTCTGAAGAATATCCATCGAGGGAAATGAATATTCTTGATTTTTCCTTCATTTCCATTTCTGAAGAATACCCATTGAGGAAAATGACTCATTCCGTTCATTTTTCTGAAGAATATCCATCGAGGGAAATGAATATTCTTAATATTTGCTTCATTTCCGTCTCTGAAGAATACCAAATAAGGTAAATGACTCATTCCGTTCATTTTCGTTTCTGAAGAATATCCATCGAGGGAAATGAATATTCTTGATTATTCGTTCATTTTCGTTTCTGAAGAATACCCATTGAGGAAAATGACTCATTCCGTTCATTTTCGTTTCTGAAGAATATCCATCGAGGGAAATGAATATCCTTGATTTTTCCTTCATTTTCATTTTTTAAAGATTGTCCGTTGAGAGAAATGACAGGATTATGCCTTGCATAATCTTTGATGGGTTATTCTACGCAAATAGATAAACACCCTAGATTCCATGCAAGGCAATTATTTAACACAGCGTCACAGACAGACTCCTACGAATAAATTTCGGGACGAAATTTCCTAAAGTAGGGGAGACTGTTGTGACAACAAGAACTTTCAAGGTCCGTGCCTCTTAGTCACGTGATCCTGTTTCTTGTTATTTCTCGTTAATATTCGTTACGATGATAAAAATTAGTTAACACCCTTGTAACTGGAATGTAATTGCGTAATGTATAACGTGATTGGATATGCCTACTTGTGTGTAACTGTTTAACTACAAGAAATCGTTAAAACGTTTCTATGGGTCGAATAGCTAATCTTAAGAACTAACATTGTTAGCACTTTGGGCTGCAAGTCATTGGACCACATTAGTGAGCTAACACATTGTTAACATTTCACTTCGGCCTGAATTAACACAAACCGAGCCCAACCTATCTCATATGTGTTTTAAATAAATCTGGCCCAGTTATGATTAACAAGATAAGGTAGTGGTGTCGGCCCATTTATTAGGTGTAGGGTTTTAATTAAGTATACGTAAACTCTTATTCTTCTAGTCATCACAACATAACAAACCAACCCTATTCTTCCCCATATCTTGTGTACGACAGAAGAGAAACCCCCCCCCCCCATCGAGACATCATCCCAATCTGTCGAGCTCTTCGGTTAGTAAACTTGTATTCATGCTATTCCGTATTGATCTGATCTAGGTAATGGTATGCTTGTTTGTACTTGTATGATACATGTGTGATAAGATCATGGATATTACGAAACTGTTATGGCGATTATTATGCCTGATGCTTGTGTGATTAATTGAAGAGATAATGAATCTAAATCTCACATCGTTTGGCTATTCTTGTTTACGCCGAAGTATGGCTGATGTGCATAATAATTGATGAATTGTTGAAATCTAGTAGTATGCTTAATGTTAAACACTGATTTTGATGTTTATGAGATTCGATGGCATTTAACTAATTGTTTGAGATGATTAGGGTGTTGCTCGTCAATATAGAGTAGGATTAATAAATGGGTTTGGATTCATGTGCATGAAAAGTGTCTGATGTGTTTGATGAGATGATGAACCGATTAATATATGTTGGGTAGTTAGAGGGTATTTTACTATTTGTTTGGGATTATTAGTTGCATGATCTTAAGCTACTGTTAATGATAAGGATGAATTATGGGCGCACATGTTGATCAGACCTGCCACTAATCATTTGGGTTACACACATGACTATGGCTGTAGGCTTTGATTGGAGTTAAATGAGCCACACATATATTTAAATGGTTGTGATGTTAATGGTCTTCACAAGATAACATACATGTATCTCTTTTTAGATCAAAGTGAAAGTTCTGTTATACATTGAATTATGGGCCGCAACTTTTGATTTAGTGGACTATTATGAATTGGGGATGAGTCATATGCTGCCAATCAGGATATCGGTTTTGATAAATGGAACCAATGAACTATGTGTATTAAAATTATAAATAAACAATAGAGGAGACTTCATAGGGTGCAGATTAGGTTGGTTATAATTATGTGATTTTTTGTTACCTTGAATTAATATACTTTGGGTTATTTGCTGAATTGATATGAATTGGTGTTATTGGGCCGATAATATATATGTATGCATAACTAAATGGGCTGTTATAAACAAACTAATAAATCCATATGATGTAAGTGGGGCCGAATACTTTAACAAATTGTGAACATGTTTGCTCAGCCGAAGGTTGTTAAAAGAATTGTTAGACTTGTTAGACTGACTTAATGGATATTGGACTGCACTCTCTTTTAGTGCACTTAGGGTCATCCTGTTTAAATGTGTACTTGCGGGCTGGGCAGAATGTTTGGGTTATCTTGTTCAGTGGTTGGTGCTAACTGTTGGGCCAAGTCTAAAGCTATTGGGCTGCGCAGTTTAGTTGCTTATGCATCGAGTTGTTTAGTGTCGGGTCACATAATATGATATATTTATACATAGGATATATTGCCTTGATTAATGAATTCTTATACTTTGTGCTTAACTGAATAAGTTGGTGTACGGTTTGATGAATGTCACTACTTGTGTGTTGTGTGCACTTATTGATGAATAAATGTGGAATGACACGTACCGAGCATGTATGCATATTGACTGTTATATGTGCAATTATCATAGGACTTGGTTGATTGTTTGGATAAATGAGCAATTAATCCTATCGAGCACTCTAAGGTGAGTTCACACACTTTCTAAGGCATGGGATTCCCGGTGGTTGGGAATGGGTTAAAGAATTAAAACGGAACCTACATATCCTTCTTGGGTAGCATATGTACCGCCATCCTCCATGGGTAGGATGCCAATATTAATCCTGCGTATTCTCCTTAGGTAGAATACGTACGTTCGTCCTCCTTGGGTAGGACAACAACCATAAACTTACTAGAAAAAACTCTATCATTAAGTCCCTCATTTTATATCGACTTAATCGCCGAGGCCGATGGCGAGCGGGTCATTAGTTAATAGCGCTATTAGGTTTGACAAACCTAACACCGTGCCGTTCGGACGGGCGTGTACTAATGTATCATGGCAAACTGTCAATGATGATAGACATTGACGTAGGGCACAACTATTGTTCATCAGTTGTCAATATGGTAACGGTCTAGTGGTTCACATGGGGAAGCCCCCACTGGTTATGGATATGTTTGGGAAAACAGGGAAAACTGGCTAACTTATGGTTTACAAATAAACTCATGGTTTTTGGAACAACTTTAAAATGAACAACCAACTGTGAACTCGCTCAACTTTGTTGTTGATTCGTTGTTACATGCCTTACAGGTCTTTAGGTGCATATTGTTGGAACTTGCTGTCTGGGAGGCTGGAGTGGTCATGGGTCTAGATACATGGAATCGCAATACAAGACTAATGGTTTTTATATATGGTTTATAAACACTTAACGAATAAATTTTTGCTTTCGCTGTATAATGTGAACTGTTTGTAACATTGTGACACTTAATGTTAATGAATGAAAGTTTTATTTAAATATACTTATGAGTTCAATGTGATTGGTGGCTAGATCCTGGTCAGTCATGCCTCCTACGGTGATACTCTGCTTGTGGATTTTGGGGGTGTGACAGATTGGTATCAGAGCCATTGGTTATAGTGAACTTGGTTTTATTTAAAAAGGGGAAAAACGTTTTTGTAAAACCAGACTATAACCGAACAGTTCTGAAGACGTGAATATGACCATGACAATCAGCTCCAGATTGCAAGGTTCGTCTCTCGTATACTCATTGTACTGCATAACTAATGAACACCTACATATGATATTGCATGTGTTATGTGACTGATAGGGTGGTATTTCCCTAAACCTTCATGACTTACGCTTTGTGATACTCTTTGTTTGCTACTCGAGTTTGAGGAACCATTTGACATGAGTTTAGACGAGCTGAGATGAGCATGCAAATCACAATATTATTGTGGGTGCACACATAATAATAATGTGGGGTGCATGCGAGTCCCAGTGAGCCTTAACAAGTGGAAAAGGGGCTCCGTTCCATTATTAGATCGATGTGAAACATAACAAACCTAAAGGGGTCATAGCAGTGATTGTCCCCTACTCGAATGTGAACTTTTCATTCATCTCTGGATCCTTTCGAATCTCGATGCTATCGAGTATTACCTGAACACCCATCTGAACGCCTACTGAACTGTGTAGAATGTTAGGTGCTTGCATGAACATCCTTGAGTTGGTTTATACCTTTCTCACTTCTCTTCGTTTGATGGAACTCTATGTATTGACGTCTTAGACTCCGAAGTGTGATCACTTATGCAACACTCTCGCAGCATACCGCATATTACTCAATCGACTTGCTAGATCGATGGACCAAAGGGTGAGCGTAGTATTTTACCGACCTCAGTAATTGGACAACCCTGATCACTGGCAACGAACACCAGCAAAGTGACTGCAATCGAATCTCCAACCCTAGTCAGCGACTGATGGGAGTCAACCTTTACGAACCAATCAAGACATAAGCAATGACTACTGACTGTAGAATTGAATGTGAAACTCCCTGCACAGTGAGTAGTGCCTTAGCACGTACCATGGAATGTGAAGAGGTGGACCCTGTCAGTAAAAGATCGTAGAGCTCCGTTTCAAACAACAGCATTAGAGGCAACAGTCACGGCAACATCAAGGTATTTGTAATGATAACCAATAGTATGGAAAGTGAAGGTGCCTACGGCATGGAGTGGCCAATATTAAATCCAACGAAAACAACCAAGGGAATGACGACTGTACTGGGAATCCTCGCAACGAGTACAACAACACGGGAAATGATGCTCCTGGAGGGACATTAGGGATTGGCGTGGGTGACACCGGGATTATAACAACAAGGTGGCCTACGTGTTCTTGATGACTAAACACTTCGCCACTGTTCTGCTTGACCCGGATGCTTCTTGAAACCGAACCTGTTGTGGAATCGGCTGATGGCAAGACAATGGAAACCTCATATGATCGTTAGGATGCAAACTCGACCTGGTGGGACAAGTGTTCGACATCGACCTTTCTTCTGTTGTTCTTGATAGATGTACCCTGTGAAGAGAAGATTCTACGTATCCCTCTCCTAGTGGAGGGTTGTTATCTATTCTAACGCGTTAAAGTGGTGCAAAGGTTAGCATCAATTCAGCAGTGAAGGCCAGAAGTGTCCACGGAAGGATTATCCCGCTATGATAGCACTCGTTACTGATGTCAAGGCTAAGGAAAAGAGGATCGAGGATCCACCAATTGTTCGTGATTCCACTCGGCATGCTACGGGAGGAACTATCAGGTTTACTTCCACAACTATTAGACAGACTCTCAGTTTGATCTCACGCCAGAGGCAGCCCTGATTCTTCGTATCTCTTACCATCTTGCACCAGGAGGGTTGCGAGAGTTGTCAAATCAACAACAGGGACTGTTGGACAGGAGCTTTGTCGGACCTAGTTTTTGCTTTGGGGAGCCCCAGTTATATCCAGGAAGATAGGTTGTATCATCGGATATGTGTACTGATTATCGAGAACTCAACAAGGTGACAGTCAAGAACCGTTCGCTTTGACCATGTAGTAATACCCTGTTAACCAGTTGCGAGGAACAAGCGTCCATTCGAGGATTGGCTAGTGAACGAACTATCATCAGATGGAACTCCAAGAGGAGAATGCTCTTAGAACAGCATGTCGATGTTCTGAATCATGACCAGGAGAAAGGAACGCCACGGACGGCATCTGTATCTTATTTAGAGCCCTAGAGGGAGGAGCCATTCCGTATGAAGTCTTGCCAAATGTAACATCTGGATTCAAGGGATTTTCGAAAATAGCGCCACTGTAATCTCTTTAGCACAACAGGGTGCTGTATTTGTAGAAGACAAACCAGGAGGACGTCTATCCAGCTTTCGAATTCCAACTGTGCAATACACTGAGCATCGTGTTTACCCGAGGGTGCGGGTGATTAAGTGGTATACCATGATGGTCCGAATCAGAGTCCCAGTTACACACCGACGCAACACGAGAGAGTGATGACTTACGTAATAGAGTTACCAGAGGAACTGCACGACACGACCGGCGGTGGAAACCGTGGTCTTTGGATTTACTTGGAGGCATTACTTGGACGGTACCGAATGCGTTACCTAGACCGATCACAAGGGCCACCCGTGAATCGATGTTCGAAAGAGCTAAAGCATGCAATGACATCGCTGGATGGAACTACTAAATGAGTACGACTGTGAAACCTAAACATACACGAGCTCTTCAGCTCGCTATCGACTCTAACATACCTGATCAGACTCGCTCTGTTCAAACTGGAGAGCTAAAGGAAGAGGATTTTCAAGTTGAACCCATGCGGGGCATGGAGAAACAACCTTTAACAGGTTGGACGATACTCGTTACCTCAAGGAACGAGTGTGGATCTCATTATAGTGACTGTAGGAAATTTATGTTGAGTAAGCACCGGCCTCGATATTCTAATTGTCTGGGCTATGATGAGAGACATTAGGATTTATAAACCTTGTACTGGTGATCGGGCATGAAGGCCCACCTAGTTAAGTATGTGTATGATGAATTGGCTTGTGGGAAAGTCAAGGTGAAGTATCAGCAACCATCAATACCCACATGGAAATGAGAACAGACTGCCATGGATTTGGTCGCCAGACTACTTATAACTCGAAACGGAAACATTACCTCCTGAATAACCGTTGATTGTCTCACGTAACCAGCACACTTTCTAGCCATCAAAGGAACGGATAAGTTTTCTACACTTGCAGTCATCTACCTGAAAGAAGCGGTTGCTAGGCACGGGGTGCCAACCTCCATTACCTCTAATCGCGACCCATGATTTGCATTTGATTTGTGGCAAGCGGTGCACAAATCCTTTGGCTCACGTCTAGGCATGAGCACAGCATATCATCCACAGACGAATGGGCAGACTGAACGCACCACCCAAACTCTTGAAGATATGCTTCGAGCATGTGTAATCGACTTTTGTAACTACTGGGAGCGGCATCTACCATTTGAGGCATTGTACGGATGGAAGAGCCGATCACCTCTTTATTGGGCAGAAGTTGGAAAACGCCAAATCACTGGCCTACAACTCGTCGTAGACACAACAGGGAAGATTGTTCAGATACGACAACGAATGGCGACAACTCGTGGCCGTCAGAAAAGCTACGCTGATAAGCACAGGAAACCACTCGAGTTCCAGGTTGGGGATCGAGTACTGCTTAAAGTCTCACCTTGGAAGGGTGTAGTTCGTTTTAGTAAACGAGGCAAACTCAACCCGCGATATGTTGGATCTTTTGAAATCACGGAGAGAATTGGCAAGGTGGCCTACAAATTAAATCTACCCGAAGAACTCAGTGGAGTTTACAACGTGTTCCATGTGTCGAATCTGAAGAAGTGTCTGTCAGATGAAACTCACATATTTCCTTTCAAGGAACTCACCATCGACGATCAGTTGTGATTTGTCGAAGAACCAGTGGAAATCTTGGACCGGGAGGTCAAGATTCTCAAACGCACCAGGATACCTATTGTTCGAGTTCGTTGGAACTCCCGCCGTGGCCCAGAGGTTACCTGGGAACGAGAAAACCAAATGAGACACACATATCCCCATTGTTCGAGAACATGAAACCACTACTGAGGCTGAAACTACTGCGGAATTACAGGACGAAATTCCAAACCAACGGGGGAATGATGTGACACCCCAGGAAAACCAGGAAACCATGCAACCTAACTAGCTTCCTCAGTAACTACGTGCAAAATTTCGGGACAGAATTTTTTTCAAGTTGGGGATGATGTGACAACCCTAACTTTCAAGGTCCGTGCCTCTTAGTCACGTGATCCTGTTTCTTGTTATTTCTCGTTCATATTCGTTACGATGATAAAAATTGGTGAACACCCTTGTAACTGGAATGTAATTGCGTAATGTATAACGTGATTGGATATGCCTACTTGTGTGTAACTGTTTAACTACAAGAAATTGTTAAAACGTTTCTATGGGTCGAATAGCTAATCTTAAGAACTAACATTGTTAGCACTTTGGGCCGCAAGTCATTGGGCCACATTAGTGAGCTAACACATTGTTAACATTTCACTTCGGCCTGAATTAACACAAACCGAGCCCAACCTATCTCATATGTGTTTTAAATAAATCTGGCCCAGTTATGATTAACAAGATAAGGTAGTGGTGTCGGCCCATTTATTAGGCATTGGGTTTTAATTAAGTATACGTAAACCCTTATTCTTCTAATCATCACAACATAACAAACCAACCCTATTCTTCCCCATATCTTGTGTACGGCAGAAGAGAAACCCCCCCCCCCCCATCGAGACATCATCCCAATCTGTCGAGCTCTTCGTTTAGTAAACTTGTATTCATGCTATTCCGTATTGATCTGATCTAGGTAATGGTATGCTTGTTTGTACTTGTATGATACATGTGTGATAAGATCATGGATATTACGAAACTGTTATGGCGATTATTATGCCTGATGCTTGTGTGATTAATTGAAGAGATAATGAATCTGAATCTGATATCGTTTGGCTATTCTTGTTTATGCCGAAGTACGGCGGATGTGCATAATAATTGATGAATTGTTGAAATCTAGTAGTATGCTTAATGTTAAACACTGATTTTGATGTTTATGAGATTCGATGGCATTTAACTGATTGTTTGAGATGATTAGGGTGTTGCTCGTCACTATAGAGTAGGATTAATAAATGGGTTAGGAGTCATGTGCATGAAAAGTGTCTGATGTGTTTGATGAGATGATGAACCGATTAATATATGTTGGGTAGTTAGAGGGTATTTTACTATTTGTTTGGGATTATTAGTTGCATGATCATAAGCTACTATTAATGATAAGGATGAATTATGGGCGCACATGTTGATCAGACCTGCCACTAATCATTTCGGTTACACACATGACTATGGCCGTAGGCTTTGATTGGAGTTAAATGAGCCACACATATATTTACATGGTTGTGATGTTAATGGTCTTCACATGATAACATACATGTATCTCTTTTTAGATCAAAGTGAAAGTTCTGTTATACATTGAATTGTAGGCCGCAACTTTTGATTTAGTGGACTATTATGAATTGGGGATGAGTCATATGATGCCAATCATGATGTCGGTTTTGATAAATGGAACCAATGTGTGACAACTGTGTTCTGTAATCATCGTATAATGTAAAACAATGTTGATTATCAATAAAAAAATATGCCTTGGTGTTATTATATGTGTAATTGTGTTTATTAATTTTACAATTTGATTCGATTCCGATTTCAAGCTTTAAATCACTTTCTGGAAGGTTATACGCAAACTGGCGCGTAAATCCAATCAGTTTAACGCGACGTACACTCTGGAACTGTGACGTAAGCCAAACATACCCTAAATATCCTTTACATAACTTAGAAATAAGTTTCGAAGGATTCGGTATGGCAAAAACATGTTTATTTGAACTAAAGAACTAATTACGACAAACCTGCGAAACAAACGTTGGTGACCGCCCGGATAATATTTAAAACCCAAAAATATTCTGTTATGATTAAAATTTTATTTTTAATCAGGTTCGTGTTGAAAAATAAATTAAAACGCTTAAAAACGTTATTTTTCAAGTTTAAGCGCGTACCGCATGTTTCTGCGCAACACAGTGCTTCTACTGCAAAACACGGACAACGCAGCCAATCTTGGCAACTGAAATTTATTTCAATAATATTTTGTCGAGTTTCTCTTTATAGAATAATAAAAATAATTTAGAACGCCATAAACCGGAATTTAAACGCTAGATAAAATACCCGGTACCCAGTTAAACACCTGTTCTATCTAATTTACCATCAAAATTACACTTGGACCCCTCCCCCATATGCATTTACGGTCACAATATTATGGGGACCTCACCAAAATATTTTGCCAAGATCTCTCAAGAATTGATTTGATATTTCTTGATTTCTTTTGATTTTCTTGGATATTCTAAGATTTTATTTAGATTTTTTTTTCCCAATAAGTACACTCCATACTTCACTCAACACTCAACCTCCATCTTCACCTCTCTCTCTCCCTTTGAACCATCCACACCATCACCTCCACCATTTCCATTCTTCCAACTTTGTTCTTCAAGATCAAAGCTCCTTTCAAGCATGTTTCAAGTGGTGTGAAGATACAAAGGTGTTTCCAAGGTGTATTCAAGTGATTTCAAGCTTCCTATCATCAAAATCTCATCCCACAACCTACTTGAATCTTGAAGGTATAACATTTATTATTAAATCATACTTTAGATTCTTGGTTGTTCTTGATGATTTGAAGTTTCTCTTGAATCTTGGAATTTTTCACTAAACTTGAAATCTAAAAGAAATGGGTATTGAAACAAATAAAAATGGTGGTGATAATATGTATGTATAACCGTACATATATATGTGTGTGTATGAGTCTCGAAGTTTGATTTTTTGTTAAATAATTGTTTATGTTGTTACATGTTCTTGAATAATAGTCTAAATGCAAGTGTTTAGTGATCTATGAATGATATGTTAAATGCTTACATACATCAGCAAATAAACCTGAATATATCATGTATTTGATGCATCTAAACCCATATAAAATGTTGATGTTATGATAGTATGCTTTAGACACTTGTACATGTGGATATATGTTGATTTAGAGCTCAAGAAGTGATAAAAAAATGGTTGTATGACAAAACTGAATTTGAACAGATTATAAGCACTAAAATGACCTTATTTGATGTATTATAATGGCATGAAACTTTGACATAGGATTGATAGCTTTGCGTGTTGTACATATAGCTTAAAAAGTGGTAAAATATGTGAAATTTGCATGATTTATGTGCTTTACTTAAGACCTACACTATCATGAGTATAACCATTATTTTATTCAGTAAATAACATGGGTTACGTTAAAATTTCAAGTCATTTCGATTTGGGATGGTTCGGGTAATGTTTGATGCAAAACTATGCGGTAAAACGGTTAAAAATCGCCTTTTCGGAGGATTTTTATTAAACTGTTTTAGATCAGTAACCGAACTGATATTTTTGATATAAAAGCAAGTATTTTAACTTATATTAAGTTTACTTGGTGTTTGGTTAGTCATACGTGACTTCCGACGCCCAAAAATGTTACCGAATCGCTAAAATAAGTGTTTTTCGGCATAACTAGAACGGGTTGTTCATGGGTAAATTTTATGTGTTACAATGTGCTATGTATTTTGCAATATGTCTATGATGATGTGCAGTTTTGACGAAATTATGTGATTTACGCTTGAGTATATATATACAAATACACCAAAATAATCAAAAATAATAACTTTGCGAGAAAACTCAAAGTTAAGTGGAAATTCTAAGTATCGGAGAAACTTCGGAATCTTTGTGAGTTTTTGATTATTAAATCATTCTTATTTAATTTAGGATGAAAAAATTGAGGGATCGTGTTAACCTATAAAAAACGCACCCGAAGGTGAGTACATAGATCCCCTCTTTTACTGTTTTCAAATGTTTTGGGGTGATTCTTATGTATCAAAATGATTTCGATGTTTTAACGATGGTTTCAAAACGAGTAAGATGGTTTATACTAAACGAATAACGATTTTGATTATGTGAACGAGCTTGTTGGTTGTAATTACATAACGAATGACATTCATTAATTTTGGCCGAACCGACCAGTATTAGGTTATGGTACTATAGGATCCGACAAATCCCGTTATCAGACCGCACCCATGGTTATGTTTGGGTTAGGTGGGTAACGACTGAATATGATGATTGTTAACTTACCCTTTGGAGGTTTGTTAATGCGAGAACGATTTGAACGATGGACGAGTCACAAAGGTTTGAATGTTATTAGCGAGACGACCAAAATAAGTTTTCACAATTATAACGAGAACGATTTGAACGAGTGAACGATTTGGAATGATTTAAACGATTTAAACAAATGAACGATGAACTATCACGAAAACGATTTTAAACGAGGTCACACAACGACGTTTACGAGACTATATAAATCATACGAGTTTTATTACGAGAACAATTTATGATTTGGTTTACATAAACAAATGTTTTGGGTTAAGATTCATGGCAACGCGATTTATAAATTATGACCAATCTTTTTTTGACTTGGTTATTTTTTTTTTCAATACCAATATTTTATAAAACAAGGTTTTCTAATAACAATTAACGAAGTTGTACGGGTTATTTCAATGTATAAACGAGCCATGAATCTGACACTCTCACAAAACCAATGTACTCGCCAGCATTTCTTTGCTGACTTTGTTTTTACATATGTTTCAGGTGTAGTTGCTTAATGTTGATTGCGAATAGGATGCTTGCTCACTTAGGACTGGACGAGGCCTTAGTGATTTAATAACAATGATAGACTATGTTTGATTTGCTTGTTTAACTTTAAGACAATGTTAATGAATAAATAAAACAAGACTCTTTTGTATCCATGGTTTCGAAACAATAATTTTGTTACAGCACTCCCCGATGTTTCCGCCACGATTTGTTGTTTTACGTGGTCAGGGTGTGACAGTAGAGTTGGTATCAGAGCCAATGGTTATAGGGAATTAGGTTATTAGTAATGTTTTGACCTAGACTATAACTTTCTAGGACCCCAACGCAAGTTGATTTGCGTTTAGATTTTTAAAAAACAAAATCCGAATCTGCTTCGAAAATTAATCATCCGTTCTAGGATGATTGATTACTAGGTTTGTTGTAAGGTTTTGAACCCTTCCAGTTTGACTCATTTTGGCTTAGTGCCTTTTGAGTTTTAAAAATCTCATCAAAGTTTGGGTCTAAATAATGTGAACACGTGCGAACTGGAAGAGTGAATGCCTGTACCCTGAGTTTTCTGTCTAAGGCTAGAGTGTTCGTACAAATCCACATAATCGGACCAGTCACTCTTACCTGGGAACTCTTGGGGTGAGTGTTCACTTATAGGCGAGCATGTCTTCGCGATACATTATTTTGATTCATTACTCTGATTAGTCACTGCGTGTCGTTTGTTTGTTCTAGGTAACGAACAAATGATCGCCTTCCTTATGTTTCATCGATATTTTCAATACCTCTTTTGTTTTTCTAATTATCAACCTCACTCGTTTCTCATATTTCCCTGTTAGACAATGCCTCCTCGACGTGATGCACAATCTTTTACTGCTGAAGAAATCGCAGCCCTTGTCTCTCAGCAAATGGCTGCTGTGCTTCCAGGCGTTGTGACCCAAATCCACGAGCTATACAACAACAATAATAACAATGCACAATGTAATTTCAAAAGTTTCAATTCTGCAAAGCCGCTAAAGTTTTATGGGTCACAAGGAGCGACTGCACTCCTTCAATGGTTTGAAAGTATCGAGAACACATTCAGACATGTGCAATGTCCGAATGGGCGTAAGGTTGAATTTGCATCAAGTGTGTTTGAGAAGCGTGCTCTTACATGGTGGAACGGAGTGATGCGCGATAGGGGTGCCGAAGTGGCGTTGGCACAAACATGGGAAGAGCTTCGAGCTCTCATGATGAGAGAGTTCTGCCCCCGTCACGAAATTCGAGCTTTGGAACGAGAGTTTGATGACATAAAACAAGATGGGGGAGAACACCGTGCATACATGGATCGATTTGAGGAGCTCCATCTTTTGTGTCCTACTATGTTACTCCGTTGGAGAAAGTGATAGAGAGGTATATCGATGGTTTACCAGATTCCATAGAAGATATTGTGACTGGCGTTAATCCTACTACTGTTCGTCAAGCGATCGAGTTATCTGCTACCCTGACTGAGTCACAAGTCAGGAAGGGTAAACTTACCTGCAAGGGTGACAAGAAGAAGTCGACCGAATCTGCCAAGGAAAAGGGTAAGGGTAAGAAAGGTGAGTCGTCGAAGAAGTCGAGGAAGCGAAAGGGTGCTCAGAATTTTGCAGTAACTGCACAAAATGGTCAGAACCCTCAGAACACACCAGCTCAACCGCCTACAAAGAAAGCATATGCTGGTACCGCACCTCATTGTGCTCGCTGCAACGGTCATCATGTTACACAACAAGCTTGTAGGCAATGCACAACGTGTGGTAAGCTTGGGCATCTGGCCAACGTCTGTCGTTTGGGTCAGAATCAGATTGTTCAGAATCAAGCTGCAGTGCAGGGGAATGCTACTAGATTCCCACCGGGTTCATGTTTCAATTGTGGAGAGCTTGGTCACTACCGCAACAACTGTCCGAGGTTGGCAAATGCAAATGCAAATCCGAATGTGAATGTCAATGTCAATGCGAATGCGAATCCCGCTCATGGACGAGTATTCAATCTAAATGCAAATGAGGCGCGAACTGACAACTTCGTCGTCAATGGTACGTTTCTTGTTAACAATCGACCTACATCCATTCTTTTTGATTCTGGTGCCGATAGAAGTTTTGTTTCATTGTCTTTTGAACCTTTGCTTGCGATACCTAGAACTAAACTGAGGAAACCCTTATCTGTCGAAGTTGCTACTGGTAAACCTCTTGTGCTCGATTCTGTTATTCGTGATTGTCAGTTAAACCTTGATAACCA
Organism: Helianthus tuberosus; assembly: GCA_030545235.1. Classification (NCBI taxonomy): domain Eukaryota; kingdom Viridiplantae; phylum Streptophyta; class Magnoliopsida; order Asterales; family Asteraceae; genus Helianthus; species Helianthus tuberosus. The sequence continues at coordinate 110,802,560 of CM060411.1, read as the reverse complement.
TCTTTTTCCCATCGACCTCACGCCGATGCAACTTGGAAGTTTCGATATTATCGTGGGAATGGATTGGTTAACCAAACATCATGCTGAGGTGGTTTGCTTCGATAAGATTGTTCGTATTCCTCTTCTGTCTGGCGATGTTCTGGAAGTTCGTGGCGAGAAACCATCTGGTGGATTGAAGCTTATGTCGTGTATGAAGGCCCAAAGATATTTTCGAAAAGGATATGTTGCTTTCCTGGCACATGTCACCGAGGAGAAAGGCAAGAGCAAGAGTATTCAGGATATTCCGATTGTTCGGGATTATCCAGAGGTGTTTCCCGATGAACTGCCTGGTTTGCCTCCAGTTCTTCAAGTCGAGTTTCATATTAACCTTGTACCCAATGCCAACCCGATTGCGAAGGCACCTTATCATCTTGCACCGTCGGAAATGCAAGAGTTATCGAAACAGCTTCAAGAGTTGTCTGATAAAGGATTCATCCGTCCGAGCTTTTCACCTTGGGGAGCTCTTGTCCTCTTTGTGAAAAAGAAAGATGGATCTTTTCGAATGTGTATCGATTATCGTGAGCTTAATAAGCTTACCATCAAGAATCGATATCCCCTACCTAGAATTGATGATTTCTTCGACCAGCTGCAAGGTGCTTCATGCTTTTCCAAGATCGATCTGCGATCTGGGTATCATCAACTTCGTGTATTCGAAGAAGATATTCCCAAAACTGCATTCCGTATGAGATATGGGCACTACGAGTTCACTGTCATGCCTTTTGGTTTGACGAATGCCCCAGCTATCTTCATGGACTTAATGAATAGGGTCTGTAAACCTTATTTAGATAAGTTCATCATTGTGTTTATCGATGATATTCTCATTTATTCAAAATCTCAAGCCGACCACGAGCAACACCTTCGTTTGACATTGGAACTCCAAAAGAAGGAACAACTTTTTGCTAAATTCTCCAGGTGTGAATTCTGGCTTAAAGAAGTTCAGTTCTTGGGTCATATTGTCAATGAGCAGGGTATTCATGTAGATCCATCCAAGATTGCAGCTATTAAGGATTTGAATACACCGACGACACCTACAGAGATTCGATCATTTCTTGGTCTTGTTGGTTATTATCGTCGATTCATTTCTAATTTCTCAAAGATCGCGGTTCCACTCACTGCTTTGACTCAGAAAAATAAGCCTTTTGAGTGGGGACCTAAGCAAGAAGAAGCGTTCCAAACACTGAAACGGAAGCTCTGTGATGCTCCTGTTTTATCTCTACCTGAGGGAAACGATGATTTTGTTGTCTATTGTGACGCGTCGAATCTAGGACTTGGTTGCGTTCTTATGCAACGAGGTAAAGTCATAGCTTATGCGTCTAGACAGTTGAAAGTTCACGAGAAGAACTATACGACTCATGATCTTGAGTTAGGAGCTGTGGTTTTTGCGCTTAAAATCTGGAGACACTACCTCTATGGAACGAAGTGTGTGGTTTTCACAGACCACAAAAGTCTCCAGCATATTCTCAATCAGAAGGAGCTGAACATGAGGCAACGACGTTGGGTTGAACTCTTAAACGATTATGATTGCGAGATCCGCTACCATCCTGGTAAGGCGAATGTCGTGGCCGATGCGCTTAGTCGAAAGGAATGAGTCAAGCTTCATTCAGTTCGAACTCTATCTGATATTCAATCTCGTGTTCTTCAAGCTCAATGATCTTGTGTGATCAAAGGCTTATTGAAATATGAGCTACCACTTCAACTTGAGCTTAAACTCGAAAGGAAAGACGATGGGTTGCTCTACTTCGAGGATCGTTTGTGGATTCCGAAACAAGAAGATCTTCGCACCTTGGTAATGGATGAATCTCACAAGTCCCGATATTCTATCCATCCTGGTGCTGATAAAATGTACAAGGATCTTCGTACACAGTTCTGGTGGCCTGGTATGAAGAAGGATGTTGCCTTGTATGTGTCGAAATGCCTAACTTGTCTCAAGGTCAAGGCTAAACATCAACGACCTTCTGGTTTGCTTGTACAACCAGAGATACCGGTTTGGAAGTGGGAGAACATTGCAATGGATCTCATCACTAAGTTACAACGTACGTTTAAAGGTCACGATGCTATTTGGGTTGTAGTTAATCGTTTGACAAAATATGCTCACTTCTTACCAATCCGTGAGGATTTCTCAGCTGAAAAGCTTGCCAAGATCTATGTAGATGAGATTGTATCACGACATGGTGTTCCTTTAGATATCATTTCCGATCATGATGCTCGATTTTCATCCCATTTTTGGAAGACCATACAATCTGCTTTGGGAACCCAACTAAATTTAAGCACTGCTTTTCATCCCCAAACAGGTGGTCAATCTGAGAGGACGATTCAAACTTTGGAGGATATGTTTAGAGCATGCGTGATAGACTTTGGTGGTAATTGGGATTCTCATCTTCCACTGATCGAGTTCTCTTACAACAACAGTTATCATGCTAGTATTAATATGGCACCATTCGAAGCTCTCTACGGTCGAAAAAGTCATTCACCTGTGTGTTGGAATGAGATCGGTGAAGCTCAGCTTACTGGACCTGAGCTTATTCTGGAAACAACAGACAAAATCAAGAAAATTCGCGATAATCTTGTGACAGCTAGAAGCCGTCAAAAGAGTTATGCGGATTTACGACGCAAGCCCTTAGAATTTCAAATCGGAGACCGTGTCCTACTCAAGGTGCCACCTTGGAAGGGAGTGGTGAGATTTGGAAAGAAAGGAAAACTTGCACCACGATATGTTGGACCATTTAAGATTGTTGAAAGAATTGGAAAGATTGCCTATCGACTAGAGCTACCTCCAGAGCTTGGAAATATTCATCCGACTTTACATGTGTCCAATCTGCGAAAGTGTTTAGCTGACGCTGATCTTCACGTTCCTCTCGACGAGATTCAAATAGATGAAACGATGCACTTCGTCGAAAAACCTGTGGAGATAGTGGACCGTACATTCAAACAGTTGAAGAACAAACGGATTCGATTGGTCAAAGTTCGCTGGGAATCCAAACATGGCCCCGAGTTTACTTGGGAACGTGAGGACCAGATGAAGACGAAATACCCGCATTTGTTTTCACAAGTATCCTCTAAATAAAATTTCGGGACGAAATTTCCTAAAGTAGGGGAGACTATGACAACTGTGTTCTGTAATCATCGTATAATGTAAAACAATGTTGATTATCAATAAAACAATATGCCTTGGTGTTATTATATGTGTAATTGTGTTTATTAATTTTACAATTTGATTTGATTCTGATTTCAAGCTTTAAACCACTTTCTGGAAGGTTATACGCAAACTGGCGCGTAAATGCAATCAGTTTAATGCGACGTACGCTCCGGAATTGTGATGTAAGCCAAACATACCCTAAATATCCTTTACATAAGTTAGAAATAAGTTTCGAAGGATTTGGTATGGCAAAAACATGTTTATTTGAACTAAAGAACTAATTACGACAAAACTGCGAAACAAACATTGGTGACCGCCCGAATAATATTTAAAACCCAAAAATATTCTGTTATGATTAAAATTTTATTTTTAATCAGGTTCGTGTTGAAAAATAAATTAAAACGCTTAAAAACGTTATTTTTCAAGTTTAAGCGCATACCGCATGTTTCTGCGCAACACAGTGCTTCTACTGCAAAACACGTACAACGCAGCCAGTCTTGGCAACTGAAATTTATTTCAATAATATTTTGGCGAGTTTATTTTTATTGAATAATAAAAATAATTTAGAACGCCATAAACCGGGATTTAAACGGTAGATAAAATACCCGGTACCCAGTTAAACACCTGTTCTATCTAATTTACCATCAAAATTACACTTGGACGCCTCCCCTATATGCATTTACGGTCACAATATTATGGGGACCTCACCAAAATATTTTTCCAAGATCTCTCAAGATTTGATTTGATATTTCTTGATTTCTTTTGATTTTCTTGGATATTATAAGATTTTATTTAGATTTTTTTTCTATAAGTACACTCCATACTTCACTCAACACTCAACCTCCATCTTCACCTCTCTCTCTCCCTTTGAACGGTCCACACCATCACCTCCACCATTTCCATTCTTCCAACTTTGTTCTTCAAGATCAAAGCTCCTTTCAAGCATGTTTCAAGTGGTGTGAAGATACAAAGGTGTTTCCAAGGTGTATTCAAGTGATTTCAAGCTTCCTATCATCAAAATCTCATCCCACAACCTACTTGAATCTTGAAGGTATAACATTTATTATTAAATCATACTTTAGATTCTTGGTTGTTCTTGATGATTTGAAGTTTCTCTTGAATCTTGGAATTTTGCACAAAACTTGAAATCTAAAAGAAATGGGTCTTGAAACAAATAAAAATGGTGGTGATATATATGTATGTATAACCATACATATATATGTGTGTGTATTCTGAAGTTTGATTTTTTGTTAAATACTTGTTTATGTTGTTACATGTTCTTAAATAATAGTCTAAATGCAAGTGTTTAGTGATCTATGAATGATATGTTAAATGCTTACATACATCAGCAAATAAACCTGAATATATCATGTATTTGATGCATCTAAACCCATATAAAATGTTGATGTTATGATAGTATGCTTTAGACACTTGTACATGTGGATATATGTTGATTTAGAGCTCAAGAAGTGATAAAAAAATGGTTGTATGACAAAACTGAATTTGAACAGATTATAAGCACTAAAAATGACCATATTTGATGTATTATAAGGGCATGAAACTTTGACATTGGATTGATAGCTTTGCGTTTTGTACATATAGCTTAAAAAGTGGTAAAATATGTGAAATTTGCATGATTTATGTGCTTTACTTAAGACCTGCACTATCATGAGTATAACCATTATTTTATTCAGTAAATAACATGGGTTATGTTAAAATTTCAAGTCGTTTCGATTTGGGATGGTTCGGGTAATGTTTGATGCAAAACTATGCGGTAAAACGGTTAAAAATCGCCTTTTCGGAGGATTTTTATTAAACTGTTTTAGATCACTAACCGAACTGATATTTTTGATATAAAAAAAAGTATTTTAACTTATATTAAGCTTACTTGGTGTTTGGTTAGTCATACGTGATTCCGACGCCCAAAAATGTTACCGAATCGCTAAAATAAGTGTTTTTCGGCATAACTAGAACGGGTTGTTCATGGGTAAATTTTATGTGTTACAATGTGCTATATATTTTGCAATATGTGTATGATGATGTGCTAGTGTTGACGAAATTATGTGATTTACGCTTGAGTATATATATACAAATACACCAAAATAATCAAAAATAATAACTTTGCGAGAAAACTCAAAGTTAAGTGGAAATTCTAAGTATCGGAGAAACTTCGGTATCTTTGTGAGTTTTTTTATTATTAAATCATTCTTATTTAATTTAGGACGAAAAAATTGAGGGATCGTGTTAACCTATAAAAAACGCACCCGAAGGTGAGTACATAGATCCCCTCTTTTACTGTTTTCGATTGTTTTGGGGTGATTCATATGTATCAAAACGATTTCGATGTTTTAACGATGGTTTCAAAACAAGTAAGATAGTTTATACTAAACTAATAACGATTTCGATTATGTGAACGAGCATGTTGGTTGTAATTACATAACGAATGACATTCATTAATTTTGGCCGAACCGACCAGTATTAGGTTATGGTACCATAGGATCCGACAAATCCCGTTATCAGACCGCACCCATGGTTATGTGTGGGTTAGGTGGGTAATGACTGAATATGATGATTGTTAACTTACCCTTTGGAGGTTTGTTAATGCGAGAACGATTTGAATGATGGACGAGTCACAAAGGTTTGAATGTTATTAGCGAGACGACCAAAAGAAGTTTTCACAATTAAAACGAGAACGATTTGAACGAGTCAATGATTTGGAACGATTTAAACGATTTAAACAAATGAACGATGAACTATCACGAAAACAATTTTAAACGAGGTCACACAACGATGTTTACGAGACTATATAAATCATACGAGTTTTATTACGAGAACAATTTATGATTTGGTTTACATAAACAAATGTTTTGGGTTAAGATTCATGGCAACACGATTTATAAATTATGACCAATCTTTTTTTGACTTGGTTATTTTTTTTTCAATACCAATATTTTATAAAACAAGGTTTTCTAATAACAATTAACGAAGTTGTACGGGTTATTTCAACGTATAAACGAGCCATGAATCTGACACTCTCACAAAACCTATGTACTCGCCAGCATTTCTTTGCTGACTTTGTTTTTACATATGTTTCAGGTGAAGTTGCTTAATGTTGATTGCGAATAGTATGCTTGCTCACTTAGGACTGGACGAGGCCTTAGTGATTTAATAACAATGATAGACTATGTTTGATTTGCTTGTTTAACTTTAAGACAATGTTAATGAATAAATAAAACAAGACTCTTTTGTATCCATGGTTTTGAAACAATAATTCTGTTACAGCACTCCCCGACGTTTCCGCCATGATTTGTTGTTTTACGTGGTCGGGGTGTGACAAAATGAACTATGTGTATTAAAATTATAAATGAACAATAGAGGAGACTTCATAGTGTGCAGATTAGGTTGGTTATAATTATGTGATTGTTTGTTACCTTGAATTAATATACTTTGGGTCATTTGTTGAATTGATATGAATGGGTGTTATTGGGCCGATAATATATATGTATGCATAACTAAATGGGCGGTTATAAACAAACTAATAAATCCATATGATGTAAGTGGGGCCGAATACTTTAACAAATTGTGAACATGTTTGCTCAGCTGAAGGTTGTTAAAAGAATTGTTAGACTTGTTAGACTGACTTAATGGATATTGGACTGCACTCTCTTTTAGTGCATGTAGGGTCATCCTGTTTAAATGTGTACTTGCGGGCTGGGTTATCTTGTTCAGTGGTTGGTGCTAACTGTTGGGCCAAGTCTAAAGCTATTGGGCCGCGCAGTTTAGTTGGTTATGCATCGAGTTGTTTAGTGTCGGGTCACATAATATGATATATTTATACATAGGATATATTGCCTTGATTAATGAATTCTTATACTTTGTGCTTAACTGAAAAAGTTGGTGTACGGGTTGATAAATGTCACTACTTGTGTGTTGTGTGCACTTATTGATGAATAAATGTGGAATGACACGTACCGAGCATGTATGCATATTGACTGTTATATGTGCAATTATCATAGGACTTGGTTGATTATTTGGATAAACGAGTAATTAATCCTATCGAGCACTGTGAGTTCACACACTTTCTAAGGCATGGGATTCCCGGTGGTTGGGAATGGGTTAATGAATTAAAACGGAATCTACATATCCTCCTTGGGTAGGATATGTACCGCCATCCTCCATGGGTAGGATGCCAATATTAATCCTGCGTATTCTCCTTAGGTAGAATACGTACGTTCGTCCTCCTTGGGTAGGACAACAACCTTAAACTTACTAGACAAAACTCTATCATTAAGTCCCTCATTTTATATCGACTTAATCACTGAGGCCGATGGCGAGCGGGTCATTAGTTAATAGCGCTATTATGTTTGACAAACCTCACACCGTGCCGTTCGGACGGGCGTGTACTAATGGATCATGGCAAACTGTCAATGATGATAGACATTGACGTAGGGCACAACTATTGTTCGTCAGTTGCCGATATGGTAACGGTCTAGTGGTTCACATGGGGAAGCCCCCACTGGTTATGGATATGTTTGGGAAAACAGGGAAAACTGGCTAACTTATGGTTTACAAATAAACTCATGGTTTTTGGAACAACTTTAAAACGAACAACCAACTATGAACTCGCTCAACTTTGTTGTTGATTCGTTGTTACATGCCTTGCAGGTCTTTAGGTGCATATTGTTGGAACTTTCTGTCTGGGAGGCTGGAGTGGTCATGGGTCGAGATACATGGAATCACAATACAAGACTAATGGTTTTTACATATGGTTTATAAACACTTAACGAATAAATTTTTTCTTCCGATGTATACTGTGAACTATTTGTAACATTGTGACACTTAATGTTAATGAATGAAAGTTTTATTTAAATATACTTATGAGTTCAATGTGATTGGTGGCTAGATCCTGGTGATACTCCGCTTATGGATTTTGGGGGTGTGACAACTGTGACACCTGTGCCTCTGCGACCATCAAACAAATACCAAATTTATGAAATATTGTGTTTCATACTTGGGATTTGTAAAAATACGTGTATTGTTTGCACATATCAATTCATGTTCGATTTCAAGCTTTAAATCGCTCTCTAGAAGGTTATACGCGCACTGATGCGTAAATATAACCAGTTTAATGCAAAGAACACTCCGGAATAGTGAAATAGGCTTAACATACCTTAAATAACCTTTACATAACTTAGAAATAAGTTTTGGAGGGTTTGGTGTGGCGAAATAAAGTTTATTCGCTTACAGGGACTAATTTCGACAAACTGCGAAAGTATGCCAATTTGTACTGTAACGAACATTCCGGAACATGACCATAAGTTAAACATACCCTAAATATCTTTTACATAGCTTAGAAATAGGCTTTGAGGGGTTCGGTGTGCTAAAATAAACTTTTTGGTCATTCAGGGACTAAAAACGTCAAAAAGGGCATAGGTTTGCATTTTCGCGCATATCTTACGTTCTGAATACATCCGGACATCCAAAACTTTATGTAATCATTAAAATATTTTATTTTAGTGATTGGCATGATAAAATTCCATTCGTCGCGTAATTTGGATCGTTTTTCGCATTCGTTCGTGTTTCGTCGTAAATAACCGAACAACGCAACCGTACGACCAAACGAACCGACATCCGAGATATTTTTGAGCATGTTTCATGTCCCCTATAGTTTAACTTCATTTTAGAGCCTTTAAATGGGATTAATGGGGCTTAAACGTGTCAAAAATGCATCAAAAACCATGTTTTGCACATTCAGGGACCAAAATTGACAATCTGCCATAGTTATCTTAGGAAGGGACCAAAATTGAAAATCTAAATTCCAGCTTGTTACAGCTGTCCCCCTCATTTTCACATGGTTTTAATGAAACTAGGGGCTCCCATGGTTTCACAAAACCATGGGCACATGTGTACGGATGAGATCGAAGCTCGTTTTACGATGAACGATCTTAACGGTTGTGCAAAAACTATAAATACCCCATCCATCTCATTATTCCAACTCACATTTGATCAGATATTTCTCTAAGTTGAGGTGCTTTCACTTCATACCTGAGAATAATCGGGTCAAACTTCCGTTCTTGGACCTTTTGTAAGTCATCTTTCGTTCTTTTTCGCGTGAAAGTCAAACTGTGTTTGACTTTCTGCTTTGACCAGTTTATGGTCAACATGAAGTTCTTTTGAACTTCATAACGTGAGCGTAATCACAATGGTTTTAGTCTCTTGTGACTATACCTACTGATTACCACGTTATCTAGGCAGAGTGGCGAGTCGTAGTTTCGGCCAAAATGCGTATTCTTGCGTATTTTGTAACGAAACTACTTTTAGGTATCAAAACCGTTTATTTTGATACCAAACCTGTTTTCAAACCTCGTTAAGCATGTTTTAACATGTTTAGCTCGTCACTTTAGGTTTAGTGCTTATGTAGGGTCGTAAGGTAAGCGGTCTAAACAACCGCTTATACTTTCGAACCCGACCCGTTTGGTCGATCTTTAGCATCCGACCAAACACATTAGGTGGCCATAGTTGCATAGGGAATAACCTTCCGAGGTTATACCTTATGGTCACGTCGTTTAAATAGTTGTATGATAGGTAGTTTATATGCCTTAGGTAAATGACCAAAATGCCCTTTTTACGCCAAAATTCATTTTAAGCATATGTAACATAATTTTTTATATCTAAACTGATTTGGCAACAATATTAGACATGTTAAGGCATATAATACTTGTCATAGGACTAGTTAGGCGGTCCGAACGCGTTTTACGTGAACGGCGCGTTAAAGTGGCGTAAGCTACCTAAACGGGTCATAATGAGTCGTAAGCACTTAGGTTAGGTTTCATTTTAGTATGTAGGCTTTGTTAAACCATATTACATGAGTTCCTATACTCATTTGGTTTACGAAACCTCATTCTATCCGATCTTCCGATTTAGGTCCGTTTATTTACATAATTACCTATATTTGGTATCGTTTGATTCCGTGATCCCTCTAGCTTTGCTTGGTTGTTATTCAAGACTTCTAAGCATCCTCAAGTGAGTACATAGACCCCTCTTTTACTGTTTTCCAAACGTTTTGGGGTGAAACACATGTGCCTACTTGTTATTTTCGTGCTTTCCATGTGTTCATTAGTACACTATTAGTACATGATTTCATTATGTTTTGCTATGCATGTTCACTTAACATGCTAGCACAATTGTTTTACGTTTTGAACCATTTGAAATCTTTGGGTGTATGTGAACCATTTGTAATCATTGGTTGTATGTGAACCATTTGTAATCACTGGATGTATATGAACCATTTGTAACCATTTGATGTATGTGAACCATTTGTAATCGTTGGATTTATGTGAACCGTTTGTAACCATTTGATTTATGTGAACCATTTGTAACTATTTGAGCCATTGGGTTAGGGAAGTGATTAGGTAATGGGGCGGGTGTAATGTGTTAAAAGCATGGTGGATACGCCGTTGGTACTTCCTATATATAAGTGCTTTTAACACATTATATATCATTGCATTATCTAGATCACTTGGGTAAACGATTTTGAAACAATGTCACACAATTATGTTTTCTGAATAATATAAACCATACGAGTCTTATTAACGAGTTTCTACGAGATGTTTTACGATTTGATTTAATAAAACAAAATGTTTTGGAGTTAAGAATCATGGCTACGAGATTTTATAAATCATATCCAACTTGATTTGAGTTGGTTAATTATGTCGCAATACTATACTTTTCAAAATAAGGTTTTTAAATAAGTATTGCAACATATAAAACGAGCCATGAATCTGACACTCACATAAAACCTATGTACTCGCCGGCATTTTTATGCTGACGTATTTTCACATGTGTTTCAGGTACCATAGTTGATGATATTTGATGATGATACTGATGCATGCTCACATAGGAACGGACGAGGCCTTAGTGACTTAATAACAATAAAAGTCTATTTGTTCATGTTTTGTTTCTAATTCCAATGTAATGTAATACATTTAATTAAATAAAACGAAATTGTTTAATCCATGGTTGTGAAACAATGATTCTGTTACAACACTCCCCGACGTTTCCACCATGTTTTGTTGTTTTACGTGGTCGGGGTGTGACACATAGTGATTCAGCTGCTACACGAAGATCGACCTACGACTGGGATATTATCAGTTGAAGGTTGCTGACAAAGATATGCTGAGGACTGCTTTTCAAACACGATATGGCCATTTTGAGTTATTAGTCATGCCTTTTTGACTAAATTAATGCGCCATTTATATTCATAAATCTCATGAACAGGTTATGGAAACCCTAATCAGATGAATTCATGATAATATTCATCGACGACATACTTGATTTCATGCGAGCCAAGGAGAATCATGAGTAACGTTTGAAGTTAACTATGGAATTGGTGAATGATGAGAAGCGCCAAAAACCCCGTCGGGAGTATGATGATCCATATGACTAGCTAGATGCTACTGGAGATTTATTAAGAATTTCTCTAAATTAGTGCAGCCTTCGACACTAATAACCCCAAAAGGAAAAGGGAAATTGATTGGACAACAAGATAGTAGGAAGCTTTTCGGACCCGTGAAAGAAAAGTTGGGAGCGTGTATGATGGACTCCGAAAGAAGTTAAGATACTCTCATGCCTTTGGCAGAGTTATCTTACAATAATAGTTAACACGCTAGTATTCAGGTTGCTCCGTTTGAAGCCTTGCATGGATAGAAGTGTTGATTACCATTTTGTTGAACTAACATGACAAAGGACAATTAACCAGACCTTAGTTTATCTAGGAAACCAGCGACAGGATTTTCCTGGATCGAGGGAAGGTTAAAAGTCGCCGACTGATCAACAGAAGGATTACATGGACAATTAAAGGAACTATTGCGATTCCAAATTTAAGATTTGGTTCTGTTAAAGGAGTCATCTTGCAGAGATGTTATTAGGTTTAGCAGAGAAAGAAAGAGCTGAGCCACAATGATTAGGTCCTTTCAAGAGCCCATCTTAAGTTAGATCAGTCGCTTATAGGCTCAAGCTACCATAAGGATGAAGTAGAGTACATGATGTATTGTTTGGGTTCAGTTGAGAAAGTGTATAATGGATAATAAACTAATTTTGTTCTTCATAGAGAGTTGTTTGGAAAATAAACGGAAGTTTATCGAAGCACCGTAGAAGCAGTACGTATAGCTTGAAGAGTTATGTTGATAACTGGGAAGGCGACTTCAGAATTTTAGTGGTATATATGATTTTTTGATTGTGCGATATGTGGATATCTGAAATGAATGCAAGAGGGAAAGAAAACGAGTTTATGAGATTTGATTCTTTCGAGAGCCCATCTCGAGTTGAATCAATCGTGTGTAAACTCAGACTATCTTAGATACGGGGTAATGTATATGTAAATATACGTATGTAGAACCCGAATTGGTGAAATTTCTGGCTTAATCTTCTTGATTAAGTGCCTGTAAATGTTGAACCTAAGAAAGGGTGGAGAGCGTTGAGATGTGAAATTAGGAATTGAGAGTGTATGTAATATAGGTCTACGAAAATTCTTCGTAAGAATCAAAGTTTCTCGTAGAAACTACAAGACCATATTCATCAAGCTTGTTTTCACTGTTTTCATCTAGTGCGAAAACAAAACCTATAGAGAAAAATTTCGGGGACGAAATTTCCAAAACAGGTGGAGACTGTGACACCCGGCTTTTCAGGCCGTACCGTACAATTGTAACACGTACAATTGTAACACGTGCTGTGAATAGATAAAAGGCCATATTTGACTGATTATGATGTTTATATGTGAAATTTAATGAGTTAGTAAAATTAAACTTTGATAAAAAATTATGTTGGCAACTGTAAGATAAACGCTTATCGCGTAACGGTTAAAATGCGAAATGAACGTCGGTGACCACCTGATCAGTGTTAAAATCCTAAAAATAGTCAGTTATGATTAAAATAAATATTTTAATCATATTCGTAAGGAAAAATAAATTAAAACGCTAAGAAACTCTAATTTTTGAGTTTAAGCGCATACCGCGCAATGCAGCGCGTATACCGACAAAATACTGTCAACACAGCCTGTCAAGGCAACTGATAATCGTTTTAGTAATAATTTAATGTGTTTATTACTTTAGAATGATAAAAATAAATAAAAACACATAAATCCCTATTTTGCGATTTTAAGCGCGTACCTCGAAGCACAACGCGCATACTGCCAAATACCGGCAATGTAACCAGTCTAGGCAAACAAAATATTGTTCAATAATATTTTGGTGAGTTTATTTTTATAGAGTGTTAAAGAATTGTATATGTGTAAGAGAGAGAAAGAATTGTGGCAGACATGCAATGTATCTTCACTCTCTCTCTCTTCCATTTATTGGGTAAAGAAAAGGTGGGCATGATTATGTCTCCTAAAAGACTTCTTTTATCCATCAAATTTTCCATAAACTCACACAAACCAATTTCATCTCTCTCTCTAATCAAATCAGCCGAAAACCCCCTTCACAAACCCATATTTTCGAAAATTTTTGATGATCTTGTAAGAATCAACTTAAATCCAAGGTGTTTCCAAGCAATTTTGATGATCCAAGGGCGCTTTCTTGGTGAAACAAGCTTTCAAACATCAAAAAACATGTCAAAACCCACTTGAATCTTGAAGGTATGTATGTGTATGTATGTGAGGCCGTGAGTGTGGGTGTGTGTGTAGGTTATTATGTTTTGATTTTTGATTGAGTGATTCTTGATTAACATGTTACTTGAATGTTAGATTACATGCATGTTTTAAAGGTTGTGATATGGAAGCTTTTTGGTTTGAAATGAGTTTAAGTGAAAAGTGATTTTTTTAGAATAATATGTATATGTAAATGGTCGTGTATGTATGTATATATATATATATACATGCATGAGAATTTTTTATGCTTAAAAGTCTTAGATGTGTAAGAATGTGCATGTCTTGCATTTATGATGAATGATTTGGATGATAATCATGTGTAGAATATGATTGTTCTTGAATACTTGAACTTGATTTAAAAATAAGTTGAATATATATTTTAGTGCATATAAAATGATATTGATGTTGTATGAGTGCATTAGATGCACATACATGAACATGCATGATGATATGAAAGCATGAAATGATGATTTAAGCATGATTTAATAAAAATTAGTTTTGATCAGAAAATAAACACTAAAAATATGAGTATTTGAAGTGTTAAAATGATATAAAACTTTGTCATAAGGTTTACTAGCTTTGCATGTTATACATGAGGCTTAGAAACTTGTAAAATAGGTGAAATAATGTGATTTGAGTATGATTTAGTAAAAATCAGTTATGAGCAGATTATAAACACTAAAATAAAGTTATTTTAAAGTGTTTAGTGACATATAACTTTGTCCTAATGTTTGCTAGCTTTACGTGCATTAAAAGTTGTAAAATACATGAAATCGCATGATTTATGTGACTTACACAAAAACTGCACTAATCTGATTATAACCACTATTTTAATCAGAAAATAATGTGTATTGTGTTAAAATATCAAGTCGTTTCGAGGTGGAATGATTATAGTAACGTTTAACGCAAAACTATGCGTTAAAACGGTCAAAAATCGGCTTTTCGAGTGATTTTTATAAAACTGATTTAAATCAGTAAGTAAACTGATATTTTTAGTTTAAAAATAAGTATTTTAACTAATTTTAAGTTTACTTGGTGTTTGGTTGGTCATACGTGACTTCCGACGCCCGAAAACGTTACCGAATTACTAAAATACGCATTTTTCAATGTACACTAGTGTGGGTAAATTTTTGGGTAAACCTTATGTGATAAAAAGTGTTATGTAATTTAAACATGTGGATGTGAAAATATGTTAAGTTTTTAACATGTTATTAGAGATCTAGCTTACGCATGTATGTTTGTACGTTTTATGCGGTAAAAACGGTAAAAATTGCGTTAAATGTGTAACTTGTTTGTCGAGCATGAAATTTGATATGTATGAGATATTTTATGTATATTGGCTTTAAAAATGACAAAATAGATAAGTTAACAAGATTTCGCGTGTTTCGGTGTTAAATTATATAAACGTTTATGTATATATGTATTACGACACGCAAATCGTAGATATATTGCGTATAAACGGGAGAGTTGACGGATTTACACAATAAATGGTCACCAATAAAATCGTTCAAGTCGCAAAATCATAAATATATATATATATATATATATATATATATATATTAACGTGCCAACGTAATCAAAAATGATAACTTTTTGAGAAAATCTCAAAGTTATGTGATAATTTTAAGAAACGAAGAAACTTAGGATTTTTTGTGTTATATGTACTGATTTAAAATCGTTCCTATATATATAATAGGACGTGTAGAAATCAATCTCTGGGATTGCGCTATTTAAAATACGCACCCAAAGGTGAGTGTCACTAAACCCCTCTTTTTACTGTTTTGTATATATTTTGGGGGTGGAACACGTCGTTAAAAGGGTTTAATAATGTTTTCGAAATAAAACATACCTTTTAATATAAAATATATATTTTCACTGAAAATATATGAATTTGATAAGTTATACGTTTCGAAGTAAAACGTTTTTGATGAATGAATATTGTATGTGCGGTATTTCTTAAGTGAAACGAGACCGTACGGATTGGGGGTGAATTCCAGACTGGGTCTCAACATTTGAGTGACAGGTGAATTCGTAAATCGTCGTGTATTAAATTGTCATATTAGTAGGATCTATATATTGTATGTGAGGCAGACATCATATTGTTCTTCGAGAAAGAACCCTGCGCCCATGATGTCGTTTAATCATTTAAGTAATGTACGCGAGGAATTGTTGGTAGATCTATCGGGTTGACAACCCCGTCGTGACCGGTCGCCCTGTGTCAATGTCAAACGAGGAACTAATATTCTATTTATTGTCTAGCATTGATTATCCCTACACGGTTAATATATAGTTCGTATCGTCTAGCTAACATATGAGTCTGAAAGTTGACGCAATAATTTAATATACAAAACTTGGGCAGTAACAATATTGTCGGGTTCGAGAAACTGCGATGGAAGGCCCATGAATTTTATTAAGAAAGTAAAATGGACATTCTAAGAACTAAATGGATGTTTTAAATAAACACCTAAATGGAAAGTTTTCCTTGGAATAAAATATGTTAGTAAACGAATAAGTGAACTCACCTTCCTTTGTGTTGACACTTGATTTTTAATGTGTTCTACAGGTACTTGAGTTTGGCTTCGGGAATATGGCGTATCTTGTGGTTGTTGATGCATGTTTTATCATTTAAAATGTTGGACTGACTTTTAAAACTTCAGGGATGAATGTAATAAGATCTATGAGGATCATAAACAACTTAACTATGTCATGGTTATATCGTGTCTTCAAACGTAATGTTTAAATAACTTACATTTAAAATATACTAAAATGTCCAACAATTAAATGCATCGATCGACAAGATATAAATGGGCACCAGCTTCCGTCACCACTACGTTTTATATTATGCTGCGACGGTTTTGGGGTGTGACATATCTGGGTGTGACAACTGATTACGTTTATGTAACAGTTTGCGTATAACTTTCCAGAAAGCGATTAAAAGCTTGAAATCAAACTAGAATCAAAACGTGAAATTGTCAAACATAAATACACAAACATTGAATTCAAAACACATTGTTTCATTGATAATTGATATTGTTCTACATCGTACAGTGTTAAAAGAGCACAATTGTCACACAAAAAGCCTAACACAAACCATCTATGGATAGATGATTCCTCGTGAAATTTTGGAAAAATTTTGACTCTAGAGAATGAATGGTGTTTTTTTTCTGTTAATCACTTAAAGATAGGTGATTGGTATTGTATTAAGAATCTAAACGCAAATTTCTTGCGTTAGAGTCCTAGGAAGGTTATAGACTAGGTCAAGAGCATTACTAATAACCTAATTCCCTATAACCATGGGCTCTGATACCAACTCTTCTGTCACACCCCGACCGCGTAATGCAACAAACCATGGCGGAAACATCGGGAAGTGTCGTAACAGAATCATTGTTTCACAACACATGGTAATTGAAGTTTTGTTTTTGTTTCGTTAATAGACTTGTTGTTTGATACAAACCAAATATGTACAACAGTTATCTTTCAAGTTTTAAGTCACTAAAGCCCACGTCCATCCTATGTGAAGCATAAAATCAACAATCGTCACATCATAGAACTTGAAACATATGTGAAAACAGTCAGCATAAAAATGCCGGCAAGTACATAGGTTTTTTATGTCAAATTCATGGCTTTGAATCCACATTACAATACCTCGTCCAACTACGAGAGTTGTCGAGTATGTACCTTGAAATCAAAAAGTGTTTGATATTGCAATATGTTTTATCAACATTACAAGTTGATATATGAAAAACCAAAACAGTTGTTGCCATGAATCTTGACTGAAAACATTTGTCTTTGTAAAACCAAGTAGTAAATCGTCTTTGAAAGTAAACATTGTATGGTTTATATGTCACACCCTGACTTTTGCAAAAGTGTGATTACGTGTGACTTGCTTAATATCATTGCATTCAACCATACCAAACAACTATGTGATAGAAGCCATGATGTTCATCCATAACCAAGTTTCAAAATAATACAACCATCATTGTTTTAGATCCAACATAGACTTCATGTTCAAAATAACAACAACTCAAGTTTAAGTTCCGTACTGGACTTAACAAAAGACACTATTAAAAGCTAGGCTTTGAACCATGTATCTTATCCAAGATAAAATACACATTTCAAACCCTTCAACACTGGATGAAATCTTTTATTTGAAGACACAACTTGAAAATCCTTGATCACCCACAGATCCATGATCAATTTCCTAAAATACATGCAGTTTGAAAACATCAACAAAAGTTGAGCGAGTTCATGTGTTCTGTAAGTGTGCACGAATAAAGTTTGTAATCATTGTAAGTAAGTATTTGTAAACCCGGTATGAAAGCGTCTATGAACAGATCAGTTAATGATTTGCAAGGTCATTAATATGTGTGCAACAACGTAGGAAGGCTCAAACCTAGCAGATTTTGTATCGGGCTTCTGGCTGGAAGACATAGTCACCTCCTTCGGCCACTTCCGACCCAGGGGTGGGGCTCGCAACACCCAAATAGATCTATCACTCATGTCCCTCGGTCCTTATACGAGGATTAATGGTCTTAAGTGTGCGCCTACCCATTCACATGATCTAACAGTTCATTCCTTAGCTAACCATACCATTTATAAATGTTTGTAAACATTTTGTAACATGCATTTCACCCCCGAAGTTATAAAACTGAAAACAATTAAAAGAAAAGGGAGACATGAACTCACAGTCTTGCGTCTCGAAATCCAGTGTAACTCAAAGCTGCTACTCGATCACACGACTACCTACAAACGTGATAAGGTGTATTAGACAGATGGGTCGTGCCTTGACTTTAGTCCTATTTGTTATGACTTAGCATTTTTGAGTTACATTTCTTTGTATCATAGTATTATTCCAAAGTATATAATTATTGGTTAAAATAATAATATTTTAACTTAAATTATATTTATTAATTTTTGGAGTATTTGTTAGAATAATCTATTTTAACTTGACACATTATGTATTTATACATGTAAATCTTTCCCCAAGGATGGGTATACTTACAATTGTATTCTTAGACCTGTGTATTTTGCCAAGTATCGGTGACGTATTGCGGTGTATTTATACGTACGAGAATACATATTCTCTTGTATTTATTAAGTATTCTTATACTTAATTCTTGTATTAAATTTCCCGGAATAATATTTCCAATAAAAATTCACCAACATATATTCTTAAAATATATATTTTATGAAATCATTTATAGAAATTTATCTATACTTCTTCTTCGCAAAAATAATATATTTTCTAGATTATCTTAGAAAATATTTATAATTCCATTTTCACCCCAAAATAATATGTTCTAAATTTGTTTAAGAAAATATATATTTTCTCCAAAAATATTATATTCTCTAATTGTTCAAGAAAACATATATATTTTTCCTTTATCCAAAAATAATATATTTCCTTCTTGTCGAAAATATGATATATTTTTGTAACAATTATAAAAATCATATTTTCGTTTTCTTGGTTTCCAAAATACCGTTTACCAAAATATACTTATGAATTTAATTCCGGAATATTTATGTAAGTTATATTCCTTGTTCGGTTTCTCTAATTTTGGGTATAAATTATATATTTATTTTCTTGGAATTTTGGTAATATTTTGTATTGCAATTTTTGTTATTTTGGTGAGTTATATTATTTCAAGTCCTAAAATAATATAACTAATACACATAATATACAAGTAATCACACACATTGTGGCATCTAAATATATATATTTTCCTAAATACATATTTAATCATTTTTATTTATCAAAACCAACCTCCAATATTTATAATTTGTGTAACAAAAAATTATGGCAAACTTTATATGAAAAATCATGGTTAAAAAATACACTTGTAAACACTTGTTTAAAAATATTTTTCTAAGTGTTTAATTTCTAGAAAAATTTTGCCATAGTTTCCCCTTAAAAATGGAGGTTTCCATGCTTTCAAAGCATATCCTTTTCTTTTAAAAATCATCACAATTTATCAACAAATCAAACAATACTTACCAAGTGCCAAAATCAAGCCATTTACACTACTTCATGAACTTGAAAATTTATAAAAATTTGTAGTAACTTAGTAGAGTGTTTCGTAAGCTTAGTTACCCTTTAAAGTGTGGCTATTTGTTTAAAAACATCATTCTTGAAGATTTTAGATCTTTACAACTTGTAAGATGATTTTCTAAAAATTATTTCTTTTTGAATTTTTCTTGTTAGTAACATGTTTCTACACTTGATTAATCACTAAAAATGTGATTAGTTTCTTTAAAAACCATGTTTATGTAAGTCTTGTAAGTAAACTTAGTTTCTTGAGAAAACTAGTTTTGAAATCATCCATGTTTATGACTAATAACATGTTACATACTTCATCATTCAAGAAAACACTTCATACTTCAAGTTCATGTTTACACATAAGGATGATCATCTTGATTTATCACATAATCATCCTCTCACTTGCTAGATCATGTGTTTAATCACAATCTAGCAATTTCATATGATGTTTAACATCATAAACACAATCAATCAACAATCAAGAAGAATATAAACACTTAAACAACATAGTTCATGATGATTTAGAGCTTTATGTTAAAGATTATGTTCTTGATTCTTTATGTTCTTCATGATTAGTTACTTGTATCATCTTTTAACCAACATAACAAGATGTAAAATGAGATTAGAAGGGCCTTACTACTAGCACAAGGCTAGGGATGAGATTCAAGAAGATGAAGATGATAATCATGGTGGTTAATAGCTTGTGAGAGAGGTCCTTCACCTTCCAATGGCTCCTAGCTTCTTTACCAAGCTTCTTACACCTTGTGATCTCTAGAGAATGGATGAAGATGAGGTGAAAATGGTGGTGGTGGTGGGTCTTGTTCTCGGCCGAGACTAGATGAGAGGAGAGGAGAGGGAGAGTGAAGTGTTGGTGTGTTGTGTTGTGAAGGAAATGAGAGTTATGGTCTCTTGGTTAACTTAAATAATCTCCATCATCATTTAGACCAGTGGTTTATGTGTTCTCTAAAGTATGGCAAGATCAAATAAACAAAGAAAGGAAAATCAAGGGTGGGCCACCCTTGTATAATCGTGAACATGAGGGGGGGGGTGTAGTTATAGTGTAATGGGTAGTTAAGTTAGTTGGTTGAAATCTAAGGGTTTAGTTAGTGTATAAGTTGTTTAGTTGTTATAATAGGTGTTATGATGTTTGGGGACCATAACTAGCTTGGAAATGGTAAAACAATGCTTCTAGTGAAAATTTGGTGTTTCGGGTAGTGTCCGGTTGTTCGGTTGGTTACCGGTTCGTTAAGGTGCTAAACTATGCAGTTTAGTGTGCTTTATGTTACCTTTTGTGACAGTTTTGATTTCTGACACTTAGGAAAACATTCTGGACCATTTAACCATAATTCTGCATAATATTTAGTTGTTTAAATGCTGATTTTTGCTGAATTCTACAGAATTCTGTGGTTTGGGTGAGTTTTAGGCACTTTCCGGCACTTAAACTATCACTAGGAAGGCAGTTTTATGATCCTTACTTTCCTACACACTATGCTAGTGTAACTCTTGTTTTCTGGCTCATTCTGTGTCTCAATACCATGTCTGTCTAAGTACTGAACTCCGGTCAGCATTTTCTGATTTGTCTGATAACTGTGCTTACTTTGTTTCGTGCATCATTTGAATCAATAAAGTGTTGCATGCAATAATGATATGACATTATGCAATATATGATGCACATATATGTATATGAAAATAATCAGAAAACATTCGTGTGATTAATTTTAAGTCAGCACAGTCATTAAAGCACTAACTACTGTTTAAGTATTGTACGGATACATGAAATTTTGACAGTTGTCACATTCTCCCCCCGTTAAGAAAATTTCATCCCGAAATTTTAAGTTGCGCTAACGGTTGTAGGGGAGTTAGGGAACAAATGTGGATACTTTGCTTTCATACGATCTTCACGTTCCCAATTAAACTCTGGGCCGTGTAACAACTGTGCTTGTAATCACTATGAACAGTTCTGTTATCAATAAAACAATGTTATTTGATCCCAATGTTTGTTTGATTGTGTTTTACATTTTTCATGTTTTGACTTTTGTTCAATTTCAAACTCTACATCGCTTTCTGGAGAGTTATACGCAAACTAGTGCGTAAACGTACTCAGTTTAATGCGAGAAATACTCCGGAACATCAACATATACTCAACATACCTTAAATAACCTTTACATAACTTAGAAATAAGTTTTGAAGGCTTTGGTATGGCAAAAACAAGTTAATTCGCTTACAGGGACTAAATATGACAAACTGCGAAAGTATGTCAATTTGAACTGTAACGAACATTCCGGAACATAACCATAAGTTAAACACACCTTAAATATCCTTTACATAGCTTAGAAATAGGCTTTGAGGGGTTCGGTGTGCTAAAATAAACTTTTGGGTCATTCAGGGACTAAAAGTGTCAAAAAGTGCACAAGTTTGCATTTTCGCGCATAACTTACGTTCTGAATACATCCGGACATCCAAAAATTTATGTGAGCATGACTATATTATATTTTAGTGTTCGCCTTAAGAAAAATCCATTGGTCGCGTCATTTGGTTCGTTTTTCGCGCTTATGCGTATTCCGTCGTAATTAACCGTACATCGCGACCGTATGGCCAAACGAACCGACATCCGAGATATTTTTGAACATATTTTAAGTTCCCTATACTTTAACTTCATTTTAGAGCTTTGAAATGGGGTTAACGGGCCTTAAACGTGTCAAAAATGACCTTATTGCACTGCAGGGACCAAAAGTGTAAATCTGCCAAAGTTAAGCCCTACGATGCGTAGCCATATTTGCCCTACGATGCGTATGGGTTCTCCTGAACAGATCAGACTTAACAGTCAGCATGATCCAGCTGTTTTAACCTCACCCACAAGCTCCCAATCTGCACATTAAGCTCATTTGGACCCATTTTTAGTTACCACAACAATTGGACAAGTGTACGGCCTTGATCGTTTCCCCTTTTCCAAGAAACGATCTCAACGGTGGACCGAATACTATAAATACCCCACCCCCTTTGTTCAAAATCACTAGAAACTTGAATTGAGAAACTCTAAGTTGAAACATTAGTTTCATACCTGAGATTTTCGAATCGAGTTTAGCATTCGGGGACCCTGGGTTAGTATTCTTTCGTTCTTTTCCTTATTTTTACTGCTTTTCGAGTCCGAAAGTCAAACTTTGTTTGACTTTCAGCGTTGACCAATAATGGTCAATGCGAAGTTCGTTTGAACTTCGCAACCTGAGTGTAATCACGTTGGTCATAGTCCCTTGGGACTATGCCCACTGATTACCACGTTGTCTAGGGTCGTAGGGTAGGCGATCTAATAAATCGCCTATACCTTCGAACCCAACCCAGTTTGGTCGATCATTAGGATCCGACCAAATACATTAGGTGACCATAGTAGGTAGGGAATAACCTTCCGAGGTTATACCCTATGGTCACATCGTTTAAGTAGTTGTATGATATGTAGTTTATATGCCTTAATTAAATTACCAGAATACCCTTTTCATGTATAATTGGTAATTAAGCATATGTAACCTAAACCTTTGTCACTTAACTGATTATGTAACATGTTTAGGCATATAACACTTGTCATAGGGCTAGTTAGGCGGTCCGAACGCGTTTCACGCGAACGACGCGTTAAAGTAGCATAAGCTTCCTAAACGGGTCGTAATGGGTCGTAAACAATTATGATAGGTTTCATTTGGTATGTAGGCTTTGTTAAACCAAATGACACGAGTCTCTACACTCGTTTGGTTTACGAAACCTCATTCTATCCGATCTTCCGATTTAGGTCCGGTTATTAACATAGTTACCTATATTAGGTGCCGTTTGATTCCGTGATCTATAGCATTGCTTGGTGGTTATCTTTAGACATCTGAGCAATCTCAAGTGAGTACATAGACCCCTCTTTTACTGTTTTCCAAACTGTTTTGGGGTGGAACACATGTGCCTACTTGTTACTTTAATGCTTTCTGTTTTCACATCATATACATGCTATGTTCGTTAGTACATTATAGTACATTGATTTCATTACATTTCATGCTAGGTGTGCCCAATGTGTGCATTACTTAGTACATTGTTTTACATTACATTTCATGCTAGGTGTGCCCATTGTGTGCATTACTTAGTACATCGTTTTACATGACATTTCATGCTAGGTGTGCCCATTGTGTGCATTACTTAGTACATTGTTTTACATTACATTTCATGCTATGTGTGCCCATTGTGTGCATTACTTAGTACATCGTTTTACATGACATTTCATGCTAGGTGTGCCCATTGTGTGCATTACTTAGTACATTGTTTTACATTACATTTCATGCTAGGTGTGCCCATTGTGTGCATTACTTAGTACATTGTTTTACATTACATTTCATGCTAGGTGTGCCCATTGTGTGCATTACTTAGTACATCGTTTTACATGACATTTCATGCTAGGTGTGCCCATTGTGTGCATTACTTAGTACATTGTTTTACATTACATTTCATGCTAGGTGTGCCCATTGTGTGCATTACTTAGTACATCGTTTTACATTACATTTTCACGCTATGTATGTTCATTTGATTACATACTTAGTGCATCACATGCTTCCATTTTTGGTATAACATTTGGTTTGTTTAACATGGGACAATACATTCATTAACATTGATCATGCCATTCGTTAGTAGGTAGTGGTACCATAGGAATTGACAACTCCCGTTCCGGACATCCCAGGGAAAGGGGACAGAAAGGAATGACCGAATTCGATATACATAATTTAGATAAATCTTTAATTTGTTTAAGGGTTTATCGCCTCAGTCTCAAGGCTTGGATGTATGCATTTTAACAATACCGCATAAATGTTTGTATCAGTATAGCATGCATTTGTTACACACAACATGACTTTGATTTAAACTGTGTTTTACTTCAATACCTTGTTGTTGTGCATTTTACATATGGTTTAGTTGATACATTTCACTTACCATACATGACATTTTGATTACACATTACATGATCTACATTGAACATAAACATTTTGACATTGATATACACATTTGGTGGTTTACATTGGACATAGACATTTTGACATGGTTTACACAATAACACTCGACAATTGGTTTGTACATGAACATTTTACATCTTGATGGTTTGGTTTGATTAAATGATTAAGTAACGATACGTGTGTAATATGATACAAACATGGTGGATACGCCGCTGGTACTTCCTATATATAAGTGTTTGTATAATATTACATAGCGTAATGTTATTTGAATCATTTCAGTTTGATACATATAACATTTTATACAAATAACATACTTTTCATAAGACATTGTTTTAAAATCAACTTATCTTATACAAACTCATTTTACATGGTTCTTCATTTAACCTTACATTTACTTATACATATCAACTGATCTTATCGTTTTTCAAATGATTTACAAGACAAAGCAAATTACAAGGTTCATGACTAAACATTTTCTCAAATACAAGTCATGAATCCTATTTTCACAAACCTATGTATCTCACAGGCATTTTTATGCTGACGTACCTATTTTCACATGTGTTTTCAGGTGCTTTTCCATAGGATGTTGATCATGATACTAGGGCGGACCTGTGCCTTAGAGACTTTAAAAGAAGATAGACTATGTTTAATTATGTTATTAACTCTGTATTTCTGTTTAAAACAATGAAACTCTTGTGTTGTTAAATAAAATACAACTTTGTATGCCATGGTTATGAAACAATTTATTCTGTTACGACACGCCCCGATGTTTCCGCCGCGGTTTGTTGTTTTACGCGGTCGGGGTGTGACAGAAGAGTTGGTATCAGAGCCAATGGTTATAGGGAATTAGGTTATTAGTAATGCTTTGACCTAGACTATAACTTTTCTAGGACCCTAACACAAATTATTTGTGTTTAGATCTTAAAACATGCACATCACCTATCCTTAGGTGATTATCAGAACAAAAGCCAAAATTTTTCCGAAACGATTTTTGAAAAACAATCATCTGTTTTTGAATAAATTTTTACAAGGTTTTGAACCCTCTATTGTAAGGTTTTGAACCCTCTGTTATATGGTTTTGAACCCTTTTTAGTTTGGTTTTTGGCCTTGTGCCTTCAAATTTTCAAAATCCCGTCAAACGTTTTGGGTTTTAAATAATGTGAACATGTGCAAACTGGAAGGGTGAATGCCTGTATTCTGGGTTTTCTGTCTAGGCAAGCACTTCGTATACATCTCATCAGACGCGAGACCAGTTGTGCTTACCTGGGAATTCTTGGGATGAGTGTTCACTTATAGGCGAGCATGTCTTCATTATACATTATTTTTGACCCATTTACTTTGATTAGTCACTGTGTGTCGTTTGTTTGCTTTGTGATACGGACGAATGACCACCATCTATGCTGTTTGCAATTCTTGTTTTTATCATCTTATTCTTTTCATCCAATCATCTCACTCGTTTCTTTTCATGTTTTCCTCTTTTTGAATGCCTCCTCGACGCGAGAACCAGATAGCTACTGCCGAGCTGGCAGAAATTATTGCGCAGCAGATGGCTGCTCAATTCCCAAATCTCTTTGCTCAATGGAATCAAGCCAACAACAACAACAATGTTCCATGCAAGTACAAGGATTTTAATCAGGCTAAACCACTCAAGTTTAGTGGTTCTGAGGGAGCGACTGGGCTTCTTCAGTGGTTCGAGAGCATAGAGAATACTTTTCGCCATGTGCAGTGTCCGGATAATCGCAAGGTCGAGTTCTCCTCGAGCGTATTTCAGAAGAGGGCTTTGACATGGTGGAACGGGGTTATGAGGGACCGAGGTGCAGAAGTTGCTCTCGCACAGACTTGGGCTGAACTTAGAGCCCTTATGATGAGGGAATTCTATCCTCGTCATGAGCAACGAGCTTTGGAGAAGGAATTTGATGATTTGAAGCAAGATAGTGGTGAGCACAGGGCATATACTGATCGGTTTGAAGAGTTGAGTCTGCTTTGCCCAACAATGGTCACCCCACTCGACAAGGCTATCGAGAGATACATCGACGGCCTACCGGACTCGGTACAAGACATTCTTACTGGTAGTGAACCTGCCACACTCCGTCAGGCGATCGAGTTATCTGCGACATTGACTGAGTCGCAGATCCGGAAGAACAAGTTACACCGGAAGGGTGACAAGGGCAAGAAACAGTTGGCTGACAAGGGTGATAGCAAGAAAGGTCAAAACTTGAATGGAAAGAACTCTGGTTCTTCGAAGAGGTCAAGGAAGCGTAAGGCTTCCCAAAATTTTGCTATCACTGCCCAAGCTAATCAGGCAGCTCCCAATTAACCCGCACAGCCTCCAGCGAAGAAACCCTATACAGGGAATGCACCTTTGTGCAATAGGTGCAACAGCCACCATCAGCCGCAACATCAGTGCCGTTTCTGTACTAGCTGTGGGAAGTCAGGTCATCTTGCCGATGTTTGTCGGTTTGCTCTTAATCGCGCAGTTCAGAACCCGGCTCAACAAGTTGCTCAGCCTCCTGCTCTGCAACAGGGTCAAGCTGCACGACCACAATACCCACCAGGTGCTTGTTACAATTGTGGGGATCTGACCCACTATAGGAATCGGTGCCCAAGACTGGCGAACCAGAACCAGAACCAGAATCAGGCTCCGGCTCGAGGCCGAGTTTTTAACATGAATGCCCAAGAGGCGCAGGCGGATGATAATGTGGTGAACGGTACGTTCTTTATTAATAATCAGCCTGCATCTGTTCTTTTCGATTCTGGTGCCGATAAAAGTTTCGTGTCTTTGTCTTTTGAGCCTATGCTTCGAGTGTCTAGAACGAAACTAGGAAAACCTTTGACAGTAGAAGTTGCTAGTGGTGAACCCATTATTCTTGATTCTGTTCTTCGCAACTGCCAGTTGAACCTAAATGATCATCTTTTCCCTATCGATCTCACGCCTATGCAACTCGGAAGCTTCGACGTTATTGTGGGAATGGATTGGTTATCCAAGCATCACGCAGAGATAGTTTGTTCTAAGAAGATTGTTCGTGTGCCGCTTTCGACAGGCGAGATCCTGCAGGTTCAAGGTGAGAAGCCTACCGTTGGTCTCAAACTCATGTCTTGTTTTAAAGCTCGGAAGTATCTGCAGAAGAACTATGTGGCTTTCTTAGCACATGTTACAGAAGATAAAGGCAAGGGTAAGTCTATTTCAGATATTCCTGTCGTTCGGGATTATTCTGAAGTGTTCCCTGAAGATTTACCTGGTCTACCTCCAGCACGCCAAGTCGAGTTCCGCATTGATCTCGTACCTGGTGCAAATCCCATTGCTAGAGCTCCATATCGTCTTGCACCATCTGAGATGCAAGAGTTGTCTAAACAGCTTCAGGAGCTCTCTGACAAAGGCTTTATCCGTCCCAGTTTTTCACCTTGGGGTGCTCCCGTTCTTTTTGTCAAGAAGAAGGATGGATCCTTTAGGATGTGTATCGATTATCGTGAGCTTAACAAGCTTACCATCAAGAATCGATATCCCCTACCTCGCATCGATGATCTCTTTGATCAGTTACAAGGCGCTTCTTATTTTTCGAAGATTGATCTACGTTCCGGATATCATCAACTTCGGGTGCAAGAAGAAGACATTCCGAAGACAGCGTTCCGTACTCGTTATGGGCATTATGAGTTCACAGTCATGCCATTCGGTTTGACTAATGCTCCTGCTGTTTTCATGGACTTAATGAATAGGGTCTGTAAACCTTATTTGGATCAGTTCGTCATTGTTTTTATTGACGACATCTTGATTTACTCTAAGACGCGAGCTGATCATGAGCAACATCTTCGTCTTACTCTTGAACTCCTAAAGAAAGAGCAATTTTTCGCCAAATTCTCCAAGTGCGAATTTTGGCTTAAAGAAGTTCAATTTTTGGGGCATATTATCAACGAACGAGGTATTCATGTAGATCCTTCCAAGATCAGTGCGATTAAGGATTGGGATACACCTACTACTCCTACTGAAGTTCGTTCTTTTCTTGGTCTAGCGGGTTATTATCGCCGCTTCATAGAAAACTTCTCAAAGATTGCAGTTCCTTTAACTGCTCTAACTCAGAAGAAAATGCCCTTTTATTGGGGATACAAACAAGAGGAAGCTTTTCAACACCTGAAGCAGAAGCTTTGCGATGCGCCTGTTCTATCATTGCCTGAGGGTGATGATGATTTTGTTGTGTATTGTGATGCATCGAAATTGGGTCTTGGCTGTGTTCTTATGCAAAGGAACAAAGTCATAGCCTATGCATCGAGGCAGTTGAAGATTCATGAGAAGAACTACACCACTCATGATCTTGAGTTGGGTGCAGTTGTTTTTGCTCTAAAGATCTGGAGACACTATTTGTACGGTACAAAATGTGTGGTTTTCACTGACCACAAAAGTCTTCAGCATATCTTCAACCAGAAAGAACTCAACATGAGGCAACGACGTTGGGTTGAGCTTTTAAACGACTATGACTGCGAAATTCGCTACCATCCTGGTAAGGCGAATGTCGTAGCTGATGCATTGAGTCGTAAGGAACGTACTAAGCTTCATTGTGTACGTGTTCAATCTGTTATTCAAGCTCGATCCGATATTCAAGCACGCATTTCTCAGGCTCAACAATCTTGTGTTTCACAAGGATTGATGGATAAGGAATTTCCTTATCATATAACACCTGCTCTGGAACTGAAGGACAATGGATCGTATTACTTCATGGACCGTTTGTGGGTCCCAAGCCAGGATGATCTTCGTGCCTTGCTTATGGATGAAGCCCATAAGTCTCGTTATTCTATTCATCCGGGCTCAGATAAAATGTATAAGGACCTTCGTACTCACTATTGGTGGCCTGGTATGAAGAAAGACATTGCCTTATACGTATCCAAATGCCTTACTTGTCTTAAGGTTAAGGCTGAACATCAGCGTCCTTCTGGTTTATTGGTGCAACCAGAGATCCCAGTTTGGAAATGGGAAAACATTACTATGGATCTTGTTACCAAACTTCCGCGCACAAAGAAAGGTCATGATGCCATCTGGGTAGTCGTTGATTGTCTTACAAAGTCAGCGCATTTCTTGCCAATCCGTGAGGATTTTTCTGCTGACAGACTTGCTCAAATCTATGTGGATGAAATTGTAGCTCGACATGGTGTTCCGTTGAACATCATTTCTGACAGAGATGCTCGTTTCACTTCTCATTTTTGGAGAACCATGCAATCTGCTATGGGGACCCAACTTAATCTGAGCACAGCTTATCATCCGCAAACGGATGGTCAATCTGAGAGAACAATCCAGACTCTGGAGGATATGCTTAGAGCTTGTGTGATCGATTTTGGTGGTAGCTGGGATTCACATCTTAAATTGATTGAATTCTCCTACAACAACAGTTATCACACTAGCATCAAAATGGCTCCTTTCGAAGCTCTCTATGGTCGAAAATGTCGTTCACCAGTCTGCTGGAATGAGATTGGCGAGGCTCAACTTACTGGACCTGCCCTCATTTTAGAGACAACTGACAAGGTCAAGAAAGTTCGTGATAACCTTCAGGCAGCTAGAAGCCGTCAGAAGATTTACGCGGATCCAAAACGCAAAGCCTTGGAATTTCAAGTCGGTGATCGAGTATTACTTAAGGTCTCACCTTGGAAAGGTGTGATCAGATTTGGAAAGAAAGGAAAACTTGCACCTAGATACGTTGGACCATTCAAGATCGTCGAAAGAATCGGAAAGGTAGCCTACAGACTTGAGTTACCTCCTGAACTTGGAAATGTTCATCCAACTTTTCACGTGTCCAATCTCAAGAAGTGTTCAGCTGATGAGAACTTCTCCATACCGCTTGACGAAATTCGTGTTGGCAAAACACTGAAATTTGTTGAGAAACCAGTGGAAATCATGGAACGTGAAGTCAAGTGGCTTAAACGCAAGCGCATTCCTTTGGTCAAAGTTCACTGGGAAGCTAAACGTGGACCTGAGTTTACTTGGGAACGCGAAGATCAAATGAAGGCGAAATATCCACATCTTTTTCCACGAGTTTCCTCTAAATAAATTTCGGGACGAAATTTCCACAAGTAGGGGAGACTGTAACAACTGTGCTTGTAATCACTATGAACAGTTCTGTTATCAATAAAACAATGTTATTTGATCCCAATGTTTGTTTGATTGTGTTTTACATTTTTCATGTTTTGACTTTTGTTCAATTTCAAACTCTACATCGCTTTCTGGAGAGTTATACGCAAACTAGTGCGTAAACGTACTCAGTTTAATGCGAGAAATACTCCGGAACATCAACATATACTCAACATACCTTAAATAACCTTTACATAACTTAGAAATAAGTTTTGAAGGCTTTGGTATGGCAAAAACAAGTTAATTCGCTTACAGGGACTAAATATGACAAACTGCGAAAGTATGTCAATTTGAACTGTAACGAACATTCCGGAACATAACCATAAGTTAAACACACCTTAAATATCCTTTACATAGCTTAGAAATAGGCTTTGAGGGGTTCGGTGTGCTAAAATAAACTTTTGGGTCATTCAGGGACTAAAAGTGTCAAAAAGTGCACAAGTTTGCATTTTCGCGCATAACTTACGTTCTGAATACATCCGGACATCCAAAAATTTATGTGAGCATGACTATATTATATTTTAGTGTTCGCCTTAAGAAAAATCCATTGGTCGCGTCATTTGGTTCGTTTTTCGCGCTTATGCGTATTCCGTCGTAATTAACCGTACATCGCGACCGTATGGCCAAACGAACCGACATCCGAGATATTTTTGAACATATTTTAAGTTCCCTATACTTTAACTTCATTTTAGAGCTTTGAAATGGGGTTAACGGGCCTTAAACGTGTCAAAAATGACCTTATTGCACTGCAGGGACCAAAAGTGTAAATCTGCCAAAGTTAAGCCCTACGATGCGTAGCCATATTTGCCCTACGATGCGTATGGGTTCTCCTGAACAGATCAGACTTAACAGTCAGCATGATCCAGCTGTTTTAACCTCACCCACAAGCTCCCAATCTGCACATTAAGCTCATTTGGACCCATTTTTAGTTACCACAACAATTGGACAAGTGTACGGCCTTGATCGTTTCCCCTTTTCCAAGAAACGATCTCAACGGTGGACCGAATACTATAAATACCCCACCCCCCTTTGTTCAAAATCACTAGAAACTTGAATTGAGAAACTCTAAGTTGAAACATTAGTTTCATACCTGAGATTTTCGAATCGAGTTTAGCATTCGGGGACCCTGGGTTAGTATTCTTTCGTTCTTTTCCTTATTTTTACTGCTTTTCGAGTCCGAAAGTCAAACTTTGTTTGACTTTCAGCGTTGACCAATAATGGTCAATGCGAAGTTCGTTTGAACTTCGCAACGTGAGTGTAATCACGTTGGTCATAGTCCCTTGGGACTATGCCCACTGATTACCACGTTGTCTAGGGTCGTAGGGTAGGCGATCTAATAAATCGCCTATACCTTCGAACCCAACCCAGTTTGGTCGATCATTAGGATCCGACCAAATACATTAGGTGACCATAGTAGGTAGGGAATAACCTTCCGAGGTTATACCCTATGGTCACATCGTTTAAGTAGTTGTATGATAGGTAGTTTATATGCCTTAATTAAATTACCAGAATACCCTTTTCATGTATAATTGGTAATTAAGCATATGTAACCTAAACCTTTGTCACTTAACTGATTATGTAACATGTTTAGGCATATAACACTTGTCATAGGGCTAGTTAGGCGGTCCGAACGCGTTTCACGCGAACGACGCGTTAAAGTAGCATAAGCTTCCTAAACGGGTCGTAATGGGTCGTAAACAATTATGATAGGTTTCATTTGGTATGTAGGCTTTGTTAAACCAAATGACACGAGTCTCTACACTCGTTTGGTTTACGAAACCTCATTCTATCCGATCTTCCGATTTAGGTCCGGTTATTAACATAGTTACCTATATTAGGTGCCGTTTGATTCCGTGATCTATAGCATTGCTTGGTGGTTATCTTTAGACATCTGAGCAATCTCAAGTGAGTACATAGACCCCTCTTTTACTGTTTTCCAAACTGTTTTGGGGTGGAACACATGTGCCTACTTGTTACTTTAATGCTTTCTGTTTTCACATCATATACATGCTATGTTCGTTAGTACATTATAGTACATTGATTTCATTACATTTCATGCTAGGTGTGCCCAATGTGTGCATTACTTAGTACATTGTTTTACATTACATTTCATGCTAGGTGTGCCCATTGTGTGCATTACTTAGTACATCGTTTTACATGACATTTCATGCTAGGTGTGCCCATTGTGTGCATTACTTAGTACATTGTTTTACATTACATTTCATGCTAGGTGTGCCCATTGTGTGCATTACTTAGTACATCGTTTTACATGACATTTCATGCTAGGTGTGCCCATTGTGTGCATTACTTAGTACATTGTTTTACATTACATTTCATGCTAGGTGTGCCCATTGTGTGCATTACTTAGTACATTGTTTTACATTACATTTCATGCTAGGTGTGCCCATTGTGTGCATTACTTAGTACATCGTTTTACATGACATTTCATGCTAGGTGTGCCCATTGTGTGCATTACTTAGTACATTGTTTTACATTACATTTCATGCTAGGTGTGCCCATTGTGTGCATTACTTAGTACATCGTTTTACATTACATTTTCACGCTATGTATGTTCATTTGATTACATACTTAGTGCATCACATGCTTCCATTTTTGGTATAACATTTGGTTTGTTTAACATGGGACAATACATTCATTAACATTGATCATGCCATTCGTTAGTAGGTAGTGGTACCATAGGAATTGACAACTCCCGTTCCGGACATCCCAGGGAAAGGGGACAGAAAGGAATGACCGAATTCGATATACATAATTTAGATAAATCTTTAATTTGTTTAAGGGTTTATCGCCTCAGTCTCAAGGCTTGGATGTATGCATTTTAACAATACCGCATAAATGTTTGTATCAGTATAGCATGCATTTGTTACACACAACATGACTTTGATTTAAACTGTGTTTTACTTCAATACCTTGTTGTTGTGCATTTTACATATGGTTTAGTTGATACATTTCACTTACCATACATGACATTTTGATTACACATTACATGATCTACATTGAACATAAACATTTTGACATTGATATACACATTTGGTGGTTTACATTGGACATAGACATTTTGACATGGTTTACACAATAACACTCGACAATTGGTTTGTACATGAACATTTTACATCTTGATGGTTTGGTTTGATTAAATGATTAAGTAACGATTCGTGTGTAATATGATACAAACATGGTGGATACGCCGCTGGTACTTCCTATATATAAGTGTTTGTATAATATTACATAGCGTAATGTTATTTGAATCATTTCAGTTTGATACATATAACATTTTATACAAATAACATACTTTTCATAAGACATTGTTTTAAAATCAACTTATCTTATACAAACTCATTTTACATGGTTCTTCATTTAACCTTACATTTACTTATACATATCAACTGATCTTATCGTTTTTCAAATGATTTACAAGACAAAGCAAATTACAAGGTTCATGACTAAACATTTTCTCAAATACAAGTCATGAATCCTATTTTCACAAACCTATGTATCTCACAGGCATTTTTATGCTGACGTACCTATTTTCACATGTGTTTTCAGGTGCTTTTCCATAGGATGTTGATCATGATACTAGGGCGGACCTGTGCCTTAGAGACTTTAAAAGAAGATAGACTATGTTTAATTATGTTATTAACTCTGTATTTCTGTTTAAAACAATGAAACTCTTGTGTTGTTAAATAAAATACAACTTTGTATGCCATGGTTATGAAACAATTTATTCTGTTACGACACGCCCCGATGTTTCCGCCGCGGTTTGTTGTTTTACGCGGTCGGGGTGTGACAGGCCGTGACTTGCGTTCCAACGAACCTTGACAAGCTTAACACTACTCCTCTGAGTCTTGTTAACTTTCCAATCTGTAACGTCAACGGGTTCTTCAGTGAAGTGGAGTGTGTCGTCTATATGCACTTCATCCGCAGGGATGATAACTGTCTCTTGAGTTGGACTTTTCTTCAGGTTAGATACATGAAATGTATCATGAACACCATGTAGTTCCTCTGGTAGCTCCAACTTGTATGCTACTGTACCCACTCTTTCCAAAATCCTAAACGGCCCTATATAACGTGGGTTTAACTTGCCACATTTCCCAAAATGTGCTACACCTTTCCAAGGTGAGTCTTTCAACAAAACCATATCTCCCACTTCGAATTCCAAGGGTTTTCGTCTTTGATCCGCGTAACTCTTCTGTCGATCACGAGCCGCCTTGATGCGCTCTCGGATCTGCATGATCTTATTAGTCGTTTCTTGGACCAGCTCGGGGCCGACCATCTGCCTATCTCCAGCATCAGCCCAACACAACGGTGAGCGACATTTACGTCCATAGAGAGCTTCAAACGGTGCGGCTTGAATACTTGTATGGTAGCTGTTGTTATAGGAAAACTCAACCAGAGGTAGATGAGTATCCCAACTGCCACCTAAATCCATTACACAAGCGAAGCATATCTTCTAACGTCTGAATAGTTCTTTCGCTCTGTCCGTTAGTCTGCGGGTGAAAGGCTGTACTCAGATTCCACTGAGAACCTAAAGCTTCATGGAAGGATTGCCAAATCCTTGACACAAACCGTCCATCTCTATCAGACATTATCGAGATAGGCACTCCATGACGTGCTACTATCTCCTTGAGGTAAAGCTCAGCTAGCTTACCAGTGTTATCCTTTTCCCGAATCGGTAAGAAGTGCGCAGACTTTGTCAATTGGTCCATTATTACCTATATCGTGTCATGACCTCTGGGAGTCCTGGGTAGCTTTATTACGAAGTCCATAGAGATCTGCTCCCACTTCCACATGGGTATTTCTGGCTGTTGCAGAAGACCTGAGGGTTTCTGATACTCGGCCTTTACCTTGGCACAAGTTAAGCACTTCCCCACATAAATGGCAACATCACTCTTAAGTCTTGGCCACCAATAGTAATCCCTTAGATCTTGGTACATCTTGTCCGATCCTGGATGTATCGAGTACCTCGACTTATGAGCTTCCTCGAAAATAACCTCTCTAATACCACCATAAAGCAGAACCCATATACGTCCCATGAAATACAAGGTTCCTTCCTCGTTAGGCTCCAACTTTTTCTCCATTCCTCAGAGATATTCAGCCTTAATGTTCTCTTTCTTAAGAGCTTCTTTTTGCGCAGCACGTATACGCAAAGTGAGGTCCGTCTGAATAATCATTTCCAAAGCCCGAACCCTTATGGGCTTAATCCTTTCTTTTTGGCTTAAGGCGTCTGCCACCACATTCGCCTTTCCGGGATGATACTTGATTTTGCAGTCATAATCATTCAGCAACTCAACCCATCGCCGTTGGCTCATATTAAGCTCTTTCTGATCAAATATGTGCTGAAGGCTCTTGTGATCCGTGAAAATTGTACATCGGGTACCATAAAGATAGTGTCGCCAGATCTTCAATGCAAATACCATTGCGCCTAACTCCAAATAATGCGTGGTATAATTCTTCTCATGGACCTTTAGTTGGCATGAAGCATAAGCGAGAACCTTTTGTCGTTGCATGTGCACGCAACCCAGTCCCTGACGCGAGGCGTCACAATATACCACGAAGTCGTCGGTGCCTTCAGGTAGGGATAATATAGGTGCATCGCATAGCTTATTCTTGAGCAGCTGAAAGGCTTCTTCTTGTTTGTCTCCCCATTTGTACTTCTTATCCTTCTGAGTGAGGGAGGTCAGCGGTTGATCTATCTTGGAGAAATTCTCAATGAACCTGCGATAATACCTTGCTAAACCCAAAAACTGTCGGATCTCGATCAGTGTCTTTGGAGTTTCCTAGTTCTTGATTGCCTCGATCTTTGTGGGATCCACATGAATTCCATTCTCGTTTACCACATGACCGAGGAACTGTACCTCACATATCCAAAAATCACACTTCGAGAACTTAGCGTAGAGCTTTTCCTTCTTTAGCAGCTCTAGAATGGCTCTGAGGTGTTGTTCATGATCTTCATTCATCCGCGAATAAATCAAAATATCATCGATAAATATAATCACGAATTTATCAAGATATGGCTTGCAAACCCGATTCATCAAATCCATAAATACTGCCGGTGCATTAGTCAACCCAAACGACATCACTAGAAACTCGTAATGTCCATAACGAGTTCTGAAGGCAGTCTTCAGTATACTTTCCTCTTGAATCCGTAACTGATGATAACCTGATCGAAGGTCAATATTGGAATAGTAGCTTGATCCTTGCAGTTGATCAAATAAATCATCAATCCTCGGCAAGGGATACCCATTCTTGATGGTTAGCTTGTTCAGCTCTCGGTAGTCGATGCACATTCGAAAGCTACCATCCTTTTTCTTGACGAACAACACTGGAGCTCCCCAAGGCGAGAAGCTCGGCCTAATGAATCCCTTGTCTAGTAACTCCTGATGCTACGTGGACAACTCTTGCATCTCTGAAGGTGCAAGTCGATAAGGTGCCTTGGCTACAGGCGTGGCGCCTGGAACCAAGTAAATGTGGAATTCGACTTATCGTTGAGGAGATAATCCTGGCAAGTCTTCGAGGAAGACTTCAGGATATTCCCTTACCACAGGGATATCTTCGAGCTTCGGCTCTTCGGCTTCCTTATCCCTAACGTGAGCTAAGAAGGCAATACATCCTTTACGCAGACACTTCCGCGCTTTCAAACAACTAATGATTCACAGAGGCGTATCATGCTTCTCCTCGTTAATCACGATCGTCTCTTCACTCGCCATCGGAATGCGAATCATCTTCTCATGGTACACAATCTCCGCACGATTGCTAGACAACCAATCCATCCCAACTACGACGTCGAAGATTCCCAATTCAACTGGCAGAAGATCTATCGGAAACTCACGCTCACCATGCTCTATAACACAGCCTATAATCACCTCATTAGCTTCTACTAGCTTTCCATTAGCCAGTTCTATTGAGTACGGGACGTCTAACTTACTTGCTACTAAACCAAGTATATTCTTAAATTCTAGAGATACGAAGCTATAATCGGCACCAGTATCAAATAGCCCAGATGCATAATGTTGATTAATAGGGAACGTACCAGTAACCACATTCGGATCCTGGCGGGCTTCCCTAGTTCTAATTGTGAACACCCTTCCACGTGCCTGATTATTCTTAGGGTAGTCCCGCTTAAAGTGCCCTACATCACCGCAACTATAACAACCTTGGTTGCGTCCATTCCTATTACCACCTTGGTTGTTGTTATTATTTCCCCCCGCGGTTTCCATTTCCCGCCTGATTTCCATTTCCATTCTTGTTTCCATTACTTCCCTGATTGTTGTTTCCTCCCTGATTTCTGTTCCCATAACCATTTCCACCACGATTGCCATTACCGTTACCGACTTGTCCTCCATTTCCACGCCCAACACCATACTAGCATGTCTCCTTAGAATGACCAACTTTTCCACAAGTTTCACATTTTCCATATCTGCATCGACCAGCATGATGAAATTGACAAATGGACACTTTGGTAGGGTACCCATGTACCATCTTCCCCTATTTTCAACATTTGCAGCGCCAGCTTGTGCCTCAACTGGCGGATTAGCGTCTCTGTTCTTGTTGGCATTGTTGTTATTCGCCCGAGTACCCTTCTTGAAATTGGTGAACTTTCTTTTGTTTTCCCCAGACGACTCTACATGAGTCTCTTTCTTCTTTGCCTTAGAAATTGATAACTTGCCCAACCTAACGGCTTCCTCAGTCAGTGCCACACTCAAGTCGATGGCCTTGGTAATCGTTGGAGGCTTGGACGCTGTCACCATGCTTATAATCTGAGGTGTCAATCCCCATATGAAACGTTCAATCCTCTTAAACTCTGGCTCCACCAAATAAGGAACCACTCATGACACGTCATGAAACCTCTGCACATACTCAGCCACCTTTGGACCTTCCATTTTCAAGTTCCAGAATTCAGTTTCCAACTTCTGGATTTTAGCATGAGAACAATACTTCTTACGCATCAATTCTTTCAATTCATTCCACGTCAAAGCATACACAGCAACCTCACCCAACGTCTGAACCTGAAGGTTCCACCATGACAGAGCCCATCTAGAAACAATCCAGAAATGTACGTGACTTGATGCTCTAGGGCACATTTACTCATGCTCAAAATAGAATCCGTCTTTTCTGTGACAACTCGTATCTCAGAACCTTTCTTGATACTTTGGTGTAACCTGTATAAACGTTCTATGATTAACTTATGTGTTTGTTGCAATGTAGTGTCATGAGTTTGAATGTTATATTACACGTTAAGTGAATGTGTGTTATATATGTATGTATAATGTAGTCGCACAACGTGAACCCGATCGCACAACGCGAGTTAAATCGCACAAGCCCTCTTGGGCACATCACTCTCGGCCCACACCCTTTGAATCCGAAACCCATGGGCAGCCCATGATGGGTTCGGCCACCCACCTATTTAAGCTAAGACATACCCATTAGTGGGGCTTTGTTCTCTCATTAGTGGCAAACAATTAACACACACCAAACCCCTAGTTCTCTCCTCTCCTCTCTCTCTTGTTCGACGGCAACCCTCATAGCCAAAGCCCCATCTCGATCAACCTAGTTCTTTGGCTTTTCGGTTAGTGTTTTAATTATTAATTGTATGTTACTTGATGTTGTGATCTACATGTTTCCACATAATGATTTAGAGAATGATATATGATTGCTTATGATTGTAAATCACTAAGGTTTTTCATGTAGATCGACTCACTTGTGTAGGGTGTTTAGACCGATTTAGAGTTAATGATTATGTGATTGATGATCTGGAACTGAATGAATGATAACCGATTGTGATATGTTAATCATTGAATGAATTGTGGGGATTGTTATGTTAGTATGCATGCTAGTAATCAAAGAACATGAACCGTGTTATTATAGCTTATTATTATAAATTGTTGCTATGCCTTAAACATGATTAGGGTTCATAGGGATTAATGGATGAAAACCTTGATTTGATCAAATAAAAGATTGGATAGAAACTGTGATCATGTTAATTGATTGTGTGCAAATATGGAAACTGTTGGAATTGATTTGCAAAGATAAATGTGTAACTGATATGCATGAAATTCGGATTTTAGATAACCAATCTTACAAGTCACACAAAACATGATTCTCACAAGCTTGCATGAACCACACGAAACCTATTTCGTGTAAGGGACTAATCGCACAAGCTTCCAATCGCACAAGATCAGATCGCACAAGATCTGATCTGATCGCACAAGAGCTAATCGCACAAGCTAGGTACAATCATTAAAGCACAGTGTACTGTTTCGAGATGCATGATCGCACAAGACCTTGTGGATCGCACAAGACAGTACCGATCGCACAAGGCTTGGGCCAAACACAAACTACTTGAACTGTTGTACTGTTGGGCCTCAAGGCCCAAGTTTAATCGCACAAGTTTTGTCCAGTCGCACAAGCTGAACTGGACCGCACGAGTTGGTCTCTGTTTATTTGTTTTGGGCTGTGTATATGTTGGGCTTCTTAATTTTTGGGCCGGGTATATGTTGGATCGCACAACATGTTGTGGATCGCACAAGGTTATGCTGAACGCACAACATGTTGGGCCAGGGTGTTTGTTGGGCTTCAGTAGTGAATTGCACAAATGGTTCGGCCCAAACCATTTGGATCGCACAAGTTGAACCTTGGGCTTAGTTACTGATCTGTTTAACATGTTCTAAATGTATGCCATGCATGCCATGATAGTTACATGTCTTGATTTGATAAATCTGTGCAAACATACTGTCACACCCCGACCACGTTAAAACAACAAAACCGTGGCGGAAACGTCGGGGAGTGTTGTAACAGAATCATCGTTTCACAACCATGGTAATTCAAAAGTTTCGTTTTATTGATTTATCAAGTAATTTACATTGTCTTAAAACCAAACAAACAGTTTATACATTGTCTACTATCGTTTTTATGTCACTAAGGCCACGTCCAAATCCTAAGTGAACATGCTCCCTAGCAATCATCACGCAACATCACCTGAAACATATGTAAAAACAAAGTCAGCAAAGAAATGCTGGTGAGCACATAGGTTTTATAAGAGTATCGGAATCATGGCTCGTTTATATATATTGCAATACCTCGAAAACCTTGTTTTGTAAAGTATATAATATTGCAACATGATTAACCAACTCAAATCAAGATGGTTATAATTTATAAAATCTCGTAGCCATGATTCTTAACCCCAAAACATTTGTTTTAGTAAACCAATTCGTAAAACATCTCGTTAAAAACTCGTTAATAAAACTCGTATGGTTTATATCATTTCGAAAACTTCGTTGTGTGACATCGTTTCAAATCGTTTCCCAAGTGAACTAAATAATGACACGCAATGTAATATGATAGAAGCACTTATATATAAGATGTACCAGCGGCGTATCTACCATGGTTCTATCATGCTACACCCGTCCCATTATCTAATCACTACCCAAAACCAATCGTTCGTTCAAATCGTTTATTTCGTTTAGGTCGTTCCAAATCGTTTAATTCGTCCCAAAATTGTATTCGTTTTAATTGTGAAACTACTTTTGGTCGTCTCGCTAATAACATTCAAACCTTCATGACTCGACTACCTCGTTCCTCGTATTAACAAACCACCAAAGGGTAAGTTAACAATCATCAGATTCGGTCGTTACCTACATAACCCCCACACATAACCATGGGTGTAGTCTGATAACGGGATTTGTCAGATCCTATGGTACCATAACCTAATACTGGTCGGTTCGGCCAAAATTAATGAATGTCATTCGCTATGTAACTACAACCAACAAGTTCGTTCACATTATCGAAAATCGTTATTAGTTTAGTACAAACCATCTTAATCGTTTTGAAACCATCGTTAAAATATCGAAAATCATTTTAATACATATGAATCACCCCAAAACAATTGAAAACAGTAAAATAGGGGAACTATGTACTCACATTGAATGAAAGGGTATCCTTGATCTTAAAGAACTTAGCGAAGCTCAGACAAACCAAGGAAATTCAAGTAGTACCTAGTAATCGGATCACTAGTAAATAAAATTGACACCTAAATCGGAGGATCGGATAGAATGAGGTCTTGTAAACCAAATGAGTGTTGGAACTCATGTGACATGGTTTAACAAAGCCTACATTCTAAATCGGAACTTAGGCTAAGTGCTTTCGACCCGTTACGACCCATTAAGGTAGCTTATGCTACTTTAACACGTCGTTCGCGTAAAACTATGTTCGGATGGTTAACTATGTGCTATGTCAAGTCTTATATTCCCAATAATACCTAAACATGTTACTAAATCAGATTATATGTCAAAAACATGTTCACATATGTAAAATGTGGATTTAAGCTTTAAAAGGGCGTTTTGGTCATTTCCTATGGGCATACAAGCTACTTAACAAATAACTAACCAATCCTATGTGATCATAAGGTATAACCTCAGAGGTTATTCCCTATGCAACTATGATCACTAATCAAGATTGATCGAATCCCAATGATCGACCAAATGGGTCGGATTCGAAAGTCTAAGCGGTTGTTTAGACCGCTTAACTTACGACCTTAAACAAGCACTATACTAATAGTGACGAGTTAAACATGTCAAAACATGTTTAACCTACTTAGGAAACTGATTTGGTATCAAAACAATGGGTTTTGATACCCGAAAATAGTTTCGTTGCAAAATGCGTGCTAAAACGCATTTTGACCGAAACTTTGACTTGTCACTACGCCTAGTTAACGTGGTAATCAGTAGGTATAATCGCTAAGGATTATAACCATCGTGATTACAATCACGTTACAAAGTTCAATTGAACTTTGACTTGACCAATTGATGGTCAAAACCGAAAGTCAAACTGTTGGCCAAACTGTTTGACTTTCTGCTTAAACATAAAGAATAAGCATGACAGAAGACTTACAATAGGTCCTAGCTATCTTTTCTACAAAGAATAAAGTTCCAAGCAGATTAGAAAGCTCCCAAAGTCAGATGTAGAGAAGAGAAGGAGGAAATGAGCAATGAATGAATGAATTTGCTTGGCTATTTATAGTTGTAGCAAGTTCATAGGATCATTACACATGTTTGTGTGGTCTCCAAGCATTAAATCTCATCCATACAAGTGTTATGAGCAGCTTAGAAGCCTTGGAGAGGTGTTAACTTGGCTACCACACCAAGAATTTGCGTTAACAGCCCCTAAACTATCAAACAGTTGCTGAAAACAAGATTCTTGTGACAAATGTACTCTGTAATCGATGAATGTAGGATCGTGTAGCGAACCTGAATGAGTCGTTCAGAGGAGTTTTAATCTATTTCAAAGGCGGAAACAGAGAAATAGACTTAGAAACAGCTTGCAAATCACTTTAAACTACTTTCTGATTGATATAACACTGATTACAATCACAGGATAAACCGACAGCACTTCGGTATCCAAATCAAGAACTGTTCCAAATGAATCCGCTTGAAAGGTATTTATAGACTTGGGGTTTCGCTTGAAAGGAACAAGTGTCAGTTCAAGCGAAATCTCATCATGTTGATTTCGCTTGAATATGCACAAGACTCTTTCAAGCGAAATCACTCATTTCAAGCGAAAACACATTAAACAAACCTTAAAACTGCTATTATCTCAAACACCGTGCCCTGGTCTAACTTATCTAGTGACAAGACTCGATACAAGACGAAGTCGACAGACGTATGCACCAACAGACTCCCCCTCGAATGTTGACGAGTCTTAAGTGTCGAGTCTTCAACGTCTTCAGTCTATATCAGTCTTTGCAATGTGTAAGCATCCTCAAACTTTATCTTTTTCTTCTCTTTCTTCCAGAATCGCAATTTAGCTCTTAGCTTTTTCCACAAATTCTTCTTTCTCTAACAGACTCCCCTCAACTTGTGCCAAGATTGTAGTATTCTAATTCTCTTGATCAGATCTCTTGATTCATTAAGTTCATCAGCAACAGCAGTTCCAAGATCGTGACCTGGCTCACACTTTCCACAGGTTCAGAATCGATTCCTGGCTCTAATCTGCATAAATCTCTACCCAAATATAAATTTTCTGATAACCACTTGTAGAACAAATATTATAATGATTTAACATTTAATCTCTGATGAACCACTTGTATACATATATTCAAAAACTTTTCTCATATAGAACACACACTCCCCCTCACCACATGCTCATCATGTTTAGCACTTGGAATTTTGAAAATCAGCTCTCCAACATCAGTTGTCGAAAATCTTTTTGAATTTTTCAAAATTTATGCTAAAACACACTAAAATATCTTTTTGGAATTTTTGAATGAAATGAAATGCAGTAAAGAAATATATACAAACAATATTTTTGTGAGTTTGTGTAAGAGGATCATATTAGTTTATGAGACAAATCACCAACATTATTAAGCTTTAAACATTTTAAGTTCTAAACGATTCACTTAGATTGTCAGTATACTGATCCACTTTAAATTTTTACACAAAGTTCAACTGTTTCGAGATATGAATGAAGCGTTTTAAGAACTTA
Source organism: Helianthus tuberosus (assembly GCA_030545235.1). Classification (NCBI taxonomy): domain Eukaryota; kingdom Viridiplantae; phylum Streptophyta; class Magnoliopsida; order Asterales; family Asteraceae; genus Helianthus; species Helianthus tuberosus. Next base: position 110,758,124 of record CM060411.1, on the reverse strand, counting down.
AACTTAATCGCGTGTCCCACCTCAGAATATACTCCCGTATCCAGATCCCAATATTCAGTCTTACAGGTGAGTATACCACAGATGATATCTGTAAGGGGTTAGATGTGAAACCGTGAGAGCTCAGGTCAGAACTTCCGTTCAGCAGAGAGATGACGGTTTGACTTTCAGGTGTGTCCCCTTTAGAGGATCTTTTTTTACAACAACATTGATTAGCAATTTTATTGTCTCATCATTTTATGCTGAGGGCGGTGCTATATTTCAAGCAATCAGAAAGTATTCTCCGGGGACTAGGCCATTGCTTCCGCATTATCAGAAGTCCCGGGATAATACCCCAGATATCACTGAGTATAAAGACCTAGTATCTCAGAAAGAGGGACCTTTCAAACAAGATATCAGGGGTTACCCATATATCTGAGAGATGTTTCCCCACGATATAAGCAAGTTTGAAATTTAGGTTTATATCTCGTCACAATCTACTAAATGTGCAAAAACCTACTGGCACATCATCAGTGAGACCGTTTATCGTATTTTTCTTTCCATTTCTTTAGCATGTTGTGATCGTCCACTGATTTACTATCATTTCCTCTTCTTGACAACAAAACTCATTTTTTTATTTTTATCATGTTTTTGCCATTTTTCAAAATTTTCTAATGTTTTTAGATTTTCTGAAATTCTTACTCCCCCTAAAATGCAAACACATTTTAAGAAATTTGAAAACAAACTATACAATAAAGTGACAACCGATATCGAATAGCTTCAATTCGCCATCCACTTGGCATAAACAATCAGAACTCCCCCTTTCAACAAACTATTTTCCCATTGTGATTTCAAAATACTTAAGTTTGTTTTGATCAAATGGTTTTTCTGGAAAATAAGTTTTGTTAAAACCAATTGTAGGTTAGGGGCATCACCTTGTTCTTCAAAATACCAATTGTAGAAGTCACACCCTGGCTTTGCGGAAGCGTGGGTTTAATTTGGTGTGACTTCTTAATACCATAGCATAATCACAACAATGCTATATGAAATTAAAACCATGATGTTCATCCATTCAACAAGTTTTAAAAGTTACCACAACCACATTGTTTTGAAAGTCGACACTTAAAACAGATTACAATAACGACATAATTAAAAACTTGTTCACAAGACACAACCAAAAGACATGAATAAAAACACAGTTTAAGACTTGTGACCCGTCCATGCAAAGATCACATTTCCAAAACTCGGATGACACCATTATTCTTACGCAGCTTGACGACATCGCATACCTTGCCAGATCCCCTAGTTTCCTGAAATACATGTAAGTTGAAAAATCAACATAAAGTTGAGCGAGTTCATGTAAAAGTGAGTATGTATAAACCTTTGTAATATGTCTGTATGTATGAAAATCCCTGGTATGTAGCAAATAAGGAAAAAGAGATCACCATTGGGTTGCAAAGCCAATGATATGTGTGAAGTGTTGTAGGAAGACTCAAACCTAGCAGATTTTTACGTCGGGCTCAAAGTCACCCCAAGGTCCGTACAATGGGCCTGGAGTTGGGCTCGCTACACCCAGATAGATCTACCGCTAATGACCCTCGGTCCTACAATGAGGATTAATGGCCTCTAGTTCCAGCCTACCCACTCACATGATCTAAGTAGTAAACCCTCCTTAAGCTAACCATACCATGTATAAAAGAATCCGTAATTATTGTAACATGTATTCCACCCCCGAAGTATAAAAACTGAAAACAGTTAAGAGAAAAGGGGGACATGAACTCACAGAAGTGCGTATCCAGAAACGTCAATCTCCAACTCTATCTGCTGCGTGACGACCTACACGTACTAATTCCTATTAGACGGATGGCCATGCCTTGGTTTAGGGTTTAACGTTTTGTTGGAGAAATAGTTAGGTAACTATTCCGTATTCACACTTCTTATTTATTTTTTAAGTGTATTCCTTCCCAAGGATGGGGGTTTTTATACATGTTTGCTTTATAATTCCGAAAATATATTTTTAAGTCTCACTTGAAAAATATATTTTAAATCACTTGTCTAGAATATTCTAACTCCAAAATATACATATTTTTCCCAAAAATATTACATTTTACTTCATACCATTTCCAAAATAATACTTTATCAAAATACACATTTAAGAGTATTTTCCGAAAATACATAAGTTTCATTTTAAAGTTCGCGTTGTAATAACAATACCGGTGTAACTTAAATATTTATTTGTGATAGCGTTGGTATTATTTTGGAGTCGTGATTTCATAACATTCCCAGGTTATATTATTTTTATTATTTTTATCCTAAAAATAATATATCTAGTTCACAAAATAATCACATAATCACACAAGCGTTTTATTATGAAATATATATTCTAAATATATATTTAACAAGTTTTATTTATGTAGGTCCGGCTAGGGGAGGATCTAGTCGCCTAATCCTTGTTGTCAAACACACCCGGTTGTGCGGAATCCAACCGGAGATGCAAACCGAGATAGAACACGAAAAATACACGACACACAAAGTTCACCGTTTAACACCACTGTATTAATACGAATGAAAGGTTCGGTTACAAGCACAAGGTTTACAAATCTATTCTGCAAACTCTCTCTAACTCTCGTGTGTGTGTGTTTTTGCTCTGAGTGTTCTATATCGAAACAGAACAAATGAACTCTATTTATACTAACAGACACACATACATATGACGAAACAGACAATAGGCGACGAATCAGGATCACGGTCGACGAAACAGGTTTGTTTCGTCGACTTCTAGTTCTGTTTCGTTGATATGGGCTTTGGCCCAAAATTGTTGAAGTCCATGTGCATCCTGATTGGCCCAAGTTGTTGAACATACTCATGCACGTACAAGAATTCATAAGTTCAGATTGCAAAGCTAGTCCAACTTGTGATTAGTCAAAGTTATGACATCATCATGACATCATCATGATGATGTCATGATGATGTGTCAAGCGGGAAACGTTCTCGGCTCTCCGTGCTTCGCGTGTCGAACTCTGGGGCGCACAACGGAGGAATGTCATGACGTCGGGCTTGAGCCGAACCTAACCGGGTTGAACCGAACCAAGTCGAACCGAGCCGAGTCGCGTCCACAAAATATGTATCAACAAACTCCCCCTTGGACGCTACTCGTGAGGTTCATCTTCCATGTCTTCCATGTCGGAGGATCTTCAAAGTCTTCACGTCTTGAAAGCAGAAAGTGTATCAACAAACTCCCCGTTTCATGTAGGAAGTGTGTTGACAAACTCCCCCTTAACATAAGCTCCCCCTTGAGTTATGCTCGTGAATGACTTGATCTTCAGTACTTGAGATCCTTGTGGTGTTGATGATGGTCAGCGGCAACTCGATCATCTTTGTCTTTTGAGTGCCTTCACGTCGTGTCTTCATTCCAAAGCTTGTCATCGACCATGTTCTCCTTGCCTTTAGAATCTGCACATGCAAGAAATCTAAACGCGTAATGAGAACAACTGCTTGGAATATAGTAACATAAACAAATGACACACGTATGACCATGTTCCAATCAACTACCGTCCGACAGTTTGAAAGTTTAACAAATTTGTCAATTTTAGTTTTTAACTTTCAAAACTTGCAAATTTCGACCGTTTATGAAGATTTAGTCAATTCGGTTTTCAATCAAGTTTCAGGTAACGAAGACTCGAGATCCAACATCGTACGATCGAAAATAAAATAGAAATAAAATCTTTTTGGATTTTATAAAGTTTATATTAAAACACACCTAAAATCTTTTTGGTATTTTTGAATATTTCAAATGAAAAGACAGAAAGCAGTAAATAAATATATACAAAGGTGCAGAAACTGAAACCATTAAATAAATATTTACAGACATTCTTTTTGCGAGTTTCGAGGGTAAGAGAATCATATCAGTGTACGGTCATGCCAAAACGCTCTTGTTGTTCAATTAGTTAACATTTAGATAAGCATCCTATAACAATTATCGGTATTGTTATCCACATAAGCTCAACTTATCAGATGTAATCATGGCGAGGGGATACATTAAGGTATGATTTATACTTACCGACCGGTGTTCATCCACATCACGACACATTCCCGTATCAAGGTATGCACGAGGGTTCATCTTACCGGTGAGTATACCGATTATCATCTGTTTGACCGTATATGATGTGAGATTCTCACTTATTTTGATTTGAAAACAAGCCCTATGTGATAGAATCACTTATTGATGAGGAACTTGATTTTCATATGCATGAGGGCACAGGAGCAAGTCCGTGAACAGGTCAGTACTTTCGTACAGCAGAGAGACGAACTTGACTCCCGGATAAATGTGATATTTTATCACTTATTTGTTTGGACATGTGATTGTTGATCACTTATTGAGGTCGAATGCAATATGTACACGTATGTATGGTATCATGGAAGATCTAGACTTGCGTCCCCGTTATTTTTCGGTAAAAGATACAACCATGATACCCAGATGATAAGCAGCATAAAGACCGAATATCTCAGAACCTCGGCAATCTCTCAAACGAAATTTCGGTACTAAGACCATATGCCAATGAATGGTTCCCACCTGGTCTTCAGTCGATTTAAGTTTATATCACCCTGCACACTTTAAAATGGTTGTGAGCCTACCGATACATCTTATATAGAGCTGCTTATCGCTTTTCATTTTAGGTTTAAAGAGGTTTGGACAGACCACTGATGTACTATCATTTTCTCTTTTGCTCGCCAGGAAACTCATTTTTGTTTTTCTATTGTTTTTGTGTTTTTAAAATTTTTCAATGTTTTTGGATTTTCAAATTTTGGATTTACTCCCCCTAAAATCAACAAACTAAGACAAATTTAAAACACAAAGATATTTACAAAAATGATTTCCGATGTTGGTTAACTCATGTTTTACCTCAATGCCGTTTACCAAAATTAAGTTTTAATCAGAAATGATTTAGCGAATTTTGGAAAAATCAGTTGGCATGTCGGTAAGCGGTGCGGACCATGACAACATTGTCTGGCCAAAGAGTGCTGAACGAGATAATAATTCACAAAGCAGCTTAAATATCGACAAGTATAGGAGAGATTAGAAATTTAAAACCGTATCCTGCAACTGCTCCGTGCATTGCAAGGAATCTGAGTGCTCTCCCAAACTGGATATCCACCCGGTGTGGATTTCAAAGTCGATTTATGTAGCTACTTCACTTAATCCTAGATAGTTCCACACAGCAACAAGATCATAAACCTCCGGGTCCGGCTGGTCTTCCACATTGCACCAGCGAAGGTCTTTATCTTTCTCTTGAGAAGTAGTGTGCGGTTGTTCAATCCATGCCAAGGCATCCGCACACCCGGTTGGTTTGATCAACAAACACATTCTCTTCAATCACACCGTGGAGAAAAGTACCCTACACGTTCATCTTGTGGACTTTGAACTTCTTGTGGAAGAAAAAAAAATCCATGAATCTTCGAAAAGCTTCAGACGTGCTACAGGCGCGTACTTTTCATTGGAATCTTTCCTGAGGACCCGATCAAAAACCATAACAACCAAATTTTGGCACATTTTTCATCTTGTCGAATTTTTCAACTTCATACAACAACATTCTTTCACCATCATTCCTTCATCAGACATTTTTGTCTACTTTTCTCCTCTCTCCATCAAAGGCAACAATTTCTTCTGTCGCCTATCTTGTGCAAGGACGCTCCACTATCAACAATCTTACGACTATCGAAAGTTCCTCCTGGAATATCCTACACACTCACTTAGAGATTAGTTGGAGAGGGGGACCCAAGCCTTTGTGGACTTGGGTCGTCCTTGATCATCAAGGAAAGTGATTTCAATCACTTGATGATTAGGAAAAAGAACCTGTGGTGCTCCCCCTGATTGAATTACCTGCTTTTGCTTCCAAGCTGTTTGTCCTTTACCAGTATTTGAATTCATTGTTTTAGCATTTACTGGTTTTACAGTTTCAGATTTTGCTTGTACAGGTTTTTCTTCTTTGACCTCTGATTTTAAGGCCTTTTCAATTACCTTTTGATTCTTTTGCTTTAACTTCTTTTCCCTTTCTTTCAAGACACGTGGGTCTTGTTTCGGGGAAACTGATCGTTTTCGGTAATCGATTTCTTGGGGAGCACTCGTTTTTGACTTCAGCTTTTGCACGTGTGGGCAATATCTTACAATATGCCCAACTGTCCCACATTCAAAACATGTTCTCCGCTCTACAAACTTCGGAGAAACACGTTGATGACCAGACGAAGAACCAGACCATGAACTTTGTGATCTAGACGTGCTTGGACCTAAATCACATCCGTTGGTGTGTTGGGTGTAATTATTCTGATCATTTCGTTTTAAAATTCTAACTTGTTTTACAAAATCAACGTTAGATTTTTCCTGAAATGTTTCAAGTTTGTCTGAACCCGTGGATCCAACAAAGTTCATTTTCGGTTCTCGTTTCTTAACAGGAGCTCTTTTGTTTTGCACCTTTTGTTGTTGAACCTTTGGTTGTTCAGTCTTAGGCTGCTGAACTTTAGGTGCTTGAACATTCTTGTTCTGAGCCTTCTTTCCCTGTACCTTACCCTTTCCGGAGTTGACTTGTTGTTTTCGCTCAATTGGTAGTTTTTGGTTTCCGTATTGTTTTCTAATTTGTTCACACGGAATTGGATCACATTGAGTGACGGTAACTTTGCCACTTTTGTTCCCCAAAAACTTATCAGTGCATCCTTCAAAAATTTGCTCAATTAAATCTTGATTTACATTTTTAATTGGAAAATCTTTGTTAGAGTAGATTTTGCTATCTCCTTTGAGCGTGTACAACAAGTTATTCTCTTCACTGCTAGATACAAGGGACTCCATTGCTTTTGACATTTCAGTCTTACTCGGTTTCACTGGTGGATCACACAGGATGTGATTCTCGATTGGAATATCTGTTGTAACCGAGTTAGACTGTTGTTTCACAATTTCTTCAGATTCATCATCCGAAGAATCAGCATCCTCAACAATGGGAGGACTCTGTTCCTTAACACACGATGAATCTGTCACATTCTCAGATTCTGATTGACCCGAGGATGATGTACAAGTTGTGAACCCGAGGCCTGCTGCAAAGTCATCTAGATCTAGTGGCACAGTAGGTTCAAAACGGGGCATATCCTCGTCATCAGGCAATTTGGAGTAATTGTGATTCATTGGGGGAGGACATGATTTGAATCCAATACATATTTTATCCCCCTTTTTCTTTTGAACGTCAATGATGTGATCCAATACATAGCGGGAATTGGAATAGCTTTCCAGTTTCTGCTTAATTGTCTCACATTCACATCGAGTTGTTGCCAACTCTACCATTTGCTTTTCAATTGTGTCAATAAGATTATTGTTAGCATGTTGTTTTCGCAAAACAGCCTTTTGTAATTCTGAAACATCATGTCTTAATGACGCAATTGTTGCTTTAAATTCCTTTTCATTTCTGGTTAAAAACAAGTTAGCTTCAGTTGCTTTAGAAAGATCTACAATCAATTCTTGATTGTGTTTGTGTGTGATTTCAAACTGACTTTCCTTTTCAGCATATTTAACATTTAAACTATCACAATTTTCACAACTAACTACAGTGGGTTCATCGACACATACCTGACTTGATGAACTGTCGACATTAGCCATAAAGGCTGAATGGAGAGAAGACGAAGAGTAAGCAGCTTGATCCACCAAAATAGATCTTCTTTCAGTTCCTGCTGCAGCTTCTTCCAAAAGCTCATCAACATCTGCATCGACTGACGCACTTGATGTCTCATCCACATGATCATTGCCTGAAGTGGAGGATTCTTCATCTGAGCTTCCACTATAACCAGAACTGTCTTCATCTTCAGAAGATTCATCACCATTGGTGGAAGATTCTCCACCACTGGCGTGCTTTAAATCCTTTACGACTTCAGCAAAACATGCTGTTCCATCTGGAGCATCATTTCCCAACTGAAGCGACCAATCACAACCTTCATCTACTTGAACCACCAGTGCCTGGTTGGCATTAGATGGTCCTGCTTGGCTTTGGTTGTTGACAGGTATCAACGTACGAACATTGTTCCTGTTCTGGTTCTGCTGGTTGCCTTGATTTCTGAAAGGATTTTGGTTTCCATGCTGAGCTGGTCTTGTGCATTCCCTTTTGAAATGACCCCGTTCACCACAGTTAAAGCACGTTACAGCTTGCTTGTCGAACCCATACTTGGTGTCTTTCTTGCTTTCCAAGTTGGTTCTACCCATCCTTTCCATAAACTCCTTTGCTCTTCGAATTGCACTAGCAAGAGCCCATTTGATATCCATCATTTCAAACTCTTCTTTATCCACTTGCTGATAATCTTCATTGGTTAGATTGATATTCCCAATCTGACCTGCGATCAAGCCACAATAAGCACTAACCAAGGTGTTCAACATCTCCATATGCTCCTTGGCTATTTCGACACTGACTTTGGAAAAGTTGGAAGTGTCTAATCTGACTGTGTTCGGATTTGAAGAGGCTTAAAAGTTTGAAGAGCTTCCATAAAACCCTTGCTGTTGCGGTTGTTGCTGCTGAGCTCTGCTTGGGTCTAAGAAAGGCGGTGGTGTGAATTGCTGAGCTGTCGGTTGCACATTCTGTTGTAGAGAAGAAGAATCTGGTCTTGAATACATCATCGTGTATGCTGAAGGATCAAACTGATTTGTTGTGGAAGGTCCGGTGTTTGAGATGAAGGCTGTTTGAAGCTTCGCATGTTGAGAGGCTGGTTTTTCTCCACTGATACCTCCTGCAATCCCATAGTACATCTCTGGATTTTGAGGAGTTAGTGTTCTTTTTGCCTTAAGCTTTTCTTCTACATCCTTGTTCTCCAATCTTTGAATTAACTCATAAACGGTGATTGTGTCTAGAACACCATTTTCTTTGAGAATTTCAAGATAACTGCTCCACTTTGCTGGTAAGCTATCAGCGAATCTCTTCACCATTTCTTGTGGAGTGGCAGTGACTCTGAAAGGAAACATCTCGCTCAACAAGTGATGGAACCTTGTAGATAAATCTGCCAAAGTCTCATTCTCCATACACGTGAATCCTTCAAACTCTTTCTTCAGTAATTCTTGCTTGATCTTTCTAGATTGAGCATTTCCTTCACATCGTAACGTGAGCATATCCCACAAGCTTTTAGTAGTCGTGCAGTAAACAAACTGGTGGTAAATGTCTCTGTGAAGAGCTTGTGTGAGAATCATGAATGCTTTCTTTTCTAACTCAAATTTCTTCTTATCATCTTCAGATATAGTGCTGTAAGTTTCTGGATTAGATCCTGCAACTTCCAAATCATGGTCAAATGCGGTGAAGAAGCACATCCATAGATCTTGACCTTGCCCCTGAACATAAGTTCTCAGCCTTTCTTTCCACCATCCCCAATCATTGATATGATTTAGCTTTGGCGGTTTTGTGCTTGTACCAGTTTCACTGTCGTTCTGCATCATAGATTGAATGCTGCTGCTTTGATTTGTGACCAATGCCCATTGATTTGCAGTTATCATTGCAGCTTGAGGTGGGGCAATAGCCTGCATCCATGCAGTTTTGTTGAAATCTGACGCAGGTTGCGTAGCTGATGATTTTGGAGTCAAAGTTGTTTGAGTCCATGCGGTTGGATCCCACTGACCGTTTGTTCCCATTTTATAAAAATTAATATATTAAGTGAAAATTGATTTAAAAAAATGAAAAACAAGTTTTCCCTTTTTAAAACTTTAATTTTCACAAACTATGTTAAGATCTCGAATGATAACCACCAGCCGAAGGATCCTTGATCGAAAGACCTGAAACACACAAACAGTTAAACAACTAGTGCAAACCTTCTGTTTAAAAATTACAACTTTCACGACGAAACAGAATGTTGATGAAACAAAAACCCTTGAATGATTAACTATCGACGAAACAGATTTGGCTACGAAACAGAATTTTCTAATGTTTGACGAAACACATGTTCTCCTTTGGGCTCCCAATCGACGAAAACGGCCCAATACTTCTGTTAGGAAACAGAGGCCCACTTGTTCGACGAATCAAATTTAGGCCCAAAGTCGGACGAGACAGGTTTGTTTAATTGAGTTTGACGAAACAAGTTCTGATCAGGTCCTACGAAAATGAAGCCCAAAGGTGTCAACGAAACAGGAGCCCAATATGGAAGCCCAATTTGTGACGAGTAAACAGTCTTGTGCGACTTTCAGATCTTGTGCGTTCCTACCTCTTTGACTTTCTAACCTCCTGACACAAAGTATACTCACTTTCGGCTACACAAGTTTCAAATTACCAACCAAATGATGATGAACAATATTTTAATCCAAACACAATTTTCAATACACAAACACTTGAATATTCAAATCTCAAAGGATTAAAAAGTAAACACACTAAAGAACACTTTGAATATTTGATGAAGATATGAAGAACAACCCAGAAATTTATGAATTTTTCGGTGAACCGTAAATTTCCGAAACACAATTTTTGCTTAAAACTTCACTAAAAACCCACTTTTAACATGTGAAAATGATAAACAACAAGGTTTTTATAAGAACTTTCAGCAAAACATGATGATTTTCGAGATTTTAGACAGAATTTTCAGAAAATGATAAACTCCAAAGACCCGAAAAACAACCCGAAAACCACCAAGAACACCTCGGTTTTAACAAGGAGAAGAGCCAAGGCTCTGATACCACTTGTAGGTCCGGCTAGGGGAGGATCTAGTCGCCTAATCCTTGTTGTCAAACACACCCGGTTGTGCGGAATCCAACCGGAGATGCAAACCGAGATAGAACACGAAAAATACACGACACACAAAGTTCACCGTTTAACACCACTGTATTAATACGAATGAAAGGTTCGGTTACAAGCACAAGGTTTACAAATCTATTCTGCAAACTCTCTCTAACTCTCGTGTGTGTGTGTTTTTGCTCTGAGTGTTCTATATCGAAACAGAACAAATGAACTCTATTTATACTAACAGACACACATACATATGACGAAACAGACAATAGGCGACGAATCAGGATCACGGTCGACGAAACAGGTTTGTTTCGTCGACTTCTAGTTCTGTTTCGTTGATATGGGCTTTGGCCCAAAATTGTTGAAGTCCATGTGCATCCTGATTGGCCCAAGTTGTTGAACATACTCATGCACGTACAAGAATTCATAAGTTCAGATTGCAAAGCTAGTCCAACTTGTGATTAGTCAAAGTTATGACATCATCATGACATCATCATGATGATGTCATGATGATGTGTCAAGCGGGAAACGTTCTCGGCTCTCCGTGCTTCGCGTGTCGAACTCTGGGGCGCACAACGGAGGAATGTCATGACGTCGGGCTTGAGCCGAACCTAACCGGGTTGAACCGAACCAAGTCGAACCGAGCCGAGTCGCGTCCACAAAATATGTATCAACAATTTACGAAAATCCACCTCCGACACTTTGTAATTTTCGAAATAAAAATCATGGCGAAGTTTATTTTGAAAACCAAGTTAAAAACACATTTATAAACATTTGTTACAAAAATATTTCTAAGTGTTATATTTCCGGAAAAATTTCGCTAGAGTTTCCTCTGTAACCAGATGTGTCCACGCTTACAAGAGTATCATTTTCTTTTCAAAACTCAATCAAACAATTTAACAATCATCAATCAACAATATTTAAGCATCAAACTTGGCAAAACAAGCCTAAATCACAAACTCATGAACTTGAAAGTTTTGTAAAAATATGTAGTAAGTTACTAGCGTATTTAGTAGGTTTTGTTATCTTAAAAAATAAAATTAGTTTCTTAAAAACTTTATTTTTAAAGAACTTGGAGTTTTACAACTTCTAGTCAAGATTTTCAAAAATCCTTCTTTGTTAAATCTTCTTGTTACACAAGTGTTTACACACTCGTTTATCTACCAAAAATGCTTCTAGTTCATAAAACATCTGGGTTTTAACAAGACTTGCATCTTTCACTTGGTTCTTCCGAAAAACCACTTGTAGATCTTTAGATCTACATGTTTAGAGTCTTATTTTACAAGAAAAATTTTATTTACTCAAGTTCATGTTTCATGGATGGAAGGTTTCATCATCTTTCATAACTTTAGCATTTATAACTTACTAGTTCATGTTCTTGAACATGATCTAGTATGTCTAGATGACGATCCATCCTACTTTTAATAACAATCAACATCAAGTAATCACAACTATACAAGATTTACAAGATTTACACACATATCTTTCCTTTATCCACCTTATTCATCTTATGTTCAAGACTTTAAGTTATGTTCTTTAGTGTTCTTAATTTTTAACCATTAAATCACCTATTAACCACCATAAACAAGATCAAGATGATGATTAGAAACACTTACTACTAGCTCAAGGCTAGGGAAGAAACAAGGTGTAAATGTGGTGGATAAAAGAAATCTAGAGCGGTTCTTGCACTTTCGAGAGCACTGGGCTTGTTTGTATGACCTCTTGCTTCTATGTATGTATGAGAAATTGCTTGTATGAAAGTTGATGGTGATGGTGGGTGTGGTTGTGGCCTCGGCCGAACACAAGCAAAGAAGGAAGAGAGAGAGCAAGTTGCTAAGTGTGTTGGTGAAATGAAGTTCTTAATCCCATGAGTTTACTTATAATCCAACTCCACTATTAACCATCATATAATGTGTCATCTAGATATCAAACAATTATGATTATTTTAATCAAAGAAAGGCAAGGGTGTGTCCCACCCTTGGAACCGTCAAAATGGGGGGGGGGGGGGGTAAGGGTTGGGGTGTAATGATATAGTTAAGATTTAGTTAAGATCTAATGATATTAGTTAGTGTATTAAGTGTGTAGTATAATATAAAGGGTGTTAGGGTGTTCGGGGACCCTAACTGGCTCAGAAAAGTGAAAACTATGTCTTTGGCAATAATTTTATGTTCCGGGTAAAGTCTGGTTGTCCGGTTGGATATTGATCCGTTAAAGTGTCAAATAAAGCTTTAAAGTGTCTTTAATATTATTTTTTAGTGACACATTAATTTACCAACACTTTGGAAAGTGTCTAGGACTATTTTACCAAGTTTTTGCACTTTACTAGCTTTGTTAAAAGCTGAATTTTGGTATACTAGTGCAGAATTCTGCACTTTAAGTATGTTTTAGGCACATCCGGGCAACATAACTATTACCTAGTGACGCAGTTTAATGATCCTCACCTCCCTACACTCTGTACCAGTGTAGTACTTTATTCCCGGCTCATACTGGCCTCAATATAGTGTCTGTCTAGGTGCTGGCATTGTCAGCATGTTTACTGGGTTATCCGTTTAGTGTGCTAACTGTGCTTTTGTGCATCAAGGTTGTCACTAATGTTTGTGTGTAAATAATAGAGTGACAGTATAAAATGTGATGCATGAGTATGTATGTTTCAGAAAACAATAAGCAGTTTAAATCACAGTTGTAATCAAGCACAGTAATTAAGTATTAATTAAATATTAATTAATTCGTACGGATACCTGGATTTGTGAGGGTTGTCACATTCTCCCCCCGTTAAATAAATTTCGTCCCGGAATTTTAGGCTCTGCTTCTAGTTGCAGGGGTCTTAGGAAATAAATGGGGGTATTTCTCTTTCATACGATCCTCACGTTCCCACGTGAATTCAGGCCCATGTCTTGCATTCCATCGAACTTTAACGAGCTTGACACTACTCCTGCGTGTTTTGTTAACTTCCAATCCGTAACCTCGATGGGTTCTTCGGTAAAGTGGAGCGTGTCGTCGATATGAACTTCATCAGCAGGAATGATCACTGTCTCCTGTGTTGGACTCTTTTTCAAATTTGATACATGAAATGTATCGTGAACACCATTAAGTTCGGCAGGTAGGTCCAACTTGTAGGCTACAAGCCCAATCCTTTGCAGGATTCTGAAAGGGCCAATGTAACGCGGATTCAGCTTCCCACGCTTCCCAAAGCGTGCCACACCCTTCCAAGGTGAAACCTTCAATAAAACCATATCCCCAACTTGAAACTCTAAAGGTTTTTTTCTTCGGTTTGCATAGGCTTTCTGTCGGTCGTGAGCCGCCTCGATGCGCTTCCGAATTTGTGCAATCTTGTCCGTCGTCTCTTGGACTATCTCGGGACCAACAAGTTGTCTATCACCCGCATCAGCCCAGCATAAGGGTGATCGACATTTACGTCCATAAAGCGCTTCAAATGGCGCGGCTCCAATACTTGTGTGGTAGCTGTTGTTGTATGAAAACTCGACCAGTGGTAAATGATTATCCCAGCTACCACCTAGATCCATTACACATACTCTCAGCATATCTTCCAATGTCTGAATAGTTCGTTCACTTTGGCCATCAGTTTGTGGGTGAAATGTTGTACTCAGATTCAACTGTGAGCCAAAAGCTTCTTGGAAGGATTGCCAAATCCTTGATACAAATCTCCCATCTCTATCAGAGATAATCGAGAGAGGCACTCCATGACGTGCGACAATCTCTCTCATGTATATTTCCGCAAGTTTACTCGTGTTGTCTTTCTCTTTGATTGGCAAGAAGTGTACGGACTTGGTCAGACGGTCAACTATTACCCAAATTGTGTCGTGACCTCTAGGCGTCTTTGGCAACTTAGTTATGAAGTCCATGGAAAATTGTTCCCATTTCCATTTGGGTATTTCAGGTATTCGGCCTTTACCTTGGCGCACGTTAAACATTTGCTAACATATACTGCAACATCGCCTTTCATCCTAGGCCACCAATAGAAATCCTTGAGATCTTGGTACATCTTATCCGCACCGGGATGAATCGAGTACCGAGATTTGTGAGCTTCATCAAAAATAACCTTCCTCAAACCACCAAACAGAGGAACCCAAATTCGTTTCATGAAGCATAAAGTTCCTTCCTCGTTTGGTACCAACTGCTTCTGCATCCCACGGAGATACTCATCCTCGATATTCCTTTCCTTCAAAGCTTCTCTCTGCGCGGCACGAATGCGCAAAGAGAGGTCTGTCTGGACAATCATCTCCAAAGCCCTAACCCTTATGGGCTTAATTCTTTCTTTTTGACTCAGGGCATCAGCGACCACATTTGCTTTCCTTGGGTGATATTTGATCTCGCAATCATAATCATTCAACAGCTCTACCCAGCGTCTTTGCCTCATGTTAAGCTCCTTTTGGTTGAATATGTGCTGCAGGCTCTTATGATCCGTGAAAATTGTACATCGCGTACCATACAAATAATGTCGCCAGATTTTCAATGCAAATACCACTGCGCCTAGCTCCAAATCGTGCGTGGTATAATTCATCTCGTGAATCTTCAACTGGCGCGATGCATAAGCTATAACCTTCTGGCGTTGCATCAGCACGCAACCCAAACCTTGACGCGAGGCGTCACAATACACCACGAAGTCATCCGTTCCTTCGGGTAGCGATAAGATCGGTGCGTCACAAAGTTTGTTATTCAATAACTAAAATGCTTCTTCTTGTTTGATTCCCCAGTCAAACTTTTTATCTTTATGTGTGAGCGCGGTCAAGGGTTGAGCGATTTTGGAGAAATCCTCAATGAACCTTCGATAATAACCAGCCAAACCTAAGAACTGTCGAATCTCGGTTGGCGTCTTTGGGGTCTCCCAATCCTTGATTTCCTCGATCTTTGTGGGATCAACATGGATTCCATTTCCATTAACCACATGTCCAAGAAATTGGACTTCGCGTAGCCAGAACTCACACTTCGAGAACTTAGCGTATAACTTTTCCTTTTTAAGTAGCTCTAAAATAGCCCTTAAGTGCTGTTCGTGCTCGTCCTTCGTCTTTGAGTAGATCAGAATGTCGTCGATAAACACGATCACAAACTTGTCCAAGTACGGCTTACAGACTCGGTTCATTAGGTCCATGAAAACAGCTGGCGCATTTGTTAACCCAAACGGCATAACTAGGAACTCGTAATGTCCATAACGAGTCCTAAAGGCCGTCTTCGGGATACTTTCCTCTTGTATCCTAAGTTGATGGTATCCGGATCAAAGATCGATCTTTGAATAAAAGCTTGAGCCTTGCAACTAGTCAAATAGATCATCGATCCTCGGCAAAGGATATCTGTTCTTGATAGTCAACTTATTAAGCTCGCGGTAGTCTATGCACATACGGAAACTACCATCCTTCTTTTTAACAAACAGAACCGGAGCTTCCCAAGGTGAGGAGCTTGGTCTGATGAATCCTTTGTCTAATAGCTCCTGGAGTTGTGTTGACAGCTCCTGGCGTTGTGTGGACAACTCCTGCATCTCCGAAGGCACAAGTCTGTAGGGTGCCTTGGCTACAGGCGCGGCGCCTGGAACCAAGTCAATGTGGAACTCGACTTGCCTTTGGGGCGGTAACCCTGGCAAGTCTTCTGGAAAGACTTCCGGATATTCCTTAACGACTGGAATGTCTTCAATCTTCGGTTTAGCAGCTTCCTTATCCACGATGTGTGCCAAGTAGGCAACACATCCCTTCTGCAAACACTTTTTAGCTTTCAGACAGCTAATTATTCTCAGCGGCGTATCATGCTTCTCTCCGTGCACTACGATTGTTTCTTCATCCGTCACAGGGATACGGATGGTCTTCTCGTGGCAAACAATCTCGGCCTTGTTACTGGACAACCAATCCTTTCCCACTACCACATCAAAGCTTCCCAACTCGACAGGTAGCAGGTCTAGTGTAAATTCGTGTCCTCCCAATTCTATTACACATCCTCTTATAACTTCACCCGTTTCAACTAGTTTCCCATTCGCCAATTCAATCGAGTATGGAATGTCTAACTTTCTAGTGGCGAAACCAAGTATATCCTTAAATTCTAACGACACGAAACTATAATCGGCACCAGTATCAAAAAGAACAGATGCAAAACGTTGGTTTATAGGGAACGTACCGGTGACAACGTTTGGATCTTGGCGCGCTTCCCTTGCGCCAATGTTAAAGACTCTTCCCCGTGCTTGTTTCAATTTTGGGCATTCCCTCTTAAAGTGCCTAACATCTCCACAATTAAAGCATCCTGGCCCTTGGCCATTTCCATTCCCAGCTTGAGTGTTGTTTTGGTTGTGATTTCCACTCCCAGCTTGATTCGCAACGTTCCCACGGTTTCCATTGCCGCCATTATTCCCTTGCGAACGATTTCCATTACCACCACGGTTGTTGTTCCTATTACCAAAACCTCCTTGGCCACCCCGGCCAGCACTAACCCAACAAGTATCCTTCAAGTGACCAATTTTCCCACAAGCTTCACATGTTCTCAGTCCGCATTGGCCAGAATGATGGCGCTGGCATGTGTTACACTTGGGCAGAGTGCCCATATAACCCTTTCCTTTGTTCTCAACACCGGTTGCAGCTCTTGCTGGTGTGCTCGATTCACCCTTCTTGCTCACATTGCTTGTACCTTGCTTGAAGTTTGAAAACTTTCGCTTGTTTTCACCAGACGACTCAGCATGTATTTCCTTCTTCTTTGTCTCAATATTTGGAAACTTGTTCAACCGAATGGCCTCCTCAGTAAGCGCCACACTAAGATCGATTGCTTCCGTGATCGTGGCAGGTTTGGACGTGGTAACCATACTCATTATTTGGGGAGCCAATCCCCAGATGAACCTTTCAACACGTTTAAACTCGGGTGTGACCATGTACGGCACAACGTGGGATAAATCATGAAATCTTTGAACATATTCTGCAATCTTGGGACCATCCATTCTCAGATGCCAGAACTCAGTTTCTAGCCTCTGTATCTCAGCACGCGAGCAGTACTTCTTCCTCATTAACTCTTTTAACTTGGCCCATGTTAACGCGTAAGCAGCAGCTTCTCCTAAAGTTTGCACTTGTAAGTTCCACCACGATAGGGCTCCATCCAGAAATAGCCCTGAGATGTAAGTCACTTGTTGATCGGGAGCGCATTTGCTCATTCTTAAGACAGAGTCTGTTTTCTCAACCCACCTAACAAACGCAACGGCACCTCCTGTGCCGTCGAAATTTACGGGCTTGCAGTCGAGAAACTGCTTGTAGGTGCACCCTGCACATACGTTAGAATTTACCAAATGATATTAGCGGATGTGCTATATATATCCAAATGTATCGTAACATGTCTCAAGCCACTTGACATTACCATGAGGTGGATTGTTATTGCCGTTATTGTTCGAATTACTTCCACTAGTTCCTCCCTGGGAGGCTGCATACTGCGCAATAGCGGCGGCAATTATCCCTTGGAGTTCTGCCTGTGTAGTAGGCATGCATACTTCACGTCTTGGGGGCATCTTCTAAAAGATGATCATGTAGGTCAGGTCATAGTAAGTATAATAAATATACATATACAGTAACATCCATCAACACATAACATCTCATGTTATAAATTTAAAACATATAACTCAACAAAGCATGTAGTGAGAATGTTGCCATTAAGCTTCATTGATCACGACCACAACAGTGTTTTACAAGCTTAATAGTACATCACATGTCAAAGTAAGATCGTGGGGCTACATCACCCCCCAAAAGTACAAGTCAAACTACAACTATCATATACAAAAAGTGTGATCTCTCAAAAAGCTCCGTAAGCTAGCTCAATAGCGACCTTCTCACCAAAAGATCGACCTGCATAAAACCAAAAATATGCCTATGTTGATGGCGGCGGAGGAGGAGGAAAATGAGTGAATAGCAAGCGACGCATGAGTAACCAGTCCTCCTCTAAAGCGCGAAAGGCGCGCAGCAAATATGCTATCTGCTGCTCAGAAGTCCAAAAACGAGCGTTTGAATCAGGGGAAAGTGGACGTGGAGGGTGCGGTGCTGCAAATGGTGCCTGACAATGACAAGATGGACGTGGTGCACTCTCCAAAACCTGAATACGACGCGTCAATGCGTCCTACTGTATCATCAAAGAAGTGAGAATGTCCTCAGTAGAGTACCCAACATGGTACGGATGGTACGGATCAGACAGTGGCATGATAGGGGGCGTAGTCCATAAAAATGGCTCGCTCGATGTCATGTAAGATGGTGCAGTGGGTGGTGCAACAGAAGAAAACTGTGACGTGAACGGTAAGGATGATGGTAGCACAGGGGAAACAAAAGTAGGATGAGAAATCTGGGGCATGAACTGGCTGCATCCTGCCATGAAGAGTGTGTGACCAAAAGGCTGCCGTGATGAACCCTCCCCAGGACGTGGTGGAGGGATGTCCTGGAGAAAGGTAATCGGGAGATCAGTACGATGGACATCGATCGTACGTGGGTGAGATAGTGGAATATCAGTGGGTGCCGAAGCAGGTATGACTGGAGGTGTAACAAGTAACACAAATGGTGGGTAATCGTCATCGTTATCAATCCACCCATTGCGGGTGTCGGCGTAACGTGGATCTATATGAGTAGCAAAGGGTGCACGGTCAAACAGTACCGGCACGGGATCAGAAAGTGGTGCCTCAACAACAGGATCAACTATCAAGGGTGGAGCAACAATGGGCAGATCAGCCACGGGTATATCCTCAACAAGAGGTGCATCAGCTGGTGCACCATCATGGACAGGGCCATGCTCTAATGCAAGGTCAGGAGAAACTACAGGCTCTGGGGCCACAGCAGGCTCCGAGTCAGCAAGATCTATATCAAGATCAGCAGGGATGTCAAGCAAAGGATCAATAGGATCTACAGGCGCCTCTAGGGGCTGATCCATGTGAATAAACTCAATGTCATGGTCAGGGTCGAAATCAGGGGGAAAGATCAGCTCAAAAGCGTCATCAACCTCGTGATCAAACTCGTGCGATGGACCGGGTGCAGCTGACATCACCATGTCAGGGTCAGAAAAGTGAGGCTGCACACCATGGTCGTGCGAAGAAGCAGATGCCACAGACTCCAATGAGTCAGGGACAGGTGAACCAACAGGAAGCTCCTCAAAAGGGGCCTCAGCGATGGGAAGAATAACATCAGCAGCAATAGGGGCCCCGCCCTCATAGTCAGCCTCAGGCAGATCCCCCTCAAACAGATCGATGTCGTCGTCAGAAACGGCATCGAGTGGCATATCAACCACTGGAAAAGCAGCAAGCGGTACAGGATCAGGGATCACCGCAAGTGGTAAATCCCCGGCAGGAAGGCCATCAGCAGGCTCAACTCCAACGTCGTGCAGCGCGAACGGCTGGAAATCATCATCGTCTGTGCTGGTGGTGTCTGATGTGTAGACCTCTCGCTCTGACGAAGTCTCATCATCTGACACTATAGCCATGGGGTCTAGCGTGTCCGATACCCCTGTGTCTGATGATGAAGCCATGACGTCTGTAACACAATCACATATATGCACATATATTAATCATAAAGTTAAATAAACATGTTAGCCACAATAAAGCAAGCAATCCTCCTAGTCTTCCCTAGACTATCCTACCCAGTCTCTTCGACTAAATTCCCTGATCTCTAAGACCAAATTTTTCCCAGTCTCTAAGACTAAATCCTCCCTCAGCCTCTAAGACTGATCCTCCCTCAGTCTCTAAGACTGATCCTCCCTCAACCTCTAAGACTGATCCTCCCTCAGTCTCTAAGACTGATCCTCCTTCAGTCTCTAAGACTGATCCTCCTTCAGTCCCTAAGACTGATATATAAATTTTGAAAAGTGTATTTGTGCCTTTTGTTTGTAAAAACGTTTTCGTATCCTGGATCTGGACGTTCTAGTGTATGCAATGTAAAAATGTTTTCGTGAGAGCCCTAGTGATCATAGTCTAGACTCGAGAAGGAATCCTAGTTCGCTATGATCGATGCTCTGATACCAAGTTGTCACACCCTGGCTTTGCGGAAGCGTGGGTTTAATTTGGTGTGACTTCTTAATACCATAGCATAATCACAACAATGCTATATGAAATTAAAACCATGATGTTCATCCATTCAACAAGTTTTAAAAGTTACCACAACCACATTGTTTTGAAAGTCGACACTTAAAACAGATTACAACAACGACATAATTAAAAACTTGTTCACAAGACACAACCAAAAGACATGAATAAAAACACAGTTTAAGACTTGTGACCCGTCCAGGCAAAGATCACATTTCCTAAACTCGGATGACTCCATTATTCTTACGCAGCTTGACGACATCGCATACCTTGCCAGATCCCCTAGTTTCCTGAAATACATGTAAGTTGAAAAATCAACATAAAGTTGAGCGAGTTCATGTAAAAGTGAGTATGTATAAACCTTTGTAATATGTCTGTATGTATGAAAATCCCTGGTATGTAGCAAATAAGGAAAAAGAGATCACCATTGGGTTGCAAAGCCAATGATATGTGTGAAGTGTTGTAGGAAGACTCAAACCTAGCAGATTTTTGCGTCGGGCTCAAAGTCAACCCAAGGTCCGTACAGTGGGCCTGGAGTTGGGCTCGCTACACCCAGATAGATCTACCGCTAATGACCCTCGGTCCTACAATGAGGATTAATGGCCTCTAGTTCCAGCCTACCCACTCACATGATCTAAGTAGTAAACCCCCCTTAAGCAAACCATACCATGTATAAAAGTATCCGTAATTATTGTAACATGTATTCCACCCTCGAAGTATAAAAACTGGAAACAGTTAAGAGAAAAGGGGGACATGAACTCACAGAAGTGCGTATCCAGAAACGTCAATCTCCAACTCTATCTGCTGCGTGATGACCTACACGTACTAATTCCTATTAGACGGATGGCCGTGCCTTGGTTTAGGGTTTAACGTTTTGTTGGAGAAATAGTTAGGTAACTATTCCGTATTCACACTTCTTATTTATTTTATAGGTGTATTCCTTCCCAAGGATGGGGTTTTAATACATGTTTGCTTTATAATTCCGAAAATATATTTTTAAGTCTCACTTGAAAAATATATTTTAAATCACTTGTCTAGAATATTCTAACTCCAAAATATACATATTTTTCCCAAAAATATTAGGTAGCGTTTGGTATGAAGGAATGAGGGGTGGAATGGAATGAACCATTACGAGATAATGAAAATAAGTGTGTTTGGTTGGTCGATGGAATGGAATCGCCCATTCCAAAATGCATTCCATTCCCTCAAAATCATTCCATCCGCACCCCCTGTTTTTTTCCATTCCATTCCCACTTCATCCTTCATTAAATACACCACACCCCACCATCGTTGCCACCACCCACCATCACCACCGCCATCCACCATCGCCGTCCACCACCGCCGTCTGCCATCGTCACCCACCTCCGCCACCACCCACCGCGGCCAGCCAGCTCCAACCACCACCACCACCACCACCTCCCACCGCCACCAACCGCGACCCACCGATAACACCACCACTGCACTGCCACCGCAACCATCGCCACCACCACCACCTTCGCCACTACTGCCACCACCCCCACCCGCCACTGCCGTTACCGCCACCCACCTCCGTCCCCACCACCGCCACCTATTGTCACCACTAACACCTCCGATCACCGCCGCCACCCACTTCCGCCATCGCCGTCTCTGCCACTACCGATCACCGCCGCTACCCACGTCCACCACCGCCACCCACCATTGCCACCTCCTATCACCGCCGCCACTCACCTCCGCCATCTTCGTCAACCACCACCGTCGCCACCCACCCCCACCACCGCTGTCGCTACCACCCACCGTCGTCACTGCCGCCACCCAACTCCACCGTCACCCACCTCCGCCGCTATTACCACCCGCCGCCACCCGCCGCCGCTGGTACAACGACCACCTATCACCAGCCACCATCATCACCCATCACTGACCACCGCCATCCAATTTTATTCCTTCGTCTTTTCTTGCCAACGAAACGACAAAAAGTAATGATTCATTCCATTCTCACATGGTAACCAAACAAGACATGGAATGGTAATGATCAATTCCATTACCTCATCCATTCCATTACCTCGTCGATTCCATTCCACCGTCCATTCCATTACCCCATAACAAACATACCCTTATATTTTACTTCATACCATTTCCAAAATAATACTTTATCAAAATACACATTTAAGAGTATTTTCCGAAAATACATAAGTTTCATTTTAAAATTCGTGTTGTAATAACAATACCGGTGTAACTTAAATATTTATTTGTGATAGCGTTGGTATTATTTTGGAGTCGTGATTTCATAACATTCCCAGGTTATATTATTTTTATCCTAAAAATAATATATCTAGTTCACAAAATAATCACATAATCACACAAGCGTTTTATTATGAAATATATATTCTAAATATATATTTAACAAGTTTTATTTACGAAAATCCACCTCCGACACTTTGTAATTTTTGAAATAAAAATCATGGCGAAGTTTATTTTGAAAACCAAGTTAAAAACACATTTATAAACATTTGTTACAAAAATATTTCTAAGTGTTATATTTCTGGAAAACTTTCGCCAGAGTTTCCTCTGTAACCAGAGGTGTCCACGCTTACAAGAGTATCATTTTCTTTTCAAAACTCAATCAAACAATTTAACAATCATCAATCAACAATATTTAAGCATCAAACTTGGCAAAACAAGCCTAAATCACAAACTCATGAACTTGAAAGTTTTGTAAAAATATGTAGTAAGTTACTAGCGTATTTAGTAGGTTTTGTTATCTTTAAAAATAAAATTAGTTTCTTAAAAACTTTATTTTTAAAGAACTTGGAGTTTTACAACTTCTAGTCATGATTTTCAAAAATCCTTCTTTGTTAAATCTTCTTGTTACACAAGTGTTTACACACTAGTTTATCTACCAAAAATGCTTCTAGTTCATAAAACATCCGGGTTTTAACAAGACTTGCATCTTTCACTTGGTTCTTCGGAAAAACCACTTGTAGATCTTTAGATCTACATGTTTAGAGTCTTCTTTTACAAGAAAAATTTTATTTACTCAAGTTCATGTTTCATGGATGGAAGGTTTCATCATCTTTCATAACTTTAGCATTTATAACTTACTAGTTCATGTTCTTGAACATGATCTAGTATGTCTAGATGACGATCCATCCTACTTTTAATAACAATCAACATCAAGTAATCACAACTATACAAGATTTACAAGATTTACACACATATCTTTCCTTTATCCACCTTATTCATCTTATGTTCAAGACTTTAAGTTATGTTCTTTAGTGTTCTTAATTTTTAACCATTAAATCACCTATTAACCACCATAAACAAGATCAAGATGATGATTAGAAACACTTACTACTAGCTCAAGGCTAGGGAAGAAACAAGGTGTAAATGTGGTGGATAAAAGAAATCTAGAGCGGTTCTTGCACTTTCGAGAGCACCGGGCTTGTTTGTATGACCTCTTGCTTCTATGTATGTATGAGAAATAGCTTGTATGAAAGTTGATGGTGATGGTGGGTGTGGTTGTGGTCTCGGCCGAACACAAGCAAAGAAGGAAGAGAGAGAGCAAGTTGCTAAGTGTGTTGGTGAAATGAAGTTCGTAATCCCATGAGTTTACTTATAATCCAACTCCACTATTAACCATCATATAATGTGTCATCTAGATATCAAACAATTGTGAATATTTTAATCAAAGAAAGGCAAGGGTGTGTCCCATCCTTGGAACCGTCAAAATGGGGGGGGGGGGGTAAGGGTTGGGGTGTAATGATATAGTTAAGATTTAGTTAAGATCTAATGATATTAGTTAGTGTATTAAGTGTGTAGTATAATATAAAGGGTGTTAGGGTGTTCGGGGACCCTAACTGGCTCAGAAAAGTGAAAACTATGTCTTTGGCAAAAATTTTATGTTCCGGGTAAAGTCCGGTTGGATATTGATCCGTTAAAGTGTCAAATAAAGCTTTAAAGTATCTTTAATATTATTTTTAGTGACACATTAATTTACCAACACTTTGGAAAGTGTCTAGGACTATTTTACCAAGTTTTTGCACTTTACTAGCTTTGTTAAAAGCTGAATTTTGGTATACTAGTGCAGAATTCTGCACTTTAAGTATGTTTTAGGCACATCCGGGCAACATAACTATCACCTAGTGACGCAGTTTAATGATCCTCACCTCCCTACACTCTCTACCAGTGTAGTACTTTATTCCCGGCTCATACTGGCCTCAATATAGTGTCTGTCTAGGTGCTGGCATTGTCAGCATGTTTACTGGGTTATCCGTTTAGTGTGCTAACTGTGCTTTTGTGCATCAAGGTTGTCACTAATATTTGTGTGTAAATAATAAAGTGACAGTATAAAATGTGATGCATGAGTATGTATGTTTCAGAAAACAGTAAGCAGTTTAAATCACATTTGTAATCAAGCACAGTAATTAAGCACTAATTAAATATTAATTAATTCGTACGGATACCTGGATTTGTGAGGGTTGTCACAGTAGAAAATCAAGTACAACTTAATGTCCCTGATTTACTACTTGCAAGTAAGCACAATTAAACCTCTTGAACCAAATGTAAGATCAAAAACACCTGTACCAAGTGTAGGAATAAAACATCTACACAAAATCATGTTACCAACAAAAATGTTGATTCCTGTTTCTCACTTACCAACCTGGAAGCTCCGGCAAGTCATACTTAACCTGTAAGATTTAAACAATTTTAAAATCTTTAACAAAACCTATTTTAACAAGAATAATGCCTATTCCTGATCCACGATTACAAACTTGGGATCTCCAGCAAGTCCAGATTTTCAAGGAAAGAGAATTTCCACCCAAGTCTTACCAACCTTGGGTGTTTTTAACTCTTTTTCAGTAGGGTTATAAGTTGCTTTCTTTGTAGCATAAAAATCTTTAACCCCTTTTACTTTCCCATCAATCATTTTTCCAAAAATTTTCTTCACATTTCCATTAAAAACTTTCTCAACATCAAATTCATTCTTCTCAGAATAAAATTGATTCGAGATTTCAACCTTACCAACCTTTTGTTTAAAATTTTCATCCTTCAGTGATGGAATTTTAACATCATCCACTGAAGACACTAATTTTTCTTCTTTTACCTCAACCTGTGACTCCTCTGATTTTGTGGAATCAGGTTCATCGCCGATATTCTCATCAACCTTCTTAACAACCCACATTTGATTGTCTTTTGCTCTCTTTTTGTAAAAGTTTTTCTTTAAACACTCACCAACTTCATAAGTCGAATTCTCAAAAATTTTGAATTTTTCAGTTGGTGGTTCAATATCGACAACTTTTTCTTTAAGTTTTTCAGATACTCCCTGTTTTTCCTTTGTATTCAACGAACAATTTGATGCAATGTGAACAGCTTCATTGCATTTAAAACAGGTTCTAGTATCCTTTCTGTGAAAAAATCCAGTTCCAGTTCTTTTCTTCTCAGCAAGAAACTCCTGGTTTGATTGTCTCTAGAACGGTTTCTTCTGTTCTTCCTCAGCACATCCTCCTGAAACAAATTCTGTTTTTGTTTTAGAATTTTTCTCATTTTTATAATTTTCTGTTGGAATAAAACCTAATCCTTTCTTTTTGAAATTACCATTATGGTTTGGTTTCTTTTGAAAACCAGAACCAGAATTGTAACCCTTTTTCTTGTTTAGTCGCTGTTGAACTCTTGAAGTGTATTTTTTAGGTTTTTCAGTAAGATTTAAATCTTTTATTTCAGAAATATTAATTTCTGTCATTTTGAAAACCTTTTTGATCATTTCAAATCGAACACTTCTTATTGGAAATTCCTTGTCAGAATATAATTTGTTAGAATCATTCAAAGTGTATGCTACTTCAAATGTTTCATCATCCAAACTTGATTTTGATAACAAAAACTCTTTACTGTAAATCCGTTTAACCGACGATTTTGGACTGTTGACTGACGATCTTGAACCTCCAGACTCAGACTTTGACTCATCATTCAAAGTGTATGCTACTTCAAATGTTTCATCATCCAAACTTGATTTTGATAACAAAAACTCTTTACTGTAAACCCGTTTAACCGACGATTTTGGACCGTTGACTGACGAACTTGAACCTCCAGATTCAGACTTTGACTCAGACTCCTCATCAGTATCCAACACCTGATCGACCACCTTTTTAATTAACTCAGACTCATGATCAGTGTCAGACGATGTTAAAGTAACGTCAATGTTTTCTGGTAAATCATCAGTTATATCGGTTTTTAGCTTTATATTGACTGCTTTCTCGACTTGCTCCTCATTTGGTTTTCTGGGAGAATAACCTTCCCAGATTGGAGGCGGACACTTGTTATAGCTAGCACTCGGTTTCTTACCAGTATCCTTCTTCTTTGGCTTGTCATCTTGAAAAGCTTCGAAACCTGCAACAGTTGGATAAATTCGATCAATAAGATAATCAGAACTAGAGTAACTCTGTAATAATCGTCTGATCCTCTCATTTTCTAATTTTTCAGATTCCAACTCTTGTTTCCACTTTGCACTTTCTTCGATGTAGAAATTTATAGCTTTCTGCTTTGTCATCATCACAGCATTCATCATGGTTAATGCTTGTTCTCTTTCAGAATTTGTCTTTTGAAGACCAGTTACTGTTCTGTTTAATACATCATAAGATTCTTTCACATAGTTGAGATTGAACAATAACTGTTCCTTCATCTTCTCAAACTCTGTCAGCTTCTCGTCTTTTGCTGCACATTCTTTGCAAGCTTCAAGACACTTTGAGCAAGGCTTGATTACCTCCACAATCTTTTCAACTTCGATTATCTTCACCACCTCACCCACCTTTTCTGTATCAACAATCTCCTCAGCAGCAACTTTAACTTCTTCATTTTGAACAATCTCATCTTTTTCAGCAACACTTTTAGACTTCATTTTCTTTAGTTCTTTTTCAGCTTGTTTCTCTTTCAGCTTCTCCAATCGATCTGCAAAATAAAAATGAAAACGTTTAGGAGAAAGATGAGATTTTGCAACATTAATATGTCTTTCTTCTTCATCATCACTGCTGTCATCAATTGGTGATTGGTCAAACTCAATTGACTTGTCAGAACTATCATCTGAAAAACCAGAATCAGATGGTGTTTGATCAAAAACAACTGCTTTTTCTGAGCTTTCATCAGAACTTAGTGAGCTTTCATCTGATGAAACAGACTTTTCATCTTCATTTCTCACACTAACACCAATAGATTTCATCCACTCGGTAAACATATCTGGTTCTTTCACAATTTTAGCAATGAAAGCTTTAAAATTCCCATGCTCATCCGCAAACTGATCCCAACTAAATCCTTCAGGTAATTTTTCATCATCTTGATTGATTAGGCATGCTTTGTTGTCGGATGAAATGAATTTTTCCCAGCTGAAATTTTCTTGATTCCCCAAACATGCTCTCTTTGATGAATCCTCTATTACTTTTCTACCATGAGCCACTTGCGGTTCTTGTTGTTGTTGACCGACTTGTTGATATATGGCTTTCCGGTAGTAATCATCTTTTCCGAACGGATTCTTTGCTTCACTTGCTTCTCTATTTTTGCATTCCCTCTTAAAATGACCTTTCTCCCTGCACCGAAAACAAGTAACTTTAGATTTATCAAAACCTAAAGTAGAAACATGTGCATCAAGAAAATCATTTCTTCCAGTAATCAGCTTGAACTTTTCTGCTCTTCTTAGGACACTAGCTAGACACCATTTGATGTCCATAAGCTCCATTTCTTCAGCATCTATCTGATCGTAATCCTCCTTTGTCAGCATAGGATTCCCGATCTTCCCTGCAACCAAGCCTTCATAGGATAGCAGCACGGAACCAAGTAATGCCATGTGATCTTTCGCAACTTCTTCAGAGAAACTTTGACCATCAGGAAGATTCAAAGCAATGTTACATTGTATCACATAACCATTTCCATTTTTAGAACTTTGATGCTGAAAGCTAGATGTTGTATCGTTTGGATTAACACTCGGATATGAAGAGAATCCACTGCTTTTGTTTGAACTTTGTTCAACATTTTCAGAAGAATTTCCAGCACTAAAAGCAGTTTGAATTTTGGACTCTTTTCAGCTTCTAGAACATTGCCTTTGTAGTACATTTTCACATCTTGTTGACCACTCGAATTACTCATCCTCGCAATCTTCTGTTGTTCAAGATCTTGACCCTCAATCTTCTCAATAAACTGAGAAATCTTCAATCCATCATAAACTCCGGTGTTCTTTAAGATCATCAAAAATGTACCCCATTCCTTTTGAGGTAAAGCATCAGCTAATTTGTCTACCCATTCTTCACGATCTTTGGTTATGCTTAACAACGACATAGAACGCACTAAGTGGCAATATTGTTCAATCAGTTTCTTTTTATCTTCCCCGGGCAGACTTGTGAATAGATCAAATTCTTTCTTAAGCAATGATTTTTTACTTTTTATCATCTTATCACTTCCCTCAAACTTAACTTTAAGAGCATCCCAAATTGATTTTGAAGTTTTGTCATGTTGAAGCAGTATAAAGATGTCTTCTTTAATAGCTTGTTGAAGTAGACTTATCATCATCTTTTCAGCTCTATACATGTCTCGTTCTTTGTCATTAAACTCAGAAATTTCTTTCTCAACCTGCAGATCAGTACGTGGTAATACGTATTTCTTCAAAATACACTCCCAAGATCTCAAATGGTTTGCTTGAACCCAGTTCTCAAACCGATCTTTCCATCCGTAATACTCCTCAATGCTCATTAGCTTCGGGGGTTTTTGTGTAGTTCCAGTTACATTTTCCAAATTCATGTTTTGAGCAATGGTAGCCGGAGTAGTCGGAGATGTCGCAAACGCGTTGTAAAATTCTTCACTCATGATTTCGTAAAAAAAATTTTCTCAAACAAACACTTTCAAGCGAGATACCCTTTTCAAGCGAAATAACCTGTAAACAACCTTCAAGCGAAATCAAAAATTAATTTTCAAGTAAAATGTCAACTCAAGCGAAAATACTGATTGAAGCGAAATCAGAATTTCACTTTCAAACGAATCAAAATATTTTCAAGCGGACCACCTTTTCAAGCGAAATCAACTTTATTTCAAGCGAAACCTGTTATTTCGCTTGAAATGGCAACAATCTTTCAAGCGAAACCTGATGGTTCGTTCAAGCGAAATATGGTATTAAGTCCAATTTTATCAGATTTAGTCCGAATTTTAAGCTGATTTTCTCAAGGGTTTGTTAAAACACTGTTTTGCTTATGTTGTGAAAAATTTAGGCCATTTTAACCATGAAAAGTTGTCCAATTGATAAAAGAAGATGTAGAAATAAGAAATCGAGATGAAATCAAGCTGAAAACTGTAGAACTCCTCCTCCTGAGCTCTGATACCACTTGTAGGATCGTGTAGCCAACCCGAATGAGTCGTTCAGAGGAGTTTTAATCTATTTCAAAGGCGGAAACAGAGAAATAGACTTAGAAACAGCTTGCAAATCACTTTAAACTACTTTCTGATTGATATAACACTGATTACAATCACAGGATAAACCGGCAGCACTTCGGTATCCAAATCAAGAACTGTTCCAAATGAATCTGCTTGAAAGGTATTTATAGACTTGGGGTTTCGCTTGAAAGGAACAAGTGTCAGTTCAAGCGAAATCTCATCTTGTTGATTTCGCTTGAATATGCACTAGACTCTTTCAAGCGAAATCACTCATTTCAAGCGAAATCACATTAAACAAACCTTAAAACTGCTATTATCTCAAACACCGTGCCCTGATCTAACATATCCAGTGACAAGACTCGATACAAGACGAAGTCGACAGACGTATGCACCAACAATGAACGATATAAAACAATGATGATTATTAATAAAACAATGTGATTTGGTGTTACTATATGTGTTTTGATGATTATTATGTGTGTATTTATGTTTGGTGAATTTTCAATTAGATTCGACTCCAATTTCAAGCTTTAAATCGCTTTCTGGAAGGTTATACACGCACCGAAGCGTAAATATAACCAGTTTAATGCAACAAACACTCCGGAATAGTTACATAGGCTTAACATACCTTAAATAACCTCCACATAACTTAGAAATAAGTTTTGAATGGTTTGGTGTGTTAAAATTAACTTTGTTCGATCGCAGGGACTATTTGTGTCAAACTGCAAAACTTTACTGATTTGTAAAGTAACGAACACTACGGAACTTGATCATAAGTTAAACATACCCTAAATATCCTTTACATAGCTTAGAAATAGGCTTTAAGGGGTTCGGCATGCTAAAACAAACTTTATTGGTCATTCAGGGACTAAAAGCATCAAAAAGTGCACAAGTTTGCATTTTCGCGCATATCTTACGTTCTGAATATATTCGGACATCCAAAAATTTATGTAATCATTAAAATATTTTATTTTAGTGATTGGCATGATAAAAATCCATTCGTCGCTTGATTTGGATCGTTTTTCCGTTCGTTACGACTTCCGTCGTAATTCACCGAACAACGCAACCGTACGACCAAACGAGCCGACATCCGAGATATTTTTGAGCATGTTTCAAGTTCCCTATACTTTAACTTTATTTTAGATCCTTGAAATGAGGTTAACGGGGCTTAAACGTGTCAAAAATGGGCCGAAATGCATGTTTCTCAAGTTCAGGGACTAAACTGCAATTTTTGTATAGTTAGCCCAGGTGGGCCGTGTGAGTTATTGTGCATGCTTACGCGGGCCATGTGAGTTACCCAGTTCTACAAAATAGTTTTCTAAAACAGCAGCTGGTATTCAGTGAATTTGGACATGTTTTTTATCAATCTAGGGGCCAATTTTGATGGTTTTCAAGTACCCATGGTATCCAAATACCATGTGCCCAAGTGTAAGGCCAAGATCATTCCCTCTTCTCCAAGAAATGATCCTAATGGTTGTGAAATTCCTATAAATAACAACCTTCACTTCACTCATTTCCTCACACCTTGATCAAATCTGCTCTAAGTGGAGGCAACCACCTTTGTGGAGGCCACCTACCTGAGCATACTTGATCATTCTTCCTTCTTGGACCCTTTGTAAGTCCTCTTCTTGCTTGTTCTTGTATTTCAAGCATGAAAGTCAAACAAGTTTGACTTTCAGCTTTGACCAGTCAATGGTCAACACAAAGTTCTGTTGAACTTTGCAACGTGAGCGTAATCACGATGGTTATAGTCCCTTGTGACTATACCTACTGATTACCACGTTGACTAGGCGTAGTGACGAGTCGTAGTTTCGGCCAAAATGCGTGTTTATGCGTATTTTGTAACCAAACTACTCTAGGGTATCAAAACCATTTGTTTTGATATCAAAACCTGTTTTCTAACTTAACTAAACATGTTCTAGCATGTTTAGCTTGTCACTTTTAGTTTAGTGCTTGTGTAGAGTCGTAAGTCAAGCGGACTAAACACCCGCTTAGACTTTCGAACACGACCCGTTTGGTCGATCATTAGGATCCGACCAAACATGTTTAGTGACCATAGTAGCATAGGGAATAACCTTCCAAGGTTATACCTTATGGTCACTTAGGTTTAATTAGTTGTATGATATGTAGTCTATATGCCTTAGGTAGATAACCAAAATGCCCTTTTCATGCATAATTGGTAATTAAGCATATGTAACATAAACTTTTGTCATGTAACTGATTATGCAACATATTTAAACATGTTTAGGCATATAACACTTGTCATAGGACTAGTTAGACGTCTCGAATGCGCTTTTGCGCGCACGACGCGTTAAAGTAGCGTAAGCTATCTTAATGGGTCGCAACGGGTCGAAAGCACTTAGGTTAGGTTCCGATTTAGGATGTAGGCTCTGTTAAAACATATAACATGAGTTCCAACACTCATTTGGTTTACAAGACCTCATTCTATCCGATCTTCCGATTTAGGTGTCTATTGTTTGACTAGTGATTCGATTACTAGGTGCTGTTTGATTTCTCTGGTTTGCTCGAGTTTGTTGAAGTTCTATTGATTGAGGATACTTTGCACTCCAAGTGAGTACATAGTTCCCCTATTTTACTGTTTTCAATTGTTTTGGGGTGATTCATATGTGCTAAATGTTTTCAAGGTTTTAACGATGGTTTTCAAAACGATTTTCGATATTATAACGATGATTTCAAAAACGATTAAGATGGTTTATACTAAACTAATAACGATTTCAATAAAGTGAATAAACTAGTTGGTTGTATTTACATAACGAATGGCATTCATTAGCATTGATCAAGCCGACCAGTATTAGGTTATGGTACCATAGGATCTGACAAATCCCATTATCGTACTGCACCCATGGTTATGTGTGGGTTAGGTGGGTAATGACTGAATCTGAATGTTAATTTACCCTTTGATGGTTTATTAATGCGAGATCGAGATAGTCGAGTCATGAAGGTTTGAATGTTATTAGCGAGGCAACCATAAATAGTTTTCACACTTAAAACGATGATGATCTATACTATTTAAACGAATTAACGATTTGGGAACAATTCATACGAGATTAAACGAGTTGGATAAACGGTTGGTTTTTGGTTAAGTGTTTAGATAACGAGACGGGGGTAATGTGGTGAAAACATGGTAGATACGCAACTGGTACTTCTTATATATAAGTGTTTTCAACATATTACATACCGTGGCGTTATTTAGTTCACTTGGGTAAACGATTTTGAAACAATGTCACACAAACGAGGTTTTCAAAAGGATATAAACCATACGAGATTTATTAACGAGTTTTTAACGATTTAATACGAGATGTTTTACAAATTGCTTTACTAAAACAAATGTTTTTGGGTTAAGAATCATGGCTACGAGGTTTTATAAACTATAACCCGCTTGATTTGAGTTGGTTGATTAAGTTGCAATATTATACTCTTTTCAAAACAAGATTTTTAATAAAGTATTGCAACATTTAAACTAGCCATGAATCCGACACTCCAATAAAACCTATGTACTCGCCAGCATTTCTTTGCTGACTTTGTTTTTACATATGTTTCAGGTGTTGATGCTTGATGGTGATTACTAGGATGCATGAGTCACATAGGATCTGGACGAGGCCTTAGTGACATAATAACAATATTAGTTGATATGTAACTTGTTTGTTTTGTGTTAAGACAATGTTAATGTTTAATATTATCAATAAAACGAAACACTTTTTGTATCCATGGTTATGAAACGATAATTCTGCCACGACACTCCCCGACGTTTCCGCCGCGGTTTTGTTGTTTTAACGCGGTCGGGGTGTGATAGAAGAGTTGGTATCAGAGCCAATGGTTATAGGGAATTAGGTTATTAGTAATGCTTTGACCTAGACTATAACTTTTAGGACCTTAACGCAAATTTCTTTGCGTTTAGATTTTTAAAACAAAACTGTCACCTACCCTTAGGTGATAACCACAACGAGAACACAATTTTCGAATCCGCTTTGAAAACTAATCATCTGTTCTAGGATGATTGATTACTAGGTTTTGAACCCTTTGTTATAAGGTTTTGAACCCTTTAAGTTTTCAAAATCTCGTCAAAGTTTGGGGCTAAATAATGTGAACACGTGCAAACTGGAAGAGTGAATGCCTGTACCCTGAGTTTTCTGTCTAAGGCTAGAGTGTTCGTACAAATCCACATAATCAGACCAGTCTCTCTTACCTGGGAACTCTTGGGGTGAGTGTTCACTTATAGGCGAGCATGTCATCGGCGATACATTATATTGACCCATTTACTTTGATTAGTCACTGCGTGTCATTTGTTTGTTCGAGGTAATGAACAAATGATCGCCTTCCTTGTGTTTTGTCGATACCTCTTTTGCTTTTCCTAATTATCAACCTCACTCGATTCTCCTGTTTCCTTGTTAGACCATGCCTCCTCGACGTGAAGCACAATCTTTTACTATTGAAGAAATCGCAGCCTTGGTCTCTCAGCAAGTGGCTGTTGTGCTTCCCGGTGTTGTGACCCAAGTCCACGAGATATACAACAACAACAATAATAACAACAATAATGCACAGTGTAATTTCAAGAATTTCAATTCTGCTAAGCCTCTAAAGTTTTCTGGGTCGCAAGGAGCAACTGCGCTCCTGCAGTGGTTTGAGAGTATCGAGAGCACATTCAGGCATGTGCAGTGTCCGAATGCGCGTAAGGTTGAATTTGCATCAAGCGTGTTTGAGAAGCGAGCGCTTACCTGGTGGAATGGTATTATGCGCGATAGGGGTGCCGAAGTGGCATTGGCACAAACATGGGAAGAGCTTCGGGCTCTCATGATGAAGGAGTTTTGTCCCCGTCATGAAATTCAAGCTTTGGAACGAGAGTTTGACGATTTAAAGCAAGATGGGGCTGAGCACCGTGCTTACACGGATCATTTTGAGGAACTCAGTCTATTGTGTCCCACCATGGTTACCCCACCAGAGAAAGCAATCGAGAGATATATCGATGGTTTACCCGATTCTATGCTGGATATTGTGATCGGTGTTAATCCTACTACCCTTCGTCAAGCGATCGAGTTGTCTGCTACCCTGACTGAGACTCAAGTCAGGAAGGGTAAACTCACCCGCAAGGGTGATAAAAAGAAGGCGACTGATTCTGGGAAGGACAAGAAAAAGGGTAAGGGTAAAGAAGGTGAGTCATCGAAGAAATTGAGGAAGCGAAAGGGTGCCCAGAATTTTGCTGTTACGGCACAGACTGATCAAAACCCACCGGCTCAACCTCCTGCGAAGAAGGCGTATGCTGGTACCGCACCTCATTGTGCTCGCTGCAACGGTCATCATGTTGCACAGCAAGCTTGTAAGCAGTGCACGACGTGTGGTAAACTTGGGCATCTGGCCAATGTTTGTCGTTTAGGACAAAATCAGGTTGCCCAGGTTCAAGCTCCGGTACAAGGGAATGCTGCTAGATTCCCACCAAGTTCATGTTTCAATTGTGGAGAGTTTGGTCACTTCCGCAACAACTGTCCGAGGCTGGCGAATGCAAACGCGAATGCTAATGCGAACCCGAATGCGAACGTCAACGCCAACGTGAATCCTGCTCGAGGGCGAGCATACAATTTGAATGCAAACGAAGCGAGGGCTGACAACGAGGTGGTGAATGGTACGTTTCTTGTTAATAATTGATCTGCATCTATTCTCTTTGATTCTGGTGCCGATAGAAGTTTTGTTTCGTTATCTTTTGAACCTTTGCTTGCGATACCTAGAACTAAATTGAGGAAACCCTTATCTGTCAAAGTTGCTACCGGTAAACCTCTTGTTCTCGATTTTGTTATTCATGGTTGTTAGTTAAACCTTGATAACCATCTTTTTCCTATTGACCTCACACCGATGCTGTAACACCCCAGCCCGGATGGGCTGACGTGTCACTTTTACGGAGTCAGATTAAAAACATAATTCCATTTATACTTAAATGTATTACAAGGCTTTACAACTTAATGAAGGATATCTAATCCAGTACAATTATTTCTACCGTCTTTTTCAAACACTCGAGCACTCTTCCAAATCCCGTCCCAGATTGTCTTGATAACCTGACGTAAAGAAGAAAACACAAAAACGTACGTCTGAGCAAAATTTGAAAGTTTTGCCCAGTGCGCGGATAGAGGAAAATAAAATCTTATTTTAAAAGTAACATAATTTCATAATCATATCATACAGATGTACCCATGAGCCAAACTTAAAACGTGACAATACACAGGTAGCTACTCCTGTATAATTATCACATGAGATGGCGAGTTGGCATACCCGTTATCCACCTCCTTAAACTTAAATCCTAGGATCGATCCATACGCCTCCTAATAGCTTATATGTACCACACTTGTACTTAAGAGACGCCGTGAACTGATCTCTCCGTCACGGATGGAGCACATGATGTCGATGCCGCAACAACATGCTCGTGGGACACTCCACGAGAAGCGAAAACTCAGGGTATCAGAGTACAAATGGTCTTATTCACATAACTTATCGTAACATATATTGGAACATGCGATAATGAGTACAACTTAACATACTATCGCATGACATGAAAGCTAAATTCCAAGTTTATGATTAGAATAGGAATCTAACGGACTGTCAAATGAATCGATAATCAAAGACGTGAGGAGTTTTAAAAGACATAGTAATTTAATGGTATTATAACAATTTAACTTGGGTAACCTAATACTTGTGTATAATATTAAACTTGTAATTTATTTACTTGTAACTTGTAAGCCTTAAGATATTTAACTTGTAACTTGTAAACCATAATTTGATTTAAAATACGAATCTTTGGCGATATTGAAAATCTAAGAGTGGAACCAGTCACCAAGGTATGGATATCAATCCTATCTTGACAATTTCGTCCCCAAAATGTGGTTTATTGAACGAAACAAGATAAAACCTTGACTCGTTAATAAGGAACCACTAGAGTATGAAATGAAACTCGTATAAAATAAACCATTTTCTAAATAACTGATGTAAAACAAAACCTTTTCAAAACGTTTGTAACTTTCAACACATATTTCATAACTTAATCTTAATACGGAATTTAAAATCAGGAATGATATACTTGTATCCAATTGACATAAATCAAAAGAAAGGATTCTATCCGTACCTTAAAATTTCC
Source organism: Helianthus tuberosus (assembly GCA_030545235.1). Classification (NCBI taxonomy): domain Eukaryota; kingdom Viridiplantae; phylum Streptophyta; class Magnoliopsida; order Asterales; family Asteraceae; genus Helianthus; species Helianthus tuberosus. Next base: position 110,720,875 of record CM060411.1, on the reverse strand, counting down.
AAGTGATGCTACCTTGTTTTCAATTGTAGATTTATATAGGCAGAGTTTAGACTACTAATTAGTCTTTTAACCTAATTTAAATAACATGCACACAACTAGGTTAGTAACTTAATACAACATTTACGATAACTCACGAGATCAAATTCTCACAACGAACGACAAAGTGCGATACTTAAACATCCATCGAATTAACAACGAACGACAAAGTACGATACTTAAACATCCATCGAATTAACGACGAACGACAAAGTATAACCCTAATGTGGGCAGCACTTAAACATCCATTGGATATATTGATCGATCGGATAATGAATCGTAATAGCGATCGAGTTAATACCCTGTTCTGCAGCACCCCGCTATACTAATTAGTGATTTTGTGTGTTAATTGTGATAATCAGACGATAACTCGAAGCCTGAAACGAATTTCTTCGTCGACTGAACACCAGAATTCGAGTGCCAATGTCCTCTATTTATACCCGAATTTTGTCAAGCCTTGCGCATCGTAGCACTATAACCCCTACGATGCGTAACCACCTTTGCGCACCGTAACACTTATTCCCTTACGGTGCGTAAGGGACACCTAAACACTATAGGTTTCCACGCGTGGGACTAGCCTAGCTGAGTCGACAAAATGAATAAATTCGAATTATTTAATGAGTTATATGGATAATCGTTAACTAGGGTATACACCCCCCTGAGTTTTAGGGCCCTGATCCTGATTCTGAAAATTCTGAAAATTCTAGGGTTTGTACAGAATTACTTGGGTGTCTTAATTAGGGTTTCCTATTGGACTATAATCATAAGAAATAATAGTTTTTAATGAGGGTTATTACATTTTTGTTTTTAAAATTTTCGGGTGTTACAAATCCACCCCTCTTAAAAAAATTTCGTCCTCGAAATTATTACATACATATATATATATATATTAATAATCATACTTGAACGCGGCCCACTATAATCAATAGTCATACTTAAAATAAAGCTAGAGTAAAAACAATGAAGATGACGAAATACTTGTGTTCGAGACTATCATGAAGTGAAAAGAAAAGTTACTAACCGATGGGTAGAAAATAAAAACAAAATTGATTATTGTATCGACTGATTGGACATCGAAATCCTAACCCAATGTTTACCCATTACCTCACAGGTCTTAACTTATGTTTAGGTTTTCTACAGGAAAGAGCCTTTGCTCTGATACCATAGCTGTAACACCCCAGCCCGGATGGGCTGACGTGTCACTTTTACGGAGTCAGATTAAAAACATAATTCCATTTATACTTAAATGTATTACAAGGCTTTACAACTTAATGAAGGATATCTAATCCAGTACAATTATTTCTACCGTCTTTTTCAAACACTCGAGCACTCTTCCAAATCCCGTCCCAGATTGTCTTGATAACCTGACGTAAAGAAGAAAACACAAAAACGTACGTCTGAGCAAAATTTGAAAGGTTTTCCCAGTGCGCGGATAGAGGAAAATAAAAGCTTATTTTAAAAGTAACATAATTTCATAATCATATCATACAGATGTACCCATGAGCCAAACTTAAAACGTGACAATACACAGGTAGCTACTCCTGTATAATTATCACATGAGATGGCGAGTTGACATACCCGTTATCCACCTCCTTAAACTTAAATCCTAGGATCGATCCATACGCCTCCTAATAGCTTATATGTACCACACTTGTACTTAAGAGACGCCGTGAACTGATCTCTCCGTCACGGATGGAGCACATGATGTCGATGCCGCAACAACATGCTCGTGGGACACTCCACGAGAAGCGAAAACTCAGGGTATCAGAGTACAAATGGTCTTATTTGTCACACCCCGACCGCGTAAAACAACAAATCGCGGCGGAAACATCGGGGCGTGTTGCGACAGAATTAATTGTTTCAAATCCATGGCAAACAAAGTTGTATTTTATTTATAAACAAAGGTGTTACATTGTTTCAAACAGGAAATTTAAGAGTTCAGAACATAATTAAACATAGTCTATCTTCTTTTAAAGTCTCTAAGGCACAGGTCCGCCCTAGTATCATGATCAACATCCTATGGAAAAGCTCCTGAAAACACATGTGAAAATAGGTACGTCAGCATAAAAATGCCTGTGAGATACATAGGTTTGTGAAAATAAGATTCATGACTTGTGTTTGAGAAAATATTCCGTCATGAACCTTGTAATTTGATTTGTTTTGTAAATCACTTGAAAAACGATAAGATCAGATGATATGTATAAATAAGAGAATAGTGTATGGTTAAATGGATAACCATTGTAAACTGAGTTTGTATAAGATAAGTTGTTTGTAAAACAATGTATTGTGAAAAGTATGTTATTTGTATGAAATGTTCTATGTATAAAACTGAAATGATTCAAATAACGCTACGATATATAATACCATACAAACACTTATATATAGGAAGTACCAGCGGCGTATCCACCATGCTTGTATCATATTACACACGCATCGTTACTTAATCACTTAATCAAACCAAACCAAACAATGTAAAATGTTCATGTCAAGATGTAAATCATGTAAAAATGTCTATGTCAAATATCCAAGTCAAATGTCTATGTTTAAACCAATAGTCAAAAGTCCTTGTATAAACCATGTCAAATGTTGATAGTCCAAAAGTAGTCAAGTAATGTATAACCAAAATGATATGTATGGTAAGTAAAATAAGACTACTTAAACCATAAGTAAAAATGTACAAAACAAAGTATTTTTATTATATCAAAAAGTTATGTTTTGTAAAGTGATGCATGATACATTGATACGAACATTTATGTGGTGAGTTAACGCATACATTCAAGCCTTGAGACAGTCGGATAACCCTTTCAGTCAAGGTTATCAAAAGAATTGTATTCGGATTCAGTCATTCCTTACATCCAAACAAACCCGGGATGTCAGGAATGGGATTTGTCAAGTCCTATGGTACCACTACTTACTCCCGAGCGGCGTAGCAAATGTTAATGAACGTAATAAAGACCCGTTTGTGCAAACCAAATGTCATAGTAGTCGTATACATGTCATATGAAAACAATGTACTAAGTATGCTAAGTTAACATACAAAGCAGAAAAGTCATGTAAATCAATGTGCTTAGCATGTTATCAGTCAACATACATAGCAGAAAAGTAATGAAATCATGTACTATAATGTACTAACAAACATAGTCGGTATATGATATGAAAACAGGAAAGCATGAAAGTAACAAGTAGGCACATGTGTTCCACCCCAAAACAGTTTGGAAAACAGTAAAAGAGGGGTCTATGTACTCACATAAACACCTTGAAAACATTTAAAAGAGGGGGTTCTATGTACTCACTTGAGATTGCTCAGTTGTATAAAGATAACCACCAAGTAACGCTAGAGATCTCGGAATCAAACGGCACCTAGTATAGGTAACTATGTTAATAACCGGACCTTAATCGGATGATTGGATAGCATTAGGGTTTGTAAACCAAATGAGTGTAGGAACTCACGTGATATGGTTTAACAAAGCCTACATGCTAAATGAAACTTAACCTAAGTCTTATTGACCCATTATGATCCGTTTAGGTAGCTTATGCTACTTTAACGTATCGTGCGCGTGAAACGCGTTCGGACCGCCTAACTAGTCCTATGACAAGTATTATATGCCTATACATGTTACATAATCAGTTATGTGACAAAGGTTTAGGTTACATATGCTTAATTACCAATTATACATGAAAAGGGTATTCTGGTAATTTACCTAAGGCATATAAACTACCTATCATACAACTACTTAAACGATGTGACCATAGGGTATAACCTCGGAAGGTTATTCCCTACCTACTATGGTCACCTACTGTATTTGGTCGGATCCTAATGATCGACCAAACTGGGTCGGGTTCGAAGGTATAGGCGATTTATTAGATCGCCTACCCTACGACCCTAGACAACGTGGTAATCAGTAGGCATAGTCCCAAGGGACTATGACCATCGTGATTACAATCACGTTGCGAAGTTCTAACGAACTTCGCATTGACCATCACTGGTCAACGCTGAAAGTCAAACAAAGTTTGACTTTCTGACTCGAAAAGCAGTAAAAATAAGGAAAAGAACGAAAGAATACTTACGAAGGGTCCCCGAATGCTAATCTAGATCAGTATAGTTCAGGTATGAAACAAGGTTTCAACTTAGAACACAACTAATAAGATTCTAGTGCTTAAAAACAATGAAAGGCATGGGGTATATATAGTTTTTGGTGAACCGTTGAGATTGTTTCTTGGAAAAGGGGAAAAGATCTAGCCCGTACACTTGTTGAAAGGTTATGGAAGCTTAATTCCATCCTTATCTAGTGACTAAGCAAGTTAAAACATGTGGTTAAGAATCAATTGGTTGCAACTTGTGTTTAAATGCATTTTTTTATATATTTTTTTTTTCTATTTTTTTTTTTATTATTTTAGCAGTTTTGCAGTTTTGGTTCCTGTGTGCGTATCGTCGTGTTTTGGCACTTCTAACACCCGTCAAGCCCATTTTTAAGCTTCACAAGGATGTTAAAGTATAGGAAACATGAAACATGCTCAAAAATATCTCGGATGTCGGTTCGTTTGGTCGTACGATCGCGATGTTCGCTTAATTACGACGGTATGCGCATAAGCGCGAAAAACGAACCAAACGACGAAACGAATGGATTTTTCTTAAGGCGAACCCTAAAATATAATGTAGTCATGCTTCCATAAATTTTTGGATGTCCAGATGTATTCAGAACGTAAGATATGCGCGAAAATGCAAACTTGTGCACTTTTTGACACTTTTAGTCCCTGAATGATCCAAAAGTTTATTTTAGCACACCGAACCCCTCAAAGCCTATTTCTAAGCTATGTAAAGGATATTTAAGGTGTGTTTAACTTATGGTTATGTTCCGGAATGTTCGTTACAGTTCAAATTGACATACTTTCGCAGTTTGTCATATTTAGTCCCTGTAAGCGAATTAACTTGTTTTTGCCATACCAAAGCCTTCAAAACTTATTTCTAAGTTATGTAAAGGTTATTTAAGGTATGTTGAGTATATGTTGATGTTCCGGAGTATTTCTCGCATTAAACTGAGTACGTTTACGCACTAGTTTGCGTATAACTCTCCAGAAAGTGATGTAGAGTTTGAAATTGAACAAAAGTCAAAACATGAAAAATGTAAAACATAACAAAACAAACATTGTGATCAAATAACATTGTTTTATTGATAACAGAACTGTTCATAGTGATTACAAGCACAATTGTTACAGTCTCCCCTACTTGTGGAAATTTCGTCCCGAAATTTATTTAGAGGAAACTCGAGGAAAAAGATGTGGATATTTCGCTTTCATTTGATCTTCGCGTTCCCAAGTAAACTCAGGTCCACGTTTAGCTTCCCAGCGAACTTTGACCAAAGGAATGCGCTTGCGTTTAAGCCACTTGACTTCACGTTCCATGATTTCCACTGGTTTCTCAACAAATTTCAGTGTTTTGCCAACACGAATTTCGTCAAGCGGTATGGAGTAGTTCTCATCAGCTGTACACTTCTTGAGATTGGACACGTGAAAAGTTGGATGAACATTTCCAAGTTCAGGAGGTAACTCAAGTCTGTAGGCTACCTTTCCGATTCTTTCGACGATCTTGAATGGTCCAACGTATCTAGGTGCAAGTTTTCCTTTCTTTCCAAATCTGATCACACCTTTCCAAGGTGAGACCTTAAGTAATACTCGATCACCGACTTGAAATTCCAAGGCTTTACGTTTTGGATCCGCGTAAATCTTCTGACGGCTTCTAGCTGCCTGAAGGTTATCACGAACTTTCTTGACCTTGTCAGTTGTCTCTAAAATGAGGGCAGGTCCAGTAAGTTGAGCCTCGCCAATCTCATTCCAGCAGACTGGTGAACGACATTTTCGACCATAGAGAGCCTCGAAAGGAGCCATTTTGATGCTAGTGTGATAACTGTTGTTGTAGGAGAATTCAATCAACTTAAGATGTGAATCCCAGCTACCACCAAAATCGATCACACAAGCTCTAAGCATATCCTCCAAAGTCTGGATTGTTCTCTCAGATTGACCATCCGTTTGCGGATGATAAGCTGTGCTCAGATTAAGTTGGGTCCCCATGGCAGATTGCATGGTTCTCCAAAAATGAGAAGTGAAACGAGCATCTCTGTCAGAAATGATGTTCAACGGAACACCATGTCGAGCTACAATTTCATCCACATAGATTTGAGCAAGTCTGTCAGCAGGAAAATCCTCACGGATTGGCAAGAAATGTGCTGACTTTGTAAGACGATCAACGACTACCCAGATGGCATCATGACCTTTCTTTGTGCGTGGAAGTTTGGTAACGAGATCCATAGTAATGTTTTCCCATTTCCAAACTGGGATCTCTGGTTGTTCCAATAAACCAGATGGACGCTGATGTTCAGCCTTAACCTTAAGACAAGTAAGGCATTTTGATACGTATAAGGCAATGTCTTTCTTCATACCAGGCCACCAATAGTGAATACGAAGATCCTTATACATCTTATCTGAGCCCGGATGAATGGAATAACGAGACTTATGGGCTTCATCCATAAGCAAGGTACGAAGATCATCTAGGCTTGGGACCCACAAACGGTCCATGAAGTAATGTGATCCATTGTCCTTCAGTTCAAGAGCAGGTGTTATGTGATAAGGAAACTCCTTATCCATCAATCCTTGTGAAACACAAGATTGTTGAGCTAGAGAAATGCGTGCTTGAATATCAGATCGAGCTTGAATAACAGATTGAACACGTACACAATGAAGCTTAGTACGTTCCTTACGACTCAATGCATCAGCTACGACATTCGCCTTACCAGGATGGTAGCGAATTTCGCAGTCATAGTCGTTTAAAAGCTCAACCCAACGTCGTTGTCTCATGTTGAGTTCCTTCTGATTGAAGATATGCTGAAGACTTTTGTGGTCCGTGAAAACCACACATTTTGTACCGTACAAATAGTGTCTCCAGATCTTGAGAGCAAAGATAACTGCACCCAACTCAAGATCATGAGTGGTGTAGTTCTTCTCATGTATCTTCAATTGTCTTGATGCATAGGCTATGACTTTGTTCCTTTGCATCAGAACACAGCCAAGACCCAATTTAGATGCATCACAATACACGACAAAATCATCATCACCCTCAGGCAATGATAGGACAGGCGCATCGCAAAGTTTCTGTTTCAAGTGTTGAAAAGCTTCCTCTTGTCTGAATCCCCAGTAAAAGGGCATTTTCTTCTGAGTTAGAGCAGTTAGAGGAACTGCAATCTTAGAGAAGTTTTCAATGAAGCGGCGATAATAACCCGCTAGACCAAGAAATGAACGAACTTCAGTAGGAGTAGTAGGCGTATCCCAGTCCTTAATCGCACTGATCTTGGAGGGATCTACATGAACACCTCGTTCGTTGATAATGTGTCCCAAAAATTGAACTTCTTTAAGCCAAAATTCGCACTTGGAGAGTTTGGCGAAAAGTTGCTCTTTCTTCAGGAGTTCCAGAGTAAGACGAAGATGCTGCTCGTGATCAGCTCGCGTCTTAGAGTAAATCAAGATGTCATCGATAAAAACAATGACGAACTGATCCAAATAAGGTTTGCAGACCCGATTCATTAAGTCCATGAAAACAGCAGGAGCATTAGTCAAACCAAATGGCATGACTGTGAACTCGTAATGTCCATAACGAGTACGGAATGCTGTTTTCGGAATGTCTTCTTCTTGCACCCGAAGTTGATGATATCCAGATCGTAGATCAATCTTCGAAAAATAAGAAGCACCTTGTAACTGATCAAAGAGATCATCAATGCGAGGTAGAGGATATCGGTTCTTGATGGTAAGCTTGTTAAGCTCACGATAATCGATACACATCCTAAAGGATCCATCCTTCTTCTTGACAAAAAGAACGGGAGCACCCCAAGGTGAAAAACTAGGACGTATAAAACCTTTGTCAGAGAGCTCCTGAAGCTGTTTGGACAACTCTTGCATCTCAGATGGTGCAAGACGATATGGAGCTCTAGCAACGGGATTTGCACCAGGTACGAGATCGATGCGGAACTCGACTTGGCGTGCTGGAGGTAGACCAGGTAAATCTTCAGGGAACACTTCAGAATAATCCCGAACGACAGGAATATCTGAAATAGACTTACCCTTGCCTTTATCTTCTGTAACATGTGCTAAGAAAGCCACATAGTTCTTCTGCAGATACTTCCGAGCTTTAAAACAAGACATGAGTTTGAGACCACCGATAGGCTTCTCACCTTGAACTTGCAGGATCTCGCCTGTCGAAAGTGGCACACGAACAATCTTCTCAGAACAAACTATCTCTGCGTGATGCTTGGATAACCAATCCATTCCCACAATGACGTCGAAGCTTCCAAGTTGCATAGGCGTGAGATCGATAGGAAAAAGATGATCGTTAAGGTTCAACTGGCAGTTGCGTAGAACAGAATTAAGAATAATGGGTTCACCACTAGCAACCTCTACTGTCAAAGATTTACTTAGTTTCGTTCTAGACACGCGAAGCATCGGCTCAAAAGACAATGACACAAAACTCTTATCGGCACCCGAATCAAAGAGAACAGATGCTGGCTGATTATTAATAAAGAACGTACCGTTCACCACGTTATCATCCGCCTGCGCCTCTTGGGCATTCATGTTAAAAACTCGGCCTCGAGCCGGAGCCTGATTCTGATTCTGGTTCTGGTTGACTAGCCTTGGGCACCGGTTCCTGTAGTGGGTCAGATCCCCACAATTGTAGCACGAACCAGGAGGAAAATGAGGTCGTGCAGCTTGGCCCTGTTGCGGGGCAGGAGGCTGAGCAACCTGTTGAGCTTGGTTACGAACTGCCTGGTTCTGATTAACAGGAATGCGGCAGTCGACAGCAAGATGACCAGATCTTCCGCAGTTGGTGCACTGACGACACTGGAGATGTGGTTGGTGATGGCCGTTACACCTGTTGCACAAAGGTGCATTGCCAAAATAAGTCTTCTTGGCAGGTGGTTGCGCAGGCTGATTTGGTGCAGCTTGAGCCTGTGCAGTAACAGCAAAATTTTGGGCACCCTTTCGTTTCCTTGATTTCTTTGATGCTTCACCTTCCTTACCCTTACCCTTATTCTTGTTTTTCTCAGAATTAGTCTCCTTCTTTTTATCACCCTTGCGGGTGAGTTTACCCTTCCTGACTAGAGTCTCAGTGAGGGTAGCAGACAACTCGATAGCTTGGCGAAGGGTAGTAGGATTAACACCAGTCAAAATCTCCAGAATAGAATCGGGTAGCCCATCAATATACCTCTCGATCGCTTTATCCGGAGGGGTAACCATGGTGGGACACAATAGACTGAGTTCTTCAAAACGATCCGTGTATGCACGGTGTTCAGCCCCATCTTGCTTTAAGCCATCAAACTCTCGTTCCAAAACTCGAATTTCATGACGGGGACAAAACTCCTTCATCATGAGAGCCCGAAGCTCTTCCCATGTCTGTGCCAACGCCACTTCGGCACCCCTATCGCGCTTAATACCATTCCACCAGGTAAGTGCTCGCTTCTCAAACACGCTTGAAGCAAATTCAACCCTACGCGCATTCTGACACTGCACGTGTAAGAATGTGCTCTCGATACTTTCAAACCACCGTAGGAGCGCAGTTGCTCCTTGCGACCCAGAAAACTTAAGCGGCTTCGCAGAATTGAAATTCTTGAAATTACAGTGTGCGTTATTGTTGTTGTTATTGCCGTTGTTGTTAAATATATCGTGGACTTGAGTTACAACCCCGGGAAGTACAGCAGCCACTTGTTGAGAAACCAGGGCTGCGATCTCTTCAATAGTAAAAGTTCGAGGATCGTGTCGAGGAGGCATTCTAAAAGAGGAAAACATGAAAGAAAGCGAGTGAGATGATTGGATGAAAAGAATGAGATGAAACAAAATCAACAAGAGCAAAGATGGTGGTCATTCGTCCGTATCACAGAGCAAACAAACAACACACAGTGACTAATCAAAGTAAATGGGTCAAAAATAATGTATAATGAAGACATGCTCGCCTATAAGTGAACACTCATCCCAAGAATTCCCAGGTAAGCACAACTGGTCTTGCGTCTGATGAGATGTATACGAAGTGCTTGCCTAGACAGAAAACCCAGAATACAGGCATTCACCCTTCCAGTTTGCACATGTTCACATTATTTAAAACCCAAAACGTTTGACGGGATTTTGAAAATTTGAAGGCACAAGGCCAAAACCAAACTGAAAAGGGTTCAAAACCATATAAAAGAGAGTTCAAAACCTTACAATAGAGGGTTCAAAACCTTGTAATAATTTATTCAAAAACAGATGATTGTTTTTCAAAAATCGTTTCGGAAAAATTTTGGTTCCTTGTTTTGATAATCACCTAAGGATAGGTGATGTAAATGTTTTAAGATCTAAACACAACTAATTTGTGTTAGGGTCCTAGAAAAGTTATAGTCTAGGTCAAAGCATTACTAATAACCTAATTCCCTATAACCATTGGCTCTGATACCAACTCTTCTGTCACACCCCGACCGCGTAAAACAACAAATCGCGGCGGAAACATCGGGGCGTGTTGCGACAGAATTAATTGTTTCAAATCCATGGCAAACAAAGTTGTATTTTATTTATAAACAAAGGTGTTACATTGTTTCAAACAGGAAATTTAAGAGTTCAGAACATAATTAAACATAGTCTATCTTCTTTTAAAGTCTCTAAGGCACAGGTCCGCCCTAGTATCATGATCAACATCCTATGGAAAAGCTCCTGAAAACACATGTGAAAATAGGTACGTCAGCATAAAAATGCCTGTGAGATACATAGGTTTGTGAAAATAAGATTCATGACTTGTGTTTGAGAAAATATTCCGTCATGAACCTTGTAATTTGATTTGTTTTGTAAATCACTTGAAAAACGATAAGATCAGATGATATGTATAAATAAGAGAATAGTGTATGGTTAAATGGATAACCATTGTAAACTGAGTTTGTATAAGATAAGTTGTTTGTAAAACAATGTATTGTGAAAAGTATGTTATTTGTATGAAATGTTCTATGTATAAAACTGAAATGATTCAAATAACGCTACGATATATAATACCATACAAACACTTATATATAGGAAGTACCAGCGGCGTATCCACCATGCTTGTATCATATTACACACGCATCGTTACTTAATCACTTAATCAAACCAAACCAAACAATGTAAAATGTTCATGTCAAGATGTAAATCATGTAAAAATGTCTATGTCAAATATCCAAGTCAAATGTCTATGTTTAAACCAATAGTCAAAAGTCCTTGTATAAACCATGTCAAATGTTGATAGTCCAAAAGTAGTCAAGTAATGTATAACCAAAATGATATGTATGGTAAGTAAAATAAGACTACTTAAACCATAAGTAAAAATGTACAAAACAAAGTATTTTTATTATATCAAAAAGTTATGTTTTGTAAAGTGATGCATGATACATTGATACGAACATTTATGTGGTGAGTTAACGCATACATTCAAGCCTTGAGACAGTCGGATAACCCTTTCAGTCAAGGTTATCAAAAGAATTGTATTCGGATTCAGTCATTCCTTACATCCAAACAAACCCGGGATGTCAGGAATGGGATTTGTCAAGTCCTATGGTACCACTACTTACTCCCGAGCGGCGTAGCAAATGTTAATGAACGTAATAAAGACCCGTTTGTGCAAACCAAATGTCATAGTAGTCGTATACATGTCATATGAAAACAATGTACTAAGTATGCTAAGTTAACATACAAAGCAGAAAAGTCATGTAAATCAATGTGCTTAGCATGTTATCAGTCAACATACATAGCAGAAAAGTAATGAAATCATGTACTATAATGTACTAACAAACATAGTCGGTATATGATATGAAAACAGGAAAGCATGAAAGTAACAAGTAGGCACATGTGTTCCACCCCAAAACAGTTTGGAAAACAGTAAAAGAGGGGTCTATGTACTCACATAAACACCTTGAAAACATTTAAAAGAGGGGGTTCTATGTACTCACTTGAGATTGCTCAGTTGTATAAAGATAACCACCAAGTAACGCTAGAGATCTCGGAATCAAACGGCACCTAGTATAGGTAACTATGTTAATAACCGGACCTTAATCGGATGATTGGATAGCATTAGGGTTTGTAAACCAAATGAGTGTAGGAACTCACGTGATATGGTTTAACAAAGCCTACATGCTAAATGAAACTTAACCTAAGTCTTATTGACCCATTATGATCCGTTTAGGTAGCTTATGCTACTTTAACGTATCGTGCGCGTGAAACGCGTTCGGACCGCCTAACTAGTCCTATGACAAGTATTATATGCCTATACATGTTACATAATCAGTTATGTGACAAAGGTTTAGGTTACATATGCTTAATTACCAATTATACATGAAAAGGGTATTCTGGTAATTTACCTAAGGCATATAAACTACCTATCATACAACTACTTAAACGATGTGACCATAGGGTATAACCTCGGAAGGTTATTCCCTACCTACTATGGTCACCTACTGTATTTGGTCGGATCCTAATGATCGACCAAACTGGGTCGGGTTCGAAGGTATAGGCGATTTATTAGATCGCCTACCCTACGACCCTAGACAACGTGGTAATCAGTAGGCATAGTCCCAAGGGACTATGACCATCATGATTACAATCACGTTGCGAAGTTCTAACGAACTTCGCATTGACCATCACTGGTCAACGCTGAAAGTCAAACAAAGTTTGACTTTCTGACTCGAAAAGCAGTAAAAATAAGGAAAAGAACGAAAGAATACTTACGAAGGGTCCCCGAATGCTAATCTAGATCAGTATAGTTCAGGTATGAAACAAGGTTTCAACTTAGAACACAACTAATAAGATTCTAGTGCTTAAAAACAATGAAAGGCATGGGGTATATATAGTTTTTGGTGAACCGTTGAGATTGTTTCTTGGAAAAGGGGAAAAGATCTAGCCCGTACACTTGTTGAAAGGTTATGGAAGCTTAATTCCATCCTTATCTAGTGACTAAGCAAGTTAAAACATGTGGTTAAGAATCAATTGGTTGCAACTTGTGTTTAAATGCATTTTTTTATATATTTTTTTTTTCTATTTTTTTTTTTATTATTTTAGCAGTTTTGCAGTTTTGGTTCCTGTGTGCGTATCGTCGTGTTTTGGCACTTCTAACACCCGTCAAGCCCATTTTTAAGCTTCACAAGGATGTTAAAGTATAGGAAACATGAAACATGCTCAAAAATATCTCGGATGTCGGTTCGTTTGGTCGTACGATCGCGATGTTCGCTTAATTACGACGGTATGCGCATAAGCGCGAAAAACGAACCAAACGACGAAACGAATGGATTTTTCTTAAGGCGAACCCTAAAATATAATGTAGTCATGCTTCCATAAATTTTTGGATGTCCAGATGTATTCAGAACGTAAGATATGCGCGAAAATGCAAACTTGTGCACTTTTTGACACTTTTAGTCCCTGAATGATCCAAAAGTTTATTTTAGCACACCGAACCCCTCAAAGCCTATTTCTAAGCTATGTAAAGGATATTTAAGGTGTGTTTAACTTATGGTTATGTTCCGGAATGTTCGTTACAGTTCAAATTGACATACTTTCGCAGTTTGTCATATTTAGTCCCTGTAAGCGAATTAACTTGTTTTTGCCATACCAAAGCCTTCAAAACTTATTTCTAAGTTATGTAAAGGTTATTTAAGGTATGTTGAGTATATGTTGATGTTCCGGAGTATTTCTCGCATTAAACTGAGTACGTTTACGCACTAGTTTGCGTATAACTCTCCAGAAAGTGATGTAGAGTTTGAAATTGAACAAAAGTCAAAACATGAAAAATGTAAAACATAACAAAACAAACATTGTGATCAAATAACATTGTTTTATTGATAACAGAACTGTTCATAGTGATTACAAGCACAGTTGTTACATTATTCACATAACTTATCGTAACATATATTGGAACATGCGATAATGAGTACAACTTAACATACTATCGCATGACATGAAAGCTAAATTCCAAGTTTATGATTAGAATAGGAATCTAACGGACTGTCAAATGAATCGATAATCAAAGACGTGAGGAGTTTTAAAAGACATAGTAATTTAATGGTATTATAACAATTTAACTTGGGTAACCTAATACTTGTGTATAATATTAAACTTGTAATTTATTTACTTGTAACTTGTAAGCCTTAAGATATTTAACTTGTAACTTGTAAACCATAATTTGATTTAAAATACGAATCTTTGGCGATATTGAAAATCTAAGAGTGGAACCAGTCACCAAGGTATGGATATCAATCCTATCTTGACAATTTCGTCCCCAAAATGTGGTTTATTGAACGAAACAAGATAAAACCTTGACTCGTTAATAAGGAACCACTAGAGTATGAAATGAAACTCGTATAAAATAAACCATTTTCTAAATAACTGATGTAAAACAAAACCTTTTCAAAACGTTTGTAACTTTCAACACATATTTCATAACTTAATCTTAATACGGAATTTAAAATCAGGAATGATATACTTGTATCCAATTGACATAAATCAAAAGAAAGGATTCTATCCGTACCTTAAAATTTCCAAGTGATGCTACCTTGTTTTCAATTGTAGATTTATATAGGCAGAGTTTAGACTACTAATTAGTCTTTTAACCTAATTTAAATAACATGCACACAACTAGGTTAGTAACTTAATACAACATTTACGATAACTCACGAGATCAAATTCTCACAACGAACGACAAAGTGCGATACTTAAACATCCATCGAATTAACAACGAACGACAAAGTACGATACTTAAACATCCATCGAATTAACGACGAACGACAAAGTATAACCCTAATGTGGGCAGCACTTAAACATCCATTGGATATATTGATCGATCGGATAATGAATCGTAATAGCGATCGAGTTAATACCCTGTTCTGCAGCACCCCGCTATACTAATTAGTGATTTTGTGTGTTAATTGTGATAATCAGACGATAACTCGAAGCCTGAAACGAATTTCTTCGTCGACTGAACACCAGAATTCGAGTGCCAATGTCCTCTATTTATACCCGAATTTTGTCAAGCCTTGCGCATCGTAGCACTATAACCCCTACGATGCGTAACCACCTTTGCGCACCGTAACACTTATTCCCTTACGGTGCGTAAGGGACACCTAAACACTATAGGTTTCCACGCGTGGGACTAGCCTAGCTGAGTCGACAAAATGAATAAATTCGAATTATTTAATGAGTTATATGGATAATCGTTAACTAGGGTATACACCCCCCTGAGTTTTAGGGCCCTGATCCTGATTCTGAAAATTCTGAAAATTCTAGGGTTTGTACAGAATTACTTGGGTGTCTTAATTAGGGTTTCCTATTGGACTATAATCATAAGAAATAATAGTTTTTAATGAGGGTTATTACATTTTTGTTTTTAAAACTTTCGGGTGTTACAAATCCACCCCTCTTAAAAAAATTTCGTCCTCGAAATTATTACATACATATATATATATATATATTAATAATCATACTTGAACGCGGCCCACTATAATCAATAGTCATACTTAAAATAAAGCTAGAGTAAAAACAATGAAGATGACGAAATACTTGTGTTCGAGACTATCATGAAGTGAAAAGAAAAGTTACTAACCGATGGGTAGAAAATAAAAACAAAATTGATTATTGTATCGACTGATTGGACATCGAAATCCTAACCCAATGTTTACCCATTACCTCACAGGTCTTAACTTATGTTTAGGTTTTCTACAGGAAAGAGCCTTTGCTCTGATACCATAGCTGTAACACCCCAGCCCGGATGGGCTGACGTGTCACTTTTACGGAGTCAGATTAAAAACATAATTCCATTTATACTTAAATGTATTACAAGGCTTTACAACTTAATGAAGGATATCTAATCCAGTACAATTATTTCTACCGTCTTTTTCAAACACTCGAGCACTCTTCCAAATCCCGTCCCAGATTGTCTTGATAACCTGACGTAAAGAAGAAAACACAAAAACGTACGTCTGAGCAAAATTTGAAAGGTTTTCCCAGTGCGCGGATAGAGGAAAATAAAAGCTTATTTTAAAAGTAACATAATTTCATAATCATATCATACAGATGTACCCATGAGCCAAACTTAAAACGTGACAATACACAGGTAGCTACTCCTGTATAATTATCACATGAGATGGCGAGTTGACATACCCGTTATCCACCTCCTTAAACTTAAATCCTAGGATCGATCCATACGCCTCCTAATAGCTTATATGTACCACACTTGTACTTAAGAGACGCCGTGAACTGATCTCTCCGTCACGGATGGAGCACATGATGTCGATGCCGCAACAACATGCTCGTGGGACACTCCACGAGAAGCGAAAACTCAGGGTATCAGAGTACAAATGGTCTTATTCACATAACTTATCGTAACATATATTGGAACATGCGATAATGAGTACAACTTAACATACTATCGCATGACATGAAAGCTAAATTCCAAGTTTATGATTAGAATAGGAATCTAACGGACTGTCAAATGAATCGATAATCAAAGACGTGAGGAGTTTTAAAAGACATAGTAATTTAATGGTATTATAACAATTTAACTTGGGTAACCTAATACTTGTGTATAATATTAAACTTGTAATTTATTTACTTGTAACTTGTAAGCCTTAAGATATTTAACTTGTAACTTGTAAACCATAATTTGATTTAAAATACGAATCTTTGGCGATATTGAAAATCTAAGAGTGGAACCAGTCACCAAGGTATGGATATCAATCCTATCTTGACAATTTCGTCCCCAAAATGTGGTTTATTGAACGAAACAAGATAAAACCTTGACTCGTTAATAAGGAACCACTAGAGTATGAAATGAAACTCGTATAAAATAAACCATTTTCTAAATAACTGTTGTAAAACAAAACCTTTTCAAAACGTTTGTAACTTTCAACACATATTTCATAACTTAATCTTAATACGGAATTTAAAATCAGGAATGATATACTTGTATCCAATTGACATAAATCAAAAGAAAGGATTCTATCCGTACCTTAAAATTTCCAAGTGATGCTACCTTGTTTTCAATTGTAGATTTATATAGGCAGAGTTTAGACTACTAATTAGTCTTTTAACCTAATTTAAATAACATGCACACAACTAGGTTAGTAACTTAATACAGCATTTACGATAACTCACGAGATCAAATTCTCACAACGAACGACAAAGTGCGATACTTAAACATCCATCGAATTAACGACGAACGACAAAGTACGATACTTAAACATCCATCGAATTAACGACGAACGACAAAGTATAACCCTAATGTTGGCAGCACTTAAACATCCATTGGATATATTGATCGATCGGATAATGAATCGTAATAGCGATCGAGTTAATACCCTGTTCTGCAGCACCTCGCTATACTAATTAGTGATTTTGTGTGTTAATTGTGATAATCAGACGATAACTCGAAGCCTGAAATGAATTTCTTCGTCGACTGAACACCAGAATTCGAGTGCCAATGTCCTCTATTTATACCCGAATTTTGTCAAGCCTTGCGCATCGTAGCACTATAACCCCTACGATGCGTAACCACCTTTGCGCACCGTAACACTTATTCCCTTACGGTGCGTAAGGGACACCTAAACACTATAGGTTGCCATGCGTGGGACTAGCCTAGCTGAGTCGACAAAATGAATAAATTCGAATTATTTAATGAGTTATATGGATAATCGTTAACTAGGGTATACACCCCCCTGAGTTTTAGGGCCCTGATCCTGATTCTGAAAATTCTGAAAATTCTAGGGTTTGTACAGAATTACTTGGGTGTCTTAATTAGGGTTTCATATTGGACTATAATCATAAGAAATAATAGTTTTTAATGAGGGTTATTACATTTTTGTTTTTAAAATTTTCGGGTGTTACAGATGTAACTTGGGAGCTTCGACGTTATCATTGGAATGGATTGGTTAACCAAACACCACGCTGAGGTGGTTTGCTTTGATAAGATTTTTCGTATCCCTTTGTCTTCTGGCGAAATTCTAGAAGTTCGTGGCGAGAAACCTTCAGGTGGACTGAAGCTTATGTCGTGTTTGGAAGCTCAGAGGTATTTGAGAAAAGGATATGTTGCTTTTCTAGCACATGTCACCGAGGAGAAAGGCAAGAGCAAGAGTATTCAGGATATTCCGATTGTTAGGGATTATCCAGAGGTGTTTCCTGATGAACTGCCGGGTTTGCCTCTAGTTCGTCAAGCCGAATTTCATATTGACCTTATACCCAATGCCAACCCGATCGCGAAAGCACCTTATCATCTTGCACCGTCAGAGATGCAAGATTTATCGAAACAGCTTCAAGATTTATCTGATAAAGGATTCATCCGTCCGAGTTATTCACCTTGGGGAGCTCCTGTCCTCTTCGTGAAAAAGAAAGATGGGTCTTTTCGAATGTGTATCGATTATCGTGAGCTTAATAAGCTTACCATCAAGAATCGATATCCCCTACCATGAATTGATGATCTCTTTGACTAGCTGCAAGGTGCTTCGTGTTTTTCTAAGATCGATCTGCGTTCTGGGTATCATCAACTTCGTGTTCTCGAAGAAGATATTCCCAAAACTGCTTTCCGCACGAGATATGGGCATTACGAGTTCACTGTTATGCCTTTTGGTTTGACGAATGCCCCAGCTATCTTTATGGACTTAATGAATAGGGTCTGTAAACCTTATTTAGACAAGTTCATTATTGTGTTCATCGACGATATTCTCATTTATTCGAAGACTCGAGCCGAACACGAGCAACACCTTCGCTTAACGTTGGAACTCCTTAAGAAGGAATAACTTTTTGCTAAATTCTCCAAGTGTGAATTCTGGCTTAAAGAAGTTCAGTTTCTGGGTCATATAGTCAACGAGCAGGGTATTCATGTAGATCCATCCAAGATTGTTGCTATTAAGGATTGGAGTACGCCGACGACACCTACAGAGATTCGATCTTTTCTTGGTCTTGTTGATTATTATCGTCGATTCATTTCTAATTTCTCAAAGATTGCGGTTCCACTCACTGCTTTGACTCAGAAGAATAAGCCTTTTTAGTGGGGACCCAAGCAAGAAGAAGCATTCCAAACGCTAAAGCAGAAGTTATGTAATGCTCCTGTTCTATCTCTACCCGAGGGAAGCGATGATTTCGTTGTCTATTGCGATGCGTCCAACTTAGGCCTTGGTTACGTCCTCATGCAATGAGGTAAGGTTATAGCATATGCATCTAGACAATTGAAAGTTCACGAGAAGAACTATACGACTCATGATCTTGAGTTAGGAGCTGTGGTTTTCGCGCTTAAAATCTGGAGACACTACCTCTATGGAACGAAGTGTGTGGTTTTCACAGACCACAAAAGTCTCCAGCATATTCTTAATCAGAAAGAGCTGAACATGAGGCAACGACGTTGGGTTGAACTCTTGAACGATTACGATTGCGAGATTCGCTACCATCCTGGTAAGGCGAATGTCGTAGCCGATGCGCTTAGTCGAAAAGAGCGAGTCAAGCTTCACTCTATCCAAGCTCTATCCAACATCCAATCTCGTGTCCTTCAAGCTTAACGATCCTGTGTGATCAAGGGTTTATTGAAAGATGAGCTACCGCTTCAACTTGAGCTTAAGCTCGAAAGGAAAGACGATGGTTTACTCTACTTCAAGGGTCGTTTGTGGGTTCCGAAACAAGACGATCTTCACACCCTAGTGATGGACGAATCTCACAAGTCTCGATATTCTATCCATCCTGGTGCTGATAAAATGTACAAGGATCTTCGTACTCAGTACTGGTGGCCTGGTATGAAGAAGGATGTTGCCTTATATGTATCAAAATGCCTAACTTGTCTCAAAGTCAAGGCTGAACATCAACGACCTTCTGGTTTGCTTGTATAACCAGAGATACCGATTTGGAAGTGGGAGAACATTGCGATGGATCTCATCACTAAGTTACCGCGTACGTCTAAAGGTCATGATGCTATTTGGGTTGTTATCGATCGATTAACGAAATCAGCTCATTTTATTCCGATTCGCGAGGATCTATCTGCTGATAAACTTGCAAAGATTTATGTTGATGAGATAGTATCTCGACATGGTGTTCCTTTGGATATCATTTCTGATCGTGATGCTCGATTTTCATCTCATTTCTGGAAGACCATGCAATCTGCTTTGGGAACCCAACTGAATCTAAGCACTGCTTATCATCCCCAAACAGATGGTCAATCTGAAAGGACGATTCAAACTTTGGAGGATATGCTTAGAGCATGCGTGATAGACTTTGGTGGTAATTGGGATTCTCATTTGCCATTGATCGAGTTCTCTTACAACAATAGTTATCATGCTAGCATTAAAATGGCACCATTCGAAGCTCTCTACGGTCAAAAATGTCGTTCACCTGTCTGTTGGAACGAGACCGGTGAAGCTCAGCTTACTGGACCTGAGCTTGTTCTGGAAACAACAGACAAAATCAAGAAAATTCGTGATAATCTTGTGACAGCTAGATGCCGTCAAAAGAGTTATGCGGATTTACGACGCAAGCCCTTAGAATTTCAAGTCGGAGACTGTGTCCTACTCAAGGTGTCACCTTGGAAGGGAGTGGTGAGATTTGGAAGGAAAGGAAAACTTGCACCTCGATATGTGGACCATTTAAGATTGTGGAAAGAATTGGGAAGGTTGCCTATCGACTAGAGCTACCTCCAGAGCTTGGAAATATTCACCCGACTTTTCACGTGTCCAATTTGCGAAAGTCTTTAGCTGACGCTGATCTTCACATTCCTCTCGACGAGATCCGAATCGATTAAACGATGCATTTTGTCGAGAAACCAGTGGAGATCGTGGACCGTACTTTCAAACAGTTGAAGAACAAACGGATTCATTTGGTTAAAGTTCGTTGGGAGTCCAAACGTGGCCCAGAGTTTACTTGGGAATGTGAGGACCAAATGAAGGCAAAATATCCGCATTTTTTTTCACAAGCTTCCTCTAAATAAAATTTCGGGACGAAATTTCCTGAAGTAGGGGAGACTTTGACAACTGTACTCTGTAATCGATGAACGATGTAAAACAATGATGATTATTAATAAAACAATGTGATTTGGTGTTACTATATGTGTTTTGATGATTATTATGTGTGTATTTGTGTTTGGTGAATTTTCAATTAGATTCGACTCCAATTTCAAGCTTTAAATCGCTTTCTGGAAGGTTATACACGCACTGAAGCGTAAATATAACCAGTTTAATGCAACAAACACTCCGGAATAGTGACATAGGCTTAACATACCTTAAATAACCTCCACATAACTTAGAAATAAGTTTTGAATGGTTTGGTGTGTTGAAATCAACTTTGTTCGATCGTAGGGATTATTTGTGTCAAACTGCAAAACTATACTGATTTGTATAGTAATGAACACTCCGGAAGTTGATCATAAGTTAAACATACCCTAAATATCCTTTACATAGCTTAGAAATAGGCTTTAAGGGGTTCGGCATGCTAAAACAAACTTTATTGGTCATTCAGGGACTAAAAGCGTCAAAAGTGCACAAGTTTGCATTTTCGTGCATATCTTACGTTCTGAATATATCCGGACATCCAAAAATTTATGTAATCATTAAAATATTTTATTTTAGTGATTGGCATGATAAAAATCCATTCGTCGCTTGATTTGGATCGTTTTTGCGTTCGTTACGACTTCCGTCGTAATTCACCGAACAACGCAACCGTACGACCAAACGAGCCGACATCCGAGATATTTTTGAGCATGTTTTGAGTTCCCTATACTTTAACTTCATTTTAGAACCTTGAAATGAGGTTAACGGGGCTTAAACGTGTCAAAAATGGGCCGAAATGCATGTTTCTCAAGTTCGGGGACTAAACTGCAATTTCTGTATAGTTAGCCCAGGCGGGCCGCGTGAGTTATTGTGAATGCTTACGTGGGCCATGTGAGTTACCCAGTTCTACAGAATAGTTTTCTGAAACAGCAGCTGGTATTCAGTGAATTTGGACATGTTTTTGATCAATCTGGGGGCCAATTTTGATCGTTTTCAAGTACCCATGGTATCCAAATACCATGTGCCCAAGTGTAAGGCCAAGATCATTCCCTCTTCTCCAAGAAATGATCCTAATGGTTGTTAAATTCCTATAAATAGCAACCTTCACTTCACTCATTTCTTCACACCTTGATCAAATCTGCTCTAAGTGGAGGCAACCACCTTTGTGGAGGCCACCTACCTGAGCATACTTGACCATTCTTCCTTCTTGGACCCTTTGTAAGTCCTCTTCTTGCTTGTTCTTGTATTTCAAGTATGAAAGTCAAACAAGTTTGACTTTCAGCTTTGACCAGTCAATGGTCAACACAAAGTTCCATTGAACTTTGCAACGTGAGCGTAATCACGATGGTTATAGTCCCTTGTGGCTATACCTACTGATTACCACGTTGAATAGGTGTAGTGACGAGTCGTAGTTTCGGGAAAAATGCGTGTTTATGCGTATTTTGTAACCAAACTACTCTAGGGTATCAAAACCATTTGTTTTGATATCAAAACCTGTTTTCTAACTTAACTAAACATGTTCTAGCATGTTTAGTTCGTCACTTTTAGTTTAGTGCTTGTGTAGAGTCGTAAGTCAAGCGGACTAAACACCCGCTTAGACTTTCGAACACGACCCGTTTGGTCGATCATTAGGATCTGACCAAACATGTTTAGTGACCATAGTAGCAAAGGGAATAACCTTCCGAGGTTATACCTTATGGTCACTTAGGTTTAATTAGTTGTATGATAAGTAGTCTATATGCCTTAGGTAAATGACCAAAATGCCCTTTTCATGCATAATTGGTAATTAAGCATATGTAACATAAAATTTTGTCATGTAACTGATTATGCAACATATTTAAACATGTTTAGGCATATAACACTTGTCATAGGACTAGTTAGACGTTTCGAATGCACTTTTGCGCGCACGACGCGTTAAAGTAGCGTAAGCTATCTTAATGGGTCGCAACGGGTCGAAAGCACTTAGGTTAGGTTCCGATTTAGGATTTAGGCTCTGTTAAAACATACCACATGAGTTCCAACACTCATTTGGTTTACAAGACCTCATTCTATCCGATCTTCCGATTTAGGTGTCTATTGTTTGACTAGTGATTCGATTACTAGGTGCTGTTTGATTTCTCTGGTTTGCTCGAGTTTGTTGAAGTTCTATTGATTGAGGATACTTTGCACTCCAAGTGAGTACATAGTTCCCCTATTTTACTATTTTCAATTGTTTTGGGGTGATTCATATGTGCTAAATGTTTTCAAGGTTTTAACGATGGTTTTCAAAACGATTTTCGATATTATAACGATGATTTCAAAAACGATTAAGATGGTTTATACTAAACTAATAACGATTTCAATAAAGTGAATAAACTAGTTGGTTGTATTTACATAACGAATGGCATTCATTAGCATTGATCAAGCCGACCAGTATTAGGTTATGGTACCATAGGATCTGACAAATCTCATTATCGTACTGCACCCATGGTTATGTGTGGGTTAGGTAGGTAATGACTGAATCTGAATGTTAATTTACCCTTTGGTGGTTTATTAATGCGAGAGCGAGATAGTCAAGTCACGAAGGTTTGAATTTTATTAGCGAGGCGACCATAAATAGTTTTCATACTAAAAACGAGGATGATTTAAATGAATTAACGATTTGGGAACGATTCATACGAGATTAAACGAGTTGGATAAACGATTGGTTTTTGGTAAAGTGTTTAGATAACGAGACGGGGGTAATGTGGTGAAAACATGGTAGATACGCCGCTGGTACTTCTTATATATAAGTGTTTTCAACATATTACATACCGTGGCGTTATTTAGTTCACTTGGGTAAACGATTTTGAAACAATGTCACACAAACGAGGTTTTCAAAAGGATATAAACCATACGAAATTTATTAACGAGTTTTTAACGATTTAATACGAGATGTTTTACAAATTGCTTTACTAAAACAAATGTTTTTGGGTTAAGAATCATGGCTACGAGGTTTTATAAACTATAACCCGCTTGATTTGAGTTGGTTGATTAAGTTGCAATATTATACTCTTTTCAAAACAAGGTTTTTAATAAAGTATTGCAACATTTAAACTAGCCATGAATCCGACACTCCTATAAAACCTATGTACTCGCCAGCATTTCTTTGCTGACTTTGTTTTTACATATGTTTCAGGTGTTGATGCTTGATGGTGATTACTAGGATGCATGATCAGATAGGATCTGGACGAGGCCTTAGTGACATAATAACAATATTAGTCGATATGTAACTTGTTTGTTTTGTGTTAAGACAATGTTAATGTTTAATATTATCAATAAAATGAAACACTTTTTGTATCCATGGTTATGAAACGATAATTCTGCCACGACACTCCCTGACGTTTCCGCCGCGGTTTTGTTGTTTTAACGCGGTCGGGGTGTGATAATTCTGGTCGCTGGCACTACCACGCGGTCCGCGTAAGGATAGGCAGGGGGTTTACGCGGCCCGCCTGGCCTCCCCAGTTCAGCACAAGTTTGAATAATTACAGTTCAGGTCCCTGTGCTTGGTTTAAGCTCATTTCAGGACCTTTTGACCCCCGTTAAGCCATTTTCAAGGCTCTATAAGGTCAATAAAGTTTAGAGGACTCAAAATATGCTTGGAAAACTCTTGGATGTCGGCTCGTTTGGTCGTACGGTCGCGTAGTTCGTTAAATTACGACGAAACTCAAACGGACGCGAAAATGAACCAAATTAAGCGACGAATGGTATTTTTGCATGCCGATCACTAAAATAAAAATATTTTAGTGTCTACAAAAATTTTGAGTGTCCAGATGTGGTCAGTACGTAAGATACGCGCGAAAATGCAAACTTACGTCGTTTTTGACACTTTTAGTCCCTGAAAGATCAAATAAGCATATTTTCCCGAACCCCTCAAAGCTCATTTCTAAGCTATGTTTAGGTTATTTATGGTATGTTTAGCTTATGATAAAGTTCCGGACTCTTCGATACCATACGAATCGGTATAGTTTCGCAGTTTGACACAAATAGTCCCTACGATCGAATAGGCTTGTTTTCAACACACCAACCCATCCAAAACTTATTTCTAAGTTATGTGGAGGATATTTAAGGTATGTTAAGCCTATGTCACTATTCCGGAGTGTTTGTCGTGTTAAACTGACTGCGTTTACACACCAGTTTGCGTATAACTTTCCAGAAAGCGATTTAAAGCTGGAAATCGGAATCGAATCAAATCGTAAAATCATCAAACACAAATACACATATAGTAACACCAAAACACATTGTTTTATTGATAATTAACATTGTTTTGCATTGTTCATCGATTAAAGAGCACAGTTGTCACACATACGTGCATTACTTGAACCTAGAACTGACTTGTATGGTAACCATGTTAGCATGTGGTTGACCCCTAGCAGCTCGATTTGACCTTTCGTTTATCTGCTGAGCTAACCTAAGGTGAGTTCACACTTTCTACAAAGCATGGTAATTCCCGGTGGGTTGGGAATGGGTTAAGGAATATGGATTCCTCGTCCTTCTTGGGTAGGACAGTACGGGTTAAGGAATGTAATTCCTCGTCCTCCTCAACAGTTTAAATTTCACTAGACCAAAACTCTATCACGAAGTCCCTCCTTTTTTTATCGACTTAATCGCCGGGCCAATGGCGAGCGGGTCACTAGTTAGATAGCGCTATTTAGGTCTGACAAGCCTCACACCGTGCCGCAGATGACGGGCGTGAACTAATGGATCTGGGCACGTCAATGATGATAGAAATTGACGCTAAGGGCACATAAACATGACTAAAGTCAGTGGTCGATATGGTAACGAGTCTAGTAGTGTAAACATGGGGTAGCCCCCACGGCTGGATTGCCAGAGTAAACGGGATTAAACAAAACACGTTTTCAACTATGGGGTAGCCCCTACGGCAAGGGTGCCAGTTAAAGGAAACTATGTTTTTGGAATAACTTAAACAAACACCCAACTGTGAACTCGCTCAACTTTGTTGTTGACTCGTTACTACATGCTTTGCAAGTCATTAGGTACTTAGCTGGAGCTTGCATGGGGAAGAGTCGTTGTGGGACATGGAATGTTGAATTCCATGTGGAACATTTGAACTTTTAAAACTTATAATTTGGTTTTACACTTTATGCTTCCACTGATACTTGAATTTGGTTAATTTATTTGGGACACCAATTATATTGTGGTTGGTTTATCTTTATTATGTTACATTGTTCAATATGATTGGTGGCTTGATCCTGGTCATGTCACGCCTCCATGCGGTGATACTTCGCGTGTGGATTTTGGGGCTACTACAGAAGGTTCAATAAGGATTTCTCCAAGATTGCGTAACCTCTCACCTCACTAACTTAGAAAGGTGTCACCTATCATTGGGGTGATGCACAGGAATCGGCATTCCAGCACTTAAAGGATAGACTTTGTAGCGCGCCTATCCTCTCATTGCCTGAAGGCAAGGATGATTTTGTGGTTTATTGCGACGCGTCCATCCAAGGACTTGGTTGCGTGTTGATGCAACGTGACAAGGTCATTGCTTACGCATCACGCCAACTTAAAGTTCACGAAAGGAATTACACTACGCATGACTTGGAATTGGGAGCAGTGGTTTTTGCTCTCAAGATATGGAGACACTACCTGTACGGTACCAAGTGCACCATTTACACCAATCACAGGAGTCTCGAGCATATCTTCAAGAAAAAGGAGTTAAATATGCGACAACGACGATGGGTTGAGCTCTCGACCATCCAGGCAAAGCCAATGTTGTGGCTGACACCCTCAGTCGAAAGGATACTACACCTAAGCGTATGCGAGCGTTACAACTTACCATCCAATCTAGTCTTCCCGCTCAGATACGAGATGCTCAGGTTGAAGTATTGAAAGCAGAGAATATCAGGGCCGAGTCCCTACGAGGATCAAGGAAACGATTAGAACAAAAGGAAGACGGCGCATACTACGTAACAGGGCGCATCTGGGTCCCACTTTATGGAAACTTACGCGAGCTTGTGATGGATGAATCGCACAAGTCTCGTTACTCAATACATCCTGGTTTGGATAAGATGTACCACGAATTGAAAACTACGTATTGGTGGCCTAGCATGAAAGCCCACATAGCAACCTCGTCAGTAAATGTTTGACTTGTGCGAGAGTCAAGAGTGAATATCAGAAACCATCAGGCCTACTGCAACAACCAGAGATCCCGACATGGAAATGGGAGCAAATTTCCATGGATTTCGTTACTGGCCTGCCAAGATCTCAACGCGGAAATGACACTATTTGGGTGATAGTGGATCGATTGACTAAGTCTGCACACTTTTTGGCTATCAAAGAAACAGACAAGTTCTCTACTTTAGCAGACGTTTACTTAAAGGAAGTAGTATCTAGGCACGGAGTGCCAACCTCTATTATTTTTGATCGTGATGCACATTTTACTTTCGAACTGTGGCAAGCTAAGCACAAATCCTTTGGCTCACGTTTAGACATGAGCACAGCATATCACCCGCAAACAGATGGGCAGTCTGAGCGCACCATCCAAACCCTTGAAGACATGCTTCGAGCATGTGTAATCGATTTTGGCAATGCTGGGAAAAGCATCTCTCATTAGTGGAGTTCTCGTATAATAACAGTTACCACACCAGTATCCAGGCCGCTCCTTTTGAGGCATTGTACGGACGTAAATGCCGATCACCTCTTTGCTGGGCAGAGGTTGGTGATAGCCCGATCACTGGCCCAGAACTTGTGGTAGACACAACAGAAAGGATTGCTCAAATACGACAACGAATGGCGGTAGCTCGTGACCGTCAGAAAAGCTACGCTGATAAGCGCAGGAAACCACTCGAGTTCCAAGTTGGGGATCGAGTGCTACTCAAAGTCTCACCTTGGAATGGTGTTGTCCGTTTTGGCAAATGAGGCAAACTCAACCCGTGATACGTTGGACCTTTCGACATCATTGAGAAAATAGGCAAAGTGGCCTACAAACTGAATCTACCCATAGAACTCAGTGGAGTTCACAACGTTTTCCACGTGTCGAATCTGAAGAAGTGTCTGTCAGATGAGACCCTCATAGTTCCTTTGAAGGAGCTCACTATCGACGATCAGCTACGATTCGTTGAGGAACCAGTAGAGATTACTGACCGAGATGTTAAGGTTCTCAAGCGTACCAGAATACCTCTTGTTCGAGTTCGTTGGAACTCCCGTCGTGGCCCAGAGTTTACATGGGAACGCGAAGATCAAATGAAACACAAGTATCCCCAGTTGTTCATAAACAGTGAAACCACTACTGAGGCTGAAGCTACTGCGGAATTTCAGGACGAAATTCCAAATCAACGGGGGAAGGATGTGACACCCCAGGAAAACTAAGCAACTTAACTAGCTTCCTCAGTGAGTACGTGCTAAATTTCGGGATGAAATTTCTTTCAACTTGGGGATAATGTGACAACTCGTATCTCAGAACCTTTCTTGATACTTTGGTGTAACCTGTATAAACGTTCTATGATTAACTTATGTGTTTGTTGCAATGTAGTGTCATGAGTTTGAATGTTATATTACACGTTAAGTGAATGTGTGTTATATATGTATGTATAATGTAGTCGCACAACGTGAACCCGATCGCACAACGCGAGTCAAATCGCACAAGCCCTCTTGGGCACATCACTCTCGGCCCACACCCTTTGAATCTGAAACCAATGGGCAGCCCATGATGGGTTCGGCCACCCACCTATTTAAGCTAAGACATACCCATTAGTGGGGGTTTGCTCTCTCATTAGTTGCAAACACTTAACACACACCAAACCCTAGTTCTCTCCTCTCCTCTCTCTCTTGTTCGACGGCAACCCTCATAGCCGAAGCCCCATCTCGATCAACCTAGTTCTTTGGCTTTCCGGTTAGTGTTTTAATTATTAATTGTATGTTACTTGATGTTGTGATCTACATGTTTCCACATAATGATTTAGAGAATGATATATGATTGCTTATGATTGTAAATCACTAAGGTTGTTCATGTAGATCGACTCACTTGTGTAGGATGTTTAGACCGATTTAGAGTTAATGATTATGTGATTGATGATCTGGAACTGAATGAATGATAACCGATTGTGATATGTTAATCATTGAATGAATTGTGGGGATTGTTATGTTAGTATGCATGTGTCACACCCCGACCACGTGGAACAACCAAACGTGGCGGAAACGTCGGGGAGTGTTGTAACAGAATTAATTGTTTCAAATCCATGGCAATTGAAGTTTCATTTTATTAATCAAACATGAGAGTTTACATTGTTTTAAACAAGAAACAAAGAGTACATAACATAAATTAACTAGTTCTTGTCTCGTTTTAAGTCACTAAGGCACAGGTCCACCTAAGTATATCTTGATAAGTCCTATGCATCATCTCCTGAAAACACATGTGAAAATAGGTACGTCAGCATAAAAATGCCTGTGAGATACATAGGTTTTGTGAAAACAGAATTCATGACTTATGTTTGAGAAAATGTTTAGTCATGAACCTTGTAATTTTCTTTGTCTTGTAAATCATTTGAAAAACGATAAGATCAGATGATATGTATAAATAAGAGAATAATGTATGGTTAAATGAATAACCATGTAAAATGAGTTTGTATAAGATAAGTTGTTTGTAAATCAATGTCTTGTGAAATGTATGTTATTTGTATACTATGTTATATGTTTCAAATTGAAATGATTCAAATAACGCTACAATATGTGATACCATACAAACACTTATATATAGGAAGTACCAGCGGCGTATCCACCATGCTTGTATCATATTACACACGCCTCGTTACTTAAATCACCTACTCCAACCAAACCACCAAGATGTAATGTTTAACGATTGTAGAAATGTTTATGTATAGTCAAATGTCTATTGTCAAATGTAAATCATGTCAACAGATACAAATGGTTCACACGGTTCAACAGTTACAAATGGTTCATATAATCAAAGGGTTACGACGGTTCACATAGTCAAATAGTTACAACGGTTCAACATGAGTATAATGTGTTCATATGCTGGATGAGCATATGCAACAGAAATGCAATGTAAAACAATGTACTAAGAATGCACACAATGGACATACATAGCATGAAATGTAATGTAGAATGATGTACTAAGTACGCACACAATGGGCATACATAGCATGAAATGTAATGTAGAACGATGTACTAAGTACGCACACAATGGGCATACATAGCATGAAATGTAATGTAGAACGATGTACTAAGTACGCACACAATGGGCATACATAGCATGTAATGTAAAACGGTGTACTAAGTACGCACACAATGGGCATACATAGCATGTAATGTAATGAAATCATGTACTATAATGTACTAACGAACATAACAGGTATATGATGTGAAAGCATGAAAGTAACAAGTAGGCACATGTGTTCCACCCCAAAACGTTTGGAAAACAGTAAAAGAGGGGTCTATGTACTCACTTGAGATTGCTCAGAAGTCCTAAGATAACCACCAAGCAATGCTAGAGATCACGGAATCAAACGACACCTAATATAGGTAACTATGTTAATAAACCTTGTCAAGATAATGAAAACAATAACAGAGGTGATCGTGACTGTCACCCACCTCTGCCCAACAAAGAGGTGATCGGCATTTACGCCCGTATAATGCCTCAAATGGAGCAGCTTTAATGCTGGTGTGGTAACTGTTGTTGTATGAAAATTCCACAAGTGGCAAATGTTTTTCCCAGCCTTTGCCAAAGTCAACTACACACGCCCGAAGCATGTCTTCTAGAGTTTGAATAGTGCGCTCAGATTGCCCATCTGTCTGAGGATGATAAGCTGTGCTCATGTCTAATCGAGATCCAAAAGATTTGTGCATTGCTTGCCACAGTTCTGAAGTAAAACGTGCATCACGATCAGAGATAATAGATGTGGGCACCCCGTGCCTCGAGACAACTTCCTTAAGGTATATGTCTGCTAGAGTGGAGAACTTATCCGTTTCCTTGATAGCCAAGAAGTGAGCAGACTTGGTGAGTCGATCAACGATCACCCAAATAGTATCATTTCCGCGCTGAGATCTAAGTAGGCCAGTAACAAAATCCATGGAAATTTGTTCCCATTTCCATTGTGGTATCTCAGGTTGCTGGAGTGGGCCTGATGGTTTCTGATATTCCGCTTTGACTCTCGCACAAGTCAAACACTTGCTAACATAAGTTGCTATGTGGGCCTTTGTCACACCCCGACCGCGTAAAACAACAAATCGCGGCGGAAACATCGGGGCGTGTCGCGACAGAATTAATTGTTTCAAACCCATGGCAAACAAAGTTGTATTTTATTTATAAACAAAGGTGTTACATTGTTTCAAACAGGAAATTAAAGAGTTCAGAACATAATTAAACATAGTCTATCTTCTTTTAAAGTCTCTAAGGCACAGGTCTGCCCTAGTATCATGATCAACATCCTATGGAAAAGCTCCTGAAAACACATGTGAAAATAGGTACGTCAGCATAAAAATGCCTGTGAGATACATAGGTTTGTGAAAATAAGATTCATGACTTGTGTTTGAGAAAAATGTTTCGTCATGAACCTTGTAATTTGATTTGTTTTGTAAATCACTTGAAAAACGATAAGATCAGATGATATGTATAAATAAGAGAATAGTGTATGGTTAAATGGATAACCATTGTAAACTGAGTTTGTATAAGATAAGTTGTTTGTAAAACAATGTATTGTGAAAAGTATGTTATTTGTATAAAATGTTATATGTATCAAACTGAAATGATTCAAATAACGCTACGATATATATTACCATACAAACACTTATATATAGGAAGTACCAGCGGCGTATCCACCATGCTTGTATCGTATTACATACGCATCGTTACTTAATCAATTAATCAAACCAAACCAAACAATGTAAGATGTCTATGTTTAAACCAATAGTCAAAAGTCCTTGTATAAATCATGTCAAATGTTTATAAGTCCAAAAGTAGTCAAGTAATGTGTAACAAATGTTATGTATGGTAAGTAAAATAAGACTACTTAAACCATAAGTAAAAATGTACAAAACAAAGTATTTTGAATATATCAAAAAGTTATGTTTTGTAAAGTGATGCATGATACATTGATACAAACATTTATGTGGTAAGTTAACGCATACATTCAAGCCTTGAGACAGTCGGATAACCCTTTCAGTCAAGGTTATCAAAAGAATTGTATTCGGATTCAGTCATTCCTTACATCCAAACAAACCCGGGATGTCAGGAATGGGATTTGTCAAGTCCTATGGTACCACTACTTACTACCGAGCGGCGTAGCAAATGTTAATGAACGTAATAAAGACCCGTTTGTGCAAACCAAATGTCATAGAAGTTGTATACATGTCATATGAAAACAATGTACTAAGTATGCTAAGTTAACATACAAAGCAGAAAAGTCATGTAAATCAATGTGCTAGCATGTTATCAGTCAACATACATAGCAGAAATGTAATGTAAAACAATGTACTAAGTATGCACACAATGGACAT
Source organism: Helianthus tuberosus (assembly GCA_030545235.1). NCBI lineage: Eukaryota > Viridiplantae > Streptophyta > Magnoliopsida > Asterales > Asteraceae > Helianthus > Helianthus tuberosus. Next base: position 110,688,308 of record CM060411.1, on the reverse strand, counting down.
ACATAGCATGAAATGTAATGAAATCATGTACTATAATGTACTAACAAACATAGCCGGTATATGATGTGAAAACAGGAAAGCATGAAAGTAACAAGTAGGCACATGTGTTCCACCCCAAAACAGTTTGGAAAACAGTAAAAGAGGGGTCTATGTACTCACATAAACACCTTGAAAACATTTAAAAGAGGGGGTTCTATGTACTCACTTGAGATTGCTCAGATGTATAAAGATAATCACCAAGTAATGCTAGAGATCTCGGAATCAAACGGCACCTAATATAGGTAACTATGTTAATAACCGGACCTTAAACGGATGATTGGATAGAATGAGGTTTCGTAAACCAAACGAGTGTAGAGACTCGTGTCATTTGGTTTAACAAAGCCTACATACTAAATGAAACCTAACATAATTGTTTACGACCCATTACGACCCGTTTAGGAAGCTTATGCTACTTTAACGTGTCGTGTGCGTGAAACGCGTTCGGACCGCCTAACTAGTCCTATGACAAGTATTATATGCCTAAACATGTTACATAATCAGTTACGTGACAAAAGTTTAAGTTACATATGCTAAATTACCAATTATGTATGAAAATGGTATTCTGGTAATTTACCTAAGGCATATAAACTACCTATCATACAACTACTTAAACGTCGTGACCATAAGGTATAACCTCGGAAGGTTATTCCCTACACTATGGTCACCTAATGTATTTGGTCGGATCCTAATGATCGACCAAACTGGGTCGGGTTCGAAAGTATAAGCGATTGTTTAGATCGCTTACCTTACGACCCTATATAAGCACTAAACTAAAAGTGACGAGTTAAGCATGCTAAAACATGCTTAACTAAGTTTAGAAAATAGGTTTGGTATCACAACAAACGGTTGTGATACCTAAGAGTAGTTTGGTTACAAAATACCCAAGAATACGTATTCTGCCCGAAACTACGGCTCGTCACTGAGCCTAGATAACGTGGTAATCAGTAGGTATAGTCACTAGGGACTATAACCATCGTGATCACGCTCACGTTATGAAGTTCAAACGAACTTTGCATCGACCATAAACTGGTCAATGCAGAAAGTCAAACAAAGTTTGACTTTCGGACTCGAAAGCGACAAAAGAACGAAAGAATACTTACGAAGGGTCCCCGAATGCTAACCCAGATAAAAATAGCTCAGGTATGAAACGAAGGTTCCAACTTAGAGCTTTCTTAATCAGATTTGTGGGTTTTGAACAAATGGGGGGTGGGTATTTATAGGAAAAGTAGAGCCGTTAGGATCGTTTCTTGAATATCGTGCCACGATCCGTGCCGTACATTTGTCAAAATGTTGTGGTGGCTAAAATTTGATCTTATCTTGCTGATTAGGAAAGATTTAAACATGTGGTTGTGGTTAAATTGGTTGCAACTTGCATTAGAAACATTGAATCTGCCAGAACAGTCAGTCGCGTAGCGCGACGGATAAGCCATATGGGCTCGCGCTACGCGAGCACCTCTCCTGAATCAGCAAGTTTCAAAAGTTACACATTAGGTCCCTGCATGTGTTTTAAGGCATTTCCGGCACTTCCAAGGCCCGTAAAGCCATCTTTAAGGCCCTAAAATGTTGCCTAAACATTGTGGACATGGAACATGTTCAAAAATATGCCGGATGATGGTTCGTTTGGTCGTACGAACGCGATGTTCGCTTAATTACGACGGAATGCGCATAAGCGCGAAAAACGATCCAAATGACGAAACGAATGGATTTTTCTTAAGGCGAACACTAAAATATAATATAGTCATGCTTTCATAAATTTTTGGATGTCCAGATGTATTCAGAACGTAAGTTATGCGCGAAAATGCAAACTTGTGCACTTTTTGACACTTTTAGTCCCTGAATGTCCCAAAAGTTTATTTTAGCACACCAAACCCCTCAAAGCCTATTTCTAAGCTATGTAAAGGATATTTAAAGTGTGTTTAACTTATGGTTATGTTCCGGAATGTTCGTTACAGTTCGAATTGACATACTTTCGCAGTTTGTCATATTCAGTCCCTGTAAGCGAATTAACTTGTTTTTTTGCCATACCAAAGCCTTCAAAACTTATTTCTAAGTTATGTAAAGGTTATTTAAGGTATGTTGAGTATATGTTGATGTTCCAGAGTATTTCTCGCATTAAACTGAGTACGTTTACGCACTAGTTTGCGTATAATTCTCCAGAAAGCGATGTAGAGTTTGAAATTACATAAAAGTCAAAACATGAAAAATGTATAACATAACAAAACAAACATTGGGATCAAATAACATTGTTTTATTGATAATAGAACTGTTCATAGTGATTACAAGCACAGTTGTTACAGTCTCCCCTACTTGTGGAAATTTCGTCCCGAAATTTATTTAGAGGAAACTCGTGGAAAAAGATGTGGATATTTCGCCTTCATTTGATCTTCGCGTTCCCAAGTAAACTCAGGTCCACGTTTAGCTTCCCAGCGAACTTTGACCAAAGGAATGCGCTTGCGTTTAAGCCACTTGACTTCACGTTCCATGATTTCTACTGGTTTCTCAACAAATTTCAGTGTTTTGCCAACACGAATTTCGTCAAGCGGTATGGAGTAGTTCTCATCAGCTGTACACTTCTTGAGATTTGATATGTGAAAAGTTGGATGAACATTTCCCAGTTCAGGAGGTAACTCAAGTCTGTATGCTACCTTTCCGATTCTTTCGACGATCTTGAATGGTCCAACGTATCTAGGTGCAAGTTTTCCTTTCTTTCCAAATCTGATCACACCTTTCCAAGGTGAGACCTTAAGTAATACTCGATCACCGACTTGAAATTCCAAGGCTTTGCGTTTTGGGTCCGCGTAAATCTTCTGACGGTTTCTAGCTGCCTGAAGGTTATCACGAACCTTCTTGACCTTGTCAGTTGTCTCTAAAATGAGGGCAGGTCCAGTAAGTTGAGCCTCGCCAATCTCATTCCAGCAAACTGGTGAACGACATTTTCGACCATAGAGAGCTTCGAAAGGAGCCATTCCGATGCTAGTGTGATAACTGTTGTTGTAGGAGAATTCAATCAATTTAAGATGTGAATCCCAGCTACCACCAAAATCGATCACACAAGCTCTTAGCATATCCTCCAGAGTCTGGATTGTTCTCTCAGATTGACCATCCGTTTGCGGATGATAAGCTGTGCTCAGATTAAGTTGGGTTCCCATAGCAGATTGCATGGTTCTCCAAAAATGAGAAGTGAAACGAGCATCTCTGTCAGAAATGATGTTCAAAGGAACACCATGTCGAGCCACAATTTCATCTACATAGATTTGAGCAAGTCTGTCAGTAGGAAAATCCTCGCGGATTGGCAAGAAATGTGCTGACTTTGTAAGACGATCAACGACTACCCAGATGGCATCATGACCTTTCTTTGTGCGCGGAAGTTTGGTAACGAGATCCATAGTAATGTTTTCCCATTTCCAAACTGGGATCTCTGGTTGCACCAATAAACCAGAAGGACGTTGATGTTCAGCCTTAACCTTAAGACAAGTAAGGCATTTTGACACGTATAAGGCAATGTCTTTCTTCATACCAGGCCACCAATAGTGAATACGAAGATCCTTATACATTTTATCTGAGCCCGGATGAATAGAATAACGAGACTTATGGGCTTCATCCATAAGCAATGTACGAAGATCATCCTGGCTTGGGACCCACAAACGGTCCATGAAATAATATGATCCATTGTCCTTCAGTTCAAGAGCAGGCGTTATGTGATAGGGAAATTCCTTATCCATTAAACCTTGTGAAACACAAGATTGTTGAGCCTGAGAAATGCGTGCTTGAATATCGGATCGAGCTTGAATAACAGATTGAACACGTACACAATGAAGCTTAGTACGTTCCTTACGACTCAATGCATCAGCTACGACATTCGCCTTACCAGGATGGTAGCGAATTTCGCAGTCATAGTCGTTTAAAAGCTCAACCCAACGTCGCTGCCTCATGTTGAGTTCTTTCTGGTTGAAGATATGCTGAAGACTTTTGTGGTCAGTGAAAACCACACATTTTGTACCGTACAAATAGTGTCTCCAGATCTTGAGAGCAAAGACAACTGCACCCAACTCAAGATCATGAGTGGTGTAGTTCTTCTCATGTATCTTCAACTGCCTCGATGCATATGCTATGACTTTGTTCCTTTGCATAAGAACACAGCCAAGACCCAATTTCGATGCATCACAGTACACGACAAAATCATCATCACCCTCAGGCAATGATAGAACAGGCGCATCGCAAAGCTTCTGCTTCAGGTGTTGAAAAGCTTCCTCTTGTTTGAATCCCCAGTAAAAGGGCATTTTCTTCTGAGTTAGAGCAGTTAGAGGAACTGCAATCTTAGAGAAGTTTTCAATGAAGCGGCGATAATAACCCGCTAGACCAAGAAATGAACGAACTTCAGTAGGAGTAGAAGGTGTATCCCAATCCTTAATCGCACTGATCTTGGAGGGATCTACATGAACACCTCGTTCGTTGATAATGTGTCCCAAAAATTGAACTTCTTTAAGCCAAAATTCGCACTTGGAGAATTTGGCGAAAAGTTGCTCTTTCTTTAGGAGTTCAAGAGTAAGACGAAGATGCTGCTCGTGATCAGCTCGCGTCTTAGAGTAAATCAAGATATCGTCAATAAAAACAATGACGAACTGATCCAAATAAGGTTTGCAGACCCTATTCATTAAGTCCATGAAAACAGCAGGAGCATTAGTCAAACCGAATGGCATGACTGTGAATTCATAATGCCCATAACGAGTACGGAACGCTGTCTTCGGAATGTCTTCTTCTTGCACCCGAAGTTGATGATATCCAGAACGCAGGTCGATCTTCGAAAAATAAGAAGCGCCCTGTAGCTGATCAAAGAGGTCGTCTATGCGAGGTAAGGGATATCGATTCTTGATGGTAAGCTTGTTAAGCTCACGATAATCGATACACATCCTAAAGGATCCATCCTTCTTCTTTACAAAAAGAACGGGAGCACCCCAAGGTGAAAAACTAGGACGGATAAAACCTTTATCAGAGAGCTCCTGAAGCTGCTTAGACAACTCTTGCATCTCAGATGGTGCAAGACGATATGGAGCTCTGGCAATGGGATTTGCACCAGGTACGAGGTCAATGCGGAACTCGACTTGGCGTACAGGAGGTAGACCAGGTAAATCTTCAGGGAACACTTCAGAATAATCCCGAACGACAGGAATATCTGAAATAGACTTACCCTTGCCTTTATCTTCTGTAACATGTGCTAAGAAAGCCATATAGTTCTTCTGCAGATACTTCCGAGCTTTAAAACAAGACATGAGTTTGAGACCACCGGTAGGCTTCTCACCTTGAACCTGCAGAATCTCGCCTGTCGAAAGCGGTACACGAACAATCTTCTCAGAACAAACTATCTCTGCGTGATGCTTAGATAACCAATCCATACCCACAATGACGTCGAAGCTTCCAAGTTGCATAGGCGTGAGATCGATAGGAAAAAGATGATCGTTAAGGTTCAACTGGCAGTTGCGTAGAACAGATTTAAGAATAATGGGTTCACCACTAGCAACCTCTACTGTCAAAGATTTACTTAGTTTCGTTCTAGACACGCGAAGCATCGGCTCAAAAGACAATGACACAAAACTCTTATCGGCACCCGAATCAAAGAGAACAGATGCAGGCTGATTATTAATAAAGAACGTACCGTTCACCACGTTATCATCCGCCTGCGCCTCTTGGGCATTCATGTTAAAAACTCGGCCTAGAGCCGGAGCCTGATTCTGATTCTGGTTCTGGTTGACTAGTCTTGGGCACCGGTTCCTGTAGTGGGTCAGATCCCCACAATTGTAGCACGAACCAGGAGGAAAATGAGGTCGTGCAGCTTGGCCCTGTTGCGGGGCAGGAGGCTGAGCAACCTGTTGAGCTTGGTTACGAACTGCCTGGTTCTGATTGACAGGAATGCGGCAGTCGACAGCAAGATGACCAGATCTTCCGCAGTTGGTGCACTGACGACACTGGAGATGTGGTTGGTGATGGCCGTTACACCTGTTGCACAAAGGTGCATTGCCAAAATAAGTCTTCTTGGCAGGTGGTTGCGCAGGCTGATTTGGTGCAGCTTGAGCCTGTGCAGTAACAGCAAAATTTTGGGCACCCTTTCGTTTCCTTGATTTCTTTGATGCTTCACCTTCCTTACCCTTACCTTTATTCTTGTTTTTCTCAGAATTAGTCTCCTTCTTTTTATCACCCTTGCGGGTGAGTTTACCCTTCCTGACTAGAGTCTCAGTGAGGGTAGCAGACAACTCGATAGCTTGGCGAAGGGTAGTAGGATTAACACCAGTCAAAATCTCCAGAATAGAATCGGGTAGCCCATCAATATACCTCTCGATCGCTTTATCCGGAGGGGTAACCATGGTGGGACACAATAGACTGAGTTCTTCAAAACGATCCGTGTATGCACGGTGTTCAGCCCCATCTTGCTTTAAGCCATCAAACTCTCGTTCCAAAACTCGAATTTCATGACGGGGACAAAACTCCTTCATCATGAGAGCCCGAAGCTCTTCCCATGTCTGTGCCAACGCCACTTCGGCACCCCTATCGCGCTTAATACCATTCCACCAGGTAAGCGCTCGCTTCTCAAACACGCTTGAAGCAAATTCAACCCTACGCGCATTCTGACACTGCACGTGTAAGAATGTGCTCTCGATACTTTCAAACCACCGTAGGAGCGCAGTTGCTCCTTGCGACCCAGAAAACTTAAGCGGCTTCGCAGAATTGAAATTCTTGAAATTACAGTGTGCGTTATTGTTGTTGTTATTGCCGTTGTTGTTAAATATATCGTGGACTTGAGTTACAACCCCGGGAAGTACAGCAGCCACTTGTTGAGAAACCAGGGCTGCGATCTCTTCAATAGTAAAAGTTCGAGGATCGCGTCGAGGAGGCATTCTAAAAGAGGAAAACATGAAAGAAAGCGAGTGAGATGATTGGATGAAAAGAATGAGATGAAACAAAATCAACAAGAGCAAAGATGGTGGTCATTCGTCCGTATCACAGAGCAAACAAACAACACACAGTGACTAATCAAAGTAAATGGGTCAAAAATAATGTATAATGAAGACATGCTCGCCTATAAGTGAACACTCATCCCAAGAATTCCCAGGTAAGCACAACTGGTCTCGCGTCTGATGAGATGTATACGAAGTGCTTGCCTAGACAGAAAACCCAGAATACAGGCATTCACCCTTCCAGTTTGCACATGTTCACATTATTTAAAACCCAAAACGTTTGACGGGATTTTGAAAATTTGAAGGCACAAGGCCAAAAACCAAACTAAAAAGGGTTCAAAACCATATAAAAGAGAGTTCAAAACCTTACAATAGAGGGTTCAAAACCTTGTAATAATTTATTCAAAAACAGATGATTGTTTTTCAAAAATCGTTTCGGAAAAATTTTGGTTCCTTGTTTTGATAATCACCTAAGGATAGGTGATGTAAATGTTTTAAGATCTAAACACAACTAATTTGTGTTAGGGTCCTAGAAAAGTTATAGTCTAGGTCAAAGCATTACTAATAACCTAATTCCCTATAACCATTGGCTCTGATACCAACTCTTCTGTCACACCCCGACCGCGTAAAACAACAAATCGCGGCGGAAACATCGGGGCGTGTCGCGACAGAATTAATTGTTTCAAACCCATGGCAAACAAAGTTGTATTTTATTTATAAACAAAGGTGTTACATTGTTTCAAACAGGAAATTAAAGAGTTCAGAACATAATTAAACATAGTCTATCTTCTTTTAAAGTCTCTAAGGCACAGGTCTGCCCTAGTATCATGATCAACATCCTATGGAAAAGCTCCTGAAAACACATGTGAAAATAGGTACGTCAGCATAAAAATGCCTGTGAGATACATAGGTTTGTGAAAATAAGATTCATGACTTGTGTTTGAGAAAAATGTTTCGTCATGAACCTTGTAATTTGATTTGTTTTGTAAATCACTTGAAAAACGATAAGATCAGATGATATGTATAAATAAGAGAATAGTGTATGGTTAAATGGATAACCATTGTAAACTGAGTTTGTATAAGATAAGTTGTTTGTAAAACAATGTATTGTGAAAAGTATGTTATTTGTATAAAATGTTATATGTATCAAACTGAAATGATTCAAATAACGCTACGATATATATTACCATACAAACACTTATATATAGGAAGTACCAGCGGCGTATCCACCATGCTTGTATCGTATTACATACGCATCGTTACTTAATCAATTAATCAAACCAAACCAAACAATGTAAGATGTCTATGTTTAAACCAATAGTCAAAAGTCCTTGTATAAATCATGTCAAATGTTTATAAGTCCAAAAGTAGTCAAGTAATGTGTAACAAATGTTATGTATGGTAAGTAAAATAAGACTACTTAAACCATAAGTAAAAATGTACAAAACAAAGTATTTTGAATATATCAAAAAGTTATGTTTTGTAAAGTGATGCATGATACATTGATACAAACATTTATGTGGTAAGTTAACGCATACATTCAAGCCTTGAGACAGTCGGATAACCCTTTCAGTCAAGGTTATCAAAAGAATTGTATTCGGATTCAGTCATTCCTTACATCCAAACAAACCCGGGATGTCAGGAATGGGATTTGTCAAGTCCTATGGTACCACTACTTACTACCGAGCGGCGTAGCAAATGTTAATGAACGTAATAAAGACCCGTTTGTGCAAACCAAATGTCATAGAAGTTGTATACATGTCATATGAAAACAATGTACTAAGTATGCTAAGTTAACATACAAAGCAGAAAAGTCATGTAAATCAATGTGCTAGCATGTTATCAGTCAACATACATAGCAGAAATGTAATGTAAAACAATGTACTAAGTATGCACACAATGGACATACATAGCATGAAATGTAATGAAATCATGTACTATAATGTACTAACAAACATAGCCGGTATATGATGTGAAAACAGGAAAGCATGAAAGTAACAAGTAGGCACATGTGTTCCACCCCAAAACAGTTTGGAAAACAGTAAAAGAGGGGTCTATGTACTCACATAAACACCTTGAAAACATTTAAAAGAGGGGGTTCTATGTACTCACTTGAGATTGCTCAGATGTATAAAGATAATCACCAAGTAATGCTAGAGATCTCGGAATCAAACGGCACCTAATATAGGTAACTATGTTAATAACCGGACCTTAAACGGATGATTGGATAGAATGAGGTTTCGTAAACCAAACGAGTGTAGAGACTCGTGTCATTTGGTTTAACAAAGCCTACATACTAAATGAAACCTAACATAATTGTTTACGACCCATTACGACCCGTTTAGGAAGCTTATGCTACTTTAACGTGTCGTGTGCGTGAAACGCGTTCGGACCGCCTAACTAGTCCTATGACAAGTATTATATGCCTAAACATGTTACATAATCAGTTACGTGACAAAAGTTTAAGTTACATATGCTAAATTACCAATTATGTATGAAAATGGTATTCTGGTAATTTACCTAAGGCATATAAACTACCTATCATACAACTACTTAAACGTCGTGACCATAAGGTATAACCTCGGAAGGTTATTCCCTACACTATGGTCACCTAATGTATTTGGTCGGATCCTAATGATCGACCAAACTGGGTCGGGTTCGAAAGTATAAGCGATTGTTTAGATCGCTTACCTTACGACCCTATATAAGCACTAAACTAAAAGTGACGAGTTAAGCATGCTAAAACATGCTTAACTAAGTTTAGAAAATAGGTTTGGTATCACAACAAACGGTTGTGATACCTAAGAGTAGTTTGGTTACAAAATACCCAAGAATACGTATTCTGCCCGAAACTACGGCTCGTCACTGAGCCTAGATAACGTGGTAATCAGTAGGTATAGTCACTAGGGACTATAACCATCGTGATCACGCTCACGTTATGAAGTTCAAACGAACTTTGCATCGACCATAAACTGGTCAATGCAGAAAGTCAAACAAAGTTTGACTTTCGGACTCGAAAGCGATAAAAGAACGAAAGAATACTTACGAAGGGTCCCCGAATGCTAACCCAGATAAAAATAGCTCAGGTATGAAACGAAGGTTCCAACTTAGAGCTTTCTTAATCAGATTTGTGGGTTTTGAACAAATGGGGGGTGGGTATTTTTAGGAAAAGTAGAGCCGTTAGGATCGTTTCTTGAATATCGTGCCACGATCCGTGCCGTACATTTGTCAAAATGTTGTGGTGGCTAAAATTTGATCTTATCTTGCTGATTAGGAAAGATTTAAACATGTGGTTGTGGTTAAATTGGTTGCAACTTGCATTAGAAACATTGAATCTGCCAGAACAGTCAGTCGCGTAGCGCGACGGATAAGCCATATGGGCTCGCGCTACGCGAGCACCTCTCCTGAATCAGCAAGTTTCAAAAGTTACACATTAGGTCCCTGCATGTGTTTTAAGGCATTTCCGGCACTTCCAAGGCCCGTAAAGCCATCTTTAAGGCCCTAAAATGTTGCCTAAACATTGTGGACATGGAACATGTTCAAAAATATGCCGGATGATGGTTCGTTTGGTCGTACGAACGCGATGTTCGCTTAATTACGACGGAATGCGCATAAGCGCGAAAAACGATCCAAATGACGAAACGAATGGATTTTTCTTAAGGCGAACACTAAAATATAATATAGTCATGCTTTCATAAATTTTTGGATGTCCAGATGTATTCAGAACGTAAGTTATGCGCGAAAATGCAAACTTGTGCACTTTTTGACACTTTTAGTCCCTGAATGTCCCAAAAGTTTATTTTAGCACACCAAACCCCTCAAAGCCTATTTCTAAGCTATGTAAAGGATATTTAAAGTGTGTTTAACTTATGGTTATGTTCCGGAATGTTCGTTACAGTTCGAATTGACATACTTTCGCAGTTTGTCATATTCAGTCCCTGTAAGCGAATTAACTTGTTTTTTTGCCATACCAAAGCCTTCAAAACTTATTTCTAAGTTATGTAAAGGTTATTTAAGGTATGTTGAGTATATGTTGATGTTCCAGAGTATTTCTCGCATTAAACTGAGTACGTTTACGCACTAGTTTGCGTATAATTCTCCAGAAAGCGATGTAGAGTTTGAAATTACATAAAAGTCAAAACATGAAAAATGTATAACATAACAAAACAAACATTGGGATCAAATAACATTGTTTTATTGATAATAGAACTGTTCATAGTGATTACAAGCACAGTTGTTACAGCCTTCATGCTAGGCCACCAATATGTAGTTCTGAGGTCGTGGTACATCTTATCTGAACCAGGATGTACTGAGTAGCGAGACTTATGAGCTTCATCCATTACAAGCTCGCGTAAATTACCATAGAGTGGGACCCAGATACGTCCGGTTACATAATAGGCGCCGTCTGCCCTTTGTTCTAACCGTTGCCTTGAACCGCGTAGGGCTTCAGCCCTGACGTTTCCCGGTTTCAATGCTTCTACCTGAGCATCTCGTATCTGTGAAGGAAGACTAGACTGAATAGTGAGTTGCAACGCTCGTACACGCCTAGGTGTAGTATCCTTTCGACTGAGGGCGTCTGCCACCACATTGGCTTTGCCCGGATGGTACTTTATAGCACATTCGTATTTGTTCAGTAACTCGACCCATCGACGTTGTTGCATGTTCAAGTCTTTCTGCTTGAAGATATGCTCAAGACTTCTGTGATCGGTATAGATGGTGCACTTGGTGCCATACAGATAATGTCTCCATATCTTGAGTGCAAAGACAACAGCTCCAAGCTCTAAATCGTGCGTAGTGTAATTCCATTCGTGAATCTTAAGTTGGCGCGAAGCATAAGCAATAACTTTATCCCGTTGCATCAACACACATCCTAGACCTTGAATAGATGCATCGCAGTAGACTACAAAATCTTTCGAAGGAGTTCCAGAATAAGTCGTAAATGCTGCTCATGTTCCTCCCGATTCTTCGAATAGATCAGGATGTCGTCAATGAAAACAATAACAAACTTGTCAAGATAAGGTTTGCACACCCTGTTCATAAGATCCATGAAAACTGCAGGCGCGTTCGTTAGCCCGAATGGCATGACTAGAAACTCGTAATGACCGTAGCGAGTTCTGAATGCTGTTTTGGAGACGTCCTCATCCCGGACTCTCAGTTGATGGTAACCTGACCTCAGATCAATCTTTGAGTAATAGCTCGACCCTTGCAACTGGTCGAATAAGTCGTCGATGCGTGGGAGTGGATAGCGATTCTTCACGGTCACCTTGTTCAGTTCGCGGTAATCTATGCACATACGAAAGGTACCGTCTTTCTGCTTTACAAATAATACTGGAGCTCCCCAGGGCGAAGAGCTAGGACGTATGAAACCCTTCTCCAAGAGTTCTTGTAATTGCTTAGACAGTTCTTCCAGTTCAGTTGGAGCTAAGCGGTATGGCGCTTGAGCTATAGGTGCTGCTCCTGGAGCTAGCTCGATCTGAAATTCGACCTGGCGATGAAGCGGTAGCCCAGGTAATTCCTCAGGAAACACTTGAGGAAAAATCGCGTACTACTGGAATATCCTCAATCTTTTTCTCTGTCGTCGATGTATCAGTAACGAGTGCTAAAACAGCTGTGTGGCCCTTTCGCAGACACTTCTGAGCCTTCAAGAAGGAGATGATGCCACTCACGTCACCACTCTTGTCGCCTTGAACCTTGAGAGGTTCTTTGCCAGAACGAGGAATACGAATGATCTTCTCCTTGCATAGGATCTCTGCTTGCTGTTGGGATAACCAATCCATACCAATGACAATATCAAAACTACTCAGTGTTATAGGAATGAGATCGTTAGTGAAAGTCTGACCAGCCAAAACGAGATTACAACCCTTGACTATGTGACCACTGTGGTGTCTGTTGCATCTATTGCACTTTGGGTGATCTCCTCGATATTCACCCTGCCCTTGCCTACCAGAAAATTGCTGACCAGGGCTCTGGTAGTCATCAATCCTTTGCTGTTGTGCCTGAGACTGAACTAAAGTCGAATCCTTGCTAGAGGTTCCATCCCATTTTAGTTTGTTGTCACTGGGAGTAGCAGATGTAGTAATAGTAGTAGTACCAATACGCTTTGGCAGCTTGTTCTGTTCCACTGCCTGGTCTGTAAGACGATGAGCAAGACGAGTAATATCTTGAATAGTAATAAGGTTAGGAGTAGTCACATGACTTTGAATCCCTGATACTAATCCCTTGAGGTACAACTCAATGCGTTTGATGGGAGGATCCACCATAGATGGACATAACACTGCCAGTCCGTTGGATCGTTTCGTGTACGCTTCTATCTCTGATCCCGTCATCTTCAGGTTAAAGAATTCCACTTCCAGCTTGTGAATGTCATCACGACTATAGTATTCACGTTTGATCAGTTTCTTAATATCATTCCATGGGGTGGCATTAGCAGCCGCCAGCCCAGCCTTTGAACTTGCGCGCTCCACCAAGTTAGCGCGGTGCCTTCGAGAGTATCAGTGGCATATTTCACCTTACGAGCCTCAGGTCATTCGCACATTCGAAGACCGATTCGAGTTCCTCGAACTAATGGAGGAGTCCAACAGCTCCTTCCGTGTCACTGAAAGTAGTAGGACGACAGTCCATAAAAGTCTTGTATGTGCATACAGGTGGCTAAGCGTGTTGACTTGTCGTGTGCGTAAGAGTAATCAAAATTAAGCACAAGTGTTGAGTTACGAGAGTAGGATCTAAAGATCCTAGAGTAAGTGGTGATGGCAGGTTACATCTCCTGCCTGGGCAGCTGCGAGTGCTGCAGTAACTTGTTCGGTGATCGAAGCCGCCAACTGGGCTTGAGTTAGGTTAGCGCGTCCACTCATGATCTTATCATCAAGGAGAACATGTGGATGAGAGGTTCGCGAATAGTGCGAAGAGAGTGAGCACACAAGTATTCTCAAGCAGTAACGAATAGTAGGTTCTGTAATCTAAGCATACCGCGAGCAAAGTTCTATGTAATTCTAACAAGTAGGTAAGGTAACATGAATAGTAGTACCTATGATGCTGAGCCTTGCACGTGGAGCGAAGCGTCGTTGTGGATCGTTGAGCACTGTTCTGGTTATAGTCTGGTTTTAATAAAAACGTTTTCCCCTTATTAAAACCGAGTTCTCTATAACCAATGGCTCTGATACCAATCTGTCACACCCCCAAAATCCACACGCGGAGTACCACCGCTTGGAGGCGTGACAAGACCAGGATCAAGCCACCAATTATATTGAACATAAGTATATAGTAAAAGTCATTCATCAATACGATAGGTGTTTCCAAAACCAAATATAAACAAGTGTGTAGCAGAAGCACTAATGTAAAACCCAACATAAGTTTAAGTAAAAAACATCATAATGTTTAACAACACATTCACGATCCATGTCCACAACGACTGTGCCTCCCGTGCAAGCTCCAAAGTACCTATGGTCCTGCAAGGCATGTAACAGAGAGTCAACAACTAGTTGAGCGAGTTCACAGTAAGTAAGTTCGTAAATGTAAGTTCGTTTCGTAACGTGCGGCTATACTGGGCCGATAGTATGTTCTATTAGTGGGGGCTTCCCATGTTTGCATATACACTAGACTATTTGTAACCATAAGTGTTCTTCTTACCGAGAACAGTAGTACGTACAAAGTTTACGTAGGTTTTACGTAAGTGTCCTTCACAACCGAGGACAGGGGTACGCGGGGGTTTACGTAGGTTTTACGTAAGTGCCTGACACAACCCGAGGCAGTAATGAGTATTAGTTTACGTAGGTTTTACGTAAGTGTCCTTCACAACCGAGGACAGTGATGTGTACAAGTATACGTAGGTTTTACGTATGTGTCCTGCGCATCCGAGGACGATGGTAGATAGTCTAGTAACATTGTAAGTATAAATCCATTCCTTCAAACCCCATTCCCAACCCCGGGAATCCCATGCCTTGATAAGAGTGTGAACTCACCTTGTTTGCTCGGTATGCTAAGTTAAGCTAAGTGCCCACAATAAATCAGTCAAGTCCTATAGTGCACGTATACTCAATCAGTTCACATTGTTTGTAAAGTTTCACATGGAACTAGTGTCACAGTAATATCACAGAGTGTTTGACAGTTCATAACATGCAACACAAGCAGTTAATTGCATCAATACATGTAACAGAGTTGGCATCTAGCAAATCTAGCAAATTAACTGAGTGAATAAAGTTAACGGAGTTCAATGGAATAACAGAATTAATCCACTTAATTTGGAATAATAAATAATCAGAGTAAGTCAGTTAACCCAGTTAATCAACTTAACAGAATTGTCATCTAATCAGAGTTACTCAACCATTAAAGTTCTCAAAATATATATTTAACAAAGTTAAATAAACTAACTGAGTTATTCAAGTGATTAATTTAATTGAGTAACATAATTTAATAACAATAATTATTAACAGTACACATGTTGCCAAACACACCCTAGTGCCGAAATCCAATAAGTGCCGAAAACCAAACTGGGCCTAAAACACATATATGGGCCGAAAACACATAAGGGCCGAAATCCCTTTATAGCCGAAAACCAAACACATGGGCCGAAATCAACATGGGTGCCGAAAACACCCTTTGGGCCGGAACTTGTTTGGGCCGAAATCACTTTAAGTGATTTCGTCCACTTTCTTTTGTGGTGGGTGATTTCGTTACTAGTCATCTTCTTCAACAATACTTACTGTAACTTAAGAAGAACCCAGAAACTCTAAAACTCATTACAGTAACATGATCTGATATACTTGAAATCATTTAATCAAATATGTAACAAATACATTACCAAATCATTGTGAAATCTAGAAGCATGATTCCATCAGTTTATCATCAATAACATATACCCACTGTTGATCTAAACATCCAATATTCAGAAAGTTCATAGATAATAATTATCTAAAAATCACACAATGATCAATCACATAATCACTTATAAAAATGTATACATACATCATGATTAAACATCCAAATCATACGATATGCAACAAGAAACAACTTGAATCATGAAATCACTAACCAAGTATTAAACAGAGGTTTGCTTCAAATGAGGAACTCTTTTGTTGGGTTTTTCAGATGTAGAGAGAGAGACAATTGAGATAAGATATGGTTTGGAAATTGTGAAACTTCTCTGAGAAGATTGGTTTATAAAATGATTATATATATAAAATATCTCAAGATTGGACACTGGGCCAAGCCCATTTGTGATTTCGTGGTCATCAGTGGACGAAAACACCTAAAGTGTTTTCACCACTTGGGTGATTTCATGAGTACTAGTTTTCAGTGAGTTCCAACTTTATTAACATGTTAATTAATACAAACCTTAATAACACACACTCACATATAATAAATGTTATGGATTTCCTAGTACAAAATATTAATCGAAATACGATATAACGTATTACAAAGGTAAGCGTTGTGACGCAACGAGTCGTATTAACAAACAACTAAAATAAATAAAAAAAAATATATTCGTGCACTAAATGCGAAGATAGAATCTTGGAAACTCGAGTTGTCACACTTAACACACACCAAACCCTAGTTCTCTCCTCTCCTCTCTCTCTTGTTCGACGGCAACCCTCATAGCCGAAGCCCCATCTCGATCAACCTAGTTCTTTGGCTTTCCGGTTAGTGTTTTAATTATTAATTGTATGTTACTTGATGTTGTGATCTACATGTTTCCACATAATGATTTAGAGAATGATATATGATTGCTTATGATTGTAAATCACTAAGGTTGTTCATGTAGATCGACTCACTTGTGTAGGATGTTTAGACCGATTTAGAGTTAATGATTATGTGATTGATGATCTGGAACTGAATGAATGATAACCGATTGTGATATGTTAATCATTGAATGAATTGTGGGGATTGTTATGTTAGTATGCATGTGTCACACCCCGACCACGTGGAACAACCAAACGTGGCGGAAACGTCGGGGAGTGTTGTAACAGAATTAATTGTTTCAAATCCATGGCAATTGAAGTTTCATTTTATTAATCAAACATGAGAGTTTACATTGTTTTAAACAAGAAACAAAGAGTACATAACATAAATTAACTAGTTCTTGTCTCGTTTTAAGTCACTAAGGCACAGGTCCACCTAAGTATATCTTGATAAGTCCTATGCATCATCTCCTGAAAACACATGTGAAAATAGGTACGTCAGCATAAAAATGCCTGTGAGATACATAGGTTTTGTGAAAACAGAATTCATGACTTATGTTTGAGAAAATGTTTAGTCATGAACCTTGTAATTTTCTTTGTCTTGTAAATCATTTGAAAAACGATAAGATCAGATGATATGTATAAATAAGAGAATAATGTATGGTTAAATGAATAACCATGTAAAATGAGTTTGTATAAGATAAGTTGTTTGTAAATCAATGTCTTGTGAAATGTATGTTATTTGTATACTATGTTATATGTTTCAAATTGAAATGATTCAAATAATGCTACAATATGTGATACCATACAAACACTTATATATAGGAAGTACCAGCGGCGTATCCACCATGCTTGTATCATATTACACACGCCTCGTTACTTAAATCACCTACTCCAACCAAACCACCAAGATGTAATGTTTAACGATTGTAGAAATGTTTATGTATAGTCAAATGTCTATTGTCAAATGTAAATCATGTCAACAGATACAAATGGTTCACACGGTTCAACAGTTACAAACGGTTCATATAATCAAAGGGTTACGACGGTTCACATAGTCAAATAGTTACAACGGTTCAACATGAGTATAATGTGTTCATATGCTGGATGAGCATATGCAACAGAAATGTAATGTAAAACAATGTACTAAGAATGCACACAATGGACATACATAGCATGAAATGTAATGTAGAACGATGTACTAAGTACGCACACAATGGGCATACATAGCATGAAATGTAATGTAGAACGATGTACTAAGTACGCACACAATGGGCATACATAGCATGAAATGTAATGTAGAACAATGTACTAAGTATGCACACAATGGGCATACATAGCATGTAATGTAAAACGGTGTACTAAGTACGCACACAATGGGCATACATAGCATGTAATGTAATGAAATCATGTACTATAATGTACTAACGAACATAACAGGTATATGATGTGAAAGCATGAAAGTAACAAGTAGGCACATGTGTTCCACCCCAAAACGTTTGGAAAACAGTAAAAGAGGGGTCTATGTACTCACTTGAGATTGCTCAGAAGTCCTAAGATAACCACCAAGCAATGCTAGAGATCACGGAATCAAACGACACCTAATATAGGTAACTATGTTAATAAACCGGACCTAAATCGGAGGATCGGATAGAATGAGGGTTCGTAAACCAAACGAGTATGGAGACTCGTGTAGTATGGTTTAACAAAGCCTACATACTAAATGAAACCTATCATAATTGCTTACGACCCATCGCGACCCATTAAGGTAGCTTATGCTACTTTAACGAGTCGTGCGCGTGAAACGCGTTCGGACCGCCTAACTAGTCCTATGACAAGTAGAATATGCCTTAACATGCCTAATATTGTTGTCAAATCAGTTTAGATGTCAAAAGTTATGTTACATATGTTTAAAATGAATTTTGGCATCAAAGGGGTATTTTGGTAATTTACCTATCATACAACTACTTAAACGAAGCGACCATAAGGTATAACCTCGGAAGGTTATTCTGTAACACCTGTGCCTTCACAGCCATCAAACAAATACCGAACCAATGAAATATTATATTTCATACTTGGGATTTGTAAAAATATGTGTATCATTTGCACATATCAATGTTTGTTCAATTCCAAACTCTAAATCGCTTTCTGGAAGGTTATACGCGCACCGATGCGTAAATATAACCAGTTTAATGCAACAAACACTCCGGAACATCAACATATACTTAACATACCCTAAATAACCTTTACATAACTTAGAAATAAGTTTTAAAGGCTTTAGTATGGCAAAAACAAGTTAATCCGCTTACAGGGACTAAACTTGACAAACTGTGAAAGTATGCCAATTAGAACTGTAACAGACAATCCGGAACATGACCATAAGTTAAACATACCATAAATATCCTTCACATAGCTTAGAAATAGGCTTTGAGGGGTTCGGTGTGCTAAAATAAACTTTTGGGTCATTCAGGGACTAAAAGCGTCAAAAAGTGCACAAGTTTGCATTTTCGCGCATAACTTACGTTCTGAATACATCCGGACATCCAAAAATTTATGTAAGCACTATAATATTTTATTTTAGTGTTTGGCATAAGAAAAATCCATTCGTCGCGTCATTTGGATCGTTTTTCGCGCCTATGCGCATTCCGTCGTAATTAACCGAACATCGCGATCGTACGACCAAACGAACCGACATTCTAGATATTTTTGAGCATGTTTTGAGTTCCCTATACTTTAAATTCATTTTAGAGCTTTGAAATGAGGTTAACGGGGTTCAAACGCATCGAAAATAGCTTAAACGGGCTGCAGGGACCATTTCTGCCATTTTTGAAACTTTTCTGAATCTGATAGGCAGTGGCGTAGCGCGAGCCCTAAGGGCTTTACCAGTGGCGCTACGCCAGCACCTTATCTGGGCAGAAACATTGCATCTAGTCCGTTTTCACTTTCGCACATGGTTTGGGCAATACCGTAGGCTCAAATGGTTTTGTTAAACCACTATCTTGAGGTGTATGGCCAAGATCAAATCACGGTTAACGAGGAACGATCTTATTGGCTCTACGAATCCTATAAATACCCCACCCCCATTTGCTTCAAAACCCACTAGAATCTTGATTTGAGAAGCTCTAAGTTGAAACCATTGTTTCATACCTGAGCTACTTGGATCGAGGTTAGCATTCGGGGACCCTTCGTAAGTATTCTTTCGTTCTTTTATTGCTTTTCGAGTCTTTTCGAGTCTAAAAGTCAAACTTTGTTTGACTTTCTGCGTTGACCAGTTTATGGTCAATGCGAAGTTCGTTTGAACTTTGCAACGTGAGTGTAATCACGTTGGTTATAGTCCCTTGGGACTATGCCTACTGATTACCACGTTGTCTAGGGTCGTAGGGTAAGCGATCTAATAAATCGCTTATACCTTCGAACCAGACCCATTTGGTCGATCATTAGGATCCGACCAAACACATTAGGTGACCATAGTATATAGGGAATAACCTTCCGAGGTTATACCTTATGGTCGCTTCGTTAAGTAGTTGTATGATAGGTAGTTTATATGCCTTAGGTAAATTACCAGAATACCCTTTTCATGTGTAATTGGTAATTAAGCATATGTAACCTAAACTTTCATCACTTAACTGATTATGTAACATGTTTAGGCATATAACACTTGTCATAGGGCTAGTTAGACGTCTCGAGTGCGCTTTTGCGCGCACGACGCGTTAAAGTAGCATAAGCTACCTTAATGGGTTGCGATGGGTCGAAAGCACTTAGGTTGGGTTTCATTTAGTATGTAGGCTTTGTTAAACCATATGACACGAGTCTCTATACTCGTTTGGTTTACTAACCCTCATTCTATCTAAATCCTCCGATTTAGGTCCGGTTTATTAACATAGTTACCCATATTAGGTGTCGTTTGATTCCGTGATCTCCAGCATTGCTTGGTGGTTATCCTAGGACTTCTGAGCAATCTCAAGTGAGTACATAGACCCCTCTTTTACTGTTTTCCAAACTGTTTTGGGGTGAAACACATGTGCCTACTTGTTACTTTGATGCTTTCCTGTTTTCACATCATATACTTCCTTTGTTCATTAGTACGTTTATAGTACATGATTTCATTACATTTTATGCTATGTATGCCCATTGCGTGCGTACTTAGTACATTGTTTTACATTTACATTTTATACTATGTGTGCCCATTGTGTGTATACTTAGTACATTGTTTTACATTTACATTTTATGCTATGTATGTCCGTTGGTTACATACTTAGTACAGTGTTTTCATCACATGCTTACATTTTGTTATGACATTTGGGTTGTTTACAATGGAACAATACATTCATTAACATTAGCTACGCCGTTCGTTAGTAGGTAGTGGTACCATAGGAATTGACAACTCCCGTTCCTGAAATCCTGGGTTGTTTGGATTGGAAGGAATGACCTAATTCGATATACATAATTTAGATAAACCTTTAAGTTGTTTAAGGGTTTATCGCCAGAGTCTCAAGGCTTGGATGTATGCATTTTCACAACACCGCATAGATGTTCGTATCAGTATAGCATGCATTTCCACAAAACATAGCTTTGATTTAAACCATGTTTTACTTCAATACTTTGTTTTTGTGCATATGGTTTAGTTGATATATTTCACTAGCCATACAGATCATTTTGGTTACACATTACATGATTTACATTTGACACATGAACATTATTGACATTGGTTACACATTACATGATTTACATTTGACACATAAACATTATTGACATTGGTTACACATTACATGATTTACATATTGACATAAACATTTTTGACATATTATTCAATACGTTTGGCAATTGGTTTAAACATAGAAATCTTACATTGGTGGTTTGTTTGGGTAAGTGATTTGAGTAACGGGGCGTGTGTAATATGATACAAGCATGGTGGATACGCCGCTGCTACTTCCTATATATAAGTGTTTGTATGGTATTACATATCGTAGCGTTATTTGAATCATTTCAATTTAAGATATATAACATTTTATACAAATAACATACTTTTCACAAGACATTCTTTTACAAACAACTTATCTTATACAAACTCATTTTACATGGTTATTCATTTAACCATACATTATTCTCTTATTTATACATATCATCTGATCTTATCGTTTTTCAAATGATTTACACGACAAATCAAATTACAAGGTTCATGACTAAACATTTTCTTAAACAATAAGTCATGAATCCTATTTTCACAAAACCTATGTATCTCACAGGCATTTTTATGCTGACGTACCTATTTTCACATGTGTTTTCAGGATATGATGCATAGGACTTGTCAAGATACACTTAGGCGGACTTTGGCCTTAGCGACAATAAAAGATGCAAGACTAGTTATTTACGTTATGTTTCTTTGATTGTCAATTCATTGTAACTACTTTAATCAATAAAACAATATTTCAATTTCCATGTGTTATGAAACAATAATTCTGTTACAACACTCCCCGACGTTTCCGCCACGTTTGGTTGTCCTACGTGGTCGGGGTGTGACAGAAAAGTTGGTATCAGAGCTCATGGTTATAGGGAATTAGGTTATTAGTAATACTTTGACCTAGTCTATAACCTTCCTAGGACCCTAACGCGAGTTTACTTGCGTTTAGTCATAAAACGATACCGTCACCTATCCTTAGGCGACGACCTCAACAAGAACATAAATTTCTAAACCGCTTTGAAAACTAATCATCTGTTCTAGGATGAATGATTACTAGGTTTTGAACCCTCTATTGTAAGGTTTTGAACTCTCTGTTATATGGTTTTGAACCCCTTTGAATGTTCAAAATCTCGTCAGAGTTTGGGTCTTATAATGTGAACATGTGCAAACTGGAAGGGTGAACGCCTGTATTCTGGGTTTTCTGTCTAGGCAAGCACTTCGTATATATCTCATCAGACGCGAGACCAGTTGTGCTTACCTGGGAATTCTTGGGATGAGTGTTCACTTATAGGCGAGCATGTCTTCAGTGATACATTAATAAGACCTGTTTACTTTGATTAGTCACCGTCTCATTTGTTTGCCTTAGGTAACAAACAAATGATCGCAATTTCTATGCGTTGTCATTTTGTTTTATTCGTCCAATAATCTTTCACTTGTTTCTTCCTATGTCTTTCATTTTCTTCAAGAATGTCTCTTCCTCTCAGCAATGGCCAAATGTCCGAGCAAACAGCAAAACTTGCCCAACAAATAGGCGAAGTGATTCTGAAGACTGTGGAATTGGGAATTGCTATGTCTCGTCTCAACAATGACGCCACTCAAGAGCCACGAAAGGAAGCAGAAGCCAAGCCTTCACCTAAACCAAAGAAACGTAAGGCTTCAAGGAAACCCGCAGCGGTGGCACCAAAACAGGCAAGACCTAGCCAAATGACAGCACCACCAGCCAAGAAAGCAATCAAGGAATCAAAGACCATGGATGAACGATCCCCTAAGAAGTCAAAGAAGCGAAAGGCTTCTCAGAACTTCGCCATGGTCGCTCACAATGGTCAAGCCATCCCCAACCAACCAGCTCAACCCCCTGCTAGGAAGCAATACAACGGAACTGCACCCTTGTGCAACCAATGTAGCCTTCATCATCAGACTAGTGTGAAGTGCCGCAAATGCCAAATTTGTGGACTTATAGGTCATACGGCAAGGGTTTGCCCAACTACAGCAGTACCAAATCAAATAGGACCCATCCGGGTGGCAACACCACCTGCTAAGAAGCAATACAAGGGAACGGCACCAATATGCGACAAATGTAATGGGCATCACCAAGCTCACTTACCGTGTCGTCTGTGTGTATCATGTGGGCGAGTTGGTCACCTGGTAAGTGCTTGTCGATGTAACCCGAACCAAGGTGGTCCAGATCAACCACAAGCCGACTCTGCTCAAGTTCATTTCTCACCAGGGTCTTGCTACAACTGTGGCGAGATGGGCCATTTCCTAAGGGATTGCCCAAAGCTTGCTAATGCAAATCCAACCCACGGATGAGCAGTTGGCTGACTAGAAGATGTTGCTGTCTTATGCTTTTGTTTATCTATTTTCTTGTAATGTGAAACAATCTGTTTTGTTTATAAATAAATTCTTGTTCACAATTCTGATATACAAGTGTAGTTACATGTGTGTATGACTTTTCCTATGATACCTACATCAAGAAACTATGTACCCTACAAACTACTCTTGTGATTTCTCCCTTTCAAATGATCGCTCATGATTCCCTCGAAAATTTTAAGTACTCGTTTCACTCTAAGAAACAAAGTACAGAAAATAAAGTGACATTATGAGTAATCATGCTTCTGCACATCTGTACCTTTGAATCCTTGGTTAAATAACTAAGGGTATTTCCAAATCTCATACCCACTACGTTTTGATTTTTCAACATATACAGTACAAGTATTTCAAAAACAATCTTCATGATCTCAAAACATTTCATATAGTTTGAAAACAATTTTTCTAAATGCATTGTCTATGTTATTTCAAAAACATTGGCCATGTTATCAAAACCAACCTTCCTAATTTCAAAATGTTTCATATAGTCTGAAAACAATATTAACACAGTACATTTTCTTATCAAGTGCATGATTTCGAAAAGCATCATTCATGTCTTTCAAAAACCTTATACATAATTTCAAAATTCATCTCGCATGATTCTAAAACATTTTTATAAATATACTTACCTAGTACACCTACTTTATAATTTCAAATGTATTATATATAAGGTTTCAGAAACATTGAACACATTTTTTTTAGAACCTCATGCATAGTTTTCAAAAAAATATTTTCCTCATACATTGACTTAACCTTCAAATTCTGCTTCATATGTCGCCTTGACATATCAAGCATCTCAACTTCATAAGCATTCTTACTTCATGTTTGGACATAAGCACATCCAGTGCAAGGTTTCAAAACATCTTCAACTTCTAAAATTCATATGGGATCTTTTATCTTCACATGTATACCCTTGTGGATGATTATCATTCAAATCAGAGTCCTTAATTGGATTCCTTATGTACCTAAATTCGAACATTTCGGTTCCTTATAATCGAAATCGAATTTTTCTTTTAAAAATCTTTCTATCTTTATAGTTAGATTCTTGATAATGTTTAAAGTACCAAATGAAATCCAAGGAATGGATTCCTAGTGTGCTTTAAATACATGTGCTCTGTTAGCCAAACAAATCAACAAATTAAATATCTAGATAAACAATCTTTGTGGTTATATGACTATGTGTTTATTCATCTTATGCTTTCTTTTATACATTTTGTGTTTTTATACTCCGGGTATTAGTTATCCAAATCCTCGTAGAATCTTTCATATCTTTACATGAGGGATTCGTAGTAGGATATTCAAAAAGGTACTACCTTAAAATCCTTAATGGGCTTCTAGGTAATAGTTAAGACCCTTGGATTATATAGTACCACTCCATGATTCATAAGAGACCCTTTAGTGGTCTAGTCAAAAAGATTGATTCACAATTTGGTTAAAGAATGACATCTAGTGATGTAGCTGAACAGACTCCTTTATAGTCTATTCAGATCATTTATTGATTTAATTAAAAGGGACTCTATGGCGGTCTAGTCACACTCATCACAGGATTGTTCATTTGGTTTTACCCTACATATTATAAAATAGACTGTGTGAACTGTGCAAGGAATTTTCTAATTATGGACGCGTACATAATTATGAAATTTAGTGCACAGAAACACAGTAAGATTTATTATGTGTAAGAACCGATAGTGACAACAATAACGAAATGAGAACGATGTAATGGAGGTATGGTGGACGCACCAATGACGCTTCATATACTTGTATATAAGTATCCCTCTTACATTGCAAGCATGATGTTATTAAAGTTACTAGAAGTTCAGAACCCTAACCAATGTTGTTCGATCTTTTCAACTTCATGTTTTCAAGCTCTCACAAGTTTCCTCTAGATAAAATTTCGGGACGAAATTTCCTAAAGTAGGGGAGACTGTAACACCTGTGCCTTCACAGCCAGCAAACAAATACCGAACCAATGAAATATTATATTTCATACTTGGGATTTGTAAAAATATGTGTATCATTTGCACATATCAATGTTTGTTCAATTCCAAACTCTAAATCGCTTTCTGGAAGGTTATACGCGCACCGATGCGTAAATATAACCAGTTTAATGCAACAAACACTCCGGAACATCAACATATACTTAACATACCCTAAATAACCTTTACATAACTTAGAAATAAGTTTTAAAGGCTTTAGTATGGCAAAAACAAGTTAATTCGCTTACAGGGACTAAACTTGACAAACTGTGAAAGTATGCCAATTAGAACTGTAACAGACATTCCAAAACATGACCATAAGTTAAACATACCATAAATATCCTTCACATAGCTTAGAAATAGGCTTTGAGGGGTTCAGTGTGCTAAAATAAACTTTTGGGTCATTCAGGGACTAAAAGCGTCAAAAAGTGCACAAGTTTGCATTTTCGCGCATAACTTACGTTCTGAATACATCCGGACATCCAAAAGTTTATGTAAGCACTATAATATTTTATTTTAGTGTTTGGCATAAGAAAAATCCATTCGTCGCGTCATTTGGATCGTTTTTCGCGCATATGCGTATTCCGTCGTAATTAACCGAACATCGCGATTGTACGACCAAACGAACCGACATTCTAGATATTTTTGAGCATGTTTTGAGTTCCCTATACTTTAACTTCATTTTAGAGCTTTGAAATGAGGTTAACGGGGTTCAAACGCATCGAAAATAGCTTAAACGGGTTGCAGGGACCATTTCTGCCATTTTTGAAACTTTTCTGAATCTGATGGCAGTGGCGTAGCGCGAGCCCTAAGGGCTTTACCAGTGGCGCTACGCCAGCACCTTATCTGGGCAGAAACATTGCATCTAGTCCGTTTTCACTTTCGCACATGGTTTGGGCAATACCGTGGGCTCAAATGGTTTTGTTAAACCACTATCTTGAAGTGTATGGCCAAGATCAAATCACGGTTAACGAGGAACGATCTTAACGGCTCTACGAATCCTATAAATACCCCACCCCCATTTGCTTCAAAACCCACTAGAATCTTGATTTGAGAAGCTCTAAGTTGAAACCATTGTTTCATACCTGAGCTACTTGGATCGAGGTTAGCATTCGGGGACCCTTCGTAAGTATTCTTTCGTTCTTTTATTGCTTTTCGAGTCTTTTCGAGTCTGAAAGTCAAACTTTGTTTGACTTTCTGCGTTGACCAGTTTATGGTCAATGCAAAGTTCGTTTGAACTTCGCAACGTGAGTGTAATCACGTTGGTTATAGTCCCTTGGGACTATGCCTACTGATTACCACGTTGTCTAGGGTCGTAGGGTAAGCGATCTAATAAATCGCTTATACCTTCGAACCCGACCCATTTGGTCGATCATTAGGATCCGACCAAACACATTAGGTGACCATAGTATATAGGGAATAACCTTCCGAGGTTATACCTTATGGTCGCTTCGTTAAGTAGTTGTATGATAGGTAGTTTATATGCCTTAGGTAAATTACCAGAATACCCTTTTCATGTGTAATTGGTAATTAAGCATATGTAACCTAAACTTTCATCACTTAACTGATTATGTAACATGTTTAGGCATATAACACTTGTCATAGGGCTAGTTAGACGTCTCGAGTGCGCTTTTACGCGCACGACGCGTTAAAGTAGCATAAGCTACCTTAATGGGTCGCGATGGGTCGAAAGCACTTAGGTTAGGTTTCATTTAGTATGTAGGCTTTGTTAAACCATATGACACGAGTCTCTATACTCGTTTGGTTTACTAACCCTCATTCTATCTAAATCCTCCGATTTAGGTCCGGTTTATTAACATAGTTACCTATATTAGGTGTCGTTTGATTCCGTGATCTCCAGCATTGCTTGGTGGTTATCCTAGGACTTCTGAGCAATCTCAAGTGAGTACATAGACCCCCCTTTTACTGTTTTCCAAACTGTTTTGGGGTGAAACACATGTGCCTACTTGTTACTTTCATGCTTTCCTGTTTTCACATCATATACTTCCTTTGTTCATTAGTACGTTTATAGTACATGATTTCATTACATTTTATGCTATGTATGCCCATTGCATGCGTACTTAGTACATTGTTTTACATTTACATTTTATACTATGTGTGCCCATTGTGTGTATACTTAGTACATTGTTTTACATTTACATTTTATGCTATGTATGTCCGTTGGTTACATACTTAGTACAGTGTTTTCATCACATGCTTACATTTTGTTATGACATTTAGGTTGTTTACAATGGAACAATACATTCATTAACATTAGCTACGCCGTTCGTTAGTAGGTAGTGGTACCATAGGAATTGACAACTCCCGTTCCTGAAATCCTGGGTTGTTTGGATTGGAAGGAATGACCGAATTCGATATACATAATTTAGATAAACCTTTAAGTTGTTTAAGGGTTTATCGCCACAGTCTCAAGGCTTGGATGTATGCATTTTCACAACACGACATAGATGTTCGTATCAGTATAGCATGCATTTCCACAAAACATAGCTTTGATTTAAACCATGTTTTACTTCAATACTTTGTTTTTGTGCATATGGTTTAGTTGATATATTTCACTAGCCATACAGATCATTTTGGTTACACATTACATGATTTACATTTGACACATGAACATTATTGACATTGGTTACACATTACATGATTTACATTTGACACATAAACATTATTGACATTGGTTACACATTACATGATTTACATATTGACATAAACATTTTTGACATATTATTCAATACGTTTGGCAATTGGTTTAAACATAGACATCTTACATTGGTGGTTTGTTTGGGTAAGTGATTTGAGTAACGGGGCGTGTGTAATATGATACAAGCATGGTGGATACGCCGCTGGTACTTCCTATATATAAGTGTTTGTATGGTATTACATATCGTAGCGTTATTTGAATCATTTCAATTTAAGATATATAACATTTTATACAAATAACATACTTTTCACAAGACATTCTTTTACAAACAACTTATCTTATACAAACTCATTTTACATGGTTATTCATTTAACCATACATTATTCTCTTATTTATACATATCATCTGATCTTATTGTTTTTCAAATGATTTACAAGACAAATCAAATTACAAGGTTCATGACTAAACATTTTCTTAAACAATAAGTCATGAATCCTATTTTCACAAAACCTATGTATCTCACATGCATTTTTATGCTGACGTACCTATTTTCACATGTGTTTTCAGGATATGATGCATAGGACTTGTCAAGATACACTTAGGCGGACTTGGGCCTTAGCGACAATAAAAGATGCAAGACTAGTTATTTACGTTATGTT
Organism: Helianthus tuberosus; assembly: GCA_030545235.1. NCBI lineage: Eukaryota > Viridiplantae > Streptophyta > Magnoliopsida > Asterales > Asteraceae > Helianthus > Helianthus tuberosus. The sequence goes on along the minus strand of CM060411.1, from coordinate 110,659,303 downwards.
TCTTTGATTGTCAATTCATTGTAACTACTTTAATCAATAAAACAATATTTCAATTTCCATGTGTTATGAAACAATAATTCTGTTACAACACTCCCCGACGTTTCCGCCACGTTTGGTTGTCCTACGTGGTCGGGGTGTGACATATTCCCTATATACTATGGTCACCTAAAGTGTTTGGTTGGATCCTAATGATCGACCAAATGGGTCGGGTTCGAAGGTATAAGCGATTTATTAGATCGCTTACCCTTACGACCCTAGACAACGTGGTAATCAGTAGGCATAGTCACAAGGGACTATAACCATCGTGATTACAATCACGTTGCGAAGTTCAAACGAACTTCGCATTGACCATAAACTGGTCAATGCAGAAAGTCAAACAAAGTTTGACTTTCGGACTCGAAAAGCAATAAAAGAACGAAGGAATACTTACGAAGGGTCCAAGAATGGAAGGTTTGAATCCGAGTACTCTCAGGTATGAAGTGTTAAACACAACAACTTAGAGAGCAAACTCAAATTTCAAAGGTGTGAGGAATGAGTGAAGTGGGTGTTGGGTATTTATAGTTTTTCCCGAACCCTTAGGATCGTTTCTTGAATAACGTGATCGAATCTCGTGCGTACACTTGTTGGAAAGTTGTGCTAACTAAAAATGGCCCCTAATGAGCTAAAATGGCAAGTGTGGGTTTGTGGTTGTGAGTTAAACAGCTGTAATCTGCTGACAAATCGATCTTATCTGATCTGGGACCCTGACGCGGCCCGCTTCAGGATACACAAAAGCTTAGGCGGGCCGCATGGCCTTGTCTGATCAGAACAAATTTTCAGAAATGACAGTTTTAGTCCCTGTTATGTTTTAAGGCCATTCCCGACACTTCTAAGGCCTGTAAAGCCAACTTTAAGGCCCTAAAATGATGCCTAAACATTGTGGACATGAAACATGCTCAAAAATATTCCGGATGTTGGTTCGTTTGGTCGTACGATCGCGATGTTCGCTTAATTACGACGGAATGCGCATAAGCGCGAAAAACGATCCAAATGACGCGACGAATGGATTTTTCTTATGCCAAACACTAAAATAAAATATTTTAGTGCTTACATAAATTTTTGGATGTCCGGATGTATTCAGAACGTAAGTTATGCGCGAAAATGCAAACTTGTGCACTTTTTGACGCTTTTAGTCCCTGAATGACCCAAAAGTTTATTTTAGCACACCGAACCCCTCAAAGCCTATTTCTAAGCTATATAAAGGATATTTAAGGTGTGTTTAACTTATGGTCATGTTCCGGAAAGTCTGTTACAGTTCAAATTGGCATACTTTCGCAGTTTGTCAACTTTAGTCCCTGTAAGCGATTTAACTTGATTTTGCCATACCAAAGCCTTCAAAACTTATTTCTAAGTTATGTAAAGGTTATTTAAGGTATGTTAATCCTATTTCACTATTCCAGAGTGTTTGTTGCATTAAACTAGTTATATTTACGCATCAGTGTGCGTATAACCTTCCAGAAAGCGATTTAGAGCTTGAAATCGAACAAGAATTGATATGTGCAAAAGATACACATATTTATACAGATCCCAAGTATGAAATACAATATTTCATTGGCTTGGTATTTGTTTGCTGGTTGCAGTGACACAGGTGTCACAGCATGCTAGTAATCAAAGAACATGAACCGTGTTATTATAGCCTATTATTATAAATTGTTGCTATGCCTTGAACATGATTAGGGTTCATAGGGATTAATGGATGAAAACCTTGATTTGATCGAATAAAGGATTAGATAGAAACTGTGATGGTGTTAATTGATTGTGTGCAAATATGGAAACTATTGGAATTGATTTGCAAAGATAAATGTGTAACTGATATGCATGAAATTCGGATTTTAGATAACCAATCGCACAAGTCACACGAAACATGATTCTCACAAGCTTGCATGAACCACACGAAACCTATTTCGTGTAAGGGACTAATCGCACAAGCTTCCCATCGCACAAGATCAGATCGCACAAGATCTGATCTGATCGTACAAGAGCTAATTGCACAAGCTAGGTACAATCATTAAAGCACAGTGTATTGTTTAGAGATGCATGATCGCACAAGACCTTGTGGATCGCACAAGACAGTGTCGATCGGACAAGGCTTGGGCCACACACAAACTACTTGAACTGTTGTACTGTTGGGCCTCAAGGCCCAAGTTTAATCGCACAAGTTTTGTCCAGTCGCACAAGCTGAACTGGACCGCACGAGTTGGTCTCTGTTTATTTGTTTTGGGCTGTGTATATGTTGGGCTTCTTAATTTTGGGCCGGGTATATGTTGGATCGCACAACATGTTGTGGATCGCACAAGGTTGTGCTGAATGCACAACATGTTGGGCTGGGGTGTTTGTTGGGCTTCAGTAATGAATTGCACAAATGGTTCGGCCCAAACCATTTGGATCGCACAACTTGAACCTTGGGCTTAGTTACTGATCTGTTTAACATGTTCTAAATGTATGCCATGCATGCCATGATTGTTACATGTCTTGATTTGATAAATCTGTGCAAACATACGTGCATTACTTGAACCTAGACCTGACTTGCATGGTAACCATGTTAGGACGTGGTTGACCCCTAGCACCTCGATTTGACCTTTCGTTTAACTGCCGAGCTAACCTAAGGTGAGTTCACACTTTCTACAAAGCATGGTAATTCCCGGTGGGTTGGGAATGGGTTATGGAATATGGATTCCTCGTCCTTCTTCGGTAAGACAGTACGGGTTATGGAATGTAATTCCTCGTCCTCTTGGACAGTTTAAATTTCACTAGACCAAAACTCTATCACGAAGTCCCTCCTCTTTTATCGACTTAATCGCCGGGCCAATGGCGAGCGGGTCATTAGTTAGATAGCGCTATTTAGGTCTGACAAGCCTCACACCATGCCGCAGAGGACGGGCGTGAACTAATGGATAAGGGCACGTCAATGATGATAGACATTGACGCTAAGGGCACATAAACATGACTAAAGTCAGTGGTCGATATGGTAACGAGTCTAGTAGTGTAAACATGGGGTAGCCCCCACAGCTGGATTGCCAGAGTAAACGGGATTAAACAAAACACGTTTTCAACTATGGGGTAGCCCCCACGGGAAGGGTGCCAGTTAAAGGAAACTATGTTTTTGGAATAACTTAAACAAACACCCAACTCTGAACTCGCTCAACTTTGTTGTTGACTCGTTACTACATGCTTTGCAGGTCATTAGGTACTTAGCTGGAGCTTGCATGGGGAAGAGTCATTGTGGGACATGGAATGTTGAGTTCCATGTGGAACATTTGAACTTTTAAAACTTATAATTTGGTTTTACACTTTATGCTTCCGCTGATACTTGAATTTGGTTAATTTATTTTGGACACCAATTATATTGTGGTTAGTTTATCTTTATTATATTACATTGTTCAATATGATTGGTGGCTTGATCCTGGTCATGTAACGCCTCCATGCGGTGATACTTCGCGTGTGGATTTTGGGAGTGTGACATTTTCAACCCAGCGCACAAAGGCTACGGCACCCCCAGTGCCGTCGAAATTTAGGGGCTTGCAGTCCAAAAACTGCTTATAGGTACAGCCTGTAACACAAGCAGCATCATTCACATAAAACATTAGCAAAGCACACTTGGAAATGTCCAAACATATTGTAATGTGTCTTAGATGACTAATCATTACCGTTGGGTGGGTTATTCCCTGAGGTACCCTCGCTGTGTTCAGAGCGAAGGGCCTCGTGCTGTGCGATGGCCTGTGAGATGCGCTCTTGTAATTTCACCTCTGTCGTCGGCAGAGGGTTGTTGGTATCGGTGTTCCTTCGCGGCGGCATTTTTCTTCTAAGAAGAAGATCGGATGGGTCAGGTCTTATTCGTTAAGTAAATAAATAGTTGTCTAAAGGTCGTATGTACATATATATATATAAGCATTCATCATAACAATCAATCATGCAACAACATAGTCATAGCACAAACATGTAAATCAACAAAGTGTTTAGTGAGAACATGACGATTGAGCTTTCATCAATAACCGACCACAGTTACATTGTTTACAAAGTGTATCACATCAAAAGGGACATAGGGTCACACTACCCTAGTCCAATAAGTCTGTAAATATACAAAAATCACATGGTCAAAAGTGGTCTTCAAAAGTCTTCACAATCTCGGCTTAATAGTAGTGCTCTCACCAAAAGTAATGCATCTGCATAAGACCAAAAACCTACTGTGCTGATGGTGGAGGAGGAGGAGGGAAGAAAAGCAAACTGCGAACATGTGCGAGCTCCTCCTCGAGCTCATACTCACGGCGAAGCAAAAAGCTAATCTGCTGCTCAACAGTCAGGGAACGGGCATCAAAACCCAGAAAAGGTGCGAGAGCAGCAGGTGGATGTGCAATAGAAGATGATGATGATGAATGTGGAAGAACAAAAGTAGACTGACAGGGACAAGGTGGAGGACGTGGAGGAGTTAGCTCAAGCTCCAAAACTCTACGACTCAAAACCTCAAACTGTAGCTGAAGTGATAGGAGCAACTCATCCCGTGTGTAGCCAACGAAGTGTGAGGGATGGTAGGGGTCTGAGATAGGCATAGAGTATGATGGGAACCATCAGAATGGCTCGTCAAGCGGTGTAGATGCGAAGGGAGCAAATGGTGCAGTCTGAGGAATCGGAGGGAAAGCTGCTGAAGCAAAAGGGTCATAATTCGGGGGCTGGCCCGATGTACCTTCCCCTGAACGGGGTGCAGGGATGTCCTGTAAGAAAACAATTGGTAAATCAGTACAGTGGACATCAGACTCAACAGGAGGGAGAGGAGCAACGTCAGCGGTTGGAGGAATGAATGGCTCAACAAGAGGAAGATCAACAGGTGCAGGTACCGGGTATGGAATAAGAGGTGCAATATCTGGTAATCCAAATGGGACATAATCAGGATCAGGAATTGGCTCAGGGTCAATAGGTGCAACATCAGGCTGACCAAAATGAATAAGGTCTGGCTCGGGGACATGCTCGGGGTCGTGTGGAGGCATGGGGTCATGAGCAGGAGATGGTGCAGCAGACCTAGCGGTGTCATCGTCGGAGTCAGTAGCAAAAAGCTGCAGTCCGGCCGCCCGTAACGATGAAGAAGTCACAGACTCAAATGAGTCTGAAACTGAATGCAAACTGGAATCAGAAGATATCTCGATGACAGGAACAACAGGAGGTGGCACAGCAACAACATCCTCATCGATCTCCCCGTCGCCCTGGGCGTCAGCTGGGGGACCGTCTACAAAGAAATTGACATCGTCATCAAACAAATCATCAAATGGCCAATCCTCGGGGGGAATGACCACAAGGGGAATGGCATCGAGGATCAGGACCACGACGTGCTCACCATCGGGGTGACCAATGATGAGGTGATCGTGAACTGGAGCAGGAATATCGAAAGGATCCTCAACAAGGAAACCATCAGCAATAGGTAAATCATCGCCAAAATCTGGTAGCGCGAATGGCTGGAAGTCGTCCTCGTCCTAGGATAGCATATCGGGATCACTCTAAGTGTCCGGCGTTAATATCTCTGGCGCGGGCATAATCTCGTCGTCTGATACGATAGCAATCGAGTCGTGGGCATCAGATAACCCACTCTCGGAAGATGACATGGTGCCTGTAATATAACAATCATAACATGTGCACATATATTAACCACTATCACACAGTGCATGCATACAAAATAATTACCACTTAGACGTGTATTCACGTTATCCTTCATGAAGCTTTTTCTATCTTTCCTAGTCTACCCCATGCAGACTAAACTACCAATGTGACCTTGCATTGTGTTTCTTGTTTTTCCTTTTGTAAAACATTTGTTCCATGGATCTGGGCACTGTGTGTATATGCAATGAAAAATATGTTGTAAAAATATTTTCGTGAGAGAGCCCTAATGATTGTAGTCTAGACTCGAGAAGGAATCCTAATTCGCTACAATCGAAGCTCTGATACCAAACTGTCACACCCTGACTTTTGCGGGAGCGTGATTACATGTGACTTGCTTAATATCATTGCATTCAACCATAACAAACAACTATATGATAAAAACCATGATGTTCATCCATAACTAAGTTTCAAAATAATACAACCATCATTGTTTTAGATCCAACATAGACTTCATGTTCAAAATACACAACAATTCAAGTTTAAGTTCTGTACTGGACTTAACAAAAGACACTATTAAAAGCTAGGCTTTGAACCATGTATCTTATCCAAGTTAAAATACACATTTCAAACCCTTCAACACTGGATGACATCTTTTATTTGAAGACACAACTTGAAAATCCTTGATCGCCCACAGATCCATGATCAATTTCCTGAAATTCATGTAGTTTGAAAACATCAACAAAAGTTGAGAGAGTTCATGTGTTCTGTAAGTGTGCACGAATAAACTTTGTAATCATTGTAAGTATGTATTTGTAAACCCGGTATGAAAGTGTCTATGAACAGATCAATTAATGATTTGCAAGGTCATTAATATGTGTGCAACGGCGTAGGAAGGCTCAAACCTAGCAGATTTTGTACCGGGCTTCCGGCTGGAAGACATAGTCACCTCCTTCGGCCACTTCCGGCCCAGGGGTGGGGCTCGCTACACCCAAATAGATCTATCACTCATGTCCTTCGGTCCTTATACGAGGATTAATGGTCTTAAGTGTGCACCTACCCATTCACATGATCTAACAGTTCATTCCTTAGCTAACCATACCATTTATAAACGTTTGTAAACATTTTGTAACATGCATTTCACCCCCGAAGTTATAAAACTGAAAACAATTAAAAGAAAAGGGGGACATGAACTCACAGTCTTGCATCTCGAAATCCGGTGTAACTCAAAGCTGCTACTCGATCACACGACTACCTACAAACGTGCTAAGGTGTATTAGACGGATGGGTCGTGCCTTGACTTTAGTCTTATTTGTTATGACTTTGCATTTTTGAGTTACATTTCTTTGTGTCATAGTATTATTCCAAAGTATATAATTATTGGTTAAAATAATAATATTTTAACTTAAATTATATTTATTAATTTTTGGAGTATTTGTTAGAATAATATATTTTAACTTGACACATTATGTATTTATACATGTATATCTTTCCCCAATGATGGGTATATTTACACTTGTATTCTTAGACCTGTGTATTTTGCCAAGTATCGGTGACGTATTTTGGTGTATTTATACGTTCGAGAATACGTATTCTCTTGTATTTATTAAGTATTCTTATACTTAATTCTTGTATTAAATTTTCCAGAATAATAGTTCTAATAAAAATTTACCAACATATATTCTTAAAATATACATTTTAAGAAATCATTTATAGAAATTTATCTATACTTCTTCCTTGCAAAAATATTTATATTTTCATATAAACCTCAGAAATAATATATTTTCAAGATTATCTTAGAAAATATTTATAATTCCATATTTCACCCCAAAATAATATGTTCTAAATTTGTTTAAGAAAATATATATTTTCTCCAAAAATATTATATTCTCTAATTGTTTAAGAAAACATATATATTTTTCCTTTACCCAAAAATAATGTCACACCCCCAAAATACCCCAAGCGGAAACCCCCGCGAGGCGTTTGACATACCAGGATCTAGCCACCAATCACATTGAACTCATACAAGATTTCAAATAAAACTTTCATTCATTAACATAAAGTGTTACAAAACAATAAATACAAATCATCGTATTCAGCGGAAGCATAAATCATTAGTTAAGTGTTTCATGAACCATATGTATAAAAATCCATTAGACTTGTCTCGTGATTCCATGTATCTCGACCCATGACCACTCCAGCATCCCAGACAGCAAGTTCCACATCCACACATACTTATAACCTACGAGCATGCACACAAGTGTATCAGACAACGCTGGTGAGTTCATAGTTTTACGAAAACGTTAGTTACCAAGTGTTTAATTCCGTTCATTGATTACAATGTTGATAATACCTCGAATACAAGACGGCTCCTGATTTATTTTGCCCGTTCCCCAATGCTCCTATCAAAGCATTGGGCATGACTGAGTCATTAGTTCACACCCGTCCTCTCAGGTACGGGGTAAGGGTGCCAAACCTAGATAGCGCTACGAACTAATACTCCGTTACCTCTCAGGTAACAAACAAGATGGGACTTAAAGGTGATAGGATGAGTATATTATCCAACATTCCAGATTTTACACACAAGACGTATTTCTCTCAGGAATACCCAAATGATTTACCCAAAAACCCATCCCTCTCAGGGATACCCAATGATTGTCCCAACCACCGGGACGCATGATCAAGAGGAATGAACTCACCTTAGATTGTTCGGTATGTTACATTACATTACCCTTTGGAAGTTGGTCAAGCATACCCTACCGTGGTTAGAAAGAATAGTCAGTTTCGTAAACACATATCCAATTCACGTATTCAACAACTCACATGTAACAGTCATTGTCACGTAATACATAACAAGCATTTAGATCTCATGCACGTTTATAACACAAGTTCACGTTTCCAGCAATGGTTACTAACAACACCAGTTTTTCAATCAATAAAGTTATCTATTTTACATAGTTTGCATCTATCACGGGATCACAGTATATTAGCTAGCACATACACATTTCTAACACAGGTTCACATCTCATGTGAATGTCACAAGGTATCACATAACATCACAGGTGAGTTTGCTATACATACAAACCGAACCAAGTTTCTTAATCTCATTGTCAAGCAACAAGGATCGCATACACACACAAGTATCTATCATCCTTATCAACATAGGTACCTACTGTTCAACTCATTATCTTTCTCGGTGAAACACCTCGTTGCGACGAAATATCCAGGTGACGAAACACCTATGTTTCCTCGAGGTGAGTGTGACGAATAACCATTATGTTTCGTCGAGGTAGGTGTGATGAATAACCACTACGTCGAGTATTTAAACATCAGAAATCCATTCTTCGTCGCACCAACAACAGTTACAGATTTGGGTTAATCTCAATCAGATCTAACAACAGGTTAAGCGGTGATCATGCATTCTAGTTATGAGTATCATCACTCACACAAAGCGTAACAGTTAATCATCACACATCAATCTTGAACCCTAAGCATAACAGTTCACAATTAACATCATTAGTCCTCATTTAACATTATCGTTCACTAATTCTTTCAACATGTCAGTTTCACTATTGACTACTATGATTATCATGCGAGCATAGTCATTTGTATCATTCACAGTTCACAAAGCTTTCATGCAAACAACATAACCCTAGCTTATCACAACACAACGCATCTTGAAATTTTCGTAGTTCTAGTGATTCATTGCTATCAACCATTATCAACTAGTCAAGACTCAAACATTCAAATCAAATCATACAACATCAAGTATTCCTAACTCACACATAATAATGATGGGGTACTAACCGAGATACTGAATAGTTTGATCACAATAGACAAGCTTCACAACAGGAGGGAAGTTACGAAAGGATAGAACTGCCATCGGGGGACGTCTAGGGTTGCAAAATATGATGAGTATGCACGCATAAATACTAAAGAAAGTGAGTTGGGCCCTTCATGGGCTTCGAAGATAACTGGGCCGGTGAAAAACCCCCTGGCGACGAATCTCATTGTTCGGCAAGTAGTCTTTCATCGAAGCCCATCAAGCAGTCTTTCGTCAAGCAATGTGGTGATTCAAAGGGTTTTTGTCATTTTTATTAAATGCTAGTCTCATAAAACCACCAAGTAACTAATATCATTCTCAATTAATATACATGATACAACGTACAACGAAATATAAAACAGGATTGTAAAATAGGTGACGTGTAAAGGAAAGGTCTTAAAATCTCGGGTTGTCACATCATCCCCAACTTGAAAGAAATTTCACCCCGAAATTGATAAGCAATCCAAAATAGCAAGGTGTTAAATCAGGATGACTGTGGATTTTTCCGCGGTACTACATCATCCCCAACTTGAAAGGGAATTTCATCCCGAAATTTGCCAATGATATCAGAAGTTGATACAACCGTTTGAACAACTGAGGATACTAGAGCTTACTTCGGTCATTGCGTTCCCAAGTGAACTCCGGTCCACGTCATGAGTTCCAACGAACTCTCACGATTGGAAATTGGTGTGACACCTGTGTCACTGCAACCAGCAAACAAATACCAAGCCAATGAAATATTGTATTTCATACTTGGGATCTGTATAAATATGTGTATCTTTTGCACATATCAATTCTTGTTCGATTTCAAGCTCTAAATCGCTTTCTGGAATGTTATACGCGCACTGATGCGTAAATATAACCAGTTTAATGCAACGAACACTCCGGAATAGTGAAATAGGCTTAACATACCTTAAATAACCTTTACATAACTTAGAAATAAATTTTGAAGGCTTTGGTATGGCAAAATCAAGTTAAATCGCTTACAGGGACTAAAGTTGACAAACTGCGAAAGTATGCCAATTTGAACTGTAACAGACTTTCCGGAACATGACCATAAGTTAAACACACCTTAAATATCCTTTAGATAGCTTAGAAATAGGCTTTGAGGGGTTCGGTGTGCTAAAATAAACTTTTGGGTCATTTAGGGACTAAAAGCGTCAAAAAGTGCACAAGTTTGCATTTTCGCGCATAACTTACGTTCTGAATACATCCGGACATCCAAAAATTTATGTAAGCACTAAAATATTTTATTTTAGTGTTTGGAATAAGAAAAATCCATTCGTCGCGTCATTTGGATCGTTTTTCGCGCTTACGCGCATTCCGTCGTAATTAAGCGAACATCGCGATCTTACGACCAAACGAACCAACATCCGGAATATTTTTGAGCATGTTTCATGTCCGCAATGTTTAGGCATCATTTTAGGGCCTTAAAGTTGGCTTTACGGGCCTTAGAAGTGTCGGGAATGGCCTTAAAACACAACAGGGACTAAAACTGTCATTTCTGAAAATTTGTTCTGATCAGACAAGGCCATGCGGCCCGCCTAAGCTTTTGTGTATCCTGACGCGGGCCGCGTCAGGGTCCCAGATCAGATAAGATCGATTTGTCAGCAGATTCCAGCTGTTTAACTCACAACCACAAACCCACACTTGCCCTTTCAGCTCATTAGGGGCCATTTTTAGTTACCACAACTTTCCAACAAGTGTACGCACGAGATTCGATCACGTTATTTAAGAAACGATCCTAACGGTTCGGGAAAAACTATAAATACCCAACACCCACTTCACTCATTCCTCACACCTTTGAAATCTGAGTTTGCTCTCTAAGTTGTTGTGTTTAACACTTCATACCTGAGAGTACTCGGATTCAAACCTTCCATTCTTGGACCCTTCATAAGTATTCCTTCGTTCTTTTATTGCTTTTCGAGTCCGAAAGTCAAACTTTGTTTGACTTTCTGCATTGACCAGTTTATGGTCAATGCGAAGTTCGTTTAAACTTCGCAACGTGATTGTAATCACGATGGTTATAGTCCCTTGTGACTATGCCTACTGATTACCACGTTGTCTAGGGTCGTAAGGGTAAGCGATCTAATAAATCGCTTATACCTTCGAACCCGACCCATTTGGTCGATCATTAGGATCCGACCAAACACTTTAGGTGACCATAGTATATAGGGAATAACCTTCCGAGGTTATACCTTATGGTCGCTTCGTTTAAGTAGTTGTATGATAGGTAGTTTATATGCCTTAGGTAAATTACCAAAATACCCCTTTGATGCCAAAATTCATTTTAAACATATGTAACATAACTTTTAACATCTAAACTGATTTGACAACAATATTAGGCATGTTAAGGCATATTCTACTTGTCATAGGACTAGTTAGGCGGTCCGAACGCGTTTCACGCGCACGACGCGTTAAAGTAGCATAAGCTACCTTAGTGGGTCGCGATGGGTCGTAAGTAATTATGATAGGTTTCATTTAGTATGTAGGCTTTGTTAAACCATATTACACGAGTCTCCATACTCGTTTGGTTTACGAACCCTCATCCTATCCGATCCTCCGATTTAGGTCCGGTTTATTAACATAGTTACCTATATTAGGTGTCGTTTGATTCCGTGATCTCTAGCATTGCTTGGTGGTTATCTTAGGACTTCTGAGCAATCTCAAGTGAGTACATAGACCCCTCTTTTACTGTTTTCCAAACGTTTTGGGGTGGAACACATGTGCCTACTTGTTACTTTCATGCTTTCACATCATATACCTGCTATGTTCGTTAGTACATTGTAGTACATGATTTCATTACATTACATGCTATGTATGCCCATTGTGTGCGTACTTAGTACATCGTTCTACATTACATTTCATGCTATGTATGCCCATTGTGTGCGTACTTAGTACATCGTTCTACATTACATTTCATGCTATGTATGTCCATTGTGTGCATACTTATTACATTGTTTTACATTGCATTTCTGTTGCATATGCTCATCCAGCATATGAACACATTATACTACATTTTGAACCGTTGTAACTATTTGACTATGTGAACCGTCGTAACCCTTTGATTATATGAACCGTTTGTAACTGTTGAACCGTGTGAACCATTTGTATCTGTTGACATGATTTACATTTGACAATAGACATTTGACTATACATAAACATTTCTACAATCGTTAAACATTACATCTTGGTGGTTTGGTTGGAGTAAGTGATTTAAGTAACGAGGCGTGTGTAATATGATACAAGCATGGTGGATACGCCGCTGGTACTTCCTATATATAAGTGTTTGTATGGTATCACATATTGTAGCGTTATTTGAATCATTTCAATTTGAGACATATAACATAGTATACAAATAACATACATTTCACAAGACATTGATTTACAAACAACTTATCTTATACAAACTCATTTTACATGGTTATTCATTTAACCATACATTATTCTCTCATTAATACATATCATCTGATCTTATCGTTTTTCAAATGATTTACAAGACAAAGCAAACTACAAGGTTCATGACTAAACATTTTCTCAAACATAAGTCATGAATTCTGTTTTCACAAAACCTATGTATCTCACAGGCATTTTTATGCTGACGTACCTATTTTCACATGTGTTTTCAGGAGATGATGCATAGGACTTATCAAGACATACTTAGGCGGACATGTGCCTTAGTTAATTAAAACGAGACAAGAACTAGTTAATTTATGTTATGTACTCATTGTTTCTTGTTTAAAACAATGTAAACTCTCATGTTTGATTAATAAAACGAAACTTCAATTGCCATGGATTTGAAACAATTAATTCTGTTACAACACTCCCCGACGTTTCCGCCACGTTTGGTTGTTCCACGTGGTCGGGCTGTGACATAAAAGATGGTATCAGAGCCAATGGTTATAGGGAATTAGGTTATTAGTAATGCTTTGACCTAGTCTATAACCTTCTTAGGACCCTAACGCGAGTCTACTTGCGTTTAGTCATAAAACAATACCGTCACCTATCCTTAGGCGACGACCACAACAAGAACATAAATTTCAAAACCGCTTTGAAAACTAATCATCTGTTCTAGGATGATTGATTACTAGGTTTTGAACCCTCAATTATAAGGTTTTGAACCCCTTTGAATTTTCAAAATCCTGTCAAAGTTGGTCTAAATAATGTGAACACGTGCAAACTGGAAGGGTGGGTGCCTTTACCCTGAGTTTTCTGTCTAAGGCTAGAGTGTTCGTACAAATCCACATAATCGGACCAGTCACTCTTACCTGGGAACTCTTGGGGTGAATGTCCACTTATAGGCGAGCATGTCTTCGCGATACATTATTTTTGACCTATTTACTTTGATAAATCACCAGGGTCGTTTGTTGCTTTGTAGTAACAAACAAATGACCACCATCCTTGCTTTCATCAGATTTGTTTCATCGCATTCTTTTCGTCTAATTCTCTCACTCGTTTCCTTTCATGTTTTCCTCTTTTAGAATGCCTCCTCGACGCGAAAACCAGATAGCGACTGCCGAACTGGCAGAAATCATTGCGCAGCAAATGGCTGCTCAATTCCCAAACCTCTTTGCTCAATGGAACCAAGCCAACAACAACAACAATGGTCCATGCAATTTCAAGAGTTTTAACTCGGCTAAACCACTCAAGTTTGGTGGTTCTGAGGGAGCGACTGGGCTTCTTCAATGGTTCGAGAGCATTGAGAATACTTTCCGCCAGGTGCAGTGTCCTGACAATCGCAAGGTTGAGTTTTCTTCGAGTGTGTTCTAGAAGAGGGCCCTTAAGTGGTGGAACGGGGTTATGAGAGATCGTGGTGCAGAAGTTGCTCTAGCACAGACATGGGCTGAACTTAGGGCCCTTATGATGAAGGAATTCTGTCCTCGTCACGAGATCAGGGCCTTGGAAAGGGAATTCGATAATCTTGAGCAAGACAGCGGTGAGCATCGTGCCTACACGGACCGTTATGAGGAGTTAAGTCTGTTATGCCCAAACATGGTCACGCCTTTGGATAAGGCAATCGAAAAGTACATTGATGGCCTCCCTGACTCAATACAAGACATTGTGACTGGTAGCAACCCTACTACAGTTAGACAGGCCATTGAGCTATCTGCAACCTTGACTGAATCAAAGATCAGGAAAGGTAAACTTTTCTGAAAAGGTGACAAGAAACTGGAAGAGGAATCAAACCCAATTGAGGAATCAAAGACCATGGATGAACAGACTGGATCCCCTAAGAGGTCAAAGAAGCGAAAGGCTTCTCAGAACTTCGCCATGGTTACTCACAATGATCAAGCCGTCCCCAACCAACCAGCTCAACCCCCTGCCAGGAAACCCTACAACGGAACTGCACCCTTGTGCAACCAATGTGGCCTACATCATCATGCTGGTGTGAAGTGTCGCACATGCCAAGTTTGCGGACTTATAGGTCATACAGCGAGGGTTTGCCCAACAGCAGCTGCACCAAATCAAGTTAACAACAATCCTGCTCAAGCTCGTTTTCCACCGGGGTCTTGCTACAACTGTGGCGAGATGGGCCATTTCCGAAGAAATTGCCCAAAGCTTGCAAATGCAATTCCAGCACAGGGATGAGCATCTGACTGACTAGAAGACAACATCATTTAGAAATAATCACGTCTTATGTATTATTTTCTTTTGTTGTCAAGGTCCAAGAAACAGTTGTTATCGTTGTTTATAAATAAATCTTTTTACATTTTAATATGTTTATGTGATTGCATGTATAAACATATCCTTTACAATACCAACAATCAAGGAACCGTATTCCGTGAAGAACAGACTACCCCCAAAATTTCTTCCATTGTATGATCTCTTGCGTTTTCCACGAAAATCCTAAGTACCCGTTTCTTCCAAGAGAAACGAAGTACGAGGTGCCAAGTTAATAGCAATCAATAACAAGATAATAACAATTAAACAATTATGTGATTATGTGCTTATGTGTTCCCTTTTATGTGTCATGTGATCCAAATTATGTTATCCAAATCCTTGTAGAATCTTACATATCCTTGTACAAGAGATTCATAGTAGGATACCCAAAGGTACTACCTAAAATCCTTAATGGACTTCTACGCTGTAGTTAAGTCCCTTGGATTATAAAGTACTACTTCATAATTAGACCCCTTTAGTGGTCTAGTTAAACTGGTAGATTCAAAAAAATCTGGTTAGGAATATTATGTGATGATATAGATGAAAGGACTCCTTGGTGGCCTAATTAAGAAGATCCTCTGTCGATCTAATTAAAAGGACCCGATGGTAGTCTAGTCACCCTCATCACAAGTTTGATATCCTTCCCCATAACATTACAAAACGAACTGTGCGGACTGTGCAAGGAATTACGTAATTATGGATGCATACATAATTATGGAATTTAGTGCACAGAAATCACAGCAAGTTCTATCATGTATCTAGAGTTAACCCTATTCATTTCCAATTCTGATGAAGCATCCGTTGAGGAAAAATGAACTAGCTATTCATTTTTCACTTCTGAAGAATATCCGTTGAGGAAATGAATATCTGTTTATCCTTCATTTCCAATTCTGAAGAATACCCGTTGAGGAAAATGCCTCCGTTTGTTCATTTTCGTTCTGAAGAGTACCCGTCGAGGGAAATGAATATCCGATTGTTTAATCCTTCATTTCCAATTCTGAAGAATACCCGTTGAGGAAAATGCCTCCGTTTGTTCATTTTCGTTCTGAAGAGTACCCGTCGAGGGAAATGAATATCCGATTGTTTAATCCTTCATTTCCGTTTCTGAGGAAACAACCGTTGAAAATGACTCCGTTTGTTCATTTTTGTTTCTGAAGATTTTCCGTTGAGGAAATGAATATCCGTTGTTAAATCCTTCATTTCCGTACCTGAGGAAGCAACCGTTGAAAATGACTCTGTTTGTTCATTTTCGTTTCTGAAGATTATCCGTTGAGGAAATGAATATCCGTTGTTAAATCCTTCATTCCCGTACCTGAGGAAGCAACCGTTGAAAATGACTCCGTTTGTTCATTTTCGTTTCTGAAGATTATCCGTTGAGGAAATGAATATTCGTTTGTTTCTCCTTTTCATTTCCATTTCTGATGAAGCACCCGTTGAAAATGACTCTGTAAGTACATTTTACGTTTCTAAAGAATGTCCGTTAAGGAAATGACAAGATTGTGCCTTACATATCTCTGGTGGTTATTTGACACAAAGTCACAATTAGACTCCTACGAATAAATTTCGGGACGAAATTTCCTAAAGTAGGGGAGACTGTGACACCTGTGTCACTGCAACCAGCAAACAAATACCAAGCCAATGAAATATTGTATTTCATACTTGGGATCTGTATAAATATGTGTATCTTTTGTACATATCAATTCTTGTTCGATTTCAAGCTCTAAATCGCTTTCTGGAAGGTTATACGCGCACTGATGCGTAAATATAACCAGTTTAATGCAACGAACACTCCGGAATAGTGAAATAGGCTTAACATACCTTAAATAACTTAGAAATAAATTTTGAAGGCTTTGGTATGGCAAAATCAAGTTAAATCGCTTACAGGGACTAAAGTTGACAAACTGCGAAAGTATGCCAATTTGAACTGTAACAGACTTTCCGGAACATGACCATAAGTTAAACACACCTTAAATATTCTTTATATAGCTTAGAAATAGGCTTTGAGGGGTTCGGTGTGCTAAAATAAACTTTTGGGTCATTCAGGGACTAAAAGCGTCAAAAATGCACAAGTTTGCATTTTCGCGCATAACTTACGTTCTGAATACATCCGGACATCCAAAAATTTATGTAAGCACTAAAATATTTTATTTTAGTGTTTGGAATAAGAAAAATCCATTCGTCGCGTCATTTGGATCGTTTTTCGCGCTTATGCGCATTCCGTCGTAATTAAGCGAACATCGCGATCGTACGACCAAACGAACGAACATCCGGAATATTTTTGAGCATGTTTCATGTCCACAATGTTTAGGCATCATTTTAGGGCCTTAAAGTTGGCTTTACGGGCCTTAGAAGTGTCGGGAATGGCCTTAAAACACAACAGGGACTAAAACTGTCATTTCTGAAAATTTGTTCTGATCAGACAAGGCCATGCGGCCCGCCTAAGCTTTTGTGTATCCTGACGCGGGCCGCGTCAGGGTCCCAGATCAGATAAGATCGATTTGTCAGCAGATTACAGCTGTTTAACTCACAACCACAAACCCACACTTGCCCTTTCAGCTCATTAGGGGCCATTTTTAGTTACCACAACTTTCCAACAAGTGTACGCACGAGATTCGATCACGTTATTCAAGAAACGATCCTAACGGTTCGGGAAAAACTATAAATACCCAACACCCACTTCACTCATTCCTCACACCTTTGAAATCTGAGTTTGCTCTCTAAGTTGTTGTGTTTAACACTTCATACCTGAGAGTACTCGGATTCAAACCTTCCATTCTTGGACCCTTCGTAAGTATTCCTTCGTTCTTTTATTGCTTTTCGAGTCCGAAAGTCAAACTTTGTTTGACTTTCTGCATTGACCAGTTTATGGTCAATGCGAAGTTCGTTTGAACTTCGCAACGTGATTGTAATCACGATGGTTATAGTCCCTTGTGACTATGCCTACTGATTACCACGTTGTCTAGGGTCGTAAGGGTAAGCGATCTAATAAATCGCTTATACCTTCGAACCCGACCCATTTGGTCGATCATTAGGATCCGACCAAACACTTTAGGTGACCATAGTATATAGGGAATAAACTTCCGAGGTTATACCTTATGGTCGCTTCGTTTAAGTAGTTGTATGATAGGTAGTTTATATTGTCACACCCTGGCTTTGCGGAAGCGTGGTTAATTTGGTGTGACTTCTTAATACCATAGCTTAACCATAACAAAGCTATATGTAATAAAATCATGCAAGATCATCCATTTGATTAAGTTTTAAAACCAAATATATCAACATTGTCTTAACAGAAACACATCCTAACGACATAACATTGTTCAACAAACATAGCATAACATAAAGATAGTTTAAGGACTGTGACTTGTCCAGGAAAGAGTCACATTCCCCAAACCCGGATGACCTCGTAACTAGTGCAGCGGGAAAACGTGTCATACCGCGCCATATCCGTTAATTCCCTGAAATACATGTAAGTTGAAAAATCAACAATAATGTTGAGCGAGTTCATGTGTAAGTGAGTAAATAAACCTTTGTGAGAATAAAAATAGTCTTGGTATGTAGCAAATAAGGGAATTGAGATCACCAATGGTTTGCAAGGCCACTGATATATGTGAAGTGCAAGTAGGGAGACTCAAACCTAGCAGATTTCGCCACGGCATTAGTATGTGGACAAAGTCACCCCGAGGTCCGTTTCTAGTTTGGCCTGGGGCTGGGCTCGCTACACCCAGATAGATCTACCGCTCCTGTCCCTCGGTCCTACCATGAGGACTAATGGCCTCATATTGCTCCTACCCACTCACATGATCTAAGTAGTAAACCTCCTTACGCTAACCATACCATGTATAAAGTACTTGTAATCAAAGTAACATGTATTTCACCCCCGCAGTTAAGAAAACTGAAAACAGTTAAGAAAAAAGGGGGACATGAACTCACAGTGGTGCGTCTCTACCAAGTATGCCTCCAAATCAATCAGCTGTGTGACGACCTACACGTACTAACTCTATTAGACGGACGGCCGTGCCTCAGCTTTATGGTTTAAGTTTTTGGGAAATAGTTAGGCAACTATTTTGTGTTTACATTTTGTATATACTTGGTTGTCATTTTCCTTCCCAAGGATGGGGGATTTAATACATGTGTGTTTGTATAATTTCGAAATATATTATTAAGTCTCACTTAAAATATACTTTATTTCTAACTCCAAAATATAAATATTCTTCTCAAAAATATTATATTTTCTATTACATACACTTTCCCAAAATAATACCTTGACAAAAATACGCGTTAAGTCATATTTTCTCAAAATGCGTAAGTTACGTTTTAATGATCAAGTGGTAATAATAATTACCGATGTAACTTATATATTTATTGTAGAGACGTTCGTATTATTTTGGATCCATTAACATTCAATAGTATTATTTTTACCCTAAAAATAATACTAGTATTTTCACAAAATAATCATAAACACATATCAAGTGACTTTATGAAAAATATATACTAAATATATATTTACCAAGTTTTATTTTGTGAAATCCCACCTCCGATGTTTTGTAAATAAGTCGTGGCGAAATCTATAATTTGAAAACAAGTCAAAATGTATTTCTAACACTTATAGTGAAAATATTTCTAAGTGTTAGGCTTTTGGAAAAATTTCGCCAGAGTTTCCTCTGTAACTGGAGGTGGCCACGCTTTCAAGCGTATCATTTTCTTTTACAAATCAACCAACAATTTTCTCAATCAACAATAAACATTATTCAAACCATCAAACTAGTCAAAATAGATGTAAATCGCAAAAATACATGAACTTGCGGTTTTTCCAAAATATGTAGCACCTTTCCATTATTTTTAGTGGATCTTTTGTATAAATCAATCCGGTTTCGTAATAACCCCGTTTTAAAGAAATTCCATCTTTACAACTTCTTATCAATTTTTACCAAGTTAGTTATTTCGTCAAAACTTTGTGTTACACAAGTGTTTACACACTTGTGTGTTTACTAAAATCATTCTTGTTTATGAAAGATCCGTCTTTAAAAGTATGTTTTCTCTTGACACTCGGTCCTTTGAAAATACCGCTTGTAGATCCGTAGATCTACTAGTTTTAAACACTATTTTACAAGCAAAATCACTTTTACACAAGTTCATGATTCGTGTGTGGTAGAGTTTCATCCTTTAACCCTTGTTACTTCCAAAACAACCTTATGTCATGATCCAAGATCATGACCAATCTGGGTTAAACGATGATCCGAGCTACCACAACATAGATCGGGTCCAAATAACTACACAAATCAAATACTACAAGTTTTACACAACATATGAGCTTTTAACCAACATTTTTAGTGTTTTTAGTAGACTTTTAAGCTTCTACCTGTATGTTCACGAGTTTTAACCATTACAAATCATATTACCCACTTTAAAATAGTTCGAGAAGGTGATTTAAGCAACTTACTACTAGCTCGAGGCTAGGGAAGAATCTAAGCGAAAAATGCGTGGATAAAAGCAATGTAGTGAGGTCCTTCGTCTTCCGATTGCACCAAGGTTCCTTATACGCGATCCTTAATACTCGTATGAGCTTGGAAAGTGATGATCAAAATCGAAAGGTGGTGGTGGTGTTGCTTGTGTCTTCGGCCGAGAACCAAAGAGAGAGGGAGAGAGTGTGTGTGAGTTGTGGTGTTAAGTGTGTGTTATGGTGGGTTTAACCTTGAACTTATAGACATTTCTTAAGGTGATTAACCAATGGTTTATGTGCATCCTAGATATTAAACACTAGGATTAAAATAATGTTTTGGAGGTCAAGGTATGTCCCCCTCTTGGGGACGGTTTGGTTAGGGGGGGGTACTAGTTCGATTCCAACTAGTAGTTAGGATATTAGTTAGGTTAATCTAGTTAGGTTTAGGGATTAACCCGGTTAGTAGTGTGTCATGCGTTACAATGGGTGTTAGGGTATTCAGGGACCCTAACTGGCTCAGAAAAAAATAAACAATGTTGATGACAATATTTTCATGTTCCGGGTATAGTCCGGTCCTTCGGTTGGATAGTAATCCGTTAAAGTGCTTAGCAAAGCTTTAAAGTGTCGTTATTACCATTTTTAGTGACACAACTTATTCCTCCAAAGTGTCAGGAATATTTTCTCATGTTTTGGCACTTTATTAGTTAGCTAAAAGCTGAATTATTATGTAAAGTGTTGAATTTTTGTGCTTAGAGCACGTTTTAGGCACATCCAGTCATTGTAACTTATTCCTAGAGACGCAGTTCTACAACCCTTATATCCCTACACTCACCACTAGTGTAGTAAAATATTTCTGGCTCATACAGGCCTTAGAGGCAGTGTCTGCCTGATGCTGGCTTTATCAGCATGTTCAATAGGTTATCCGTTTATAGTGCTACTGTGCTTTTGTGCATCATGTTTGTCACTAAGGTTCAGCATGTAAATAATGTAGTGACGGTAAGTAAAGTATGATGCAAGTAAGTACATGTATCAGTATTCAAGTAGCAGTTTATTCACAAGTTCAAGCAAGCACAGTAATTAAGCAGTAATTAATTATTAATTAAGTCGTACAGATACCTGGTTTAGTGAGGGTTGTCACATTCTCCCCCCGTTAGAAAAATTTCGTCCCGAAATTTTAAGTTCTGCTTGTAGATGCAGGGTTCTTAGGAAATAGGTGGGGGTATTTCTCTTTCATCCGGTCCTCACGCTCCCAGGTGTATTCAGGACCATGTCTGGCATTCCAACGAACCTTGACGAGCTTGACACTGCTCCGACGGGTCTTGTTTACTTTCCAATCCGTAACCTCAACCGGTTCTTCAACGAAATGGAGCGTGTCGTCAACATGGATCTCGTCGATGGGAATGGCAATGGTATCTTGAGTTGGACTTTTCTTCAGGTTGGATACATGAAATGTATCGTGAACTGAATGGAGTTCAGCAGGCAAGTCCAGCTTGTATGCTACTAGCCCTATTCTTTCCAAAATTCTGAAAGGACCAATGTAGCGCGGATTTAACTTCCCACGCCTTCCGAAGCGTGCCACCCCTTTCCAGGGTGAAACTTTCAATAAAACCATTTCTCCCACTTGAAATTCCAAGTGTTTCTGGTTTGGATCTGCATAGGCTTTCTGTCTGTGGCGAGCTGCTTCGATGCGTTTTAGAATCTGTGCAATCTTGTCTGTCGTCTCTTGGACGATTTCGGGACCAGCAAGCTGCCTATCACCTGCGTCAGCCCAGCATAGGGGTGATCGACACTTGCGTCCGTAAAGGGCTTCAAATGGCGCGACACCAATACTGGTGTGGTAGCTGTTGTTGTATGAAAATTCGACCAAAGGCAAATGCTTATCCCAGCTACCGCCCAAATCCATAACACACGCTCTCAGCATGTCTTCCAAAGTCTGTATCGTCCGCTCGCTTTGCCCGTCGGTCTGTGGGTGAAATGCAGTGCTCAGATTCAATTGTGAGCCAAAGGCTTCTTGGAAGGATTGCCATATCCTTGACACAAACCTTCCGTCTCTATCAGAGATGATTGAGAGAGGTACTCCATGGCGCGTAACGATCTCTCTCATGTAAATTTCGGCCAACTTGCTCGTATTATCCTTCTCTCTGATAGGTAAAAAGTGTGCTGACTTCGTTAGGCGGTCAACTATCACCCAGATAGTGTCATGACCTCTTGGCGTTCTTGGCAACTTTGTAATAAAATCCATTGAGATTTGTTCCCATTTCCACTTGGGAATCTCAGGTTGTTGTAGAAGTCCTGAAGGCTTCTGGTATTCCGCTTTCACCTTAGCGCACGTCAGACATTTGCTCACATAAACAGCAGCATCGCCTTTCATCCTAGGCCACCAATAATAATCTTTGAGATCCTGGTACATCTTATCTGCTCCAGGGTGGATAGAGTACCGCGACTTGTGAGCTTCATCGAAAATAACCTTCCTTAAACCTCCAAACAAAGGAACCCAAATCCTTTTCTCAAAACATAACGTTCCTTCCTCGTTTGGCACCAGTAGCTTCTCCATCCCACGGAGATATTCTTCTTCGAGGTTTCCTTCCTTGAGAGCTTCTTTCTGCGTGGCACGAATGCGCAAGGAAAGATCGGTCCGGATAATCATTTCTAAAGCCCTAACCCTTATGGGCTTGATCCTCTCTTTTCGACTTAGGGCATCGGCGACCACATTCGCCTTCCCTGGATGATACTTTATCTCGCAGTCGTAATCGTTCAACAACTCAACCCATCGTCTTTGTCTCATATTCAACTCCTTCTGGTTGAATATGTGTTGTAGGCTCTTGTGATCTGTAAAAATTGTACACTTTGTACCATAAAGGTAGTGTCTCCAGATCTTTAATGCAAAAACCACTGCGCCAAGTTCCAAATCATGTGTGGTATAGTTCTTTTCGTGCACTTTCAATTGACGCGATGCGTAAGCAATAACCTTTTGGCGTTGCATCAACACGTAACCCAATCCTTGACGTGAGGCGTCACAGTATACCACAAAATCATCTGTACCTTCCGGTAGTGCTAAGATTGGCGCATTGCAGAGCTTATCCTTCAATATCTGGAACGCTTCTTCCTGTTTGATTTCCCAATCAAACTTCTTATCTTTCTGCGTGAGGAGCGTCAATGGTTGAGCGATCTTCGAAAAATCCTCAATGAACCTTCGATAGTAGCCAGCCAAACCCAAGAATTGTCGAATCTCGGTTGGCGTCTTTGGTGTTTCCCAATTCTTGATCGCTTCGATCTTGGTTGGATCCACATGGATTCCATTTCCATTAACCACGTTGTCACACCCCCAAAATCCACCTGCGGAGTACTACCGCTTGGAGGCGTGACTGACCAGGATCCAGCCACCAATCATATTGAACAAGCATATAAGTAGTTATAAAAGTTCAACCAATACAATTGGTGTTCAACAAAACATAGTTAAGTTGCAAGCGGAAGCATAAGTCTTAAATCAAAACATGAGTTTAATTGTTCAAAGTTTAACATGGCACACAGACGTCCATGTCCCACAACGATCCTCCTCCATGCAAGCTCCAGCTAAGAACCTAAGGACCTGCAAAGCATGTAGTAACGAGTCAACAACAAGTTGAGTGAGTTCACGGTTGGGTGTTCGTTTTAAGTTGTTTCGAAAACAGTTTCCTTTAGCTGGCATCCTGCCGTGGGGGTTACCCCATAGTTAAAAACGTGACTTGTATGTTCCCGGTTACTCTGGCAATCCAGCCGTGGGGGCTACCCCGTGTTAGTTATCTGGCATTTCGGCCGTGGGGGCTACCCCATGTATACACTAGACTCGTTACCATATCGACTGCTGACTGTAGTCATGTTTATGTGCCCTGAAACTGTCAATGTCTATCATCATTGACGTGCCCCAGATCCATTAGTTCACGCCCGTCCTCTGCGGCACGGTGTGAGGTTTGTCAGACCTAAATAGCGCTATCTAACTAATGACCCGCTCGCCATTGGCCCGGCGATTAAGTCGATATAAAAAGGAGGGACTTCGTGATAGAGTTTTGGTCTAGTACGAGTTATCTGTCCGTGAGGACGAGGAATTACATTCCTGAACCGTTGCTGTCCTACCCAAGGAGGACGAGGAACCCATGTTCCTTAACCCCAATTCCCGACCCCTGGGAATCCCATGCTTTGTAGAGGGTGTGAACTCACCTTGGTTTGCTCGGTAGAAACACAGAAAAGTCAAACAAGCAATGTTGTGGCTACTCACGTCCTATCATAGTTGTATCATACCAATCAGGTTCGTATTCAAACAGTGCACGTATGTTTCTAGAATAATGCATTCAAGTATCGTTCATGGCATACACGTTTGATCATAGCAGCTCAACAATATTCACGTTCAACAATAACATATAAGGTCTGTGCATTAGGCCCAAGAGTCCGGCCCAACCAATTAAGCCCGAAAAGGGGTGCAAGTCCAAACAGCGTGTATCTGCGTATAGTCTCGAGTCGCAACTAGGCGTTTGCGACTCGCAACCTGAGTCGCAATCGTGGTCTCGGTTCATGCTGTTTTGGTCTCGAGTCGCAATCGGACTCGCAACTGTGGTTTCGAGTCTCAAGGTTTGTGCTTGATCAAGTGTGGTTTCGAGTCGCAACCAAGTGTTTGCGACTCGCAATCTGTGTCGCAACCGGGGGTCTCGACTCGTCATGCAGTGGTTTCGAGTCGCAACTGGAGGTTTCGGTTGGACATGAGCTGATTCGGTACAGTGTACTATCCAATAACATTCTGATTTCATGCAACATGATGTACTATCCACTTAAACATGTTTATTTGTCTAACAACTTACCAAATTAGATCAAACACATCATTTTCAAATATTCAAACATGTTCATATGATATTCAACAAGTTCTTCATGTGTTCATCATGTTCATCAAATATTCCTATGAACTTTAACCAAACAAAAATCATAATCAACAACTTATCAACACCAACATGTACCCTATGATATCAACACAATGAATCATCCTAATCGTGCACATTCCACAGCCGATTACAAGTATTCGGTTTCCATTCATCAATCATTTCAACTTATATCAACATCCAAACCATATAGAGCCGATAACACTCATACCTAGTCAAGCATACATTATTCACTTTATTGAAATCAACACACTAACATATAATCATCATCAACCGAATGTAAACTCATAACATAGAACATTTATGAACCGATTACTCAAGAAGGGTGTATTCCTCATGTATAACACTTAACAAGTAGACATATCATCACATAATTTTCATCACACATCATTATCAAACCGAATATCACACATTAACACCTTCAATCATGTATAGACATGTATTTACCAAGAGATCACTAACCGGTTCAAGTGTGGGTTCAAAAGTGTGAGTGAAGCTTCCAAACGGTGTGTGTGCAAGTTGATCCGAGAGCTCCTTAGTGGTCACCGGTTGATCCGAGAATGAAGGAGAGCAATGTTGTAGCTTAGGGCTTAATGGTTTCTAGAGAGAGAGTAGAGGAGTGTGTGTGTTGTCCAAGAAAATGGCAAAGATGGCTAACAACCGGATTATATACTAGCTTCAAGTGCACCCTAATGGGTTTCGAAATAGGCTAAGTGTGTATGTGTGGCCCAACCGGCCCATAAGTCATTGTTCACTCGAGACCACATGGTCTCGAGTCGGGTTCTTGTTGTCTCGGTTCATATACATACTCGCATATACACACACAAGCATACATGTAACATAACACATAAATGTAACACGTAATCACATAGGATGTTTACATATATTATTACACCAATCCGTCAACTCGTCACATAATGTTTCAAGTAGGCTACACTAAGATACGCGAAAGGTTCTAAATTTCGAGTTGTCACATCATCCCCAAGTTGAAAGAAATTTCGTCCCGAAATTTGGTAGGCACTCACTGAGGAAGCTAGTTAAGTTGTATGGTTTTCCTGGTTTTCCTGGGGTGTCACATCCACCCCCCGTTGATCTGGAATTTCGTCCCGAAATTCCGTAGCTTCAGCCTCAGTAGTGGGTGTACTGTTTGCGAACAGTTGGGGATACTTTTGTTTCATCTGATCTTCGCGCTCCCAGGTGAACTCTGGGCCGCGACGTGAGTTCCAACGAACTCGAACGAGAGGTATTCTAGTGCTCTTGAGGACCTTAACATCCCGGTCCGTGATTTCGACTGGTTCCTCGATGAATCGTAACTGTTCGTCGATAGTGAGTTCCTTCAGAGGAACTACGTGGGTCTCATCTGACGGACACTTCTTCAGATTCGACACGTGAAAAACGTTGTGAACTGCACCGAGTTCCGCTGGTAAGTTGAGTCTGTAGGCCACCCTGCCTATTTTCTCAATGACTTCGAAAGGTCCAACGTATCGTGGGTTGAGTTTGCCGCGTTTACCAAAACGAACCACACCCTTCCAGGGTGAAACTTTGAGTAGTACCCGCTCCCCAACCTGGAGCTCAAGTGGTTTCCTGCCCATGTCGGCGTAAACTTTCTGACGTTCGCGAGCGGCCGTCATGCGTTTTCGTATCTGGGCGATTTGCTCGGTTGTATCTACCACATATTCTGGACCAGTGATCTGACTATCTCCCACCTCTGCCCAGCAAAGAGGAGACCGGCATTTACGTCCGTACAATGCCTCAAATGGAGCAGCTTTAATGCTGGTGTGGTAGCTGTTATTGTACGAGAATTCCACAAGTGGCAGATGCTTTTCCCAGCGGTTGCCAAAGTCGATTACACACGCACGAAGCATGTCTTCTAAGGTTTGAATAGTGCGCTCGGACTGCCCGTCCGTCTGAGGGTGATATGCTGTGCTCATGTCTAGTCGTGAGCCAAAGGATCTGTGCATTGCTTGCCACAGCTCTGAAGTAAAACGTGCATCTCGATCCGAGATGATAGAGGTGGGCACCCCGTGCCTCGAAACGACTTCCTTAAGGTATATTTCTGCAAGAGTGGAGAACTTATCCGTCTCCTTGATAGCCAAGAAGTGTGCAGATTTTGTGAGTCTATCCACGATCACCCAAATAGTATCGTTCCCGTGCTGGGATCTAGGTAGGCCAGTGACAAAATCCATGGAAATTTGCTCCCATTTCCATTGAGGTATCTCTGGTTGTTGGAGTAGGCCTGAGGGTTTCTGGTATTCGGACTTGACTCTCGCACAAGTCAAACACTTGCTAACGTAGGTTGCTATGTGGGCCTTCATGCTAGGCCACCAGTACGTGGTTCTGATGTCGTGGTACATTTTATCCTAACCCGGGTGTACCGAGTAGCGAGACTTGTGTGCTTCATCCATCACAAGCTCTCGTAGGTTGCCGTAAAGTGGGACCCAAACGCGTCCCGTTACGTAGTAAGCACCGTCTCCCTTCTGTTCTAATCGTTGCCTTGATCCGCGTAGGGCTTCAGCCCTGACGTTTTCTGGTTTCAGTGCTTCTATCTGAGCAGCTCGTATCTGGGAGGGAAGACTAGAATGGATCGTGAGTTGTAAAGCTCGCACGCGCTTAGGCGCAGTGTCCTTCCGACTGAGGGCGTCAGCCACAACATTGGCCTTGCCCGGGTGATACCTGATTGAACATTCGTAGTCGTTCAGTAGCTCGACCCACCGTCGTTGTCGCATATTCAGTTCTTTCTGCTTGAAGATGTGCTCGAGGCTCCTGTGGTCGGTGTAGATGGCGCACTTGGTACCGTACAGATAATGCCGCCATAACTTAAGTGCAAAAACAACAGCTCCCAGCTCTAAGTCGTGCGTAGTGTAGTTCCTTTCATGAACCTTGAGTTGGCGTGAGGCGTAGGCTATAACTTTATCTCGTTGCATCAATACACAACCAAGACCTTGAATTGATGCGTCGCAGTAGACCACAAAGTCGTCTGTGCCTTCTGGCAAGGAAAGGATAGGTGCGCTACAAAGTCTATCCTTTAGGTGCTGAAATGCCAACTCCTGTGCGTTTCCCCAGCGATAAACAACGCCCTTCTGCGTTAGTGAGGTGAGAGGCTGTGCAATCTTAGAAAAATCCTTTATGAATCTCCGGTAGTATCCCGCCAAACCCAAGAATTGGCGAATTTCCTTTGGTGTACGAGGTGCAGGCCAGTTCTTAATCGAGTCTATCTTGGATGGATCAACGTGAATCCCATCCTTGTTTACCACGTGGCCTAGGAAATGGACTTCTCGAAGCCAGAAGTCGCATTTCGAGAACTTTGCATATAGCTGTTCTGTTCGAAGGAGTTCCAGAATAAGTCGAAGATGCTGCTCGTGTTCCTCCCGACTCTTGGAGTAGATCAGGATGTCGTCGATGAAGACTATAACGAACTTGTCCAGGTAAGGCTTGCACACTCGGTTCATCAAGTCCATGAAAACCGCAGGTGCGTTTGTCATCCCAAAAGGCATGACCAAAAACTCATAGTGTCCGTAACGTGTTCTAAAAGCTGTCTTGGAGACGTCCTCTTCCCGGACTCTCAGCTGGTGATAACCCGATCTCAAATCGATCTTCGAATAGTAGCTCGATCCTTGCAGCTGGTCGAATTTAGTCGTCGATACGCGGTAGAGGATAACGGTTCTTCACCGTCACCTTGTTGAGTTCCCGGTAATCGATGCACATTCTGAAAGTACCGTCTTTCTTCTTCACAAATAGCACTGGAGCTCCCCAGGGCGATGAGCTAGGACGAATAAAACCCTTATCCAGGAGCTCTTGTAGTTGCGTAGAGAGTTCCTTCAATTCTGATGGGGCTAAACGATAAGGTGCACGGGCTATAGGCGCAGCTCCAGGAGCTAGTTCGATCTGAAATTCGACTTGGCGATGAGGCGGAAGACCAGGTAATTCCTCAGGAAATACCTCTGGATAATCGCGTACAACTGGAAAATCTTCTATCTTCTTCTCTTTCTCCGTGGTGTCAGTAATGAGAGCCAAAATGGCAGTGTGGCCCTTTCGCAAGTACTTTTGGGCCTTAAGGAGAGAAATGACGTTCTCAACAGCACTCCTCTTGTCACCATGAATCATGAGAGGTTCACCACCGGGACCTGGAATACGAACAACCTTCTCGTTGCAAAGAATCTCTGCTCGGTGTTGGGACAACCAATCCATCCCAATGACAACTTCGAAACTACCCAAGACAATAGGAATGAGATCGATAGAGAAGGTTTGGTCAGCGAGAATAAGTTTACAACCCTTGACTAGGTGTGTGGCTTCTAAACTCTTACCATTTGCTAGCTCTACGGTGTGCTTGTTGTTCAAAGGTGTTGGAATACGCTTAAGCATTCGGCTAACTTCTAGTGACATGTAGCTAGTATCGGCACCCGAATCAAATAAAACTGAAACATAAAAGTCGTCGAGAAGGAACTTACCCGCCACAACATTGGGGTCATTCCTTGCTTCACCTTGGCCAATCACAAACATCCGCCCCCTGGCGCCATTGTTGTTGTTGTTCCCATTGTTACCATTCCCCTGATTGTTGTTATTGTTGTTGTTGTTGTTCTGGTTCCTGTTCAGTTGGGGACAATCTCTCTTGAAGTGGCCTTCAGCTCCACACTGAAAGCATCCCTTGTTATCACCTTGCTGTTGCTGTTGGCGCTGGTTATGTTGAGCTTGATGACGATTCTGATTGGCGGGGTATAAGCTCCTGCAATCCTTTGCAGCGTGACCAGGCTTGTTGCACCGATGACAGTTGCCCCTGGTGCATGGCCCGCTGTGGTGCAGGCTGCAACGATTGCATTTGGGGTGATTTCCTTTGTACCCACCATGACTTTGACCACCAGACGATTGCTGATTAGGGCTCTTATAGTCATCAGTCTTTCTCTGCTGAGACTGGGACTGAACAGAAGTCGAACCCTTGCTTGAAGTTCCATCCCATTTCCGTTTGCTGTCACTAGAGGTACCAGAAGTAGTTGCAGCACCTATGCGTTTCGGTAACTTGTTCTGCTCCACCGCCTGATCCGTGAGACGGTGAGCCAACTGTACAGTTTGCTGGTAGGTGGCGAGGTTCGCTGAAGTCACATGACTTTGGATTTCTGGCACTAAGCCCTGAAGAAATAGTTCGATGCGTTTGATGGGAGGATCCACCATAGTAGGACACAGAATTGCCAGTTCGTTCGACCTCTTCACATAAGCTTCAATTTCGGACCCCGTCATCTTGAGGTTGAAGAACTCCACTTCCAGCTTGTGAATCTCATCACGACTGCAGTATTCTTCTTTGATCATCTCCTTGAAATTTTCCCATGGGGTGGCGTTGGCAGCAACCAACCCTAGCATCTGAACCTGAGCGTTCCACCATGTGAGGGCTAAACCCTCGAGAGTACCAGTAGCATACTTCACCCTGCGCGCCTCAGGGCATTCGCACATTTCGAACACAGATTCTAGCTTCTCAAACCAGTGTAGGAGACCTACTGCTCCTTCCGTGCCGCTAAAAGTAGTTGGTCGGCAGTCCATGAAAGTCTTAAAAGTGCACACGGGTGGCTGAACATGCTGACCTATCGTAGGTGAAAGAAAAGACAGAGTTTAACACGAAGGTTGGTTCACAAGAGTAGGATCCTAAAGATCCAAGAATGAGTTCGGACTGCAGGATATACCTCCTGCGTGTGCAGCTGCAAGTGCTGCGGCAACTCGTTCGTTGATCAGAGCCGTCAACTGGGCTTGTGTCAGGTTAACGCGTCCAGACATGATCTTCATACCAAGAGTAATACGAGTGAGGGAGGTTCGCGAAAGTACGACGATAAAATAGAGCAAGCACACACGTGTTCAAGCAACAGTAGTTACACTAACCAAGCATACCATAAGCAATGTACTATGTAACTAACAAGTAGGCAATATATACATAGATCATATCACCTAGAATGTCGAGCCTTGCATGTGGAGCGAAGCATCGTTGTGGACCGTTGAGCACTGTACAGGTTATAGTCTGGTTTTAACAAAAACGTTTTTCCCTTTATTAAAACCAAGTTCTCTATAACCAATGGCTCTGATACCAATCTGTCACACCCCCAAAATCCACCTGCGGAGTACTACCGCTTGGAGGCGTGACTGACCAGGATCCAGCCACCAATCATATTGAACAAGCATATAAGTAGTTATAAAAGTTCAACCAATACAATTGGTGTTCAACAAAACATAGTTAAGTTGCAAGCGGAAGCATAAGTCTTAAATCAAAACATGAGTTTAATTGTTCAAAGTTTAACATGGCACACAGACGTCCATGTCCCACAACGATCCTCCTCCATGCAAGCTCCAGCTAAGAACCTAAGGACCTGCAAAGCATGTAGTAACGAGTCAACAACAAGTTGAGTGAGTTCACGGTTGGGTGTTCGTTTTAAGTTGTTTCGAAAACAGTTTCCTTTAGCTGGCATCCTGCCGTGGGGGTTACCCCATAGTTAAAAACGTGACTTGTATGTTCCCGGTTACTCTGGCAATCCAGCCGTGGGGGCTACCCCGTGTTAGTTATCTGGCATTTCGGCCGTGGGGGCTACCCCATGTATACACTAGACTCGTTACCATATCGACTGCTGACTGTAGTCATGTTTATGTGCCCTGAAACTGTCAATGTCTATCATCATTGACGTGCCCCAGATCCATTAGTTCACGCCCGTCCTCTGCGGCACGGTGTGAGGTTTGTCAGACCTAAATAGCGCTATCTAACTAATGACCCGCTCGCCATTGGCCCGGCGATTAAGTCGATATAAAAAGGAGGGACTTCGTGATAGAGTTTTGGTCTAGTACGAGTTATCTGTCCGTGAGGACGAGGAATTACATTCCTGAACCGTTGTTGTCCTACACAAGGAGGACGAGGAACCCATGTTCTTTAACCCCAATTCCCGACCCCTGGGAATCCCATGCTTTGTAGAGGGTGTGAACTCACCTTGGTTTGCTTGGTAGAAACACAGAAAAGTCAAACAAGCAATGTTGTGGCTACTCACGTCCTATCATAGTTGTATCATACCAATCAGGTTCGTATTCAAACAGTGCACGTATGTTTCTAGCATAATGCATTCAAGTATCGTTCATGGCATACACGTTTGATCATAGCAGCTCAACAATATTCACGTTCAACAGTAACATATAAGGTCTGTGCATTAGGCCCAAGAGTCCGGCCCAACCAATTAAGCCCGAAAAGGGGTGCAAGTCCAAACAGCGTGTATCTGCGTATAGTCTCGAGTCGCAACTAGGCGTTTGCGACTCGCAACCTGAGTCGCAATCGTGGTCTCGGTTCATGCTGTTTTGGTCTCGAGTCGCAATCGGATTCGCAACTGTGGTTTCGAGTCACAAGGTTTGTGCTTGATCAAGTGTGGTTTCGAGTCGCAACCAAGTGTTTGCGACTCGCAATCTGTGTCGCAACCGGGGGTCTCGACTCGTCATGCAGTGGTTTCGAGTCGCAACTGGAGGTTTCGGTTGGACATGAGCTGATTCGGTACAGTGTACTATCCAATAACATTCTGATTTCATGCAACATGATGTACTATCCACTTAAACATGTTTATTTGTCTAACAACTTACCAAATTAGATCAAACACATCATTTTCAAATATTCAAACATGTTCATATGATATTCAACAAGTTCTTCATGTGTTCATCATGTTCATCAAATATTCCTATGAACTTTAACCAAACAAAAATCATAATCAACAACTTATCAACACCAACATGTACCCTATGATATCAACACAATGAATCATCCTAATCGTGCACATTCCACAGCCGATTACAAGTATTCGGTTTCCATTCATCAATCATTTCAACTTATATCAACATCCAAACCATATAGAGCCGATAACACTCATACCTAGTCAAGCATACATTATTCACTTTATTGAAATCAACACACTAACATATAATCATCATCAACCGAATGTAAACTCATAACATAGAACATTTATGAACCGATTACTCAAGAAGGGTGTATTCCTCATGTATAACACTTAACAAGTAGACATATCATCACATAATTTTCATCACACATCATTATCAAACCGAATATCACACATTAACACCTTCAATCATGTATAGACATGTATTTACCAAGAGATCACTAACCGGTTCAAGTGTGGGTTCAAAAGTGTGAGTGAAGCTTCCAAACGGTGTGTGTGCAAGTTGATCCGAGAGCTCCTTAGTGGTCACCGGTTGATCCGAGAATGAAGGAGAGCAATGTTGTAGCTTAGGGCTTAATGGTTTCTAGAGAGAGAGTAGAGGAGTGTGTGTGTTGTCCAAGAAAATGGCAAAGATGGCTAACAACCGGATTATATACTAGCTTCAAGTGCACCCTAATGGGTTTCGAAATAGGCTAAGTGTGTATGTGTGGCCCAACCGGCCCATAAGTCATTGTTCACTCGAGACCACATGGTCTCGAGTCGGGTTCTTGTTGTCTCGGTTCATATACATACTCGCATATACACACACAAGCATACATGTAACATAACACATAAATGTAACACGTAATCACATAGGATGTTTACATATATTATTACACCAATCCGTCAACTCGTCACATAATGTTTCAAGTAGGCTACACTAAGATACGCGAAAGGTTCTAAATTTCGAGTTGTCACACACGTGTCCAAGAAACTGGACTTCGCGTAGCCAAAACTCGCACTTAGAGATCTTGGCATACAACTGTTCCTTCTTCAGCAACTCCAAAATGGCTCTTAAATGTTGTTCGTGCTCAGCCTTTGTTCTTGAATAAATCAAGATGTCGTCGATAAACACAATCACGAACTTGTCCAAGTACGGCTTGCAAACTCTATTCATCAAGTCCATAAAGACTGCAGGTGCGTTTGTCAAACCAAATGGCATAACAAGGAACTCGTAGTGTCCATAACGAGTTCTGAAGGCTGTCTTCGGGATACTCTATCACACCCCCAATTTCCCACCTAGGGTATGTCCCTACTAGGAGTGCGACGATTCAACAATGAGCCACTAATCATATCAAACACATTCAATAAAATAATAAAGTACTTGTTTGTAAAGGAAATACTGTTTGTAAGTTTAAATAAAACCAAGTAATCAGCGGAAGCAATAAAGTATATAATGTATCAATAAACCAATAAGATAAATATGTTCGTTAAGACCATGTCCACTCCAGCTGCTCCAGGTCACAAGTTCCAGTGTGTACCAACTAACGACCTACAAGCATGCAAACAAGTGTGTCAGACTACGCTGGTGAGTTCAAGGTTTTGTTAATGTGTGTAGTTACCAGATATCTGTTAAGTCAACTTGTTGTTTCGTTTTGAGATTGTTATTATCGTAGGAGAGTCTTATATATTGGAAGTGTGTCCAATATATACCATGGGAGTGTGCCCAATATAACCTGGGAGTGTGCCCAATATAACCTGGGAGTGTGCCCATCCCCAATGCCCCTAACCAAGCATTGGTAATGATATTCCAAAACCACCGGGACGCATGCTTAAAGTAGTGCAATGAACTCACCTTGATTGCTCGGTAAAATTAAAGTACGTATTCCAAGTTGATCAATCGGTCCCTATTGTGGTTACCAATAGCAGTTAGTTTCGTGTACACGTGAACATGTATTCTTTACATTTATTACACAAGTTACAAGTAAGCAGAACGCACAAAGTTACGCAGGTCCTAGCAAGTATCTGGTCCTACTTATAACCACAATACAGGTTCACATCACACCTTATCGCAAACGGTTCAGTTCACAATTAACTTCACACGTATCGGTTCGTAAACAGCCTCATAATCACATTTAGCGTTATTGTATGACACATCATAAGTTAATCACAAAATAAGATGGCACTAGGGATTTGGTCATATATTCATATACATCACTAATCTTGTCTAACTGTTATATATGGTTTTTATAAGAAACTCGGCCCATCTAGGTTCGGCCCAAATAACTTATGTGTGCGTGACGGGTCAAAGGTGTACGGCCAGTTATGACTACCCAACCCCATCCAGTCGTATAAAAGTATTTGCAGCCCGTGTAATTAGCCCACAAATCCTGCGTGTCACACCCCGACCGCGTAAAACAACAAATCGCGGCGGAAACATCGGGGCGTGTTGCAACAGAATTAATGTTTCATAACCATGGATATCAAAAGTGTTTCGTTTTATTAAACATTGAGTAATTACATCGTCTTGAAATCTAAATACACTATTTAAACATAGTCTATCATTGTTATTGAGTCACTAAGGCCTTGTCCAGTCCTATGTGAGCATGCATCTTATCAATCGATATCATCCAACAATACCTGAAACATATGTGAAAACGAGGTCAGCAAAGAAATGCTGGCGAGTACATAGGTTTTGTGAAAATAAGATTCATGACTTCAGTTTAAGAAAATGTTTAGTCATGAACCTTGTAATTTGCTTTGTCTTTGTAAATCATTTGAAAAATAATAAGTTTAGATGATATGTATAAATAAGAGAATAATGCATGATTAAATGAATAACCATGTAAAATGAGTCTTTATAAGATGAGTTGTTTGTAAATAAATGTCTTGTGAAAAGTATGTTACTTGTATAAAATGTTCTATGTCTCAAACTGAAATGATTCAAATAACGCTACAATATGTAATACCATACAAACACTTATATATAGGAAGTACCAGCGGCGTATCCACCATGTTTGTATCATATTACACACGCATCGTTACTTAATCACTTAACCAAACCAAACCAAACAATGTAAAATGTCTATGCTTAAATATCCATGTCAAATGTCTATGTCAAATATCCATGTATGGCAAGTGAAATGTCTCAACTAAACCATATGCACAAAAACAAAGTATTGAAGTAAAACTTGGTTTAAATCAAAGTTATGTTTTGTGGAAAATACATGATCAAATGTCAATCATGTACAAATGTTTACCCAATCGTTAAACCATCTTGTTTTAATCGTTCAAATCGTTCTTGTTTTAACAAACCCTTACCAAAGGGTAAGTTAATATTTTAATTGTGAAACTACTTTATGGTCGATTCTCTAATAACATTCAAACCTTCTTGACGCGTTCCTCGCTCCATCTCGCTCTCGCTCTCGCTCTCGTTCTTAACAAACCCTTACCAAAGGATAAGTTAATAATTACAGATTCAGTCGCTACCCACAACCCCCACACATAACAATGGGTGCAGTAAATAACGGGATTTGTCAGATCCTATGGTACAATAACCTAATACTGGTCGGCTTGATCATTGCTAATGAATGTCATCGGTCATGTAAACTACAACCAACAAGTTTGTTCACTTTTTGAAATTTGTTATTAGTTTTTGAAATCATTGTATTCGTTCTTGAAATCATTGTTAGCGTTCTTGAAATAATTGTTATTGTTCTTGAAACCACATTGTAATTATTCTTGAAACCATTGTAATTGTTCTTGAAACTATTGTAAAACATTTAGCACATATGAGTCACCCCAAAACAGTTGAAAACAGTAAAAGAGGGGAATAATGTACTCGCCTGAGAATGCTTGGAGGTCTTGAACAACAACCAAACAAAGCTAGAGGGAGCACGGAATCAGTCGGCAAATCCAATACTATATAAATAAACCAGACTTAAATCGGAAGACTGGGTAGCAGGAGGGTTTGTAAACCAAATGAGTGTAGGAACTCATATGATATGGTTTAACAAAGCCTACATACTAAATGAAACTTAACCTAAGTGCTTTCGACCCATCGCGACCCATTAAGGTAACATACGTTACTTTAACGCGTCGTGCGCGTGAAACGCGTTCGGACCGTCTAACTAGTCCTATGACAAGTGTTATATGCCTAAACATGTTACATAACCAGTCATGTGACAAAAGTTTAGGTTACATATGCTTAATTACCAATTATACATGAAAAGGGTATTCTGGTAATTTACCTAAGGCATATAAACTACCTATCATACAACTACTTAAACGATGTGACCATAGGGTATAACCTCGGAAGGTTATGCCCTATACTAGGGTCACCTAATGTATTTGGTCGGATCCTAATGATCGACCAAACTGGGTCGGGTTCGAAGGTATAGGCGATTTATTAGATCGCCTACCCTACGACCCTAGACAACGTGGTAATCAGTGGGCATAGTCCCAAGGGACTATAACCAACGTGATTACACTCACGTTGCGAAGTTCAAACGAACTTCGCATTGACCATTAATGGTCAACGCTGAAAGTCAAACAAAGTTTGACTTTCTGACTCGAAAAGCAGTAAAATAAGGAAAAGAACGAAAGAATACTTACCCAGGGTCCCCGAATGCTAATCCCGATTCAAGAATCTCAGGTATGAAACAATGGTTTCAACTTAGAGTTTCTAAAATCAGAATTCTAGTAAATTATGCAATGGGGGGCATGGGGTATATATAGTTTTCGGGTAACCGTTAGGATCGTTTCAAGGAAACCGTGCTTTGATCCAACCCGTACACTTGTTGAAAGGTTATGGAAGCTAAATTCCATCCTTATCTAGTGACTAAGCAAGTTAGAACATGTGGTGGTGGATCAAACATGTGCAACTTGTGATTAAAAACATTGAATCTGATCAGATAGGCAGTCGCGTAGCGCGACGGGTAAGGCCACATGCAGTGGCGCTACGCCACTGCCCCCTCAGTTCCAGAATTGTTTCAAACTTGGCAGAAATGGTCCCTGCACGTTTTTAAGCGATTTTCGATGCGTTTGAACCCCGTTAACCTCATTTCAAGGCTCTAAAACGAAGTTAAAGTATAGGGAACTCAATACATGCTCAAAAATATGCCGGAGGTTGGTTCGTTTGGCCGTACGAACGCGATGTTCGCTTAATTACGACGGAATGCGCATAAGCGCGAAAAACGATCCAAATGACGTGACGAATGGATTTTTCTTATGGCGAACACTAAAATATAATGTAGTCATGTTTACATAAATTTTTGGATGTCCGAATGTATTCAGAACGTAAGTTATGCGCGAAAATGCAAACTTGTGCACTTTTTGACACTTTTAGTCCCTGAATGACACAAAAGTTTATTTTAGCACACCGAACCCCTCAAAGCCTATTTCTAAGCTATGTAAAGGATATTTATGGTATGTTTAACTTATGGTCATGTTCCGGAATGTCTGTTACAGTTCAAATTGGCATACTTTCGCAGTTTGTCAACTTTAGTCCCTGTAAGCGAATTAACTTGTTTTCGGCATACCAAACCTTCCAAAACTTATTTCTAAGTTATGTAAAGGTTATTTAAGGTATGTTAAGCCTATTTCACTATTCCAGAGTGTTCGTTGCATTAAACTGGTTATATTTACGCATCGGTGCGCGTATAACCTTCCAGAAAGCGATTTAGAGTTTGGAATTGTACGAGAATTGATATGTGCAAATGATACACATATTTTTACAAATCCCAAGTATGAATTATAATATTTCATTGGTTTGGTATTTGTTTGATGGCCGTGAAGGCACAGGTGTTACACTGCGGCCCATAACACTTGTGTAACCCACTTGCTTTCCAGATCCAACACATAACCCCCCCTTTTTAATTGTGTGACCCAATACCTATCTAAACATGTGCGGCCCACTAGTGACTCTCATCCGCATACATTACCAGATAATACCCATTTAATTTAACAACCAAAGTCAACATGCAGCATAAAACTAATAAATTATGTTAAGTGTGCAGCAAAGAAGGTGGCCGACAAACCAGTTACCACACATGAACTTGATGTCATGAATTGACATGATGAGGGAACAAATCACATGATAACTAATGAAATCTGATGAATTCTAATAATCATGGCCGACATACAATATTCACAATACCAACCTATTTGTGACAGTTTCATGTAATATTATATACATCACATGGTTCCTTGGACATCATACACATCGTACAGCTCATTCACATCACACAGTTCATGCAATACCTTTTATTTCATGCACATCATAAGGAAGCAGTCAATAAACCATTCAAGTTCCATACCCATCGACTAGCAGTTACCTTCCAATCTTTAACATCAGAACATTCGAATCAAGTCACACCAAGTCATTTAGTTTATCATTATCATATAGAGTTTTTGTTAATAATCGTCGTCTTATGAAGTCATAGAGATCTAATCATGAACTTACAATCAACAATCAACAAGATTCAAATCATTAAAATTATATCACATACAGTTCTACGAATATCACCATACTTCACATATAACCTAGAACAATCAACAATATTCGGATCATTTAAAGTTATACTAACCGGAAGATGAGTGTTGCTTGACAAGAGAGGCTGATATGAGAGTGAAGATGTGCTTCGATGTGGGGGGGGTGTCTGCCATCGATCATCAAGAGAGAGAGAGGGAGAGAAGTACTAGGGTTTTCAAAAAGAATGATACGTACCCTAATGTATATACGTGCGACACAAGAGGTGGGTTTTTGGGGCCGGTTTGAGTTTAAGGATCTTGGGCCGAGATTGTTGTTGTTGGGTCACACAGGCTAAGTATTTGATCCATTCGACATTAACCCACTTGAGGACTTCGCAGCTGACCATTGAGTAAACGAGTTATATCATTTAAATAATATGCTCTATTCATATCATAAGTTATAACATTTAACGTAATAACCCGAAAGTAACAAACGGCAAAAGACCTCGAACGTAAGTGACCTTGAACGTACGGATTGTCACATCATCCCCAACTTGAAAGAAATTTCGTCCCGAAATTTGATGTAACCCTAAAACAGTGAGGTGTTAAGTCAGGATGACTGTGGACTTTCCTCGAGTGCCACATCATCCCCAACTTGAATGGAATTTCGTCTCGAAATTCGCCAACGACATCAAAAACCGCTTGAACAATCAAAGATAACAGAACTTCACCTGATCATTGCGTTCTCCCGGAAACTCCGATAATGAATCCTTACGTTTGGAGTTCGACTAAGTTAACCAACCTTGACTTCCTGGTCCATGTATTCGATAAATTCCTCCAGTAAAGGTATCACACGTGTTTCATCAGACAACCACTGCCTTAGATCCGAAACATAAATAACATTGCGCTCGTTACCCGATTCGTCGGGTAACTCGAGTTTGTAGGTTACGCTACCGATTCTTCCCAGACTGTTGTTAAATGGTCCATCGTGACGTCAGTTAAGCTCGCCATACTTCCCAAGCATTCCACACACTCCCAGGGTAAGACTTTCAACACGATACGATCGCCTACAGCGATCTTCCAGCATTTCCCAAGTTTATCCGCTTTCCTGATGGTCACGCGTTGCCGCCAATCGACTCCCGATCCAAACAACCTTCCCAAGAGTTTCAAGTACCAGTCCTGGACCAGTAATGAAGTTGTTACCCTCCTAGTCCAACAAGAAGATTGGTATTATCGTCCAGGAAATGCCTCAAACAGAGCTGTCTGAACACTAGAATGGTAATGGCTGCAGTAGAGCTCACCCAAGGATATGTGTCCTTCCAAATGTTTACTAAAGTCCACCACGCACATGCTCGCAGCATGTCTTCGTGTATCAGGATGGTCCATTACTCTGTCCGGTTGTCCTTCTGTGATGAGTAATGCTCATGTCTAGACGTGAGCCAAGGGTGTTGTGGTTTGCCTGTCATAAATCAGGTATAGTTCAAAATCGGAGGTGACAGGAGTTGGCACCTCATGCCTAAAAGCCGCCTCTCTCAGAGAAACATTCACTGCTTGTGAAGACTCGTCAGTCCCCTTGATTGCAAGAGAGTGTGCTGGTTACGTGAGACAATCAACGATCACCCAGGTGATATTGTTTCCGTTTCGGGTTGTAAGTAGACTAGCGACTAAATCCATTGCAGTCTGTTCTCATTTCCATATGGGTATTGCTGCTTGCTGATACTTCACCTTGACTTTCCCACAAGTCAACCATCATTCACATACCTAGCTTGGTGGGCCTTCATGCCCGATCACCAGTACAAGATTCATAGATCCTAACGTCTCTAATCGAAGTCCAGACGACTAGAATATCGAAGCCGGTGTGCTGTGCTCAACACGAGTTCCCTACAGTTGCCGTATAATGAGACCCACATTCGTTCCATGAGGTGGCGAGTATCGTCCGACCTGTCAAAGGTTGCTTCACCATGCCCCGCATGGGTTCAACTTGAAAATCCTCCTCCTTCAGTTCTCCAGTTTGAACAGAGCGAGTCTGATCAGGTAAGTTAGAGTCGATAGCGAGCTGCAAAGCTCGTGCACATTCAGGTTTCACAGTCGTACTCATTCAAAAGTTCCATCCAGCGATGTCCTCGCATGCTTTAGCTCTTTCGAACATCGATACACGGGAGGTCCTTGTGATCGGTCTAGGTAATGCATTTGGTACCGTCCAAGTAGTGCCCCCAATTAAATCTAAGGCCATGGTTTCCACCCTCAGGTTGTGACGCGTGTAAATCTTCTTGTAAATCCACCGAGTAAATCATTACTTTCTTCGTGTTGCATCGGCGTGTAACTGGAACTCTGATTCGAACCGTCATGGTATACCACTAAGTCACCCGCACCCTCGAGTAAAGACGATGCTTGGTGCATTGCAGAGTTGAACTCCAAAAGCTTAAAGGACATTCTCCTGTTCTGTCTTCCACGAACACGGCACCCTGCTATGCTAAAGAGGTTTAAACTGCGCGATCTTCGAAAATCCGGTGATGAATCTACGATAGTATCCAGCGAAACCAATAAATCGCTGCATCCCCGAAGGAATCCTTGGTGTCAATCAGTTTCTAGCAAAATGGATCCTAGCAAGATCCACGTGTATTCCCACTTCGTTGGTTACGTTATCTAATGCATCTCTCGAATCTAGATGTTACAATAAACAAGACTTCGCACATTATGGCTCGTCCCTTAGGAGTCCTAAAATACGATACAGATGTCGTCTATGATGTTCCTTTCTCCTGGAAATGATTCGAAATGTCCCCAATAAACACAGTCGACTCCTGTGATCCATAAAGCTGCTGGTGTGTTGATTAACCCAAAGGTCATGGAATACAATAGTCGCAATGACCGTACTGCGTTCGATATGCCATTTTGAGAACGTTCTCCCCTTGGACTTTCATCTGCTGATTGTTTGTTCGTTAGTCAATCCTCGAATGGGAGCTTGACCCTCGCATCAGCTCGACAGATTGTCAATACATGGTCGAGATAAACTGTTCTTTGACTGCCACCTTGTTACGTTCTCGATAATCAGTACACATACGAAAGGCTTATCTTCACTGATAAAATTGGGGCTCCCTAAAGCGAAAAGCTAGGTTCGGCAAAACTCCCGTTCAGTAGTTCCTGTGGTTGATTAGACAGTCCTTGCAACCCTCCTGGTGCAAGACGGTGAGGGTACGAGTATTCGGAGCTGCATCTGGCGTGAGGTCAAACTGAGATTCTGCCTAACAGTTGTGGAAGTAATCATGGAAGTTCTTCATGTAGCTCATCAGAAGAAATCACAAACAACTGGTGGATCCTCGATCCTCTCTTCCTTAGCCTTAACATCAGTATCGGTTGCTAACAATGGCGGGGTAATCCCTCCGTATACACTGAATTGATGCTAACCTTTACACAACTCTGATACTTTGGATCAGATGACGATTCTCCACTAGGAAGAGGGCTACGCAAAGTTTTCTTCTCACAGGGTATATCCGCGCGATGTATGGATAACCAATCCATACTAACTACTGCATCAAACTATCAAGGATAGCAGAAAGAAGGTCGACGTCGAACACTTGTCCCACAAGGTTGAGTTTACATCCCAACGGACATATGAGGTTTCAATTAACTTGCTATCAGCCGATTCCACAACATGTTGGATTTCGAGAAGCATCAGGGTTATATAGAACAGAGACGAAGTGATTCTTTACCAATAACGTCTAGACCACCATGTTATTATAATCCTGGCGTCATCCACGCCAATCCTAAATGCCCCTCCATGAGCATCATTTCCAGTGTTGTTGTACTCGTTGTGAGGATTTCCAGTACAATCGTCGTTTCCTTGGTTGTGGTCGTTTTGATTTAACACGGCCATTCCATGTCGTAGGCACCTTCATCTCCATACTGTTGGTTACCATTACAAGTACAATGATGTTTCCATGACTATTGCCTCTAATGCTATTGTTTGAAACGGAGCTCTACGATCTTTCACCAACAGGGTACATCGTTCACATTCCGTGTCACGTACTAACGCACTACTCACTGCGCGGGAAGCTACAAATTCCACTCTATAGTCAATGGTCATCGTTCATGTCCCGATTGTTTTGTAAGAGTTGGCTCTCATAAGTCGCTGGCTAGGGTTAAGGATTCGATTGGGGTCAAATCTCTGATGTTCATTGCTGGTAACTAGGGTCGTTCAAATGCTGAAGTCGGTAAAGTACTACATTTACCCTCTTGTCCATCGTTCTTACAAGTTAACTGAGTAATACACGGCATGTTGCGAGAGTGTTGTAGAAGTGATCGCACTTCGGGATCTAAGGCGTCAACACGCTAAGTTCCAACAAACAAAGATAGGTGAGGAACGGTTGTACTAGCACCTACATCCTACACAGTTCGCTAGGCGTTCAGATGTATGATCATGTGATACTTGACAGCATCGAGATTCGTAAGGATTCAGAAATGGGTGAAAAGATCACGTTCAAGTAGG
Source organism: Helianthus tuberosus (assembly GCA_030545235.1). Lineage (NCBI taxonomy): Eukaryota > Viridiplantae > Streptophyta > Magnoliopsida > Asterales > Asteraceae > Helianthus > Helianthus tuberosus. The sequence goes on along the minus strand of CM060411.1, from coordinate 110,615,235 downwards.
AGACAACCAGTGCTATGACTCCTATAGACTGCTGGGTTCTAACATAACATCAATTAACAGAGCAGAACCCCTCTCACACTCGTTAAGCCTCATTGGGAATTGCATGCACCTCGCGTTATTATTATGTGTGCACCCATGATAATAAGGCGGTTTGCATGCTCATCTCAATGCTTCTTAACTTGTGATCGAAGTTTCTCACCGCATTTAATAACACAGAAGCAGGTACTACACGTTTATGATTCACAAGATTCGAGGGGTAGCGTTACTCTATCAACGTACTATGGCATCTAACATATCATGTCGTGCATGCTATGAATGTGTGATTACGAAACAAGTAGTGCATAAAGTAACAAGTGACGAACCTTGCAATCTGAAGCTGAGTGTCATGGTCGTATTCTCTGTTGTCAAAACTGTTCGGTTATAGTCTGGTTTTATAAAAACGTTTTAAAACCTAGTTCGCTATAACCAGTGGCTCTGATACCAAACTGTCACACCCCCAATTTCCCACCTAGGGTATGTCCCTACTAGGAGTGCGACGATTCAACAATGAGCCACTAATCATATCAAACACATTCAATAAAATAATAAAGTACTTGTTTGTAAAGGAAATACTGTTTGTAAGTTTAAATAAAACCAAGTAATCAGCGGAAGCAATAAAGTATATAATGTATCAATAAACCAATAAGATAAATATGTTCGTTAAGACCATGTCCACTCCAGCTGCTCCAGGTCACAAGTTCCAGTGTGTACCAACTAACGACCTACAAGCATGCAAACAAGTGTGTCAGACTACGCTGGTGAGTTCAAGGTTTTGTTAATGTGTGTAGTTACCAGATATCTGTTAAGTCAACTTGTTGTTTCGTTTTGAGATTGTTATTATCGTAGGAGAGTCTTATATATTGGAAGTGTGTCCAATATATACCATGGGAGTGTGCCCAATATAACCTGGGAGTGTGCCCAATATAACCTGGGAGTGTGCCCATCCCCAATGCCCCTAACCAAGCATTGGTAATGATATTCCAAAACCACCGGGACGCATGCTTAAAGTAGTGCAATGAACTCACCTTGATTGCTCGGTAAAATTAAAGTACGTATTCCAAGTTGATCAATCGGTCCCTATTGTGGTTACCAATAGCAGTTAGTTTCGTGTACACGTGAACATGTATTCTTTACATTTATTACACAAGTTACAAGTAAGCAGAACGCACAAAGTTACGCAGGTCCTAGCAAGTATCTGGTCCTACTTATAACCACAATACAGGTTCACATCACACCTTATCGCAAACGGTTCAGTTCACAATTAACTTCACACGTATCGGTTCGTAAACAGCCTCATAATCACATTTAGCGTTATTGTATGACACATCATAAGTTAATCACAAAATAAGATGGCACTAGGGATTTGGTCATATATTCATATACATCACTAATCTTGTCTAACTGTTATATATGGTTTTTATAAGAAACTCGGCCCATCTAGATTCGGCCCAAATAACTTATGTGTGCGTGACGGGTCAAAGGTGTACGGCCAGTTATGACTACCCAACCCCATCCAGTCGTATAAAAGTATTTGCAGCCCGTGTAATTAGCCCACAAATCTTGCGGCCCATAACACTTGTGTAACCCACTTGCTTTCCAGATCCAACACATAACCCCCCCTTTTTAATTGTGTGACCCAATACCTATCTAAACATGTGCGGCCCACTAGTGACTCTCATCCGCATACATTACCAGATAATACCCATTTAATTTAACAACCAAAGTCAACATGCAGCATAAAACTAATAAATTATGTTAAGTGTGCAGCAAAGAAGGTGGCCGACAAACCAGTTACCACACATGAACTTGATGTCATGAATTGACATGATGAGGGAACAAGTCACATGATAACTAATGAAATCTGATGAATTCTAATAATCATGGCCGACATACAATATTCACAATACCAACCTATTTGTGACAGTTTCATGTAATATTATATACATCACATGGTTCCTTGGACATCATACACATCGTACAGCTCATTCACATCACAAAGTTCATGCAATACCTTTTATTTCATGCACATCATAAGGAAGCAGTCAATAAACCATTCAAGTTCCATACCCATCGACTAGCAGTTACCTTCCAATCTTTAACATCAGAACATTCGAATCAAGTCACACCAAGTCATTTAGTTTATCATTATCATATAGAGTTTTTGTTAATAATCGTCGTCTTATGAAGTCATAGAGATCTAATCATGAACTTACAATCAACAATCAACAAGATTCAAATCATTAAAATTATATCACATACAGTTCTACGAATATCACCATACTTCACATATAACCTAGAACAATCAACAATATTCGGATCATTTAAAGTTATACTAACCGGAAGATGAGTGTTGCTAGACAAGAGAGGCTGATATGAGAGTGAAGATGTGCTTCGATGTGGGGGGGGGGTGTCTGCCATCGATCATCAAGAGAGAGAGAGGGAGAGAAGTACTAGGGTTTTCAAAAAGAATGATACGTACCCTAATGTATATACGTGCGACACAAGAGGTGGGTTTTTGGGGCCGGTTTGAGTTTAAGGATCTTGGGCCGAGATTGTTGTTGTTGGGTCACACAGGCTAAGTATTTGATCCATTCGACATTAACCCACTTGAGGACTTCGCAGCTGACCATTGAGTAAACGAGTTATATCATTTAAATAATATGCTCTATTCATATCATAAGTTATAACATTTAACGTAATAACCCGAAAGTAACAAACGGCAAAAGACCTCGAACGTAAGTGACCTTGAACGTACGGATTGTCACATACTCTCCTTTTGTATTCTTAACTGATGGTATCCAGATCGCAAGTCGATCTTTGAGTAAAAGCTTGACCCTTGCTGTTGGTCAAACAGATCATCAATTCTTGGCAGAGGATACCTATTCTTGATTGTCAGCTTGTTCAACTCCCGGTAGTCAATACACATACGAAAACTACCGTCCTTCTTCTTGACAAACAAAACTGGAGCTCCCCAAGGCGAGAAGCTTGGTCGGATAAATCCCTTGTCTAACAACTCTTGAAGTTGTGTCGACAGTTCCTGCATCTCAGACGGAGCAAGTCTATAAGGTGCCTTAGCCACAGGCGCGGCGCCTGGAACTAAGTCAATGCAGAACTCTACTTGTCTCTGAGGTGGCAGTCCAGGTAAGTCCTCTGGGAAGACTTCTGGATATTCCCTCACGACAGGGATGTCTTCTATTCTCGGCTCAGCAGCCTTCTTATCCACAATGTGTGCCAGGAAGGCAACACATCCCTTCTACAAACACTTTCGCGCTTTCAGGCAGCTGATAATTCTTAACGGTGTATCACGCTTCTCCCCGTGAACCACAATTGTTTCGCCATCTTTGGTTGGGATACGAACAATCTTTTCGTGACAAACTATTTCAGCCTTGTTGCCTGATAACCAATCCATTCCTACCACCACGTCGAAGCTTCCCAACTGGACTGGTAGTAGATCCAGAGCAAACTCACGCTCTCCCAATTCGATCACACAGCCTCTGATAACTTCATTGGCTTCTACTAACTTCCCATTGGCCAATTCAATTGAGTACGGAATATCTAACTTATTAGCGGCTAAACAAAGCATATTCTTAAATTCTAACGATACGAAGCTATAATCGGCGCCAGTATCAAATAAAACGGATGCATAGCGTTGGTTTACAGGGAACGTACCAGTGACAACATTGGGATCCTGGCGCGCTTCCCTTGCTTCAATATGGAACACTCTTCCACGGGCTTGGTTCAACTCTGGGCAGTTCCTCTTAAAATGCCCAATATCACCGCAGTTAAAGCATCCAAGTCTTTGCCCGTTCCCACCTCCATTTCCAGCTTGGTTGTTCCTTTGGCTATGATTCACGGCGCCCGCTTGATTAGCATTGTTGCCTCGATTCCCATTACCTCCATTGTTTCCTTGTGGGCGATTTCCATTACCACCACGATTATTATTTCTGTTTCCGAATCCTCCCTGGCCTCCCTGGCCAGCAGTGGCCCAACAAGTGTCCTTCAAGTGGCCCGGCTTTCCACATGCTTCGCATACTTTCACACTACAAAGGCCCGTATGGTGGCGTTGACAGGTATTACACTTGGGCTGGGTGCCCATGTATCCTTTTCCTTTCTTTCCACTACCAGCTGTAACCTGAGCTGGCGTGCCTGATCCTCCTTTCTTAACCGCCACACTGGCGCCCTGCTTGAAGTTTGAGAACTTTCGTTTGTTACCTCCTGATGACTCGACGTGAGTCTCTTTCTTCTTGGGCTCAGCATCGTCAAACTTGTTCAGGCGAATAGCCTCCTCTGTGAGAGCCACGCTCAAATCGATTGCCTCAGTAATTGTCGTAGGCTTGGATGAGGTCACCATGCTTATGATTTGAGGAGCTAGTCCCCAAATGAAACGTTCAATCCGCTTGAACTCCGGAGTGACCATGTAGGGTACCACATGCGATAAGTCATGGAACCTTTGAACGTATTCTGCGATCTTTGGACCTTCCATTTTCAAATGCCAGAACTCGGTTTCCAATCTTTGGATTTCCGCGCGAGAGCAGTACTTTTTACGCATAAGTTCCTTCAGTTCGGTCCAGGTTAGCGCATAGGCAGCAGCTTCACCAAGTGTTTGTACTTGCAAATTCCACCAAGAGAGGGCTCCATCCAAGAATAGCCCTGAGATATAGGTGACTTGCTGATCTAGTGTGCATTTGCTCATGCGGAGAACAGATTCAGTTTTCTCAGCCCAACGAACAAAGGCGACAGCACCTCCTGTGCCATCAAAGTTGACCGGTTTGCAGTCTAGAAACTGCTTGTAGGTGCACCCTGCACATACATTGCAACACGTGAACAACATTAGCATCTTTGCTGTAGATATCCAATTAGGTCATGGTATGTCTAAATGTCTTAGTATTACCATGAGGTGGATTATTGTTGCCATTGTTGTTTGAGCTGCTTCAGCTGGGTCCTCCTTGTGAAGCGGCGTATTGTGCGATGGCAGCAGCAATGACTTGTTGGAGTTCTGCCTCATTGGTAGGCATGCGTGTCTCACGTCTCGGCGGCATCTTCTAAAAGATGGTTTACGTTGGTCAGGCCATAGTAAAGATCCCATGTTATAACACGTAAGTCAGGTCATAATGTAGCGTACGTATATAATGATAGTAATAGTACATAACATCTCATGTTATAATCATATCAATCACACAACATCCCATGTTACAAACATCAATCACACAACATCCCATGTCACAAACATCAGTCACACAACATCCCATGTCATAGAATATAAATAATCAAATGAAGCATCAAGTATGATGAGAATACTGCGATTGCCATATATCGAGACCACATAGTAAGCGTACAAGTACATCACAGCGTCATATAACATCAGTCGACTAAGGGCTACGTCACCCTAGTCCAAAAACTATATCAAATACATGTCAACAAAAGTCAGAATCATAATGTAGTCTCCAAAAATGCTGTGCAGTCAAAAGCATTCGCCGTCTTCTCACCAACGTCTACCCATACGGTACTGAAGAGCTCTATACAGATGGCGGTGGAGGAGGGGGAAAGTGAGTGTAGAACAAACGACGCAACTGGAGCCAGTCCTCCTCCATGGCTCTCTGGGTACGCAACCAAGAAGCAACCTGCTGCTCAAGTGCCAAAAGGCGTGCAGCATAGTCTGGTGGTAAGGGTCGAGAGGGCTGCAAAGGAGAGTGGGTCTGACCCTGGCACTAACACGGCGGCGGCTGGGCTCTCTCAAGCTCCTGAATGCGCTGCGTGTGTGCCTCCTGCTGGGCGACAAAAGACATCAGAACGTCCTCAATAGTATACCCCATATGGAAAGAATGGTAGGGGTCGGTCGGTGGCATGGCAGAAGGTGACGCCCAGAGAAACGGCTCACTGGTGGGATCAAAAGGTGCCATATGAAATGGAGAAACAGGGGGAAAAGTAGCAGGCGGTGGTATAGCAGGGATAGATACCGGTACATGTCCAAAAGGGTGAGCCGAAGAACCTTCTCCAGGTCGCGCTGGAGGTGTAAACCGAGGAAATGAAAAGTAGGTATCAACGCGACGGGTGTCAGTGATCTGAGGGGGAATAGGTGGAACCTCATCATCGGCAGGAATCCACCCATGCTGGGCGAGCTCATCTCGTGGGTCAATCTGTGCCTCAAAAAGTGCACGATCAAACTGTACAGGCATAGGATCATGGTGAGGTGCAACAAGAGGGTCAACTGGTGCATCAGCAATAAGTGGGGGATCAACATGATCAACAGCAATGGCATGATCACCCTCCAACAATGGAGCATCCACAGGGTGATCATCAATAGCCAGGTCAGCAATGACAGGCTCAATAAACATGCCAGCATGAGCAGGGTCATGCTCAAGCACTGGGTCAGGAGCAGGGTCTAGTGGCTGCTCGGGCTCATCAAAGGCCATCTCAAAATCAAACTCAGGGTCGATGGGATCAACTGGGTCAACTAGGTCGACTGGATCCTCCATAGGCTGATCCATGGGTATAAACTCTATATCCTCATCTGGGTCGAATCCTGGGGGAAAGACAGGATCGGAATCCTCCAAATCATCGTGGTCAAAAGCAAAACTAGGAATAGGGGCAACAGAGGATGCCTGGTCGGGATCTGATCCAGGAGAAAAGTGATGCGCACTCTGAGTGTGTGAAGGTGCGGAGGCCACAGACTCGAAAGAGTCTGGGACCAGAGAGTGAGCAGGTGACTCCTCAGCGGGAGCATCTGCGATCATCAAGAGATCACCATCAGCAAGAAGGGCCTCGCCCTGAACCTCATCCTCTAAGGGCTCGTCATCATACAGATCGACGTCGTCATCATCGTCGGCGTCGAGAAGCAAATCGTAAGCAGGATATGAAGCAAGTGGTATGGGAGCAGGGATCTCCACTAACGGTAGGTCCCCGGCCAAAGGGCCATCAGCAAGCTCATCAGCACCATCAGGTAAAGCAAAGGGCTGAAAGTCATCCTCGTCTGTGCTAGTAACGTCAGATATGTGAACCTCGCGCTCTGAAGACTCTAGGTCATCTGATACTATAGGTCTAGGTCCTGTGGTGTCTGAATCACCTGTGCCAGAGGTGTCCATGGTGTCTGTAACATAAACACAAACATGCACAAACAGTCAATCATACAATCAAATAATCACATAAGTCACCAAGTAAGCATTCAAATAATTCTCCTAGTCCCACTAGCCTCCCAGCCTCCCAGACTGCTCTTCCTAGTCCCACTAGCTAATTCTCCTAGTCCCACTAGCCAATTCTCCTAGTCCCACTAGCCAATTCTCCTAGTCCCACTAGCCAACTACCTCGATCTCCCAGACCGAGACTCGGCCTCCAAGACCGAGCCTCAGCCTCCAAGACTGAGCCTATAACTAATAAATAAAATGTGCTCAACATTTGTTTGTAAAAATGTTTTGGATCTGGACTTAAGTGGTATGCAGTAAAAATGTTTTCGTGAGAGCCCTAGTGATCATAGTCTAGACTCGAGAAAGAATCCTAGTTCGCTATGATCAGAGCTCTGATACCAAGCTGTCACACCCTGGCTTTGCGGAAGCGTGGTTAATTTGGTGTGACTTCTTAATACCATAGCTTAACCATAACAAAGCTATATGTAATAAAATCATGCAAGATCATCCATTTGATTAAGTTTTAAAACCAAATATATCAACATTGTCTTAACAGAAACACATCCTAACGACATAACATTGTTCAACAAACATAGCATAACATAAAGATAGTTTAAGGACTGTGACTTGTCCAGGAAAGAGTCACATTCCCCAAACCCGGATGACCTCGTAACTAGTGCAACGGGAAAACGTGTCATACCGCGCCAGATCCTTTAATTCCCTGAAATACATGTAAGTTGAAAAATCAACAATAATGTTGAGCGAGTTCATGTGTAAGTGAGTAAATAAACCTTTGTGAGTATAAAAATAGTCTTGGTATGTAGCAAATAAGGGAATTGAGATCACCAATGGTTTGCAAGGCCACTGATATATGTGAAGTGCAAGTAGGGAGACTCAAACCTAGCAGATTTCGCCACGGCATTAGTATGTGGACAAAGTCACCCCGAGGTCCGTTTCTAGTTTGGCCTGGGGCTGGGCTCGCTACACCCAGATAGATCTACCGCTCCTGTCCCTCGGTCCTACCATGAGGACTAATGGCCTCATATTGCTCCTACCCACTCACATGATCTAAGTAGTAAACCTCCTTACGCTAACCATACCATGTATAAAGTACTTGTAATCAAAGTAACATGTATTTCACCCCCGCAGTTAAGAAAACTGAAAACAATTAAGAAAAAAGGGGGACATGAACTCACAGTGGTGCGTCTCTACCAAGTATGCCTCCAAATCAATCAGCTGTGTGACGACCTACACGTACTAACTCTATTAGACGGACGGCCGTGCCTCAGCTTTATGGTTTAAGTTTTTGGGAAATAGTTAGGCAACTATTTTGTGTTTACATTTTGTATATACTTGGTAGTCATTTTCCTTCCCAAGGATGGGGGATTTAATACATGTGTGTTTGTATAATTTCGAAATATATTATTAAGTCTCACTTAAAATATACTTTATTTCTAACTCCAAAATATAAATATTCTTCTCAAAAATATTATATTTTCTATTACATACACTTTCCCAAAATAATACCTTGACAAAAATACGCGTTAAGTCATATTTTCTCAAAATGCGTAAGTTACGTTTTAATGATCAAGTGGTAATAATAATTACCGGTGTAACTTATATATTTATTGTAGAGACGTTCGTATTATTTTGGATCCATTAACATTCAATAGTATTATTTTTACCCTAAAAATAATACTAGTATTTTCACAAAATAATCATAAACACATATCAAGTGACTTTATGAAAAATATATACTAAATATATATTTACCAAGTTTTATTTTGTGAAATCCCACCTCCGATGTTTTGTAAATAAGTCGTGGCGAAATCTATAATTTGAAAACAAGTCAAAATGTATTTCTAACACTTATAGTGAAAATATTTCTAAGTGTTAGGCTTTTGGAAAAATTTCGCCAGAGTTTCCTCTGTAACTGGAGGTGGCCACGCTTTCAAGCGTATCATTTTCTTTTACAAATCAACCAACAATTTTCTCAATCAACAATAAACATTATTCAAACCATCAAACTAGTCAAAATAGATGTAAATCGCAAAAATACATGAACTTGCGGTTTTTCCAAAATATGTAGCATCTTTCCATTATTTTTAGTGGATCTTTTGTATAAATCAATCCGGTTTCGTAATAACCCCGTTTTAAAGAAATTCCATCTTTACAACTTCTTATCAATTTTTACCAAGTTAGTTATTTCGTCAAAACTTTGTGTTACACAAGTGTTTACACACTTGTGTGTTTACTAAAATCATTCTTGTTTATGAAAGATCCGTCTTTAAAAGTATGTTTTCTCTTGACACTCGTTCCTTTGAAAATACCGCTTGTAGATCCGTAGATCTACTAGTTTTAAACACTATTTTACAAGCAAAATCACTTTTACACAAGTTCATGATTCGTGTGTGGTAGAGTTTCATCCTTTAACCCTTGTTACTTCCAAAACAACCTTATGTCATGATCCAAGATCATGACCAATCTGGGTTAAACGATGATCCGAGCTACCACAACATAGATCGGGTCCAAATAACTACACAAATCAAATACTACAAGTTTTACACAACATATGAGCTTTTAACCAACATTTTTAGTGTTTTTAGTAGACTTTTAAGCTTCTACCTGTATGTTCACGAGTTTTAACCGTTACAAATCATATTACCCACTTTAAAATAGTTCGAGAAGGTGATTTAAGCAACTTACTACTAGCTCGAGGCTAGGGAAGAATCTAAGCGAAAAATGCGTGATAAAAGCAATGTAGTGAGGTCCTTCATCTTCCGATTGCACCAAGGTTCCTTATACGCGATCCTTAATACTCGTATGAGCTTGGAAAGTGATGATCAAAATCGAAAGGTGGTGGTGGTGTTGCTTGTGTCTTCGGCCGAGAACCAAAGAGAGAGGGAGAGAGTGTGTGTGAGTTGTGGTGTTAAGTGTGTGTTATGGTGGGTTTAACCTTGAACTTATAGACATTTCTTAAGGTGATTAACCAATGGTTTATGTGCATCCTAGATATTAAACACTAGGATTAAAATAATGTTTTGGAGGACAAGGTATGTCCCCCTCTTGGGGACGGTTTGGTTAAGGGGGGGGGTACTAGTTCGATTCCAACTAGTAGTTAGGATATTAGTTAGGTTAATCTAGTTAAGTTTAGGGATTAACCCGGTTAGTAGTGTGTCATGCGTTACAATGGGTGTTAGGGTATTCAGGGACCCTAACTGGCTCAGAAAAAAATAAACAATGTTGATGACAATATTTTCATGTTCCGGGTATAGTCCGGTCGTTCGGTTGGATAGTAATCCGTTAAAGTGCTTAGCAAAGCTTTAAAGTGTCGTTATTACCATTTTTAGTGACACAACTTATTCCTCCAAAGTGTCAGGAATATTTTCTCATGTTTTGGCACTTTATTAGTTAGCTAAAAGCTGAATTATTATGTAAAGTGCTGAATTTTTGTGCTTAGAGCACGTTTTAGGCACATCCAGTCATTGTAACTTATTCCTAGAGACGCAGTTCTACAACCCTTATATCCCTACACTCACCACTAGTGTAGTAAAATATTTATGGCTCATACAGGCCTTAGAGGCAGTGTCTGCCTGATGTTGGCTTTATCAACATGTTCAATAGGTTATCCGTTTATAGTGCTACTGTGCTTTTGTGCATCATGTTTGTCACTAAGGTTCAGCATGTAAATAATGTAGTGACGGTAAGTAAAGTATGATGCAAGTAAGTACATGTATCAGTATTCAAGTAGCAGTTTATTCACAAGTTCAAGCAAGCACAGTAATTAAGCAGTAATTAATTATTAATTAAGTCGTACGGATACCTGGTTTAGTGAGGGTTGTCACATATATGCCTTAGGTAAATTACCAAAATACCCCTTTGATGCCAAAATTCATTTTAAACATATGTAACATAACTTTTGACATCTAAACTGATTTGACAACAATATTAGGCATGTTAAGGCATATTCTACTTGTCATAGGACTAGTTAGGCGGTCCGAACGCGTTTCACGCGCACGCCGCTTTAAAGTAGCATAAGCTACCTTAATGGGTCGCGATGGGTCGTAAGCAATTATGATAGGTTTCATTTAGTATGTAGGCTTTGTTAAACCATATTACACGAGTCTCCATACTCATTTGGTTTACGAACCCTCATTCTATCCGATCCTCCGATTTAGGTCCGGTTTATTAACATAGTTACCTATATTAGGTGTCGTTTGATTCCGTGATCTCTAGCATTGCTTGGTGGTTATCTTAGGACTTCTGAGCAATCTCAAGTGAGTACATAGACCCCTCTTTTACTGTTTTCCAAACGTTTTGGGGTGGAACACATGTGCCTACTTGTTACTTTAATGCTTTCACATCATATACCTGCTATGTTCGTTAGTACATTATAGTACATGATTTCATTACATTACATGCTATGTATGCCCATTGTGTGCGTACTTAGTACATCGTTCTACATTACATTTCATGCTATGTATGCCCATTGTGTGCGTACTTAGTACATCGTTCTACATTACATTTCATGCTATGTATGTCCATTGTATGCATACTTATTACATTGTTTTACATTGCATTTCCGTTGCATATGCTCATCCAGCATATGAACACATTATACTACATTTTGAATCGTTGTAACTATTTGACTATGTGAACCATCGTAACCCTTTGATTATATGAACCGTTTGTAACTGTTGAACCGTGTGAACCATTTGTATCTGTTGACATGATTTACATTTGACAATAGACATTTGACTATACATAAACATTTCTACAATCGTTAAACATTACATCTTGGTGGTTTGGTTGGAGTAAGTGATTTAAGTAACGAGGCGTGTGTAATGTGATACAAGCATGGTGGATACGCCGCTGGTACTTCCTATATATAAGTGTTTGTATGGTATCACATATTGTAGCGTTATTTGAATCATTTCAATTTGAGACATATAACATAGTATACAAATAACATACATTTCACAAGACATTGATTTACAAACAACTTATCTTATACAAATTCATTTTACATGGTTATTCATTTAACCATACATTATTCTCTTATTTATACATATCATCTGATCTTATCGTTTTTCAAATGATTTACAAGACAAAGCAAATTACAAGGTTCATGACTAAACATTTTCTCAAACATAAGTCATGAATTCTGTTTTCACAAAACCTATGTATCTCACAGGCATTTTTATGCTGACGTACCTATTTTCACATGTGTTTTCAGGAGATGATGCATAGGACTTATCAAGACATACTTAGGCGGACATGTGCCTTAGTGACCTAAAACGAGACAAGAACTAGTTAATTTATGTTATGTACTCTTTGTTTCTTGTTTAAAACAATGTAAACTCTCATGTTTGATTAATAAAACGAAACTTCAATTGCCATGGATTTGAAACAATTAATTCTGTTACAACACTCCCCGACGTTTCCACCACGTTTGGTTATTCCACGTGGTCGGGGTGTGACAATTGGACTATGTTAACGAACCTTACTTCCTCATCTATGTCTTTGGTTGGCTCCTCGACAACTGCAACTTGTATAATAAAGGCATCACAAATGTTTCATCAAACACTGCCTTAGATTCGAGACATAAATGACATTGTGCACGTTACCCAATTCGTCGGGTAACTCGAGTTTGCAGGCCACGCGACCGATTCTTTCCAGAATTCTGAATGACTCAACGTAACTTAAATTAAGCTTGTCACGCTTCCCAAGCGTACCACACCCTCCCAGGGTGAGACTTTCAACATGATACGATCGCCTACAGCGAATTCCCAGTGTTTCCTAAGTTATCATGTTTCATGGTGATCACGTGTTGCCATCAAACGATTTCCGATCCAAGCAATCTTCCCAAGAGTTTCGAGTACAAATCCTGGACCCGTGATTAGGCTGTCACCCACCTTATTCCAACAAGGAGATTAGCGTTACTATCTAAGCAATGCCTCAAACAAAGTTGTCTGAATACTAGAATGGTAATTGTTGCAGTAAACTCAACCAAAGGTAGGTGTCCTTCCAATTTTTACTAAGTCAATCACACACATGCTCGCAGCAAGTCTTCAAGTGTCAGGATGGTTCGTTTGTTCTGACCATTTGTCCAACGGTGATAAGTAATGCTCATGTCTAGACGTGAGCCACGAATGTTGCGTATTGCTTGTCTTAAATCAGATATAAATTGTAATCAGAGGTAGCAGGAGTTGGTACCTCGTGCCTAAAAAACCGCCTCTCTCAGAGGAATATTCACAAGCTGCGAACACTCGTCAGTTTCCTTGATTGCAAGAAAGTGTACTGGTTACATGAGACAATCAACGATCACCCAGGTGATGTCGTTTCCGTTTAGAATTTTAGGTAAACCAGTGACAAAATCCATGGCTGTCTCTTCCAATGTCCAAATGGGTGTTTCTGACTACTGACACAAACTAGAAGGTTTCTGATGTTCCACCTTGACTTTCGCACAAGTCAAACGTAGTTCACATGCTTCTCTGTGTAGGCCTTCAAGCCCAGTCGCCGGTACAAGATCCTTAGATCCTAATATATTCCATAAAAATCCAGGTGACCGGAATATCGAGGCTGGTGTGTTTCGCTCGTCACCAGTTTCCCTTGGATTGCTGAATAGTGAGACCCATATTCGCTCCCTGAAGTAGCGAATATCGTCCGATTTGCCAAAAGTTATTCCTCCATGTCCCGCATGGACCCAACTTGAAAATTTTCTTCCTTTAGTACTTTGGTTTGAATAGGGCGAATCTGATCAGATAGGTTAGAGTCGCTGGTATGTTGCGAGGTTCATACGCGTCCAGGTTTCACAATCGGGATCATTCAGAAGTTCCATCTAGTGATGCCATCACATGTTTAGCTCTTTCGAAACAAGGGTACACGGGAGGCCCTTGTGGTCGGTCTAGTAGTGCATTTGGTACCGTCCAAGTAATGCCTCCAATTTACATCCATTGACCACGGTTTCCATCGCAGGTTGTGTGTCGTGCAGCCCCTCTTCGCAACACCATTACGTAAGTCATCACCTTCTCATGTTGCGTCGGCACGTAACTGGGACTCTGATTCGAACCATCATGGTATACCACTAGATCATCAGTACTCTCGGATAGAAGCGATGCTCAGTGCATTGCAGAGTTGGGTTTCAAAAGCTGAAAAGACGTCCTCCTGTTTTGTCTCTCATGAATTCACAGCACCGCACTGTGCTAAAAAGGTTACATCGGTGCAATCTTCGAAAATCCCGCGATGAATCTGTGATAGTATCTAGCGAAACCAAGGAATTGTTGCATCCCCAAAGGAATCTTTGGTGTCGATTAGTTTCTAACAAAATGGATCTTAGCGAGATCCACGTGTATTCCACTTCGTTGATTACATGACCAGAAATGTACCTCTCAAATCCAGAAGTCACATTTAACAAGACTTCGTGCGGAGTGGCTCCTCCCTCAGGAGCTCTAAAATAAGATACGAATGTCGTCCATGATGTTCCCTTCCCTTGGAAATGATTCAAAACATCATAAATAAACACGGTCGATTCATGTGATCCATAAAGTTGCTGGTGTGTTAATTAGCCCAAAGGTCATGGAGTACAGTGTCGCAATGGCCTCATCGCGTTCGATATGCCGTTTTAAGAACATTCTCCCCTTGGACTTCCATCTGAGGATAGTTTGTTCGTTAATCAATCCCCGAATAGGAGCTGGACCCTTGCAAATAGTCAACAGGTTATCAATACATGGTCGAGGCAAATGGTTCTTGACTGTCACCTTGCTGAGTTCTTGATAATCAGTACACATGTCCAACGATAAGGCTTATCTTCACTGATATAACTGGGGCTCCCAAACGCGAAAAGAGCTAGGCCCGACAAAACTTATGTCCAACAATTCCCGTAGTAGATTAGACAGTTCTTGCAACCGTCCTGGTGCAAGACGGTAAGGCGTACAAGTAATCCGGGTTGCCTCTGGCGCGAGACCAAACTGAGATTCTCTCTAACAGTTGTGGAAGTAATCCTGAAAGTTCTTCGAGTAGCTTATCGTGTGACAACTGTGTTATGTAATCATCGTATAATGTAAAACAATGTTGATTATCAATAAAACAATGTGCTTTGGTGTAATTATATGTGTTATTGTGTTTGATGATTTTACAATTTGATTCGATTCCTATTTCAAGCTTTAAATCACTTTCTGGAAGGTTATACGCAAACTGGTGCGTAAACACAATCAGTTTAATGCAACATACATCCCAGAACTGTGACATAAGCCAGATATACCTTAAATACCCATTACATAACTTAGAACTAAGTTTCAAAGGATTCGGTATGGCAAAAACATGTTTATTCGAACTTTAGAACTATTTACGACAAAACTGCGAAACGAACGTTGGTGACCGCCCGGATAATATTTAAATTCCAAAAATATTCTGTTATGATTAAAATTTTATTTTTAATC
The DNA here is from genome assembly GCA_030545235.1 of Helianthus tuberosus. Lineage (NCBI taxonomy): Eukaryota > Viridiplantae > Streptophyta > Magnoliopsida > Asterales > Asteraceae > Helianthus > Helianthus tuberosus. The sequence continues at coordinate 110,599,634 of CM060411.1, read as the reverse complement.
AGGTTCGTGTTGAAAAATAAATTAAAACGCTTAAAAACGTTATTTTTCAAGTTTAAGCGCGTACCGCGTGTTTCTGCGCGACACAGTGCTTCTACTGCAAAACGCAGACAACGCAGCCAGTCTCGGCAGCTGAAATTTATTTTAGTAATATTTTGGCGAGTTTATTTTTATAGAATAATAAAAATAATTTAGAACGCCATAAACCGAGATTTAAACGCTATATAAAAATACCCGGCAACTGAAATTTATTTTAGTATCCAGTTAAATACCTGTTTTGATCTAATTTACCAAACAAAATTACACTTTAACCCCCCCCCCATATATATTACGGTCACTAGGACCCACCAAACTACAAGATTTGATTTTTTATTTTGCTTGGATCTTGCTTGATTTTCTTTGGACAAGTGTTATTGCATGCCACCTTCATATCTCTTTCATATCTATTCCATATCTTCCATATGTCTTCTTCAATCTTTCATAGATCACAAAATCTAAACAAATCCTTCTCTCTCTCTCTCCTCCCAACCGTCCACATCACCTTCATCACCATACTCATTTTTGCAACTTTGTTCTTGAAGATCAAGCTCCATTTCAAGCATATTTCAAGTTGGTGTGAAGATACAAAGGAGTTCCCAAGGTGCTTTCAAGTGATTTCAAGCTCCATATCATCAAAACCTCATCCAACAACTTACTTGAATCTTGAAGGTATAACATTTATGATTAAATCATACTCTTGATTCTTGGTTGTTCTTGATGATTTGAAGTTTCTCTTGAATCTTGGATTTTTCACAAACTTGAAATCTAAAATGAAATAGGTCTTGATACAAATAAAAATGGTGATGTTTATGTGTGTATATAAACCGTACATATATGTATGGGTGTATGAGTTTTGAAGTTTGATTTCTTGATAAGTACTTGTTCAAGTTGTTGCTTGTTCTTGAATGATAGTTAAAATGCAAGTGTTTAATGATCTAAGCATGATATGATAAATGTTCAAATACATCAGCAAATAAACATGAATAAGTTGCATATTTGATGCATCTAAACTCATATGAAATGTTGGTGATATGATAGTATGCTTTAGACACTTGTACAAGAGGATACATGTTGATTTAAAGCTCAAGAAATGATAAAAAGTGATTGTATGACAAAAATGTTTTAGATCAGATTATAAACACTAAAAATAACATTATTTGGTATATTATAATGGCATGAAACTTTGACATAGGTTTGATAGCTTTGCATGTTGTACATATAGCTTAAAAAGTGGTAAAATGTGTGAAATTTGCATGATTTATGTGCTTTATGTGAGACCTGCACTATCATGAGTATAACCACTATTTTATTCAATAAATAACATGGGTTATGTTAAAATATCAAGTCATTTCGATTTGGGATGGTTAGGGTAACGTTTGATGCAAAAACTATGCGGTAAAACGGTTAAAAATCGGCTTTTCGGAGGATTTTTATAAAATTGTTTTAGATCAGTAAGTAAACTGATATTTTTTATATAAAAATAAGTATTTTAACTTATATTAAGTTTACTTGGTGTTTGGTTAGTCATACATGACTTCCGACGCCCAAAAATGTTACCGAATCGCTAAAATAAGTGTTTTTCGACATACACTATAATGGGTTGTTCATGGGTAAATTTTATATGTTACAATGTGTTATGTGTTTTACAATATGTGTATGATGATGTGCTAGTGTTGACAAGATTATGTGTATTACGCTTGAGTATATATATACAAATACACCAATATAATCAAAAAATATAACTTTTCGAGAAATCTCAAAGTTATGTGAAAATTCTAAGTATCGGAGAAACTTATGTATCTTTGTGGGTTTTTGATTATTAAATCATTCTTATTTAATTTAGGATGAATAAACAATTTGAGGGATTGTGTTAACATATAAAAACGCACCCAAAGGTGAGTACATAGATCCCCTCTTTTTACATGTTTCCGATTGTTTTGGGGTGATTCATATGTATCAAAATGATTTCGATGTTTTAACGATGATTTCAAAAACGATTAAGATGGTTTATACTAAATTAATAACGGTTTCGACAATGTGAACGAACTTGTTGGTTGTAGTTACATAACGAATGACATTCATTAATTTTGGCCGAACCGACCAGTATTAGGTTATGGTACCATAGGATCTGACAAGTCCCGTTATCAGACTGCACCCAAGGTTATGTGTGGCTTAGGTGGGTAACGACTGAACCTGATGATTGTTAACTTACCCTTTGGTGGTTTGTTAATACGAGTTGAACAAGTTAAACGATGAACGAGTCACGAAGGTTTGAATGTTATTAGCGAGACGACCAAAAGTATTTTTCACAATTAAAAAGAGAACGATTTAAATGATTGAACGATTTTGAACGATTGAACGATTTAAACAAATGAACGATGATCTATAACAAGAATGAGTTAAACGATGTCACACAACGATGTTTACGAAACTATATAAACCATACGAGTTTTATTACGAGAACGATTTATGATTTGGTTTACATAAACAAATGTTTCGAGTTAAGATTCATGGCATCAAGGTTTATAAATTATGACCAATCTGTTTTGACTTGGTTATTCATTTTACAATACAAACATTTTACAAAACAAGGCTTCCAATATCGATTAACGAAGTTGTACGAGATATTTCAATATGTAAACGAGCAATGAATCTGACACTCACACAAAAACTATGTGCTCGCCAGAATTTCTTTGCTGACTTTGTTTTTACATATGTTTTAGGTGATGTTGCTTGATGTTGATTGCTAGAATGCATGAGTCACATAGGATCGGGACGAGGCCTTAGTGACATAATAACGATGATAGTCGATATATAACTTGCTTGTTTCATGCTAAAACAATGTAAATTACTTAATGAATAAATAAAACGAAACTCTTTTGTATCCATGGTTGCGAAACAATAATTATGTTACAACACTCCCCGACGTTTCCGCCACGATTTGTTGTTTTACGTGGTCGGGGTGTGACACATCGGAAGAAATCACAAACAATTGATGAATTCTCGATCCGATTTTCCCTGACCTTAACATCAATAACAGTTGCTAACATAGCGGGGTAATCCCGCTGTAGACACTTCTGGGCCCTCATAGCTGAAATGATGCTAATCTTTGTACCACTCTGACGCTTTAGAACAGATAACGATTCTCCACTAGGGAGAGAGAGATACGCAAAACAGAGTATATCTACGCGATATCTGGATGACCAATCCATGCTAACTACTGCATCGAAACCCCCAATGTGACAACTCGTAATTTCAAGTCTTCTCTATGTACTGATTTCTTTTCACATTACATGTTATGTTGTAACTTTCGAATGCGCTACATATTTAGTTAAAGTGATTAATTGCCCTTATATTGTGACCATGTGAAACTTGTTTGGCTACACCCGTGCACCGTTAAATGTTTGTATGTGTGTGTTGGTTAAGTATATCAGAACCGTTAACTGTTAGATGTATTGGCTAGTTATTTTGGGAACTTGTATTAACTTTGATGGGCCGCAAACTTACTTGACACACACACACTTTTGGCGACATGGGCCCCTCCCATATTGGCCCACACGTTGGATTGGGCCTGAATCAAAACTCCAACCCATGCGTTATATGTACACATATGGGGAGGGCATCATGTTACGTCGTTTGGAAACAAGTTGCAAACCCTAGCACCCCATCCTTCCCTCCATTCGATGATAGTAACCTGTTCGGAATCCATCCCTCTCGAAGCTTGTCAATCATATTCAGCAACAACCCCTTTCGGTCGATCTAGGGTGTTACTAGGAGACTTGATAGATAATACATACCATGATAAATTGCACGAATACATGATGAGGAAACATGGGTGCACTTGTTGTAACAAAAACATGTTAGTTATAATGTGCTAGTGTTTTCGTTAATCGATGACTTTGTGTTATAACATGCTTATAGATGTGTTAATACGATGTACGGATCTTAAATTACACTTGGTTTGATTGGTCTGATATATGAGGTTTTCATGATAATAGATTAGGTCTTGGATATTTTATGTTAATCAACTGATAAATCCGAGCTAGATGTAGGGCGACTGATGTTTGCTGAACTTGGGTTATCGTAAATCATAGGAATTGATTAAGTGTTTGTGTGTTTGTCACACCCTGGCTTTTGCGGAAGCGTGGTTGTGTGGTGTGAGTTCTTAATACCATAGCATTCAATCATAACAACGCTATATGATAAAACATGAGATGTTCACCCATTAAATAAGTTTAGAAAATATCACAACATACTAGTCTTGAAAACATCGACGCCAAATTTAATTACAAACCATGACATGTTCAACTGAGTTCATAAAGACTCCACAAAAGACCTTTAATAAAACCTGAGTTTAGAATTATGTATCCCGTCCAGGAATAGGATACACACCCTAAACTCGACAACCATGGATAACATCTCTTATTCAAACGCAGCTTGAAGACACATGCATACCCTGCCAGATACACTAGTTCCCTGAAATACATGTAGTTTGAAAAACATCAACAAAAGTTGAGCGAGTTCATATGTATGTGAGTATGTATAAACCTTTGAAATATGTCTGTATGTATGAAAGTCCCTGGTATGTAGCAATAAGGAAAAAGAGATCACCATTGGGTTGCAAAGCCATTGATATGTGTGAAGTGATGCAGGAAAACTCAAACCTAGCGGAGTTGCACCGGGCTTCCGGCTGGAAGACATAGTCACCACTATGGGGCACCCTGGCCTCATGGGTGTGGGCTCGCTACACCCAAATAGATCTATCACTCATGTCCCTCGGTCCTACGACGAGGATTAATGGCCTTAAGTGTTGTACCCACCACTCACATGATCTAAGTAGTAACCCTCCTTAAGCTAACCATACCATGTATAAAACGTTTGTATATAATCGTAACACGTATTTCAACCCCGAAGTATAAAACTGAAAACAGTAAGAAAAGGGGGACATGAACTCACAGTTTTGCGTCCTTAGCTCGTAACTCAAACTCTGTCAGCTACACGGCAACCTACAACGTACTAATGTCTATTAGACGAATGGGCCTGCCTTGTCTTGGTATTAACGTTCTTGAGTTACGTTTCTTTGATATTATTCCATGTTATTACTTCTTGTTAAAATAATGATTATTTTAACTTAAATTATATTTTATTTTTGGAATAATCGTTAAACAATATTTCTGTAATAATACTTCTCAAGTATTTAATTTCGTATTTTCCTTCCCAAGGATGGGGGGTAATTTATACATGTATATTTGTAGTTCCGAAATAATATATTTTTAAGTCCCACATAGAAAATATATATATAACTCATTTGTCAAAATAATGTATTCCCAAGAAAATATATATTTTTCCCAAAAAATATATATATTCTAAATATACTAGGAAAATATATATTTTTATCTCCCAAAAATAATATATTTTCTTTTTGTTGAAAATATGATATAACTTAGTAATATTTGCAAAAATCATATTTTCACTTCTTTTGTTTCCAAAATAATATTCACCAAAAATACATTTGTAATGGTATTTTTCGGAATATTTCGTAAGTTACGTTTTTGCGTTCGGTTTCACAATATCAAGCGTGTAACTTAAACATTTATTCCTTGTGATTTTTGGTAATATTTTGGAGTTGTAAATTCTTGGTATTTGTTAAGTTATATTATTTTACCCTAAAATAATATAACTATTCCACAAAATAAACAAATATTCACACAAGTGTCTTAATATGAAATATATATTCTAAATATATATTATCCATTTTTATTTATAAAATCAACCTCCCCAATGCTTGTATTTTTGTTACAAAAATTTATGGCAAATTTTATATGGAAAATCATAGTTTAAAACATACTTGTAAACACTTGTTTGGAAAATATTTTCTAAGTGTTTGAATTTTTAGAAAATTTTGCCATAGTTTCCTTGGTAAATGGAGGTGTCCATGCTTTTAAGCATATCATTTTCTTTTCAAAATTCATCACACAATGATCAACAATCAAACCATAAACATTTTATACTTAGCAAGTGTAAAAACAATACACTTTACATAGTAACATGAACTTGATCTTTCATAAAAACGCGTAGTAACTTGGTAAAGTGTTTAGTAGATTTAGTTACCTTCCAAAATATATTTACTACTTGGTAAACTTCATTCTTGGAGATTTTAGATGTTTACAACTTGTAAACATATTTTACAAAAATGTTTCTTTATTAAACCTTCTTGTTTCTCTTGTGTTTATACACTTGTTTTTCCACTAAAAATGGTGCAAGGTTAATAAAAACCATGATCTTTCAAAAATCATATTTTGAACTTGGTTTTCTTGGAAAATCATTTATAGATCTTGGATCTACAAGTTTACTAGTTCACTTTGTTTATCATTTTACAAGAAATCATCTTTATTCATCAAGTTCATGTCTTTACAAGAAGATGATTATTCTAGGTTGTTACATAATCATCCTCCCACTTGCTAGATTAAGTGTTTAAACATCATCTAGCAAGCTTCATGTGATGATTAACATCATCATCTCTAGTAATCAACAAGAAAATATCATTCATATACTAAGCAATATCATTCCATCCATATATCATCATATGCAAAGCTTTATGTTCAAGATTCAAGTGTATGTTCTTTAGAGTTCTTATGATTTTCAACATCACATATCTTTTAACCACTAAAAATATGAAGTAAACAAGGGTTAAGATGATCTTACTACTAGCTTTAAGCTAGGGAAGAAACAAGATGGAAATCGAGTGGATAAATGCTTGCTATAGAGGTCCTTCAAGATCCGTGAGTTCCACACCTTCTAATATGGCCCCTTACACCTTGTGTGAAGCTTGGAATGGATGAACAAAGGTTGATGATGATGGTGGTATGGTGAAGGGGGGTCGGCCGAAGTGAGGGAGGAGAGGAAGAGAGAGTTGAAGTGTAGAAGATGGTGAATGATCTTGTTGTACTTATAATCCCTAATCTCTTTGTCCATTGGTTTATATGTCCGAGAAGTACACAACATGATTTAACCAAATCCAAGAAAAGATTAAGTGGAGATTTAGAGAAGATTGAAGAGATCTTGATGTGGGGCCACTCCTTTGGGCCGTAGATAAGCAAAGGGGGGGGGGGTTAAATGTAATTTGAATGATAAAGGGGGTAATTAGTTAGGGTGTTAAGTGTAATATCTAATGTTTAGTGTGTATCTTGCATTTGGTAGTATGTTAGGGTGTTTTGGAACCATAACTAGCTCAGAAAAAGTAAAACAATGCTTCTAGCAACATTTTGGTGTTCCGGGTAATGTCCAGTTATTCGGTTAGATACCGATTTGTTAAAGTGTCAAGTTATACCGTTTAATGTCCCTTATGTAACTTTTTGTGACACTTTTAATTCCCGACACTTAGGAAAGCATACAGGACCATTTTGTCATATTTTTGCATGTTACTAGCATGGTAAAATGCTGATTTTAGCTGATTATGTAACAACTGTGCTTGTAATCACTATGAACAGTTCTGTTATCAATAAAACAATGTTATTTGATCCCAATATTTGTTTGGTTGTGTTTTACATTTTTCATGTTTTGACTTTTGTTCAATTCCAAACTCTACATCGCTTTCTGGAGAGTTATACGCAAACTAGTGCGTAAACGTACTCAGTTTAATGCGAGAAATACTCCGGATCATCAACATATACTCAACATACCTTAAATAACCTTTACATAACTTAGAAATAAGTTTTGAAGGCTTTGGTATGGCAAAAAATAAGTTAATTCGTTTACAGGGACTAAACTTGACAAACTGCGAAAGTATGTCAATTTGAACTGTAACGAACATTCCGGAACATAACCATAAGTTAAACACACCTTAAATATCCTTTACATAGCTTAGAAATAGGCTTTGAGGGGTTCGGTGTGCTAAAATAAACTTTTGGGTCATTCAGGGACTAAAAGTGTCAAAAAGTGCACAAGTTTGCATTTTCGCGCATAACTTACGTTCTGAATACATCCGGACATCCAAAAATTTATGTGAGCATGAATATATTATATTTTAGTGTTCGCCATAAGAAAAATCCATTCGTCGCGTCATTTGGTTCGTTTTTCGCGCTTATGCGTATTCCGTCGTATTTAACCGAACATCGCAACCGTACGGCTAAACGAACCGACATCCGTCATATTTTTGAACACATTTTAAGTTCCCTATACTTTAAATTCATTTTAGAACTTTGAAATGGGGTTAACGGGCCTTAAACGTGTCGAAAATGGGCTAATTGCACTGCAGGGACCAAAACTGTAATTCTGCCAAACTTGCACCATACGATGCGTATGGTATCTTTACCCTACGATGCGTATGGGGTCTTCTGACCAGATACAGAGTTTTTAACAGCCTGTTTGCAGCTGTTTGATCCCCCACCACATGTTCTAAGTTGCTTAGTCAGCTGATAAGGATGGAATTTAACTTCCATAACCTTTCCACAAGTGTACGGATGTGATCGAATCACGGTTTCCATGAAACGATCTCAACGGTGGACTAAAAACTATAAATACCCCAACACCCCCATTGCAAAAATCACAAGAAATTTGATTTGAGAAACTCTAAGTTGAAACATTTGTTTCATACCTGAGATTTTTGAATCGAGTTTAGCATTCGGGGACCCTTCGTAAGTATTCTTTCGTTCTTTTCCTTATTTTACTGCTTTTCGAGTCAGAAAGTCAAACTTTGTTTGACTTTCAGCGTTGACCAGCTTATGGTCAATGCGAAGTTCGTTTGAACTTCGCAACGTGATTGTAATCACGATGGTCATAGTCCCTTGGGACTATGCCTACTGATTACCACGTTGTCTAGGGTCGTAGGGTAGGCGATCTAATAAATCGCCTATACCTTCGAACCCGACCCAGTTTGGTCGATCATTAGGATCCGACCAAATACATTAGGTGACCATAGTGTAGGGAATAACCTTCCAAGGTTATACCTTATGGTCACATCGTTTAAGTAGTTGTATGATAGGTAGTTTATATGCCTTAGGTAAATTACCAGAATACCCTTTTCATGTATAATTGGTAATTAAGCATATGTAACCTAAAATTTTGTCACATAACTGATTATATAACATGTTTAGGCATATAACACTTGTCATAGGGCTAGTTATGCGGTCCGAACGCGTTTCACGCGCACGACGCGTTAAAGTAGCATAAGCTTCCTAAACGGGTCGTAATGGGTCATAAACAATTATGATAGGTTTCATTTAGTATGTAGGCTTTGTTAAACCAAATGACACGAGTCTCTACACTCGGTTGGTTTACGAAACCTCATTCTATCCGATCTTCCGATTTAGGTCCGGTTTATTAACATAGCTACCTATATTAGGTGCCGTTTGATTCCGTGATCTATATCATTGCTTGGTGGTTATCTTTAGACATCTGAGCAATCTCAAGTGAGTACATAGACCCCTCTTTTACTGTTTTCCAAACTGTTTTGGGGTGGAACACATGTGCCTACTTGTTACTTTCATGCTTTCCTGTTTTCACATCATATACCGGCTATGTTTGTTAGTACATTATAGTACATGATTTCATTACATTTCATGCTAGGTGTGCCCATTGTGTGCATTACTTGGTACATTGTTTTACATTACATTTCATGCTAGGTGTGCCCATTGTGTGCATTACTTAGTACATCGTTTTACATTACATTTCATGCTAGGTGTGCCCATTGTGTGCATTACTTAGTACATCGTTTTACATTACATTTTCACGCTATGTATGTTCATTTGATTACATACTTAGTGCATCACATGCTTACATTTTTGGTATGACATTTGGTTTGTTTAACATGGAACAATACATTCATTAACATTGATCATGCCATTCGTTAGTAGGTAGTGGTACCATAGGAATTGACAACTCCCGTTCCGGACATCCCAGGGAAAGGGGATGAAAGGAATGACCGAATTCGATATACATAATTAAGATAAACCTTTAATTTGTTTAAGGGTTTATCGCCACAGTCTCAAGGCTTGGATGTATGCATTTTAACAATACCGCATAAATGTTTGTATCAGTATAGCATGCATTTGTTACACAAAACATGACTTTGATTTAAACTGTGTTTTACTTCAATACCTTGTTGTTGTGCATTTTACATATGGTTTAGTTGATACATTTCAATTACCATACATGACATTTTGGTTACATATACATGATCTACATTGAACATAAACATTTGACATTGATATACACATTGGTGGTTTACATTGGACATATACATTTTGATATGGTTTACACAATAACACTTGACAATTGGTTTGTACATGAACAAGTTACATTGGTGGTTGTTTGGGTAGGTGATTTGAGTAACGAGGCGTGTGTAATATGATACAATCATGGTGGATACGCCGCTGGTACTTCCTATATATAAGTGTTTGTATAATATTACATAGCGTAACGTTATTTGAATCATTTCAGTTTGATACATATTACATTTTATACACATAACATACTTTTCATAAGACATTGTTTTACAAAACAGTTTATTTTATACAAATCATTTTACATGGTTATTCATTTAACCTTACATTTATTTATACATATCAACTGATCTTATCGTTTTTCAAATGATTTACAAGACAAAGCAAATTACAAGGTTCATGACTAAACATTTTCTCAAATACAAGTCATGAATCCTATTTTCACAAACCTATGTATCTCACAGGCATTTTTATGCTGACGTACCTATTTTCACATGTGTTTTCAGGAGCTTTTCCGTAGGATGTTGATCATGACACTAAGGCGGAACTGTGCCTTAGAGACTTAAAATGAAGCTAGACTATGTTTAATTATGTTATAAACTCTCTTGTTTACTGTTCAAGACAATGTAACACCCTTGTTTGATAAATAAAATACAACTTTGTATGCCATGGTTATGAAACAATTTATTCTGTTACGACACGCCCCGATGTTTCCGCCGCGGTTTGTTGTTTTACGCGGTCGGGGTGTGACAGAAGAGTTGGTATCAGAGCCAATGGTTATAGGGAATTAGGTTATTAGTAATGCTTTGACCTAGACTATAACTTTTCTAGGACCCTAACACAAGTTATCTTGTGTTTAGATCTTAAAACATGTACATCACCTATCCTTAGGTGATTAACAAAACAAGAACCAAAATTTTTCCGAAACGATTTTTGAAAAACAATCATCTGTTTTTGAATAAATTTTTACAAGGTTTTGAACCCTCTATTGTAAGGTTTTGAACTCTCTTTTATATGGTTTTGAACCCTTTTCAGTTTGGTTTTTGGCCTTGTGCCTTCAAGTTTTCAAAATCTCATCAAAGTTTTGGGTTTTAAATAATGTGAACACGTGCAAACTGGAAGGGTGAATGCCTGTATTCTGAGTTTTCTGTCTAGGCAAGCACTTCGTATACATCTCAACCAGACGCGAGACCAGTTGTGCTTACCTGGGAATTCTTGGGATGAGTGTTCACTTATAGGCGAGCATGTCTTCATTATACATTATTTTTGATCCATTTACTTTGATTAGTCACTGTGTGTCGTTTGTTTGCTTTGTGATACGGACGAATGACCACCATCTATGCTGTTTGCAATTCTTGTTTTTATCATCTCATTCTTTTAATCCAATCATCTCACTCGTTTCCTTTCATGTTTTCCTCTTTTAGAATGCCTCCTCGACGCGACAATCTGATAGCAACTGCCGAACTGGCAGAAATTAGTGCGCAGCAGATGGCTGCTCAGTTTCCAAATCTCTTTGCTCAATGGAACCAAGCCAACAATAACAACAACAACAATGTTCCATGCAAATACAAGGATTTTAATCAGGCTAAACCACTCAAGTTTAGTGGTTCTGAAGGAGCGACTGGGCTTCTTCAGTGGTTCGAGAGCAGTGAGAATACTTTTCGCCATGTGCAGTGTCCGGATAATCGCAAAGTTGAGTTTGCTTCGAGCGTATTTCAGAAGAGGGCTTTGACATGGTGGAACGGGGTTATGAGAGATAGGGGTGCTGAGATTGCCTTGGCACAGACATGGGCTGAACTAAGAGCTCTTATGATGAGGGAATTCTGTCCTCGTCATGAGCAGCGAGCTTTGGAGAAGGAATTTGATGATTTGAAGCAAGATAGTGGTGAGCACAGGGCTTATACTGATCGGTTTGAAGAGTTGAGTTTGCTTTGCCCGACTATGGTTACCCCACTCGTCAAGGCTATCGAGAGATACATCGATGGCCTACCTGACTCGGTACAAGACATTCTTACTGGTAGTAACCCTGCCACACTTCGTCAGGCGATCGAGTTATCTGCGACATTGACTGAGTCGCAGATCCGGAAGAACAAGTTACACCGGAAGGGTGACAAGGGCAAGAAACAATCGGCTGACAAAGTGGATAGCAAGAAAGGTCAAAACGGGAATGGAAAGAACTCTGGTTCTTCGAAGAGGGCAAAGAAGCGTAAGGCTTCCCAAAACTATGCTGTCACTGCCCAAGCTAACCAGGCAGCTCCCAACCAACCCGCACAGCCTCCAACAAAGAAACCCTATACAGGGAATGCACCTTTGTGCAATAGATGCAACAGTCACCATCAGCCGCAACATCAGTGTCGTTTCTGTACTAGCTGTGGGAAGTCAGGTCATCTTGCCGATGTTTGTCGGTTTGCTCAGAATCGCGCGGTTCAGAATCCGGCTCAACAAGTTGCACAGCCTCCTGCTCAGCAACAGGGTCAAGCTGCACGACCACAATACCCACCGGGTGCTTGTTATAATTGTGGGGACCTGACCCACTACAGAAACCGGTGCCCAAGACTAGCCAACCAGAACCAGAACCAGAACCAGAATCAGAATCAGGCTCCGGCTCGAGGCCGAGTCTTTAACATGAATGCCCAAGAGGCACAGGCTGACGATAATGTGGTGAACGGTACGTTCTTTATTAATAATCAGCCTGCATCTGTTCTTTTCGATTCTGGTGCCGATAAGAGTTTCGTGTCTTTGTCTTTTGAGCAAATGCTTCGCGTGTCTAGAACGAAACTAGGCAAATCTTTGACAGTAGAGGTTGCTAATGGTGAACCCATTATTCTTGATACTGTTCTTCGCAACTGCCAGTTGAATCTTAACGACCATCTTTTTCCTATTGACCTCGCGCCTATGCAACTTGGAAGCTTCGACGTTATTGTGGGAATGGATTGGTTATCCAAGCATCACGCAGAGATAGTTTGTTCTGAGAAGATTGTTCGTGTGCCGCTTTCGACAGGCGAGATTCTGCAGGTTCAAGGTGAGAAGCCTACCGGTGGTCTCAAACTCATGTCTTGTTTTAAAGCTCGGAAGTATCTGCGGAAGAACTATGTGGCTTTCTTAGCACATATTACAGAAGATAAAGGCAAGGGTAAGTGTATTTTAGATATTCCTGTCGTTCGGGATTATTCTGAAGTGTTCCCTGAAGATTTACCTGGTCTACCTCCAGCACGCCAAGTCGAGTTCCGCATTGACCTCGTACCTGGTGCAAATCCCATTGCCAAAGCTCCATATCGTCTTGCACCATCTGAGATGCAAGAGTTGTCTAAACAGCTTCAGGAGCTCTCTGACAAAGGTTTTATCCGTCCTAGCTTTTCACCTTGGGGTGCTCCCGTTCTCTTTGTCAAGAAGAAGGATGGATCCTTTAGGATGTGTATCGATTATCGTGAGCTTAACAAGCTTACCATCAAGAATCGATATCCCTTACCTCGCATAGACGACCTCTTTGATCAGTTACAAGGCGCTTCTTATTTTTCGAAGATTGATCTACGTTCCGGGTATCATCAACTTCAGGTGCAAGAAGAAGACATTCCGAAGACAGCGTTCCGTACTCGATATGGGCATTATGAGTTCACAGTCATGCCATTCGGTTTGACTAATGCTCCTGCTGTTTTCATGGACCTAATGAATAGGGTCTGTAAACCTTATTTGGATCAGTTCGTCATTGTTTTTATTGACGATATCTTGATTTACTCTAAGACGCGAGCTGATCATGAGCAACATCTTCGTCTTACCCTAGAACTCCTAAAGAAAGAGCAACTTTTCGCCAAATTCTCCAAGTGCGAATTTTGGCTTAAAGAAGTTCAATTTTTGGGGCATGTTATCAACGAACGAGGTATTCATGTAGATCCCTCCAAGATCAGAGCGATTAAGGATTGGGATACACCTTCTACTCCTACTGAAGTTCGTTCTTTTCTTGGTCTAGCGGGTTATTATCGCCGCTTCATAGAAAACTTCTCGAAGATTGCAGTTCCTTTAACTGCTCTAACTCAGAAGAAAATGCCCTTTTATTGGGGATACAAACAAGAGGAAGCTTTTCAACACCTGAAGCAGAAGCTTTGCGATGCGCCTGTTCTATCATTGCCTGAGGGTGATGATGATTTTGTTGTGTATTGTGATGCATCGAAATTGGGTCTTGGCTGTGTTCTTATGCAAAGGAACAAAGTCATAGCCTATGCATCGAGGCAGTTGAAGATACATGAGAAGAACTACACCACTCACGATCTTGAGTTGGGTGCAGTTGTCTTTGCTCTAAAAATCTGGAGACACTATTTGTACGGTACAAAATGTGTGGTTTTCATTGACCACAAAAGTCTTCAGCATATCTTCAACCAGAAAGAACTCAACATGAGGCAACGACGTTGGGTTGAGCTTTTAAACGACTACGACTGCGAAATTCGCTACCATCCTGGAAAGGCGAACGTCGTAGCTGATGCATTGAGTCATAAGGAACGTACTAAGCTTCATTGTGTACGTGTTCAATCTGTTATTCAAGCTTGATCCGATATTCAAGCACGCATTTCTCAAGCTCAACAATCTTGTGTTTCACAAGGATTGATGGATAAGGAATTTCCCTATCACATAACACCTGCTCTAGAACTGAAGGACAATGGATCATAGTACTTCATGGACCGTTTGTGGGTCCCAAGCCAGGATGATCTTCGTACCTTGCTTATGGATGAAGCCCATAAGTCTCGTTATTCTATTCATCCGGGCTCAGATAAGATGTATAAGGATCTTCGTACTCACTATTGGTGGCCTGGTATGAAGAAAGACATTGCCTTATACGTATCAAAATGCCTTACTTGTCTTAAGGTTAAGGCTGAACATCAGCGTCCTTCGGGTTTATTGGAGCAACCAGAGATCCCAGTTTGGAAATGGGAAAACATTACTATGGATCTTGTTACCAAACTCCCGCGCACAAAGAAAGGTCATGATGCCATCTGGGTAGTCGTTAATCGTCTTACAAAGTCAGCACATTTCTTGCCAATCCGTGAGGATTTTTCTGCTGACAGACTTGCTCAAATTTATGTGGATGAAATTGTAGCTCGACATGGTGTTCCGTTGAACATCATTTCTGACAGAGATGCTCGTTTCACTTCTCATTTTTGGAGAACCATGCAATCTGCTATGGGGACCCAACTTAATCTGAGCACAGCTTATCATCCGCAAACGGATGGTCAATCTGAGAGAACAATCCAGACTCTGGAGGATATGCTAAGAGCTTGTGTGATCGATTTTGGTGGTAGCTGGGATTCACATCTTAAATTGATTGAATTCTCCTACAACAACAGTTATCACACTAGCATCAAAATGGCTCCTTTCGAAGCTCTCTATGGTCGAAAATGTCGTTCACCAGTCTGCTGGAATGAGATTGGCGAGGCTCAACTTACTGGACCTGCCCTCATTTTAGAGACAACTGACAAGGTCAAGAAAGTTCGTGATAACCTTCAGGCAGCTAGAAGCCGTCAGAAGATTTACGCGGATCCAAAACGCAAAGCCTTGGAATTTCAAGTCGGTGATCGAGTATTACTTAAAGTCTCACCTTGGAAAGGTGTGATCAGATTTGGAAAGAAAGGAAAACTTGCACCTAGATACGTTGGACCATTCAAGATCGTCGAAAGAATCGGAAAGGTAGCCTACAGACTTGAGTTACCTCCTGAACTTGGAAATGTTCATCCAACTTTTCACGTGTCCAATCTCAAGAGCTGTTCAGCTGATGAGAACTTCTCCATACCGCTTGACGAAATTCGTGTTGGAAAAACACTGAAATTTGTTGAGAAACCAGTGGAAATCATGGAACGTGAAGTCAAGTGGCTTAAACGCAAGCGCATTCCTTTGGTCAAAGTTCGCTGGGAAGCTAAACGTGGACCTAATTTTACTTGGGAACGCGAAGATCAAATGAAGGCGAAATATCCACATCTTTTTCCTCGGGTTTCCTCTAAATAAATTTCGGGACGAAATTTCCACAAGTAGGGGAGACTGTAACAACTGTGCTTGTAATCACTATGAACAGTTCTGTTATCAATAAAACAATGTTATTTGATCCCAATATTTGTTTGGTTGTGTTTTACATTTTTCATGTTTTGACTTTTGTTCAATTCCAAACTCTACATCGCTTTCTGGAGAGTTATACGCAAACTAGTGCGTAAACGTACTCAGTTTAATGCGAGAAATACTCCGGAACATCAACATATACTCAACATACCTTAAATAACCTTTACATAACTTAGAAATAAGTTTTGAAGGCTTTGGTATGGCAAAAAATAAGTTAATTCGTTTACAGGGACTAAACTTGACAAACTGCGAAAGTATGTCAATTTGAACTGTAACGAACATTCCGGAACATAACCATAAGTTAAACACACCTTAAATATCCTTTACATAGCTTAGAAATAGGCTTTGAGGGGTTCGGTGTGCTAAAATAAACTTTTGGGTCATTCAGGGACTAAAAGTGTCAAAAAGTGCACAAGTTTGCATTTTCGCGCATAACTTACGTTCTGAATACATCCGGACATCCAAAAATTTATGTGAGCATGACTATATTATATTTTAGTGTTCGCCATAAGAAAAATCCATTCGTCGCGTCATTTGGTTCGTTTTTCGCGCTTATGCGTATTCCGTCGTATTTAACCGAACATCGCAACCGTACGGCTAAACGAACCGACATCCGTCATATTTTTGAACACATTTTAAGTTCCCTATACTTTAACTTCATTTTAGAGCTTTGAAATGGGGTTAACGGGCCTTAAACGTGTCAAAAATGGGCTAATTGCACTGCAGGGACCAAAACTGTAATTCTGCCAAACTTGCACCATACGATGCGTATGGTATCTTTACCCTACGATGCGTATGGGGTCTTCTGACCAGATACAGAGTTTTTAACAGCCTGTTTGATCCCCCACCACATGTTCTAAGTTGCTTAGTCAGCTGATAAGGATGGAATTTAGCTTCCATAACCTTTCCACAAGTGTACGGATGTGATCGAATCACGGTTTCCATGAAACGATCTCAACGGTGGACTAAAAACTATAAATACCCCAACACCCCCATTGCAAAAATCACAAGAAATTTGATTTGAGAAACTCTAAGTTGAAACATTTGTTTCATACCTGAGATTTTTGAATCGAGTTTAGCATTCGGGGACCCTTCGTAAGTATTCTTTCGTTCTTTTCCTTATTTTACTGCTTTTCGAGTCAGAAAGTCAAACTTTGTTTGACTTTCAGCGTTGACCAGCTTATGGTCAATGCGAAGTTCGTTTGAACTTCGCAACGTGATTGTAATCACGATGGTCATAGTCCCTTGGGACTATGCCTACTGATTACCACGTTGTCTAGGGTCGTAGGGTAGGCGATCTAATAAATCGCCTATACCTTCGAACCCGACCCAGTTTGGTCGATCATTAGGATCCGACCAAATACATTAGGTGACCATAGTGTAGGGAATAACCTTCCAAGGTTATACCTTATGGTCACATCGTTTAAGTAGTTGTATGATAGGTAGTTTATATGCCTTAGGTAAATTACCAGAATACCCTTTTCATGTATAATTGGTAATTAAGCATATGTAACCTAAAATTTTGTCACATAACTGATTATATAACATGTTTAGGCATATAACACTTGTCATAGGGCTAGTTATGCGGTCCGAACGCGTTTCACGCGCACGACGCGTTAAAGTAGCATAAGCTTCCTAAACGGGTCGTAATGGGTCATAAACAATTATGATAGGTTTCATTTAGTATGTAGGCTTTGTTAAACCAAATGACACGAGTCTCTACACTCGGTTGGTTTACGAAACCTCATTCTATCCGATCTTCCGATTTAGGTCCGGTTTATTAACATAGCTACCTATATTAGGTGCCGTTTGATTCCGTGATCTATATCATTGCTTGGTGGTTATCTTTAGACATCTGAGCAATCTCAAGTGAGTACATAGACCCCTCTTTTACTGTTTTCCAAACTGTTTTGGGGTGGAACACATGTGCCTACTTGTTACTTTCATGCTTTCCTGTTTTCACATCATATACCGGCTATGTTTGTTAGTACATTATAGTACATGATTTCATTACATTTCATGCTAGGTGTGCCCATTGTGTGCATTACTTGGTACATTGTTTTACATTACATTTCATGCTAGGTGTGCCCATTGTGTGCATTACTTAGTACATCGTTTTACATTACATTTCATGCTAGGTGTGCCCATTGTGTGCATTACTTAGTACATCGTTTTACATTACATTTTCACGCTATGTATGTTCATTTGATTACATACTTAGTGCATCACATGCTTACATTTTTGGTATGACATTTGGTTTGTTTAACATGGAACAATACATTCATTAACATTGATCATGCCATTCGTTAGTAGGTAGTGGTACCATAGGAATTGACAACTCCCGTTCCGGACATCCCAGGGAAAGGGGATGAAAGGAATGACCGAATTCGATATACATAATTAAGATAAACCTTTAATTTGTTTAAGGGTTTATCGCCACAGTCTCAAGGCTTGGATGTATGCATTTTAACAATACCGCATAAATGTTTGTATCAGTATAGCATGCATTTGTTACACAAAACATGACTTTGATTTAAACTGTGTTTTACTTCAATACCTTGTTGTTGTGCATTTTACATATGGTTTAGTTGATACATTTCAATTACCATACATGACATTTTGGTTACATATACATGATCTACATTGAACATAAACATTTGACATTGATATACACATTGGTGGTTTACATTGGACATATACATTTTGATATGGTTTACACAATAACACTTGACAATTGGTTTGTACATGAACAAGTTACATTGGTGGTTGTTTGGGTAGGTGATTTGAGTAACGAGGCGTGTGTAATATGATACAATCATGGTGGATACGCCGCTGGTACTTCCTATATATAAGTGTTTGTATAATATTACATAGCGTAACGTTATTTGAATCATTTCAGTTTGATACATATTACATTTTATACACATAACATACTTTTCATAAGACATTGTTTTACAAAACAGTTTATTTTATACAATTCATTTTACATGGTTATTCATTTAACCTTACATTTATTTATACATATCAACTGATCTTATCGTTTTTCAAATGATTTACAAGACAAAGCAAATTACAAGGTTCATGACTAAACATTTTCTCAAATACAAGTCATGAATCCTATTTTCACAAACCTATGTATCTCATAGGCATTTTTATGCTGACGTACCTATTTTCACATGTGTTTTCAGGAGCTTTTCCGTAGGATGTTGATCATGACACTAAGGCGGAACTGTGCCTTAGAGACTTAAAATGATGCTAGACTATGTTTAATTATGTTATAAACTCTCTTGTTTACTGTTCAATACAATGTAACACCCTTGTTTGATAAATAAAATACAACTTTGTATGCCATGGTTATGAAACAATTTATTCTGTTACGACACGCCCCGATGTTTCCGCCGCGGTTTGTTGTTTTACGCGGTCGGGGTGTGACAGATTAATGCAGAATTCTGCACTTTGAGTGGGTTTTAGGCACTTTCCGGCACTTATACTATCACCTAGTGACGCAGTTTTAAGGTCCTTACTTCCCTACACTCTATACTAGTGTAGTACCTTGTCTCTGGCCCTTACGGGGTCTCAAAACATTGTCTGTCTATGTACTGACATTGTCAGCATGTTTCTGAGTTATCCGCTAACTGTGCTTTGTGCATCATGTATGTCAATAAAGTCTGTATGTAATAAATGGAGTGACAGTATGAAATGTAATGCACATGTATGTATGATACAGAAATCATAAAGCAGTTTATATCATCAGTTGTAATCAAGCACCATCATTAAGCATTAATCATAATTAATTAATTATACGGATACCAGTAATTATGAGGGTTGTCACATTCTCCCCCTGTTAAGAAAATTTCGTCCCGAAATTTTAGTTCTGCTACTAGATGCAGGGGTCTTGGGGAATAAATGTGGGTATTTTGCTTTCATACGATCCTCACATTCCCATGTGAATTCTGGGCCATGACGTGCATTACATCGATCCTTGACGAGTTTGACACTACTCCTGCGTGTTTTGTTGATCTTCCAATCAGTAACCTCAACGGGTTCTTCAGTAAAGTGGAGTGTGTCGTCAATATGAACTTCGTCGGCAGGAATGACCACTGTTTCTTGAGTTGGACTCTTTTTCAGGTTTGATACATGAAATGTATCATGAACGCCATTCAGTTCTGCGGGTAGATCCAACTTGTATGCTACAAGACCAATCCTTTCCAGGATTTTAAATGGTCCAATGTACCGCGGATTCAACTTCCCACGTTTCCCAAAGCGTGCCACACCCTTCCAGGGTGAAACCTTTAGCAAAACCATATCTCCCACCTCAAATTCCAGAGGTTTCCTTCTTCGGTCCGCATAACTCTTTTGTCGATCACGAGCCGCTTTGATGCGCTCTTGGATCTGTCTAATCTTGTCTGTCGTCTATTGAACCAATTCTGGACCAACAAGCTGTCTATCACCCGCGTCTGCCAAGCATAGCGGTGATCGACACTTGCGTCCATAGAGAGCTTCGAACGGTGCAGCTTGAATGCTTGCATGTTAACTATTGTTGTATGAAAATTCTACCAAGGGTAAGTGAGTGTCCCAACTACCACCCAAATCCATTACGCAAGCTCGCAACACGTCTTCCAACATTTGAATCGTTCGTTCGCTCTGTCCGTCTGTCTATAGATGAAAGGCAGTACTCAGATTCAACTGAGAACCAAAAGCTTCTTGGAAGGATTGCCAAATCCTTGACACGAATCTTCCATCTCTATCAGAGATAATCGAGAGAGGCACTCCATGTCGTGCAACAATCTCTCTCAGGTATAGCTCAGCAAGCTTACTAGTGTTGTCTTTCTCCTTGATTACCAAAAAGTGTGCAGACTTCGTCAGACGGTCTACGATTACCCAAATCATATCGTGACCTCTGGGTGTCCTTGGCAATTTCGTTATAAAGTCCATCGAAATCTGTTCCCATTTCCACATGGGTATTTCTGGTTGTTGCAGGAGGCCTGAAGGCTTCTGGTATTCGGCCTTCACTTTGGCGCAAGTTAAACATTTGTCAACATATAACGCAACATCGCCTTTTAATCTTGGCCACCAGTAAAAATCCTTTAGATCTTGGTACATTTTATCCAATCCTGGATGGATCGAGTACCGTGACTTGTGAGCTTCATAAAAAATAACATTTCTCAAACCGCCAAACAAAGGAACCCAAATCCGTTTCATGAAGCACAACGTTCCTTCCTCATCTGGTACCAACTGCTTCTCCATCCCATGGAGATATTCGTTTTCCAGATTCCTTTCCTTGAGAGCTTCTCTCTGCGCGGCACGAATGCGCAATGAGAGGTCTGTTTGAATGATCATTTCCAAAGCTCTAACACTTATGGGCTTGATCCTTTCTTTCCGACTCAGGGCATCGGCGACCACATTCTCCTTCCCTGGGTGATACTTGATCTCACAATCATAATCGTTCAACAGTTCAACCCAACGTCTCTGTCTCATGTTAAGCTCTTTCTGATCAAATATGTGCTGCAGACTCTTGTGATCAGTAAAGATTGTGCATCGCGTGCCATACAAGTAATGTCGCCAAATCTTTAATGTAAACACCACCACTCCCAATTCCAAATCATGTGTGGTGTAATTTTTCTCGTGGACATTCAACTGGCGAGAAGCATATGCTATAACCTTCTGTCGCTGCATCAGCACGCAGCCTAAACCTTGACGCGAGGCGTCGCAATATACCAAGAAGTCATCAGTGCCTTCGGGTAGAGACAAAATCGGTGCATCACAAAGCTTGTTCTTTAACAACTGAAATGCTTCTTCTTGCTTGTCTCCCCATTCATACTTTTTGTCTTTTTGCGTGAGGGAGGTCAATGGTTGAGCGATTTTCGAGAAATCCTCAATAAATCTACTGTAATAACCAGCCAAACCTAGAAACTGTCGAATCTCGGTTGGCGTCTTCGGAGTCTCCCAGTTCTTGATCGCCTCGTTCTTTGTGGGATCCACATGAATTCCATTTCCATTAACCACGTGACCAAGAAACTGAACTTCACGTAACTAGAACTCGCACTTCGAGAATTTCGCGTACAACTTCTTTTTCTTAAGCAACTCTAGAATAGCCCTTAGATGTTGCTCATGTTCTTCTTTCGACTTTGAGTAGATCAAAATTTCATCAATAAACACGATCACAAACTTATCGAGGTATGGCTTACAAACTCTGTTCATCAGATCCATAAACACGACTGGCGCGTTTGTCAAACCAAACGGCATAACCAGGAACTCGTAATGTCCATATCGAGTTCTGAAGGCCGTCTTGGGAATACTTTCCTCTTGTATTCTCAACTGGTGATATCCCGATCGTAGATCGATCTTAGAGTAGAAACTTGAACCTTGTAATTGATCGAAAAGGTCATCGATCCTTGGCAAAGGGTATCGATTCTTGATAGTCAACTTGTTAAGCTCTCGGTAGTCGATACACATGCGGAAGCTACCATCCTTTTTCTTAACGAACAAAACTGGAGCTCCCCAAGGCAAGAAGCTTGGTCTGATAAATCCCTTGTCTAGCAACTCCTGAAGTTGCGTCGACAACTCCTGCATTTCCGAAGGTGCAAGTCTATAAGGTGCCTTAGCCACAGGCGCGGCGCCTGGAACTAAGTCAATATGAAACTCGACTTGTCTTTGTGGCGGTAATCCTGGTAAGTCTTCTAGAAAGACTTCAGGATACTCCTTCACGACTGGAATATCTTCTATCTTCGGCTCAGCGGCTTCTTTATCCACGACGTGTGCCAAGAAGGTAACACATCCCTTCTTCAAACATTTTCGAGCTTTCAAACAGCTAATGATCCTCAGGGGCGTATCGCGCTTCTCTCCGTGTACCACGATCGTTTCTCCATCTGTCATTGGAATGCATATGATCTTCTCGTGACATACGATTTCGGCTCTATTGCTTGACAACCAATCCATCCCCACTACCACGTCGAAGCTTCCCAACTCGACTGGCAAAAGATCAAGCGAAAACTCGTGCTCTCCCAGTTCGATCACGCATCCTCTGATTACTTCATTCGTTTCTACTAGCTTTCCATTAGCTAGTTCTATTGAGTACGGAATGTCTAATTTACTAGCAGTTAACCCAAGCATTTTCATAAACTCTAGCGATACAAAGCTATAGTCGGCACCAGTGTCAAATAGTACAGATGCAAAGCGTTGATTTATAGGGAACGTACCAGTGACGACATTTGGATCTTGGCGTGCTTCCCTCGCACCGATATTGAAAACTCTTCCTTGTGCTTGATTAAGCTTTGGGTATTCTCGCTTGAAGTGCCCCATGTCTCCACAATTGAAACAACCTGGTCCTGGCCCATTTCCATTCCCATTACCGCCACGATTGTTGTTCGCTCCCCGGTTACCAGCTTGATTCCCAACATTCCCACGATTTCCATTTCCGCCATTATTTCCTTGTGGACGGTTTCCATTCCCACTTCCATAACCCCTTTGATTTCCAAGACTAACACCAGTACCAGCCCAGCATGTTTCCTTCGAATGGCCAGTCTTTCCACAAGATTCACATTTTCTAACTCTGCACTGGCCAGCATGATGATACTGGCATACTTCACATTTGGGCAGAGTGCCCATGTATCCTTTCCCTTTGACTTCCGCACCAGACTTAGCTTCAGCTGGTGGGTTCACATCCTTCCTCTTGTTGGCACTGCCGGTACTCTTTTTAAAGTTGGAGAACTTCCTCTTGTTTTCTCCTGAGGATTCAATGTGAGTCTCCTTTTTCTTCGGGTCAGAAATTGAAAACTTGTTTAACCTGATAGCTTCTTCAGTCAGTGACACGCTCAGATCGATAGCCTCAGTAATTGTTGCAAGCTTTGACGATGTTACCATACTCATAATCTGAGGTGCCAACCAGCAAATGAAACGCTCCACGCGTTTGAATTCCGGACCGACCATGTATGGTACCACGTGAGATAGATCGTGAAATCTCTGCACATATTCGGCGATCTTCGGGCCGTCCATCTTGAGGTTCCAAAATTCAGTTTTCAGTTTTTAAATTTCGGCTCTGGAGCAATACTTTTTACGCATGAGTTCCTTTAACTCGTTCCAAGTCAAAGCGTATGCTGCTGCCTCTCCCAGAGTTTGGACTTGGAGATTCCACCATGAAAGCGCTCCATCAGTGAACAATCCGGAGATGTAGGTGACTTGCTGTTCTGGTGTGCATTTACTCATTCTTATCACTGAATCGGTCTTCTCCGTCCATCGAACATAAGCCACAGCACCCCCGGTGCCGTCAAAATTCAGCGGTTTACAGTCTAAAAACTGCTTAAAGGTACAGCCTGTACAAGTAACGTCATTCACAGGAAGCATTAGCAAATGCACACGGAATATCCAAAGGTAACGTAATATGTCCCAAGCGACTTAATCATTACCATGTGGTGGGTTGTTCCTCGAGGTATTCCCGCTAGTTTCGGCGCGTGAGGCCTCGTAATCTGCTGTTGCTCGGGAGATCCTTTCTTGCAATTCGGCCTCAGTAGTGGGCAAACGATTTTCCCTTCGTGGTGGCATCTTCTATAAGATGATTGTATAGGTCAGGCCATAATAAGTATAGTAAGTACATAACACGCGCATGTAATAACATTTATTAACACAAGTATACATATAAAATCCCATGTCATAACGCAAACAAATAATCCACAATGTATGTAATGAGAATGTTGCGATTGAGCTATCATATATCAAGACCACAAGTACAGTTTACAAGTTTTCACAATTGTATCATACATAAAAAGAGACTAAGGGTCACATCACCCTTGTCCGAATCGTCTAACAATCTACAACAATCAAAAGTCAAAGTCACACTGTGGTCTTCAAAATGATGTGCAATCTGGCATAATAGCTGCACTCTCATCAAAATATGCTATCTGCATCAAACCAAAAACTTCTAAGATGATGGGGGAGGAGGAGGAGGTGGAGGAATGAAAAGAAAATGGTGCATACGCGCTAACTCCTCCTCGAGGGCATGAACAAGATGTAACAAACAGCTAATATGCTGCTCCATAGTAAGAAATCGGATGTCGAAATCCGGGTAAGGCAATAGTGGGGCAGGTAGAGCAGCAAACTATGACAGACCAACACCAGGTGGAGGACGCGGGATCCTCTCCAGCTTAGTGACTCTACGACTCAACATATCCTGCTGGAGCTGCAAGGATAAAAGCAGATCATCCCTCAAATATCCAATATGGAAGGGATGGTATGGATCAGATATAGGCATGACGTTGGGCGGAAACCACATAAATGGCTCGCCCGTGGGTGCAGAAGAAGATGCAGCATGTGTGAACTGTGGCATGAAATGATCGGCTGCTGACACAAAAGGTACATGACCGGCCTGCTGACTCGAAGGTTCTTCCCCTGGACGGGGAGGAGGGATATCCTGAAGGAATGTGACTGGTAAATCTGTGCGGTGAATGTCAGACTGGTGTGGGTGAAAAGGAGCGATACCAAAGGGTGCATGAACAGGTGCAGGAGGGGGAATAACTGGTCTGACAAAAGGAGGGTAGTCGTCATCGGCCTCAATCCACCCATTGCGGGTGTGAGCATATCTGGGGTCTACGTGGGTAGCAAAAGGTGCATGATCAATAAGTACAGGTATCGGGTCAGGCAGAGGAGGTGCAACAACTGGTACATCAACAAGGATAGGGTCGTGCATAGGTAGAGGGTCGTCAGCAAGAATAGGCTCTGGTGTAATCTCAGGCTCTGGGTCAGCTGGAGCAAGCTCATGATCAGCGGGTATATCAAGGAGCTAATCATCAGGAAAAACAGGTGCCTCGAAAGGCTGCTCCTCAGGGACAAACTCAACCTCATGATCCGGGTCAAAGTCGTGCGGAAAGATAGGATCAATCTCATCATCGAACTCGAAATCCTACGGCGGAACAGGCACTGTAGACATAGCAGTGTCAGAATCAGTGTCTGAGGGATATCGCTGTAATCCTAGTGCATGAAGAGTAGAAGACGACACGGACTCAAACGACTCGGGACCAGACTGGTCAGATAAAACCTCCACAACAGGAACCTCGACAGGTGGAATAGCAATGGCATCGACAACTGGAAACTCAACAAGAGGAATAGAAACATCATCATCAACCGGAGCCCCACCATCCTGGGCATCCTCAGGGGGACCCTCGATAAAGAGATCGACGTCATCGTCAGACATCGCGTCAAGAGGCAGATCCTCAACAGGAAGTGCAGCGAGGGGGAAAGGAGCAGGGAGCTGAACAAGAGGTAGATCCTCGTCAAGAAAACCATCAGCTATAGGTATGTCATCTCCAAAATCTGGTAAGGCAAAGGGCTGAAAGTCATCGTCGTCGCTACAGGTGGTGTCTGAAGTGAAAACCTCATCCTCTAGGATGATCTCGTCATCTGATACTATGGCTATAGGGTCTATAGTGTCTGATACTCCACTCTCGGAGGAAGATGACATGGTGTCTGTAACAAATCAGTCACAAGTATGCACATATATCAACAATCATCAAATAAGCATGTAAGTAGCAACAATGTAAGCATGTATGCATCCTAGTCTTCCCAAGACTATCCCACCCAGTCTCTCAGACTGAACTACTTAGTCTCTCAGACTAAACCTCCCAGTTTCCCAAACTGAACTACCCAGCCTCTCAGGCTAAACCTCCCAGTTTCTCAAACTGAACTACCCAGCCTCTCAGGCTAAACCTCCCAGTTTCTCAAACTGAACTACCTAGCCTCTCAGGCTAAACCTCCCAGTCTCTCAGACTGCCCCAACTAGTCTCTTAGACTACCCAGTCTCTCAGACTGAACTACCCAGTTAGTCAACTCCCCAGTCTCTCAGACTGAATTACCCAGTTAGTCTCTCAAACCAACTCCCCAGTCTCTCAGACTGAATTACCCAGTTAGTCTCTCAGACCAACTCTCAAGTCTCTCAGACTGAATTACCCAGTTAGTCTCTCAGACTAACTCCCCAGTCTCTCAGACTGCACTACCCAGCTAGTCTCTCAGACTAACTCCCCAGTCTCTCAGACTGACTCCCCAGTCTCTCAGACTGACTCCCCAGTCTCTCAGACTGAAATTAGAAATGAATTTTTTGAAATGTATTTTGTGTATTTTATTTGTAAAAATGTTTGTTTCATGGATCTGGACGCTTTGTGTATGCAATGTAAAAATGTTTTCGTGAGAGCCCTGATGATCGTAGTCTAGACTCGAGAAGAATCCTAGTTCGCTACGATCGAAGCTTTGATACCAAGCTGTCACACCCTGGCTTTTGCGGAAGCGTGGTTATGTGGTGTGACTTCTTAATACCATAGCATTCGATCATAACAACGCTATATGATAAAACATGAGATGTTCACCCATTAAATAAGTTTAGAAAATATCACAACATACTTGTCTTGAAAACATCGACGCCAAATTTCATTACAAACCATGACATGTTCAACTGAGTTCATAAAGACTCCACAAAAGACCTTAAATAAAACCTGAGTTTAGAATTATGTATCCCATCCAGGAATAGGATACACACCCTAAACTCGACAACCATGAATAACATCTCTTATTCAAACGCAGCTTGAAGACACATGCATACCCTGCCAGATCCACTAGTTCCCTGAAATACATGTAGTTTGAAAAACATCAACAAAAGTTGAGCGAGTTCATGTGTATGTGAGTATGTATAAACCTTTGAAATATGTATGTATGTATGTATGAAAGTCCCTGGTATGTAGCAATAAGGAAAAAGAGATCACCAATGGGTTGCAAAGCCACTGATATGTGTGAAGTGATGCAGGAAAACTCAAACCAAGCGGAGTTGCACCGGGCTTCCGGCTGGAAGACATAGTCATCACTATGGGCCACCCTGGCCTCATGGGTGTGAGCTCGCTACACCCAAATAGATCTATCACTCATGTCCTTCGGTCCTACGATGAGGATTAATGGCCTTAAGTGTTGTACCCACCAGTCACATGATCTAAGTAGTAACCCTCGTTAAGCTAACCATACCATGTATAAAATGTTTGTATATAATCGTAACATGTATTTCACCCCCAAAGTATAAAACTGAGAACAGTTAAAAGAAAAGGGGAACATGAACTCACAGTTTTGCGTCCTCAGCTCGTAACTCAAACTCTGCCAGCTACACGACAACCTACAACGTACTAATGCCTATTAGACGAATGGGCCGTGTCTTGTCTTGGTATTAACGTTCTTGAGTTATGTTTCTTTGATATTATTCCATGTTATTACTTCTTGTTAAAATAATGATTATTTTAACTTAAATTATATTTTATTTTTGGAATAATCGTTAAACAATATTTCTGTAATAATACTTCTCAAGTATTTAATTTCGTATTTTCCTTCCCAAGGATGGGGGGTAATTTATACATGTATATTTGTAGTTCCGAAATAATATATTTTTAAGTCCCACTTAGAAAATATATATATAACTCATTTGTCAAAATAATGTATTCCCAAGAAAATATATATTTTTCCCAAAAATTATATATCTTCTAAATATACTAGGAAAATATATATTTTTATCTCCCAAAAATAATATATTTTCTTTTTGTTGAAAATATGATATAACTTAGTAATATTTGCAAAAATCACATTTTCTTTTCTTTTGTTTCCAAAATAATATTCACCAAAAATATATTTGTAATGCTATTTTTCGGAATATTTCATAAGTTACGTTTTTGCGTTCGGTTTCACAATATCAAGCATGTAACTTAAACATTTATTCCTTGTGATTTTTGGTAATATTTTGGAGTTGTAAATTCTTGGTATTTGTTAAGTTATATTATTTTACCCTAAAATAATATAACTATTCTACAAAATAAACAAATATTCACACAAGTGTCTTAATATGAAATATATATTCTAAATATATATTATCCATTTTTATTTATAAAATCAACCTCCAATGCTTGTATTTTTGTTACAAAAATTTATGGCAAAGTTTATATGGAAAATCATAGTTTCAAACATACTTGTAAACACTTGTTTAGAAAATATTTTCTAAGTGTTTGAATTTTTAGAAAATTTTGCCATAGTTTCCTTTGTAAATGGAGGTGTCCATGCTTTTAAGCATATCATTTTCTTTTCAAAATTCATCACACAATGATCAACAATTAAACCATAAACATTTTATACTTACCAAGTGTAAAAACAATACACTTTACATAGTAACATGAACTTGATCTTTCATAAAAACGCGTAGTAACTTGGTAAAGTGTTTAGTGGGTTTAGTTACCCTCCAAAATATATTTAATACTTGGTAAACTTCATTCTTGGAGATTTTATATGTTTACAACTTGTAAACATATTTTACAAAAATGTTTCTTTATTAAACCTTCGTGTTTCTCTATTGTTTATACACTTGTTTTTCCATTAAAAATGGTGCAAGGTTAATAAAAACCATGATCTTTCAAAAATCATATTTTGAACTTGGTTTTCTTGGAAAACCATTTATAGATCTTGGATCTACAAGTTTACTAGTTCGCTTTGTTTATCATTTTACAAGAAATCATCTTTATTCATCAAGTTCATGTCTTTACAAGAAGATGATTATTCTAGGTTGTTACATAATCATCCTCCCACTTGCTAGATTAAGTGTTTAAACATCATCTAGCAAGCTTCATGTGATGATTAACATCATCATCTCTAGTAATCAACAAGCAAATATCATTCATATACTAAACAATATCATTCCATCCATATATCATAATATGCAAAGCTTTATGTTCAAGATTCAAGTGTATGTTCTTTAGAGTTCTTATGATTTTCAACATGACATATCTTTTAACCACTAAAAATATGAAGTAAACAAGGGTTAAGATGATCTTACTACTAGCTTCAAGCTAGGGAAGAAACAAGATGGAAATCGAGTGGATAAAAGCTTGCTATAGAGGTCCTTCAAGATCCGTGAGTTCCACACCTTCTAATATGGCCCCTTACACCTTGTGTGAAGCTTTGAATGGATGAACAAAGGTTGATGATGATGGTGGTATGGTGAAGGGGTGTCGGCCGAAGTGAGGGAGGAGAGGAAGAGAGAGTTGAAGTGTGGAAGATGGTGAATGATCTTGTTGTACTTATAATCCCTAATCTCTTTGTCCATTGGTTTATATGTCCAAGAAGTACACAACATGATTTAACCAAATCCAAGAAAAGATTAAGTGGATATGTAGAGAAGATTGAAGAGATCTTGATGTGGGGCCACTCCTTTGGGCCATAGATAAGCAAAGGGGGGGGGGGGGGGTTAAATGTAATTTGAATGATAAAGGGGGTAATTAGTTAGGGTGTTAAGTGTAATATCTAATGTTTAGTGTGTATCTTGCATTTGGTAGTATGTTAGGGTGTTCGGGAACCATAACTAGCTCAGAAAAAGTAAAACAATGCTTCTAGCAACATTTTGGTGTTCCGGGTAATGTCCGGTTATTCGGTTAGATACCGATTCGTTAAAGTGTCAAGTTATACCGTTTAATGTCCCTTATGTAACTTTTTGTGACACTTTTAATTCCCGACACTTAGGAAAGCATACAGGACCATTTTGTCATATTTTTGCATGTTACTAGCATGTTAAAATGCTGATTTTTACTGATTAATGCAGAATTCTGCACTTTGAGTGGGTTTTAGGCACTTTCCGGCACTTATACTATCACTAGTGACGCAGTTTTAAGGTCCTTACTTCCCTACACTCCATACTAGTGTAGTACCTTGTCTCTGGCCCTTACGGGGTCTCAAAACATTGTCTGTCTATGTACTGACATTGTCAGCATGTTTCTGAGTTATTCGCTAACTGTGCTTTGTGCATCATGTATGTCACTAAAGTCTGTATGTAATAAATGGAGTGACAGTATGAAATGTGATGCACATGTATGTATGATACAGAAATCATAAAGCAGTTTATATCATCAGTTGTAATCAAGCACAACCATTAAGCATTAATCATAATTAGTTAATTGTACGGATACCTGTAATTATGAGGGTTGTCACAGTGTTTGCGTTGTTGTCTACCGGCGGCTGTTCGGGTTTGCTGCCCATAAACCGTCCGACGAAAATACCAGTCGACGAAACATGTGAGTTTCACCATGCTTCAGTCGACGAAACCTGGAGTTTCGTCATACACATTTACATGACGAAAGTTGGAGTCCGTCACGTGATAAACTAATTGTCTCATGATCATGACTGAATATTATTTATGTTGGTGCATATGTCTGTCGACTTCGTTTTGTATCGAGTCTTATAATAGAATTGTTAGATCAGGGCACGTAGTACGAGGAATATAGGGTTTGTGTATTGAAAGTTCATTTCGCACGAAATGACAATTAGCTATTTCGTACGAAATAGCAATCAGCTATTTCGCACGAAATGCCTTTTGTCTATTCCGTGTGAAATCACCTCACCTATATATACTTGTCGTGTGAATTCATTTGTAACGTTGATGATTCCTGTACCGAAGTGCTGCCGACGTGTCATCTGATCTGTAATCGTGTCAAATCAATAAATCAAGACATTTAAGAGTGAATCAAGCTGTTACAAAGTCTAATCAATGAATTCCGCCTCTGATTAGACAAAGAACTCTTCTAATAGACTCGTTTTGATCGATTCTCGATCCTACAAGTGGTATCAGAGCTCAGGAGGAAGAGTTCTTACCAAATTCAGCTTGTTTTCTTCAAAAATCTGACTTCTACACCTTCTTTCTCAAAATTAACAAGTTTTTACGGTTAAAATGGATTGGATTTCACATATTACAAGCTAAACAGTGTTTTAATGAATCCTTGAAAGAATTAGACCTCAATTCAACCTAAAACTTGGTAAATTTAACAAAAATCAAATCGATCATGGTGATGTCAGCAGCATTCCGCATGAAATAGGCTATTTCGTGTGAAGTTGTCATATCATTTCGCACGAAATCAAGTTTTTAAACCTCATTTCGTACGAAATCATCTCTGTGGAATCTATTTCGCACGACATCACCTTCTTGAATTTCATTTCATACGAAATTAACATTCATTTTGTATCAAAGGGCTATTTGGTTTGAAAACTGTATTTCGTGTGAAAGTGTATTTCGTTTGAAGAAGCTATTTCACACCAAAATTTGATTTCGTTTGAAGAAGCTATTTCGCACCAAGTTGTTTCGTTTGAATTCTCATTTCGTGTGAACTTTCATTGTTGTTTGAAATTTGTGAATTTGTGTAATAGGTTACCGAAACATGGAAGAGGAATTTTACAATGCGTTTGCAACCACTTCAGCTGCCCAGTCTCTGCTGTCGAAACCATTGAAATTGAAAATGAAACGGGAACATCTCAAAAGCCTCCAAAGCTTATGTACATCGAAGATTTTAAAGGATGGAAAAACCGTTTTGAAAACTGGGTGCAAGCTTATAAATTTGATGCATGGTGTTCATTGGAAGTGGATTATGCTAAACCAAAGTATGAACGTGGGCTTGAAAAGGCTTTTAGTGACTTTTCAACGACTGAAAAATTGAAGTACACCAGTGAAAAATTGATGAATAGTCTTCTTCAACAATCTGTAAAAGAAGATATCTACGTGTTACTCCAACATCAAGGAACTGCGAGATCAATCTGGTTGGCGTTGATTAACAAGTTTAAAGGAAGCGCTGATATGATAAAGAACAAACAAGCTTTATTAAAGAAGTCATTTGATCTGTTTGTTGCATTTGAAGGAGAGACAACAAAACCAACTATTGATAGATATTGTCATCTTGTTCTGGAAATGGGAAGATTGGAAATAAAGAAAGATGATGATGAATGGGTGGATAAACTAGCTGATGCGTTACCACAACAAAAATGGGGAACATATTTGCTGATCTAAAAACACATGAGAAAATCTGAAAGTATGAACTTGGTGAAATTTATTCAGAAAATTGAAGAACATGAATTGGATATTCAGAAAACTGCTATTATGAGTAATCCAAATGCGCAACAAGATGTCAGTTTATACTACAGAGGAAATAAATTTGAGACTACTCCGAGTCCAAAGATTAAGACTGCTTTTAGTGCTGATAGTTCTTCTGGAACAAATGGTAGCACAGTAATTCAGAGTGGTGGATATTCATCTTCGTATTCAAATTTTGATCCAAATTTCACAACACCAAGTCCTCAACGACAGAATTCAACAAATCTGCAATGCAATGTCACATTGAATATTCAAAATGGTCAAAATCTCTCTCCAGAAATAGCTAAACAACACATGGCATCACTTGTTGCTATGTTAGAGTCATATGAAAGTTTAGTTGCTGGACGAATTGGAAATCCAATGCTTACCAAAGAAGATTATGACCAAATTGATGCTGTAGAACTTTAGTTGATGGATATCAAATGGTGTTTAGCTAGTGCTGTAAGAAGAGCAGAAAAATTCCAACAAATCACTGGTAGAGATGATTTTCGTGAAATGAGTGCATCTCCGATAGGGTTTGACAAATCAAAGGTCACTTGTTTTCGTTGCAAAGAAAGGGGACATTTTAAACGAGAATGCAAAAATAAAGAAGCAACCGGAAGACAAGAAAAGAATGATTATTATCAAAAATCAATTTTTCATCAAATTGATCAACAACCATCTTCATCCCGTGCCATTGATGTTGAAAAGAAAAAAGCTTATCTTGTTAATCAAGATGATGAAAAGGTTGCAGAGGGTTTTAGCTGGGACAAATACATACCACCCGGTTCAGGTCTTGTTGCTAGAATTCTGGAAGAAGAAAAAGTCAAATCTAGTCCGAAAAGAATACCGATTTTTCCAGAATTAGGAAGTGATGCAGATACCGATGATGAAGAAGAATATATTAATAAAGCTAGAAAAGGTCTGGATCCTGATAGTTTTAATTTGTTCTTTGCAGATAAGGTTGAGATGCTGAACGAAAAAAAGGCTGCTAGATTGAAGAGAGAGTTGGAAGCAAAAAGGATTGCTGAAGAAAAGAAAATACTGGAAGCTGAGAAAGCAAAAGTTGAAGAAAATTCAACAGAGAAGGTTGAAGATGAAGAATGTGAAATAAAAGTAGAATTTGATGAAGAACCAATGATTAAAAAGGTGGTAGAGAAAATAGTCGAAGTTGAGAGAATTATTGAAGTTGAAAAATTCGTCGAAGTTGAGAAAGTCGTCGAGGTAGAAAAGATTGTTGAAATCACGAAACCTTGTCTGAAATGTTTGGAATCTTGTAAGAATTGTAATGAGAAAGACAAGAAGATTCGTGAACTTGAAGAGCTGAAAGAAAAATTGTTGTCTGATGTGAAGTATGTGAAAGAGTCATATGATGTGCTGAACAAGACAGTTGATAGTCTAAACAAGACAAATCTAGAAATGGGAGCTGCTCAGACGATGATGAGTTCAACATTAATGACGAAGCAGAAAGTCATCAATGAGTATATTGAAGACTGTGCAAAACTAAAGCAGGAGTTGGAACTCGAAAAGATTGAAAGTGAAAGAATCAAAAGTTTGTTGTTGAGTTATACAACTTGTGATTATTTGATTGATCGAGTTTATCCTGTCACACCCCTTTCTGCGGCGGAAGCACGAGGTGTGATCATGAAAGGTTCTCATTGCATACGAAAGGTAAACATACTACATACTCGTAAAAATAACTTCAAATACCAAACATTTCATAACTTGAAAACATAAGTTTAGCGTTTACATCACGAGATAGCATAAAACATTGTCCTGAAAGTTTACAACTTTATTTAAAGATAAACATAGACGACATCCAAGAGCATGAGTAAGACTGCGCGCACATCCACTTTAGTTACCTGAAATACATGTGAGTTTTGGAAAAACGTCAACATAATTGTCACACCCCGACCACGTAGAACATACAAAATGTGGCGGAAATGTCGGGGAGTGTTGTAACAGAATTAATTGTTTCAAATCCATGGCAATTGAAGTTTCGTTTTATAGATTAAAAGTGTTACAATGTCTTAACAAACAAAGAAATACA
Source organism: Helianthus tuberosus (assembly GCA_030545235.1). Taxonomy (NCBI): domain Eukaryota; kingdom Viridiplantae; phylum Streptophyta; class Magnoliopsida; order Asterales; family Asteraceae; genus Helianthus; species Helianthus tuberosus. The sequence goes on along the minus strand of CM060411.1, from coordinate 110,564,332 downwards.
ACATAATTAACTAGTCTTGCATCTTTTATTGTCACTAAAGCCCAAGTATGCCTATGTGTATCTTGATCACCTTATGCAACAGCTCCTGAAAAACACATGTGAAAATAGGTACGTCAGCATAAAAATGCCTGTGAGATACATAGGTTTTGTGAAAATAAGTTTCATGACTTATGTTTGAGAAAATGTTTAGTCATGAACCTTGTAATTTGCTTTGTCTTGTAAATCATTTGAAAAACAATGAGTTCAGATGATATGTATAAATAAGTGAATAATGTATGGTTAAATGAATAACCATGTAAACTGAGTTTGTATAAGATAAGTTGCTTGTAAAACAATGTATTATGAAAAGTATGTTATTTGTATAAAATGTTATATGTATCAAACTGAAATGATTCAAATAACGCTACAATATGTAATACCATACAAACACTTATATATAGGAAGTACCAGCGGCGTATCCACCATGCTTGTATCATATTACACACGCATCGTTACTTAATCATTTAATCAAACCAAACCACCAAAGTAATGTTTAACAGTAGTAGAAATGTTTATGTATGGTCAAATACGGTTCACACGGTTCACAGATACAAACGGTTCACAGATACAAACGGTTCACAGATACAAACGGTTCACAGATACAAACGGTTCACAGATACAAACAGTTCACAGATATAAACGGTTCACAGATACAAACGGTTCACAGATACAAATGATTACAACGGTTCACATAGGCAAATAGTTATAAACGGTTCAAAATGTAATATAATGTGTTCATATACTGGATGAGCATATGCAACAAAATGTAATGTAAAACAATGTACTAAGTATGCACACAATGGACATACATAGCATAAAATGTAATGAAATCATGTACTATAATGTACTAACGAACATAGCAGGTATATGATGTGAAAACGAGAAAGCATGAAAGTAACAAGTAGGCACATGTGTTTCACCCCAAAACAGTTTGGAAAACAGTAAAAGAGGGGTCTATGTACTCACTTGAGATTGCTCAGAAGTCCTTGAGTAACAACCAAACAATGCTAGAGATCGCGGATATCAAACGGCACCTAATATAGGTAACTATATTAATGAATCGGACCTAAATCGGAAGATCTGATAGAATGAGGGTTCGTAAACCAAACGAGTATTGAGACTCGTGTCATATGGTTTAACAAAGCCTACATACTAAATGAAACCTTAATCTAATAGCCTACGACCCAATACGATCCGTTTAGGAAGCTTATGCTACTTTAACGCGTCGTTCGCGTGAAACGCGTTCGGATCGCCTAACTAGTCCTATGACAAGTGTTATATGCCTAAACATGTTACATAATCAGTTATGTGACAAAATTTTAGGTTACATATGCTTAATTACCAATTATACATGAAAAGGGTATTCTGGTAATTTACCTAAGGCATATAAACTACCTATCATACAACTACTCAAACGATGTGACCATAGGGTATAACCTCGGAAGGTTATTCCCTACCTACTATGGTCACCTAATGTATTTGGTCGGATCCTAATGATCGACCAAATGGGTCGAGTTCGAAGGTATAGGCGATTTATTAGATCGCCTACCCTACGACCCTAGACAACGTGGTAATCAGTGGGCATAGTCCCAAGGGACTATGACCAACGTGATTACAATCACGTTGCGAAGTTCAAACGAACTTCGCATTGACCATAAGCTGGTCAACGCTGAAAGTCAAACAAAGTTTGACTTTCTGACTCTAAAAGCAATAAAATAAAGAAAAGAACGAAAGAATACTTACGAAGGGTCCCCGAATGCTAATCCCGATTCAAGTAGCTCAGGTATGAAACAATGGTTTCAACTTAGAGCTCCTCAAATCAGAATTCTAGTGAGGTTAGCAATGGGGGGTATGGGGTATTTATAGTTTTCGGTCCACCGTTAAGATCGTTTCATGGAAAACGTGCCTTAATCCCACCCGTACAAGTGTCGGGACCTTATGGTGACTAAAATGTGATCCTTATCAGATGACTAGACAATTGGGAATGTGTGGGTGTGGTTAAAACAGCTGCAAACAGGCTGTGAAATACTCTGCATCTGGTCTGAACTTGCTTTACGAACCTCAAAGCTGCCAATGTTGAGGTCCGTAAGGTAACAACTTTGGCAGATTTACAGTTTTGGTCCCTGCAGCCCCTAAACTTGGTTTTCGATGCATTTTTGACACGTTTAAGCCCCGTTAACCCCATTTCAAAGCTCTAAAATGAAGTTAAAGTATAGGGAACTTAAATTGTGCTAAAAAATATCTCGGATGTCGGTTCGTTTGGCCGTACGATTGCGTTGTTCGGTTAATTACGACGGAAGTCGTAACTAACGCAAAAACGATCCAAATTAAGCGACGAATGGATTTTTCTTATGCCAAACACTAAAATAAAATATTTTAGTGCTTACATAAATTTTTGGATGTCCGGATGTATTCAGAACGTAAGTTATGCGCGAAAATGCAAACTTGTGCACTTTTTGACACTTTTAGTCCCTGAATGACCCAAAAGTTAATTTTAGCACACCGAACCCCTCAAAGCCTATTTCTAAGCTATGTAAAGGATATTTATGGCATGTTTAACTTATGGTCATGTTCCGGAAGGTCTGTTACAGTTCAAATTGACATACTTTCGCAGTTTGTCAAGTTTAGTCCCTGTAAGCGAATAAACTTTGATTTCACCACACCAAACCTTCCAAAACTTATATCTAAGTTATGTAAAGGTTATTTAAGGTATGTTAAGCCTATTTCACTATTCCGGAGTGTTCGTTGGATTAAACTGGTTATATCTACACATCAGAGCGCGTATAACCCTCTAGAAAGCGATTTAAAGCTTGAAATCGAACAAGAGTCGATATGTGCAAACGATACACATATTTTTACAAATCCCAAGTATGAAATACAATATTTCATTGGTTTGGCATTTGTTTGATGGTTGGAGTGACACAGGTGTCACAATAATGTTGGTGTGAATTCAGGCAATGATTGTTTTGAATGTTTAAATACTTGAATGAAAACATGATATATAACTTGTAGAATGTATGAATGTTTGAATGTAACTTGTAAAACGTATCTGTAACTGAGTACTATGAATGTTTGAATGTATCAAGTAGAATGTATCTGTAACTGAATACTATGAATGTTTGAGATCGCTAGTGGTTTGCAAGACCACTAACATATGTCACGACATAGGAAGCCACCAAACCTAGGCATTTTTGTCGACTTTGACTGAGACACAGAAGCACTCATTGGTAGAAGTAGGCATAGAGTGGGGTTGCCTGAAACCCATTAGATCTAACCTTTTGTTCCGCGGTCTGAATGTATACGTTGATTAATGGTGCTTATGGTACCCTATTCGGGACATGATCTAGAATGTTTCACTTGAATGTTTTTGTACTCCATCATACCATTTGTAAACATTGTAACATTTGTAACATGTATTTCACCCCCTAAGTTATAAAACCAAAAACAGTTAAAGAAAAGGGGGAGCATGAACTCACAACTTTGCGTTCCTTGCGTCGTAAACTTCGCCGGATTTGCTTAATTAACGTCGTGACCTATACGTGTTTTCTTAACGTTAGTCACTAGACTTGTATCGCACAAGTACAGTCACTATCTTTTGTATATGTTTTCTTGTGTTAAAAATAATTTATATTTTTTAACTAAGTGTCTTACTTATATTATTTTCTCAAAAATAAATATAAGTTTCTTGTATTTTGCTCCCGAATTATGTATATTGTATGTGTATTTTTATGTTTTTACTTCTCAAGAGTATTTAGTGTATTTTCAAGTCCTAATACACTACCACGCATAATACATACTACATACACTTAGCACAAAGCTTGGTTATCAAAAAGTATATATATTTTTCTCGAAAATATACATACTTATATCAAATTTAATCTTGAAGAAATCATCATTTCTTAATGCAAAAGTTTGGGGAAACCTTGGTAAATGCTTTTGGGTACATTTTTAGGGAATAAGTTCCTCAAAACTTATATTTTTCTATGTGTCAAAATTTATAGAAATTTCGACAGAGTTTCCCCTAAAAATGAAGGTTTCCCATGTTTTAAAAACATGTGTTTATTTTCTTTTAAAAAAATCATCCAATCAATTTCAACAACAATCATCAACAACATACACTAATTTCTCTATTTCATGAACTTGAAAATTTATAAAAATGTGTAGTAACTTACTAGTGTATTTAGTAAGTCTTGTTACCCTTTAAAGTGTGATTGTTTTTGTAAGACTCTCGTTCTCGAAATTTTTAGATGTTCACAACTTGCGAACTCATTTTACAAAAATATCCATTTTCAATATTTTCATGCTTCACTAGCATCCATATACTTAGTTTATTTTTAAAGATGGTGTAAGTATATGTAAGAATCATACTTTTTCAAAAACCGCCATTTAAACTTGGTTTTCTAAAATAACTCATACACAAGTCTTGAGTTTACAAGTTTACTAGTCCACTAGGTTTATTAATTTTTTTTTTCTAAGAAAATCACTTTTATTCCCAAGTTCATGCTTTAACAAGAAGATAATTATTTTATGTACACATAATCATCTCTAACTTGTTAAGTCATGTTTTTAATCATAACTTAACAAGCTTCATATGATGATCAAACATCATATTTCTAGTAATTATCAAAATATCAACAACATAACTACAATAACTTCATTTTATCAAGTTTCCTTCTTATTTCATCATCAAGTTAGTTTATGTTCATGTTTTCTTCATATGATTCCTTAATGTTCTTAATGTTTTTGATCATGATACATCATTAACCACTTAAACAAGATGAAAAATGAAAGGATCTAAGTTCTTACCACTAGCTCAAGGATAGGGAAGTTCAAGTGAAGAAATTGAGTGGATAAAAGAAGATAAGAGAGGTCCTTCCTCTTCCGAGAACACCGAGCTTCGTTGTATGCACTTTAACACCTTTGTACACTCTTGAAATGGTTGAATATGATCAAGTGATGATGGTGGTAGTGTCTCTTGGGGTCGGCCGAACAAGGAAGAGAGGGAGAGAAGAGTTTGAGTGAAATGTTTGTTGGATGAGAATGATGGTTTAAGTCTCTTGGTTCTTCTTAGCATATCAATTAAAATAATCAAAGAAAATCAAGGGGTGTGAGACCCCATGTAACCGTCCTAAAAGGGGGGGGGGTCTTGGTTACATTTCAACCAAATGGTTAGAGTTCTTGATTGGAAACCAATGCCTAGTTAGTGTATAATGAGTGTTATGTAATATATAGTGTATTAGGGTGTTCGGGAACCATAACTAGCTCAGAAATAAATAAACAATGCTTCCAGTAATATTTTTGTGTTCCGGGTAATGTCCGGTTGTTCGGTTAGATACCGGTTCGTTAAAGTGCTAAATTGCACCGTTTAGTGTCTTTTATGTACCCCTTTTGTACCCTTTCAATTCCCGACACTTAGGGAAGTATTCTGGATGATAAATCATAATTTCTGCATAATATTTCAGTGTCATAATGCTGATTATAGCTGGATTTAAATAAATTTTGCACTTAAAGTGCGTTTCGGGTGCTTTTTAGTGCGTATTTTAGCTTCCGGATGGTATATATGTAAACCATTGTATGTATTCTTGGGTTTTAATGTATTCTTGTCATTGGGCCTACACCTAGGCTCCAATTCTATTGTCTAACTATTTTCTGCAGATTTGTTGACACAATGTGTCTTACCGGTGAGTTTACTAGTATTTCTGACGCAACGCAGTTCATTAATGTATAAGGAAGTTCTTGTAGTATAGAACGTGCATGAATTCACTTGTACATCATGAAATCAAACAATGTGGACATTTAAGCACATAATTGCAGTCATTAAATAATAATTAAAGTGTACGGAAATTACCGGTTTGGTGCCAGTTGTCACAGTCTCCCCCCGTTAAAAGAATTTTGTCCCGAAATTCAGGCTGAACTAACTCTCGCATGAGTCTTCTTGAACAGGTGGGGATACTTTTCTTTGAACTGGTCTTCACGTTCCCATATGTACTCGGGTCCGTGCTTAGAGTTCCAACGTACTTTGACAAGTTTTACACTGCTCCTCCTGGTCTTGTTGACTTTCCAGTCGGTAACCTCAACGGGTTGTTCTGTAAATCGGAGGGCATCATCAATATGCACTTCATCCGCAGGGATGATCACGTTTTCTTGTGTCGGACTCTTCTTGAGGTTGGATACATGAAACGTATCATGTACTCCATTAAGTTCTTCCGGTAACTTCAACTTGTACGCCACAGTACCAATTGTTTCCAAGATTCTGAATGGTCCGATGTATCGTGGATTCAGCTTTCCATGCTTTCCAAATCTTACCACGCCTTTCCAAGGTGAGACTTTTAACAAAACTTTGTCTCCCACCTCGAATTCTAATGGTTTTCGTCTTCGATCAGCGTAGCTCTTTTGTCGATCTCGAGCCGCCTTAATGCGCTCTCGGATCTGCACAATCTTGTCGGTTTTCTCTTGTACAAGTTCAGGGCCAACCATACGTTTGTCTCCAGCGTCTGCCCAACATAAGGGCGATCGGCACTTGCGGCCATACAGAGCTTTGAACGGTGCGGCTTTTATGCTCGTATGATAACTGTTATTGTAGGAAAACTCAACTAAAGGTAGATGAGTATCCCGACTGCCGCCTAGATCCATGACACATGCGCGAAGCATATCTTCTAACGTTTGTATAGTCCGTTCGCTCTGGCCGTCTGTTTGTGGGTGGAATGCCGTGCTTAGGTCTAGCTGAGATCCAAAGGCTTCCTGAAAGGATTGCCAGATTCTTGAGACAAAGCGTCCATCCCTGTCTGAAATAATTGAGATTGGCACTCCATGACGTGCCATGATTTCTTTTAAGTATATCTCAGCAAGCTTTCCAGTGCTATCCTTTTCTCGGATTAGTAGGAAATGTGCAGATTTCGTCAATCGATCAACTATCACCCATATCATATCGTGACCTCTCGGGGTCCTGGGTAATTTCGTTATAAAGTCCATCAAGATTTGCTCCCACTTCCACATGGGTATCTCTGGTTGTTGTAGTAGGCCGGACGGTTTCTGATATTCAGCCTTAACCTTAGCACAGGTTAGGCATTTTCCAACATAAACAACAACATCGCTCTTGAGTCTCGGCCACCAAAAGTATTCTTTTATGTCTTAATACATTTTGTCCGATCCTGGATGGATCGAGTATTTTGACTTGTGCGCTTCATCAAGGATGACTTCTCGTATGCCACCATAAAGCGGAACCCAAATACGCTTCTTAAAGTATAAGGCTCCCTCTTCATTTGGCACCATGTATTTCAACATACCCCAGAGGTATTCAGCTTTACGGTTTTCTCCCTTAAGAGCTTCTTGTTGTGCATCACGAATACGTGCAGTGTGGTTCGTTCGAATAGTCATTTCTAACGCCCGAACCCTTAGGGTCTTAATCCTTTCTTTTCGACTTAGCAAGTCTGCTACAACGTTTGCTTTTCCAGGATGGTACTTAATTTCACAGTCATAATCGTTCAGCAGCTCGACTCATCGTCGTTGTCGCATGTTTAATTCTTTCTGATCAAATATGTGTTGTAAACTTTTGTGATCTGTGAAGATTGTACATCGAGTACCATATAAATAGTGTCGCCAGATCTTCAAGGCGAATACCACCACGCTGAGTTCCAAGTTGTGGGTGGTATAGTTTCTTTCATGTACCTTCAATTGTCTTGAAGCATAAGCGATGACTTTCTGGCGTTGCATGAGCACGCAACCCAAACCCTGTCGTGAAGCGTCGCAGTATACCACGAAGTCTTCAGTGCCTTCGGGTAAAGATAGTATTGGTGCATCGCATAGCTTATTCTTTAGTAGCTGGAAGGCTTCTTCGTGCTTGTTACCCCATTCGTACTTCTTGTCTTTCTGTGTAAGGGTAGTTAGCGGTTGGGCTATCTTGGAGAAATTCTCAATAAACCGTCGATAATAGCCCGCTAAACCCAAGAATTGTCGAACTTCAGTTGGGGTCTTGGGAGCTTCCCAATTCTTTATTGCTTTGATCTTGGCTGGGTCTACATGAATGCCCTTCTCGTTCACAACATGACCAAGAAATTGTACTTCGTGAATCCAGAATTCGCATTTTGAGAACTTTGCATAAAGCTTCTCTTTCTTCAGTAGTTCCAGAATAGTTCTGAGGTGTTGCTCGTGTTCTTCTTTCGTTCGCGAGTAAATCAGGATATCATCGATAAATACAATCACGAATTTATCGAGATATGGTTTGCATACGCGGTTCATCAGATCCATAAATACCGCTGGCGCGTTTGTCAGCCCGAATGGCATCACAAGATGTCACACCCCCAAAATCCACACGCCGAGTATCACCGCTTGGGAGCGTGACTGACCAGGATCAAGCCACCAATCATATAGAACAATGTAATAGTAACAGTAAATGTAACCAAACCAATCCATATGAAAGGTGTTCAAAACATAAGTATCAATTCAATGTTTAGCGAAAGCATATGAGTAAAAGCCCAACATAAATAAAGTATGTAATGACATAATGTCTAATCAAGCATTCACGATCCTTGTCCACAACGTACACGCCTCCCAGTGCAAGCTCCATGTATACCTAACGACCTGCAAGGCATGTAACAGAGAGTCAACAACTAGTTGAGCGAGTTCACAGTAAGTAAGTTCGTAATAGTAAGGTTGCTTCATAACAAGTGGCGCTACTAGGCCGATAGTATTTTCTATTAGTGGGGGCTTCCCATGTTTGCATATACACTAGACTATTTGTAACCATAAGTGTCCTTCTCACCGAGAACAGTAGTACGTACAAAGTTTACGTAGGTTTTACGTAAGTGTCCTTCACAACCGAGGACAGGGGTACGCGGGGGTTTACGTAGGTTTTACGTAAGTGTCCTTCCTGACTCCGGAAGACAGTAGCATGTTCTTGTTTACGTAGGTTTTACGTAAGTGCCTGACACAACCGAGGCAGTAGTGAGTATAAGTTCACGTAGGTTTTACGTGAGTGTCCTTCGCAACCTGAGGACAGTGATGAGTACAAGTATACGTAGGTTTTACGTATGTATCCTGCGCATCCGAGGACGATGGTAGATAGTCTAGTAACAGTGTAAGTACAAGTATCTATTCAAATCTCATTCCTTCAATCCCCATTCCCATACCCTGGGAATCCCATGCCTTAGTAAAAGTGTGAACTCACCTTGGTTTGCTCGGTATGCTAGGTTATGTGCTCACAGTTAATCAATCACGTCCTAGAGTATGCACGTATACAATAATCAGTTTATGTTTCATGTTGTTCACGTATAAGTATAATCATAGTGGGCATCACATCGATAAGCATCGAGTATCACATTGTTCGTTTTCGTAATCATACAAATCATGTTCACCATCTAACAGCAGTTAACTAACCCAGTTAATTTTGAAAGAATCAGACTAAGTTATTTGGGCTGATTATCCATTTGGTGAAACACTTATTGGCGAAACACATTCTGTTTCGTCGTGGTCTCCTTTGGCGAAACAAAGTTCTGTCTCGTCAACTGCCCTTGGCGAAACACTTTCTGTTTCACCAAGAGATCTATTTCGTCAAGCCTGTTACGGGGTGATGTCAGTTACGTCAATCAGTTACATCAGTTACGCAATTCCACAGAAACCCTAATTGCCGTCATCATCAAGAAGCAATCATGCGTACATCATTAACATAGATATCATCAACAAGCAGTGATCATGTATTTTAGACCATCTAGCATATAGTTCACAGATTCAACAATATCAAACATCACGAAACCCTAACAGTTACAACGATTTCACCATATCATCATTCGATAGCCAACAGTCAACATTCATACCTAGTATCCAGTTGGTTATTATATATATAATAAAATCGAATACTAACATCATGATAATATGATTTCGGTTCCTGGTCTCATCAAAATCAATCCATATAAATCTTTCAATAATATAAATTCCCAAACCCTAGGTTAACACCAACTCACATATATAAAAGAATATATAAATGGCTGATCATGACATGCATACACAAATCGAATCACCTAATCCTACTGACACTTCAATAATTGTCCACATTCTTCTGATTGAATGCACATGGCTTCCATGTCCATAATCAGATTATCAAATCTTGGTGAACCCATGAAACTTCACACTATGGGCCCTCACAACCGAATATCATTGATATTCAATAGTATAACCATACACACAAACCAATATCAATCACTATCATACAACTTAATTTCAAGTCTATCTTATTAATCTTGCACGATATTATCAACTCACATTGATTCCAACTATACAGTTAACGAGCAATCATGTAAAGGTTGGACACTAACCGGACTCAGAATGATCAATCAAAAGATATCTGATTTCGAACAAGAGGAGGGCTGCCGTCACAATATAATGATGAGGTGATGATTGTTTAGGGTTTGCAATATATCGGTTTCATGCACTGACTAAAACAATTCTAATATTCAAACGTTACTGGGCCAAAGCCCATTCCATGATTTCGCCGGCCCACCTCCAACGAAAACACTTAAATGTTTTCGTGGGGAGGGTGTTTTCAGGTGGGGTGTTTTTGTGAGGTAGGGTGTTCGGCAAAAGCTTAGGGTTTCAATTTAATTATCGAAAACTTCCTATTTATATAAAACATAACATTAACACACACACTTATAATACACACCACATATAACATATAAATCACAATACGATTTAATGTATTACAAACGTGCCCAGTTGTAAAACAAACAAGTCACGTAAATAAACAATCTAATCAATTACGTGCACTAATGCGAAGATGGAAAATCTTGGAAACTCGAGTTGTCACATTATCCCCAACCTGAAAGAAATTTCGTCCCGAAATTTAGTACGTGGTTACTGAGGAAGCTAGTTGTATTGAATGGTTTACTGGTTTTCCTGGGGTGTCACATCATTCCCCCGTTGATTTGGAATTTCGTCCCGAAATTCTGCAGTAGTAGCTTCAACCTCAGTAGTAGTTGCATTGGTTCCGAATAACTAGGGATACTTGAGTTTCATTTGATCTTCACGCTCCCAGGTGAACTCTGGGCCGCGACGGGAGTTCCAACGAACTCGTACAAGAGGGATTCTCGTGTTCTTGAGGACCTTAACATCCCGGTCCGTGATTTCAACTGGTTCCTCGACGAACTGCAACCGCTCGTCGATAGTGAGCTCCTTTAAAGGAACTATGAGGGTCTCATCTGACAGACACTTCTTCAGATTCGACACGTGAAAGACGTTGTGAACTGCACTGAGTTCAGCTTGTAAGTTCAATCTGTAGGTCACCCTGCCTATCTTCTCAATGATTTTGAATGGTCCGACGTATCGTGGATTAAGTTTGCCGCGTTTGCCAAAACGAACAACACCCTTCCAGGGTGAAACTTTGAGTAGTACTCGATCCCCAACCTGGAATTCGAGTAGTTTCCTGTCTTTATCTGCGTATGCTTTCTGACGGTCACGAGCTGCCGCCATGCGTTGTCGTATTTGAGCAATCTTTTCAGTAGTATCAACTACCATTTCTGGACCTGTGATCTGACTATCACCCACCTCTGCCCAACAAAGAGGTGACCGGCAGTTACATCCGTACAATGCCTCGAATGGAGCAGCTTTAATGCTGGTGTGGTAGCTGTTGTTGTACGAGAACTCCACTAACGGAAGATGTTTTTCCCAGCCGTTGCCGAAATCGATTACACATGCACGAAGCATGTCTTCTAAGGTTTGAATAGTGCGCTCAGACTGCCCATCCGTCTGAGGGTGATAAGCTGTGCTCATGTCTAAACGAGAACCAAAAGATTTGTGCATTGCTTGCCACAGTTCTGAAGTAAAACGTGCATCGCGATCAGAGATAATAGAGGTTGGCACCCCGTGCCTTGAAACCACTTCTTTTAGGTAAATGTCTGCTAAGGTAGAGAACTTGTCTGTTTCCTTGATAGCCAAGAAGTGAGCAGACTTTGTGAGTCGATCCACGATCACCCAAATAGTGTCATTCCCACGCTGAGATCTAGGTAGGCCAGTAACAAAATCCATGGAAATTTGTTCCCATTTCCATTGTGGTATCTCAGGTTGTTGGAGTGGGCCTGATGGTTTCTGATATTCCGCTTTAACTCTCGCACGACTCAAGCACTTGCTAACGTAAGTTGCTATGTGAGCTTTCATGCTAGGCCACCAATATGTAGTTCTCAAGTCGTGGTACATCTTATCCGAACCAGGATGTACTGAGTAGCGAGACTTGTGTGCCTCATCCATCACAAGCTTCCGTAGGCTGCCATAAAGTGGGACCCAAATGCGTCCTGTGACGTAGTAAGCACCATCTTCCTTCTGTTCTAAGCGTTGCCTTGAGCCGCATAGGGCTTCAGCCCTGACGTTTTCTGGTTTCAATGCTTCTACCTGAGCATCTCGTATCTGAGAAGGAAGACTAGACTGTATAGTGAGTTGTAAAGCTCGCACGCGTTTAGGTGCGGTGTCCTTTCGACTGAGGGCGTCAGCCACAACATTGGCTTTGCCTGGGTGGTACCTGATCGAGCATTCGTAGTCATTTAGCAGTTCGACCCATCGTCGTTGTCGCATATTCAGTTCCTTCTGTTTGAAGATATGTTCGAGGCTTCTGTGGTCAGTGTAGATAGCACATTTGGTACCGTACAGGTAGTGTCTCCATATCTTAAGTGCAAAAACAACCGCTCCCAGCTCTAAATCGTGAGTAGTGTAGTTCTTTTCATGAACTTTGAGTTGGCGTGAGGCGTAGGCTATAGCTTCATCCCGCTGCATCAACACACATCCAAGACCTTGGATTGATGCATCGCAGTAGACTACAAAATCGTCCGTGCCTTCAGGCAATGAGAGGATAGGTGCGCTACAAAGTCTATCCTTTAAGTGCTGAAACGCTGCTTCCTGTGTGTTACCCCAACGATAAACAACACCTTTCTGTGTCAGTAGTGTAAGCGGCTGTGCAATCTTTGAGAAGTCCTTGATGAACCGTCTGTAATAACCCGCCAAACCCAAGAATTGGCGTAGTTCAGTTGGTGTGCGAGGTGCAGGCCAGTTTTTGATCGAATCTACCTTGGATGGATCGACATGAATCCCATCCTTGTTTACCACGTGGCCTAGGAAGTGGACTTCACGAAGCCAGAAGTCGCATGTTGAAAACTTAGCGTATAGTTGTTCCATTCGTAGGAGTTCCAAAATAAGCCGTAAGTGCTGCTCGTGTTCCTCCCGATTCTTCGAGTAGATCAGGATGTCATCAATGAAAACAATAACAAACTTGTCAAGATAAGGTTTGCACACCCTGTTCATAAGATCCATGAAAACCGCAGGCGCGTTCGTTAATCCGAATGGCATGACTAGAAACTCGTAGTGGCCGTAGTGTGTTCTGAATGCTGTTTTGGAGACGTCCTCATCCCGGACTCTCAGTTGGTGATAGCCTGACCTTAGATCAATCTTCGAGTAATAGCTCGACCCTTGCAACTGGTCGAATAAGTCGTCGATGCGTGGAAGTGGATAGCGATTCTTCACGGTCACCTTGTTCAGTTCGCGGTAGTCTATACACATGCGGAAGGTACCGTCCTTCTTCTTTACAAATAGTACTGGAGCTCCCTAGAGCGAAGAGCTAGGGCGAATGAAACCCTTTTTCAAGAGTTCTTGCAGTTGCTTAGACAGTTCCTCCAGTTCCGTTGGAGCTAAGCGATAAGGTGCTCGAGCTATGGGTGCTGCTCCTGGAGCTAGCTCGATCTGAATTTCGACCTGGCGATGAGGCGGTAACCCAGGTAACTCTTCAGGAAACACTTGAGGAAAGTCGCGTACAACAGGAATATCCTCAATCTTTTTCTCTTTCTTCGATGTATCAGTAACGAGGGCTAAAATAGCTGTGTGGCCCTTTCGCAACCACTTTTGTGCCTTCAAGAAGGAGGTGATGCCACTCACGACACCACTCTTGTCGCCTTGAACTTCGAGAGGTTCCTTGCCAGAACAGGGAATACGAATGATCTTCTCTGTGCATAGGATCTCTGCTTGCTGTTGGGATAACCAATCCATCCCAATGACGATGTCGAAACTACCCAAGACTATAGGAGTGAGATTGATGGAGAATGTCTGACCAGCTAAGATGAGGTTACAACCCTTGACTACCAGAAGATTGCTGACCAGTGCTCTGATATTCATAAATCTTTCGTTGTCGTGCCTGAGACTGAACTGAAGTCGAACCCTTGCTATAGGTTCCATCCCATTTTAGTTTGTTGTCAGTGGGAGTAGCAGAAGTAGTAGTAGTGGTAATAGCACCGATACGCTTAGGCAGCCTGTTCTGTTCCACTGCCTGATCTGCGAGACGATGAGGGAGACGAGTAACATCTTGAATAGTAGCAAGGTTAGCAGAAGTCACATGACTTTGGAATCTCTGGTACTAAGCCTTTGAGGTACAGCTCAATGCGATTGATAGGAGGATCCACCATAGTTGGGCATAACACTGCCAGTTCGTTGGATCGTTTCGTGTACGCTTCTATTTCTGACCCCGTCATCTTCAGGTTAAAGAACTCCACTTCTAACTTGTGGATGTCATCACGTGTACAGTATTCTTGCTTGATTAGTTCCTTGAAATCGTTCCAAGGGGTGGCATTAGCAGCCGCCAGCCCCAGCATCTGAACTTGCGCGTTCCACCAAGTTGGTGCAATGCCTTCTAAAGTGTCCGTGGCGTACTTCACCCTGCGAGCCTCAGGGAATTCACACATCTCAAAAACGGACTCGAGCTTTTCAAACCAATGGAGGAGTCCAACTGCTCCTTCCGTGCCACTAAAAGTAGTAGGACGACAGTCCATGAATGTTTTGAAACGTGCACACAGGTGGCTGAGCGTGTTGACCTGTCGCGTGCGTAAGAGTAAACATACTTGAGCACGAGTGTTGGTTTACGAGAGTAGGATCTAGAGATCCTAGAGTAAGTGGTGATGGCAGGTTACACCTCCTGCCTGGGCAGCTGCGAGTGCTGCAGTAACTTGTTCAGTGATCGAAGCCGCCAACTGGGCTTGAGTTAGGTTAACGCGTCCACTCATGATCTTCTTATCAAGGAAACATGAGTGAGAGAGGTTCACGAAAGTGCGATGACAGAAGGGAGTAAGCACATAAGTGTTTCAATCAACAGTTGTTACGTTATCTAAGCATACCATGAGCAAAGTTCTATGTAATTCTAGCAAGTAGGCAATAAAACATGTACCATATTACCTAGGATGTTGAGTCTTGCACATGGAGCGAAGCGTCGTTGTGGATCGTTGAGAGCACTGTTCTGGTTATAGTCTGGTTTTAATAAAAACGTTTTTCCCATATTAAAACCGAGTTCTCTATAACCAATGGCTCTGATACAAATCTGTCACACCCCCAAAATCCACACGCGGAGTATCACCGCTTGGGAGCGTGACTGACCAGGATCAAGCCACCAATCATATAGAACAATGTAATAGTAACAGTAAATGTAACCAAACCAATCCATATGAAAGGTGTTCAAAACATAAGTATCAATTCAACGTTTAGCGAAAGCATATGAGTAAAAGCCCAACATAAATAAAGTATGTAATGACATAATGTCTAATCAAGCATTCACGATCCTTGTCCACAACATACACGCCTCCCAGTGCAAGCTCCATGTATACCTAACGACCTGCAAGGCATGTAACAGAGAGTCAACAACTAGTTGAGCGAGTTCACAGTAAGTAAGTTCGTAATAGTAAGGTTGCTTCGTAACAAGTGGCGCTACTAGGCCGATAGTATTTTCTATTAGTGGGGGCTTCCCATGTTTGCATATACACTAGACTATTTGTAACCATAAGTGTCATTCTCACCGAGAACAGTAGTACGTACAAAGTTTACGTAGGTTTTACGTAAGTGTCCTTCACAACCGAGGACAGGGGTACGCGGGGGTTTACGTAGGTTTTACGTAAGTGCCTGACACAACCGAGGCAGTAGTGAGTATAAGTTCACGTAGGTTTTACGTGAGTGTCCTTCGCAACCTGAGGACAGTGATGAGTACAAGTATACGTAGGTTTTACGTATGTATCCTGCGCATCCGAGGACGATGGTAGATAGTCTAGTAACAGTGTAAGTACGAGTATCTATTCAAATCTCATTCCTTCAATCCCCATTCCCATACCCTGGGAATCCCATGCCTTAGTAAAAGTGTGAACTCACCTTGGTTTGCTCGGTATGCTAGGTTATGTGCTCACAGTTAATCAATCACGTCCTAGAGTATGCACGTATACAATAATCAGTTTATGTTTCATGTTGTTCACGTATAAGTATAATCACAGTGGGCATCACATCGATAAGCATCGAGTATCACATTGTTCGTTTTCGTAATCATACAAATCATGTTCACCATCTAACAGCAGTTAACTAACCCAGTTAATTTTGACAGAATCAGACTAAGTTATTTGGGCTGATTATCCATTTGGCGAAACACATATTGGCGAAACACATATTGGCGAAACACATTCTGTTTCGTCGTGGTCTCCTTTGGCGAAACAAAGTTCTGTCTCGTCGACTGCCCTTGGCGAAACACTTTCTGTTTCGCCAAGAGATCTATTTCGTCAAGCCTGTTACGGGGTGATGTCAGTTACGTCAATCAGTTACATCAGTTACGCAATACCACAGAAGCCCTAATTGCCGTCATCATCAAGAAGCAATCATGCGGACATCATTAACATAGATATCATCAACAAGCAGTGATCATGTATTTTAGACCATCTAGCATATAGTTCACAGATTCAACAATATCAAACATCACGAAACCCTAACAGTTACAACGATTTCACCATATCATCATTCGATAGCCAACAGTCAACATTCATACCTAGTATCCAGTTGGTTATTATATATATAATAAAATCGAATACTAACATCATGATAATATGATTTCGGTTCCTGATCTCATCAAAATCAATCCATATAAATCTTTCAATAATATAAATTCCCAAACCCTAGGTTAACACCAACTCACATATATAAAAGAATATATAAATGGCTGATCATGACATGCATACACAAATCGAATCACCTAATCCTACTGACACTTCAATAATTGTCCACATGCTTCTGATTGAATGCACATGGCTTCCATGTCCATAATCAGATTATCAAATCTTGGTGAACCCATGAAACTTCACACTATGGGCCCTCACAACCGAATATCATTGATATTCAATAGTATAACCATACACACAAACCAATATCAATCACTATCATACAACTTAATTTCAAGTCTATCTTATTAATCTTGCACGATATTATCAACTCACATTGATTCCAACTATACAGTTAACGAGCAATCATGTAAAGGTTGGACACTAACCGGACTCAGAATGATCAATCAAAAGATATCTGATTTCGAACAAGAGGAGGGCTGCCGTCACAATATAATGATGAGGTGATGATTGTTTAGGGTTTGCAATATATCGGTTTCATGCACTGACTAAAACAATTCTAATATTCAAACGTTACTGGGCCAAAGCCCATTCCATGATTTCGCCGGCCCACCTCCAACGAAAACACTTAAATGTTTTCGTGGGGAGGGTGTTTTCAGGTGGGGTGTTTTTGTGAGGTAGGGTGTTCGGCAAAAGCTTAGGGTTTCAATTTAATTATCGAAAACTTCCTATTTATATAAAACATAACATTAACACACACACTTATAATACACACCACATATAACATATAAATCACAATACGATTTAATGTATTACAAACGTGCCCAGTTGTAAAACAAACAAGTCACGTAAATAAACAATCTAATCAATTACGTGCACTAATGCGAAGATGGAAAATCTTGGAAACTCGAGTTGTCACACAAGAAACTCGTAATGCCCATACAGTGTTCTGAATGCAGTCTTTGGTACACTTTCCTCTTGTATCCTTAACTGATGGTATCCAGATCGAAGATCGATCTTGGAATAGTAGCTTGATCCTTGCAACTGATCAAATAAGTCATTAATCCTCGGTAGCGGATACCGATTCTTGATAGTGAGCTTGTTCAGTTCTCTATAATCGATACATATTCGCAGAGTTCCATCCTTTTTCTTCACGAATAAAACCGAAGCTCCCCAAGGTGAGAAGCTTGGCCTTATGAATCCTTTATCCAACAAATCCTGGAGTTGTGTAGATAATTCTTGCATTTCGGATGGCGCGAGCCGATAGGGTGCCTTGGCTACAGGAGCGGCTCCTGGGACCAAGTCTATACGGAATTCGACTTGTCTTTGCGGAGGTAATCCTGGCAGATCTTCGGGAAAAACATCAGGGAATTCCTTTACCACCGGGATGCCTTCGAGTTTCGGATCCACAGCCTTCTTATCTACAACATGCGCTAGGAAAGCAACACATCCTTTCCTTAAGCACTTTTATGCCTTCATGCAGCTGATGATTCATAGAGGCGCGTCTCGTTTTTCTCCATGTACAATGAGAGTTTCATCATTCGCCAGAGGGATGCGAATGATTTTCTTGTGACAAATAACTTCAGCTTTGTTCTTGGACAACCAGTCCATTCCGACCACTACATCGAAGCTACCCAATTGAATAGGTAAGAGATCGATGCTAAATCTTTGTTCACCAAGTTCTAATGTGCAACCTCTAACAACTTTGCCCGATTCAACAAGTTTACCATTGGCTAGCTCTATAGAATAAGGAATGTCTAATCTACTAGATTCTATTCCGAGCATGCGTTTAAATTCCACAGACATGTAGCTATAGTCGGCACCAGTGTCAAATAATATGGATGCAAAGTGATTGTTAATGAGAAACGTACCGGTGACCACATTAGGGTCCTCGCGTGCGTTCTTTGCTCCTATCACAAATGCTCGAGCCTGAGCATTGTTTCCCTTTGGGCAGTCTTTCATGAAATGATCATTGCTTCCACAACTGAAGCATCCTTGGTTACGCCCAGCTCTATTACCATTCCGGTTACCGTTGCCGTTCCCACCATTGTTTCCATTACCATTACCATTGCGGCCTCCAATACCTTTTCCCCAAAAATCCTTGGTACGATTGCCTGGCTTCCCGCAGTTCTCACATTTCCCAATGCGACAATTTCCCATGTGGTGAAAGTCACAGCGGTTGCATTTAGGCAGAGTGCCCTGATACTTCTTAGTTCCTGTATTGCTTGCAGCCGCGAAGGTTTTTGCCTCATTAGGTGTGTTAGTGTCATGCTTCTTGTTGTTCGAACCCTTGTTGTTGCTGCGGGTTGCTTGGTTCAGATTTGAATGCTTTCTTTTCTTGTCACCAGACGACTCAGCATGCGTCTCGGTCTTCTCAGTTGGGTTCAGTGATGGTTTCTTCATACGAACACAGTCTTCAGTAAGGCTGACAGCCAAAGTTACAGCCTCGGTGATTGTTTGAGGTTTGGCCGAAGTTACCATGCCGCGAAATTCTGAGGCCAATCCCCAAATGTAGCGTTCAACGTGCTTAAATTCGGGAGTCACCATGTAGGGAAGCACTCTAGACAAATCGTGGAACCTTCGAGTATAACCATTAATGTCAGCACCTTCCATGGTCAAGTGCTAGAACTCCGTTTCCAGCCTTTGGAGTTCAGCACGGGAGCAGTACTTTTCCCTTATTTTCTCTTTCAGTTCATCCCAAGTCATGCCATACGCGACATCATCACCCAAAGTTTGGACTTGCAAGTTCCACCAAGTCAGAGCTTCATCAACAAACAACCCAGTAGCAAAAGTGACTTGTTGATCTGCAGTATACTTGCTCATATGGATAGTGGCCTCTGTCTTCTCCGTCCAGCGTACAAACGCCACTGCACCTCCAGTGTCGTCGTAGTTCAGCGGTTTGCAATCGAGGAACTGCTTGAAAGTACAGCCATGAGCTGCGTTTCCTCCAGATGAATCTCCATTCCCATTACGTCTAGCATTGCTTGGCCCGCCACTGTCTTGAGTTCGGTTCGCCTCGTATTGGGCGATAGCAGCGGAGATCCTTTCTTCCAGTAGAGCGTTCAGCTCTTCAGCAGTTCTTGGCAGTGGGGGAGGAGGAGGTTGATCACGAGCATTCACAGCTTTCCTGGGTGCCATGCTCTGACAGAACATAACACAAATGGGTTAGACATTTGTTCGATATCATCATGCTAGACAGTAGTAGTATATATATACAGGCATATACTACATAAGTGACACCAAACAATTATTACTCCAGCAGAGTACTTAATAGGCTGGAGGAGGGGTGTTCACGTTTGACCTTTTCTTGTACTGAGGGAATCTATTCGTGACAAGACTTGCTGTGGTTTCTGTGCACTGAATTCCATAATTATGTATGCATCCAAAATTACGTAACTCCTTGCACAGTCCGCACAGTTCATTTCATCCTCGTATTTCTTCCTTCAGATAGGCCATTGTTATTAGGTAAAATCACGTATGCTTGTGACATTCTTCTTCTAGTATATATATATATATATCAATTATCACACATAATTGTAAGTAACTCTTAATCACAAACAAGTGCTACTCCAGTGCACCCTAAGTCCCGTAGTGTCTTTCCTAGACTCTTTGTAAACAGTTTCAGGTAGTGGATGTCGCGGACAGTCTTATGCAATGAAAACTTTTTGAAAAAAAATTGTTTTCGTGAAAGGATCCTAGAGATTGTAGACTAGACTCGAGAAGGAATCCTGGTTCACTACAATCGCAGCTCTGATACCAATCTGTCACACCCCTTTCTACGGCGGAAGCACGAGGTGTGATCATGAAAGGTTCTCATTGCATACGAAAGGCAAACATACTACATGCTCGTAAAAATAACTTCAAATACCAAACATTTCATAACTTGAAAACATAAGTTTAGCGTTTACATCACGAGATAGCATAAAACATTGTCTTAAAAGTTTACAACTTTATTTAAAGATAAACATAGACAACATCCAAGAGCATGAGTAAGACTGCGTGCACATCCACTTTAGTTACCTGAAATACATGTGAGTTTTGGAAAAACGTCAACATAATGTTGGTGTGAATTCATGCAGTGATTGTTTTGAATGATTAAATACTTGAATGAAAACATGATATGCAACTTGTAGAATGTATGAATGTTTGAATGTAACTTGTAAAACGTATTTGTAACTGAGTACTATGAATGTTTGAATGTATCAAGTAGAATGTATTTGTAACTGAATACTATGAATGTTTGAGATCGCTAGCGGTTTGCAAGGCCACTAACATATGTCACGACATAGGAAGCCAACAAACCTAGGCATTTTTGTCGACTTTGACTGAGACACAGAAGCACTCATTGGTAGAAGTAGGCCAAGAGTGGGGTTGCCTGAAACCCATTAGATCTAACCTTTTGTTCCGCGGTCTGAATGTATACGTTGATTAATGGTGCTTATGGTACCCTATTCGGGATATGATCTAGAATGTTTCACTTGAATGTTTTCGTACTCCATCATACCATTTGTAAACATTGTAACATTTGTAACATGTATTTCACCCCCGAAGTTATAAAACCAAAAACAGTTAAAGAAAAGGGGGAGCATGAACTCACAACTTTGATTTCCTTGCGTCGTAAACTTCACCGGATTTGCTTAATAAACGTCGTGACCTATACGTGTTTTCTTAACGTTAGTCACTAGACTTGTATCGCACAAGTACAGTCACTATCTTTTGTATATGTTTTCTTGTGTTAAAAATAATTTATATTTTTAACTAAGTGTCTTACTTATATTATTTTCTCAAAAATAAATATAAGTTTCTTGTATTTTGCACCCGAATTATGTATATTGTATGTGTATTTTTATGTTTTTACTTCTCAAGAGTATTTAGTGTATTTTCAAGTCCTAATACACTACCACGCATAATACATACTACATACACTTAGCACAAAGCTTGGTGATCAAGAAGTATATATATTTTTCTCAAAAATATACATACTTATATCAAATTTAATCTTGAAGAAATCATCATTTCTTAATGCAAAAGTTTGGGGAAACCTTGGTAAATGCTTTTGGGTACATTTTTAGGGAATAAGTTCCTCAAAACTTATATTTTTCTGTGTCAAAATTTATAGAAATTTCGACAGAGTTTCCCCTAAAAATGGTGGTTTCCCATGTTTTCAAAACATGTGTTTATTTTCTTTCAAAAAAATCATCCAATCATTTTCAACAACAATCATCAACAACATACACTAATTTCTCGATTTCATGAACTTGAAAATTTATAAAAATGTGTAGTAACTTACTAGTGTATTTAGTAAGTCTTGTTACCCTTTAAAGTGTGATTGTTTTTGTAAGACTCTCGTTCTCGAAATTTTTAGATGTTCACAACTTGTGAACTCATTTTACAAAAGTATCCATTTTCAATATTTTCATGCTTCACTAGCATCCATAAACTTAGTTTATTTTCAAAGATGGTGTAAGTATATGTCAGAATCATACTTTTTCAAAAACCGCCTTTTAAACTTGGTTTTCTATAATAACTCATACACAAGTCTTGAGTTTACAAGTTTACTAGTCCACTAGGTTTATTATTATTTTTTTCTAAGAAAATCACTTTTATTCCCAAGTTCATGCTTTAACAAGAAGATGATTATTTTATGTACACATAATCATCTCTAACTTGTTAAGTCATGTTTTTAATCATAACTTAACAAGCTTCATATGATGATCAAACATCATATTGCTGGTAATTATAAAAATATCAACAACATAACCACAATAACTTCATTTTATCAAGTTTCCTTCTTATTTCATCATCAAGTTAGTTTATGTTCATGTTTTCTTCATATGATTCCTTAATGTTCTTAATGTTTTTTTATCATGATACATCATTAACCACTTAAACAAGATGAAAAATGAAAGAATCTAAGTTCTTACCACTAGCTCAAGGCTAGGGAAGTTCAAGTGAAGAAATTGAGTGGATAAAAGAAGATAAGAGAGGTCCTTCCACTTCTGAGAACACCGAGCTTCGTTGTATGCACTTTAACACCTTTGTACACTCTTGAAATGGTTGAAGATGATCAAGTGATGATGGTGGTGGTGTTTCTTGGGGTCGGCCGAACAAGGAAGAGAGGGAGAGAGGAGTTTGAGTGAAATGTGTGTTGGATGAGAATGATGGTTTAAGTCTCTTGGTTCTTCTTATAATCCTCCAACACTTCTTTGTCAAATGGTCATTATGTTTCTATAGTACTTAGCATATCAATTAAAATAATCAAAGAAAATCAAGGGGTGTGAGACCCCATGTAACCGTCCTAAAACAGGGGGGGGGGGGTCTTGGTTAGATTTCAACCAAATGGTTAGAGTTCTTGATTGGAAACCAATGCCTAGTTAGTGTATAATGAGTGTTATGTAATATATAGTGTATTAGGGTATTCGGGAACCATAACTAGCTCAGAAATAAATAAACAATGCTTCCAGTAATATTTTTGTGTTCCGGGTAATGTCCAGTTGTTCGGTTAGATACCGGTTCGTTAAAGTGCTAAATTGCACCGTTTAGTGTCTTTTATGTACCCCTTTTGTACCCTTTCAATTACCAACACTTAGGGAAGTATTCTGGATGATAAATCATAATTTTTGCATAATATTTCAGTGTCATAATGCTGATTATAGCTGGATTTAAATAAATTCTGCACTTAAAGTGCGTTTCGGGTGCTTTTTAGTGCGTATTTTAGCTTCCGGATGGTATATATGTAAACTCTTGCATGTATTCTTGGGTTTTAATGTATTCTTGTTATTGGGCCTACACCTAGGCTCCAATTCTATTGTCTAACTGTTTTCTGCAGATTTGTTGACACAATGTGTCTTACCGGTGAGTTTACTAGTATTTCTGACGCAACGCAGTTCATTAATGTATAAGGAAGTTCTTGTAGTATAGAATGTGCATGAATTCACTTGTACATCATGAAATCAAACAATGTGGACATTTAAGCACATAATTGCAGTCATTAAATAATAATTAAAGTGTACGGAAATTACCGGTTTGGTGCCAGTTGTCACATATCCTACTGTTGCAGGTCTTGAAGCATTTCAAGATAAAGAAAAGGAAGAGGATACTGGTACAAGTATAACAAGTGTCCACCCCCGATTTACGAAAGTTATTCTCCCAGAAAGCCAAATGAGGAACGATTAAATAGGGCACTCAACATAAAGTTAACGTCTGAAACCATTGATGAGTTACCAGACAATATTGATGTCACATTCACAGCGTCTGACACTGATCATGAGTCTGAGTTATTAAAGAAAGTTGTCGATCATGTGTTGGATATGGATGAAGTGTCAAAGTCGGAGTCTCAATCTGAAAGTTCGAGTTCGTCAGACAAGAGTCTGAGTTCTCCGATTAAACGGGTTTACTATAAAGAATTTCTGATGTCAAAAAATAATTTGAATGATGAAATATTCAAAGTTTCATATACTTTGAATGATTCTGACAAATTATTTTCTGATGAAGAATTTCCAATAAGAAGTGTCAAAACTAAAATGATCAAGAAGGTTTTCAAATTAACAGAAATTAATATTTCTGAAATAAAAGATTTAAATCTTACTGAAAAACCTAAAAAATACACTTCAAGAGTTCAACAGAGATTGAACAAGAAAAAATGTTACAAATCTGGTTCAGGTTATCGAAAGAAACCAAACCATAACGGTAATTTCAAAAAGAAAGGTTTAGGTTTCATTCCCCCGGAAAATCATAAAAATGAGAAATCTTATAAAACAAAAACTAAATTTGTTGCAGGTACAAGTTTAGAGGAAGAGAAGGAAAAATTGTTTAGGAAACAGTCAAATCAAGAGTTTTTTTGCTGAAAGAAAGAAGAATCTGGTGAAAGAATATGAGAAAAGAGTTGAAAGAAGAACCTGTTATAGATGTCAAGAAGTTGGACACATCGCTTGGAACTGCCCAATGTCCATCAACATAAAACAGGGAGTTACTTCTAATTCAAAGATGAATAAGAAATGTGTTGATGAAAAGAAACAACCAATAGAAAGTTTTAAAAAATTCAAAGATTCGACTTTTGGAGTTGATGAAATTTCAAAACGTTTTTACAAAAGAAAAGTTAATGAAAACAAACAAAGATGGGTTGTTAAATCTGTTTCAAGTTCTGACAATGAATCTGATTTCATAAAATCAGAGGAGTCATCTGTTGAGAAAAAGAATAAGAATTCTGTTCCGTAGTTGAATGATGAAAACTTTCCACCATTGTCAAAAGATAATTTGAAATTAAAAATTGGAAAGATTGAGATTTCAGATCAATTCTTTTCTGGTAATGAAGAATTTGATGCTGAAAAGGTTTTTAAAGGTAAAGTCAAACATATATTTGGAAAGATGGTTGATGGGAAAGTAAAGGATGTGAAAGATTTTTACAAATCAAAAAGATGGTGGGATAGATGTGAGTCAAAATCACCCAAGGCTGGTCAGGCTTGGGTGACAGCATTTTCAAACTGGAATTCTGACTTGCCAGAACTCCCAGGTTGGTAATTGGGGACTAGGAATCGGCATCTTTCTTGATAAATTCATATTTGTGATATTTCGACTTACATGTGGTATTTTCTTTCTTGAAAATTGTTATATTTTGTGTTACAAGTGATATTGGTGATGAGAACCGTGGTTGAAGAAGGGTTTTCACCTACAAGTGGTTAATCAAGGTCATTAAGTTGAACTTGAGTTACCTTTCATACAAAATGGCTGAAAGAACAATGTGATGAGTTTATCCCCGTTTTTATAAGTGGTAAAATCAACACAACTTATTTTCCGGAAAAACCATTTTTGATTAAAACAAACTTAAGTGTTTTGAAATCATAATGGGAAAACAGTTTGTTGTCAGGGGGAGTTCTGATTGTTTATGCCAAAGTGAATGGCGATTTGAAGCGATTCGATATCAGTTGTCACTTTACTTGTATAGTTTTTTTTCAAAATTTTCTTTAAATGATTTTGAATTATAGGGGGAGTAAGAAATTTCAGAAAATCCAAAAACATTTGAAAATTTGAAAAAGCCAAAAACATGATAAAAATCAAAAATGAGTTTTTGTTGTATAAAAGAGGAAATGATAGTACATCAGTGGACTATCACAGCATGCTAAAGAATTGGAAAGTCAAAAGTGATAAACGGTCTTACTGATGGTGTGCCAGTAGGTTTTTGCACATTTAGTAAATTGTATTCGAGATATAAACCTAAATATCAAACTTACTTATTTCGTGGGGAACATCTCTCGAATATATGGGTAACCCCCGAAATCTTGTTTGAAGGATCCCTCTTTCTGAGATACTAGGTCTTTATACTTAGTGATATCTGGGGTATTATCCTGGGACTTCTGATTTTGCGGAAGCAATGGCCTAGTCCCCGTATAATACTTTTCGCTTGCTTGAAATATAGCACCATCCTCAGCATAAAAAATGATGAAACATTGCAAAATGCTAATTATGTGTTGTTGAAGAAAAGATTCTCTAAAGGGAACATACCTAAAGTCGAAGCCATCATCTCTCTGATTTTGCGGAAGCAATAGCCTGAGCTCTCATGGCCCTCGCATTTAACCTATACAGATATCATCTAGGTATACTCACCTGTAAGACTGAACATTGGGATCTGGATACGAGAGTATATCTTGAGGTGGGACACGCGAATAAGTTCAAGTCTCTAAAACATTAATTTCGTATCTCGAAACAGTTGAACTTTGTGTGAAAATTTAAGTGGATCAGTATACTGACAATCTAAGTGAATCATTTAGAACTTAAAATGTTTAAAGCTTAACGGTGTTGGTGATTTGTCTCATAAACTGATATGATCCTCTTACACAAACTCACAAAAATATTGTCTGTAAATATTTCTTTGCTGCTATTCAAAATCCAAAAAGATTTTCAGAGTGTTTTAGCATAAATTTTTTTGAAAAAATTCAAAAAGATTTTAGACAACTGATGTTGAAAAGCTTATTTTCAAAATTCCAAGTGCTAAGCATGATGAACAACAGGGTTGGGAGAGTCTGTGGAAATGAAAATGTTTTTGAAATGATTAAATGGTTCATTCAGTTGAAACCAAATTTGAATGTGTCATAAACAGGTGGTAAGCAGAAAATATAAATTTGTCAAATTTTTAAATTTGTAAAATTTATTTTGAGGTAGAGTTTGTGCAGATAGTGAATTCCAGACTGCGATCCCAGCTTATAGAAAGGGGAGTCTGAGGACTTAAGAGGCAGATTCAGATTCTGGAACAAAGCCTGAGATAAAAATGTTGATTCAGATTCTGGAACATCCAAGGGGAAGGTTAGCTGTAGAAGCTGATAAAGAGATGAGAGAAGATTGAGGATTCTTACACTGTTAAATACCGAAGACTGATCAAGGCTGAAGACTTTGAAGACTCGACACCGAAGACTTCGTCAACATCCAAGGGGGAGTCTGTTGGTGCATATGTCTGTCGACTTCGTCTTGTATCGAGTCTTATAATAGATTGTTAGATCAGGGCACGTAGTATGAGGAATATAGGGTTTGTGTGTTGTAAGTTCATGTCGCATGAAATGACAATTAGCTATTTCATACGAAATAGCAATCAGCTATTTCGCATGAAATGCCTTTTGTCTATTCCGTGTGAAATCACCTCACCTATATATACTTTTCGTGTGAATTTATTTGTAATGTTCATGATTCCGGTACCGAAGTGCTGCCGACATGTCATCTGATCTGTAATCGTGTCAAATCAATAAATCAAGACATTTAAGAGTGAATCAAGCTGTTACAAAGTCTAATCAATGAATTCCGCCTCTGATTAGACAAAGAAATCTTCTAATATACTTGTTTCGATCGATTCTCGATCCTACAATTTAAGTATTAGTGGAATGGCCATGTGCATTGATTGAATACTATTCTCTCGGTCCAATAGAGGTTCACATGAATCACTTTGATATTATAAATTGATGGCCCATGTGTTAACTGAAAAGGTAATAATTGAAATGGCAGCCCACTAACTCAAATCGGCCCAATGATAATTGTGTGCATATGATATTTGTCGGCCATATGATAACTGGTTGCATTAAATGAGTCAACAATTTCCAATTGAACCTCACAAACTTTGGCACATGCAATCCTGATTTAATTGACTTGGGCCGTATAGTAGTAATGATGAGTCTGATTAATCTCTTGTGATTGAGCCACTATTGTTAGAAAACATGCACCTTTATGCAGCACTAGGTCGACAACCTTTAATGGGTTAAACCTACTTGATTATAATTGGACCACAAGAATGGACTTGACTTAGCAAAGTTATAGTCCGTTAAGTATTCCTTTTCTTGAAGTGTGAATTTGTAACGAAAAGCTAGCATGGGACATGAATACTTACTATTTGATTTCATGATGATGATGAACTGTTATGAATAAATGTTATGTGTTTGTATGAACTGATAATGTGAATTTGCATATGATCCAAATACTTGTTATATAACAATATGGATTGTTGAATGATTTCCTGTTACGACTTTCATAACGATGTATGATTTGCTTGCCTGCAACTTGTGGAACGTGTATAATGAATATGTAATTCACGTGTATACGAAACTGATTTATTATTGGTAACCACATTAGGAATTGGTTGATTAATATGGAACAAGTAACTAGTCATACCGAGCAAACCAAGGTGAGTTCACACTTTCCACAAGGCATGGGATTCCCAAGGGTTGGGAATGGGTAAAGGATTTAAACTGAAACTGCGTGATCTCCTGGTTTGGAACATGTACACACCCTCTTTATTGAAGGGTGACAACATGTGATAAGGAACTGATTTGGAACCTACGTAATCTCCTGGTTTGGGGATTTCGTACACACCCTCTTTATTGAAGGGTGACAACACGGATACTAGACCAAAATCTCTATCATGAAGTCCCTCTTTTATATCGACTTAATCACCGAGCCAATGGCAAGCGGGTCATTAGTTAGATAGCGCTATTTAGGTTTGACAAGCCTCACACCATGCCGCAGAGGACGGGCGTGAACTAATGGATCTGGGCACGTCAATGATGATAGACATTGACGCTAGGGCACCAACTTACTTCAGTCAGTGGTCGATATGGTAACGGGTCTAATGGTTACATGGGGTAGCCCCCACTGGTTATGGTTTGGGAAACAAGGAACTGATTAACTACTGGTTTTTGAATGAACTTATGGTTTTTGGAACAACCTTAAAACGGACAACCAACTGTGAACTCGCTCAACTTTGTTGTTGATTCATTGTTACATGCCTTACGGGTCTTTAGGTGCATATTGTTGGAACTTGCTGTCTGGGAGGCTGGAGTGGTCATGGGTCGAGATACATGGAATCGTAACACAAGACTAATGGTTTTTACATATTGTTTATAAACACTTAACGAATGAATTATGCTTCCGCTGTTTACTGTGAAATATTCGTAACGTTGTAACACTTAATGTTAATAAATGAAAGTTTTATTTAAATATACCTATGAGTTCAATATGATTGGTGGCTAGATCCTGGTCATGTCACGCTCCCTGCGGTGGTACTCCGCGTGTGGAATTTGGGGGTGTGACACCCAAGGATAGTAGAAGGAAGGTCAATGTCGAACACTTGTCCCACAAGGTCGAGTTTGCATCCCAACGAACATATGAGGTTTCAATTGACTTGCCATCTGCCGATTCCACAACAGGTTCGGTTTCAAGAAACATCAGGGTTAAACAGAAGGGAGACGAAACGATTAGCTACCATACAAGTTACCATGTTGCTATATTGCCTGGCGTCGCCTACGCCAATCCTAAATGCCCTCCCGCGAGCTTCACTTGCTACTGTTACTAGGATTCCCATTACTATCATGGTTCCCTGGGTTATTGTCATCTTGACTTAACATCGGCCAATCCTTGTTAAAGCCACCTTCATTTCCACACTGAAAGTCATGATTTGCGAGTACCTTATTGTCACCGAGTATGCTGCCTCTAATATCGTCGCTTGAAACGGAGCCCTACGATCTTTCACCAATAGGGTCCATCTCTTCGCATTCCGTGTCACGTCCTAGGGCGCTACTCATTGTGCTAGCAGTTACACATTCCATACAGTCGTCAATTGTCATCGCTTATATCCCGATTGATTCGTAAGAGTTGACTCCCATAAGTCGTTGACTAGGGTTAGAGATTCGATTGCAGTCACTGTGGCACCCGAGGAAAACCCATAGTCATCTTAAGCTATCATTCCTGTCTCCGAGACTGCTTAACAAATTTCAGGACAAAATTTCTTTCAAGTTGGGGATGATGTGACAACCCGAACCTTCATGGTTAGCGTTTCCTGATTTCTTGACCCTAGCTTGTATGGTTGCGTTCTATGTCCCACTACACATTGATCAAGTATATGATACGTTAAATATGTGAAAGTTTTATGTGACGGTGTCATGAGATGGCACCTAGTTATGTTTAGTAAGTGTTATGTCTTACTCGAGGGTCCGTTAATTTCCCGTCGCACAATACACTCCCGGTCACACACTTTTATGTGAGTATACCCTGCATTCTTGGCTCAGCTCCCTCGAAGCCCAACGCTTTAGGGCCCAAGATTAGTCCCGGTTCAGTTATTTGGGTACATATACACACTCGGGGATGTCTGGTTATCGAGATTATGAGCAACACACACATAAGCCAACCCTAAATCCCCTATATTTTGGACGGCGACACCCCCTCTTTCCTCCTCTTAGATCGACGACAACCCTTCCTAGTCGAAGGCTTCTCTTCATGAAGCCTTCACGTTCTTTATCAAGTAAACACCCCACCCTCTCTTGATTAGTATGATTTATTTTTGGTGTGATTCACATTCCTTATTAACTTTGGTCATGCATTAAAACTACATCGAATATGGATCTTGGAATTCTGTGATTGTTTAAATTGTTGTTAGTATGTATGAGAATAGAGCATGAATTAGGGTCTTGGCTATAGTCTGATTTGGCATTATCTAATTAAGGAATATGGATAAATGTTCAAAATCTGTGTCATACATGATGTGGGCGATAATGATTATTATGATAATCCTGAACAAACCAACGATCCTTATCCTCTGGACATTGCATGCGAGCTTGGATGAATATTATGTTCCTTATAATTGAGATGATGAATGATATGAGATTCATAATCAATTTAGATGTAACAGTAGCATTAACGGTCCAATAGATTTGTATGTAATGGTTTGATAAAGATGATAACCTTGAATAAGGAAAATGGCGGCCCATGTGTGTGTGCTTGTAGTCTTGATCTAATCAAACCATAAGCATATATTAATAATGTTGTCAGTATAGTCAAGGGTAGTAATATTGGGTGAATTAATTAATGAGATGATGTTTTGTTGAAGTTAAAGTTGGAATCTGTGTACATGGGATATAGGATTGATAATTCTCATGTTTTCATAAATGGTGATTATGACAAATTAGATAATGAGTCATGATCATGACTTCAATGATGGTGTTATAATAACTAATGGTTCGGTTGGTAGTAATTGAAGGAGTGATTTTATGAACATTCAGATTTATCACATTAATCATTTGGGTTTTACATGCTAAATGGGCTTTACATGTTAATCATTTGGACAACATTAGTGAACAGATTATATATAGATTTGGATGCGGCCGCACACATGAGTGTGGTCCGTACTCTTCGAATGGGCTCGTGCTTATGGGCGGCACATTTTCTTCAAACCTTAGTGGGCCGGGTGATCAACGAACCGCACACTACATTGGGCTGAACTAGGATTAATGGGCCGCATAATTTTATGATGAGGGTTAATGGGCTGTTTGGTGTTTATTGAACATGAACTAATAATGTGACTTAGTGTGTGACCCGAATATATGATATGTGAATGTATGATATGCGAATATATGATATGTGAATACATGATATGTGAATATATGATGATAATGAACTGGTATGTCGCATTAATTACTGTTGTGACTTGTATCATGATATGTGTAATCTGCATACACTACAAGTGTAGTATGTGTAGAGAATACGTGTTCTATGTGCATATGAAACTGACTGTTATTGGTAACCACACTAGGGTTGGTTGATCAATTTGGAACGGGTAGTGTAACGTAACATACCAAGCAATCTAAGGTGAGTTTATTCCTCTTGAGCATGCGTCCCGGTGGTTGGGACAGCCATTGGGTATCCCTGAGAGGGATGGGTTTTTGGGTAAATCAAATGGGTATTCCTGAGAGGGATACGTCCTGTGGTTGAAATCTGGAATGTTGGATAATACTCGTCCTATCACCTTTAAGTGCCATCTTTTTGTTACCGGAGAGGTAAAGGGGTATTAGTTGGTAGCGCTACTTAGGTTTGGCACCCTCACCCCGTACCAGAGAGGACGGGTGTGAACTAATGACCTAGTCATGCCCAGTGCTTTGATAGGAGCACTAGGGAACGGGCAAAGCATACATCAGGAGCCATCTTGTATTCGGGGTATTATCAACATTGTAATCAATGAACGGAATTAAATACTTGGTAACTAACGTTTTCGTAAAACTATGAACTCACCAGCGTTGTCTGATACACGTGTGTGCATGCTCGCAGGTTTTAGGTATGTGTGGATGTGGAACTTGGTGTCTGGGATGCTAGAGTGGTCATGGGTCGAGAAACATGGAATCGCGAGACGAGTCTAATGGTTATCATACATATGGTTTATGAAACACTTAACAAATGATTTATGCTTCCGCTGAATACGATGATTTGTAATTACTCTTTTGTAATACTTTATATTAATGAACGAAAGTTTATTTAAAATCTTGTACGAGTTCAATGTGATTGGTGGCTAGATCCTGGTACGTCACACGTCCTGCGGTGTTTTCGCATGTGGTAATTTGGGGGTGTGACAGTCACTTTGCTGGTGTTCGTTGCCGGTAATCAGGGTCGTCCTAATACTGAAGTCGGCAAGGTACTACGCTCACCTTCTTGTCTATCGATCTTGCATGTTAATTGAGTAATACACGGTATGTTGCTCGAGTGTTGCAGAAGTGATCACACTTCGGGATCTAAGACGTCAATACGTGAATTCCAGTAAACGAAGAGGAGTCAGAAAGGTATAGACCAATCATTCGATGTGACACCTGTGCCTCTGCGACCATCAAACAAATACCAAATCAATGAAATATTGTATTTCATACTTGGGATTTGTATAAATATGTGTATCGTTTGCACATATCAATTCATGTTTGATTTGGAGCTTGAATCGCTTTCTGGAAGGTTATACGCGATCTGATGCATAAATATAACCAGTTTAATGCAACAAACACTCCGGAACAATGACATAGGCTTAACATACCTTAAATAACCTTTACATAACTTAGAAATAATTTTTGGATAGTTTGGTATGCCAAAATCTAGTTTATTCGCTTAGAGGGACTAATTTCTACAAACTGCGAAAGTATGCCGATTCTGTTAGTGCATATGTCTGTCGACTTCGTCTTGTATCAAGTCATGTAACTAGATTGATAGACCAGGACACGTAGTTCGAGAAAAACGGGAAACATGTCTGAACTGATCAGTTCGTGCGAACTGACCAGTTCGTGTGACATGGCACCAGTTCGTGCGAACTGGACTTGCTTGGTTCGTGCGACCTGGACTCCCTATATATATGAGGTCTTGGATCTTTCATTTACAACTTTCTGATTCCGGTAGTGAAGCTATGCCGAAGTGTCACCAAGCCTGTAAAACATTGTGAAATCAATACAATCGACATTTAATCTACTTCTAAGTGCATATCAAGCTGAATGAAGATCAAATCAATGAATTCCGCCTCTGATTTGGTCTAGAACTCTTCTGATCGACTAGTTTTGATCGATTCCCCGATCCTACAAGTGGTATCATAGGAGGAAGAGTTCTTACCATTTCAGCTTGTTTTCAAGGAAAAATCTGATTTCTACTCATTTCTATTCATTCTTCTATACTTTTTCATCAAATTTCAACGTTCTCACGGTTAAAATGAGTTGATTTTCACATATAACACGTAAAACACTGGTTTAATCAATCCTTGAAAAAATCAGAACCTAATTCAACCTAAAACGTGATCAATTTTGACAAAAATTAACTGAAAACCATTCAGATCGTTCGAGGTTCATTCAGATCGCATGAAAACACTCCAAGTTGTGTGAAAAATTTGTCCAGATCGTACGAGTTGAACAAGCCAAGTCGCACGGTTTGAATCAGTCTGCTTGAAATTAATCCAGGCAGCTTGAACTTTGAACCAGGTCATGCGAAGTCGTGTTAGCTCGCACGGTGTGATCAGTTAGTGAACTAGTTCGCACGGATTGAGTTAGTGAACCAGCTCGCACGGTTTTGAATCAGGTCGCTTGAAAGTCACTCAGGTCGTTTGAACTAGTTCGCACGAGGTGGTCCAGGTCGTGCAATAATAGTTCAGATCGTTTGGTTAGGGTCAGATCGTTTGAAATTACATAAGTTCGCACGATTTGAACTTAGGTCTTCAGGTCGTTTGAAGCTTGATCCAGATCGTTTGAAATATATCATTCGGGTCGTGTGGTTTGGCAAGATCGTGTGAACAATCTGTTATTAGGAACTTTCGATACCGAAACATGGACAACGAATTTTATAATACATTTGCTACTGCCCCGGGTACTCTTGTTACCGTTTCTCAGAGTGTAAACATGGAAAATGAAACGGGAACGTTTTAGAAACCCCCAAAGCTGATGAACATTGAAGAATATTATAGTTGGCAAAAACGGTTTGAGAATTGGGTTCAAGCAAATCATCTAAGGTCTTGGGAGTGTATTGAAACTAAGTATGTTCGACCTCGTAATAATGTGGGAGTTACAAAGAATATTTCTGAATTTACAGAAAAAGAAAGAGAAATGTACAAGGCAGAAAAAATGATGATCAGTTTACTTCAACAAGCTATGAAAGAAGACATTTTCATATTACTTCAACATGATGATAGTGCACGTTCGATTTGGGAAGCACTTCGTACAAAATTTGAAGGAAGTACGGAGATTATCAAGAATAAAAAGTCACTATTAAAGAAAGAATTTGAATTGTTCTCAAGTTTGCCAGGTGAAACTACAAAGACTCTTATCGAGAGATATTGTCATTTAGTACGTTCAATGAGTCGGTTGGATATCACTAAAGACCGAGAGGAATGGGTTGAAAAATTAGCCGATGCTTTACCTCAAAAAGAATGGGGTACATATCTTATGATTTTGAAGAATACCGGAGAGTATGATAGATTGACAATTGCTCAATTCATTGAAAAACTTGAAGGACAAGATCTTGAACAACAAAAGATCACTAGAATGAACAATTCAAGTGGTCAACAAGATATCAAGATGTATTTCAAAGGTAATGTTCAAAATGTTGAATCAAGTCCGAAGATCCAAACCGCTTTCAGAGCAGAAAACTCATCCGGATCACTCAATCAAAGCTCAATCAACAACAGTGGATTTTCTTCATATCCGAGTGTTAATCCTAATGTTCCAACTTCAAATTATCAGTCTCAAAGCTCAAACAATGGTAATGGTCATGTGCTACAATGCAACATCGCGTTGCATCTTCAGAACGGTCAGAATTTTCTGAAGAAGTCGCTAAAGGTCATATGGCTTTACTAGTTACCGTGTTAGAATCATATGAAAGTTTGGTTGTGGGAAGGATCGTAAATCCTATGTTAACAAAAGAGGACTACGATCAGATTGATGCTGAGGAAATGGAGTTAATGGATATTAAGTGGTGTTTAGCGAGCGTGTTGAGGAGAGCTGAGAAATTTAAGCAGATTACCGGAAGAAATGACCTACGTGATGCTAATGTTTCTACTTTAGGTTTTGATAAGTCTAAAGTTACTTGTTTCTGGTGCAGGGAAAAAGGACATTTCAAGAGGGAATGTAACAACCGAGAAACAGGTGGAGCTCAGAATCCTTTCGGGAACAATGAATATTATCGGAAAGCAATATATCATCAGGTAGCTCAATAACCGTCAATTGAAGATGGAAAGAAGAAAGCTTGTATTACTATGCCTCCAGATCAGGAAGATGAAAGATTGCCAGAGGGATTTAGCTGGGACAAATATATTCCGCCTGAAAGTAACTCAAAGTTTAGAGCATTTATTGCACAGATCATTCAAGAGCCAGAGTTGATGAAAGAATGGATGGATGTGTTTGAAGATGATGAGAAAAGTCAGGATGGAGAGTCTGTTTCTTCAGAAAATAGTTCAGAAAAGACACCAGTTTTTGATCAATCATCAATTGATAGCAGTGATGATGATGAAGAAATTAAACAAATAAATATTGGTAAAACTCATTTAACTCCTGAAAGTTTCAAATTTTATTTTGCAGATAAATTGGAGAATCTAAAGGAGAGACGAGCAGCAAAAGAAAAGAAAGAGGTAAAATGTGAAAATATTGCTCAAGAAGAGAAGGATGAACAGAGTAAAGAAGTTAAAGTGATTGAGAATATTGTAGAGGTCACAAAACCTTTTCTGAAATGTTTGGAACCATGCAAACATTGTGAAGAGAAAGATAAGAAGTTTAGTGAGCTAGACAAGATGAAAGAAAAATTGTTGTTCGATGTTAAGTACGTGAAAGAATCTTATGATGTGTTGAACAGAACAGTAAACCAGTTGGAAAAGACAAACTCAGAAAGGGAAGATGCTTTGACAATGATGAATGCAACAATGATGTCTAAGCAGAATGTCACACCCCGACCGCGTAAAACAACAAAGCGCGGCGGAAAACGTCGGGGCGTGTTGCAACAGAATTATCGTTTCACAACCATGGATAAAAAGTGTTTCGTTTTATTGATAATATTAAACATTAACATTGTCTTAACATAGAACAAACAAGTTTTATATCGTCTATCATAGTTATATGTCACTAAGGCCTCGTCCAGATCCTATGTGACGCATGCATCCTAGAACATCAATTAAGCAACAACACCTGAAACATATGTAAAAACAAAGTCAGCAAAGAAATGCTGGCGAGTACATAGGTTTTATAAGAGTATCGGAATCATGGCTTGTTTACTTATATTGCAATAACTCGAAAACCTTGTTTGTAAAAGTGTATAATATTGCAACATGATTAACCAACTCAAATCAAGATGGTTATAATTTATAAAATTTCGTAGCCATGATTCTTAACCCAAAAGCTTTTTTTTTTAGAAAACCATCTTGTAAAACATCTCGTATAAACTCGTTAATAAAACTCGTATATTATTTTGAAAACATCGTTGAGTGACATCGTTTCAATATCGTTTACCCAAGTGAACTAAATAACGCCACGGTATGTAATATGTTAAAAACACTTATATATAAGAAGTACCAGCGGCGTATCTACCATGTTTTCACCACATTACACTCGTCCCGTTATCTAAACACTAGCCAAAAACCAATCGTTTACCCAAATCGTTTAAAATCGTCTCCAAATCGTTTCCAAATCGTTTACTCGATTAAATCGTTTAACTCATCCTTGTTTTAATTGTGAAAACTTATATATGGTCGTCTCGTTAATAACATTCAAACCTTCATGACTCGACTACCTCGTTCCTCGCTTCTCGTATTAACAAACCTCCAAAGGGTAAGTTAATAATTTCAGATTCAGTCGCTACCCACAACACCCACACATAACCATGGGTATAGTGAAATAACGGGATTTGTCGGATCCTATGGTACCATAACCTAATGCTGGTCGGCTTGATCAATGCTAATGAATGTCATTCGTCTCGTTCACATTATCGAAATCGTTATTAGTTTAGTATAAATCGTTCTATTTGTTTTTTGAAATCATCGTCTAAACCTTGAAAATATTTTGTACATATGAATCACCCCAAAACAATTGAAAACAGTAAAATAGGGGAACTATGTACTCACATGTAGTGCAAGGTATCTTCAATCAATAGTACTTCAACCAACTCGAGTAAACCAGAGAAATCAAGTAGCACCTAGTAATCAAATCACTAGTCAAACAATAGACGCCTAAATCGGAAGATCGGACAGAATGAGGTCTTGTAAACCAAATGAGTGTTGGAACTCATGTGATATGGTTTAATAAAGCCTACATCCTAAATGAAACCTAAGCTAAGTGATTTCGACCCATCGCGACCGATTAAGGTAGCTTACGCTACGTTAACGCGTCGTGCGCGCAAAGCACGTTCGAGACGTCTTACTAGTCCTATGACAAGTATTATATGCCATTACATGTTTAATCATGTTGTATAATCAGTTATGTGACAAAAGTTTAGGTTACATAAGCTTAATTACCAATTATACATGAAAAGGGTATTTTGGTAATTTACCTAAGGCATATAAACTACTTATCATACAACTACCTAAACTAGGTGACCATAAGGTATAACCTCGGAAGGTTATTCCCTATGCTACTATGGTCACTAATCATGTTTGGTCGGATCCTAATGATCGACCAAACGGGTCGTGTTCGAAAGTCTAAGCGGGTGTTTAGTCCGCTTGACTTACGACTCAACATAAGCACTAACCTAAAAAGTGACGAGCTAAACATGCTAGAACATGTTTAGTTAAGTTAGAAAATAGGTTTTGATATCAAAACAAACAGTTTTGATATCCTAGAGTAGTTTGGTTACAAAATACGCGTAAATGCGCATTTTGGCCGAAACTTTGACTTGTCACTAAGCCTAGATAACGTGGTAATCAGTAGGTATAGCCACTAGGGACTATAACCATCGTGATTACGCTCACGTTATGAACTTCTAACGAAATTCACGTTGACCATAAACTGGTCAATGTAGAAAGTCAAACATAGTTTGACTTTCGGACTCGAAAAGCAGTAAAAACGCATAAAAGAACGAAGGAACACTTACAACGGGTCCCCGCAAGCTAATCTCGATCCAAATAGCTCAGGTATGAAGCAAGGGCTTCAACTTAGAGCACTTTAGATCAGATTTTGTGAGGAAGAATAGAAATTAAGGTGGGTATTTATAGGAAATGGACCACCGTTAGGATCGTTTCTTGAAAACGGTGATTTAATCTCATCCCTACACTTGTTGTAACACCATGGTACCTCAATAAGGCCCCCTTGCATCAGGAAACAACATGTGGAATTGGGTTTAGAGTGCATAACAGCTGTTAAAACTGATTAAACTGATCTGGGAGGCTGACACGGGCCGCGTATGGAGACACCAAGGGTTTACGCAGGCCGCCTGGCCCTTCTGATCAGAAACAACTTTGCAATATTGACAGTTTTGGTCCCTGTTGGTGTTTAAGCTCATTTCCGACACTTCTAAGGCCCGTCAAGCCAACTTTAAGGCCTTAAAATGATGCCTAAAAATTTTGGACATGAAACATGCTAAAAAATATGCTGGATGTTGGTTCGTTTGGTCGTATGATCGCGATGTTCGCTAAATTACGACGGAATGCGCATAAGTGCGAAAAATGATTCAAATGACGCGATGAATGGATTTTTCTTATGCCAAACACTAAAATAAAATATTTTAATGCTTACATAAATTTTTGGATGTTCGGATGTATTCAGAACGTAAGATATGCGCGAAAGTGCAAACTTGTGCACTTTTTGACGCTTTTAGTCCCTATTGATCAATAAAGTTTATTTTAGCATACCTAACCCCTTAAAGCCTATTTCTAAGCTATGTAAAGGTTATTTAGGGTATGTTTAACTTATGATCAAGTTCCGGAATGTTCATTACTATACAAATCGGCATAGTTTCACAGTTTGACACATATAGTCCCTGCGATCGAAGAAAGTTGATTTCGACACACCAAACCATTCAAAACTTATTTCTAAGTTATGTGGAGGTTATTTAAGGTATGTTAAGCCTATGTCACTATTCTGGAGTGTTTGTCGCATTTATACTGACTGCGTTTACGCACCAGTTTGCGTATAACCTTCCAGAACGCGATTTAAAGCTTGCAATCGGAATCGAATCGAATTGAAAAATCACCAAACACAAATACACACATAGAAACACCAAAACACATATAATAACACCAAAGCACATTGTTTTATTAATAAACATCATAGTTTTACATCGTACATCGATTACAGAACACAGTTGTCACAGTCTCCCCTACTTCAGGAAATTTCGTCTCGAAATTTTAACTAGAGGAAGCTTGTGAAAACAAATGCGGATATTTCGTCTTCTTCTGGTCCTAATTTTTCCCAAGTAAACTATGGGCCACGTTTGGATTCCCAGTGAACTTTAACCAAATAAATATGTTTGTTCTTCAACTGTTTGTATGCACGTTCCACTATCTCCACAGGTTTCTCGACAAAGTGCATCGTTTCGTCGATTTGAATCTCGTCGAGAGGAATGTATAGATCAGCGTCAACTAAACATTTTCGCAGATTGGACACGTGAAAAGTCGGGTGAATATTTCCAAGCTCTGGAGGTAGCTCTAGACGATAGGCAACCTTTCCAATTCTTTCCACAATCTTAAATGGTCCCACATATCGAGGTGTAAGTTTTCCTTTCTTTCCAAATCTCACAAATCCCTTCCAATGTGAAACCTTGAGTAGACACGATCTCCGACTTGAAATTCTAAGGGCTTGCGTCCCAAATCCGCATATCTCTTTTGACAGTTTCGAGCTGTCACAAGATTATCGCGGATTTTCTTGATTTTGTCAGTTGTTTCCAGAACGAGCTCAGGTCCAGTAAGCTGAGCTTCACCGGTCTCGTTCCAACAGACAGGTGAACGACATTTTCGACCGTAGAGAGCTTCGAATGGTGCCATATTAATGCTAGTATGATAACTATTGTTGTAAGAGAACTCGATCAGCGGCAGATGAGAATCCCAATTACCACCAAAGTCTATCACGCATGCTCTAAGCATATCCTCCAAAGTTTGAATCGTCTCTCAGATTGGCCATCTGTTTGGGGATGATAAGCAGTGCTTAGATTTAGTTGGGTTCCCAAGGCAGATTGCATGGCCTTCCAGAAATGAGATGAAAATCGAGCATCACGATCAGAGATGATATCCAAGGGCACACCATGTCGTGTCACAATCTCATCAACATAAATCTTTGCAAGTTTATCAGCAGATAGATCCACGCAAATCGGAATGAAATGAGCTGATTTCGTTAATCGATCGACATTAACCCAGATAGCATCATGACCTTTAGACGTACGTGGTAACTTAGTGATGAGATCCATCGCAATGTTCTCCCACTTCTAAACCGGTATCTCTGGTTGTACAAGCAAGCCAGAAGGTCGTTGATGTTCGGCCTTGACTTTGAGACAAGTTAGGCATTTCGATACATACAAGGCAACATCCTTCTTCATACCAGGCCACCAGCACCGAGTACGAAGATCCTTATACATTTTATCAGCACCAGGATGGATAGAATATCGAGACTTATTAGATTCGTCCATTACCAAGGTGCGAAGATCGTCTTGTTTCGGAATCCACAATCGATCCTTAAAATAGAGCAAACCATCGTCTTTCGCTTCGAGCATAAGCTCAAGTTGACCTGGTAATTCCGTACCCATCAAATTTTGTGAAACACAAAATTGTTGAGCTTGAAGGACACGAGATTGAAGATCAGCTAGAGTTCGAACAAAATGAAGGTTGACTCGTTCTTTTCGACTAAGCGCATCAGCTACGACATTCGCCTTACCAGGATGGTAGCGAATCTCGCAATCATAGTCGTTCAAGAGTTCAACCCAACGTCGTTGCCTCATATTCAGCTCTTTCTGATTAAGAATATGCTGGAGACTTTTGTGGTCTGTGAAAACCACACACTTTGTTCCATAGAGGTAGTGTCTCCTGATTTTAAGCGCGAAAACCACAGCTCCTAACTCAAGATCATGAGTCGTAT
Source organism: Helianthus tuberosus (assembly GCA_030545235.1). Lineage (NCBI taxonomy): Eukaryota > Viridiplantae > Streptophyta > Magnoliopsida > Asterales > Asteraceae > Helianthus > Helianthus tuberosus. The sequence goes on along the minus strand of CM060411.1, from coordinate 110,522,604 downwards.
AGTTCTTCTCGTGAACTTTCAGCTGTCTAGATGCATATGCAATAACCTTACCTCGTTGCATAAGGACGCAACCAAGGCCTAAGTTGGACGCATCGCAATAGACAACGAAATCATCGCTTCCCTCGGGTAGAGATAGAACAGGAGCATTACATAACTTCTGCTTCAGCGTTTGGAACGCTCCTTCTTACTTGGGTCCCCACTTGAAAGGCTTATTCTTCTGAGTCAAAGCAGTGAGTGGAACCGCAATCTTCGAGAAATTTGAAATGAATCGACGATAATAACCAGCAAGACCAAGAAAGATCGAATCTCTGTAGGCGTCGTCGGTGTATTCCAGTCCTTAATAGCAGCAATCTTGGATGGATCCACATGAATACCCTGCTCATTGACTATATGACCCAAGAATTGAACTTCTTTAAGCCAGAATTCACACTTGGAGAATTTAGCAAAAAGTTGTTCCTTCTTCAGGAGTTCCAATGTTAAGCGAAGGTGTTGCTCGTGATCGGCTCGAGATTTTGAATAAATGAGAATATCGTCAATGAACACTATAATGAACTTGTCCAAATAAGGTTTGCAGACCTTATTCATTAAGTCCATAAAGATAGCTGGAGCATTCGTCAAACCAAAAGGCATGACAGTGAACTCGTAATGCCCATATCTTGTGCGGAAAGCAGTTTTGGGAATATCTTCTTCGAGTACACGAAGTTGGTGATACCCAGAACGCAGATCGATCTTGGAAAAGCATGAAGCACCCTGCAGCTGGTCGAAAAGATCATCAATTCGAGGTAGGGGATATCGATTTTTGATGGTGAGCTTATTAAGCTCAAGATAATCGATACACATTCGAAAAGATCCATCTTTCTTTTTCACGAAGAGGACAGGAGCTCCACAAGGTGAAAAGCTCGGTCGGATGAATCCTTTATCAGATAACTCTTGAAGCTGCTTCGCTAACTCTTGCATCTCCAACAGTGCAAGATGATAAGGTGCTTTTGCAATCGGGTTGGCATTGGGTACAAGGTCAATATGAAACTCGACTTGACGAACTGGAGGCAAACCAGGCGGTTCATCAGGAAACACCTCCGGATAATCCCGAACAATCGGAATATCCTGAATACTCTTGCTCTTGCTTTTCTCCTCGGTGACATGTGCCAGAAAAGCAACATATCCTTTTCGTAGATACCTTTGGGCTTCCAAACACGACATAAGCTTTAAACCACCAGATGGCTTCTCTCCACGAATTTCCAAAACATCGCCGGAAGACAAAGGAATACGAACAATCTTATCGAAACAAACCACCTCAGCGTGGTGTTTGGTTAACCAATCCATTCCAACGATAATATCGAAACTACCAAGTTGCATCGGTGTGAGGTCAATAGGAAAAAGATGGTTATCAAGGTTCAACTGACAATCACGAATAACAGAATCGAGAACCAGAGGTTTACCAGTAGCAACCTCGACAGATAAGGGTTTCCTCAGTTTAGTTCTAGGTATCGCAAGCAAAGGCTCAAAAGATAATGAAACAAAACTTCTATCGGCACCAGAATAAAAAAGAATAGATGCAGGTTGATTGTTAACAAGAAACGTACCATTGACAACCTCGTTGTTAGCCCTCGCTTCGATTGCATTCAAATTGTACGCTCGCCCACGAGCGGGATTCACATTAACGTTGACGTTCGCATTCGGGTTCGCGTTAGCATTTGCGTTTGCATTCACCAGTCTCGGACAGTTGTTGCGGAAGTGACCATACTCTCCACAATTAAAACATGAACCCAGTGGGAATCTTGCAGCATTCCCAAGACCCAGAGCTGGAACCTGAGCAACCTGATTCTGTCCCAAACGACAAACATTGGCCAAATGCCCAAGTCTACCACACGTTGTGCATTGTTTGCAAGCTTGTTGTGCAACGTGATGACCGTTGCAACGAGCACAATGAGGTGCGGTACCAGCATATGCTTTCTTTGCAGGTGGCTGAGCCGGTGGGTTCTGAGGGTTCTGAGCAGTTTGTGCTGTAACAGCAAAATTCTGGGCACCCTTTCGCTACCTCGATTTCTTCGACGACTCACCTTCCTTACCCTTATCCTTTTTCTTGTCCTTCCCTGAATCAGTCGCCTTCTTTTTATCACCCTTGCGGGTGAGTTTACCCTTGCTAACTTGAGTCTCAGTCAGGGTAGCAGACAACTCGATTGCTTGACGAAGGGTAGTAGGATTAACACCGGTCACAATCTCCAGAATAGAATCGGGTAGACCATCGATATATCTCTCGATTGCTTTCACCAGAGGGGTGACCATGGTGGGACACAATAGACTGAGTTCCTCAAAATGATTCGTGTACGCACGGTGTTTAGCCCCATCTTGCTTTAAATCATCAAACTCTCGCTCCAAAGCCCGAACTTCGTGACGGGGACAAAACTCCTTCATCATGAGAGACCGAAGCTCTTCCCATGTTTGTGCCAACGCCACTTCAGCACCCCTGTCGCGCATAATACCATTCCACCAGGTAAGCGCTCACTTCTCAAACACGCTCGAAGCAAATTCAACCTTACGCGCATTCGGACACTGCACATGTCTGAATGTGCTCTCGATACTCTCAAACCACTGCAGGAGCGCAGTTGCTCCTTGCGACCCAGAAAATTTAAGCGGCTTCACATAATTGAAGTTCTTGAAATTACACGGTGCATTATTGTTGTTGTTATTATTTTTGTTGTATATCTCATGGACTTGGGTAACAACACCGGGAAGCACAGCAGCTACTTGCTGAGAGACCAGGGCTGCGATTTCTTCAATAGTGAAAGATTGTGCTTCACGTCGAGGAGGCATTGTCTAACAAGAAAATATGAGAGATGAGTGAGGTTGATAATTAGGAAAAGCAAAAGAGGTATCGTCAAAACACAAGGAAGGCGATCATTTGTTTGTTACCTCGAACAAACAAACGACACGCAGTGACTAATCAAAGTAAATAGGTCAAAAATAATGTATCGCGAAGACATGCTCGCCTATAAGTGAACACTCACCCCAAGAGTTCCCAGGTAAGAGTGACTGGTCCGATTATGTGGATTTGTACGAACACTCTAGCCTTAGACAGAAAACTCAGAGTACAGGCACTCACTCTTCCAGTTTGCACGTGTTCACATTATTTAGACCCAAACTTTGACGAGATTTTGAAAACTTAGAGGGTTCAAAACCGTATAATAGAGGGTTCAAAACCTAGTAATCAATCATCCTAGAACAGATGATTAGTTTCCAAAGCGGGTTCGAAAATTGTGTTCTCGTTGTGGTTATCACCTAAGAATAGGTGACGATTTTGTTTTAAAAATCTAAACGCAAATAAACTTGCGTTGGGGTCCTAGAAGTTATAGTCTAGGTCAAAGCATTACTAATAACCTAATTCCCTATAACCATTGGCTCTGATACCAACTCTTCTGTCACACCCCGACCGCGTAAAACAACAAAGCGCGGCGGAAAATGTCGGGGCGTGTTGCAACAGAATTATCGTTTCGCAACCATGGATAAAAAGTGTTTCGTTTTATTGATAATATTAAACATTAACATTGTCTTAACATTGAACAAACAAGTTTTATATCGTCTATCATAGTTATATGTCACTAAGGCCTCGTCCAGATCCTATGTGACGCATGCATCCTAGAACGTCAATCAAGCAACAACACCTGAAACATATGTAAAAACAAAGTCAGCAAAGAAATGCTGGCGAGTACATAGGTTTTATAAGAGTATCGGAATCATGGCTTGTTTACTTATATTGCAATACCTCGAAAACCTTATTTTTAAAAGTGTATAATATTGCAACATGATTAACCAACTCAAATCAAGATGGTTATAATTTATAAAATTTCGTAGCCATTATTCTTAACCCAAAAGCTTTTTGTTTTAGAAAACCATCTTGTAAAACATCTCGTATAAACTCGTTAATAAAACTCGTATATTATTTTGAAAACATCGTTGAGTGACATCGTTTCAATATCGTTTACCCAAGTGAACTAAATAACGCCACGGTATGTAATATGTTGAAAACACTTATATATAAGAAGTACCAGCGGCGTATCTACCATGTTTTCACCACATTACACTCGTCCCGTTATCTAAACACTAGCAAAAAACCAATCGTTTACCCAAATCGTTTAACATCGTCTCCAAATCGTTTACTCGATTAAATCGTTTAACTCATCCTCGTTTTAATTGTGAAAACTTATATATGGTCGTCTCGTTAATAACATTCAAACCTTCGTGACTCGACTACCTCGTTCCTTGCTTCTCGTATTAACAAACCTCTAAAGGGTAAGTTAATAATTTCAGATTCAGTCGCTACCCACAACACCCACACATAACCATGGGTATAGTGAAATAACGGGATTTGTCGGATCCTATGGTACCATAACCTAATACTAGTCGGCTTGATCAATGCTAATGAATGTCATTTGTTATGTAACTACAACCAACAAGTTCGTTCACATTATCGAAATCGTTATTAGTTTAGTATAAATCGTTCTATTTGTTTTTGAAAATCATCGTCTAAACCTTGAAACCATTTTGTACATATGAATCACCCCAAAACAATTGAAAACAGTAAAATAGGGGAACTATGTACTCACATGTAGTGCAAGGTATCTTCAATCAATAGTACTTCAACCAACTCGAGTAAACCAGAGAAATCAAGTAGCACCTAGTAATCGAATCACTAGTCAAACAATAGACGCATAAATCGGAAGATCGGACAGAATGAGGTCTTGTAAACCAAATGAGTGTTAGAACTCATGTGATATGGTTTAATAAAGCCTACATCCTAAATGAAACCTAACCTAAGTGCTTTCGACCCATCGCGACCCATTAAGGTAGCTTACGCTACTTTAACGCGTCGTGCGCGCAAAGCGCGTTCGAGACGTCTAACTAGTCCTATGACTAGTATTATATGCCATTACATGTTTAATCATGTTGTATAATCAGTTATGTGACAAAAGTTTAGGTTACATAAGCTTAATTACCAATTATACATGAAAAGGGTATTTTGGTAATTTACTTAAGGCATATAAACTACTTATCATATAACTATCTAAACTAGGTGACCATAAGGTATAACCTCGGAAGGTTATTCCCTATGCTACTATGGTCACTAATCATGTTTGGTCGGATCCTAATGATCGACCAAACGGGTCATGTTCGAAAGTCTAAGCGGGTGTTTAGTCCGCTTGACTTACGACTCTACATAAGCACTAATCTAAAAAGTGACGAGCTAAACATGCTAGAACATGTTTAGTTAAGTTAGAAAACAGGTTTTGATATCAAAACAAATGGTTTTGATATCCTAGAGTAGTTTGGTTACAAAATACGCGTAAATGCGCATTTTGGCCGAAACTTTGACTTGTCACTGACCCTAGATAACATGGTAATCAGTAGGTATATGTAACACCTGTGCCTCCACGGCCATCAAACAAATACCAAACCAATGAAATATCATATTTCATAATTGGGATTTGTAAAAATATGTGTATCATTTGCACATATCAATTCTTGTTCAATTTCAAACTCTAAATCGCTTTCTGGAAGGTTATACGCGCACCGATGCGTAAATATAACCAGTTTAATGCAACAAACACTCCGGAATAGTGACATAGGCTTAACATACCTTAAATAACCTTTACATAACTTAGAAATAAGTTTTGAAGGCTTTGGTATGGCAAAATCAAGTTAAATCGCTTACAGGGACTAAAATTGACAAACTGCGAAAGTATGCCAATTTGAACTGTAACAGACATTCCGGAACATGACCATAAGTTAAACACACCATAAATATCCTTTACATAGCTTAGAAATAGGCTTTGAGGGGTTGGGTGTGCTAAAATAAACTTTTGGATCATTCAGGGACTAAAAGTGTCAAAAAGTGCACAAGTTTGCATTTTCGCGCATAACTTACGTTCTGAATACATCCGGACATCCAAAAATTTATGTAAGCACTATAATATTTTATTTTAGTGTTTGGCATAAGAAAAATCGATTCGTTTCGTCTTTTGGATCGTTTTTCGCGCTTATGCGCATTCCGTCGCAATTAAGCGAACATCGTGTTCGTACGGCTAAACGAACCGACATCCGAGATATTTTTGAGCATGTTTTAAGTTACCTATACTTTAACTTCATTTTAGAGCTTTGAAATGGGGTTAACGGGCCTTAAACGTGTCAAAAATGAGCTGAATGCATGACAGGGACCAAAACTGTAAATCTGCCAAAGTTCACCCATACGATGCGCAGGCCATCTTTGCCCTACGATGCGTATGGGGTCTCCAGACCAGGTGCAATGTTTAAACAGCCTGTTTGCACATGTTTAAACCACACCCACACATTCCCAATTGTCTAGTCATCTAATAAGGATGGATTTCTAGCCACCATAAGGTTCCGACAAGTGTACGGGTTGGATTCATGGCACGTTTTCCATGAAACGATCTTAACGGTGGACCTTTTACTATAAATACCCCACCCCCCATGCTTCAAAATTACAAGAATTCTGATTTGAGAACCTCTAAGTTGAAACCATTGTTTCATACCTGAGATTCTTGAATCGGGATTAGCATTCGGGGACCCTTCGTAAGTATTCTTTCGTTCTTTTCCTTATTTTATTGCTTTTCGAGTCAGAAAGTCAAACTTTGTTTGACTTTCAGCGTTGACCAGTAATGGTCAATGCGAAGTTCCTTTGAACTTCGCAACATGAGTGTAATCACGTTGGTCATAGTCCCTTGGGACTATGCCCACTGATTACCACGTTGTCTAGGGTCGTAGGGTAGGCGATCTAATAAATCGCCTATACCTTCGAACCCGACCCAGTTTGGTCGATCATTAGGATCCAACCAAATACATTAGGTGACCATAGTAGGTAGGGAATAACCTTCCGAGGTTATACCCTATGGTCACATCGTTTGAGTAGTTGTATGATAGGTAGTTTATATGCCTTAGGTAAATTACCAGAATACCCTTTTCATGTATAATTGGTAATTAAGCATATGTAACCTAAACTTTTGTCACATAACTGATTATGTAACATGTTTAGGCATATAACACTTGTCATAGGACTAGTTAGACGGTCTGAACGCGTTTCACGCGCACGACGCGTTAAAGTAGCATATGTTACCTTAATGGGTCGCGATGGGTCGAAAGCACTTAGGTTGGTTTCATTGTAGTATGTAGGCCTTGTTAAACCATATCATATGAGTTCCAACACTCATTTGGTTTACCAAGCCTCATCCTATCCGATCTCCCGATTTAAGTCCGGTTTATTTATATAGTTTTAGATTGCCAACTGATTCCGTGCTCCCTCTAGCTTTGTTTAGTTGTTGTTCAAGACCTCCAAGCATTCTCAGGCGAGTACATTATTCCCCTATTTTACTGCTTTCAATTGTTTTGGGGTGACTCATATGTGCTAAATGTTTTCAAGGCTTTAACGATGATAACAAAACGATTTTTGATGTTATAACGATGGTTTCAAAAACGATTAAGACGATTTATACCAAACTAATAACGATTTCAATAAAGTGAACAAACTTGTTGGTTGGGTTACATAACAAATGACATTCATTAGCAATGATCAAGCCGACCAGTATTAGGTTATGGTACCATAGGATCTGACAAGTCCCGTTATTTACTACACCCGTAGTTATGTGTGGGTGTTGTGGGTAGCGACTGAATCTGTAATTGTTAATTTACTCTTTGGTAAGGGTTTATTAATGCGAGTTGTTAATCTATCCTTTGGTAAGGGTTTATTAATGCGAATTGTTAATCTATCCTTTGGTAAGGGTTTATTAATGCGAGTCAAGAAGGTTTGAATGTTATTAGCGAGACGACCATTTAAGTAGTTTCACGACCTAAAACGAATTAAACGATTGGTTTTCACACGATGTTTTAACGATTGGGTAAACGATTGGCTTCAAAGCGATATACGATTGGGTTTTGGTTACATATTACATGATTTACATTGGGCATGAACATTACTTTGGTGGTTTGGTTTGGATTAAGTGATTAAGTAACAATGCGTGTGGAATATGATACAAGCATGGTGGATACGCCGCTGGTACTTCCTATATATAAGTGTTTGTATGGTATTACATATTGTAGCGTTATTTGAATCATTTCAGTTTGAGACATAGAACATTTTATACAAGTAACATACTTTTCACAAGACATTTATTTACAAACAACTTATCTTATACAAACTCATTTTACATGGTTATTCATTTAATCATGCATTATTCTCTTATTTATACATATCACCTGAACTTATTATTTTTCAAATGATTTACAAAGCAAATTACAAGGTTCATGACTAAACATTTTCTTAAACAGAAGTCATGAATCTTATTTTCACAAAACCTATGTACTCGCCAGCATTTCTTTGCTGACCTCGTTTTCACATATGTTTCAGGTATTGTTGAAAGATATCGATTGATAAGATGCATGCTCACATAGGACTGGACAAGGCCTTAGTGACTCAATAACAATGATAGACTATGTTTAAATTGTGTATTTAGATTTCCAGACAATGTAATTATTCAATGTTTAATAAAACGAAACACTTTTTGGTATCCATGGTTATGAAACATTAATTCTGTTGCAACATGCCCCGATGTTTCCCTCGCGATTTGTTGTTTTACGCGGTCGGGGTGTGACAGAAAAGATGGTATCAGAGCCAATGGTTATAGGGAATTAGGTTATTAGTAATGCTTTGACCTAGTCTATAACCTTCTTAGGACCCTAACGCGAGTTTACTTGCGTTTAGTCATAAAACAATACCGTCACCTATCCTTAGGCGACGACCATAACAAGAACACAATTTTCGAAACCGCTTTGAAAACTAATCATCTGTTCTAGGATGATTGATTACAAGGTTTTGAACCCTCTGTTATATGGTTTTGAACCCCTTTGAATTTTCAAAATCTCGGCAAAGTTTTGGGTTTTAAATAATGTGAACACGTGCAAACTGGAAGGGTGAATGCCTGTATTCTGGGTTTTCTGTCTAGGCAAGCACTTCGTAAACATCTCATCAGACGCGAGACCAGTTGTGCTTACCTGGGAATTCTTGGGATGAGTGTTCACTTATAGGCGAGCATGTCTTCGCGATACATTATTTTTGACCCATTTACTTTGATTAGTCACCGTCTCATTTGTTTGCCTTAGGTAACAAACAAATGATCGCAATCTTCATGCGTTATCATTCTGTTTTGATTGTCCAATAATCTTTCACCTGTTTCTCCCTATGCCTTTCTTTTTCTTCAAGAATGTCTCTTCATCACGATGACGCCCAGATATCTGAGCAAGCAGCCAAAATTCGCTCAGCGAATAGGCGAAGTAGTCCTGAAGACTGTTGAATTAGCTACTGCCATGTATCATCTCCAGGATGAAGCCACTCAAGAGTCACCAAGACAGGCAGGACCTAGTCAGGCGACAACACCATCAGCCGATAAACCAATCGAGGAATCAAAGACCATGGATGAACGATCCCCTAAGAAGTCAAAGAAGCGAAAGGCTTCTCAGAACTTCGCCATGGTCGCTCACAATGGTAAAGCAGTCCCCAACCAACCAGCTCAACCCCCTGCTAGGTGTGTATGATTTTCCTATGATACCTATATCAAGGAACTATGTACCTTACAAACTACTCTTGCGATTTCTCTCTTTCAAATGATTGCTCATGATTCCCTCAAAAATTTTAAGTACTCGTTTAACTCTAAGAAACAAAGTACAGAAAATTAAGTGACATTATGAGTAATCGTGCTTTTCGCACATCAGTGCCTTTAAATCCTTGGTTAGATAACTAAGGGTATTTTCAAATCTCATACCCATTACGTTTTGATTTTTCAACATACACAGTACCAGTATTTCAAAACAATCTTCATAATCTCAAAACATTTCATATAGTTTGAAAACAATTTTTCTAGATGCATTGTCTATGTTATTTCAAAAACATTGCCCATGTTATCAAAACCAACCTTTCTAATTTCAAAATATTTCATATAGTCTGAAGACAATATTAACACAATACATTTTCTGATCAAGTGCATGATTTCGAAAAGCATCATTCATGTCTTTCAAAAACCTTATACATAATTTCAAAATTCATCTCGCATGATTTTAAAACATTTTGTAAATATATCTACCTAATACACCTACTTTATGATTTCAAAAAGTATTATATATAAGGTTTCAAAAACGTTAAACACATTTTTCTTAAAAGAACCCCATGCATAGTTTTCAAAAATATTTTCCTCATACATTGACTTAACCTTCAAAATTCTGCTTCATATGTCGCCTTGACATATCAAGCATCTCAACTTCATAAGCATTTTACATCATGTTTTGACCTAAGCACATCCAGTGCAAGGTTTCAAAACATCTTCAACTTCTAAAATTCATATGGAATCTTTTTATCTTTACAATTAGATCCTTGTGGATAATTATCGTTCAAATCAGAGTCCTTAATTGGATTCCTTATGTACCTTAATTCGAACACTTCGGTTCCTAGTAATCGAAATCGAATTTTCTTTTTGAATCTTTCTATCTTTATAGTTGGATTATTGATAACGTTTAAAGTACCAAATGAAATCCACGGAATGGATTCCAAGTGTGCTTTAAATGCATGTACGCAATTTACAAGACAAATTAACGAACAATTTTGTGGTTATGTGATATGTGTTTATGTGTTCTCCTCTATGATTTTGTGTGATCCGATATCCAAATCCTCGCAGGATCTTTCATATCTCCATATGAGGGATTCGTAGCAGGATATTCAAAAGGTACTACCTTCAATCCTTAATGGGCTTCTATGTAAGAGTTAAGACCCTTGGATTATATAGTACTACTCCATGATTCATAAGAGACCCTTTAGTGGTCTAATCAAAAAGATTGATTCACAATTTGGTTAAAGAACGACATCTAGTGATATAGATGGACAGACTCCTTGATAGTCTATTTAGATCATTTATTGATTTAATTAAAAGGACTCTATGGCGGTCTAGTCACACTCATCACAGGATTGTTCATTTGGTTTTCCCCTGCACATTATAAAATGGACTGAGTGAACTATGCAAGGAATTGTCTAATTATGGACGCGTACATAATTATGAAATTTAGTGCACAGAAACCCAGTAAGATTTATTATGTGTAAGAACCGATAGCGACAACAATAACAAAATGAGAACGATGTAATGGAGGTACGGTGGACGCACCAATGACGCTTCATATACTTGTATATAAGTGTCCCTCTTACATTGCAAACATAATGTTATTAAGGTTACTAGAAGTTCAAGAACCCTAACCAATGTTGTTCGATCTTTTCAACTTCATATTTCCAAGCTCTCACAAGTTTCCTCTAAATAAATTTCGGGACGAAATTTCCTAAAGTAGGGGAGACTGTAACACCTGTGCCTCCACGGCCATCAAACAAATACCAAACCAATGAAATATCATATTTCATACTTGGGATTTGTAAAAATATGTGTATCATTTGCACATATCAATTCTTGTTCAATTTCAAACTCTAAATCGCTTTCTGGAAGGTTATACGCGCACCGATGCGTAAATATAACAAGTTTAATGCAAAAAACACTCCGTAATAGTGACATAGGCTTAACATACCTTAAATAACCTTTACATAACTTAGAAATAAGTTTTGAAGGCTTTGGTATGGCAAAATCAAGTTAAATCGCTTACAGGGACTAAAATTGACAAACTACGAAAGTATGCCAATTTGAACTGTAACAGACATTCCGGAACATGACCATAAGTTAAACACACCATAAATATCCTTTACATAGCTTAGAAATAGGCTTTGAGGGGTTGGGTGTGCTAAAATAAACTTTTGGATCATTCAGGGACTAAAAGTGTCAAAAAGTGCACAAGTTTGCATTTTCGCGCATAACTTACGTTCTGAATACATCCGGACATCCAAAAATTTATGTAAGCACTATAATATTTTATTTTAGTGTTTGGCATAAGAAAAATCGATTCGTTTCGTCTTTTGGATCGTTTTTCGCGCTTATGCGCATTCCGTCGCAATTAAGCGAACATCGTGTTCGTACGGCTAAACGAACCGACATCCGAGATATTTTTGAGCATGTTTTAAGTTCCCTATACTTTAACTTCATTTTAGAGCTTTGAAATGGGGTTAACGGGCCTTAAACGTGTCAAAAATGAGCTGAATGCATGACAGGGACCAAAACTGTAAATCTGCCAAAGTTCACCCATACGATGCGCAGGCCATCTTTGCCCTACGATGCGTATGGGGTCTCCAGACCAGGTGCAATGTTTAAACAGCCTGTTTGCACATGTTTAAACCACACCCACACATTCCCAATTGTCTAGTCATCTGATAAGGATGGATTTCTAGCCACCATAAGGTTCCGACAAGTGTACGGGTTGGATTCATGGCACGTTTTCCATGAAACGATCTTAACGGTGGACCTTTTACTATAAATACCCCACCCCCCATGCTTCAAAATTACAAGAATTCTGATTTGAGAACCTCTAAGTTGAAACCATTGTTTCATACCTGAGATTCTTGAATCGGGATTAGCATTCGGGGACCCTTCGTAAGTATTCTTTCGTTCTTTTCCTTATTTTATTGCTTTTTGAGTCAGAAAGTCAAACTTTGTTTGACTTTCAGCGTTGACCAGTAATGGTCAATGCGAAGTTCGTTTGAACTTCGCAACGTGAGTGTAATCACGTTGGTCATAGTCCCTTGGGACTATGCCCACTGATTACCACGTTGTCTAGGGTCGTAGGGTAGGCGATCTAATAAATCGCCTATACCTTCGAACCCGACCCAGTTTGGTCGATCATTAGGATCCGACCAAATACATTAGGTGACCATAGTAGGTAGGGAATAACCTTCCGAGGTTATTGTGACACCCCAGGAAAACCGGAAAACCATACAACTTAACTAGCTTCCTCAGTGAGTGCCTACCAAATTTCGGGACGAAATTTCTTTCAACTTGGGGATGATGTGACAACTCGAAATTTAGAACCTTCCGTGCATCTTAGTACAACCTACTTGTAATGTTATGTGACTAGTTAACGTGATTGGTTTAATAAAATAAGTGAACATCCTATGTGACTATGTGTTATATTTATGTGTCGTGCTTGTACGTATGTGTATATTTATATAAACCAAGACAACAAGGACCTGACTCGAGACCATGAGGTCTCGAGTGAACAGTGTAACATTGGGCCGGTTGGGCCACACACACACTTAGCCTATCCGAAACCCATTAGGGTGCACAAGGTGAAACAAGTATATAACCTTAGTGATAGTCACACTTGGCAATTTTGGGCAAACAACACTCATACTCCTCTAACACACACTCTCCACTCTCCCACACTAAAACCCTAAACCACAACATTCCTCTCCTTCATTCTCGGATCAAATCGGTGACACTAGGAGCTCTCGGATCGGCTCACACACACACACACATTTGGAAGCTTCATACTCACCTTTGAAACCCATCAACCGGTTAGTGTCCTTATGATGTTTGGTGTTGTTAAATGATAGTATAAATGATATGATTAAGCTAGTGTAGTGGTATGCTTGATAGTGTTGTGAATCGGATATGTATGTTGTTGATAATCGGATAACATGTTTTGATTTCGGATATGTTGCATAATGAACACACGATGTCTTATGTCTAAATGTGATTCAAACCATTGAATATCGATGTTCATGAAACCGGCTTGCACATGTGTATAGAAAGCATCATGTTAATCGGATTAGGGTAGATTTTGGAGATGTTATGTGATGACTTGAAACCATTAAATGAGTATGATCGAGTGTTTGATTGTTGTCCATGATTATGTTTGTGATTGATGCTAGAAACAGGAAAAATGATGAATAAGTTTGAATAATCAACATGAACATGACTTGAAGATATGAAGAACAACTTGAATGTGATAGGAACATGCTTGAATATTTGAAATCTGATATGTTTGATCCAATTTGGTAAATTGCTAGACAAATAAACATGTTTAAGTGGATGGTACAAACTGTTACATGAAATCGGTTTTCCATTGGACAGTACACTGTACCGAATCAGCAGTTGTCCAACCGAAACCTCCAGTTGCGACTCGAGGCCACCACATGATGAGTCGAAATCCCCCGGTTGCGACACAGGTTGCGAGTCGCAAACACCTGATTGCGACTCGAAACCACGCGTGATCAGCACACAAACCCTATGACTCGAAACCACAGTTACGAGTCCGGTTGCGACTCGAGACCAAAACAGCATGAACCGAGACCACGGTTACGAGTCCTGTTGCGACTCGAGACCGTGACCATGATAACTCGAGACCGCCGATTGCGACTCAGGTTGCGAGCCGAGAACACCTGGTTGCGACTCGAAAACCAACATATGCGTGCTGAATTGGACTTGCATGATTAAGGGCTTAAGTAATTGGGCCGGACTCTTGGGCCTGATGCACCGATCTCATACATTGATGATTGAATGTGAATATGGTTGAACTGCCATGATTAAACGTGATGCATTATGCTAGAAACATACGTGTACTGCTTGAATACGAACCTGATTGGTATGATACAACTATGATAGGACGTGAGTAGCCACAATATTGCTTGATTGACTTTTCTGTGTATCTACCGAGCAAACCAAGGTGAGTTCACACCCTTTACAAAGCATGGGATTCCCAGGGGTCGGGAATTGGGGTTAAGGAACATGGGTTCCTCGTCCTCCTTGGGTAGGACAGCAATGACTCAGGAATGTAATTCCTCGTCCTCACGGACAGATAACTCGTACTAGACCAAAACTCTATCATGAAGTCCCTCATTTTTGTATCGACTTAATCGCCGGGCCAATGGCGAGCGGGTCATTAGTTAGATAGCGCTATTTAGGTTTGACAAACCTCACACCGTGCCGCAGAGGACGGGCGTGAACTAATGGATCTGGGGCACGTCAATGATGATAGACATTGACAGTTTCAGGGCACTTAAACATGACTACAGTCAGCAGTCGATATGGTAACAAGTCTAGTGTATACATGGGGTAGCCCCTACGGCCAAAATGCCAGATAACTAACATGGGGTAGCCCCCACGGCTGGATTGCCAGAGTAACCGGGAATAAACAAGTCACGTTTTTAACTATGGGGTAACCCCCACGGCAGGATGCCAGATAACGGAAACTGTTTTCGAAACAACTTAAAACGAACACCCAACCGTGAACTCACTCAACTTGTTGTTGACTCGTTACTACATGCTTTGCAGGTCCTTAGAGTCTTAGCTGGAGCTTGCATGGGGGAGGATCGTTGTGGGACATGGACGACTGAGTGCCATGTTAAACTTTGGAACAATTAAACTTATGTTTTGATTTAAGACTTATGCTTCCGCTTGCAACTTAATTATGTTTTGTTTGAACACCAATTGTGTTGGTTGGGTTTTTATAACTACTTATATGCTTGTTCAATATGATTGGTGGCTGGATCCTGGTCAGTCACGCCTCCAAGCGGTAGTACTCCGCAGGTGGATTTTGGGGGTGTGACAGATTGGTATCAGAGCCATTGGTTATAGAGAACTTGGTTTTAATAAAGGAAAAAAAAAACGTTTTTGTTAAAACCAGACTATAACCTGTACAGTGCTCGACGGTCCACAACGACGCTTCACTCCACATGCAAGGCTCGACATTCTAGGTGATATGATCTGTGTATATATTGCCTACTTGTTAGTTACATAGTACATTGCTTATGGTATGCTTGGTTAGTATAACTATTGTTGCTTGAACACGTGTGCACTTACTCACTTCTGACATCGTACTTTCGCGAACCCCTCTCACTCACGTTCTTCTTGATATGAAGATCATGTCTGGACGCGTTAACCTAACACAAGCCCAGTTGACGGCCCTGATCAACGAACGAGTTGCCGCAGCACTCGCAGCTGCACACGCAGGAGGTATATCCTGCAGTCCGAACTCATTCTAGGGTCTTTAGGATCCTACTCTCGTGAACCAACCTTTGTGTTAAACTCTGTCTTTTCTTTCACCTACGATAGGTCAGCATGTTCAGCCACCCGTGTGCACTTTTAAGACTTTCATGGATTGCCGACCAACTACTTTTAGCGGCACTGAAGGAGCAGTAGGTCTCCTACACTGGTTTGAGAAGCTAGAATCTGTGTTCGAAATGTGCGAATGCCCTGAGGCGCGCATGGTGAAGTATGCTACTGGCACTCTCGAGGGTTTAGCCCTCACATGGTGGAACGCTCAGGTCCAAATGCTGGGGTTGGTTGCTGCCAACGCCACCCCATGGGAGAATTTTAAAGAGATGATCAAGGAGGAATACTGCAGTCGTGATGAGATTCACAAACTGGAAGTGGAGTTCTTCAACCTCAAGATGACGGGGTCCGAAATTGAAGCTTATGTGAAAAGGTCTAACGAACTGGCAATTTTGTGCCCTACTATGGTGGATCCTCCCATCAAACGCATCGAACTATTTCTTCAGGGCTTAGTGCCGGAAATCCAAAGTCATGTGACTTCAGCGAACCTCGCCACCTACCAGCAAACTGTTCAGTTGGCTCACCGTCTCACGGATCAGGCGGTGGAGCAGAACAAGTTACCAAAACGCATAGGTGCTGCAACTACTTCTGGTACCTCTAGTGACAACAAACGGAAATGGGATGGAACTTCAAGTAAGGGTTCGACTTCTGTTCAGTCCCAGTCTCAGCAGAGGAAGACTGATGACTACAAGAGCCCTAATCAGCAATCGTCTGGTGGCCAAAGTCATGGTGGGTACAAAGGAAATCACCCCAAATGCAATCGTTGCAGCCTGCACCACAGCGGGCCATGCACTAGGGGCAACTGTCATCGGTGCAACAAGCCTGGTCACGCTGCAAAGGATTGCAGGAGCTTATACCCCGCCAATCAGAATCGTCAGCAAGCTCAACAGAACCAGCGCCAGCAACAGCAACAGGGTGATAACAAAGGGTGCTTTCAGTGTGGAGCTGAAGGCCACTTCAAGAGAGACTGTCCTCAACTGAACAGGAACCAGAACAACAACAACAACAACAACAACAATCAGGGGAATGGTAACAATGGGAACAACAACAACAATGGCGCCAGGGGGCGGGTGTTTGTGATTAGCCAAGGTGAAGCAAGGAATGACCCCAATGTTGTGGCGGGTAAGTTCCTTCTCGACGACTTTTATGTTTCAGTATTATTTGACTCGGGTGCCGATACTAGCTACGTGTCACTAGAAGTTAGTCGAATGCTTAAGCGTATTCCCACACCTTTGAACAACAAGCACACTGTAGAACTAGCAAATGGTAAGAGTTTAGAAGCCACACACGTAGTCAAGGGTTGTAAACTTATCCTAGCTGACCAGACCTTCTCCATCGACCTCATTCCTATTGTCTTGGGTAGCTTCGACGTTGTCATTGGGATGGATTGGTTATCCCAACACCGAGCAGAGATTCTTTGCAACGAGAAGGTTGTCCGCATTCCAGGTCCCGGTGGTGAACCTCTCATGATTCATGGCGACAAGAGGAGTGCTGTTGAGAATGTCATTTCTCTCCTTAAGGCCCAAAAGTGCTTGCGAAAGGGCCACACTGCCATTTTGGCTCTCGTTACTGACACCTCAGAAAAAGAGAAGAAGATAGAAGATTTTCCAGTTGTACGCGATTATCCAGAGGTATTTCCTGAGGAATTACCTGGTCTTCCGCCTCATCGCCAAGTCGAGTTTCAGATTGAACTAGCTCCTGGAGCTGCGCCCATAGCCCGTGCACCTTATCGTTTAGCCCCATCAGAATTGAAAGAACTCTCCACGCAACTACAAGAGCTCCTGGATAAGGGTTTTATTCGTCCAAGCTCATCGCCCTGGGGAGCTCCAGTATTATTCGTAAAGAAGAAGGACGGTACTTTCAGAATGTGCATCGACTACCGGGAACCCAACAAGGTGACGGTGAAGAACCGTTATCCTCTACCGCGTATCGACGACTTGTTCGACCAGCTGCAAGGGTCAAGCTACTATTCGAAGATCGATTTGAGATCGGGTTATCACCAGCTGAGAGTCCGGGAAGAGGACGTCTCCAAAACAGCTTTCAGAACTCGATACGGGCACTATGAGTTTTTGGTCATGCCTTTTGGGATGACAAACGCACCTGCGGTTTTCATGGACTTGATGAACCGAGTGTGCAAGCCTTACCTGGACAAGTTCGTTATAGTCTTCATCGACGACATCCTGATCTACTCCAAGAGTCGGGAGGAACACGAGCAGCATCTGCGACTTATTCTGGAACTCCTTCGAACAGAACAGCTTTATGCAAAGTTCTCGAAATGCGACTTCTGGCTTCGAGAAGTCCATTTCCTAGGCCACGTGGTAAACAAGGATGGGATTCACGTTGATCCATCCAAGATAGACTCGATTAAGAACTGGCCTGCACCTCGTACACCAAAGGAAATTCGCCAATTCTTGGGTTTGGCGGGATACTACCGGAGATTCATAAAGGATTTTTCTAAGATCGCACAGCCTCTCACCTCACTAACGCAGAAGGGCGTTGTTTATCGCTGGGGAAACGCACAGGAGTTGGCATTTCAGCACCTAAAGGATAGACTTTGTAGCGCACCTATCCTTTCCTTGCCGGAAGGCACAGACGACTTTGTGGTTTACTGCGACGCATCAATTCAGGGTCTTGGTTGTGTATTGATGCAACGAGATAAAGTTATAGCCTACGCCTCATGCCAACTTAAAGTTCACGAGAAGAACTACACTACGCACGACTTAGAGCTGGGAGCTGTTGTTTTTGCACTTAAGTTATGGCGGCATTACTTGTATGGTACCAAGTGCGCAATCTACACCGACCACAGGAGCCTCGAGCATATCTTCAAACAGAAGGAACTGAATATGCGACAACGACGATGGGTCGAGCTGCTGAATGACTATGAATGCTCAATCAGGTATCACCCGGGCAAGGCCAATGTGGTGGCTGACGCCCTCAGTCGGAAGGACACTGCGCCTAAGCGCGTGCGAGCGTTACAACTCACGATCCACTCTAGTCTCCCTTCCCAAATACGAGCTGCTCAGATAGAAGCACTGAAACCAGAAAACGTCAGGGCTGAAGCCCTACGCGGGTCAAGGCAACGCTTAGAACAGAAGGAAGACGGTGCTTACTACGTAACGGGACGCATTTGGATCCCACTCTACGGCAACCTACGTGAGCTTGTGATGGATGAAGCACACAAGTCTCGCTACTCTGTACACCCTGGATCGGATAAGATGTATCATGATATCAACACTACGTATTGGTGGCCTAGCATGAAGGCCCACATAGCGACCTACGTCAGCAAGTGTTTGACTTGTGCGAGAGTCAAGTCTGAATACCAGAAACCCTCAGGCCTACTCCAACAACCAGAGATACCTCAATGGAAATGGGAGCAAATTTCCATGGATTTTGTCACTGGCCTGCCTAGATCCCAGCGCGGGAACGATACTATTTGGGTGATCATGGATCGACTTACAAAATCTGCGCACTTCTTGGCTATCAAGGAGACGGATAAATTCTCCACTCTTGCAGAAATATACATCAAAGAAATTGTTTCGAGGCACGGGGTGCCCACCTCTATTATCTCAGATCGAGACGCGCGTTTTACTTCAGAGCTGTGGCAAGCGATGCACAAATCCTTTGGCTCACGATTAGATATGAGCACAGCGTATCACCCTCAGACGGACGGGCAGTCCGAGCGCACCATTCAAACCTTAGAGGACATGCTTCGTGCATGTGTAATCGACTTTGGCAACCGCTGGGAAAAGCATCTGCCACTTGTGGAATTTTCGTACAATAACAGCTACCACACCAGCATTAAAGCTGCTCCATTTGAGGCATTGTACGGACGTAAATGCCGGTCACCTCTTTGCTGGGCAGAGGTGGGAGATAGTCAGATCACTGGTCCAGAATATGTGGTAGACACGACCGAACAAATTGCTCAAATACGGAAACGCATGACGGCAGCTCGCGAACGTCAGAAAGTTTACGCCGACATGGGCAGGAAACCACTTGAGCTCCAGGTTGGGGAGCGGGTACTACTCAAAGTTTCACCCTGGAAGGGTGTGGTTCGTTTTGGTAAACGCGGTAAACTCAACCCACGATACGTCGGACCTTTCGAAGTCATTGAGAAAATAGGCAGGGTGGCCTACAGACTGAACTTACCAGCGGAACTTACCACGATACCCTATGGTCACATCGTTTGAGTAGTTGTATGATAGGTAGTTTATATGCCTTAGGTAAATTACCAGAATACCCTTTTCATGTATAATTGGTAATTAAGCATATGTAACCTAAACTTTTGTCACATAACTGATTATGTAACATGTTTAGGCATATAACACTTGTCATAGGACTAGTTAGACGGTCTGAACGCGTTTCACGCGCACGACGCGTTAAAGTAGCATATGTTACCTTAATGGGTCGCGATGGGTCGAAAGCACTTAGGTTGGTTTCATTGTAGTATGTAGGCCTTGTTAAACCATATCATATGAGTTCCAACACTCATTTGGTTTACCAAGCCTCATCCTATCCGATCTCCCGATTTAAGTCCGGTTTATTTATATAGTTTTAGATTGCCAACTGATTCCGTGCTCCCTCTAGCTTTGTTTGGTTGTTGTTCAAGACCTCCAAGCATTCTCAGGCGAGTACATTATTCCCCTATTTTACTGCTTTCAATTGTTTTGGGGTGACTCATATGTGCTAAATGTTTTCAAGGCTTTAACGATGATAACAAAACGATTTTTGATGTTATAACGATGGTTTCAAAAACGATTAAGACGATTTATACCAAACTAATAACGATTTCAATAAAGTGAACAAACTTGTTGGTTGGGTTACATAACAAATGACATTCATTAGCAATGATCAAGCCGACCAGTATTAGGTTATGGTACCATAGGATCTGACAAGTCCCGTTATTTACTACACCCGTAGTTATGTGTGGGTGTTGTGGGTAGCGACTGAATCTGTAATTGTTAATTTACTCTTTGGTAAGGGTTTATTAATGCGAGTTGTTAATCTATCCTTTGGTAAGGGTTTATTAATGCGAATTGTTAATCTATCCTTTGGTAAGGGTTTATTAATGCGAGTCAAGAAGGTTTGAATGTTATTAGCGAGACGACCATTTAAGTAGTTTCACGACCTAAAACGAATTAAACGATTGGTTTTCACACGATGTTTTAACGATTGGGTAAACGATTGGCTTCAAAGCGATATACGATTGGGTTTTGGTTACATATTACATGATTTACATTGGGCATGAACATTACTTTGGTGGTTTGGTTTGGATTAAGTGATTAAGTAACAATGCGTGTGGAATATGATACAAGCATGGTGGATACGCCGCTGGTACTTCCTATATATAAGTGTTTGTATGGTATTACATATTGTAGCGTTATTTGAATCATTTCAGTTTGAGACATAGAACATTTTATACAAGTAACATACTTTTCACAAGACATTTATTTACAAACAACTTATCTTATACAAACTCATTTTACATGGTTATTCATTTAATCATGCATTATTCTCTTATTTATACATATCACCTGAACTTATTATTTTTCAAATGATTTACAAAGCAAATTACAAGGTTCATGACTAAACATTTTCTTAAACAGAAGTCATGAATCTTATTTTCACAAAACCTATGTACTCGCCAGCATTTCTTTGCTGACCTCGTTTTCACATATGTTTCAGGTATTGTTGAAAGATATCGATTGATAAGATGCATGCTCACATAGGACTGGACAAGGCCTTAGTGACTCAATAACAATGATAGACTATGTTTAAATTGTGTATTTAGATTTCCAGACAATGTAATTATTCAATGTTTAATAAAACGAAACACTTTTTGGTATCCATGGTTATGAAACATTAATTCTGTTGCAACACGCCCCGATGTTTCCGCCGCGATTTGTTGTTTTACGCGGTCGGGGTGTGACAGTATAGCCACTAGGGACTATAACCATCGTGATTACGCTCACGTTATGAAGTTCTAACGAACTTCACGTTGACCATAAACTGGTCAATGCAGAAAGCCAAACATAGTTTGACTTTCGGACTCGAAAAGCGGTAAAAATGCATAAAAGAACGAAGGAACACTTACAACGGGTCCCCGTAAGCTAATCTCGATCCAAATAGCTCAGGTATGAAGCAAGGGCTTCAACTTAGAGCACTTTAGATCAGATTTTGTGAGGAAGAATAGAAATTAAGGTGGGTATTTATAGGAAATGGACCACCGTTAGGATCGTTTCTTGAAAACCGTGATTTAATCTCATCCCTACACTTGTTGTAACACCATGGTACCTCAATAAGGCCCCCTAGCATCAGGAAACAACATGTGGAATTGGGTTTGGAGTGCATAACAGCTGTTAACAGCTGTTAAAACTGATTAAACTGATCTAGGAGGCTGACACGGGCCACGTAAGGAGACACCAAGGGTTTACGCGGGCCGCCTGGCCCTTCTGATCAGAAACGACTTTGCAATATTGACAGTTTTGGTCCCTGTTGGTGTTTAAGCTCATTTCCGACACTTCTAAGGCCCATCAAGCCAACTTTAAGGCCTTAAAATGATGCCTAAACATTGTGGACATGAAACATGCTCAAAAATATGCCGGATGTTGGTTCGTTTGGTCGTATGATCGCGATGTTCGCTAAATTACGACGGAATGCGCATAAGTGCGAAAAATGATTCAAATGACGCGATGAATGGATTTTTCTTATGCCAAACACTAAAATAAAATATTTTAATGCTTACATAAATTTTTGGATGTCCGGATGTATTCAGAACGTAAGATATGCGTGAAAGTGCAAACTTGTGCACTTTTTGACGCTTTTAGTCCCTATTGATCAATAAAGTTTATTTTAGCATACCTAACCCCTAAAAGCCTATTTCTAAGCTATGTAAAGGTTATTTAGGGTATTTTTAACTTATGATCAAGTTCCGGAATGTTCGTTACTATACAAATCGGCATAGTTTCGCAGTTTGACACATATAGTCCCTGCGATCGAACAAAGTTGATTTTGACACACCAAACCATTCAAAACTTATTTCTAAGTTATGTGGAGGTTATTTAAGGTATGTTAAGCCTATGTAACTATTCCGGAGTGTTTTTCGCGTTTATACTAATTGCGTTTACGCACCAGTGTGCGTATAACCTTCCAGAACGCGATTTAAAGCTTGCAATCGGAATCGAATCGAATTGAAAAATAACCAAACACAAATACACACATAGAAACACCAAAACACATATAATAACACCAAAGCACATTGTTTTATTAATAAACATCATAGTTTTACATCGTACATCGATTACAGAACACAGTTGTTGTAACACCTGTGCCTCCACGGCCATCAAACAAATACCGAACCAATGAAATATTGTATTTCATACTTAGGATTTGTATAAATATGTGTATCATTTGCACATATCAATTCTTGTTCGATTCCAAACTCTAAATCGCTTTCTAGAAGGTTATACGCGCACCGATGCGTAAATATAACCAGTTTAATGCAACGAACACTCCGGAATAGTGAAATAGGCTTAACATACCTTAAATAACCTTTACATAACTTAGAAATAAGTTTCGAAGGCTTTGGTATGGCAAAATCAAGTTAAATCGCTTACAGGGACTAAAGTTGACAAACTGCGAAAGTATGCCAATTTGAACTGTAACAAACATTCCGAAACATGGCCATAATTTAAACATACCATAAATATCCTTTACATAGCTTAGAAATAGACTTTGAGGGGTTCGGTGTGCTAAAATAAACTTTTGGGTCATTCAGGGACTAAAAGCGTTAAAAAGTGCACAAGTTTGCATTTTCGCGCATAACTTACGTTCTGAATACATCAGGACATCAAAAAATTTATGTAAGCACTAAAACATTTTATTTTAGTGTTTGGCATGAGAAAAATCCATTCGTCGCGCAATTTGGATCGTTTTTCGCGCTTATGCGCATTCCGTCGTAATTAAGCGAACATCGCGTTCGTACGACCAAACGAACTGACATCCTACATATTTTTGAGCATGTTTCATGTCCACAATGTTTAGGCATCATTTTAGGGCCTTAAAGTTGGCTTTACGGGCCTTAGAAGTGTCGGAAATGGCCTTAAACACGTGCAGGGGCTGAAACTGTCACTTTTGAAACTTATTTTCTGATCAGAAGCTCCAGGCGGCCCGCCTGAGCTTTGTCTGATCCTGAAGCGGGCCGCATCAGCCCCCTGACAGCAGAAAACATGCAGAAACATCGAATCTGGTCCGTTCCACCCTTGCACATGGTTTTTCTCAATACTATGGGCTGGTTTTTGATGCACATGGTATTACAATACCATGGGTGCAAGTGTATGGCCAATATCGAATCACGTTTTCCAAGAAACGATCCTAACGGTTCGGGAAACACTATAAATACCCCACCCCACTTCTTGCAAAAACCACTAGAATCTTGATTTGAGAAGCTCTAAGTTGAAACTATTGTTTCATACCTGAGCTACTTGGATCGAGGTTAGCATTCGGGGACCATTCGTAAGTATTCCTTCGTTCTTTTATTGCTTTTCGAGTCTTTTCGAGTCTGAAAGTCAAACTTTGTTTGACTTTCTGCGTTGACCAGTTTATGGTCAATGCGAAGTTCGTTTGAACTTCGCAACGTGAGTGTAATCACGTTGGTTATAGTCCCTTGGGACTATGCCTATTGATTACCACGTTGTCTAGGGTCGTAGGGTAAGCGATCTAATAAATCGCTTATACCTTCGAACCCGACCCATTTGGTCGATCATTAGGATCCGACCAAACACATTAGGTGACCATAGTATATAGGGAATAACCTTCCGAGGTTATACCTTATGGTCGCTTCGTTTAAGTAGTTGTATGATAGGTAGTTTATGTGCCTTAGGTAAATTACCAGAATACCCTTTTCATGTATAATTGGTAATTAAGCATATGTAACCTAAACTTTTGTCACATAACTGATTAAGTAACATGTTTAGGCATATAACACTTGTCATAGGACTAGTTAGGCGGTCCGAACGCGTTTCACGCGAACGACGCGTTAAAGTAGCATAAGCTACCTAAACGGGCCGTAATGGGTCGTAAGCACTTATGTTAGGTTTCATTTAGTATGTAGGCTTTGTTAAACCATATGACACGAGTCTCTATACTCGTTTGGTTTACGAACCATCATTCTATCCGATCCTCCGATTTAGGTCCAGTTTATTAACATAGTTACCTATATTAGGTGCCGTTTGATTCCGTGATCTCTAGCATTGCTTGGTGGTTATCCTAGGACTTCTGGGCAATCTCAAGTGAGTACATAGACCCCTCTTTTAATGTTTTCCAAACATTTTTGGGTGGAACACATGTGCCTACTTGTTACTTTCATGCTTTCCTGCTTTCACATCATATACTTGCTATGTTCATTAGTACATTTATAGTACATGATTTCAGTGTTTTACATTACATTTTATGCTATGTGTGCCATTGTGTGCATACTTAGTACATTGTTTTACATTTACATTTTATGCTATGTATGTCCGTTGGTTACATATTTAGTACAGTGTTTTCATCACATGCTTACATGTTGTTATGACATTTGGGTTGTTTACAATGGAACAATACATTCATTAACATTAGCTACGCCGTTCGTTGGTAGGTAGTGGTACCATAGGAATTGACAACTCCCGTTCCTGAAATCCTGGGTTGGTGTGGATTGGAAGGAATGACCGAATTCGATATACATAAGTTAGATAAACCTTTAAATTGTTTAAGGGTTTATCGCCACAGTCTCAAGGCTTGGATGTATGCATTTTCACAACACCGCATAGATGTTCGTATCAGTATAGCATGCATTTCCACAAAACATAGCTTTGATTTAAACCATGTTTTACTTCAATACTTTGTTTTTGTGCATATGGTTTAGTTGATACATTTCACTAGCCATACAGATCATTTTGGTTACACATTACATGATTTACATATGACACATGAACATTATTGACATTGGTTACACATTACATGATTTACATTTGACACATGAACATTATTGACATTGGTTACACATTACATGATTTACATATTGACATAAACATTTTTGACATATTATTCAATACGTTTGGCAATTGGTTTAAACATAGACATCTTACATTGGTGGTTTGTTTGGGTAAGTGATTTGAGTAACGGTGCGTGTGTAAAATGATACAAGCATGGTGGATACGCCGCTGGTACTTCCTATGTGTAAGTGTTTGTATGGTATTACATATCGTAGCGTTATTTGAATCATTTCAATTTAAGATATATAACATTTTATACACATAACATACTTTTCACAAGACATTCTTTTACAAACAACTTATCTTATACAAACTCATTTTACATGGTTATTCATTTAACCATACATTATTCTCTTATTTATACATATCATCTGATCTTATCGTTTTTCAAATGATTTACAAGACAAATCAAATTACAAGGTTCATGACTAAACATTTTCTTAAACAATAAGTCATGAATCCTATTTTCATAAACCTATGTATCTCACAGGCATTTTTATGCTGACGTACCTATTTTCACATGTGTTTCAGGATATGATGCTAGGATTTATCAAGATACACTTAGGCGGACTTGGGCCTTAGCGACAATAAAAGATGCAAGACTAGTTATTTATGTTATGTTTCTTTGATTGTCAAGACATTGTAACTACTTTAATCAATAAAGCAATATTTCAATTTCCATGTGTTATGAAACAATGATTCTGTTACAACACTCCCCGACGTTTTCCGCCACGTTTTGTTGTTCTACGTGGTCGGGGTGTGACAGAAAAGTTGGTATCAGAGCCCATGGTTATAGGGAATTAGGTTATTAGTAATACTTTGACCTAGTCTATAACCTTCCTAGGACCCTAACGCGAGTTTACTTGCGTTTAGTCATAAAACGATATCGTCACCTATCCTTAGGCGACGACCTCAACGAGAACATAAATTTCCAAACCGCTTTGAAAACTAATCATCTGTTCTAGGATGATTGATTACTAGGTTTTGAACCCTCTATTGTAAGGTTTTGAACTCTCTGTTATATGGTTTTGAACCCCTTTGAATTTTCAAAATCTCGTCAAGGTTTTGGGTTTTAAATAATGTGAACCCGTGCAAACTGGAAGGGTGAATGCCTGTATTCTGGGTTTTCTGTCTAGGCAAGCACTTCGTATACATCTCATCAGACGCGAGACCAGTTGTGCTTACCTGGGAATTCTTGGGATGAGTGTTCACTTATAGGCGAGCATGTCTTCGCGTTACATTATTTTTTTGACCCATTTACTTTGATTTGTCACTGTCTCATTTGTTTGCCTTAGATAACAAACAAATGATCGCAAATTCTTATGCATTACCATTCTGCATTATTTACCCGATAACCTTTCACTTGTTTCTTCCTATGTCTTTCATTTTCTTCTAGAATGTCTCTTCCTCTCAGCGACGGTCAAATGTCCGAGCAAACAGCTAAATTTGCCCAACAAATAGGCGAAGTGATTCTGAAGTCTGTGGATTTAGGCATTGCCATGTCTCGTCTCAACAATGAAGCCTCTCGTCTCAACAATGAAGCCACTCAAGAGTCACCAAAGGAAGCAGAAGTCAAGCCAGCACCAAAATCAAGGAAGCGTAAGGCTTCAAGGAAACCCGCAGCGGTTACACCTAATCAAGCGGGACCTAGCCATGTGGCAAGGCCACCAGCTAGGAAGCCATACAATGGAACTTCACCCTTGTGCAACCAATGTAGCCTTCATCATCATGCTAATGTGAAGTGCCGCAATTGCCAAATTTGTGGACTTATAGGTCATACGGCAAGGGTTTGCCCAACTACAGCAGTACCAAATCAAACAGGACCCATCCGGGTGGCAACACCACCTGCTAAGAAGCAATACAAGGGAACGGCACCATTATGCAACAAATGTAAGGGGCATCACCTAGCTCACTTACAGTGTCATCTGTGTGTATCATGTGGACGAGTTGGTCATCTGGCAAGTACTTGTCGATATAACCCGAACCAAGGTGGTCCAAATCAACCCCAAGTCAACCCTACTCAAGCTCGTTTTCCGCCTGGTACTTGCTACAACTGTGGCGAGACGAGCCATTACAGGAACAACTGCCCGAAGATTGTCAGTGCAAATCCCACCCGTGGATGAGCAATTGGCTGAATAAAGGATGTTGCTGTCTTATGCCTTTGTTTCTTTTGTTTTCTTGTAATGTGAAACAATCTGTTTTGTTTATAAATAAATTATTGTTCACAAAGTCTGATGTACAAGTGTAGTTACATGTGTGTATGACTTTTCATATGATACCTACATCAAGGAACTATGTTCCTTACAAACTACTCTTGTGATTCTCCCTTTCAAATGATCGCTCATGATTCCCCCAAAAATTTTAAGTACTCGTTTCATTCTAAGAAACGAAGTACATGAAATAAAGTGAAATTATGAGTAATCGTGCTTTTTACACATCTGTGCCATTAAATCCTTGGTTAGATAACTAAGGGCATTTCCAATTCTCATACCCATTATGTTTTGATTTTTCAACATATACAGTACAAGTATTTCAAAAACAATCTTCATGATCTCAAAACATTTCATATAGTTTGAAAACAATTTTTTTTAAAATGCATTGTCTATGTTATTTCAAAAACATTGGCCATGTTATCAAAACCAACCTTCGTAATTTCAAAATATTTCATATAGTCTGAAGGCAATATTAACACAGTACATTTTCTTATCAAGTGCATGATTTCGAAAAGCATCATTCATGTTTTTCAAAAACCTTATACATAATTTCAAAATTCATCTCGCATGATTTTAAAACATTTTTATAAATATACTTACCTAGTACACCTACTTTATAATTTCAAATGTATTATATATAAGGTTTCAAAAACATTGAACACATTTTTTTAGAACCTCATGCATAGTTTTCAAAAATATTTTCCTCATACATTTACTTAACCTTCAAATTCTGCTTCATATGTTGCCTTGGCATATCTAGCATCTCAACTTCGTAAAGCATTTTTACTTCATATTTTGACATAAGCACGTCCAGTGCAAGGTTTCAAAACATCTTCAACTCCTAAAATCCATATGGGATCTTTTTATCTTCACATTTAGACCCTTGTGGATGATCATCATTCAAATCAGAGTCCTTAATTGGATTCCTTATGTACCTAAATTCGAACATTTCGGTTCCTTATAATCGAAATCGAATTTCTCTTTTAAAAATCTTTCTATAGATAGATTCTTGTAAATGTTTAAAGTGCCAAATGAAATCCACGAGATGGATTCCTATTGTACTTTAAATGCATGTGCTCTGTCAAACAAAACAAATTAACAAAAAAACAATCTTTGTGGTTATACGACTATGTGTTTATTCATCTTATGTTTTCTTTTATGCATTTTGTGTTTTTATACTCTGGATATTCGTTATCCAAATCCTCGCAGGATCTTTCATATCTCCATATGAGGGATTCGTAGCAGGGTAGTCAAAAGGTGCTACCTTAAATCCTTAATGGGCTTCTATGTAAGAGTTAAGACCCTTGGATTATATAGTACCACTCCATGATTCATAAGAGACCCTTTTAGTGGTCTAGTCAAAAAGATTGATTCACAATTTGGTTAAAGAACGACATCTAGTGATGTAGCTGAACAGACTCCCTAATAGTCTATTTAGATCATATATTGATTTAATTAGAAGGACTCTATGGCGGTCTAGTCACACTCATCACAGGATTGTTCATTTGGTTTTACCTTACACATTGTAAAATAGACTGTGTGAACTGTGCAAGGAATTGTCTGATTATGGACGCGTACATAATTATGAAATTTAGTGCACAGAAACCCAGTAAGGTTTATTATGTGTAAGAACCGATAGTGACAACAATAACAAAATGAGAACGATGTAATGGAGGCATGGTGGACGCACCAATGACGCTTCATATACTTGTATATAAGTATCCCTCTTACATTGCAAGCATAATGTTATTAAGGTTACTAGAAGTTCAGAACCCTAACCAATGTTGTTCGATCTTTTCAACTTCATGTTTTAAACTCTCACAAGTTTCCTCTAAATAAATTTCGGGACGAAATTTCCTAAAGTAGGGGAGACTGTAACACATGTGCCTCCACGGCCATCAAACAAATACCGAAACAATGAAATATTGTATTTCATACTTAGGATTTGTATAAATATGTGTATCATTTGCACATATCAATTCTTGTTCGATTCCAAACTCTAAATCGCTTTCTGGAAGGTTATACGTGCACCGATGCGTAAATATAACCAGTTTAATGCAACGAACACTCTGAAATAGTGAAATAGGCTTAACATACCTTAAATAACCTTTACATAACTTAGAAATAAGTTTCAAAGACTTTGGTATGGCAAAATCAAGTTAAATCGCTTACTGGGACTAAAGTTGACAAACTGCTAAAGTATGCCAATTTGAACTGTAACAAACATTCCGGAACATGGCCATAAGTTAAACATACCATAAATATCCTTTACATAGCTTAGAAATAGGCTTTGAGGGGTTCGGTGTGCTAAAATAAACTTTTGGGTCATTCAGGGACTAAAAGCGTTAAAAAGTGCACAAGTTTGCATTTTCGCGCATAACTTACGTTCTGAATACATCAGGACATCAAAAAATTTATGTAAGCACTAAAACATTTTATTTTAGTGTTTGGCATGAGAAAAATCCATTCGTCGCGCAATTTGGATCGTTTTTCGCGCTTATGCGCATTCCGTCGTAATTAAGCGAACATCGCGTTCGTACGACCAAACGAACTGACATCCTACATATTTTTGAGCATGTTTCATGTCCACA
The DNA here is from genome assembly GCA_030545235.1 of Helianthus tuberosus. Lineage (NCBI taxonomy): Eukaryota > Viridiplantae > Streptophyta > Magnoliopsida > Asterales > Asteraceae > Helianthus > Helianthus tuberosus. The sequence continues at coordinate 110,491,735 of CM060411.1, read as the reverse complement.
ATGTTTAGGCATCATTTTAGGGCCTTAAAGTTGGCTTTACGGGCCTTAGAAGTGTCGGAAATGGCCTTAAAAACGTGCAGGGGCTGAAACTATCACTTTTGAAACTTATTTTCTGATCAGAAGCTCCAGGCGGCCCGCCTGAGCTTTGTCTGATCCTGAAGCGGGCCGCATCAGCCCCCTGACAGCAGAAAACATGCAAAAACATCGAATCTGGTCCGTTCCACCCTTGCACATGGTTTTTCTCAATACTATGGGCTGGTTTTTGATGCACATGGTATTACAATACCATGGGTGCAAGTGTATGGCCAAGATCGAATCACGTTTTCCAAGAAACGATCCTAACGGTTCGGGAAACACTATAAATACCCCACCCCACTTCTTGCAAAAACCACTAGAATCTTGATTTGAGAAGCTCTAAGTTGAAACCATTGTTTCATACCTGAGCTACTTGGATCGAGGTTAGCATTCGGGGACCCTTCGTAAGTATTCCTTCGTTCTTTTATTGTTTTTCGAGTCTTTTCGAGTCTGAAAGTCAAACTTTGTTTGACTTTCTGCGTTGACCAGTTTATGGTCAATGCGAAGTTCGTTTGAACTTCGCAACGTGAGTGTAATCACGTTGGTTATAGTCCCTTGGGACTATGCCTACTGATTACCACGTTGTCTAGGGTCGTAGGGTAAGCGATCTAATAAATCGCTTATACCTTCGAACCCGACCCATTTGGTCGATCATTAGGATCTAACCAAACACATTAGGTGACCATAGTATATAGGGAATAACCTTCCGAGGTTATACCTTATGGTCGCTTCGTTTAAGTAGTTGTATGATAGGTAGTTTATGTGCCTTAGGCAAATTACCAGAATACCCTTTTCATGTATAATTGGTAATTAAGCATATGTAACCTAAACTTTTGTCACATAACTGATTATGTAACATGTTTAGGCATATAACACTTGTCATATGACTAGTTAGGCGGTCCGAACGCGTTTCACGCGAACGACGCGTTAAAGTAGCATAAGCTACCTAAACGGGTCGTAATGGGTCGTAAGCACTTATGTTAGGTTTCATTTAGTATGTAGGCTTTGTTAAACCATATGACACGAGTCTCTATACTCGTTTGGTTTACGAACCATCATTCTATCCGATCCTCCGATTTAGGTCCGGTTTATTAACATAGTTACCTATATTAGGTGCCGTTTGATTCCGTGATCTCTAGCATTGCTTGGTGGTTATCCTAGGACTTCTGGGCAATCTCAAGTGAGTACATAGACCCCTCTTTTACTGTTTTCCAAACATTTTGGGGTGGAACACATGAGCCTACTTGTTACTTTCATGCTTTCCTGCTTTAACATCATATACTTGCTATGTTCATTAGTACATTTGTAGTACATGATTTCATTGTTTTACATTACATTTTATGCTATGTGTCCCATTGTGTGCATACTTAGTACATTGTTTTACATTTACATTTTATGCTATGTATGTCCGTTGGTTACATACTTAGTACAGTGTTTTCATCACATGCTTACATGTTGTTATGACATTTGGGTTGTTTACAATGGAACAATACATTCATTAACATTAGCTACGCCGTTCGTTAGTAGGTAGTGGTACCATAGGAATTGACAACTCCCGTTCCTGAAATCCTGGGTTGGTGTGGATTGGAAGGAATGACCGAATTCGATATACATAAGTTAGATAAACCTTTAAATTGTTTAAGGGTTTATCGCCACAGTCTCAAGGCTTGGATGTATGCATTTTCACAACACCGCATAGATGTTCGTATCAGTATAGCATGCATTTCCACAAAACATAGCTTTGATTTAAACCATGTTTTACTTCAATACTTTGTTTTTGTGCATATGGTTTAGTTGATACATTTCACTAGCCATACAGATCATTTTGGTTACACATTACATGATTTACATATGACACATGAACATTATTGACATTGGTTACACATTACATGATTTACATTTGACACATGAACATTATTGACATTGGTTACACATTACATGATTTACATATTGACATAAACATTTTTGACATATTATTCAATACGTTTGGCAATTGGTTTAAACATAGACATCTTACATTGGTGGTTTGTTTGGGTAAGTGATTTGAGTAACGGTGCGTGTGTAATATGATACAAGCATGGTGGATACGCCGCTGGTACTTCCTATATATAAGTGTTTGTATGGTATTACATATCGTAGCGTTATTTGAATCATTTCAATTTAAGATATATAACATTTTATACACATAACATACTTTTCACAAGACATTCTTTTACAAACAACTTATCTTATACAAACTCATTTTACATGGTTATTCATTTAACCATACATTATTCTCTTATTTATACATATCATCTGATCTTATCGTTTTTCAAATGATTTACAAGACAAATCAAATTACAAGGTTCATGACTAAACATTTTCTTAAACAATAAGTCATGAATCCTATTTTCATAAACCTATGTATCTCACAGGCATTTTTATGCTGACGTACCTATTTTCACATGTGTTTCAGGATATGATGCATAGGATTTATCAAGATACACTTAGGCAGACTTGGGCCTTAGCGACAATAAAAGATGCAAGACTAGTTATTTATGTTATGTTTCTTTGATTGTCAAGACATTGTAACTACTTTAATCAATAAAACAATATTTCAATTTCCATGTGTTATGAAACAATGATTCTGTTACAACACTCCCCGACGTTTTCCGCCACGTTTTGTTGTTCTACGTGGTCGGGGTGTGACAGTTGTCACACAGAAGGCCATAAATCATTATATTGAAGAGTGTGAAAAGTTGAACCAGGAATTGGAGACTGAAAAGATTGAGAATGAAAGAATCAGATGATTGCTGCTGAGTTACTCAAGTTCTGGTTACTTAATTGATAGAATCTATCCGACAGTAGCCGGTTTTGAAGCTTTTCAAGATAAGAAGTCGGAAGATACGGATACTAGTAAGAAACAAAGTGCAAATTATAACAAGTGTCCGCCTCCGATCTGGGAAGGTTATTCTCCCAGAAAACCAAATTCGGAACAAGTCAAAAAGGCAGTCAATATAAAGTTAAAGTCTGAAACAACTGATGAGTTACCAGACAACATTGACGTCATATTCACATCGTCTGACACTGATCTTGAGTCCGAGTTAATAAAGAAAGTGGTCGATCAGGTGTTGGATAAGGATGAGGAGTCAGGTCAAAGTCTGAATTTGAGAGTTCAGGTTCATCAGTTGACAGTTCGAAATCATCGGTCAAAAGGGTTTATAATAAAGAATTTCTGTTATCAAAAAATAATTTGAATGACAAAACAATCAAAGTAGCATATACTTTGAATGACTCAGAAAAATTATATTCTGATGAGGAATTTACAATTAAAAATGTGAAAATTGAAAATATTAAAACAGTTTTTAAATTGATAAAAATAAAGTTTTCAGAAATAAAAGATAAAATGGGATTTTCAAAACCTAAATATACTTCTAGAGTTCAGCAACGTTTAAACAAGAAGAAAGGTTTCGGTCCAGGTCATCAAAAGAAACCGAATCATAAAAGCAATTTCAAAAAGAAGGGGTTGGGTTTTGATGTTGAAAATAATCAAAATATTAAATATTTTAAATCAAAAACTGTATTTGTTTCAGGGGCAAGTTCTGAAGAAGAGAAAAAGAGCTCATTCTGGAAACAATCGAACAAAGCGTTTCTTGCAGAAAAACAGAAACATGAGAAGAATGAAACTAATCAGAAAAAGGAGACAAGAACCTGTTACCGAAGCAACGAAGTTGGTCACATCGCCTGGAATTGTCCAAAGGCAACCAACACACAACAGGGAGTGTCTTCTAAACTCAAAGAAATTTTTTTTGACAAAACTGAACCACCAACTGAAAAATTTAAAATGTTTAAAAATTCAACATATGAAGTTGGTGAGTGTTCTAAAACGTTTTACAAAAGAAGAGTGAATCTTAACAACCAAACGTGGGTTTTTAAGAAATCAGATGTTAAATCGAGCGATGAATCTGACTCGTCAAAGTCAGAGGAGCCACAAATTGAGCTAAAAAGAGAAAATTCATTTCCGCCAATGGATGACGCAAACTGTAACACCTGTGCCTCCACGGCCGTCAAACAAATGTCAAACCAATGAAATATTGTATTTCATACTTGGGATTTGTAAAAATATGTGTATCGTTTGCACATATCATTTCTTGTTTGATTTCAAGCTTTAAATCGCTTTCTGGAAGGTTATACGCGCACTGATGCGTAAATATAACCAGTTTAATGCAACAAACACTCCGGAATAGTGAAATAGGCTTAACATACCTTAAATAACCTTTACATAACTTAGAAATAAGTTTTGAAGGCTTTGGTATGGCAAAATCAAAGTTTAATCGCTTACAGGGACTAAAGTTGACAAACTGCGAAAGTATGCCAATTTGAACTGTAACAGACATTCCGGAACATGACCATGAGTTAAACATACCATAAATATCCTTTACATAGCTTAGAAATAGGCTTTGAGGGGTTCGGTGTGCTAAAATAAACTTTTGGGTCATTCAGGGACTAAAAGTGTCAAAAAGTGCACAAGTTTGCATTTTCGCGCATAACTTACGTTCTGAATACATCCGGACATCCAAAAATTTATGTGAGCATGACTATATTATATTTTAGTGTTCTCCATAAGAAAAATCCATTCGTCGCGTCATTTGGATCGTTTTTCGCGCTTATGCGCATTCCGTCGTAATTAAGCGAACATCGCGTTCGTACGGCCAAACGAACCGACATCCGAGATATTTTTGAACACATTTTAAGTTCCCTATACTTTAACTTCATTTTAGAGCTTTGAAATGGGGTTAACGGGCCTTAAACGTGTCGAAAATGGGCTGATTGCATAACAGGGACTAAAACTGTAATTCTGCCAAACTTAGGCCTAGCGGTGCGCTACACTTTTAGTGTAGCGGTGCGCTAGGGGTCTGCAGAACAAGATCAGACTAACGACTCAGCAGATTCCAGCTGTTTGATCCATACCCACACATTTCCCACTTGCCTAATCAGCTGATAAACATCATTTTCAGCTACCATAAGGTTCCGACAAATGTACGCACAAGATTAAGGCACGTTTTCCTTGAAACGATCTTAACGGTGGACCGAATACTATAAATACCCCACCCCCCATTGCTTCTAAACCCACAAGAATTCTGATTTGAGAGCTCTAAGTTGAAACCATTGTTTCATACCTGAGTTCTTAGATCGGGATTAGCATTCGGGGACCCTGGGTAAGTATTCTTTCGTTCTTTTCCTTATTTTATTGCTTTTCGAGTCAGAAAGTCAAACTTTGTTTGACTTTCAGCGTTGACCAGTATATGGTCAATGCGAAGTTCGTAAGAACTTCGCAACGTGAGTGTAATCACGTTGGTCATAGTCCCTTGGGACTATGCCCACTGATTACCACGTTGTCTAGGGTCGTAGGGTAGGCGATCTGATAAATCGCCTATACCTTCGAACCCGACCCAGTTTGGTCGATCATTAGGATCCGACCAAATACATTAGGTGACCATAGTAGGTAGGGAATAACCTTCCGAGGTTATACCCTATGGTCACATCGTTTAAGTAGTTGTATGATAGGTAGTTTATATGCCTTAGGTAAATTACCAGAATACCCTTTTCATGTATAATTGGTAATTAAGCATATGTAACCTAAACTTTTGTCACATAACTGATTATGTAACATGTTTAGGCATATAACACTTGTCATAGGACTAGTTAGGCGATCCGAACGCGTTTCACGCAAACGACGCGTTAAAGTAGCATAAGCTACCTAAACGGGTCGTAATGGGTCGTAGGCAGTTATGTTAGGTTTCATTTAGTATATAGGCTTTGTTAAACCATATCACACGAGTCTCCACACTCGTTTGGTTTACAAACCCTAATGCTACCCGGTCTTCCGATTTAGGTCCGGTTATTTAACATAGTTACCTATATTAGGTGCCGTTTGATTTCCGAGATCTCTAGCACTGCTTGGTGGTTATCTTTAGACAACTGAGCATTCTCAAGTGAGTACATAGACCCCTCTTTTACTGTTTTCCAAACTGTTTTGGGGTGAAACACATGTGCCTACTTGTTACTTTCATGCTTTCCTGTTTTCACATCATATACTTGCTATGTTCATTAGTACATTTATAGTACATGATTTCATGGTGTTCTATGCTTTGTATGATGACTTTGCATACTTAGTACATTGTTTTACATGACTTTTCTACTTTGTATGATGACTTTGCATACTTAGTACATTGTTTTATACTGCATCTCTGTTGCATATGTTCCAGTAACATATGGACACATTGTTTTACAGCTCTACCCTGTATGTTTACTCTAGCATACTAGGTACATTATCTTCATAAAACATGCTTACATTTTGGTATGACATTTGGTTTGTTTAAACTATACTATACATTCATTAACACCGATCATGCCGCTCGGTAGTAGGTAGTGGTACCATAGGACTTGACAAATCCCATTCCGGACATCCCAGGGAAAGGGGATGAAAGGAATGACCGAATCCGAATACATATTCTCTTGATAACTCACTTTTACATAGTTATCCGTCTGTCTCAAGGCTTGGATGTATGAATTTTCACAATACCGCATAAATGTTCATATTCAGTATAGCATGCATATATCTTACAAAACATAACTTTGATTTAAACCAAGTTTTACTTCAATACTTTGTTTTGTACATTTTTACTTATGGTTTAAGTAGTCTAAATTTTACTTACCATACATATCATTTTGGTTATACATTACTTGACTACTTTTGGACTATAGACATTTGACATGGATATTTGACATAGACATTTTGACATGATTTACATCTTGACATGAACATTTTACATTGTTTGGTTTGGTTTGATTATGTGATTAAGTAACGATGCGTGTGTAATATGATACAAGCATGGTGGATACGCCGCTGGTACTTCCTATATATAAGTGTTTGTATGGTATTACATGTCGTAACGTTATTTGAATCATTTCAGTTTGAGACATAGAACATTTCATACAAATAACATACTTTTCACAAGACATTGATTTATAAACAACTTATCTTATGCAAACATATTTTTCTTGGTTATTCATTTAACCTTACATTTATTTATACTTATCATCTGATCTTATCGTTTTTCAAATGATTTAAAGACAAAGCAAATAACAAGGTTCATGACTAAACATTTTCTCAAACATAAGTCATGAATCTTATTTTCACAAAACCTATGTATCTCACAGGCATTTTTATGCTGACGTACCTATTTTCACATGTGTTTTTCAGGAGCTGTTGCATAAGATGATCAAGATACACATAGACAGACTTGGGCTTTAGTGACAATAAAAGATGCAAGACTAGTTAATTATGTTGTATTTCCTTGTTTGTTAAGACATTGTAACACTTTTAATCAATAAAACAAAACTTTAATTTCCATGGTTGTGAAACATTAATTCTGTTACAACACTCCCCGATGTTTCCGCCACGTTTTGTATATTCTATGTGGTCGGGGTGTGACAGAAAAGATGGTATCAGAGCCAATGGTTATAGGGAATTAGGTTATTAGTAATGCTTTGACCTAGTCTATAACCTTCTTAGGACCCTAACGCGAGTTTACTTGCGTTTAGTCATAAAACAATACCGTCACCTATCCTTAGGCGACGACCACAACAAGAACATAAATTTCAAAACCGCTTTGAAAACTAATCATCTGTTCTAGGATGATTGATTACATGGTTTTGAACCCCCTATTGTAGGTTTTTAACCCTCTGTTATATGGTTTTGAACCCCTTTGAATTTTCAAAATCTCGGCAAAGTTTTGGGTTTTAAATAATGTGAACACGTGCAAACTGGAAGGGTGAATGCCTGTATTCTGAGTTTTCTGTCTAGGCAAGCACTTCGTATACATCTCATCAGACGCGAGACCAGTTGTGCTTACCTGGGAATTCTTGGGATGAGTGTTCACTTATAGGCGAGCATGTCTTCGCGATACATTATTTTTGACCCATTTACTTTGATCAGTCACTGTGTGTCGTTTGTTGCTTTGTAGTAACAAACAAATGACCACTATCCTTGCTTTCATCAGATTTGTTCATCTCATTCTTTTCGTCTAATTCTCTCACTCGTTTCCTTTCATGTTTCCTCTTTTAGAATGTCTCCTCGACGCGAGAACCAGATAGAGACTGCCGAACTGGCAGAAATTATTGCGCAGCAGATGGCTGCCCAATTTCCAAATCTCTTTGCTCAATGGCAACAAGCCAACAACAACAACAATGCCCCATGCAAATACAAGGACTTTAATCAGGCTAAACCACTCAAGTTTAGTGGCTCTGAGGGAGCAACTGGGCTTCTTCAGTGGTTCGAGAGCATTGAGAATACTTTCCGCCACGTTCAGTGTCCGGATAATCGCAAGGTCGAGTTTTCTTCAAGTGTGTTCCAGAAGAGGGCTCTCACATGGTGGAACGGGGTTATGAGGGACCGAAGTGCAGAAGTTGCTCTAGCACAGACATGGGCTGAACTTAGGGCTCTCATGATGAGGGAATTCTGTCCTCGTCATGAGCAGCGAGCTTTGGAGAAGGAATTTGATGAGTTGAAGCAAGATAGTGGTGAGCACAGGGCGTATACTGATAGGTTTGAGGAGTTGAGTCTGCTTTGCCCGACAATGGTTACCCCACTTGACATAGCTATCGAAAGGTACATCGACGGCCTACCTGACTCGGTACAAGACATCCTTACTGGTAGTAACCCTGCCACACTCCGTCAGGCGATCGAGTTATCAGCGACATTGACTGAGTCGCAGATTCGGAAGAATAAATTACACAGGAAGGGTGACAAGGGCGAGAAACAGTCGTCTGACAAGGAGGATAGCAAGAAAGGTCAGAACAAGAATGGGAAGGATTCTAGTTCATCCAAGAGGGCAAGGAAGCGTAAGGTTTCCCAAAACAATGCCATTACTGCACAGGCCCAAGCTGCATCAAATCAGCCTGCGCAACCACTAGCCAAGAAGCCTTATTTTGGCAATGCACCTTTGTGCAACAGGTGTAACGGCCATCATCAACCACACCTCCAGTGTCGTCAGTGCACCAACTGCGGAAGATCCGGTCATCTTGCTAACACCTGCCGCATCCCTGCTAATCCGAATCGCTCAGTTCAGAACCCGGCTCAACAAGTTGCTCAGCCTCTTGCTCAGCAACAGGGTCAAGCTGCACGACCACACTACCCACCTGGTGCCTGTTACAATTGTGGGGATCTGACCCACTACAGAAACCGATGCCCAAAGCTTGCTAATGCAAATCCGACCCACGGATGAGCATTCAGCTGAACAAAGGATGTTGCTGTCTTACGCTTTTGTTCTTTTGTTTCCTTGTAATGTGAAACAATCTGTCTTGTTCATCAATAAAATTTGTTGTTCACAATTCTGCTATACAAGTATCATTACATGTGTTTATGGCTTTTCCCTATAATACCTGCACTAAGGAACTATGTTCCTTACAAACTACTCTTGTGATTCTCTCTTTCAAGTGATCGCTCATAATTTCCTCGAAAGTTTTAAGTACTCGTTTCATTCTAAGAAACGAAGTACAGGAAATAAAGTGAAATTTTGAGTAATCGTGCTTTTTGCACATCTGTACTTTTGAATCCTTGGTTGGATAACTAAGGATATTTTCAAATCTCATACCCATTACGTTTTGATTTTTCAACATACACAGTACCAGTATTTCAAAACAATCTTCATGATCTCAAAACATTTCATAAAGTTTGAAAACAATTTTTCTAGATGCATTGTCTATGTTATTTCAAAAACATTGGCCATGTTATCAAAACCAACCTTTCTAATTTCAAAATATTTCATATAGTCTGAAGACAATATTAACACAATACATTTTCTGATCAAGTGCATGATTTCGAAAAGCATCATTCATGTCTTTCAAAAACCTTATACATAATTTCAAAATTCATCTCGCATGATTTTAAAACATTTTTATAAATATACCTATATAATACACCTACTTTATGATTTCCAAAAAGTATTATATATAAGGTTTCAAAAAACGTCAAACACATTTTTCTTAAAGGAACCCCATGCATAGTATTCAAAAATATTTTCCTCATACATTGACTTAACCTTCAGATTCCGCTTCATATGTCGCCTTGACATATCAGGCATCTCAACTTCATAAGCATTTTACTTCATGTTTTGACTTAAGCACATCCCGTGCAAGATTTCAAAACATCTTCAACTTCTAAAATCCATATGGGATCTTTTTATCTCCACAATTAGACCCTTGTGGATAATCATCATTCAAATCAGAGTCCTTAATTGGATTCCTTATGTACCTAAATTCGAACACTTCGGTTCCTAATAATCGAAATCGAATTTTCTTTTTGAATCTTTCTATCTTTATAGTTGGATTCTTGATAAACGTTTAAAGTACCAAATGAAATCCACGGAATGGATTCCTAGTGTGCTTTAAATGCATGTACGCAATTTACAAGACAAATTAACAAACAATTTTGTGGTTATGTGACTATGTGTTTACTCATCTTATGTTTTCTTTTATGCATTTTTGGTGTTTTTACTACTCTGGATATTCTTTATCCAAATCCTTGCAGGATCTTTCATATCTTCATATGAGGGATTCGTAGCAGGATATTTAAAAGGTACTACCTTAAATCCTTAACGGGCTTCTATGTAATAGTTAAGACCCTTGGATTATATAGTACCACTCCATGTTTTATAGGAGACCCTTAAGTGGTCTAGTCAAAAAGATTGATTCACAATTTGGTTAAAAGACGACATCTAGTGATGTAGCTGGACAGACTCCTTGATAGTCTATTTAGATCATTTATTGATTTAGTCAAAAGGACTCTATGGCGGTCTAGTCACACTCATCACAGGATTGTTCATTTGGTTTTCCCCTACACATTATAAAATAGACTGTGTGAACTGTGCAAGGAATTGTCTGATTATGGACGCGTACATAATTATGAAATTTAGTGCACAGAAACCTAGTAAGGTTTATTATGTGTAAGAACCGATAGTGACAACAATAACAAAATGAGAACGATGTAATGGAGGCATGGTGGACGCACCAATGACGCTTCATATACTTGTATATAAGTGTGCCTCTTACATTGCAAACATAATGTTATTAAGGTTACTAGAAGTTCAAGAACCCTAACCAATGTTGTTCGATCTTTTCAACTTCATGTTTTAAACTCTCACAAGTTTCCTCTAAATTTCGGGACGAAATTTCCTAAAGTAGGGGAGACTGTAACACCTGTGCCTCCACGGCCGTCAAACAAATGTCAAACCAATGAAATATTGTATTTCATACTTGGGATTTGTAAAAATATGTGTATCGTTTGCACATATCATTTCTTGTTTGATTTCAAGCTTTAAATCGCTTTCTGGAAGGTTATACGCGCACTGATGCGTAAATATAACCAGTTTAATGCAACAAACACTCCGGAATAGTGAAATAGGCTTAACATACCTTAAATAACCTTTACATAACTTAGAAATAAGTTTTGAAGGCTTTGGTATGGCAAAATCAAAGTTTAATCGCTTACAGGGACTAAAGTTGACAAACTGCGAAAGTATGCCAATTTGAACTGTAACAGACATTCCGGAACATGACCATGAGTTAAACATACCATAAATATCCTTTACATAGCTTAGAAATAGGCTTTGAGGGGTTCGGTGTGCTAAAATAAACTTTTGGGTCATTCAGGGACTAAAAGTGTCAAAAAGTGCACAAGTTTGCATTTTCGCGCATAACTTACGTTCTGAATACATCCGGACATCCAAAAATTTATGTGAGCATGACTATATTATATTTTAGTGTTCGCCATAAGAAAAATCCATTCGTCGCGTCATTTGGATCGTTTTTCGCGCTTATGCGCATTCCGTCGTAATTAAGCGAACATCGCGTTCGTACGGCCAAACGAACCGACATCCGAGATATTTTTGAACACATTTTAAGTTCCCTATACTTTAACTTCATTTTAGAGCTTTGAAATGGGGTTAACGGGCCTTAAACGTGTCGAAAATGGGCTGATTGCATAACAGGGACTAAAACTGTAATTCTGCCAAACTTAGGCCTAGCGGTGCGCTACACTTTTAGTGTAGCGGTGCGCTAGGGGTCTGCAGAACAAGATCAGACTAACGACTCAGCAGATTCCAGCTGTTTGATCCATACCCACACATTTCCCACTTGCCTAATCAGCTGATAAACATCATTTTCAGCTACCATAAGGTTCCGACAAATGTACGCACAAGATTAAGGCACGTTTTCCTTGAAACGATCTTAACGGTGGACCGAATACTATAAATACCCCACCCCCCATTGCTTCTAAACCCACAAGAATTCTGATTTGAGAGCTCTAAGTTGAAACCATTGTTTCATACCTGAGTTCTTAGATCGGGATTAGCATTCGGGGACCCTGGGTAAGTATTCTTTCGTTCTTTTCCTTATTTTATTGCTTTTCGAGTCAGAAAGTCAAACTTTGTTTGACTTTCAGCGTTGACCAGTATATGGTCAATGCGAAGTTCGTAAGAACTTCGCAACGTGAGTGTAATCACGTTGGTCATAGTCCCTTGGGACTATGCCCACTGATTACCACGTTGTCTAGGGTCGTAGGGTAGGCGATCTGATAAATCGCCTATACCTTCGAACCCGACCCAGTTTGGTCGATCATTAGGATCCGACCAAATACATTAGGTGACCATAGTAGGTAGGGAATAACCTTCCGAGGTTATACCCTATGGTCACATCGTTTAAGTAGTTGTATGATAGGTAGTTTATATGCCTTAGGTAAATTACCAGAATACCCTTTTCATGTATAATTGGTAATTAAGCATATGTAACCTAAACTTTTGTCACATAACTGATTATGTAACATGTTTAGGCATATAACACTTGTCATAGGACTAGTTAGGCGATCCGAACGCGTTTCACGCAAACGACGCGTTAAAGTAGCATAAGCTACCTAAACGGGTCGTAATGGGTCGTAGGCAGTTATGTTAGGTTTCATTTAGTATGTAGGCTTTGTTAAACCATATCACACGAGTCTCCACACTCGTTTGGTTTACAAACCCTAATGCTACCCGGTCTTCCGATTTAGGTCCGGTTATTTAACATAGTTACCTATATTAGGTGCCGTTTGATTTCCGAGATCTCTAGCACTGCTTGGTGGTTATCTTTAGACAACTGAGCATTCTCAAGTGAGTACATAGACCCCTCTTTTACTGTTTTCCAAACTGTTTTGGGGTGAAACACATGTGCCTACTTGTTACTTTCATGCTTTCCTGTTTTCACATCATATACTTGCTATGTTCATTAGTACATTTATAGTACATGATTTCATGGTGTTCTATGCTTTGTATGATGACTTTGCATACTTAGTACATTGTTTTACATGACTTTTCTACTTTGTATGATGACTTTGCATACTTAGTACATTGTTTTATACTGCATCTCTGTTGCATATGTTCCAGTAACATATGGACACATTGTTTTACAGCTCTACCCTGTATGTTTACTCTAGCATACTAGGTACATTATCTTCATAAAACATGCTTACATTTTGGTATGACATTTGGTTTGTTTAAACTATACTATACATTCATTAACACCGATCATGCCGCTCGGTAGTAGGTAGTGGTACCATAGGACTTGACAAATCCCATTCCGGACATCCCAGGGAAAGGGGATGAAAGGAATGACCGAATCCGAATACATATTCTCTTGATAACTCACTTTTACATAGTTATCCGTCTGTCTCAAGGCTTGGATGTATGAATTTTCACAATACCGCATAAATGTTCATATTCAGTATAGCATGCATATATCTTACAAAACATAACTTTGATTTAAACCAAGTTTTACTTCAATACTTTGTTTTGTACATTTTTACTTATGGTTTAAGTAGTCTAAATTTTACTTACCATACATATCATTTTGGTTATACATTACTTGACTACTTTTGGACTATAGACATTTGACATGGATATTTGACATAGACATTTTGACATGATTTACATCTTGACATGAACATTTTACATTGTTTGGTTTGGTTTGATTATGTGATTAAGTAACGATGCGTGTGTAATATGATACAAGCATGGTGGATACGCCGCTGGTACTTCCTATATATAAGTGTTTGTATGGTATTACATGTCGTAACGTTATTTGAATCATTTCAGTTTGAGACATAGAACATTTCATACAAATAACATACTTTTCACAAGACATTGATTTATAAACAACTTATCTTATGCAAACATATTTTTCTTGGTTATTCATTTAACCTTACATTTATTTATACTTATCATCTGATCTTATCGTTTTTCAAATGATTTAAAGACAAAGCAAATAACAAGGTTCATGACTAAACATTTTCTCAAACATAAGTCATGAATCTTATTTTCACAAAACCTATGTATCTCACAGGCATTTTTATGCTGACGTACCTATTTTCACATGTGTTTTTCAGGAGCTGTTGCATAAGATGATCAAGATACACATAGACAGACTTGGGCTTTAGTGACAATAAAAGATGCAAGACTAGTTAATTATGTTGTATTTCCTTGTTTGTTAAGACATTGTAACACTTTTAATCAATAAAACGAAACTTTAATTTCCATGGTTGTGAAACATTAATTCTGTTACAACACTCCCCGATGTTTCCGCCACGTTTTGTATGTTCTATGTGGTCGGGGTGTGACACAAACTTTCCACCAATGCGGGCTGAAAATTTAAAGCAAAAGTTGGAAAAGTGGAAATTTCGAATCAATTCTATTCTGAAAAGAAAGAATTCGATGTTGAAAAAGCGTTCAATGGCAAAGTGAAACATATCTTTGGTAAGATGGTCGATGGTAGAGAAAAAGGGGTAAAAGAATTTTATGAAGCAAAAAGGAATGTTCAAAAACCAAGTGAAATTGAACAGGTTACACCCAAACCTGGTCAGGCTTGGGTGTATGTATTCCATGCTTAAAAATCCTGACTTGCCGGAACTCCCAGGTTGGTAATTAGGGAGTAGGAATCGGCATCTTTCTTGAAGAAATTCACAACTGTGATATTTCGAATTACAAGTAGTATTGTTGATAAGAACATACAAGTGGTTAATCAAGGTCATTAAGTTGAACTTGTTTTAACTTTCATTCAAGTGATTAAAGAAAAGGAAAAGTGAACTTACAAGTGGTTGAAAACAATGTGATGAAACCACATGATGTGTGAAATCAACAAAACTAATTTTCCGGAAAAACCATTTTGATTAAAACAAACTTAAGTGTTTTGAAATCATATTGGGAAAATAGTTTGTTGTCAGGGGGAGTTCTGATTGTTTAAGCCAAGTGAATGGCGAATTGAAGCAATTCACATCAGTTTGTCATTTTATTTGTACAGTTTATTGCTTTCATTTTCAAATTTTCCCGGAAAATAAAAAATTGAAACATATTTTTGATTTTAGGGGGAGTAAAAAAATTTTGAAATTTTGAAAATTTGAAAAATCCAAAAACATGATAAAATCTATAAAACCAAAAACATCGAAAAAATAAAAAATGAGTTTTGTTGTGAAAAAAAGGAAATGATAGTACATCAGTAGACAATCACAGTACGCTGAAGAATTGGAAAGTTAAAATGTTATAAACGGTCTCACTGATGATATGCCAGTAGGTTTTTACACGCTTAGTAGATTGTTTTTGAGATATAAACCTAAATATCATTACTTACTTATCTCGTGGGGAACATCTCTCGGATATATAGGTAACCCCTGAAATCTTGTTTGAAGGGCTTTCTATTTCTAACATACTAGGTCTTTGTGCGTGATGATATCTGGGGTATTATACCAGGACTTCTGATTTTGCGGGAGCAATAGCCTAGTCCTCATATAATACTTTGCACTGCTTTAATCATAAAGCCCACCCTCAGCATAAAAATGATGAAACATTGAAAAATGCTAATCATGTGCTGTTGAAGAAAAGATCCCCAAACGGGACACACCTAAAAGTCGAGCCATCATCTCTTTGTCTGAACGGAAGTTCTAGCCTGAGCTCTCATGGTCTCGCATTACCCTTTTACAGATATCATTAGTGTACATTCACCTGTAAGACTGAATATAGGAGTCTGGATACGGGAGTATATTCTGAGGTGGGACACGCGAATAAGTTAAGTCTATTAAAACACTAATCTCGTATCTCAAATCAATTGAACTTTGTGTGAAAATTTAAGTGGATCAGTATACTGACAATCTAAGTGAATCGTTTAGAACTTAAAGTGTTTAAAGCTCAACGGTACTAGTGATTTGTCAAAAACTGATATGATCCTCTTACACAAACTCGCAAAAATATTGTCTATAAATATTTCTTTATTGCATTTTATCACACTGAAAATCTTAGAAAAATTAAAAAAAGATTGTGTTTTAGCATAAAATTTTGAAAATTCAAAAAGATTTTATTTCATCTTATTTTCGACAACTGATGTTGGAAAGCTGATTTTCAAAATTCCAAGTGCTAAACATGATGGACAACAGGGTTGGGAGAGTTTGTTTGAAATGAGAAATGATTTTGAAATGATTAAATGGTTCATTAATTTGAAATCAAATTTGAGTGTTACGAATACAAGTGGTTAAGCAGAGATCATAAATGAGAGATCATGATAGTTTTGAGTATTTTCCAAGTGGTTTCTAAATTTTGTTAAATCTTATAAATTGTGAAATTTACTTTTGGGTAGAGAATTGTGTAGGTAAAAAGCTCTGAAAAAGCTAGGTTTCGACTCCTGAGGATTTTCCGCATAAGCGTATGCAGATTAAAGGCAGGTTTCTGATTCTGTTGCTACGAAGAGCCAGGAGACGTTCCTGAACCTGTGAAAACCTGCAGATAGTGAATTCCAGATTGTGATCCCAGCTTGTCAAAAGGGGGAGTCTGAAGACAAAGAGTCAGGTTGCAATTCTGGAAGAGAAGATAGAGATTGAAGGATGCTTACAGAGAAAGATACTTTGGAAAGAGCGTGAAGACTGATCAAGACTGAAGACTTGACACACTAAAGACTCATCAACATCCAAGGGGGAGTTTGTTAGTGCATATGTCTGTCGACTTCATCTTGTATCGAGTCATGTAACTAGATTGATAGACCAGGACACGTAGTTCGAGAAAAACAGGAAACAGGTCTGAACTGATCAGTTCGTGCGAACTGACCAGTTCGTGCGACCTGGCACCAGTTCGTGTGAACTGGACTTGCTTGGTTCGTGCGACCTGGACTCCCTATATATATGAGGTCTTGGATCTTTCATTTACAACTTTCTGATTCCGGTAGCGAAGCTCTGCCGAAGTGTCACCAAGCCTGTAAAACATTGTGAAATCAATACAATTGACATTTAATCTACTTCTAAGTGCATATCAAGCTGAATGAAGATCAAATCAATGAATTCCGCCTCTGATTTGGTCTAGAACTCTTCTGATCGACTAGTTTTGATCGATTCCCCGATCCTACAGATTCGTACTGTAACGAACATTCCGAAACTTGATCATAAGTTAAATATGCCCTAAATATCCTTTACATAGCTTAGAAATAGGCTTTGAAAGGTTCAGTATGCTAAAAATAAACTTTATTTATCAATAGGGACTAAAAGTGTCAAAAAGTGCATAAGTTTGCATTTTCGCTCATATCTTACGTTCTGAATATATCCGGACATCCAAAAATTTATGTAATCATTAAAATATTTTATTTTAGTGATTGACATGATAAAATTCCATTCGTCGCGTAATTTGGATCGTTTTTGCGTTCGTTACGATTTCCGTCGTAATTAACCGAACAACGCAACTGTACGACCAAACGAACCGACATCCGAGATATTTTTTAGCACATTTCAAGTTCCCTATACTTTAACTTTATTTTAGAGCCTTGAAATGGGGTTAACGGGGCTTAAAAGTGCCAAAAATCAAGTTTTACAAGTGCAGGGACCATTTTTTGAAATTTCTGGCAAATACATTGAACTTGGTCTATTTTTGAGGTTTTGATGGTTTTAACCCAAGGTTTTGCACTCTATGGGCTGTAATTTGATGGTTTTAAGTATTCCCATGGTTTTGAAAACCATGTGCCCACTTGTAAGGTCAAGATCAAAGCACGATTTGCGAGAAACGATCCTAACGGTTCTCTGAAATCTATAAATACACAAGCTCTCATTCCATTTTCCTCACACCTTGATCTAATTTTATGCTCTAAGTTGAAGATTTATGCTTCATACCTGAGTATTTAGATCAAGTTCTTCTAGCTTAGACCCTTTGTAAGTATTCTTTCGTGCTTTTATGCGTAAAAGTCAAACAGTGTTTGACTTTCTGCTTTGACCAGTCTATGGTCAACACGAAGTTCGTTTGAACTTCGTAACGTGAGCATAATCACGATGGTTATAGTCTCTTGTGACTATACCTACTGATTACCACATTGATTAGGTGTAGTGACGAGTCATAGTTTCGGTCAAAATGCGTATTCTTGCGTATTTTGCAACCAAACTATTCTTGGGTATCAAGACCCTTTGTCTTGATATCAAACTTGTTTTCTAACTTCGTTAAACATGTTTTAACATGTTTAGCTCGTCACTTTAGGTTTAGTGCTTATATAGGGTCGTAAGATAAGTGGTCTAAACAACCGCTTTGACTTTCGAACCCGACCCGTTTGGTCGATCATTAGGATTCGACCAAGCATTTATTGTGACCATAGTTGTATAGGGAATAACCTTCCGAGGTTATACCTTATGGTCACTTCGTTTAGTTAGTTGTATGATAGGTAATTTATATGCCTTAGGAAAATGACCAAAATGCCCTTTTTACGCATAAATTCATTTTAAGCATATGAAACATAAATTTTAGCATCTAAACTGATTAGGAAACATTATAAGACATGTTAAGGCATATAATACTTGTCATAGGACTAGTTAAACGGTCCGAACGTGTTGTACGCGAACGACGCATTAAAGTGGCGTAAGCTACCTTAACGAGTCGTAATGGGTCGTAAGCACTTAGGTTAGGTTTCGTTTTAGAATGTAGGCTTTGTTAAACCACATTACATGAGTCCCTACACTCATTTGGTTTATGAAACCTCATTTTATCCAATCCTCCGATTTAGGTCCGCTTTATTAACATAGTTACCTATATTAGGTGCCGTTTGATTTCCGTGATCCCTCTAGCTTGCTTGGTTGTTATTCAAGACTTCTAAGCATCCTCAAGTGAGTACATAGTCCCCTCTTTTACCGTTTTCAAATGTTTTGGGGTGATACACATGTGCATACTTGTTCCTTACATGCTTTTCATGTTTTTATATCATACACTTGTTATGTTCATTAGTACGTAGTTAGTACATGATTTCATTATGTTTTACTATGTATGTTCACTTAGCATGCTAGCACATTGATTTTCATATATTACATTTTGTTGCATATGCTCATCCAGTATATGGACACATTGTTTTACATTTTGAACCGTTTGAAGCTGTTTGATTTATATGAACCGTTTGAAGCTGTTTGATTATGTGAATCGTTTGTAACCATTTGATTTATGTGAACTGTTTGTAACCGTTTGATTTATGTGAACCGTTTGTAACCGTATGATTTATGTGAACCGTTTGAATCTATTTGAACCGTTGGGTTAGGGAAGTGATTAGGTAACGGGGCGGGTGTAATGTGTTAAAAGCATGGTGGATACGCCGCTGGTACTTCCTATATATAAGTGCTTTTAACACATTATATATTGTTGCGTTATCTAAGATCACTTGGGCAAGGTTATCAAAACAAAGTTATATTCCAAGGTTATTCTAATAATATAAACCACACGTGTTTTATTAACGAATTTTTACGAGATGTTTTACAATTTGATTTAATAAAATAAATGTTTTGGGTTAAGAATCATGGCTATGAGATTTTATAAAGTATAACTAACTTGATTTGAGTTGGTTAAATATGTCGCAATACTATACTTTTCAAAACCAAGTTTTTAATTAAGTATTGCAACATGTAAACTAGCCATGGATCTGACATTCACAAAAAACCTATGTACTCACCGGCATTTTTATGCTGACGTATTTTCACATGTGTTTCAGGTACCATAGTTGGTGATGTTTGATGATGATATTGATGCATACTCACATAGGAACGGACGAGGCCTTAGTGACTTAATAACAATGAAAGTCTATTTGTTCATGTTTTGTTTCTAATTTCAATGTAATGTAATACATTTAATTCAATAAAACTGTGACAACTCGAGTTTTCAAGGTCTTTTCTCGACACGTTATTTTGTTTCACAGATATGTTTGCATAACTTGTTACTCGATGACTGTGCACGTTTGTTATATGCTGTGATATTGTGCTAGTATTTATATGATTAATGTGTTAATGTGATTAGTTTTATAAACTTATGTATTAGTTAAAAGTTAAAGATCACATTTGGTGAAACAGTAGGGACGAAACATGAGGTTTCGTCATGCTCATCACGACGAAGCGTGAGAGTTTCGTCGGCCCAGTTTAAAGCGAAGCCCAGTAAGGGCCCAACTAAGGTATGCGAAAATATAACGACTTAGGGTTACGTAAAGCTCATCAGTTATCAATTTGCAAACCCTAGAGTTCTCTCTCTCTGAATCTAGATCGATTAAGTATTGTTTCCGTCTGTCGCGGTTAGTATTTAACTCTTACGTGATTGTTGGATTGATGGCATCGTATATTGTTGCATTGAAATCGGTATTGATTGATGCCAGGTAATGTTTTCGTTCATGTGTGGATTATGAGTTGATTGTAATAGGTTGTTAGGTTGTTAGATTGTCAGTAACGGATTCGTATGTCGAAATTTGATTTGCTTGATGATAAAATTGAATAGTAGATAGGGTTGAAGGTCTGTCATGAATCACTTAGACAAAACCTGATGTTTTGAATCCAATTGCTTATGCTACTGTTTAAGTTCGATTTGATAGTGACAGATCATGTTATGAAAGTTAAAATTTGTGTGATACGATACTGTTTATGACCGATGATCTGGTAAAGTACAATTCTGGAGAGGATAGATGTTGTTGATCAACTGCCTGAAAGTAATTAGGGTTTGATGCGTGAAACTGATCCAGGGATGAGGTCGACGAAACTCAATGGTTGTTTCGCCATGAGTGTGGACGACGAAACATGGAAGTGTTTCGTCACCACCCCCTCGATGAAACTTAACCTTTTCGTCATAGCCTGTTGTCGACGAAATCTAGGGTTTCGTCAGAATGTTTGCTTTTGTAATGTGAATGCTGGATTGCATGGCTTTGAATTGTCTGACATGATTGTGATACTAGACTTAATTGGAGTAATGATTGTGACGTTACCATGGGGCTCAACCCTAACCTGCATGATGACTGCATGTTGATTTATAATTCACAAATCTTCTTCGAATGATGGGAATGACTGATATTGCACACTACCTATTGCACACTTAGACTAGGCCTTAAATCATGTGGTTTGCACACTGATATGATTTATAAATGTTAAATGTAGACATGTAATAAACTGATATGAAGCTGGACATCTTTCATGTACTAATACAATGCATGTTATGGATTGTGGAATTTCATGAAAAACTATTACAACTTGTACGCCGATATGTGTAGGTTATTTGTGAAATACGTGTTATAACTTGCATAAGTGTTAAAGAGACTGATTTCTCTTGGTAACCACAGTAGGGTTTGGTTGACCAACTGGGAACCGGTAAAGTAAATTGACCATACCGAGCAAACCGATGTGAGGTCACACTTTCTACAAGGCATGGGATTCCCAAGGGTTGGGAATGGGTTAAAGAACTAAAATGGAAACTACATATTCTCCTTGGGTAGGATATGTACGGCCATCCTCCATGGGTAGGATGCCAAGATTAAACCTTGCGTATTCTCCTTGGGTAGGATACGTACGTTCGTCCTCCTTGGGTAGGACAACAAGATTAAACATACTGGACCAAAACTCTATCATAAGTCCCTCATTTTATATCGACTTAATCACCGAGGCCGATGGCGAGCGGGTCATTAGTTAATAGCGCTATTAGGTTTAACAAACCTCACACCGTGTCGGTAGGATGGGCGTGTACTAATGGACTAAGGCAAAGGGTCAATGATGATAGACATTGACTTAGGGCACAACTTACTTTCGTTAGTAGTCGATATGGTACAGTCTAGTAATTCACATGGGAAGCCCCCACTAATAATTGAGAAGGTTTGGGAAACAGGGTTACTGATTAAAACGTGGTGTACAAAACGAACTTACGATTATTGAAACGAAAGCAATACCTAATCAACCAACTGTGAACTCGCTCAACTTTGTTGTTGACTCATTGTTACATGCCTTGCCGGTCTTTAGGTACGTTTTAACTGGAACTTGCTGTCTGGAAAGCTGGAGTGGTCATGGGTCGAGTTACATGGAAACGCAACACAAGACTAAGGGCTTTTACATGTGGTTTATAAACTCTTAACGAATGACTTATGCTTCCGCTATAAACTGTGAAATATTGTAACGTTGTAACACTTATTGTTAATAAATGAAAGTTTTATTTAAACATACCCATGAGTTCAATGTGATTGGTGGCTAAGATCCTGGTGTGTCACACGCCTCACGGGGGTTTTCCGTATGTGGTATTTTGGGGGTGTGACAGATTGGTATCAGAGCCATTGGTTATAGTGAACTTGGTTTTATTTAAAAAGGGGAAAAACGTTTTTGTAAAACCAAACTATAACCGAACAGTTCTGAAGACGTGAATACGACCATGACACTCAGCTCCAGATTGCAAGGTTCGTCTCTAGTACAACTCATTGTACTGCATAACTAGTGAACACCTACATATGATATTACATGTGATTGCACGCTTAGCACAACAGTATGAATTCACGTATACTTGCATGTGTTATGTGACTGATAGGGTGGTATTTTCCTAAAACTTCATGACTTACGCTTCGTGATACTCTTTGTTTGCTACTCGAGTTGGAGGAACCATTTGACATGAGTTAAGAGGAGCTGAGATGGGCATGCAAATCACAATATTATTGTGGGTGCACACATAATAATAATGTGGGGTGCACGCAAGTCCCAGTGAGGCTTAACAAGTGAAAAGGGGGTTCCGTTCCGTTATTTGATCGATGTGAAACATAACAAACCTATAGGGGTCATAGCAGTAATTGTCCCCTACTCAAACTTAAACGTGAACTTTTCATTTATCTTTGGATCCCTTCGAAACTCGATGCTATCGAGTGTTACCTGAACACCCCTCTGAGCTCAGCGAACCATGTAGAATGTTAGGTGCTTATACGAACGTCCAAGTGCTGGATGTCGCAGCGTCGAATGATTGATCGATAACTTTCTCACCTTTCTTCGCTTGCTGGAACTTAACATACTGACGCCTCAGATTCTGAAGTGCGATCACTTCTGCAACACTCCCACAACATACTAAGTATTACACGAACCACTTGCAACATCGATGGACAGGAGGATGAGCGTAGCACTTTACCGATTTCAGTACTTTGACGACCCTGATTACCGGCAATGAACACCAGCGAATTGGCTTCAATCAAATCCTTAACCTTTGTCAGCGACCCATGGGAATCAACTTTTACGAATCAATCGAGGCATAAGTGATGATAATCGACCCTAGTGTGGTATGCATAACTGCCAGCACCATGAGTAGCGCTTTAGGACGTAGCTCAGAATGTGAAAAGATGGGCCATGATGGTGAAGAATCGTAGGGCTTCGTTTCAAGCAACGACATTAGGAGCAGCGGTCACAGCGACAACAAGGTATTCGTAACCCTAGCCTATGGTAATAAAGGTGCCTACAACATGGATTGGTCGTGGTTAAGTTAAGAGGACAACAATTGAAGGAACAACGACAATACTTGGAACCCTAGTAGTGGAAACAGAAACACCAGAAATGATGCTCTTGGAAGGGCATTTAGAACTGGCATGGGCGACGTCAGGACTTTAACGACATGGTTGCTAGTATGAGTAGCAATCCGCTTCGTCTCTGTTCTGTTTGACCCTGATGCTCCCGAGAATTTGAACCTGTTGTGGAATAGACTAATGACAAGATAAGGGAAACCTCATATGATCATTGGGATGCAAACACAACCTGGTGGGATTAGTGTTCGACATCGACCTTTCGTCTGTTAATCTTGATAGATGTACCTTGTGAGGAGACAATTCTACGTATCCCTCTCCTTCGTGGAGGATTGTTATCTATTCTAACGCGCCACAGTGGCACAACGGTTAGCGTCATTTTAGCAAGAAAAGCCAGGAGTGTCTACGGAAGGATTACCCGCAATGATAGCACTCGTTACTGATGTCAAGGCTAAGGAAAGGAGGATCGAGGACCCACCAATTGTTCGTGATTTCTCCCTAAGTGCTACCAGAAGAACTGTCAGGTTTACCTTCACATCGTTAGGTGGAATATCAAATCTGTATCATGTCAGAAGTAGCCCTTGTTACTAGTATATCTTATTGTCTTACACCAGGAAGGTTGCAGGAACTGCCTAATCAACTTCAGGAATTATTGGACTTGAGTTTCATCGGATCTAGTTTTTCACTTTGGGGAGCCTCAGCTATACCAGAAAAGATAAGCCCTTTCGTATACATACTGATTATCGAGAACTCAACAAGGTGACAGTCAAGAACCGTTTGCCTCGACCACGTATTGACAACCCGTCGACCAGTTGCGAGGAACAAGCTTCCATTCGAAGATTCACTAGTAAACAAGCTATTTTCAGATGGAAATCTAAGGAGATAATGCCCTTAGAACATCATGTCGAAGGTAATGCAGCCATACCAACGTTATACACCATGACCGTTGAGTTAACCAACACACCAGCAGTTTCAGGGATCACATGAATCGACCGCATTTGTTGACAACATTCTGAATCCTGACCAGGAGAATGGAACGCCATGGGTGGCATTTGTATCTTAGAACCCCTAAGGGAGGGGCCACTCCACTCAAAGTCTTGTTAGATGTAATTTTCTGGGTTCGAGAGGTACCTTTTGGATATATAATCAGCAAAGTAGAAATGCATGTGGATCTCGCTAAGATCCGATTTGATTGGAAACTGATCGATACCAAAGAGTTCTTCATGGATACAGCAACTTCTGGTCTCACTTGATGCTATCACAGATAAATCATAGGATTTGCGAAGGTCGCGCAGCTTAAATCTCTCTAGCACCGCAGGGTGCTGTGTTCGTGAAAGACAGTACAGGAGGACGTCCTTTCAGCTTTCGAATCCCAACTCTGCAATGCTCTGAGCATCGTTTTACCCGAGGGTATGGGTGATTCAGTGGTATATCCTTGTGGTCCGAATCAGTGTTCCAGCTGCACAACGACGCAACACGAGAGAGTGCTGGCATACGTGAAAGAGTCACAAAGAGGAACTGTGCGACACACTCGGCTGACTGTGAAAACCATGGCTTTGGGATTTTGGATGGAGGCATCACTTGGACGGTACCAGATGCGTTATTTAGACCGATCGCAAGGGCCTCCCATGTACCGATGTTCGAAAGAACTAAAGCATACAATGACATCGCTGGATGGAACTTCTGGATGAATACGACTGCGATACCTTAACGTGCACGAGCTCTACAGCTCGCTATCGACTCTAACTTACCGGATCAGACTCACTCTGTTCAAACTGGAGAACTGAAGGAAGAAGAATTTTCAAGTTAAACCCATGCGGGGCATGGAGAAACAACCTCTGCTCAACTGGGTTTTGATGGGAGGCATTAGGATCTATAAACCTTGTACTGGTAAGCAGACATGAAGGCTCATTTAGTTAAGTATGTGAATGATGGATTGACTTGTGGAAAGTCAAGGTATAGCATCAGCAACCAGCAACCCTCGCATGGAAATAAAAACAGTCTGCCATGGATTTGGTCGATAGTCTACTTACAACTCGAAACGGAAACAATATCACCTGGATAGATCGTTAGTTGTCGTACGTAACCAGCACACTTTCTAGCCATCAAAGAAACAAATAAGCTTTTCTACTCTTGCAGTCATCTACCTGAGAGAAGTGGGTGCTAGGCACGGGGTGCCAACCTTCATTACCTCTAACCGCAACCCACGATTTGCATCTGATTTGTGGCAAGCAGTGCACAAATCCTTTGGCTCGCGCTTGGACATGAGCACAGTATATCATCCATAGACGGATGGGCAGACTGAGCGCACCATCCAAACTTTTGAAGGCATGCTTCGAGCTCGTGAGATCGACTTTGGCAACGGTCGGAGAAAACACCTCCCCTTTAGTGGAGCTTTCGAATAACAACAGATACCACACCAGCATTCAGGCTGCTCCGTTCGAGGCATCGTACGGACAAAGGTGCCAATCATCTCTTTGTTGGGCAGAAGTCGGAAACAGCCAAACCACCGGCCCAGAACTCGTTATACACACAGTAGAGGAGATTGCTCAGGTATGACAGCGAATGGCGGCAGTTCGTGACCGCCGGAAAAGCTACGCTGTTAAGCGCAAGGAACCACTCGAGTTCCAAGTTGGGGATCGAGTACTACCTAAAGTCTCACCTTGGGAAGGTGTACTTCGCTTTGGTATTCGAGACAAAACTCAAACCATGATATGTTGAACCTTTCAAAATCATAGAGAAAATAGTCACGGTGGCCTACAAACTGAACCTACCCAAAGAACTCAGTGGAGTTCACAATGTATTCCATGTGTCGTATCTGAAGAAGTGTATGTCAGATGAGACCCTCACAGTTCCTTTTAAGGAGCTAACCATCGACAATCAGTTGCGATTTTTCGAAGAACCAGTAGAAACCTTGGACCGGGAGGTCAAGATCCTTAAACGCACCAGAATACCTTTTGTTCGAGTTCGTTGGAACTCCCGTCGTGTCCCAGAGTTTACCTGGGAACGAGAAGATCAAATGAAACACAGGTACCCCCAGTTGTTCGAGAAAAGTACAACCACTACTGAGGGTGAAGCTACTGCGGAATTTCGGGATGAAATTCCAACCTAATGGGGGAATGATGTGACACCCCAGGAAAAACCAGGAAACAACACAACACAACTAGCTTCCTCAGTAACCACGTGCTAAATTTCGGGACGAAATTTCTTTCAAGTTGGGGAGGATGTGACAACTCGAGTTTTCAAGGTCTTTTCTCGACACGTTATTTTGTTTCACAGATATGTTTGCATAACTTGTTACTCGATGACTATGCATGTTTGTTATATGCTGTGATATTGTGCTAGTATTTATATGATTAATATGTTAATGTGATTAGTTTTATAAACTTATGTATTAGTTAAAAGTTAAAGATCACATTTGGTGAAATACTAGGGACGAAACATGAGGTTTCGTCATGCTCATCACGACGAAACGTGAGAGTTTCGTCGGCCCAGTTTAAAGCGAAGCCCAGTAAGGGCCCAACTAAGGTACGCGAAAATATTACTACTTAGGGTTACGTAAAGCTCATCAGTTATCAATTTGCAAACCCTAGAGTTCTCTCTCTCTGAAGGGCGGCAATCTTGTGTTCTCGAAGCCTCTAGACCGATCAAGTATTGTTTCCGTCTGTCGCGGTTAGTATTTAACTCTTACGTGATTTTTGGATTGATGGCATCGTATACTGTTGCCTTGAAATCGGTATTGATTGATGCTAGGTAATGTTTTCGTTCATGTGTGGATTATGAGTTGATTATAATAGGTTGTTAGATTGTCGGTAACGGATTCGTATGTCGAAATTTGATTTGCTTGATGATAAAATTTAATAGTAGATAGGGTTGAAGGTCTGTCGTGAATCACTTGGACTAAACCTGATGTTTTGAATCCAATTGCTTATGCTACTGTTTAAGTTCGATTTGATAGTGACAGATCATGTTATGAAAGTTAAAATTTGTGTGGTACGATACTGTTTATGACCGATGATCTGGTAAAGTACAATTCTGGTTAGGATAGATGCTGTTGATCAACTGCCTGAAACTAATTAGGGTTTGATGCGTGAAACTGATCCAGGGATGAGGTCGACGAAACTCAATGGCTGTTTCACCATGAGTGTGGACGATGAAACATGGAAGTGTTTCGTCACCACCCCCTCGACGAAACTTAACCTTTTTGCCATAGCCTGTTGTCGACGAAATCTAGGGTTTCGTCAGAATGTTTGCTTTTGTAATGTGAATGCTGGATTGCATGGCTTTGAATTGTCTGACATGATTGTGATACTAGACTTAATTGGAGTAATGATTGTGACGTTACCATGGGGCTCAACCCTAACCTGCATGATGACTGCATGTTGATTTATAATTCACAAATCTGCTTCGAATGATGGGAATGACTGATATTGCACACTACCTATTGCACACTTAGACTAGGCCTTAAATCATGTGGTTTGCACACTGATATGATTTATAAATGTTAAATGTAGACATGTAATAAACTGATATGAAGCTGGACATCTTTCATGTACTAATACAATGCATGTTATGGATTGTGGAATTTCATGAACAACTATTACAACTTGTACGACGATATATGTAGGTTAGTTGTGAAATACGTGTTATAACTTGCATAAGTGTTAAAGAGACTGATTTCTCTTGGTAACCATAGTAGGGTTTGGTTGACCAACTAGGAACCGGTAAAGTAAATTGACCATACCGAGCCAACCGAGGTGAGTTCACACTTTCTACAAGGCGTGGGATTCCCAAGGGTTGGGAATGGGTTAAAGAACTAAAATGGAAACTACATATTCTCCTTGGGTAGGATATGTACGGCCATCCTCCATGGGTAGGATGCCAAGATTAAACCTCGCGTATTCTCCTTGGGTAGGATACGTACGTTCGTCCTCCTTGGGTAGGACAACAAGATTAAACATACTGGACCAAAACTCTATCATAAGTCCCTCATTTTATATCGACTTAATCACCGAGGCCGATGGCGAGCGGGTCATTAGTTAATAGCGCTATTAGGTTTAACAAACCTCACACTGTGCCGGTAGGACGGGCGTGTACTAATGGACTAAGGCAAAGGGTCAATGATGATAGACATTGACTTAGGGAACAACTTACTTTCGTTAGTAGTCGATATGGTACGGTCTGGTAATTCACATGGGAAGCCCCCACTAATAATTGAGAAGGTTTGGGAAACAGGGTTACTGATTAAAACGTGGTGTACAAAACGAACTTACGATTATTGAAACGAAAGCAATACCTAATCAACCTACTGTGAACTCGCTCAACTTTGTTGTTGACTCGTTGTTACATGCCTTGCAGGTCTTTAGGTGCGTTTTGACTGGAACTTGCTGTCTGGAAAGCTGGAGTGGTCATGGGTCGAGTTACATGGAAACGCAACACAAGACTAAGGTCTTTTACACGTGGTTTATAAACTCTTAACGAATGAATTATGCTTCCGCTGTAAACTGTGAAATATTGTAACGTTGTAACACTTATTGTTAATAAATGAAAGTTTTATTTAAACATACCCATGAGTTCAATGTGATTGGTGGCTAAGATCCTGGTGTGTCACACGCCTCGTGGGGGTTTTCTGCATGTGGTATTTTGGGGGTGCGACAAAAACAAAACCTCAATCCATGTGTTATGAAACAATGATTCTGTTACAACACTCCCTGACGTTTCCGCCATGATTTGTTGATTTTCGTGGTCGGGGTGTGATAGAAAAGTTGGTATCAGAGCTCATGGTTATAGGGAATTAGGTTATTAGTAATGCTTTGACCTAGTCTATAACCTTCCTAGGACCCTAACGCAAGTTTACTTGAGTTTAGTCATAAAACAATACCGTCGCCTATCTTTAGGTGACAACCACAATAAGAACACAAATTTTGAATCTGCTTTGAAAACTAATCATCTATTCTAGGATGATTTATTATAAGGTTTTGAACCTTCAAAGTTTTCAAATTCTCGTCAAAGTTTGGTCTAAATAATGTGAACACGTGCAAACTGGAAGGGTGGGTGCCTGTACCCTGCGTTTTCTGTCTAAGGCTAGAATGTTCGTACAAATCCGCAGTATCGGACCATTCACTCTTAC
Source organism: Helianthus tuberosus (assembly GCA_030545235.1). NCBI lineage: Eukaryota > Viridiplantae > Streptophyta > Magnoliopsida > Asterales > Asteraceae > Helianthus > Helianthus tuberosus. The sequence goes on along the minus strand of CM060411.1, from coordinate 110,461,677 downwards.
CTGGGAACTCTTGGGGTGAGTGTCCACTTATAGGTGAGCATTTCTTCGCGATACTTTATGAGGACCTATTTACTTTGATTCAGCCTTTTGTTTGCTTTGTGTTTCGAACAAATGACCATCACCCATGCCTCTTTGGTCGGTAATTGTAATATCCTTACCCAATGCCATTTCATTTGTTTTCTCTCTTGTTTCCCCTTTTAGAATGCCTCCACGATGCGACAATCACACCCAATGAAGAACTGGCAGCTATTATTATGCAGCAAATGGCTGCTGCAATCCCAAACATCATTGTTGAATGTAACCAAGCTCTCAACAACAATAATGCTCCCTGCAACTTCAAGACGTTCAACTCTGCCAAGCCATCAAAGTTTTCTGGGTCTCAAGGAGCGACTGCACTTCTGCAATGGTTCGAGAGTCTAGAGAGCACTTTCTGACATGTTCAATGGCCAAACGAGCGAAAGGTAGAGTTCGCATCTAGTGTTTTCGAGAAACGAGCGTTAACGTGGTGGAATGGTGTGATGAGGGACAGGGGTGCCAATGTGGCACTGGCTCAAACATGGGAAGAGCTTCAAGCTCTAATGATGAGGGAATTCTGTCCTCGTCATGAGATTAGGGCATTGGAAAGGGAATTCGATGATCTTAAGCAAGATAGCAGTGAGCATCGAGCCTATACAGACCGTTATGAGGAATTAAGTCTGCTATGCCCAAACATGGTTACGCCTTTGGATAAGGCAATCAAAAAGTACATTGATGGCCTCCCTGACTCAGTTCAAGACATTGTTACTGGTAGTAACCCCACTACCGTTAGACAGGCCATTGAGCTAACTGCTACCTTGACTGAATCCCAGATCAGGAAAGGTAAGCTTTTCCGAAAGGGTGACAAGAAACCGATCGAAGAATCAAAACCGAAGGATGAGCAGACTGAATCCTCCATGAAGTCAAAGAAGCGAAAGGCTTCTCAGAACTTCGCCGTGGTCGCTCACAATGATCAAGCCGTCCCCAACCAACTAGCTCAACCCCCTGCTAGGAAGCCATACAATGGAACTGCACCCTTGTGCAACCAATGTAGTCTTCACCATCATGACAATATAAAGTGCCGCAAATGCCAGACTTGTGGACTTATAGGCCATACAGCAAGAGTTTGCCCAACTGTAGCTGCACCAAATCAAGCTGGCAACAATCCTGCTCAAGCTCGTTTCTATCGGGTTCTTGCTTCAACTGTGGCGAGATGGGCCATTTTCGAAGAGATTGTCCAAAGCTTGCTAATGCGAATCCAGCACAGGGATGAGCATCTGACCGACTGAAAGACAACGCTGCTTAGAAATTAATCAAGCCTTATGTATTATTTTCTTTTGTTGTCATGGTCTGTGAGACAGTTGTTGTTGTTTATAAATAAATCTTTTATTTACATTGCAATGTATTTTATGTGGTTGCATGTATAAACAATATATCCCCTACAATAACGAAAATCAAGGAACCGTATTCCTTGAAGAACAGACTACCCCCAATTTTTTTCCATTTTTACGATCTCTTGCGTTTTCCACGAAAATCCTAAGTACCCGTTTCTTCCAAGGAAACGAAATACAAGGCGCAAGTTACAACTCTGGACGAATACCCCATCCTTAATAGGGTACCTAAGGGTATTTCCGTAAGTCCTTAGTTACAAATCTGGACGAATACCCCATCCTTAATAGGGTACCTAAGGGTATTTCCGTAAGTCCTTAATTGTTGTGTACCTTAATTCGAATTTTATGATTTCTAGTAAAAAAAATCAAATTTTTGGAAGATCACCCTATCTTTTCAGATAGATTCTTGAGGACGTTGAAGTCCATCGACTGGGTTCCTGGTGTACCTTGAATACCCATGTTCAAATCGATATCAAGTTAATAACAGTTAATATAACAAAATACTAACAAATTAATAACCAAGAAAACAATTATGTGCTTATGTGTTTATGTGTTGACCCAATCAAAGTTGTCTCAAGCTTGTTCAAATTCTATCCCTTTCACATTATGAAATACACTGTGCGGACTGTGCAAGGAATTACGTAATTATGGATGCATACATAATTATGGAATTCAGTGCACAGAAACCACATCAAGTTTTGTCATGTGTCTAGAGTTAATTCTATTCATTCCCATTTCTGATGAAGCACCTGTTGAAAATGACTCTGTCCGTTCATTTTCGTTTCTGAAGAATGTCCGTTGAGGGAAATGAATATCCTTTTGAGTTAACTCTATTCATTTCCATTTCTGATGAAGCACCCGTCGAAAATGACTCTGTCCGTTCATTTTCGTTTCTGAAGAATGTCCGTTGAGGAAATGAATATCCTTTTGTTATTCCTTCATTTCCATTTCTGATGAAGCACCCGTTGAAAATGACTCCGTCCGTTCATTTTCATTTCTGAAGAATGTCCGTTGAGGAAATGAATATCCTTTTGTTTATTCCATCATGTCCATTTCTGAGGAAGCACCCGTTTTAAAATGACTCTGTTCGTTCATTTTTGTTTCTGAAGAATGTCTGTTGAAGAAATGACAGGATTATTCCTTGTATATCTTTGGTGGTTATTTAACACAAAGTCACAGACAGACTCCTACGAATAAATTTCGGGACGAAATTTCCTAAAGTAGGGGAGACTGTGACACTGTGCCTCTGCGACCATCAAACAAATACCAAATCAATGAAATATTGTATTTCATATTTGGGATTTGTATAAATATGTGTATCGTTTTCACATATCAATTCATGTTTGATTTCGAGCTTTAAATCTCTTTCTAGAAGGTTATACGCGATCTGATGCGTAAATATAACCAGTTTAATGCAACAAACACTCCGGAACAGTGACATAGGCTTAACATACCTTAAATAACCTTTACATAACTTAGAAATAAGTTTTGGATAGTTTGGTATGCCGAAATCAAGTTTATTCGCTTACATGGACTAATTTCGACAAACTGCAAAAGTATGCCGATTCGTACTGTAACAAACATTCCGGAACTTGATCATAAGTTAAATATTCCCTAAATATCCTTTACATAGCTTAGAAATAGGCTTTGAATGGTTCAGTATGCTAAAAATAAACTTTATTGATCAATAGGGACTAAAAGCGTCAAAAAGTGCATAAGTTTGTATTTTCGCGCATATCTTACGTTCTGAACATATCCGGACAACCAAAAATTTATGTAATCATTAAAATATTTTATTTTAGTGATTGGCATGATAAAATTCCATTCGTCGCATAATTTGGATCGTTTTTGCGTTCGTTACGATTTCCCTCGTAAATAACCGAACAACGCAACCGTACGACCAAACGAACCGACGTCCGAGATATTTTTGAGCACATTTCAAGTTCCCTATACTTTAAATTTATTTTAGAGCCTTGAAATGGGGTTAACGGGGCTTAAAAGTGCAAAAAATCAAGTTTTACAAGTGCATGGACCATTTTTGAAATTTCTGGCAGATGCATTGAACTTGGTCCATTTTTGAGGTTTTGATGGTTTTAACCCAAGGTTTTGCACTCTATGGGCTGGAATTTGATGGTTTTAAGTATTCCCATGGTTTTGGAAACCATGTGCCCACTTGTAAGGTCAAGATCAAAGCACGGTTTGCGAGAAACGATCCTAAAGGTTCTCCGAAATCTACAAATACCCAAGCTCTCATTCCATTTTCCTCACACCTTGATCTAATTTTATGCTCTAAGTTGAAGCTTTATGCTTCATACCTGAGTATTTAGATCAATTTCTTCTACCTTGGACCCTTTGTAAGTATTCTTTCGTGCTTTTATGAGTTTTAAGCGTAAAAGTCAAACAGTGTTTGACTTTCTGCTTTGACCAGTCTATGGTCAACACGAAGTTTGTTTGAACTTCGTAATGTGAGCGTAATCACGATGGTTATAGTCTCTTGTGACTATACCTACTGATTACCACGTTGATTAGGTGTAGTGACGAGTCATAGTTTCGGTCAAAATACGTATTCTTGCGTATTTTGCAACCAAACTATTCTTGGGTATCAAGACCCTTTGTCTTGATATCAAAATTGTTTTCTAACTTCGTTAAACATGTTTTAACATGTTTAGCTCGTCACTTTAGGTTTAGTGCTTATATAGGGTCGTAAGATAAGCAGTCTAAACAACCGCTTAGACTTTCGAACCCGACCCGTTTGGTCGATCATTAGGATTCGACCAAGCATTTATAGTGACCATAGTTATATAGGGAATAACCTTCCGAGGTTATACCTTATGGTCACTTAGTTTAGTTAGTTGTATGATAGGTAATTTATATGCCTTAGGAAAATGACCAAAATGCCTTTTTTACGCATAAATTCATTTTAAGTATATGAAACATAAATTTTGGCATCTAAATTGATTAGGCAACATTATTAGACATGTTAAGGCATATAATACTTGTCATAGGACTAGTTAGGCTGTCCGAACGTGTTTTACGCGAACGACGCATTAAAGTGGCGTAAGCTACCTTAACGAGTCGTAATGGGTCGTAAGCACTTAGGTTAGGCTTCGTTTTAGAATGTAGGCTTTGTTAAACCATATTACATGAGTCCCTACACTCATTTGGTTTACGAAACCTCATTTTATCCAATCCTCCAATTTAGGTCCGGTTTATTAACATAGTTACCAATATTAGGCGCCGTTTGATTTCCGTGATCCCTCTAGCTTGCTTGGTTGTTATTCAAGACTTCTAAGCATCCTCAAGTGAGTACATAGTCCCCTCTGTTACCGTTTTCAGATGTTTTGGGGTGATACACATGTGCCTACTTGTTCCTTACATGCTTTACATGTTTTTATATCATATACTTGCTATGTTCATTAGTACGTAGATAGTACATGATTTCATTATGTTTTGCTATGTATGTTCACTTAGCATGCTAGAACATTGATTTTTGTATATTACATTTTGTTGCATATGCTCATCCAGTATATGGACACATTGTTTTACATTTTGAACCGTTTGATTTATGTAAACCGTTTGTAACCGTTTGATTTATGTTAACCGTTTCTAACCGTATGATTTATGTGAACCGTTTGTAAGTGTTTGATTTATGTAAACCGTTTGAATCTGTTTGAACCGTTGGGTTAGGGAAGTGATTAGGTAACGGGGCAGGTGTAATGCGTTAAAAGCATGGTAGATACGCCGCTGGTACTTCCTATATATAAGTGCTTTTAACACTTTATATATCGCTGCGTTATCTAAGATCACTTGGGCAAGGTTATCAAAACAAAGTTATATTACAAGGTTTTTCTAATAATATAAACCACACGAGTTTTGTTAACGATTTTTTACGAGATGTTTTACAATTTGATTTAATAAAATAAATGTTTTGGGTTAAGAATCATGGCTATGAGATTTTATAAAGTGTAACCAACTTGATTTGAGTTGGTTAAATATGTCGCAATACTATACTTTTCAAAACCAAGTTTTTAATTAAGTATTGCAACATGTAAACTAGCCATGGATCTTACACTCACAAAAAACCTATGTACTCGCCGGCATTTTTATGCTGACGTATTTTCACATGTGTTTCAGGTACCATAGTTGGTGTTGTTTGATGATGATATTGATGCATACTCACATAGGAACGGACGAGGCCTTAGTGACTTAATAACAATGAAAGTCTATTCGTTCATGTTTTGTTTCTAATTTCAATGTAATATAATACATTTAATTCAATAAAACAAAACCTCAATCCATGTGTTATGAAACAATGATTCTGTTACAACACTCCCCAACATTTCCGCCATGATTTGTTGATTTTCGTGGTCAGGGTGTGACATTCGACGCTGCGACATCCAACTCAGGGACATTCGTACCGGCACCTAACAATCTACTCAGTTCACTAGACGTTCAGATGGGTGTTCAGGTAATACTCGATAACATCGAGATTCGTAAGGATTCAGAGAGGAGTGAGAAGATCACGTTCGAGTAGAAAATAGTCACTGCTATGACTCCTATAGGTTTGTTATGTTTATCACTGATCGAATAACGGATCAGAACCCCTATTTCACTCGTTAAGTCTCACTGGGACTCCCATGCATCCCACAATTATTATTATATGTGCACCCACAATAATATTGCGATTTGCATGCTCACCTCAGTTCCTCCTAACTCATGTCAAACGGTTCCTCAAACTCGAATGCCAAACAGAGGTTATCAAAGCAATAAGGTCACAAGAATCTATGGACTACGACACATCAACTACGCATCATAAAGCAAACAAGAAATTCATGAAATTATGCTATAGTGACGAGTGCGTGTCCGTATGCTACATCATAAACAAGTGTACACTAGCCATGCAATGTATACAACAGGTGAAAAGACGAACCTTGCAATCTGGAGCTGAGTGTCATGGTCATATTCTCGTTTTCAGAACTGTTTGGTTATAGTCTGGTTTTATAAAAACGTTTTTAAAGCCAAGTTCACTATAACCAGTGGCTTTGATACCAAACTGTCACACCCCCAAAATACACCAAGCGGAAACCCCCGCGAGGCGTGTGACGTACCAGGATCTAGCCACCTATCACATTGAACTCATACAAGATTTCAAATAAAACTTTCATTCATTAACATAAAGTGTTACAAAACAATAAATACAAATCATCGTATTCAGCGGAAGCATAAATCATTAATTAAGTGTTTCATGAACCATATGTATAAAATTCCATTAGACTCATCTCGTGATTCCATGTATCTCGACCCATGACCACTCCAGCATCCCAGACAGCAAGTTCCACATCCACACATACCTATAACCTGCGAGCAAGCACACAAGTGTATCAGACAACGCTGGTGAGTTCATAGTTTTACGAAAACGTTAGTTACCAAGTGTTTAATTCCGTTCATTGATTACAATGTTGATAATACCTTGAATACAAGATGGCCCCTGATTTATTTTGCCCATTCCCCGATGCTCCTATTAAAGCATTGGGCATGACTGAGTCATTAGTTCACACCCGTCCTCTCGGGTACGAGGTGAGGGTGCCAAACCTAGATAGCGCTACCAACTAATACTCCGTTACCTCTCAGGTAACAAACAAGATGGGACTTAAAGGTGATAGGATGAGTATATTATCCAACATTCCAGATTTTACCCACAAGACGTATTCCTCTCAGGAATACCAAATGATTTACCCAAAAACCCATCCCTCTCAGGGATACCCAATGACTGTCCTAACCACCGGGACACATGCTCAAGAGGAATGAACTCACCTTAGATTGCTCAGTATGTTACATTACATTACCCATTCCAAGTTGGTCAACCATACCCTACCGTGGTTACCAAGAATAGTCAGTTTCGTAAACACATATCCAATTCACGTATTCAACAAGTCACATGTAATAGTCATTGTCACGTAATACATAACAAGCATTTAGATCTCATGCACGTTTATAACACAAGTTCACGTTTCCAGCAATGGTTACTAACAACACCAGTTTTTCAATCAATCAAGTTATCTATTTTACACAGTTTACATCTATCACGGGATCACAGTATATTAGCTAGCACATACACATTTCTAACACAGGTTCACATCTCATGTGAATGTCCCAAGGTATCACATAACATCACAGGTGAGTTTGCTATACATACAAACCGAACCAAGTTTCTTAATCTCATTGTCAAGCAACAAGGATGGCATACACACACAAGTATCTATCATCCTTATCAACATAGGTACCTACTGTTCAACTCATTATCTTTCTCGGCGAAACACCTCGTTGCGACGAAATATCCAGGTGACGAAACACCTATGTTTCGTCGAGGTGAGTGTGACGAATAACCACTATGTTTCGTCGAGGTGGGTGTGACGAATAATCACTATGTTTCGTCGAGTATTTAAACATCAGAAATCCATTCTTCGTCGCACCAAAAACAGTTACAGATTTGGGTTCATCTCAATCAGATCTAACAACAGGTTAAGCGGTGATCATGCATTCTAGTTATGAGTATCATCACTCACACAAAGCGTAACAGTTAATCATCATACATCAATCTTGAACCCTAAGCATAACAGTTTCACAATTAACATCATTAGTCCTCATTTAACATTATCGTTCACTAATTCTTTCAACATGTCAGTTTCACTATTGACTACTATGATTATCATGCGAGCATAGTCATCTGTATCATTCACAGTTCACAAAGGTTTCATGCAAACAACATAACCCTAGCTTATCACAACACAACGCATCCGGAAATTTTCGTAGTTCTAGTGAGTCATTGCTATCAACCATTATCAACTAGTCAAGACTCAAATATTCAAATCAAATCATACAACATCAAGTATTCCTAACACACACATAATAATGATGGCGTACTAACCAAGATACCGAATAGTTTGATCACAATAGACAAGCTTCACAACAGGAGGGAAGTTAGGAAAGGAGAGAACTGCCGTCGGGGAACGTCTAGGGTTGCAAAATATGATGAGTATGCATGCATAAATACTAAATAAAGTGAGTTGGGCCCTTCATGGGCTTCGAAGATAACTGGGCCAGCAAAAAACCCCTTGGCAACGAATCTCATTGTTCGGCAAGCAGTTTTTCGTCGAAGCCCATCAAGCAGTCTTTCGTCAAGCATTGTGGTGATTCAAAGGGTTTTTGTCATTTTTATTAAATGCTAGTCTCATAAAACCACCAAGTAACTAATATCATGTGACAATCGGTGATTTACGGCACTTAATTTCATGATTAACAGGTGATTAACGCGATAATACATAGTGTTTACAACACAAATTAACATAAATTAGGCCTTTGGAGTGCCTAGGAACGTTTATCCGACTTTACAGTACGCTTATGAAGATTCGCGTGGAATCTGCGGAACATCAAACGACAACGAACTGATGCCGTACAAAATACTGACAACACCGACAAGTATGAATGTTACACGAATATTTTATGAAATTAATTTTGAGAATTTATTGGGCTTCCGTGCGACACAAATGCAAACCTGAACTAAAAACGCGATGGTAGGAAACGCATCGGCAACGAAACGGAAGCAACGGAGATGCCTGTCACCTTCAGAACTTACATTTTACGCTATATTTAGCTCCATAATAAAAGTTTAGTAACTACAGTCGAAACCGGATCGAAAAACGGATTAAAGACGGCAACGATGTAATTTTTCGCGATTATTACCGTTATCGACGCACGAACGCGACTACGACGGTTACCGACATTATTTTTACACGTTTTTAACTCTGAAATATTATTTTACTAGGCTACGGTAATTTCGGTTTTAAAAACATGTCCCGTAGAAAATTTCGGGCCACTTACACGTGAGATGGGCTTGTGGGCCCTGGGCCCAAGCCCAAAACCCGCAAGCCTAAACCTGCACATAATATATTAGATCTTTACTACAAGATTTTTGTTGTAAATCTGTCCCAAAATCTCTTCAAGATCTACAGAAAATCTTTACAAAAATCTCTACAAAATCTACTCAAGATCCCCAAGATCTCTACAAGATCTCTAAAATCTCTATATAAGATCCTTATCTTCTAACAATCTAAACAAACCAAATCCTAGTATATATTACTAACTAAATCTCTAAAACTCTCATTTCTCCCACATAAATTCACTGCCAAACACCCTCTACATTACTCCCTCTCTCGATCTCGCTTAGACAAACAAACTCAGAGAATACACGTTCTCAAATAAACAATACATACACATTCAAACCTGCTTCACCCTCTCCCTCTCGCTAAAATACAATCACCGGAGGAACCGGCTGTCGGCACTGGTTAAACGGCTACGGCGGCGGTGATGACTCCAGAGCAATCCGACAACCCCCCACCCCCCCTTCGTGTACCAGACGATATACCCCCCCCTTCTCGAGAATACACGCCGGCCACCATCATGGTGGCGGCGCACGACAGAAGCGACGAAGAACAGAGAGACAGGAAGAGAGAGAGAGAGAGAGATGAGGAGGAGCCGACGACTGCAGCGCCGCCGTGATGGCGGCGGCGGTGGTGCATCTGTTTCACGGCAGTTATGACGGTGGTTCAGAGCTCGAGTCTCATTGTTTCGATTCGGGTTCTTGTCGGTGGGTTTCGGGTTCAGATTTAAGGATTCGGGTTCACTAGAAACAAGAAGGTGGATTTTGGTGGCATAGCTTCGGCTCAGGTTCAAGTTTTGTTTCGGGTTCGAGACATGTTCAGTTTCGGGTCAACCTTGTTCAAGTCAGGCTTTGGGTTTAGATGACTCGGTCAACACACAGTCAGAACGGTTCAGACTTGGAACCAGTTAATTCAGTCAAACGAGCAGCTTTCGGTTGGAGTTCGGGTTTTGGTTTGGACTTGCTTTGGTGTGATTCAACTCGGTTGACTCGGTCAAACCGAGTCAACTCAGTCAACATCGGTCAAAACGCAGTCAACTCAAAGAACCGGTAACAAATTTAATCGAAGCTAGTTATTATACTCTAGTTAGATTTTAAGTTTTTAGAGTTTAGTTACGCGAAACCAAGCTCGACCGATACTTTGTGTTTATTTATGGTTTATTTCGTCGAAAATTTATTATACATTGTTTGAATCAATTAAATTTTTGTTGATTTTTGACAAAATGCGACAACTGAGTTGTCGGGTTATTCCAAAAACAGAGGAAACTCTGCCCGTTTTTTGAGAAAATCCTTAAAACTAACATGTTTTTATTTTAAAACGAAAGCTATCAAACTCAAACGGCTATTATAAAAACAAAACACAAGTGTATAATACTTTCTATGACACGATACAATTTACGAAAGCGACGTTTCGGGACATTATTTGCAACAATAAATATAGTTCTTATATTTATTCTAAAATTTTGAAATCTCGACAATTCTTTTATAAAGATAAATATAAGTTATGTATTCATTTCAAATACCAAAATACGGACCCGTTTTATATAAATAAATATAGTATATATTTATTTCCGTTAACAAACAACACGCGTTCATTTTATAAAAATAAATATACTTTACATACTTATTTTGAACATCAAACAAGACGACGGTTCTTTTGTAAACTTGAATATAGTTTGTATACTATTTCAAATATTCAACAACACGAATTCGTTTTTATAAAATAGACATGGTTTATACGCTTATTCTTTTATAAAATAAACATAGTTTTATGTTTACTTCAAACATCAAGCGACTCGCATTCATTTATAAAAATAAATATAATTAGATATTTATTTTCAACCACAAACAACTCGATGATACTTTTGTAAAATGAATATAACTTTTTATATTCATTACAAACGGCATATACGCATACTTTGACGAATATATACAAGACGCAATATATGATACGAGTTTGTTATATGATATTTTCATATAAATATTCTTTTTGTACACGTACGACTACTCGAGACGGCTAACGCAATTACAACGATATATTTATATATTTTTATATAAATATTTATTTATTTTTAAATCTCTTGAGAATCACGTCTTTTCAAGACTTATTGGTTATTATCGACAATAGACGATACTTATCAAATATGACTTAATCATTTCCGATAAGTTATCAACTTACTATCGAATCGTTCGATTAACGACTCGGTAGAGCTCGGTGACACGTAGTTTAGTTACTGCGTTTATTTAGAAACTTATAAGATATTCCGTGTTAGGAATATTGTAGAATGCACGCTAGCGAGTCTCGTCTTGGAAACGACATCACGAAGTCGTATATAGCTAGCTTTGCACAGGAATATTCAGGTGAGTTCATAACCCCATCTTTTTACGGTTTTACATTTTTATAAATGTTTTCGGGGTGGAAAGACATGAACGTTTTGCTGAAAACACACAAAGTTCTCAATGAACAAAGACTGCATATTTCTAGACAAAGCACGTTGTGCAAGAACATACAAAGCTTTTGAACGAACAGAAACTCATATTTCTAAATCATATTACGAATGGATTTCGAGGAACTCAAATGGTTTACGAATGGATTATATTAAATATACCGGTTTTTACAAAACAAATGCGTATTATCGAAATGTGAATGATTTTCAGGACTAGGGATGGATCGTCTGGTGATAATATATAGAGACTGGGGAGTTGGCCTTAGAGGCTGGGGAGGTTCAGCCTTAGAGGCTGGGGAGGTTCAGCCTTAGAGGCTGGGGAGGTTCAGTCCGAGAGACTGGGGTGAAATACATGTTACAATTATTACAGACATTTTATACATGGTATGGTTAGCTTAAGGAGGGTTACTACTTAGATCATGTGAGTGGGTAGGCGGATACTTAAGGCCATTAATCCTCGTTGTAGGACCGAGGGACATGAGTGATAGATCTATTTGGGTGTAGCGAGCCCACACCCATGAGGTCAGGGTGACCCATAGTGGTGACTGTGTCTTACAGCCGAGGCCCGGTACAAATTTGCTAGGTTTGAGTTTTCCTGCATCACTTCACACATATCAATGGCCTTGCAAACCATTGGTGATCTCTTTTTCCTTACTGCTACATACCAGGGACATACATACTTACAGAAATACTTGATTTATACAATTTAAATACCACGTTTTATACAAATTCAAGGCATAGGATTATGCGGGCATGGAGTCAAAGTCAGGGTGGGCATTGACGGTTATACGAACCTTACAAATACGAGAGTTTACAAACACATGGTTTTACGAATATAATGTGTTACAAATACAAAGTTTCCATGTAACTTGGCAAGAAAATGATTTCTAAATTCGTTTTCTCAATAATAGTTCACAAACCGGTTATTCAGAAGATTTAGCTGGACATGCGTTACAAATACAAAGTTTCCATGTAACTTGGCAAGAAGTTCACAAACCCAACTGTGAACTCGCTCAACTTTGTTGTTGACTCGTTACTACATGCTTTGCAGGTCATTAGGTACTTAGCTGGAGCTTGCATGGGGAAGAGTCGTTGTGGGACATGGAAAATTGTGTGCCATGTTAAACATTGAAACATTTGAACTTATATTTTGGTTTTGGATTTAATCGTTATGCTTCCGCTTGCAACTTAAACTATGTTTTGTTTGGACACCAATTGTATTGGTTGGATTTTTATAATTACTTACATGCTTGTTCAATATGATTGGTGGCTGGATCCTGGTCAGTCACGCCTCCAAGCGGTGATACTCCGCATGTGGATTTTGGGGGTGTGACAAGCTCGACAAATATTGGCCATGTGACCAAGTCTCCCACATGAGGTACACTGTTTACATACTTGCTGAGCCACATGATGACCATTGCACCGATTACAGTAAGGTGCAGTACCAGCATAAGGCTTCCTCGCAGGAGGTTGCACTGGTTGGTTCTGAGTGCTCGGGTTAGGTGGTGTGGTAACAGCAAAGTTTTGGGAAGCCTTTCGCTTCCTTGACCTCCTCGAAGACTCACCTTTCTTCTTACCATTTCCCTTGTCTTGAGTGGTGTCGGCTGACTGTTTCTTGTCACCCTTGTTGGTTAGTTTACCCTTTCTGACCTGAGACTCAGTCAGGGTTGCAGCCAACTCGATGGCCTAAAATACAGTGGTAGGGTTGCTACCAGTAACTATGTCTTGCACAGAGTCAGGCAATCCATCGATGTACCTCTCAATCGCTTTATCCAGTGGGGTAACCATTGTGGGACATAGTAAACTCAGCTCCTCATAATGATCCGTGTAAGCACGGTGTTCTCCCCCATCCTGTTTAAGATCATCAAACTCTCGTTCCAAAACCCTTATTTCGTATCGGGGGCAGAACTCTCTCATCATGAGAGCCCGAAGCTCTTCCAAAGTCTGTGCCATAGCCACATCTGTCACACCCCCAAAATCCACATGCGGAGTACCACCGCTTGGAGGCGTGACTGACCAGGATCCAGCCACCAATTATACTGAGCATTGATCAATGGTAAAAATATTCACCAGCCACGTTGGTGAATAAACATCACAGTTTAAAATCTTTAGTGTTTCAATTCGAATAATAGTTTAAGTAAGCAGCGGAAGCACAAACCAAACAGTTTTCGAAACAAGGTTCATAGTTTAAAGATTATTTAAAACCCAACACACGGGTTAAGACGACCACTACACATCCCCAAGCTGCAAGCTCCTGAATCACTGGTTACCTGCAAAGCATGCAGTAGGGTGTCAACAAAAATGTTGGTGAGTTCACGAGATGTCCAGTTTTAGCTTTTCAAAAGAAAATGTAGGTTGTTTAGGTAAAGCATTTATAATCACGTCATGGGGAGCTACCCCATATGAAAGCTACTAAACTTGAATTACCGAAACTGTTGACGAGAAGATTTGGTGCCCCAGGTCAATGTCTATCGTCATTGACCAAGATGCAAGGTCTACTAGTTCACGCCCGATCTCCCCCGGTCACGGTGTGAGGTTGTCAAACCTAATAGCGCTATCAACTAATAACCCGTTTGCCCCCGGCGATTAATCGGTACTATAAGCAGGGACTTTACATGATAGAGATTTGTTTAGTGTTGCTAGTTGTGATTTATAAATAATACCCAAACGTATCTCCCCCGGATGTAGTAGTACAAGAGTACCATTTGCATATTCCCTTGGAAATTATCAGTTTGAAAACATTCTATAGTTTGTTCGTGTCCCTCCCTGGGACGCATGCTTTTAGTGTGTGAACTCACCTTGGGTTGCTCGGCAGATTAGCTTACTTGGTCAAGCTTGCTGGTCACCACGTCCTAACATGGTTACCAGTATAGGTCAGGTTTGGGGGTACAAGTAATCACGTATATCCTACTGGTATCTAACACATCGAATGCATACAGTTACCATTTAAGTTATTGGGCCTGCCCTTATAATTATACGGTTAAACAGTAACAGTTAACACATTAGTCCAGTAACACATAGTCCAACCCTAACACATTGTGGCCCAATAATCAAGGTAGGTAGTCCAGTCGAGACGAAGTGGTCTCGACTCGAGAACACACGGTCTCGAGTCGCAACCAAGAGATCTCGAGTTATCACGTTTTGGTCTCGAGTGATGCTGGCATGAGTCGCAATCTCGAAGGTCTCGAGTCCAGTCTCGAGTTGTCACGTGTTGGTCTCGAGTCGCAACCGGACTAGTCTCGAGTCCCTCATATGAAGTATTCCGGGTTTCGGATTGTTGATCCATGGTCTCGAGTCGCAACCTTGCGGTCTCGACTCGTAACCATAATGCGAGCATATGTGCAATCCTTCTAGAACCTTCTGCCAGCAATGAGTACTAACCAATAGAATTTCATAGTCATGCTCCTATGTACTATCCAATACAATTCCACAAACATGTTTTCTTGTCTAAAATCTTAATCAAATGGATCAAACACAACAATTCAAATCTTCATATCATATTCATATCACATTCATACGGTTCATCCTTTAAGATTTCTATATTATCAAACATGTTCAATCTACATAACCATGCATTTTATGAATAAAATAACCTAGATATCAAGATCATCTTGCAAGTTTTTCGAATATTTTCATGACATTCATGTTGTTCTTTATTAGGGTTTTTATCATAAACTTGTTCATACGGTTCATCATGATACTCATTCAAATAGATAACATTTCTCTTGTTCGGAGCATAAGCATACATCCTCATTCTACAATACATATCATGCTACTTGGTCAACAAGGATCATATAAACATTTATTCTAAACATTAAACACCCTACACTAACAATCATTCATTATTCAAATATGTTAGCACTTTATTATCATGCAAGAGTTCACATATTTCATCCATCATTTCAATCATTCCAAGCAAATAGCACTATTGTACATATAAACACATAGTGAACATCTAAAGTACTAACCGGTTGTGGAAAGGCACCGAGTTAAGGAAGAAAGTGAGAAAATGAAGTGTCCGAGTGATGATGGTGAGCTTGACCGATCCTCCTTGTTGTTGCCGATTTAATCCGAGAGGGAGAGAGGAGGAGGTGAGCTTGATTTGTTAGGGTTTTAGTAAGAGAGAGTGAAGGAGTGTGTGTGTGGGAGTGAGTTGTGGAAGAATGGTGGAAAATGAGGGATGGTTGGCTTGGGCATGGATTTTATACTCGGTTTAGGTGGTGCACCCTACCATGGTTCCGAGTGGGCTCGGAGGGGTGTATGGCCCAATCCGGTCCAACCGTTACTGTTTACTCGAGACCGAGTGGTGTCGAGTCGGGTTCGTTGCGGTCTCGGTTCCCTATTATACACACATACTTATATTTATACATACATACACCACATAGCATAACAAGATAATCGCAACTTTCATTAAATACATATATACACACAACGTAATTACAGGATATTTGCTCGGGAAAACCTAGAGTGTCACATTATCCCCAAGTTTTAAGAACTTTCATCCCGAAAGTTAAGGCAGCCACTGACAAGCTAGTGTAAATGAGAACGTTTCAACGGGGTGTCACATCATCCCCCCGTTAGTTTGGAATTTCGTCCCGAAATTCGGTAGTAGCTTCAGTGCTGGGAGTTTCATTTGGGAACAACTGGGGATACTTGCGCTTCATCTGGTCTTCCCGCTCCCAGGTGAACTCTAGGCCACGGCGCGAGTTCCAACGAACTCGTACGAGGGGTATCTGGCTACGTTTGAGGGTTTTGATCTCTCGATCCGTGATCTCAATCGGTTCCTCAGTAAAGTGTAGCTGTTCGTCAATAGTAAGTTCCTTGAAGGGAATGATGAGTGTTTCATCTGACAGACATTTCTTCAGATTAGACACGTGGAAGACGTTGTGCACGGCACTTAGTTCTTCAGGTAGATTCAATCTGTAAGCGACCTTACCGATCTTTTCGGTAACTTCGAATGGTCCGACATATCGCGGATTAAGCTTGCCCCGTTTTCCAAAACGAACCACACCCTTCCAGGGTGAGACTTTGAGTAGAGCCCGGTCGCCTACCTGGAACTCTAGTGGTTTCCTATCCTTATCAGCGTAACTCTTCTGACGGTCACGAGCTGTCGCCATGCGTTGCCTAATCTGGGCAATCTTTTCTGTAGTGTCTACTACATGTTCCGGGCCTGTGATCTGGCTGTCACCAACCTCTGCCTAGCAGAGAGGCGATCGGCATTTACGACCGTACAATGCCTCAAAGGGTGCTACCTGAATGCTGGTGTGGTAGCTGTTGTTGTAGGAGAATTCCACTAACGGTAGGTGCTTCTCCCAATTCTTGCCAAAGTCGATCACACATGCCCTAAGCATGTCTTCGAGGGTTTGGATGGTGCGTTCAGATTGCCCATCCGTTTGCGGATGATAAGCGGTACTCATGTCTAAACGTGAGCCAAAAGATTTGTGCATAGCTTGCCACAACTCAGAAGTAAAACGTGCATCTCGATCGGAAATAATAGAGGTTGGCACTCCGTGCTTCGAAACAACTTCTTTTAAGTATACCTCTGCTAAGGTGGAGAACTTGTCTGTCTCTTTAATAGCCAAGAAGTGGGCAGATTTAGTTAATCGATCTACTATCACCCAAATGGTGTCATTTCCGCGTTGAGACCTAGGCAAGCCGGTAACAAAGTCCATGGAAATTTGCTCCCATTTCCACTGTGGGATCTCTGGTTGTTGGAGTAGGCCTAATGGTTTCTGATACTCCGCCTTGACTCTTGCACAAGTTAAACATTTTCTGACATAGGTTGCTATCTGGGCTTTCATGCCAGGCCACCAATAGGTAGTCCTTAAGTCGTGGTACATCTTATCTGAACCCGGATGTACTGAGTAACTGTGACAAATGGCAAATAACCGGAAATTCCGTACAGTCTAATCACTATTCTTAGTATATAATCTCATGCAATTAGCGTAATTTAATTACGTAACGGTGTCGTATATTAAACGACAATGTTAGGACAAGAAAACAATGATATAACATATATTGGTTGTCGTTGTATTGCGAAACCAATTAAACAATTTCCTAAAAGTGTTGGTAAAAAGTGCTGCGCGCACTATTCACGGTTACACTATTCATGCCAGCAAAACCGTGAAAACAGAACGAAACAAGGAAAAACGACACACGGATGACATAACTGAGTCCGTTTATATAAGAAAACACTAATACGAAAACATATCTTACAAAGATATAAGACTTTTCGGTACAACGCCCTAATCGCTAAATCGTCCGTTCACTAAAAATAAGACAATTTTAACTTGTCCAAAATAATAATTTAGCATTTCCGGGACTCCGAAAATATGACAAATGATGACAAACATATGGAAACAATATGAGGATATTAATGGAGTATTCGAAACATAAGCTCTCGACACTGCGTTGCAACCCCCACAACTTGTCCGTTTCTGCACCGACAAGCTAATAAACGACATTACCAACATCAAAAACAACCAAATGAAAGCTTTAGTGAACTAGTTAAGCTTATTTTGGGATTCAAAATAACTTCATACATCTTTTTAATGCGGAATGTCAACTTACGGCAAACTTCCGTCGGTACGCCACAAAAGTGCCGTAAACTAGCCAACGACGAAACGAAAAGCATTCAAAGTATCAAAACATGATTTCTACTAGTTTAGTGAACTAGTTAATGTTAATTTATGTTTCGAATCACTAATTACCCTCTAATGGTGAAAGATTACCCTAATCACCATACTTAGCCTAATTACCAAAATATCTACATGTTTAAGACATTTTTATAAAAAATGTTACACTTTACCCCTTATTCTTTTGATTAATATCTATATATTTTTCATTAGTTGCAAGTGGATGATGTTGGTGAAAGATTATAACACTTAGTACTTTAGTTACTAACCACATTATCATACTTTTACACCTTATCTTTCACACACATAAGAACTCTTTCAATCTTCATCCATATTACCAAGAACATCTTCAAAAACCCATTTATTTTTATTACTTCCTTCATGATCAACATGGATTTCCAAGTAACATAAGGTGATCTAAAGCTATTGGAAGTAAAAGGAAGGGTTTTCATCCATACAAAAGTGTTCTACCATCAAGATTATCATCTTCTTAGTTCTTAATAATCTTCTAAGATCATCCCTAGCCAAGTGCTAGAAGTAAGCTTCTTTATCTATTTTTTTTTTATACAAATGTATTAAGTTTATGATTGTTATTATTGCTAATAATAACCAAGAAAATCATACATAAAATACATGAAGAAAATACAAAGAAGCAAAGAATAAAAATCATGATATAATTATGATTGTTTATATTATGATCTAAGACTTGATATATGCTTATTTAGTCTTGTTATGATGTTTATGATGCAAATAAATTATTAGAAGATGTTTTAAGTTATGATCTAAAAATTATGCATGTTTATGTTAAAGGGTTTTTAACATAAAGGATTAATGGATGATCATAACTATTGATCTTGTGAAAATATATAAGGTTTTTGGTTAAAAACAATACTCTCACAAGATTATAAAAAGTAACATACAACTAGAGATTTTTATAAAAGTTGTTAAAACTAAAATTAAACTTGGTTTTTGAACTTGTTAGCATATGAAATAATCATGGTTAAAACCCTACATGATTTGGATATCATCTTGATAATTTCATGTTATAAAAGTCTCATAATGTTTAGTTAAGATGTTGAATAAATTGTTGGTGATTTGGAAAAGAAAAGGATATGTTTATAAAACATGGTTAGAATAAAATACAAAGGTTATATAGCCATTTTTCATAAAAACTTTATTTTATAAAGTAACAACATTTTTGGTTGTATTTAGACAAGAGAAATATATATTTTTTTTGAAAAATATATATTTGGTGATTTAACAACTTATGTGCTATGTGATTATTTGATGGTATTAGTTATATATATCAAAGATAGGAACTTTATTACAATGGTAATAATGAACACATGATACATAATAATCAAAGTCTTATAAGACTTCACATAATTACGCCTTAAAACGAGTTACGGACGATTCGAATAATCGGACACCATTTATGGTCAAAATGAACGACGGACGACTACATAAGTGAATTGCCAATCCGGGGAGTTACTACGACGTTTAGACGATTTATCGACACGAAATATAAGTATCCTATCGATAACAAATTTCGGATGTTTATAAACTTATAAACACTAGTATGTTTATTTACTAACAAGTATACTTAGAAAATTTTTATAAAAAGGTTTTTATAAAAATAAATGGGCTTATTACACTAGTGGGCTATTTTTATAACAAATGGGCTTATATTACTTAAAGGGCTATTTTACTTAATGGACTATTTTTCTTAATGGGCTTATCTTCATAATGGGCTTAACATAAACACATGGGCTAAGCCCAATACCAAACATATGGGCCAAGGCCCAATAACATTGAAGCCCAACACTATTGAAGCCCAACACTATTGAAGCCCAACACTATTGAAGCCCAACACTATTGAAGCCCAACACTATTTGAGGCCCAACACTATTTGAGGCCCAACACTATTTAAGGCCCAACACTATTTGAGGCCCAACACTATTTGAGGCCCAACACTATTGAGGCCCAACACTATTTAAGGCCCAACACTATTTAAGCCCAATAACTTGAAAACATGGGCTTGGCCCAATGATACCATTTTTGTGAACACAACTATACAACGGATACATATAAGACACGAAATTCAGCGGACTAGATCCGACTATACAACTCACAAGATACAAGATAACATTTATATATATATATTTGGTGAAAAATATATATATAACATTTGAACAACTCATTCATCGAATACACAGTTAACGAACAGTAAAGACATACAAGTCTTACACATATTGAAGACACAAGACTTGTACTCAAGTTCTTTTCAAAGACCGAAGTGTCTAACAAAAATAAGAACATTTGTAGGTCGCAACACTTTTCAGGACGACCGCACGTGAGATCTTATTTACTTCTATTCATGGACGCAATTCTGTGAGTTCATGTTCCCCTATTCATTTAAATGTTTTACAACTTTACAACTATCGGGGAAGATACATGTTCAATAGTATGTTAAAGTTAGGGAATGAAACACCTTAGATCATGTGCGAATTAGGGCCATACTATAAGCACCATTAATCCAGTTTGGACCTAGGTACAAGGGGTTAGATCTAATGGGTTTTGGCGAGCCCCACTCTTGGTCGTGGACCCATACAGAAGAGTGCGTTTGTGTCCCAGTCGATAGGAATCGACATAAAATCGTCTAGGGTTGGATTGCTTCCTAATTCGTCACACATATTAATGTCCTCGCGAAACATTAATGATCAACGATTTCATTGACGCTTTACATACTACATCATACATACAGATACATTTTATACAATTCACATGTTGTGGATACAGTTTATACATCATACATACAGATACATTTTATACAATTCACATGTTGTGGATACAGTTTATACATCATTCATACAGATACAGTTTATACAACTCACATTTTACAGATACAGTTTATACAACTCACATTTTACAGATACATCTCATACAGCTAAACTGCATGAACTCGCTCAACTTTTGTTGATGTTTTCAAACTTAACATGTATTTCAGGAAATTAGTGGACCTGGCAGACATTTCAGTCAAGGAAAACAAGTATCAATACTCCATGCCAACTATTGAAGGGTTTGCCTGTTATATACCGCCTCTTTGCGGTGATATAGTGGTCAAAGTCTTGACATTTTAAGACTTACATTTTGATGTATAAAACGATGACAACTTATTTTCATTTGATGGTTTGTAACCAATACATTCAACTTATGTTGCATTCTTTTGAAACAATTATGACAATGGCATTGGAGCTTGTTTTATTCATATAGTTTGTTCATGTACATCGATATTTATGCAATGAAAACCATACAGATCACACCTTGCGTTTCCGCTACGAGCGGGTGTGACAGTAACGGGACTTATGGGCTTCATCCATCACAAGCTCGCGCAAATTCCCATAAAGTGGGACCCATATACGCCCGTTTACGTAGCAAGCACCGTCTTCTTTTTGTTCTAATCGTTGTTTCGATCCTCGTAGGGACTCAGCCCTGATGTTCTCGGCTTTCAATGCTTCAACCTGAGCATTTCGGATCTGATTGGGAAGGTTCGAGTGGATGGTGAGCTGTAAGGCACGAACATGCTTGGGTTTGGTCTCTTTTCTGCTGAGGGCATCGGCTACCACATTAGCCTTGCCTGGATGATATTTAATTGCACACTCATAGTCATTTAGGAGTTCGACCCATCGGCGTTGCCGCATATTCAACTCCTTTTGTTCCATTATGTGCTGGAGACTCTTGTGATCTGTGTAAATCGTGCACTTGGTGCCGTACAAGTAGTGTCTCCAAAGCTTGAGCGCGAAGACCACAGCTCCAAATTCTAAGTCATGCGTCGTGTAGTTCCGTTCGTGGATCTTGAGTTGTCGCGAAGCGTAAGCAATAACCTTCTCGCGTTGCATCAACACGCAACCAAGCCCTTGAATAGAAGCATCGCAGTAAACAACAAAGTCGTCAGTACCTTCAGGTAAGGAAAGAATAGGAGCACTACAAAGGTTCTTCTTTAGTTCCTGGAAGGCAGATTCCTGAGCATCACTCCATTTGTAAGCAACACCCTTCTGAGTGAGGGTCGTAAGTGGTTGAGCGATCTTAGAAAATCCCTTGATAAATCTTCGATAGTATCCTGCCAATCCCAAGAATTGGCGGACTTCGGTCGGAGTCTTAGGCACAGGCCAATTCTTAATGGATTCGACCTTAGCGGGGTCAACATGAATCCCTTCCTGATTGACGATGTGCCCAAGGAAATGTGTAAAACCTGTGCCTCCACGGCCATCAAACAAATACCGAACCAATGAAATATTATATTTCATACTTGGGATTTGTAAAAATATGTGTATCATTTGCACATATCAATTTTTGTTCAATTCCAAACTCTAAATCGCTTTCTGGAAGGTTATACGCGCACCGATGCGTAAATATAACCAGTTTAATGCAACAAACACTCCGGAATAGTGAAATAGGCTTAAAATACCTTAAATAACCTTTACATAACTTAGAAATAAGTTTTGAAGGCTTTGGTATGGCAAAAACAAGTTAATTCGCTTACAGGGACTAAACTTGACAAACTGCGAAAGTATGCCAATTTGAACTGTAACAGACATTCCGGAACATGACCATAAGTTAAACACACCTTAAATATCCTTTATATAGCTTAGAAATAGGCTTTGAGGGGTTCGGTGTGCTAAAATAAACTTTTGGCTCATTCAGGTACTAAAAGCGTCAAAAAGTGCACAAGTTTGCATTTTCGTGCATAACTTACGTTCTGAATACATCCGGACATCCAAAAATTTATGTAAGCACTAAAATATTTTATTTTAGTGTTTGGCATAAGAAAAATCCATTCGTCACGCCATTTGGATCATTTTTCGCGCTTATGCGCATTCCGTCGTAATTAACCGAACAACGTAACCGTACGGCTAAACGAACCGACACCCGAGATATTTTTGAACACATTTTAAGTTCCCTATACTTTAAATTCATTTTAGAGCTTTAAAATGGGGTTAACAGGGCTTAAACGTGTAAAAAAAAAACGCATCGAAAACCAAGTTTTGAGGTTGCAGGGACTGAAACTGTAAATCTGCCAAACTAGGTCCGTAAACAGGGGCCAGATGCAGCAAAACGTTTTTTTTCATCTTTTAACAGCCCTTAACACTCTCCAAAGGTCAAGTGCCAAGTGTCAAACTCTTATGGTGAGTGGCCTTTTTGGGTACCATAAGGTTCCGACACATGTACGGATGAGATTAAGGCACGTATTTCGACAAACGATCCTAATGGTGGACCATTCACTATAAATACCCCTTGCCATCCAACCTCTAAACTCACTAGAATCTGAACTCAAATGCTCTAAGTTGAAACCTTTGTTTCATACCTGAGCTATTTTGATCTAGATTAGCATTCGGGGACCCTACGTGAGTATTCTTTCGTTCTTTTATTGCTTTTCGAGTCTGAAAGTCAAACTTTGTTTGACTTTCTGCATTGACCAGCTTATGGTCAATGCGAAGTTCGTTTGAACTTCGCAACGTGATTGTAATCACGATGGTTATAGTCCTTTGTGACTATACCTACTGATTACCACGTTATCTAGGCTCAGTGACGAGCCGTAGTTTCGGTCAGAATACGTATTCTTGCGTATTTTGTAACCAAACTACTTATGGGTATCAAAACCGTTTGTTTTGATACCAAACCTGTTTTCTAAACTTAGTTAAGCATGTTTTAACAAGCTTAGCTCGTCACTTTTAGTTTAGTGCTTATATAGGGTCGTAAGGTAAGCGATTTAAACAATCGCTTATACTTTCGAACCCGACCCGTTTGGTCGATCATTAGGATCCGACCAAGCACATTAGGTGAACATAGTATATAGGGAATAACCTTCCGAGGTTATACCTTATGGTCGCTTCGTTTAAGTAGTTGTATGATAGGTAGCTTATATGCCTTAGGTAAATTACCAAAATGCCCTTTTGACGCCAAAATTCATTTTAAGCATATGTAACATAACTTTTGACATCTAAACTGATTTGACAATAATATTAGACATGTTAAGGCATATGTTACTTGTCATAGGACTAGTTAGGCGGTCCGAACGCGTTTTACGCGAACGACGCGTTAAAGTAGCATAAGCTACCTAAACGGGTCGTAATGGGTCGTAAGCACTTAGGTTAGGTTTCATTTAGTATGTAGGCTTTGTTAAACCATACTACATGAGTTCCCATACTCATTTGGTTTACGAGCCCTCATTCTATCCGATCTTCCGATTTAGGTCCGGTTTATTAATGTAGTTACCTATATTAGGTGCCGTTTGATATTCCGAGATCTCTAGCATTGCTTGGTGGTTATCTTAGGACTTCTGAGCAATCTCAAGTGAGTACATAGACCCCTCTTTTACTGTTTTCCAAACGTTTTGGGGTGGAACACATGTGCCTACTTGTTACTTTCATGCTTTCCATGTTTTCACATTATATACATGCTATGTTCATTAGTACACTATTAGTACATGATTTCATTACATTTTATGCTATGTATGTCCATTGTGTGCATACTTAGTACATTGTTTTACATCACATCACATCACATCACATGCTATGTATGTCCATTTAGTACATGCTTAGTACATTATTTTACATTGCATCTCTGTTGCATATGTTCCAGTAACATATGGACACATTGTTTTACAGCTCTACCTTGTATGTTTACTCTAGCATACTAGGTACATTATCTTCATAAAACATGCTTACATTTTGGTATGACATTTGGTTTGTTTGAACTATACTATACATTCATTAACACCGATCACGCCGCTCGGTAGTAGGTAGTGGTACCATAGGACTTGACAAATCCCATTCCTGAAATCTCGGGTTTGTTTGGACGTAAGGAATGACCGAATCCGAATACATATTCTTTTGATAACTCATTTTTACATAGTTATCCGACTGTCGCAAGGCTTGGATGTATGAATTTTTACAATACCGCATAAATGTTCATATTCAGTATAGCATGCATATATTTTACAAAACATAACTTTGATTTAAACCAAGTTTTACTTCAATACTTTGTTTTGTGCATTTCATCTATGGTTTAGTTGATGCATTTCACTAGCCATACATAAACATTTGTTACACATTACTTGACTACTTTTGGACTATCAACATTTGACATGGTTTATACAAGGACTTTTGACAATTGGTTTAAACATAGACATCTTATATTGGTGGTTTGGTTTGAGTAAGTGATTTAAGTAACGAGGCGTGTGTAATATGATACAAGCATGGTGGATACGCCGCTGGTACTTCCTATATATAAGTGATTGTATGGTATTACATATCGTTGCGTTATTTGAAATCATTTCAATTTAGACATATAACATTTTATACAAATAACATACTTTTCACAATACATTGTTTTACAAACAACTTAACTTATACAAACTCATTTTTACATGGTTATTCATTTAACCATGCATTATTCTCTTATTTATACGTATCATCTGAACTTATTGTTTTTCAAATGATTTACAAAGACAAAGCAAATTACAAGGTTCATGACTAAACATTTTCTTAAACAGATGTCATGAATCTTATTTTCACAAAACATATGTACTCACCGGCATTTTTATGCTGACGTACCTATTTTCACATGTGTTTCAGGAAATGAAGCATAGGATTGATCAAGATACACTTAGGCGGACATGGGCCTTAGTGACAATAAAAGATGCAAGACTAGTTATGTAACAACTGTGCTTGTTATCACTATGAACAGTTCTATTTTCAATAAAACAATGTTATTTGATCCCAATGTTTGTTTGATTGTGTTTTACATTTTTCATGTTTTGACTTTTATGTAATTCCAAACTCTACATCACTTTCTGGAGAGTTATACGCAAACTATTGCGTAAACGTACTCAGTTTAATGCGAGAAATACTCCGAAACATCAACATATACTCAACATACCTTAAATAACCTTTACATAACTTAGAAATAAGTTTTGAAGGCTTTGGTATGGCAAAAACAAGTAAATTCGTTTACAGGGACTAAACTTGACAAACTGTGAAAGTATGCCAATTTGAACTGTAACGAACATTCCAGAACATAACCATAAGTTAAACACACCTTAAATATCCTTTACATAGCTTAGAAATAGGCTTTGAGGGGTTCGGTGTGCTAAAATAAACTTTTGGGTCATTCAGGGACTAAAAGTGTCAAAAAGTGCACAAGTTTGCATTTTCGCGCATAACTTACGTTCTGAATACATCCGGACATCCAAAAATTTATGTGAGCATGACTATATTATATTTTAGTGTTCGCCATAAGAAAAATCCATTCGTCGCGTCATTTGGATCGTTTTTCGCGCTTATGCGTATTCCGTCGTAATTAACCGAACATCGCAACCGTACGGCTAAACGAACCGACATCCGAGATATTTTTGAACATGTTTTAAGTTCCCTATACTTTAACTTCATTTTAGAGCTTTGAAATGGGGTTAACGGGCCTTAAACGTGTCAAAAATGACCTTATTGCATAACAGGGACCAAAACTGTAATTCTGCCAAACTTGCACCATACGATGCGTATGGTATCTTTGCCCTACGGTGCGTATGGTATCTTCTGACCAGATGCAGAGTTTTTAAACAGCCTGTTTGCACATGTTTGATCCACCACCACATGTTCTAAGTTGCCTAGTCAGCTGATAAGGATGGAATTTAGCTTCCATAACCTTTCCACAAGTGTACGGATGTGATCGAATCACGTTTTCCATGAAACGATCTCAACGGTGGACTAAAAACTATAAATACCCCAACACCCCCATTGCTAAAATCACAAGAAATTTGATTTGAGAAACTCTAAGTTGAAACATTTGTTTCATACCTGAGATTTTTGAATTGAGTTTAGCATTCGGGGACCCTTCGTAAGTATTCTTTCGTTCTTTTCCTTATTTTTACTGCTTTTCGAGTCAGAAAGTCAAACTTCGTTTGACTTTCAGCGTTGACCAGTAATGGTCAATGCGAAGTTCGTTTGAACTTCGCAACGTGATTGTAATCACGATGGTCATAGTCCCTTGGGACTATGCCTACTGATTACCACGTTGTCTAGGGTCGTAGGGTAAGCGATCTGATCAATCGCTTATACCTTCGAACCCGACCCAGTTTGGTCGATCATTAGGATCCGACCAAATACATTAGGTGACCATAGTGTAGGGAATAACCTTCCGAGGTTATACCCTATGGTCACATCGTTTAAGTAGTTGTATGATAGGTAGTTTATATGCCTTAGGTAAATTACCAGAATACCCTTTTCATGTATAATTGGTAATTAAGCATATGTAACCTAAACCTTTGTCACTTAACTGATTATGTAACATGTTTAGGCATATAACACTTGTCATAGGGCTAGTTAGGCGGTCCGAACGCGTTTCACGCGCACGACACGTTAAAGTAGCATAAGCTTCCTAAACGGGTTGTAATGGGTCATAAACAATTTAGTTAGGTTTCATTTAGTATGTAGGCTTTGTTAAACCAAATGACACGAGTCTCTACACTCGTTTGGTTTATGAACCCTCATTCTATCCAATCATCCGATTAAGGTCCGGTTATTAACATAGTTACCTATATTAGGTGCCGTTTGATTTCCGAGATCTATAGCATTACTTGGTGGTTATCTTTAGACAACTGAGCAATCTCAAGTGAGTACATAGACCCCTCTTTTACTGTTTTCCAAACTGTTTTGGGGTGGAACACATGTGCCTACTTGTTACTTTCATGCTTTCCTGTTTTCACATCATATATCGGCTATGTTTGATAGTACATTATAGTACATGATTTCATTACATTTCATGCTAGGTGTGCCCATTGTGTGCATTACTTGGTACATTGTTTTACATTACATTTCATGCTAGGTGTGCCCATTGTGTGCATTACTTGGTACATTGTTTTACATTACATTTCATGCTAGGTGTGCCCATTGTGTGCATTACTTGGTACATTGTTTTACATTACATTTCATGCTAGGTGTGCCCATTGTGTGCATTACTTAGTACATCGTTTTACATTACATTTTCACGCTATGTATGTTCATTTGATTACATACTTAGTGCATCACATGCTTACATTTTTGGTATGACATTTGGTTTGTTTAACATGGAACAATACATTCATTAACATTGATCATGCCATTCGTTAGTAGGTAGTGGTACCATAGGAATTGACAACTCCCGTTCCGGACATCCCAGGGAAAGGGGATGAAAGGAATGACCGAATTCGATATACATAACTTAGATAAACCTTTAATTTGTTTAAGGGTTTATCGCCACAGTCTCAAGGCTTGGATGTATGCATTTTAACAATACCGCATAAATGTTTGTATCAGTATAGCATGCATTTGTTACACAAAACATGACTTTGATTTAAACTGTGTTTTACTTCAATACCTTGTTGTTGTGCATTTTACATATGGTTTAGTTGATACATTTCAATTACCATACATGACATTTTGGTTACATATTACATGATCTACATTGAACATAAACATTTGACATTGATATACACATTGGTGGTTTACATTGGACATAGACATTTTGATATGGTTTACACAATAACACTTGACAATTGGTTTGTACATGAACAAGTTACATTGGTGGTTGATTTGGGTAAGTAATTTGAGTAACGAGGCGTGTGTAATATGATACAATCATGGTGGATACGCCGCTGGTACTTCCTATATATAAGTGCTTGTGTGATATTACATGACGTAGCGTTACTTAAATCACTTCAATGTTTGACATATTACATGTTACAAATAACATATTTTCCACAAGACATTGTTTTACAAAACAGTTTATTTTATACAATTCATTTTACATGGTTATTCATTTAACTTTACATTTACTTATACATATCAACTGATCTTATCGTTTTCAATTGATTTACAATACAAAGCAAATTACAAGGTTCATGACTAAACATTTTCTCAAATACAAGTCATGAATCCTATTTTCACAAACCTATGTATCTCACAGGCATTTTTATGCTGACGTACCTATTTTCACATGTGTTTTCAGGAGCTTTTCCGTAGGATGTTGATCACGATACTAGGGCGGACCTGTGCCTTAGAGACATAAAATGGAGCTAGACTATGTTTAATTATGTTATAAACTCTGTATTCCTGTTCAAGACAATGTAACATCCTTGTTTAATAAATAAAATACAACTTTGTATGCCATGGTTATGAAACAATTTATTCTGTTACGACACGCCCCGATGTTTCCGCCGCGGTTTGTTGTTTTACGCAGTCGGGGTGTGACAGAAGAGTTGGTATCAGAGCCAATGGTTATAGGGAATTAGGTTATTAGTAATACTTTGACCTAGACTATAACTTTTCTAGGACCCTAACACAAGTTATCTTGTGTTTAGATCTTAAAACATATACATCACCTATCCTTAGGTGATTATCAAAACAAGAACCAAATTTTCCGAAACGATTTTTGAAAAACAATCATCTGTTTTTGAATAATTTATTACAAGGTTTTGAACCCTCTTTTGTAAGGTTTTAAACCCTTCTTGTTTGACTAAATTTTTGGCCTTGTGCCTTCAAGTTTTCAAAATCTCATCAAAGTTTTGGGTTTTAAATAATGTGAACACGTGCAAACTGGAAGGGTGAATGCCTGTATTCTGAGTTTTCTGTCTAGGCAAGCACTTCGTATACATCTCAACCAGACGCGAGACCAGTTGTGCTTACCTGGGAATTCTTGGGATGAGTGTTCACTTATAGGCGAGCATGTCTTTATTATACATTATTTTTGATCCATTTACTTTGATTAGTCACTGTGTGTCGTTTGTTTGCTTTGTGATACGGACGAATGACCACCATCTATGCTATTTGCAATTCTTGTTTTTATCATCTCATTCTTTTCATCCAATCATCTCACTCGTTTCCTTTCATGTTTTTCCTCTTTTAGAATGCCTCCTCGACGCGACAATCTGATAGCAACTGCCGAACTGGCAGAAATTATTGCGCAGCAGATGGCTGCTCAATTTCCAAATCTCTTTGCTCAATGGAATCAAGCCAACAATAACAACAACAACAATGTTCCATGCAAGTACAAGGATTTTAACCAGGCTAAACCACTCAAGTTTAGTGGTTCTGAGGGAGTGACTGGGCTTCTTCAGTGGTTCGAGAGCAGTGAGAATACTTTTCGCCATGTGCAGTGTCCGGATAATCGCAAAGTTGAGTTTGCTTCGAGCGTATTTCAGAAGAGGGCTTTGACATGGTGGAATGGGGTTATGAGAGATAGGGGTGCTGAGATTGCCTTGGCACAGACATGGGCTGAACTAAGAGCTCTTATGATGAGGGAATTTTGTCCTCGTCATGAGCAGCGAGCTTTGGAGAAGGAATTTGATGATTTGAAGCATGATAGTGGTGAGCACAGGGCTTATACTGATCGGTTTGAAGAGTTGAGTCTGCTTTGCCCAACAATGGTCACCCCACTCGACAAGGCTATCGAGAGATACATCGATGGCCTACCTGACTCGGTACAAGACATTCTTACTGGTAGTAACCCTGCCACACTTCGTCAGGCGATCGAGTTATCTGCGACATTGACTGAGTCGCAGATCCGGAAGAACAAGTTACACCGGAAGGGTGACAAGGGCAAGAAACAATCGGCTGACAAGGGTGATAGCAAGAAAGGTCAAAACTTGAATGGAAAGAACTCTGGTTCTTCGAAAAGGTCAAGGAAGCGTAAGGCTTCCCAAAATTTTGCTATCACTGCCCAAGCTAATCAGGCAGCTCCCAACCAACCCGCACAGCTTCCAGCAAAGAAACCCTATACAGGGAATGCACCTTTGTGCAATAGATGCAACAGTCACCATCAGCCGCAACATCAGTGCCGTTTCTGTACTAGCTGTGGGAAGTCAGGTCATCTTGCCGATGTTTGTCGGTTTGCTCAGAATCGCGCAGTTCAAAACCCGGCTCAACAAGTTGCTCAGCCTCCTGCTCCGCAACAGGGTCAAGCTGCACGACCACAATACCCACCGGGTGCTTGTTATAATTGTGGGGACCTGACCCACTATAGAAACCGGTGCCCAAGACTAGCCAACCAGAACCAGAACCAGGATCAGAATCAGGCTCCGGCTCGAGGGCGAGTTTTTAACATGAATGCCCAAGAGGCACAGGCTGACGATAATGTGGTGAACGGTACGTTCTTTATTAATAATCAGCCTGCATCTGTTCTTTTCGATTCCGGTGCTGATAAGAGTTTTGTGTCTTTGTCTTTTGAACCTATGCTTCACGTGTCTAGAACGAAACTAGGCAAATCTTTGACAGTAGAAGTTGCTAGTGGTGAACCCATTATTCTTGATTCTGTTCTACGCAACTGCCAGTTGAATCTTAACGACCATCTTTTTCCTATTGACCTCGCGCCTATGCAACTTGGAAGCTTCGACGTTATTGTGGGAATGGATTGGTTATCCAAGCATCACGCAGAGATAGTTTGTTCTGAGAAGATTGTTCGTGTGCCGCTTTCGACAGGCGAGATCCTGCAGGTTCAAGGTGAGAAGCCTACCGGTGGTCTCAAACTCATGTCTTGTTTTAAAGCTCGGAAGTATCTGCGGAAGAACTATGTGGCTTTCTTAGCACATGTTACAGAAGATAAAGGCAAGGGTAAGTCTATTTCAGATATTCCTGTCGTTCGGGATTATTCTGAAGTGTTCCCTGAAGATTTACCTGGTCTACCTCCAGCACGCCAAGTCGAGTTCCGCATTGATCTCGTACCTGGTGCAAATCCCATTGCCAGAGCTCCATATCGTCTTGCACCGTCTGAGATGCAAGAGTTGTCTAAACAGCTTCAGGAGCTCTCTGACAAAGGTTTTATTCGTCCTAGTTTTTCACCTTGGGGTGCTCCCGTTCTTTTTGTAAAGAAGAAGGATGGATCCTTTAGGATGTGTATCGATTATCGTGAGCTTAACAAGCTTACCATCAAGAATCGATATCCTCTACCTCGCATAGACGACCTCTTTGATCAGCTACAGGGCGCTTCTTATTTTTCGAAGATTGATCTGCGATCTGGGTATCATCAACTTCGTGTGCAGGAAGAAGACATTCCGAAGACAGCGTTCCGCACTCGGTATGGGCATTATGAATTCACAGTCATGCCATTCGGTTTGACTAATGCTCCTGCTGTTTTCATGGACCTAATGAATAGGGTCTGTAAACCTTATTTGGATCAGTTCGTCATTGTTTTTATTGACAATATCTTGATTTACTCTAAGACGCAAGCTGATCACGAGCAACATCTTCGTCTTACTCTGGAACTCCTAAAGAAAGAGCAACTTTTCGCCAAATTCTCCAAGTGCGAATTTTGGCTTAAAGAAGTTCAATTCTTGGGGCATGTTATCAACGAACGAGGTATTCATGTAGATCCCTCCAAGATCAGTGCGATTAAGGATTGGGATACGCCTACTACTCCTACTGAAGTTCGTTCTTTTCTTGGTCTAGCGGGTTATTATCGCCGCTTCATAGAAAACTTCTCGAAGATTGCAGTTCCTCTAACTGCTCTAACTCAGAAGAAAATGCCCTTTTATTGGGGATACAAACAAGAGGAAGCTTTTCAACAACTGAAGCAGAAGCTTTGCGATGCGCCTGTTCTATCATTGCCTGAGGGTGATGATGATTTTGTTGTGTATTGTGATGCATCGAAATTGGGTCTTGGCTGTGTTCTTATGCAAAGGAACAAAGTCATAGCCTATGCATCGAGGCAGTTGAAGATACATGAGAAGAACTACACCACTCATGATCTTGAGTTGGGTGCAGTTGTCTTTGCTCTCAAAATCTGGAGACACTATTTGTACGGTACAAAATGTGTGGTTTTCACTGACCACAAAAGTCTTCAGCATATCTTCAACCAGAAAGAACTCAACATGAGACAGCGACGTTGGGTTGAGCTTTTAAACGACTATGACTGCGAAATTCGTTACCATCCTGGTAAGTCGAATGTCGTAGATGATGCATTGAGTCGTAAGGAACGTACTAAGCTTCATTGTGTACGTGTTCAATCTGTTATTCAAGCTCGAT
This sequence comes from Helianthus tuberosus, assembly GCA_030545235.1. Taxonomy (NCBI): domain Eukaryota; kingdom Viridiplantae; phylum Streptophyta; class Magnoliopsida; order Asterales; family Asteraceae; genus Helianthus; species Helianthus tuberosus. The sequence goes on along the minus strand of CM060411.1, from coordinate 110,428,197 downwards.
CCGATATTCAAGCACGCATTTCTCAAGCTCAACAATCTTGTGTTTCACAAGGATTGATGGATAAGGAATTTCCCTATCACATAACACCTGCTCTGGAAGTGAAGGACAATGGATCATATTACTTCATGGACCGTTTGTGGGTCCCAAGCCAGGATGATCTTCGTACCTTGCTTATGGATGAAGCCCATAAGTCTCGCTATTCTATTCATCCGGGCTCAGATAAAATGTATAAGGATCTTCGTATTCACTATTGGTGGCCTGGTATGAAGAAAGACATTGCCTTATACGTATCCAAATGCCTTACTTGTCTTAAGGTTAAGGCTGAACATCAGCGTCCTTCTGGTTTATTGGAGCAACCAGAGATCCCAGTTTGGAAATGGGAAAACATTACTATGGATCTTGTTACCAAACTCCCGCGCACAAAGAAAGGTCATGATGCCATCTGGGTAGTCGTTGATCGTCTTACAAAGTCAGCACATTTCTTGCCAATCCATGAGGATTTTTCTGCTGACAGACTTGCTCAAATCTATGTGGATGAAATTGTAGCTCGACATGGGGTTCCGTTGAACATCATTTCTGACAGAGATGCTCGTTTCACTTCTCATTTTTGGAGAACCATGCAATCTGCTATGGGGACCCAACTTAATCTGAGCACAGCTTATCATCCGCAAACGGATGGTCAATCTGAGAGAACAATCCAGACTCTGGAGGATATGCTAAGAGCTTGTGTGATCGATTTTGGTGGTAGCTGGGATTCACATCTTAAATTGATTGAATTCTCCTACAACAACAGTTATCACACTAGCATCAAAATGGCTCCTTTCGAGGCTCTCTATGGTCGAAAATGTCGTTCACCAGTCTGCTGGAATGAGATTGGCGAGGCTCAACTTACTGGACCTGCCCTCATTTTAGAGACAACTGACAAGGTCAAGAAAGTTCGTGATAACCTTCAGGCAGCTAGAAGCCGTTAGAAGATTTACGCGGATCCAAAACGCAAAGCCTTGGAATTTCAAGTCGGTGATCGAGTATTACTTAAGGTCTCACCTTGGAAAGGTGTGATCAGATTTGGAAAGAAAGGAAAACTTGCACCTAGATACGTTGGACCATTCAAGATCGTCGAAAGAATCGGAAAGGTAGCCTACAGACTTGAGTTACCTCCTGAACTTGGAAATGTTCATCCAACTTTTCACGTGTCCAATCTCAAGAGGTGTTCAGCTGATGAGAACTTCTCCATACCGCTTGACGAAATTCGTGTTGGCAAAACACTGAAATTTGTTGAGAAACCAGTGGAAATCATGGAACGTGAAGTCAAGTGGCTTAAACGCAAGCGCATTCCTTTGGTCAAAGTTCGCTGGGAAGCTAAACGTGGACCTGAGTTTACTTGGGAACGCGAAGATCAAATGAAGGCGAAATATCCACATCTTTTTCCTCGAGTTTCCTCTAAATAAATTTCGGGACGAAATTTCCACAAGTAGGGGAGACTGTAACAACTGTGCTTGTTATCACTATGAACAGTTCTATTTTCAATAAAACAATTTTATTTGATCCCAATGTTTGTTTGATTGTGTTTTACATTTTTCATGTTTTGACTTTTATGTAATTCCAAACTCTACATCACTTTCTGGAGAGTTATACGCAAACTATTGCGTAAACGTACTCAGTTTAATGCGAGAAATACTCCGGAACATCAACATATACTCAACATACCTTAAATAACCTTTACATAACTTAGAAATAAGTTTTGAAGGCTTTGGTATGGCAAAAACAAGTAAATTCGTTTACAGGGACTAAACTTGACAAACTGCGAAAGTATGCCAATTTGAACTGTAACGAACATTCCAGAACATAACCATAAGTTAAACACACCTTAAATATCCTTTACATAGCTTAGAAATAGGCTTTGAGGGGTTCGGTGTGCTAAAATAAACTTTTGGGTCATTCAGGGACTAAAAGTGTCAAAAAGTGCACAAGTTTGCATTTTCGCGCATAACTTACGTTCTGAATACATCCGGACATCCAAAAATTTATGTGAGCATGACTATATTATATTTTAGTGTTCGCCATAAGAAAAATCCATTCGTCGCGTCATTTGGATCGTTTTTCGCGCTTATGCGTATTCCGTCGTAATTAACCGAACATCGCAACCGTACGGCTAAACGAACCGACATCCGAGATATTTTTGAACATGTTTTAAGTTCCCTATACTTTAACTTCATTTTAGAGCTTTGAAATGGGGTTAACGGGCCTTAAACGTGTCAAAAATGACCTTATTGCATAACAGGGACCAAAACTGTAATTCTGCCAAACTTGCACCATACGATGCGTATGGTATCTTTGCCCTACGGTGCGTATGGTATCTTCTGACCAGATGCAGAGTTTTTAAACAGCCTGTTTGCACATGTTTGATCCACCACCACATGTTCTAAGTTGCCTAGTCAGCTGATAAGGATGGAATTTAGCTTCCATAACCTTTCCACAAGTGTACGGATGTGATCGAATCACGTTTTCCATGAAACGATCTCAACGGTGGACTAAAAACTATAAATACCCCAACACCCCCATTGCTAAAATCACAAGAAATTTGATTTGAGAAACTCTAAGTTGAAACATTTGTTTCATACCTGAGATTTTTGAATTGAGTTTAGCATTCGGGGACCCTTCGTAAGTATTCTTTCGTTCTTTTCCTTATTTTTACTGCTTTTCGAGTCAGAAAGTCAAACTTCGTTTGACTTTCAGCGTTGACCAGTAATGGTCAATGCGAAGTTCGTTTGAACTTCGCAACGTGATTGTAATCACGATGGTCATAGTCCCTTGGGACTATGCCTACTGATTACCACGTTGTCTAGGGTCGTAGGGTAAGCGATCTGATCAATCGCTTATACCTTCGAACCCGACCTAGTTTGGTCGATCATTAGGATCCGACCAAATACATTAGGTGACCATAGTGTAGGGAATAACCTTCCGAGGTTATACCCTATGGTCACATCGTTTAAGTAGTTGTATGATAGGTAGTTTATATGCCTTAGGTAAATTACCAGAATACCCTTTTCATGTATAATTGGTAATTAAGCATATGTAACCTAAACCTTTGTCACTTAACTGATTATGTAACATGTTTAGGCATATAACACTTGTCATAGGGCTAGTTAGGTGGTCCGAACGCGTTTCAAGCGCACGACACGTTAAAGTAGCATAAGCTTCCTAAACGGGTCGTAATGGGTCATAAACAATTTAGTTAGGTTTCATTTAGTATGTAGGCTTTGTTAAACCAAATGACACGAGTCTCTACACTCGTTTGGTTTATGAACCCTCATTCTATCCAATCATCCGATTAAGGTCCGGTTATTAACATAGTTACCTATATTAGGTGCCGTTTGATTTCCGAGATCTATAGCATTACTTGGTGGTTATCTTTAGACAACTGAGCAATCTCAAGTGAGTACATAGACCCCTCTTTTACTGTTTTCCAAACTGTTTTGGGGTGGAACACATGAGCCTACTTGTTACTTTCATGCTTTCCTGTTTTCACATCATATATCGGCTATGTTTGATAGTACATTATAGTACATGATTTCATTACATTTCATGCTAGGTGTGCCCATTGTGTGCATTACTTGGTACATTGTTTTACATTACATTTCATGCTAGGTGTGCCCATTGTGTGCATTACTTGGTACATTGTTTTACATTACATTTCATGCTAGGTGTGCCCATTGTGTGCATTACTTGGTACATTGTTTTACATTACATTTCATGCTAGGTGTGCCCATTGTGTGCATTACTTAGTACATCGTTTTACATTACATTTTCACGCTATGTATGTTCATTTGATTACATACTTAGTGCATCACATGCTTACATTTTTGGTATGACATTTGGTTTGTTTAACATGGAACAATACATTCATTAACATTGATCATGCCATTCGTTAGTAGGTAGTGGTACCATAGGAATTGACAACTCCCGTTCCGGACATCCCAGGGAAAGGGGATGAAAGGAATGACCGAATTCGATATACATAACTTAGATAAACCTTTAATTTGTTTAAGGGTTTATCGCCACAGTCTCAAGGCTTGGATGTATGCATTTTAACAATACCGCATAAATGTTTGTATCAGTATAGCATGCATTTGTTACACAAAACATGACTTTGATTTAAACTGTGTTTTACTTCAATACCTTGTTGTTGTGCATTTTACATATGGTTTAGTTGATACATTTCAATTACCATACATGACATTTTGGTTACATATTACATGATCTACATTGAACATAAACATTTGACATTGATATACACATTGGTGGTTTACATTGGACATAGACATTTTGATATGGTTTACACAATAACACTTGACAATTGGTTTGTACATGAACAAGTTACATTGGTGGTTGATTTGGGTAAGTAATTTGAGTAACGAGGCGTGTGTAATATGATACAATCATGGTGGATACGCCGCTGGTACTTCCTATATATAAGTGCTTGTGTGATATTACATGACGTAGCGTTACTTAAATCACTTCAATGTTTGACATATTACATGTTACAAATAACATATTTTCCACAAGACATTGTTTTACAAAACAGTTTATTTTATACAATTCATTTTACATGGTTATTCATTTAACTTTACATTTACTTATACATATCAACTGATCTTATCGTTTTCAATTGATTTACAATACAAAGCAAATTACAAGGTTCATGACTAAACATTTTCTCAAATACAAGTCATGAATCCTATTTTCACAAACCTATGTATCTCACAGGCATTTTTATGCTGACGTACCTATTTTCACATGTGTTTTCAGGAGCTTTTCCGTAGGATGTTGATCACGATACTAGGGCGGACCTGTGCCTTAGAGACATAAAATGGAGCTAGACTATGTTTAATTATGTTATAAACTCTGTATTCCTGTTCAAGACAATGTAACATCCTTGTTTAATAAATAAAATACAACTTTGTATGCCATGGTTATGAAACAATTTATTCTGTTACGACACGCCCCGATGTTTCCGCCGCGGTTTGTTGTTTTACGCGGTCGGGGTGTGACAAGTTATTTTGTTATGTTTCTTTGATTGTCAAGACATTGTAACTCTTTTAATCAATAAAACAATATTTCAATTTCCATGTGTTATGAAACAATGATTCTGTTACAACACTCCCCGACGTTTTCCGCCACGTATTGTTGTTCTACGTGGTCGGGGTGTGACAGAAAAGTTGGTATCAGAGCTCATGGCTATAGGGAATTAGGTTATTAGTAATACTTTGACCTAGTCTATAACCTTCTTAGGACCCTAACGCGAGTTTACTTGCGTTTAGTCATAAAACAATATTGTCACCTATCCTTAGGCGACAACCACAACAAGAACATAAATTTCAAAACCACTTTGAAAACTAATCATCTGTTCTAGGATGATTGATTACTAGGTTTTGAACCCTTTATTGTAAGGTTTTGAACCCTCTGTTATATAGTTTTGAACCCCTTTGAGTTTTTCAAAACCTCGTCAAGGTCTTGGGTTTTAAATAATGTGAACACGTGCAAACTGGAAGGGTGAATGCCTGTATTCTGGGTTTTCTGTCTAGGCAAGCACTTCGTATACATCTCATCAGACGCGAGACCAGTTGTGCTTACCTGGGAATTCTTGGGATGAGTGTTCACTTATAGGCGAGCATGTCTTCGCGATACATTATTTTTGACCCATTTACTTTGATTTGTCACCATCTCATTTGTTTGCCTTAGGAAACAAACAAATGATCACAATTTTCATTCGTTACCATTCTGTATTGATTATCCAATAACCTTTCACCTGTTTCTTCCTATGCCTTTCATTTGCTTCTAGAATGTCTCTTCCTCTCAGCACCGGTCAAATGTCCGAGCAGACAGCCAAATTCGCTCAACGAATAGGCGAAGTAGTCCTGAAGACTGTTGAATTAACTACTACCATGTATCGTCTCCAGGATGAAGCCACTCAAGAGTCACCAAGACAGGCAGGACCTAGTCTGGTGACAGCACCATCAGCCAAGAAACCAATCGAGGAATCAAAGACCATGGATGAACGATCTCCTAAGAAGTCAAAGAAGCGAAAGGCTTCTCAGAATTTCGCCGTGGTCGCTCACAATGATCAAGCCGTCCCCAACCAACCAGCTCAACCCCCTACTAGGAAGCCATACAATGGAACTGCACCCTTGTGCAACCAATGTAGCCTCCATCATCATGCTAGTGTGAAGTGCCGCAAATGCCAGATTTGTGGACTTATAGGTCATACAGCAAGGGTTTGCCCAACTGCAGCTGTACCAAATCAAGCTGATGACAATCCTGCTCAAGCTCGTTTCTCGCCGGGGTCTTGCTACAACTGTGGCGAGATGGGCCATTTCCGGAGGGATTGCCCAAAGCTTGCTAATGCAAATCTGACCCTCGGATGAGCATTTGACTGAACAAAGGATGTTGCTGTCTTATGCTTTTGTTCTTTTATTTTCTTGTAATGTGAAACAATCTGTTTTGTTTATAAATAAATTATTGTTCACAAATTCTGATGTACAATTGTAGTTACATATGTGTATGACTTTTCCTATGATAACTACATTAAGGAACTATATTCCTTACAAACTACTTTTGCGAATTTCCCATTCTTGCGTTTGTTCATGATTCCTTTGGAAAATTCTAAGTACTCGTTTCATTCTAGGAAACGAAGTACAAGAAATAAATCGAAATTATGAGTAATCGTGCTTTTCACACATCTGTGCCTTTGAATTCTTGGATAGATAACTAAGAGTATTTTCAAATCTCATACCCATTACGTTCTGATTTCTTCAACATGCATAACATAAGTTTTCAAAACAACCTACATGATTTCAAAACATCCTATACATAGTTCGAAAACATTTTTAATATAGTGTATTTACTTAAACATAACAAATGCACAAAGCTTTGTCTGTATTTTCAAAAACAACCTTCATGATTTCAAAATGTCTCATATAGCCTGAAAACAATATTAGTACAATATATTTTCTTATCAAGTGCATGATTTCAAAAGCATCATTCATGTTTTCCAAAAACCTTATACATAATTTCAAAATTCATTTCGCATGATTTTAAAACATTTTTATGAATATACCTACCTAATACAACTACTTTATGATTTCAAAGGTATTATATATAAGGTTTCAAAAACATTGAACACATTTTTAGAACCCCATGCATAGTATTGCAAAAAAAAATATTTTTCTCATGCATTGACTTAACCTTCAAATTTCGCTTCATATGTCGCCTTGGCATATCGAGCATCTCAACTTCATAAGCATTTCAACTTCATGTTTTGACTTAAGCACGTCCAGTGCAAGGTTTCAAAACATCTTCAACCTCTAAAATCCATATGGGATCTTTTTATCTTCACAATTAGATCCTTGTGGATAATTGTCATACAAATCAGAGTCCTTAATTGGATTCCTTATGTACCTAAATTCGAACATTTCGGTTCCTAATAATCGAAATCGAATTTTCTTTTTGAATCTTTCTATCTTTATAGTTAGATTATTGATAACGTTTAAAGTACCAAATGAAATCCACGGAATGGATTCCTAGTGTGCTTTAAATGCATGTACGCAATTAACAAGACAAATTAACAAACAATTTTGTGGTTATGTGACTATGTGTTTATTCATCTTATGTTTTCTTTTATGCATTTTGTGTTTTTATACTCTGGATATTTGTTATCCAAATCCTCGCAGGATCTTTCATATCTCCATATGAGGGATTCGTAGCAGGATAGTCAAAAGGTACTGCCTTAAATCCTTAATGGGCTTCTATATAATAGTTAAGACCCTTGGATTATATAGTACCACTCCATGTTTCATAAGAGACCCTTTTAGAGGTCTAGTAAAAAAGATTGATTCACAATCTGGTTAAAGGACGACATCTAGTGATGTAGCTGAACAGACTCCTTGATAGTCTATTTAGATCATTTATTGACTTAATTAAAAGGACTCTATGGCGGTCTAGTCACACTCATCACAGGTTTGTTCATTTGGTTTTACACTACACATTATAAAATAGACTGTGTGAACTGTGCAAGGAATTGTCTAATTATGGACGCGTACATAATTATGAAATTTAGTGCACAGAAACCCAGTAAGATTTATTATGTGTAAGAACCGATAGCGACAACAATAACAAAATGAGAACAGTGTAATGGAGGTACGGTGGACGCACCAATGACGCTTCATATACTTGTATATAAGTGTCCCTCTTACATTGCAAGAATAATGTTATTAAGGTTACTAGAAGTTCAGAACCCTAACCAATATTGTTCTATCTTTTCAACTTCATGTTTTAAACTCTCACAAGTTTCCTCTAAATAAATTTCGGGACGAAATTTCCTAAAGTAGGGGAGACTGTAACACCTGTGCCTCCACGGCCATCAAACAAATACCGAACCAATGAAATATTATATTTCATACTTGGGATTTGTAAAAATATGTGTATCATTTGCATATATCAATTTTTGTTCAATTCCAAACTCTAAATCGCTTTCTGGAAGGTTATACGCGCACCGATGCGTAAATATAACCAGTTTAATGAAACAAACACTCCGGAATAGTAAAATAGGCTTAACATACCTTAAATAACCTTTACATAACTTAGAAATAAGTTTTGAAGGCTTTGGTATGGCAAAAACAAGTTAATTCGCTTACAGGGACTAAACTTGACAAACTGTGAAAGTATGCCAATTTGAACTGTAACAGACATTCCGGAACATGACCATAAGTTAAACACACCTTAAATATCCTTTATATAGCTTAGAAATAGGCTTTGAGAGGTTCGGTGTGCTAAAATAAACTTTTGGCTCATTCAGGTACTAAAAGCGTCAAAAAGTGCACAAGTTTGCATTTTCGTGCATAACTTACGTTCTGAATACATCCGGACATCCAAAAATTTATGTAAGCACTAAAATATTTTATTTTAGTGTTTGGCATAAGAAAAATCCATTCGTCACGCCATTTGGATCATTTTTCGCGCTTATGCGCATTCCGTCGTAATTAACCGAACAACGTAACCGTACGGCTAAACGAACCGACACCCGAGATATTTTTGAACACATTTTAAGTTCCCTATACTTTAAATTCATATTAGAGCTTTAAAATGGGGTTAACAGGGCTTAAACGTGTCAAAAAAACGCATCGAAAACCAAGTTTTGAGGTTGCAGGGACTGAAACTGTAAATCTGCCAAACTAGGTCCGTAAACAGGGGCCAGATGCAGCAAAACGTTTTTTTTCATCTTTTAACAGCCCTTAACACTCTCCAAAGGTCAAGTGCCAAGTGTCAAACTCTTATGGTGAGTGGCCTTTTTGGGTACCATAAGGTTCCGACACATGTACGGATGAGATTAAGGCACGTATTTCGACAAACGATCCTAATGGTGGACCATTCACTATAAATACCCCTTGCCATCCAACCTCTAAACTCACTAGAATCTGATCTCAAATGCTATAAGTTGAAACCTTTGTTTCATACCTGAGCTATTTTGATCTAGATTAGCATTCGGGGACCCTACGTGAGTATTCTTTCGTTCTTTTATTGCTTTTCGAGTCTGAAAGTCAAACTTTGTTTGACTTTCTGCATTGACCAGCTTATGGTCAATGCGAAGTTCGTTTGAACTTCGCAACGTGATTGTAATCACGATGGTTATAGTCCTTTGTGACTATACCTACTGATTACCACGTTATCTAGGCTCAGTGACGAGCCGTAGTTTCGGTCAGAATACGTATTCTTGCGTATTTTGTAACCAAACTACTTATGGGTATCAAAACCGTTTGTTTTGATACCAAACCTGTTTTCTAAACTTAGTTAAGCATGTTTTAACATGCTTAGCTCGTCACTTTTAGTTTAGTGCTTATATAGGGTCGTAAGGTAAGCGATTTAAACAATCGCTTATACTTTCGAACCCGACCCGTTTGGTCGATCATTAGGATCTGACCAAGCACATTAGGTGACCATAGTATATAGGGAATAACCTTCCGAGGTTATACCTTACGGTCGCTTCGTTTAAGTAGTTGTATGATAGGTAGCTTATATGCCTTAGGTAAATTACCAAAATGCCCTTTTGACGCCAAAATTCATTTTAAGCATATGTAACATAACTTTTGACATCTAAACTGATTTGACAATAATATTAGACATGTTAAGGCATATGTTACTTGTCATAGGACTAGTTAGGCGGTCCGAACGCGTTTTACGCGAACGACGCCTTAAAGTAGCATAAGCTACCTAAACGGGTCGTAATGGGTCGTAAGCACTTAGGTTAGGTTTCATTTAGTATGTAGGATTTGTTAAACCATACTACATGAGTTCCCATACTCATTTGGTTTACGAGCCCTCATTCTATCCGATCTTCCGATTTAGGTCCGGTTTATTAATGTAGTTACCTATATTAGGTGCCGTTTGATATTCCGAGATCTCTAGCATTGCTTGGTGGTTATCTTAGGACTTCTGAGCAATCTCAAGTGAGTACATAGACCCCTCTTTTACTGTTTTCCAAACGTTTTGGGGTGGAACACATGTGCCTACTTGTTACTTTCATGCTTTCCATGTTTTCACATTATATACATGCTATGTTCATTAGTACACTATTAGTACATGATTTCATTACATTTTATGCTATGTATGTCCATTGTGTGCATACTTAGTACATTGTTTTACATCACATCACATCACATCACATGCTATGTATGTCCATTTAGTACATGCTTAGTACATTATTTTACATTGCATCTCTGTTGCATATGTTCCAGTAACATATGGACACATTGTTTTACAGCTCTACCTTGTATGTTTACTCTAGCATACTAGGTACATTATCTTCATAAAACATGCTTACATTTTGGTATGACATTTGGTTTGTTTAAACTATACTATACATTCATTAACACCGATCACGCCGCTCGGTAGTAGGTAGTGGTACCATAGGACTTGACAAATCCCATTCCTGAAATCTCGGGTTTGTTTGGACGTAAGGAATGACCGAATCCGAATACATATTCTTTTGATAACTCATTTTTACATAGTTATCCGACTGTCGCAAGTCTTGGATGTATGAATTTTTACAATACCTCATAAATGTTCATATTCAGTATAGCATGCATATATTTTACAAAACATAACTTTGATTTAAACCAAGTTTTACTTCAATACTTTGTTTTGTGCATTTCATCTATGGTTTAGTTGATGCATTTCACTAGCCATACATAAACATTTGTTACACATTACTTGACTACTTTTGGACTATCAACATTTGACATGGTTTATACAAGGACTTTTGACAATTGGTTTAAACATAGACATCTTATATTGGTGGTTTGGTTTGAGTAAGTGATTTAAGTAACGAGGCGTGTGTAATATGATACAAGCATGGTGGATACGCCGCTGGTACTTCCTATATATAAGTGATTGTATGGTATTACATATCGTTGCGTTATTTGAAATCATTTCAATTTAGACATATAACATTTTATACAAATAACATACTTTTCACAATACATTGTTTTACAAACAACTTAACTTATACAAACTCATTTTTACATGGTTATTCATTTAACCATGCATTATTCTCTTATTTATACGTATCATCTGAACTTATTGTTTTTCAAATGATTTACAATGACAAAGCAAATTACAAGGTTCATGACTAAACATTTTCTTAAACAGATGTCATGAATCTTATTTTCATAAAACCTATGTACTCACCGGCATTTTTATGCTGGCGTACCTATTTTCACATGTGTTTCAGGAAATGAAGCATAGGATTGATCAAGATACACTTAGGCGGACATGGGCCTTAGTGACAATAAAAGATGCAAGACTAGTTATTTTGTTATGTTTCTTTGATTGTCAAGACATTGTAACTCTTTTAATCAATAAAACAATATTTCAATTTCCATGTGTTATGAAACAATGATTCTGTTACAACACTCCCCGACGTTTTCCGCCATGTATTGTTGTTCTACGTGGTCGGGGTGTGACAAAATGGACTTCTCTAAGCCAGAAATCACATTTCGAGAATTTGGCGTACAGTTGCTCATTGCGAAGGAGTTCGAGAATAAGACGCAGGTGTTGTTCATGCTCCTCTTGACTCTTCGAGTAGATTAAGATGTCGTCGATAAACACAATTACGAACTTGTCGAGGTAGGGTTTGCATACTCGGTTCATGAGATCCATGAAGATCGCAGGTGCGTTGGTCATTCCGAAAGGCATAACAAGGAATTCGTAGTGACCATAGCTGTCACACCCCGACCTCGTGGAACATACAAAACGTGGCGGAAACATCGGGGAGTGTTGTAACAGAATTAATGTTTCAAATCCATGGCAATTGAAGTTTCGTTTTATTCATTAGAAGTGTTACAATGTCTTAACAAACAAGGAAAAATACAACATAATTAACTAGTCTTGCATCTTTTATTGTCACTAAAGCCCAAGTCTGCCTATGTGTATCTTGATCATCTTATGCAACAGCTCCTGAAAAACACATGTGAAAATATGGTACGTCAGCATAAAAATGCCGGTGAGATACATAGGTTTTGTGAAAATAGGTTTCATGACTTATGTTTGAGAAAATGTTTAGTCATGAACCTTGTTATTTGCTTTGTTTTGTAAATCATTTGAAAAACAATAAGATCATATGATATGTATAAATAATGTATGATTAAATGAATAACCATGTAAAATGAGTTTGTATAAGATAAGTTGTTTGTAAAACAATGTCTTGTGAAAAGTATGTTATTTGTATAAAATGTTATATGTATCAAACTGAAATGATTCAAATAACGCTACGATATGTAATACCATACAAACACTTATATATAGGAAGTACCAGCGGCGTATCCACCATGCTTGTATCATATTACACACGCATCGTTACTTAATCACTTAATCAAACCAAACCAATCAATGTAAGATGTCTATGTTTAACCAATTGCCAAATGTATTGAATAATATGTCAAAATGCATGATCAATGTAAATCATGTAATGTAAAACAAATGTGATGTGTATGGCTAGTGAAATGCATCAACTAAACCATAGGTGAAATGCACAAAACAAAGTATTGAAGTAAAACTTGGTTTAAATCAACATTATGTCTTGTGTAAATGCATGATCAATGTAAATCATGTAATGTGTAAATACATGATCAATGTAAATCATGTTAAAATGTCTATGTCAAAATGTCATGTATGGCTAGCGAAATGTCTCAACTAAACCATATGCACAAAAGCAAAGTATTGAAGTAAAACTGTGTTTAAATCAACGTTATGTTTTGTGTAAATGCATGCTATACTGATAATGAACATTTATGCGGTGTTGTTATAATGCATACATCCAAGCCTTGCGACTGAGGTGATAAACCCTTAAACAAATTAAAGGTCTATCTGTGTAAATATCAACGAATTCGGTCATTCCTTTCTGTCCCCTTTCCCTGGGATGTCCGGAACGGGAGTTGTCAATTCCTATGGTACCACTACCTACTAACGAACGGCGTAGCTAATGTTAATGAATGTATTGTCCCATTTAACAAACCAAATGTCATACCAAAATGTAAGCATGTGATGAAATGAATCTGTACTAAGTATGCAACAAATGAACATACATAGCATGTGATGTGATGTGATGTAAAATAATGTACTAAGTAATGCACACTATGGGCACACCTAGCATAAGAACAATGAAATCATGTACTATAATGTACTAACAAACATAGCATGTATATGATGTGAAAACAGGAAAGCTTGAAAGTAACAAGTAGGCACATGTGTTCCACCCCAAAACAGTTTGGAAAACAGTAAAAGAGGGGTCTATGTACTCACTTGAGATTGCTCAGTAGTCCTTGAGTAACAACCAAACAAAGCTAGAGATCACGGAAATCAAACGGCACCTAATATAGGTAACTATGTTAATTAACCGGACCTAAATCGGAAGATTGGGTAGCATTAGGGTTTGTAAACCAAATGAGTGTAGGAACTCATATGATATGGTTTAACAAAGCCTACATACTAAATGAAACTTAACCTAAGTGTCTACGACCCATTACGACCCGTTTAGGAAGCTTATGCTACTTTAACGCGTCGTGCGCGTGAAACGCGTTCGGAACGCCTAACCAGCCCTATGACAAGTGTTATATGCCTAAACATGTTACATAATCAGTTATGTGGCAAAAGTTTAGGTTACATATGCTAAATTACCAATTATGCATGAAAAGGGTATTCTGGTAATTTACCTAAGGCATATAATCTACCTATCATACAACTACTTAAACGATGTGACCATAGGGTATAACCTCGGAAGGTTATTCCCTACCTACTATGGTCACCTAATGTATTTGGTCCAATCCTAATGATCGACCAAAAGGGTCGAGTTCGAAGGTATAGGCGATTTATTAGATCGCCTACCCTACGACTCTAGACAACGTGGTAATCAGTGGGCATAGTCCCAAGGGACTATGACCAACGTGATTACACTCACGTTGCGAAGTTCAAACGAACTTCGCATTGACCATTACTGGTCAACGCTGAAAGTCAAACAAAGTTTGACTTTCTGACTCGAAAAGCAGTAAAATAAGGAAAAGAACGAAAGAATACTTACCCAGGGTCCCCGAATGCTAATCCCGACTCAAGAACTCAGGTATGAAACAATGGTTTCAACTTAGAGCTCTCAAATCAGAATTCTTGTGAGAAAATGCAATGGGGGTGGATGGGTATATATAGTTTTCGGGTAACCGCTAGGATCGTTTCATGGAAAACGTGCCATGATCCAATCCGTACACTTGTTGCAAGGTTATGGAAGCTTAATTCCATCCTTATCTAGTGACTAAGCAAGTGAAAACATGTGGTGGAGGATCAAACATGTGCAAACAGCCTGTTTTAAAAACTCTGAATCTGGTCAGAAGACCCCCTGCGCATCGTAGCCAAAAAGTGGCTACGCATCGTAGGGGTGAAGTTTGGCAGAAAGTCAGTTTTGGTCCCTGAACTGTATTTAGGCCATTTTTGACACGTTTAAGGCCCGTTAACCCCATTTCAAAGCTCTAAAATGAAGTTAAAGTATAGGGAACTTAAAATGTGTTCAAAAATATCTCAGATGTCGGTTCGTTTAGCCGTACGAACACGATGTTCGCTTAATTACGACGGAATGCGCATAAGCGCGAAAAACGAACCAAATGACGCGACGAATGGATTTTTCTTAAGGTGAACACTAAAATATAATATAGTCATGCTCACATAAATTTTTGGATGTCCGGAAGTATTCAGAACGTAAGTTATGCGTGAAAATGCAAACTTGTGCACTTTTTGACACTTTTAGTCCCTGAATGACACAAAAGTTTATTTTAGCATACCGAACACCTCAAAGCCTATTTATAAGCTATGTGAAGGATATTTATGGTATGTTTAACTTATGGTCATGCTCCGGAATGTCTGTTACAGTTCAAATTGGCATACTTTCGCAGTTTGTCAACTTTAGTCCCTGTAAGCGATTTAACTTGATTTTGCCATACCAAAGCCTTCAAAACTTATTTCTAAGTTATGTAAAGGTTATTTAAGGTATGTTAAGCCTATTTCACTATTCCGGAGTGTTCGTTGCATTAAACTGGTTATATTTACGCATCAGTGCGCGTATAACCTTCCAGAAAGCGATTTAGAGTTTGAAATTGAACAGAAATTGATATATGCAAATAATACACATATTTTTACAAATCCCAAGTATGAAATACAATATTTCATTGGTTTGGTATTTGTTTGATGGCCGTGGAGGCACAGGTGTTACAGTCTCCCCTACTTTAGGAAATTTCGTCCCGAAATTTATTTAGAGGAAACTTGTGAGAGTTTAAAACATGAAGTTGAAAAGATCGAACAACATTGGTTAGGGTTCTTGAACTTCTAGTAACCTTAATAACATTATGTTTGCAATGTAAGAGGGACACTTATATACAAGTATATGAAGCGTCATTGGTGCGTCCACCATGCCTCCATTACATCGTTCTCATTTTGTTATTGTTGTCACTATCGGTTCCTTCACATAGTAAATCTTACTGGATTTCTGTGCACTAAATTTCATAATTATGTGCGCATCCATAATTAGAGAATTCCTTGCACAGTTCACACAGTCTATTTTATAATGTGTAGGGTAAAACCAAATGAACAATCCTGTGATGAGCGTGACTTAGACCGCCATAGAGTCCTTTAGACTAAATCAATAAATGATTTAAATAGACTATCAAGGAGTCTGTCCAGCTACATCACTAGATGTCGTTCTTTAACCAAATTGTGGATCAATCTTTTTGATTAGACCACTAAAGGGTCTCTAATGAATCATGGAGCAGTACTATATAATCCAAGGGTCTTAACTATTACATAGAAGCCCATTAAGGATTTAAGGTAGTACCTTTTGAATATCCTGCTACGAATCTCTCATATGAAGATATGAAAGATCCTGCGAGGATTTGGATAACGAATATCCAGAGTATTAAAACACAAAAATGCATAAAAGAAAACATAAGATGAATTAACACATAGTCACATAACCACAAAATTGTTTGTTAATTTGTCTTGTAAACTGCGTACATGCATTTAAAGCACACTAGGAATCCATTTCGTGGATTTCATTTGGTACTTTAAACGTTTATCAAGAATCCAACTATAAAGATAGAAAGATTCAAAAAGAAAATTCGATTTCGATTATTAGGAACCGAAGTGTTCGAATTAAGGTACATAAGGAATCCAATTAAGGACTCTGACTTGAATGATGATCATCCACAAGGGTCTAAATATGAAGATAAAAAAAAGATCCCATATGGATTTTAGAAGTTGAAGATGTTTTGATACCTTGCACTGGACGTGCTTATGTCAAAACATGAAGTTGAAATGCTTTACGAAATTGAAATGCTAGATATGTCAAGGCGACATATGAAGCAGAATTTGTAGGTTAAGTCAATGTACGAGGAAAATATTTTTGAAAACTGTGCATGGGGTTCTTTTAAGAGAAATGTGTTTAACGTTTTTAAAACCTTATATATATATAATACTTTTGAAATCATAAAGTAGGTGTATTAGATAGATATATTTAAAAAATGTTTTAAAATCATGCGAGATGAATTTTTGAACTTATGTATAAGGTTTTTAAAAGACATGAATGATGCTTTTCGAAATCATGCACTTGATAAGAAAATGTATGGTGTTAATATTGTCTTCAGACTATATGAAATATTTTGAAATTAAGAAGGTTGGTTTTGATAACATGGACAATGTTTTTGAAATAACATAGACAATGTATCTAGAAAAATTGTTTTCAAACTATATGAAATGTTTTGAGATCATGAAGATTGTTTTGAAGTACTTGTACTGTGTATGTTTGAAAAATCAAAACGGAATGGGTATGAGATTTGAAAATACCCTTAGGTATCTAACCAAGGATTTAAAAGCACAGATGTGCGAAAAGCACGATTACTCATAATATCACTTAATTTTCTGTACTTTGTTTCTTAGAGTGAAACGAGTACTTAAAATTTTCGAGGAAATTATGAGCGATCACTTGGAAGTGAGAATCACAAGAGTAGTTTGTAAGGAACATAGTTCCTTAATGCAGGTATCATAGGAAAATCATACACACATGTAACTATACTTGTATATCAGAATTTGTGAACAATGATTTTTATTTATGAACAAGACATATTGTTTCACAATACACGAAAACAAAAGAAACAAAGGCATAAGACAGCAACATCCTTTGTTCAGCCGAATGCTCATCCAAAAGTTGGATTTGCATTAGCATTTGCATTCACCAGTCTCGGACAGTTGTGGCGGAAGTGACCAATCTCTCCGCAGTTGAAACAGGAACCCAGTGGGAATCTTGCAGCATTCCCTTGAACCGGAGCTTGGACCTGAGAAGCCTGATTTTGTCCCAAACGACAAACATTGGCCAAATGCCCAAGTTTACCACACGTCGTGCATTGCCAGCAAGCTTGTTGTACCGCGTGATGACCGTTGCAGCGTGCACAATGAGGTGCGGTACCGGCATATGCTTTCTTTGCAGGTGGTGTTGCCACCCGGATGGGTCCTGCTTGATTTGCTACTGCTGCAGTTGGACAAACCCTTGCCGTATGACCTATAAGTCCACAAGTTTGGCATTTGCGGCACTTCACACTAGCCTGATGATGAAGGCTACATTGGTTGCACAAGGGTGCAGTTCCGTTGTATGGCTTCCTAGCTGGTGGCCTTGCCACGTGGCTAGGTCCCGCTTGATTAGGTGTAACCGCTGCGGGTTTCCTTGAAGCCTTACGTTTCCTTGATTTTGGTGCTGGCTTGACTTCTGTTTCCTTTGATGGCTCTTGAGTGGCTTCATTGTCGAGAAGAGAGGCTTCATTGTTAAGACGAGCCATGGCAATACCTAAATCCACAGTCCTCTGAATCACTTCGCCAATTTGCTGGACAAATTTGGCTGTTCGCTCGGGCATTTGACCAGTGCCAAGAGGAATAGACATTCTAGAAGAAAATGAAAGACAGAGGAAGAAGCAAGTGAAAGGTTATTGGGTAATCAATACAGAATGGTAACGAATGAAAATTTTGACCATTTGTTTGTTACCTAAGGCAAACAAATGAGATGGTGACAAATCAAAGTAAATGGGTCAAAAATAATGTATCGCGAAGACATGCTCGCCTATAAGTGAACACTCATCCCAAGAATTCCCAGGTAAGCACAACTGGTCTCGCGTCTGATGAGATGTATACGAAGTGCTTGCCTAGCCAGAAAACCCAGAATACAGGCATTCACCCTTCCAGTTTGCACGTGTTCACATTATTTAAAACCCAAAACCTTGACGAGATTTTGAAAACTCAAAGGGGTTCAAAACCATATAATAGAGAGTTCAAAACCTTACAATAGAGGGTTCAAAACCTAGTAATCAATCATCCTAGAACAGATGATTAGTTTTCAAAGCGGTTTTGAAATTCATGTTCTTGTTGTGGTTGTCGCCTAAGGATAGGTGACAGTATTGTTTTATGACTAAACGCAAGTAAACTCGCGTTAGGGTCCTAAGAAGGTTATAGACTAGGTCAAAGCATTACTAATTACTAATTCCCTATAACCATTAGCTCTGATACCATCTTTTCTGTCACACCCCGACCTCGTGGAACATACAAAACGTGGCGGAAACATCGGGGAGTGTTGTAACAGAATTAATGTTTCAAATCCATGGCAATTGAAGTTTCGTTTTATTCATTAGAAGTGTTACAATGTCTTAACAAACAAGGAAAAATACAACATAATTAACTAGTCTTGCATCTTTTATTGTCACTAAAGCCCAAGTCTGCCTATGTGTATCTTGATCATCTTATGCAACAGCTCCTGAAAAACACATGTGAAAATATGGTACGTCAGCATAAAAATGCCGGTGAGATACATAGGTTTTGTGAAAATAGGTTTCATGACTTATGTTTGAGAAAATGTTTAGTCATGAACCTTGTTATTTGCTTTGTTTTGTAAATCATTTGAAAAACAATAAGATCATATGATATGTATAAATAATGTATGATTAAATGAATAACCATGTAAAATGAGTTTGTATAAGATAAGTTGTTTGTAAAACAATGTCTTGTGAAAAGTATGTTATTTGTATAAAATGTTATATGTATCAAACTGAAATGATTCAAATAACGCTACGATATGTAATACCATACAAACACTTATATATAGGAAGTACCAGCGGCGTATCCACCATGCTTGTATCATATTACACACGCATCGTTACTTAATCACTTAATCAAACCAAACCAATCAATGTAAGATGTCTATGTTTAACCAATTGCCAAATGTATTGAATAATATGTCAAAATGCATGATCAATGTAAATCATGTAATGTAAAACAAATGTGATGTGTATGGCTAGTGAAATGCATCAACTAAACCATAGGTGAAATGCACAAAACAAAGTATTGAAGTAAAACTTGGTTTAAATCAACATTATGTCTTGTGTAAATGCATGATCAATGTAAATCATGTAATGTGTAAATACATGATCAATGTAAATCATGTTAAAATGTCTATGTCAAAATGTCATGTATGGCTAGCGAAATGTCTCAACTAAACCATATGCACAAAAGCAAAGTATTGAAGTAAAACTGTGTTTAAATCAACGTTATGTTTTGTGTAAATGCATGCTATACTGATAATGAACATTTATGCGGTGTTGTTATAATGCATACATCCAAGCCTTGCGACTGAGGTGATAAACCCTTAAACAAATTAAAGGTCTATCTGTGTAAATATCAACGAATTCGGTCATTCCTTTCTGTCCCCTTTCCCTAGGATGTCCGGAACGGGAGTTGTCAATTCCTATGGTACCACTACCTACTAACGAACGGCGTAGCTAATGTTAATGAATGTATTGTCCCATTTAACAAACCAAATGTCATACCAAAATGTAAGCATGTGATGAAATGAATCTGTACTAAGTATGCAACAAATGAACATACATAGCATGTGATGTGATGTGATGTAAAACAATGTACTAAGTAATGCACACTATGGGCACACCTAGCATAAAAACAATGAAATCATGTACTATAATGTACTAACAAACATAGCATGTATATGATGTGAAAACAGGAAAGCTTGAAAGTAACAAGTAGGCACATGTGTTCCACCCCAAAACAGTTTGGAAAACAGTAAAAGAGGGGTCTATGTACTCACTTGAGATTGCTCAGTAGTCCTTGAGTAACAACCAAACAAAGCTAGAGATCACGGAAATCAAACGGCACCTAATATAGGTAACTATGTTAATTAACCGGACCTAAATCGGAAGATTGGGTAGCATTAGGGTTTGTAAACCAAATGAGTGTAGGAACTCATATGATATGGTTTAACAAAGCCTAGATACTAAATGAAACTTAACCTAAGTGTCTACGACCCATTACGACCCGTTTAGGAAGCTTATGCTACTTTAACGCGTCGTGCGCGTGAAACGCGTTCGGAACGCCTAACCAGCCCTATGACAAGTGTTATATGCCTAAACATGTTACATAATCAGTTATGTGGCAAAAGTTTAGGTTACATATGCTAAATTACCAATTATGCATGAAAAGGGTATTCTGGTAATTTACCTAAGGCATATAATCTACCTATCATACAACTACTTAAACGATGTGACCATAGGGTATAACCTCGGAAGGTTATTCCCTACCTACTATGGTCACCTAATGTATTTGGTCCAATCCTAATGATCGACCAAAAGGGTCGAGTTCGAAGGTATAGGCGATTTATTAGATCGCCTACCCTACGACTCTAGACAACGTGGTAATCAGTGGGCATAGTCCCAAGGGACTATGACCAACGTGATTACACTCACGTTGCGAAGTTCAAACGAACTTCGCATTGACCATTACTGGTCAACGCTGAAAGTCAAACAAAGTTTGACTTTCTGACTCGAAAAGCAGTAAAATAAGGAAAAGAACGAAAGAATACTTACCCAGGGTCCCCGAATGCTAATCCCGACTCAAGAACTCAGGTATGAAACAATGGTTTCAACTTAGAGCTCTCAAATCAGAATTCTTGTGAGAAAATGCAATGGGGGTGGATGGGTATATATAGTTTTCGGGTAACCGCTAGGATCGTTTCATGGAAAACGTGCCATGATCCAATCCGTACACTTGTTGCAAGGTTATGGAAGCTTAATTCCATCCTTATCTAGTGACTAAGCAAGTGAAAACATGTGGTGGAGGATCAAACATGTGCAAACAGCCTGTTTTAAAAACTCTGAATCTGGTCAGAAGACCCCCTGCGCATCGTAGCCAAAAAGTGGCTACGCATCGTAGGGGTGAAGTTTGGCAGAAAGTCAGTTTTGGTCCCTGAACTGTATTTAGGCCATTTTTGACACGTTTAAGGCCCGTTAACCCCATTTCAAAGCTCTAAAATGAAGTTAAAGTATAGGGAACTTAAAATGTGTTCAAAAATATCTCAGATGTCGGTTCGTTTAGCCGTACGAACACGATGTTCGCTTAATTACGACGGAATGCGCATAAGCGCGAAAAACGAACCAAATGACGCGACGAATGGATTTTTCTTAAGGTGAACACTAAAATATAATATAGTCATGCTCACATAAATTTTTGGATGTCCGGAAGTATTCAGAACGTAAGTTATGCGTGAAAATGCAAACTTGTGCACTTTTTGACACTTTTAGTCCCTGAATGACACAAAAGTTTATTTTAGCATACCGAACACCTCAAAGCCTATTTCTAAGCTATGTGAAGGATATTTATGGTATGTTTAACTTATGGTCATGCTCCGGAATGTCTGTTACAGTTCAAATTGGCATACTTTCGCAGTTTGTCAACTTTAGTCCCTGTAAGCGATTTAACTTGATTTTGCCATACCAAAGCCTTCAAAACTTATTTCTAAGTTATGTAAAGGTTATTTAAGGTATGTTAAGCCTATTTCACTATTCCGGAGTGTTCGTTGCATTAAACTGGTTATATTTACGCATCAGTGCGCGTATAACCTTCCAGAAAGCGATTTAGAGTTTGAAATTGAACAGAAATTGATATATGCAAATAATACACATATTTTTACAAATCCCAAGTATGAAATACAATATTTCATTGGTTTGGTATTTGTTTGATGGCCGTGGAGGCACAGGTGTTACAGTCTCCCCTACTTTAGGAAATTTCGTCCCGAAATTTATTTAGAGGAAACTTGTGAGAGTTTAAAACATGAAGTTGAAAAGATCGAACAACATTGGTTAGGGTTCTTGAACTTCTAGTAACCTTAATAACATTATGTTTGCAATGTAAGAGGGACACTTATATACAAGTATATGAAGCGTCATTGGTGCGTCCACCATGCCTCCATTACATCGTTCTCATTTTGTTATTGTTGTCACTATCGGTTCCTTCACATAGCAAGCTGGTCGAACAGGTCGTCGATACGGGGAAGTGGATAACGATTCTTGATGGTAACCTTGTTCAGTTCGCGGTAATCAATGCACATTCGGAATGTGCCATCTTTCTTTTTGACGAAGAGCACTGTGGCTCCCCAGGGTGATGAGCTAGGATGGATAAAACCTTTGTCCAAAAGTTCTTGTAGTTGAGTAGAGAGTTCCTTGAGTTCCGCAGGGGCTAGTCGATAAGGTGCACGAGCTATAGGTGCTGCTCCGGGAGCTAGTTCGATTTGAAATTCGACCTGACGGTGAGGAGGGAGTCCAGGTAGTTCCTCCGGGAATACCTCAGGATAGTCGCGTACAACAGGAAAATCTTCAATCCTGTTTTCCTTTTTCTGTGTGTCGGCAACGAGTGCTAAGATAGCGGTGTGCCCCTTTCGTAGACATTTCTGGGCCTTTAAGAATGAAATGATGCCTGTGACTTCTCCGCTCTTGTCGCCTTGAACTATAAGAGGTTTGCCAGGGGGACGGGGAATACGAATAGCTTTCTCTTGGCAGAGGATTTCAGCTCGATGTTTGGATAACCAATCCATACCAATGATGACGTCGAAACTTCCAAGAATGATGGGGAAGAGATCTATACGGAAGGTCTGACCAGACAATTCTAATTTGCAGTTCCGTATTACGTGTGAGGCCTCGAGGTTTCTACCATTAGCTATTTCAATGATGTGCTTAGAGCTTAGCGGCGTAAGAGTGGACTTAAGTTTCTTACTAATACGTAGGGATACATAACTAGCATCTGCTCCAGAATCAAACAATACGGAAACATAACGATCATTAAGTAGGAACTTACCCGCTACAACGTTGGGGTCATTCCTCGCTTCTCCAGCTCCAATCACAAAAGCCCTTCCTCTTGCACCATTCCCAGCATTGTTGGCGTTGTTGTTGTTATTTCCCGCACCCTGATTGGGGTTGTTCTGGTTTAACTGGGGACAATTCTTCTTAATGTGCCCCTCGGCTCCGCACTGGAAGCAACCCTTGATGTTCCCATGATGCTGCTGCTGCTGTGGTTGATTCTGCCTTGCGGGATGAGGGCTCCTACAATCCTTGGCCTCATGTCCCATCTTGTTGCACCGCTGGCACTTGTTCTTCGCATAGGGCCCATTGTGATGTCGATTGCACTTGCTACATTTGGGGAGATGGCCCTGATAGCCACCCTGCTGCTGAGGGCCCTTGTTGTTTTCAGTTTTCCTTTGCTGAGCCGGGGCCTGAGTAGAGTTAGCATCCTTACCCTGGTTTCCATCCCACTTTCGTTTGTTATCATTAGAAGTTCCAGCAGTAGCACTGATCCTTTTGGGCAGCTTGCCCTCCTCCACGGCCTGATTGGTGAGTTTGTGAGCAAGACGGACCACGGGCTGTATGGTATTGAGGTTGGCTGAGGTTACATGGCTCCGAATTTCTGGGACCAAACCTTTGATGTACAATTCGATCCTTCGATACATAGGTCGGGACATGTTTGGGCAAAGTGCAGCATAGTCGTTGGACTGCTTGGTGTAGGTCTCAATCTCTGATCCAACCATCTTGAGCTCATAGTACTCGTTCTCGAGTTTGTGGATGTCATCCCTGTGACAGTACTCCTCTTTGATCATGTCTTTGAAATCTTCCCATGCAGTAGCATTAGCAGTTTCCAGACCAAGCATCTGAATCTGTGCTTTCCACCATGAAAGCGCGTTTCCTTCAAGCGTACCAGTCGCGAACTTAACCCAGTTAGCAGGGGGACACTCGCAGACAGCAAAGACAGCTTCGGCCTTTTCAATCCAGTGCAGAAGGCCTATGGCACCCTCAGTGCCGTTGAAAGGGAGAGGCTTGCCATCCATGAAAGTTTTGAAAGTACAAACACGTGGCTGTGCAGGCGCAGGCTGACCTGTTATGAGAAGTGGAGCGAATAGGTTTAGAGGTGAAAAGACGATGTGGGGGTAGGATCTAAACATCCTAAAGTAACGAGTTTACCTCCAGGGTGAGCTGCGAAAGCTGCAGCCACCGTGTTGAGCAAGTTAGTGAATTGAGCCTGAGTCATGTTAATGCTTCCTCTTCCGCGTCCACTCATTGTCTTCATAACCAGAAAACACAGTATGAGTGTGATGTCGTAATGTAGCAAGAATGAGATAGAAGAGAAATGTGTATCTATCTAATTAGGCATGCTAGTATGTATAGTAGGGCAGTCAACATAAGTTAAACAAGCAAGTAAACACAAGTCCGAGCTATGAGGTCTAATATGCTGAGTCTTGCCCTTGGAGTGTAGTGTCGTCACGAGTCACGGGTTATAGTCTGGTTTTTCTCAAAAAGACTCTTCTTTTTAAAACCAAGTTCACTATAACCAATGGCTCTGATACCAATCTGTCACACCCCCAAAATCCACATGCGGAGTACCACCGCTTGGAGGCGTGACTGACCAGGATCCAGCCACCAATTATACTAAGCATTGATCAATGGTAAAAATATTCACCAGCCACGTTGGTGAATAAACATCACAGTTTAAAATCTTTAGTGTTTCAATTCGAATAATAGTTTAAGTAAGCAGCGGAAGCACAAACCAAACAGTTTTCGAAACAAGGTTCATAGTTTAAAGATTATTTAAAACCCAACACACGGGTTAAGACGACCACTACACATCCCCTAGTTGCAAGCTCCTGAATCACTGGTTACCTGCAAAGCATGCAGTAGGGTGTCAACAAAAATGTTGGCGAGTTCACGAGATGTCCAGTTTTAGCTTTTCAAAAGAAAATGTAGGTTGTTTAGGTAAAGCATTTATAATCACGTCATGGGGAGCTACCCCATATGAAAGCTACTAAACTTGAATTACCGAAACTGTTGACGAGAAGATTTGGTGCCCCAGGTCAATGTCTATCGTCATTGACCAAGATGCAAGGTCTACTAGTTCACGCCCGATCTCCCCCGGTCACGGTGTGAGGTTGTCAAACCTAATAGCGCTATCAACTAATAACCCGTTCGCCCCCGGCGATTAATCGGTACTATAAGCAGGGACTTTACATGATAGAGATTTGTTTAGTGTTGCTAGTTGTGATTTATAAATAATACCCAAACGTATCTCCCCCGGATGTAGTAGTACAAGAGTACCATTTGCATATTCCCCCGGAAATTATCAGTTTGAAAACATTCTATAGTTTGTTCGTGTCCCTCCCTGGGATGCATGCTTTTAGTGTGTGAACTCACCTTGGGTTGCTCGGCAGATTAGCTTACTTGGTCAAGCTTGCTGGTCACCACGTCCTAACATGGTTACCAGTATAGGTCAGGTTTGGGGGTACAAGTAATCACGTATATCCTACTGGTATCTAACACATCGAATGCATACAGTTACCATTTAAGTTATTGGGCCTGCCCTTATAATTATACGGTTAAACAGTAACAGTTAACACATTAGTCCAGTAACACATAGTCCAACCCTAACACATTATGGCCCAATAATCAAGGTAGGTAGTCCAGTCGAGACGAAGTGGTCTCGACTCGAGAACACACGGTCTCGAGTCGCAACCAAGAGATCTCGAGTTATCACGTTTTGGTCTCGAGTGATGCTGGCATGAGTCGCAATCTCGAAGGTCTCGAGTCCAGTCTCGAGTTGTCACGTGTTGGTCTCGAGTCGCAACCGGACTAGTCTCGAGTCCCTCATATGAAGTATTCCGGGTTTCGGATTGTTGATCTATGGTCTCGAGTCGCAACCTTGCGGTCTCGACTCGTAACCATAATGCGAGCATATGTGCAATCCTTCTAGAACCTTCTGCCAGCAATGAGTACTAACCAATAGAATTTCATAGTCATGCTCCTATGTACTATCCAATACAATTCCACAAACATGTTTTCTTGTCTAAAATCTTAATCAAATGGATCAAACACAACAATTCAAATCTTCATATCATATTCATATCACATTCATACGGTTCATCCTTTAAGATTTCTATATTATCAAACATGTTCAATCTACATAACCATGCATTTTATGAACAAAATAACCTAGATATCAAGATCATCTTGCAAGTTTTTCAAATATTTTCATGACATTCATGTTGTTCTTTATTAGGGTTTTTATCATAAACATGTTCATACGGTTCATCATGATACTCATTCAAATAGATAACATTTCTCTTGTTCGAAGCATAAGCATACATCCTCATTCTACAATATATATCATGCTACTTGGTCAACAAGGATCATATAAACATTTATTCTAAACATTAAACACCCTACACTAACAATCATTCATTATTCAAATATGTTAGCACTTTATTATCATGCTAGAGTTCACATATTTCATCCATCATTTCAATCATTCCAAGCAAATAGCACTATTGTACATATAAACACATAGTGAACATCTAAAGTACTAACCGGTTGTGGAAAGGCACCGAGTTAAGGAAGAAAGTGAGAAAATGAAGTGTCCGAGTGATGATGGTGAGCTTGACCGATCCTCCTTGTTGTTGCCGATTTAATCCGAGAGGGAGAGAGGAGGAGGTGAGCTTGATTTGTTAGGGTTTTAGTAAGAGAGAGTGAAGGAGTGTGTGTGTGGGAGTGAGTTATGGAAGAATGGTGGAAAATGAGGGATGGTTGGCTTGGGCATGGATTTTATACTCGGTTTAGGTGGTGCACCCTACCATGGTTCCGAGTGGGCTCGGAGGGGTGTATGGCCCAATCCGGTCCAACCGTTACTGTTTACTCGAGACCGAGTGGTCTCGAGTCGGGTTCGTTGCGGTCTCGGTTCCCTATTATACACACATACTTATATTTATACATACATACACCACATAGCATAACAAGATAATCGCAACTTTCATTAAATACATATATACACACAACGTAATTACAGGATATTTGCTCGGGAAAACCTAGAGTGTCACAACATCAGCACCTCTATCTCTCATCACACCGTTCCACCATGTTAATTCACGTTTCTCAAAAACACTAGATGCAAACTCAACCTTTCGCTCATTCGGACATTGAACGTGTCTAAATGTGCTTTCCAGACTCTCGAACCATTGTAGGAGCGCAGTTGCTCCTTGAGACCCAGAAAATTTCAGTGGTTTAGCCGAATTAAACGTCTTAAAACTGCACTGAGCATTGTTATTGTTGTTAATGTTATTCGCTTGATTGATCTGAGTAATTAGGTTCGGAATCACAGCAGCAATCTGCTGAGCGACAAGGGCTGCGAGTGCAACATCTTGTGTTTGATCACGTCTAGGAGGCATATTCTAAAAAGAACAAGGAAACATGGGAAACGAGTGAGATTGACATTTGGATAAACAAAAGAGGTATTGAAAATATCGACGAACATAAGGAAGGTGATCATTTGTTCGTTACCTTGAACAAACAAACGACACATAGTGACTAATCAAAGTAAATGGGTCATAATAATGTATCGCGAAGACATGTTTTAGCCTATAAGTGGACACTCATCCCAAGAGTTCCCATGTAAGAGTGACTGGTCCGATACTGCGGATTTGTATGAACACTCTAGCCTTAGACAGAAAACTCGGGATACATGCACCCACCCTTCCAGATTGCACGTGTTCACATTATAAGACCCAAACTTTGACGAGATTTTGAAAACTTTGAAGGTTCAAAACCTTATAGCAATCATCTAAGAATAGATGATTGATTTTCAAAACGGATTTGTAATTCGTGTTCTTGTTGTGGTTGTCACCTAAAGATAGATGACGATTTTGTTTTAAGATCTAAACACAAGTAAACTCGCGTTAGGGTCCTAGGAAGGTTATAGTCTAGGTCAAAGCATTACTAATAACCTAATTCCCTATAACCATGAGCTCTGATACCAACTCTTCTGTCACACCCCGACCCCTTTAAAACAACGAAACCGCGGCGGAAACGTCGGGGAGTGTCGTAACAGAATCATTGTTTCACAACACATGGATTGAAGTTTCGTTTTATTGAATTTAGTTATTAAATTGTCTTGGAATTTAGAAACAAAACACAAACATATTGTCTTTAATTGTTATTAAGTCTCTAAGGACTTGTCCATTCCTAAGTGAGCATGCATAGTAATCATCATCAATATCGTCAAACAACACCACCAGAAACATATGTGAAAATAAAGTCAGCAAAGAAGTGCTGCGAGCACATAGGTTTTGTGAGTGTGTCAAATTCATGGCTTGTATAAGTATTGCAATACCTCGTATGACTACTTGAGTCGATAATTGAAAACCTTGTTTTGAAAAGTGTATTGTATTGTAATATGATTAACCAACTTAAAACCAGTTTGTTTTTATAAACCAAGTAGTAAATCGTTCTTGTAGTAAAACTCGTATGGTTTATATCACTTAGTAAACATCGTTGTGTGTCATTGTTTGAAATCAATCGTTCAAGTGAACTAAATAACGTCATGGAATGTAATGTGATAAAAGCACTTATATATAAGAAGTACCAGCGGCGTATCTACCATGCTTTTATCACATTACACCCGTCCCTTTATCTATTCACATACCAAAAACCAGTTGTTCAATTGTACTCGTTCTTAATTGTTCATGTTATCAAAACCAATTGTTCAATTCCTTTAACTCGTTCATGTTACAAACCATCGTTCAATCGTTCAAATCGTTCGTGTTTTAATTGTGAAAACTAACTTTTGGTCATCTCGTTGAACACATTCAAACCTTTGTGACCCGTCTATCGTTCAATCGTATTAACAAACCACCAAAGGGTTAGTTAACAATCATCAGGTTATGCCATTACCCACATTACCCCATAACCATGGAATAGTCTGATAACGGGATTTGTAAGATCCTATGGTACCATAACATACTACTTGTTGGCTTGATCATAGTTAATGAATGTCATTCGATTGTCTTTCGACCAACGCCCCAACAAGTTCGTTCACATTATTGAAATCGTTGTATTTAATATAAACCAGGGTATTTGTTTTGTTTTGAAAACTCGAAATCATTTAGCACATATGAATCACCCCAAAACAATTGAAAGCATAAAATAGGGGAACTATGTACTCACTTGAGATTGCAAGGTATCCTCGATTAAAGTGAAATAACAAGCTCGGGCAATCAAGTAATCAAGTGGCACCTAGTATCGAATCACTATGTTAATAAATCGACACCTAAATCGGGAGATCGGGTAGAATGAGGTCTCGTAAACCAAATGAGTATTGCAACTCATATGATATGGTTAATATAAGCCTACATTCTGATTTGGAACCTATCCTAAGTGCTTATGACCCGTTATGACCCATTAAGGTAGTTTACGCTACTTTAACGCGTCATTTGTGCAAAAGCACGTTCGGATAGCCTAACTAGTCCTATGACAAGTATTATATGCCCTAACATGAA
The DNA here is from genome assembly GCA_030545235.1 of Helianthus tuberosus. NCBI lineage: Eukaryota > Viridiplantae > Streptophyta > Magnoliopsida > Asterales > Asteraceae > Helianthus > Helianthus tuberosus. The sequence continues at coordinate 110,397,923 of CM060411.1, read as the reverse complement.
TAAATATGTTGCATAATCAGTTTAAGTGTCAAAATTTAGGTTACATGTGCTTAAATCCAAATTATGCATAAAAAGGGCATTTTGGTCATTTTCCTAAGGCATATAAACTACCTATCATACAACTAATTAAACTAAGTGACCATAAGGTATAACCTGGGAAGGTTATTCCCTATACAACTATGGTCACAAAATATGTTTGGTCGGATCCTAATGATCGACCAAACGGGTCGGGTTTGAAAGTCTAAGCGGTTGTCAAGACCACTTGACTTACGACCCTAAACAAGCACTAAACTAAAAGTGACGAGTTTGTTAAAACATGTTTAACTAAGATAGAAAACTGATTTGGTATCAAAACAAAGTGTTTTGATACCCGAAAATAGTTTCATCGCAAAATGCACATAATCGTGCATTTTGACTGAAACTTTGACTCGTCACTTCGACTAGTCAACGTGGTAATCAGTAGGTATAGTCGCAAAGGACTATAACCATCGTGATTACACTCATGTTGCTAATTTCAAACGAACTTTGTCTTGACCAAAACATGGTCAAAGCTGAAAGTCAAACACTGTTTGACTTTCTTGCTTAAAATAACTAGACAAGCATGAAGGAACACTTACAAGAGTCCAATGCTTGGAAAGAACACTAAGAATGCTCAGGTAGGTGGCCCTCAACAAGTGATTGCCTCCCCTTAGAGCAGATATGAGAAGAAAGAGCAAATGAGCAAGTTGGAAAGTTGAAATGCTTGGGTTTATATAGAAAATCATAAACCTTTGGATCAATGCCAAGTGTTTTTGAGTTGTTCAAAGCTTGATCAACACCATCCACATGTTAGCTACTGATTTGGGGGCTTGGGGAGCACCTAAACCAGCTCATAGTATGCAAAAACTAGGATTAAAAACAAGTTTTGCAGCTGATTTGAACAATACATTGAATCTGCCCAGCTCACTCTCTGGCACCGAGCGAGAGACTTAGCCCAGTCTCTCACCCCCAGTCTCTGGCACCGAGTGTGGCCATTGTTGTGTCTTTGGTCATTCAGATGATAAGTGTCCGCATCAAAGATTGAATCAAACTAATGCTCGAAGGATGGAGACGGGTAGTAAACAGCAATCTCATGCTAGACGTCCTGATAAAAGTCCGGTTGTTGATGATGATGGGTTTACAGGGGTGCATAGTAAAAAGATTGCTAGAAAAACTGGTTTTCCGGTTAACAAGCCAAAGCAAAACTTCGAATATAGGCCTGTGGTGTCTAAAAAGAAGGAAGAGCCGGTTAAAGTTTCAACAAATTTTCAGTCGTCTAATCCCTTTGATGTTCTAAATGATCCGATTATGAATGAGGAGGTGGAAGGAGATGGGCCAGCTGCGGCTCATGTTAATTTGGAAGAGGAAGAGCTTGTTGACGACTTTAACAAGGACGATGGCTTTGAGATGGATGGGTTTCTGAGGCAAGGAACGCTTAATATTAAATCTTATAAAGGGGCAAGCACTCCTTCTACATCGGTGATCAATGGTTAGTTTCGCTTCTTGGAATATTCGGGGTTTGAACCGCCCCATTAAGCAAACACAGGTTCGACATGTTATAAAGGAGTTGAAATTGAGTTTATGTGCTATTCTTGAATCACATGTGGATGTGAGTAATCTTCCGAAAGTGTGTAAGTCTGTTTTTCGGTCGTGGCATTGGACGTCGAATGGAGCTCGTTGTGATAAAGGAACACGTATTATTATTGGGTGGAATCCGTCTATTTTTGATGTTATGGTGCTTTCGGAGTCTGATCAGGTTATGCATATTCAGTTGATATTTAAACAGACGAGAAAAATGATTTTTTGTTCCATTATTTATGCAGCAAATTATTATATCAATCGGAGGGATTTGTGGAAAAATATTTCTTTGCATAAAAATTTTGTGTGTAATGAACCTTGGGTCATCCTAGGTGACTTTAATTCGGCGTTGAACCTTGAAGATAAATCTATGGGGTGTTCCTCGGTTTCTTTGAGCATGAAGGAGTTTCAGGATTGTGTTGATGACATTGAGATGGTAGACTTAAAAAGTTCTGGTATCCATTATACGTGGAATCAGAAACCGAAGAAAGGTATCGGGTTGATGAAAAAGATTGATAGAGTTATGGGAAATTCTCATTTTATTGCTAAATATCCGAGTGCTGTTGCGGTGTTTCATCCTTCTCGGTTATCGGATCATTGTCCGTGTGTAGTTAGATTCACGGAAACTGAAAAATTAAAACACCGATCGTTCAAATTTGCAAATTTTCTGGCCTATAAACCTGAATTCTTGCCGCTTGTGGAGAAGGTTTGGGGTATGACCATTGAAGGTGTTTACCAATTTTCGGTTGTCAAAAAACTTCGTCACTTGAAATCTCCGTTGCGAGTGTTACTATTTCAGCAGGGAAATTTGCATAAAAAAGTTCAAGAGTTGAGAGATAAGCTTGATAGAATTCAATGTGATATTGATAAAGATCCGACTAGTCAAACGCTGCGGGATGAGGAAGTCATTACTCGGTGTAATTATCAAGCTGCGTTATTAGATGAAGAGCGATTTTTGAAGCAAAAGTCTAAAGTGGACTGGTTAGCGGCTGTGGATATGAACACGGCATACTTCCACTCATCGCTTAAAAACAAAGTTCATTTTAGTCGTATTGAGGTTATTCGTGATGCTAGAGGAAATGAGTTTACGGATGATATGGTTTCCAAAGCTTTTGTTCATCACTATGAGCAATTCTTAGGATCGCCGGGTGATACGTCAATTAATCCTACTCCTGATTTGTTTACTAAAAGGTTAGAGGGGGATGTTGCGGCTCATATGGTTCGGCGGGTGACTCCGGAAGAGGTTAAAAAGGCGATGTTTTCTATTGGCTCGGATAAAGCTCCAGGGCCTGATGGGTTTACAGCGGGTTTTTTTAAAAATGCTTGGCCAATCGTGGGTAATGAGGTGTCTAAAGCTGTTATTGATTTTTTTAACACAGGGAAGCTTCTAAAGGAATTAAACCATACGCTTATTGTTCTTATTCCTAAGGTTCTTTCCCCGTCTGTGGTTACGGATTATCGCCCGATTGCTTGCTGTAATGTGCTATACAAGTGTATTAGTAAAATTGTTGCTGAGAGAATCAAAGGGGTGCTAAATGACATTGTTAGTGTCAATCAGTCGGCTTTTGTTCCAGGTAGAAAAATCTCTGATAATATCCTTTTAACGCAAGAGTTGATGCATAATTATCATAGAAATATCGGTCCCCCTAAATGTGCGTTCAAAGTGGATATTCAGAAGGCTTATGACACTGTTGATTGGGCTTTTTTAAAGAACATTTTGATAGGATTTGGGTTTCATAGAAGCATGGTTCACTGGATTATGGTTTGTGTTTCTACGACCACATTTTCAGTTTGTATTAATGGTGATGTTCATGGTTTTTTCAAGGGTAATAGGGGGCTTCGTCAGGGTGATCCTATCTCCCCGTATCTTTTTACCCTTGTGATGGAGATCCTCACAGCTATTTTAAATCAGACGGTAAGGATTGACTCTTCGTTCAAATTCCATAACAAGTGTGAGCGCCAACAGATTATCAATCTCTGTTTTGCGGACGACTTGTTTATTTTTGCTAGGGGTGAAATTGCGTCGGCCAGATGTATCATGAAAGCGGTCGATTCTTTTTCGAAAATGTCGGGTTTGGTGCCTAATGTTCAGAAAAGTACAGTATTTTTCTCTAACGTTCCATCGTTTGTTAAAAATGCTATTCTGAATATAATGCCTTTTATAGAGGGTTCGTTGCCAGTGAGATATTTGGGAGCTCCTCTTATATCGTCTAAGTTATTATATAAAGATTGCCAGCTGTTAGTGGAGAAGCTCGAAAAACGTATTATGCATTGGCGGAATAAATTACTCTCGTTTGCAGGTAGACTGTAACTTATTACTTCGGTTTTGTCATCCCTGCATATTTATTGGTCGTCTGTCTTTATCTTGCCTGCTCGGGTGATTTCAAATTTGGAAGCTTTGATGCGTAATTTTCTATGGTCTCATGACAGTTCATTTCAAAAGGGTAGGGCTAAGGTTTCTTGGAAAGCAGTTTGTGTTCCTAAATATGAGGGTGGCTTAGGGATTCGTCGTATTGGAGATGTTAATAAAGCCCTTATGTCTTCGCATATATGGAGTATTCTCTCTAATCGAGATTCTTTATGGGTTGAGTGGGTTCATTCATACAGATTAAGAGGTAAGAGTTTCTGGGCTTGTAATATCCCTTCTTCTTGTTGCTGGTCCTGGAGGAAAATTCTTCAGCTTCGTCCGGAAATAAGGAGTTTTATTTGGTCCGAAATTGGGAATGGTTTATCGACATCGGCTTGGTTTGATACATGGAGTAATATAGGCCCGCTGATTCAGCTTATTTCCCCGAGACGTATTGCGAATGCTGGTTTCAATTTGGATGCTAAAGTGGCTGATATCTTCTTGGAGTCTTCGTGGGGCTGGCCTGATGAATGGAGAGATCGAGTTCCGACCCTTAATCATCTCGATATCTTGTCTTGTAATCCGAATCAGAATGATAAACTTTTATGGCGACAAGGAGATCTTCTGAATGAGTTTTCTACGGCTCGAGTTTGGGATTCTATTAGACATCGAGAGGAGGAGGTAGAGTGGTGTCGTATTGTTTGGTTTGCCCAATGCATCCCTCGTCATGCGTTTTTAATGTGGCTGATTATGAGGCGTAAGTTACTTACTCAGGATAAGATTTTGAGCTGGGATATTTCGCGTAGAAAAAACATGAACATGATGTGTTGTTTGCTTTGTTATGCAAATAATGATTCTCATAATCATCTATTCTTCGAGTGTAAATTTTCGGATCAGATTTGGCATAAAGTCAGACATAAAGCGGGTATGTTGTCAGTTCAACCTAAATGGAACGATATAGTTAATTGGCTCGTAGTTCGGTCCAGGTCGAAATCAGCTAGGAACTATGTTGCAAGATTGGTGGTAGCGGCCACTGCTTATTTCATATGGCAGGAGCGTAATGCTAGATTATTCAAGAATGAGCTGAGACCTCCAGAAGCTATTGTTGAACTTATTTTTCAACAGGTCAGATACAAATTGATGGGAGCGAAGCTAAAGAACTGTGAAAATGTCAGAAGGCTTCTAGGAGATTGGGGGATTAGTGGAGCTGATCTTCTTGAAGATGTTGGCTGATTGAGTAGTGCTGGTTTTGGTTCTAGTGCATAGTCTAGTTGTTTTACCGTTTGGTAGTGTTTTCATGTGTTTTTTCAAGTTGTTTTACTTTCATGGGGCATGTCCCATGATTGAACTAGTGTAGATTCCCTACACTACTTGTGTTTTTTGTTTGTGAATATATAAAATCACCGGGGTAACCCTTTACCCAAAAAAGAAATTGTCAAAACAGGTCCCTGAAGCCTAAAAACTTGATTTTTGATGCTTTTAACCCCCGTTAACCCAATTTCAAGGCTCTACAAGGATGTTAAAGCATAGGGGACTTGAAATATGCTTGAAAATATCACGGATGTATGTTCGTTTGATCGTACGGCCACGTTATTCGGTTAATTACGACGAAATACGAACGGACGCGAAAACGATCCAAATTGCGCGACGAATGGTATCTTTGCATTCCTATCACTAAATTACAATATTTTAGTGATTACAAAAATTTTTGGATGTCCGGATATAGTCAGAACGTAAGATATGCGCGTAAATGCAAACTTACGCACTTTTTGACGCTTTAGTCCCTATTGATCAAATAAGCGCATTTTCGCATACCGAACCCTTTAAAACTTATTTCTATGCTATGTTAAGGGTATTTAGGGTATTTTTAGCTTATGATATTGTTTCAGAATGTTTGTTGCTATATGAATCGGCAGACTTTTGCAGGTTGTCGCAAATAGTCCCTGTGATCGAATAAACTTGTTTTTGACACACCAAACCACTCAAAACTTATTTCTAAGTTATGTAAAGGTTATTTAAGGTATGTTAAGCTTATGTCACTATTCCGAAGTGTTTGTCGCATTCCAGAAAGCGATTAAAAGCTTGAAATTGAACTAGAATCAAAATGTGAAATTGTCAAACACAAATACACAAATATTGAGACCAAAACACATTGTTTCATTAATAATTGATATTGTTCTACATTGTACAGTGTGTATAGGGCATAATATGACACATTAGTATACGGCCCAACGTAACCGTGCAGCCCAGTTGGGTTCAGTGTGCGATCCAGAACAGTCCATCTTATGTATTCTATGTGTGCGGCCCAATGCATTAAACAACCCAAATATGAGTGTGTGGCCCACTTCGTAGTGTGCGACCCCTAGGCAGTGTGCGGTCATGCAATCAAAAGTTGTACCATACGCTTTATGTGTTTATACGAGGGTGTGCGACTTCCAGGTGTGCGGTCACGCATCACCTGATTGTATGTTGTGCATCAGCACCTGTACTACTCAGAATGTGTGGTCACTCTGAGTGTGCGGTGTGCTAAAAATGTGTTATTCATCAGGCAAGTCAGCTTGTACTTTTCTTGAGTGTACGGTCACAGTGTATCCAAACATTAACACTCCAGTTTTTCATAATCAAACATCAAAACACAGATTTTTCAACATCAAACAAAGTTCTTCTTTGATTCTTACTAATCTTACCATGTAACATCACTAAACAGGACCTTATACACAGTCGTTCTTTTTATTACCTTCCGTTTGCAACAAATATAGAAACCTATTCATCAAAAGTGCTTAACACTATTTGATCTTCAAGCTTTCCCATATCATCATAACATCAAAAACAGATCTAGGGTTTTATTACATCAAGTATCCTCAAAGATTTCTTTTTGCACAAAAAAACTAGCATCTTAACAATATACATGTATAATCAAAACAATATTGAATATCACTTCTAGTATAATCCTAGATCTTTTAATCAACAAATAGATTGTACGAATATGTCATCATCATCAACAACAGATTATCATCATAAAAATCCAATTTTTATGATTACAATATCCTTAACATACTATCATCAGTACTCAAAGATCACCTTTAACAAACATTCAAAATCATTCACTTAGCGTTAAAGAAGGAGTATGTATCTAATAATGCACTAACCTAAGATTTGATTAGTTAGGATGAGGTGTGCGATAATAGAAGAGGAGAGGTGGTGCTTCGAAGGGAACGAATGCAGTTGGTCTTCAAGATGATTATGATGTTGCCGTCAAATTCCAATAAAGGAGGAAGATGTTGGTGTGTTTAAGGGTTTTCTAGAGAGAGAGAGAGAGAGAGGAATGTTAGTGAAAGAGAGAGAGAATATTTGCTGCAAAAAGGAATGTTCTCAGCGTCACAATGATTGGCAAATGTTTCTAGGGTTTTGCTGCACATGGCGTTTATACTCATAAGAGATTCCGCACATCTCACTGCTTTGCGTCTTGAGCGTCTAGCTGCACCGGCTTCTGCTACTCGAGTGTCATGACCTATAGACGTTCTAAGTATGTTAATCACCTAACTTGTAAACTTCTAAGTACAAGTTACTTTTTGGATTTAAGGTGTCTTATTTGTATGCTATATTATGTTTAATATTGTATTTGTTATATATTTTTATCCCAAAAATATATTTATTTGTGTAAGTAGGATTTGAAAATATTATTTTGTTAAAAATAATATATTTTTAACTTTTACCAAATATTTGTCACTTATATTAATTGTCAAGAATAATATAAGTAATTTGTTAAATAATATTTCCAATATTATTTTTAGGTGTAAGTATACTTAGGAAAGTATACTTGTATTTTGAGTGTAAATACTTGTGTATTTGTATTTATTTACCAAAAATCAATTCTTTGATTTTATTACTTTCCGAAATTTTATTTCTTAAAAATAATAATATTTTTAAGGTTTATGGATTACATATAATTTGTCATATTTTTATAATTCTTCCATTACTTGTAGTAATTTTTGTATAAGTCCATAAATATATAATATTGCCCAATATGTTCAATACTTGTCCAAGTCCTTAATTTTTGTACGAGATATATGTATGTGGATACATATCTTTATATTTGTCCATGTATCTTTTTATATGAAATTTTGAATACTTCTATCATTGTATATTTCTTAAGTATTTGTATGTGTATTTGTTGGTGCACACATCTGTCGTCTTCGTCTTACATCGAGTCTTGGGTTCGTTGCGGTTCGGAACAAGAATGATGTCATCATTCTTGATGATGACATCATCCAAATGACCTAATTGCTTACATCAGCAACAACATATGCACGTGAACTTCATAAGAGACAAAATCATTTATGTTGAGTAGTGGTTGATTTCGTTCAATATGTTTAGATTCTGATTTCGTCCGTAATGCTGTATAGAAGTGTCACACCCTGGCTTTGCGGAAGCGTGGTTAATTTTGGTGTGACTTCTTAATACCATAGCTTAACCATAACAAAGCTATATGAAATAAAATCATGCAAGATCATCCATTTGATTAAGTTTTAAAAACCAGAGTAACATACCATTGTCTTAGAGACTTACAACATCATAACATAAAACATTGTCTCGAAAAACACAAACAGTAACATGAAATAAGCGCAGTTTAAGAGTTGTGACTTGTCCAGGAAAGAGTCACATTTCCTAAACTGGGATGACCTTGGAACCCTTATGCAGCGGGAAAACATAACATACCGTGCCAGATCTTTAATTTCCTGAAATACATGTAAGTTGAAAAATCAACAATAATGTTGAGCGAGTTCATGTGTAAGTGAGTATGTAAAACACTTGTAAGTATAAAAGTTCCCTGGTATGTAGCAGTGTAAGGAAAAAGAGATCACCAATGGTTTGCGAGGCCATTAGTATGTGTGAAGTGCAAGTAGGAAGACTCAAACCTAGCAGATTTCGCGTTGGGTACAAAGTCACTCCAAGGTCCGTTCTGTTGGGCCTCTCTGAGGTCCGTTCTGTTGGGCCTAGAGTTGGGCTCGCTACACCCAGATAGATCTACCGCTTACGTCCCTCGGTCCTACAATGAGGATTAATGGTCTCCAGTTTCTGCTTACCCACTCACATGATCTAAGTAGTAAACCTCCTTACGCTAACCATACCATGTATAAAGTACTTGTAATCAAAGTAACATGTATTTCACCCCCGCAGTTAAGAAAAATGAAAACAGTTAGAGAAAAGGGGGACATGAACTCACAGTGAAGCGTCTCTACCAAGTATCTCCTGCTCACGCAGCTGTGCGACGACCTACAGGTGCTAATTTCTATTAGACGGACGGCCGTGCCTTAGCTTTATAGTTTAAGTCTTTGGGAAATAGTTAGACAACTATTTCGTGTTTACATTCTGTATATACTTGGTAGTTAATCTCCTTCCCAAGGATGGGGGATTCAATACATGTGCGTTCAAATTATATCATTAAGTCTCACTTAATATATATATTTCCAATTCCAAAATATAAGTATTTTTCTCAAAAATATTATATTTTCATTTCACATAATTTTTCTCCAATAATACGTTGTTAAAATACGCGTTCATAAATATTTCCGTAAGTGCGTAAGTTACGTTTTAACAATTGAGTGGTAATATACTTACCGGTGTAACTTATATATTTATGGTGAAAGCGTTCGTATTATTTTGGATTCGTTAACGTTCGTAAATATTATTTTTACTCTAAAAATAATATCTATGTATTTTCATAAAATAATCATAAACAGTGTGTGAAAAATATATATTTATCACGTTAAATTTTGTGAAAATCCCACCTTCGAATATTTAGTAAATAAAGTCATGGCGAAATTTATATTTTGAAAACATGCCAAAAGTAATTCTAACACTTGTAGTGTAAATAGTTCTAAGTGTTAGGTTTTTAGAAAAATTTCGCCAGAGTTTCCTCTGTAACTGGAGGTGGCCACGCTTTCAAGCGTATCATTTTCTTTAACAAATCAACTCAACAATTTTCTTTATGTGATCAGAACAACTTTCAGCACAACAACAAATCAACATATGTGTAAATTTGCCAAATATTACATGAACTTGCAGTTTTCCCAAAACTGTGGTATAAATCCCCTTAAATTTAGTAGATCTTCATATAAGGTAATTTGATCTTGTAAAAACCTTGTTTTTAGAGGAAATCCATCTTTACAACTTCCCGTCATCTTTTACAAAAACTGTTATTTTGTCGGATCTTTTCATTTCACAAGTGTTTACACACTTGTGGTTTATAAAAATCATTCTTGTTAGTATGAAATCTATCTTTTAAAATACATGATTTCTTTGATACGTGGTTCTTTGAAAATACCACTTGCAGATGCGTAGATCTGCTAGTTTTAAACACAATTTCACAAGTAAAACTCTTTTACACAAGTTCATGATTCGCGTGTGGTAGAGTTTCACCTTTTAACCCTTGTATTATTCAAAACAAGCTTATGTTAAGATCCATGATCTTACCAAACCGGGTTAAACGATGATCCGAGCTACCACATCATAGATCGGGCCTAAATAATCATACATTTCGAATACTACATCATTTACACAACATATAAGCTTTTAACCACTATTTTTAGTGTTTTTAGTAAACTTTAATGCTTCAAAATGCAAGATTCCGAGTTTTAATCATCATACATCTTATTAACCACCTTAGATTAGTTCAAGTACGAGTTTTAAGCATTATACCTCTAGCTCGAGGCTAGGGAAGAATCTTGACGAAAATGGCGTGGATAAAAGCAAGATAAAGAGGTCCTTCGCGTTCCGTTTGCTCCAAGGCTCCTTGTATACGACCCTTAACACTTGTAGGTGATTGGAATGGCTAGAACAAAGTTGAAAATGGATGGGTGTCCCAAGGGGTGTTCGGCCGTGAGTAGAGCAAGAGGGAGAGAGAGCTTTGGATGGTGAAGTGTGGTGATTAATCTCATATGCCAACTTATGTACTTATAGAGAATTAGGAAGTTTTAATCCAATGGTCCATGTGTCTATTAGATATCCAACAACTTGAATAAAATAAGATTAAGAAGGACAAATGTGTCCCCTCCTTAGTTGGGGACGGTTAGGATGGGGGGGGGGGTACTAGTTCAATTCCAAGTGTTAGTTACTTATTAGTTAGGTTAAACCAAGTTAGTTAAGTAGTTAACTTGGTTAGTTGTGTGTCATGCGTTATAATGGGTGTTAGGGTACTCAGGGACCCTAACTGGCTCAGAAAAAGATAAATAATGAAAATAACAATATTTTCATGTTCCGGGTATAGTCCGGTTGTTTGGTTGGATAGTAATCTGTTAAAGCGTTAACAAAGCTTTTAAAGTGTCGTTAATACTCTTTTTAGTGACACGACTCATTCCTGACACTTTGGAAAGTGTCTAGCAATATTTTTCTCATGTTTTGGCACTTTATTAGTTAGCTAAAAGCTGAATTATTGTGTAAAGTGCTGAGTTTTGTACTTTAGAGTACGTTTTAGGCACATCCAGTCATTGTGACTTATTCCTAGAGACGCAGTTCTACAACCCTTGTATCCCTACACTCACCACTAGTGTAGCAAAATATTTCAGGCTCTTACAGGCCTTAGAGGCAGTGTCTGCCTGATGCTGGCTTTATCAGCATGTTCAATAGGTTATCCGCTATTGTGCTACTGTGCTTTTTGTGCATCATGGTTGTCACTAGGGTTCAGCATGTAAATAATGTAGTGACGTTAAGTAAAGTATGATGCAAGTAAGTACATGTATCAGATATCAAGTAGCAGTTTATTCACAAGTTCAAGCAAGCACAGTAATTAAGCAGTAATTAATCATTAGTTAAGTCGTACGGATACCTGGTTTAGTGCGGGTTGTCACAAGAAGCTGATTTTGCTTCTAGGGTAGTGTAAAGGTGATTTTGCTCATATGGTCTCAAAGTAGGTGATTTCGCTTATGTGTCAAGTTGTGATTTCGCTCATGTGGACATGTGGTCCTTGGAGCGAAATCATCAACCCTATATATAGTGCACTAATGAGCGAAATCAGAAGTGAGTCCATGTATTCCATGCCGAAGCTCTGCCGGTGTGAAGATTGATTGTACACAGCGTCAAATCAATACAATCAGTGAATTAAGTGAAGATCAAGCTGTTACTAAGTCTATTTCTTGTTTTCCGCACCTGAAATAGATCAAAACTTCTCTAATCGACTCATTCGGATCAGTCGAACGATCCTACAAGTGGTATCAGAGCTCAGGAGGAGGAGTTCTGCAGAAATTAGCTGGATTTCTTTGATATTTGTATCTTCTACACCTTCTTTCATCAGTTCAACAAGTTCTAACGGTCAAAATCGGTTCAAATTTTCACAAATTGTATAAAAGTGACTATTAACAAATCCTTGAAAGTTTCATTGCTAAAATCGACTTAAAAATGGGTAAAAATGATGTCCGAGTTGATTTCGCTCGTAATGGATATTTCTGATTTCGCTCTTGGGATACAAAGTTTTTGATTTCGCTCCTGATAACTTGCTGATTTCGCTCCTAAGATACATAATCAGATTTCGCTCCAAATTTAGTGTTGATTCCGCTCCTGACAACCAAAACTCTTGATTCCGCTCCTGTGAAAAGTTTGATTCCACTCTTGTGAACAAGTTTGATTCCGCTCATGTGAACATTTTGATTCCGCTCTTAGTGATCAAAGTCTGATTCTGCTCATCGTTGACCTGAAACACGACATAGTGTCAGTACATCGGGAATATGAGATCATGTGGTTTAAATCGGTTGCATGTGAATATAATGAGTTTGTCGGTTCAGTGGAATAAAAGGTCGAATGAAATTGAGATAAAGTGTTGGTTAATGTGCATGTGCTTCTCGTAAATTGTCATCATATTTTGTCTCCTTGTGTCAGCGTGCATGTAAAATAGTGTTGTTTCTATCAAGGATCAGAAATCACGTGATCACGTAAATCGAATTGACAGAATCCATGTGAATTCAGTTTTTTATTTCTATAATTGTTGTCAGCACAACATATTGAATAGCCCAAAGTAATCATCATTATTGTGTTATCAGCCCAAGTCTTTACATCATTATCAGCCCAAGTCTATACATATTGAACGGCCCAAGTTTCAACCTTATAATCTCCTCGGCCCAGTCATCATTGTATGTTGTCAGAGATGTCATACTAGTGAAAATATTGGCCTAATCATGGTCTTCGGCCCATATGCCTTGGTTGTCTTAAAGTTGCTTCGGTGTATCCGATCATCAGTGCGTTGATATTGCATGTGAAAGTGTTTGTCGGCTTGTTATATTCATCAGACAATTACATGTGATCTACATTGTGTCATAAGCCCATGTGTCTACATATGTGATCGGCCCAAATGTTGATTAAAGTTCACAAGAGGTGTTTCAGTTTGTTTTGAATTCGAACTCTTTTAGGTTGTGTGGTTTAGTCAGGTCGGTTGTTTTTTGATCCGGGTCATAGCAGTTCGCACAGTTTGACATCAAATTCAGTTCACACAAATTCAGTCCGCACAAAATATTCACCAGTCCGAGTATCAGTTTGTTTCAGTTGTTTAAAAGTGTTTAAACTGATAAGTGGTTGATTGTTTGTTTTTAAGGTGATAAAGGTGTGTTACAAGGAGAACCAGTTCGTTTGAAAGATAACATGGATAACGACTTCTACAACGCGTTCGCTACATCTTCGTCTACTCCGGCTTCCATTGCTCAGAACATGAATTTGGAAAACGAAACTGGAACCACCCAAAAGCCCCCGAAATTGATGAGTATTGAAGAATACTACGAGTGGAAAGACAGATTCGAAAACTGGGTTCAGGCAAACCATCTTAGATCATGGGAGTGTATTTTGAAGAAATATGTTTTGCCACAGACTGATATGAAAGTTGATAAAAAATATCTGAATTTACTAATGAAGAACGGGATATGTATAGATCTGAAAAGATGATGATCAGTCTGCTTCAACAAGCTATCAAAGAAGACATTTTCATTCTGCTACAGCATGACAAAACTGCAAAGTCAATCTGGGATGCGCTTAAAGTCAAATTTGAGGGTTGCGAAAAAATGATTAAAAGCAAGAAGGCACTGTTAAAGAAAGAGTTTGATCTGTTCAGCAGTCTACCGGGTGAAGACACAAAGAAGCTGATTGAAAGATACTGTCACCTTGTGTGATCTATGTCAATGCTTAGTATAAAAAAGGATTCTGAAGAGTGGGTAGATAAATTAGCTGATGCGTTACCGCAAAAAGAGTGGGGAACTTATTTGATGATTCTGAAAAACACAGGGGTTTATGATGGGTTATCAATTGGTGAGTTTATCGAAAAGATTGAGGGTCAACATTTGGAACAGTAGAAGATCGCAAGGATGAATAGTCCGAGTGGTCAACAGGACGTGAAGATGTATTACAAAGGTAGTATTCCGATTCCAGAAGCTGAGAGAAGTCCGAAAATCCAGACTGCTTTTAGTGCTGGGGATTCTACAGAAAAGATTGATCAAAGTTCAAACAAAAGCAGTAGTGGTTTCTCATTATATCCGAGTGTCAATCCAAAGAGTTCATCAGAAAGCTTTCAGTCTCAGAGCACAAAAACAGGAAATGGATATGTGATTCAGTGTAATATAGCTCTAAATCTTCCAGAAGGTCAAAGTTTTTCAGAAGACACTGCTAAAGACCACATGGCTCTACTTGGTTCCGTATTGTTATCTTATGAGGGTCTAGTGGCTGGTCGGATCGGAAATCCCATGCTCACCAAAGAGGATTACGATCAAATAGACGCAGAAGAGATGGAACTGATGGATATCAAATGGTGTCTTGCGAGTGTTCTTAGACGTGCTGAAAAATTCAAAACGATTACCGGGAGAAATGACTTTCTTGATGCTCATGTATCTACTTTAGGTTTTGATAAATCTAAAGTTACTTGTTTTCGTTGCAGGGAGAAAGGTCATTTCAAGCCGGAGTGCAAGAACAGAGAAGCTAGTGGCGCTCAGAATCCGTTTGGAAAAGATGATTACTACCGGAAAGCCATTCATCAGCAAGTTGGTCAATCACAAGACTCACAGACGGCTCATGGTAGAAAGATTGAGGATTCCAAGAGAGGATGTTTGGTAGATTTCAACTGGAGCAACTACATATCTCCTGATAGCAAAGCATGTTTAATTGATCAAGATGATGAACAACTACCTGAAGGTTTCAGCTGGAATATGTTTGTTGATGAAAAGGGTGATTTCAAAGCTTTCATTGCTAAGATTGTCAGAGAACCAGACATGTTTACCACATGGATGAAGTCTATTGGAGTGACTGTAAAGAGTGTAGATGAAGAGTCTGTTATTTCTGATGAAAGTTCAGAAAGTGTTGATGAAAGTCTACAAAGTTCAGATGAGAGTGTACAAAATGTTGTTAGTTCAGAAAAGGAAGTTATCTTTGATCAAACACCATCTGAGTCTGGTTTATCAAATGTTGATTCTGAAAAATCTGTAGAGTTTGATCAAACACCAGTTGATAGTAGCAGTGATGATGAGGAAGAAAAACATATAAATGTTGCAAAATCTCATCTTTCTCCTGAAAGTTTTCATTTCTATTTTGCAGATCGCATGGAGAAACTGAAGGAGAAACGAGCTGCTAAAGAACAACAACTAAAGAAATCTGAAGATGTTGTTCAGAAAGAGAATGTTGAAGGTGTTGCTGAGGAGATGGTTGAAACTGAGCAAGTAAAGATAGAAGAGAAGGTGATTGAAGAAGAAAAAGTGGTTGAAGTGGTAAAGACAATCGAGATTGAGAAGATTGTTGAAGTTGTCAAGCCTTGCGAGAAGTGTTTGGAAGCATGCAAGGGTTGTGAAGCAAAAGACGAGATAATTGCTGAGTATGAAAAGAAGAAAGAGCAGTTGTTGTTCAACCTCAACTATGTGAAAGAATCTTATGATGTCTTGAACAAAACAGTCACTGGTCTCCAAAAGACAAACTCTGAAAGAGAACAAGCACTAACGATGATGAATGCTGTGATGATGACAAAGCAGAAAGCCATCAACTTTTACATCGAAGAAAGTGGTAAATGGAAGCAAGAGTTGGAGACAGAGAAGATTGAGAATGAGAGAATTAGACGTTTATTACAAAGTTATTCTAGTTCTGATTATCTCATTGATCGTATTTACCCAACTGTTGCAGGTATGGAAGCTTTTCAAGACGAGAAGCCAAAGAAGAAAGATAGTGGTAAGAAACCGACTGTTAGCTATAACAAGTGTCCGCCTCCAATTTGGGAAGGGTATTCTCCTAGAAAACCAAACGAGGAGCAACTTGAAAAAGCAGTCAATATAAAGCTAAAAACCGACACAACTGACGTTTTACCAGAAAACATTGATGTCATATTTACCTCGTCCGATACTGATCATGATTCTGAGTTAATCAAAAAGGTGGTCGATCAGGTGTTGGATACTGAGGAGGAATCCGAGTCAAAGTCTGAGTCTGGAGGGTCAAATTCGTCAGTCAACAGTCCAAAGTCGTCGGTCAAATGGTCTTACAGTAAAGAATTTTTGTTATCGAAAGCAAATTTGGATGATGAAACATTTGAAGTTGTATATACTTTAAATGATTCGGACAAATTATACTCTGACAAAGAGTTTCCAATAAGAAGTGTTAGATTTGAAATGATCAAAAAGGTTTTCAAAATGACAGAAATTAATATTTCTGAAATAAAAGATTTAAATCTTACTGAAAAACCTAAAAAGTACACTTCAAGAGTTCAACAACGGTTAAACAAGAAAAAGGGTTACAATTCTGGTTCTGGTTTTCAAAAGAAATCAAACCAAAATCGTAGCTACAAAAAGAAAGGTCTTGGATTTATTCCGCCAGAAAATTATAAAAATTTGAAAAATTCTAAAACAAAAACAGAATTTGTGTCAGGTGGAAGTGCAGAAGAGGAACAGAAGAAACCATTCTGGAGACAGTCAAATCAAGAATTTCTTGCTGAAAGGAAGAAGAATGGAACTGAAGTATTTTATCAAAGAGAGACTCGTACTTGTTACAAGTGCAATGAAACTGGTCACATTGCATGGAACTGTCAGAAAAATGTCAAAACAAAACAGGGAGTTTCTCAGAAATTGAAAGAAAAGGTTGTTGAAGTTGAACCACCAACTGACAGACTTAAAATTTTTGAAAATTCGACTTATGAGGTTGGTGAGTGTTCTAAAAAGAATTTTTATAAAAAGAAAGAGAATGAAAACCAAGTGTGGGTTGTTAAGAAAGTTGATGTGAATGTCGGCGATGAATCTGGTTCCACAAAGCCAGAAGAGCCACAGGTTGAGATGAAAATTTCAGTGAATGATGATGAGTTTCCATCACTGAAATTTGAAGAAGTTAAAAAGAAAGTTGGTAAGGTTGATATCTCGAATCAGTTTTACAACGAGAATACTAAGTTTGATGTCGAGAAAACATTCAATGGAAGTGTTAAGAAAATTTTTAGGAAAATGTTGAATGGGAAAGCTAAGGGGGTTAAAGATTTTTATGCCACTAAAAAGGCAACTTACAACCCTACTGCGCAAGAACTGAAAACCATCAAGTCTGAGAAGACTTGGATGGAAGCCTGTTTTCCTTGAAGTCTTAGGACTTTGCCGGAGATCCCAAGTTTGTAATAGTGGATCAGGAATCGGCATCATTCTAGTGTTTGAAAAGTTTGCTTAAAAGATTTTTTAAAATGAGTTTAAATTTTTACAGGATAAGTGTGAATTGCCGGAGCTTCCAGGTTGGTAAGTGTGAAGCAGGAATCGGCATCTTGATTGGTAAAATGGTTTGTGTAGATGATTTATTCCTACATGTGTTTATATGTTTTGGATATTCTTACAAGTGGTAAGAGGATGATTCTGACAAAGTGATTACTCAAGGTCATTAGTTTGAACTTGATGTAATCCTCATACAAGTGGTATTTTGATGAACAATGTGATGAACCATACCCCTAACTTTACAAGTGGTAAAACCAACAAAACTTATTTTTCGGAAAAATCATTTTGGTTAAAACAAACTTAAGTGTTTTGAAATCATAATGAGAAAATAGTTTTGTGAAAGGGGGAGTTCTGATTGTTTATGCCAAGTGGATGGCGATTTGAAGTGATTCGATATCGGTTGTCAAGTTTGTTGTACAGTTTATTTTCAAATTTCCATTAATGTGTTTGCATTTTAAGGGGAGTAGAAAATTTCTGAAAATACAAAAACATTAGAAAATTTGAAAAAGACAAAAACATGATAAAATCAAAAATGAGTTTTGGTGTAAAAGAAGAGGAAATGATAGTACATCAGTAGACAGTTTCAGTATGCCAAAGAAATGTATTGTTTAAATAGTGTTAAACAATCTCACTGATGATATGCCGATAGGTTTTTACACATTTAGTAAGCTTTTTCGGGATATAAACTAAAATTCAAACTTGCTTATTTCGTGGGGAACACTACTTGGATATATAGGTAACCCCTGAAATCTCGTTTGAAAGGTCCCTCTTTCTGAGATACTAGGTCTTTATGCTCAGTGATATCTGGGGTATTATCCCGGGACTTCTGATTTTGCGGAAGCAATGGCCTAGTCCTCGGAGAATACTCTCCGCATGCTTGAAATATAGCGCCGCCCTCAGCAAATTGATGAAACAATAAAATTGATAGTCATTGCTGTTGTAATCAAAAGATCCTCTAAAGGGGACACACCAAAAGTCGAAGCCGTCATCTCTCTGCGTATCGAAAGATCGACCTGAGCTCTCACGGCCCTCGCAATTTAACCCCTTACAGATATCATCTGTGGTATACTCACCTGTAAGACTGAATATTGGGATCTGGATACGGGAGTATATTCAAGAGGTGGGACACATGAATGAGTTTAAGTTCTTAAAACACCTAACTCATATCCTGAATAAGTTGAAATTTGTGTGAAAATTTAAGTGGATCAGTATATCGGCAATCTAAGTGAATTGTTTAATTCTTAATGTGTAACTAAGCTCAACGGTACTTGTGACTTGTCAAAATCTGATATGATCCTCTAACACAAAACTCACAAAAATATTGTCTGTAAATATTTCTTTATTGTATTTCTTTACATTCAAAAATTACAAAAAGATTTTCAGTGTGTTTTAGCATAAATTTTGTAAAACTCAAAAAGATTTTCGACAACTGATGTTGGAGAGCTAAATTTCAAAATTCCAAGTGCTAGACATGATGAACAAATGGTTTGGGAAAATGTGTTTTGAAAAGAAAAACGATCAAATTTTAAAATGTTTCATCAAGTTTATTGAGTTATTTTTGAGAGAGAGTCAGTGTTAGTGCATCTATTAAATTGTTAAATGTGTGAAATTTACTTTTAGGTAGAGTGAGTTTGTGCAGGTTTAAGTATGAGCTGGATTGATGATCCTGAGCTGGATGAGAGCCAGGTTACAATCTTGGAACAACCTCAGAAAGAACCAGCCAGATTACGATCCTGGAGCAGATGATGCTGAAGAACTAACGGAATGCCAGCACATTGCAAGAGGGAGTCTGTTTATTTTGAGAGAAAGAATAAAGCACAAAGACTGATCAAGAATGAAGATGCAAAGACTCGACATATGAGACTCGTCAACATCTGAGGGGGAGTCTGTTGGTGCACACATCTGTCGTCTTCGTCTTACATCGAGTCTTGGGTTCGTTGCGGTTCAGAACAAGAATGATGTCATCATTCTTGATGATGACATCATCCAAATGACCTAATTGCTTACATCAGCAACAACATATGCACGTGAACTTCATAAGAGACAAAATCATTTATGTTGAGTAGTGGTTGATTTCGTTCAATATGTTTAGATTCTAATTTCATCCGTAATGTTGTATAGAAGCTGATTTCGCTTCTAGGGTAGTGTAAAGGTGATTTTGCTCATATGGTCTCAAAGTAGGTGATTTCGCTTATGTGTCAAGTTGTGATTTCGCTCATGTGGACATGTGGTCCTTGGAGCGAAATCATCAACCCTATATATAGTGCACTAATGAGCGAAATCAGAAGTGAGTCCATGTATTCCATGCCGAAGCTCTGCCGGTGTGAAGATTGATTGTACACAGCGTCAAATCAATACAATCAGTGAATTAAGTGAAGATCAAGCTGTTACTAAGTCTATTTCTTGTTTTCCGCACCTGAAATAGATCAAAACTTCTCTAATCGACTCATTCGGATCAGTCGAACGATCCTACAGTATTTTTGTAGTATACTCCTTGGGGGTATTTAATGTCACACCCCGACCGCGTAAAACAACAAACCGCGGCGGAAACGTCGGGGAGTGGAGCGACAGAATTATTGTTACACAACCATGGTAAATTAAAGTTTGATTTTATTTATGAACATGAATTACATTGTCTTAAAACAAGAAAAGCATAACATAAATTTAACTAGTCTTGCATCTTTTATTATCACTAAGGCCCGAGTCCGCATAAGTGTATCACGATCAACCCTATGCATCAGCTCCTGAAAACACATGTGAAAATAGGTACGTCAGCATAAAAATGCCTGTGAGATACATAGATTTTGTTTATGCATGATTCATGACTTTGTAAGTTAAAAGAAAATGTTTAGCAAAAGTTAGTCATGAATTTTGTAAAATGTTTTCTTTTATAAATCATATGAAAATCGATAAGAAAATCAGATGATATAAAAGAATATTGCATGGTTAAATAATTAACCAAGTATAAATGAATTTGTATAAATTATGTTGTTTGTAAAACAATGTCTTGTAAAAATTATATCATTTGTATAAAATGTATTATGTCATTGAATAAACTGAAATGATTTAGATAACGCTACGATATGCAATATCATAAAAGCACTTATATATAGGAAGTACCAGTGGCGTATCCACTATGCTTTTATCATATTACACATGTCTCGTTATTTAAATCACTTACCAAATAACCACCAAAATGTCTTGTTTTAACCAATGTCTAAATGTTTATGTGTAAACAATGTCTAATGTCAAATGTAACTCAAGTCTTGTATAATCAAATAATATGTATGGCAAGCGAAAAGTATCAACTCAAACCATGTGTATAATGTTACTGTGTAAACAAATGTATGGTGAATAAAAGTATTACTCAATCCCATAGTAAAATGTACAAAACAATGTATTTGATTAAATAATAGTTTAAGTCAAAAGTTATGTTTTGCAAAATCAATGCTTTACTGATACAAACATTTATGCGGTAATTATTTATTGTATACATTCCAGCCTTGAGACTGTAGGATAAACCTTTAAACACATCAAAGGTTTATTAAAATGTTTTCGGATTCTGTCATTCCTTATGTCCAAACAAACTAGGATTCCAGGAATGGGGGTTGTCAATTCCCTATGGTACCACTACATACTACCGAGCGGCATGATCAGTGTTAATGAACGTATTTTAGTTTCTATAAACAAACCAAATGTCATACCAAATGTAAGCATGTCATGTGAAAATAATGTACTAAGTATGCTAAGTAAACATACGAAGCAGAAATGTAATGTAAATCAATGTGTCCATATGCTAAGTAAACATATGCAACAAAGGTGTTTATAAAATCAATGTGCTAGCATGCTCAGTCAACATACATAGCAAAGCATAAATGAAATCATGTACTATATGCGTAGTAATAAACATAGCAAATATATGTCCTGAAAGCACGAAAAGCACAAAAGTAACAAATAGGCACATGTGTATCACCCCAAAATATTTGAAAGCGGTAAAAGAGGGGACTATTTACTCACTTGATATTGCTCAATACTCTTTGAATAACAACCAAGTAACGCTAGAAGGATCACGGAATCAATCGGCACCTAATATAGGTAACTACGTTAATAAATCGGACCTATATCGGAAGATCGGATTGAATGAGGTTTCGTAAACCAAATGAGTATTGGAACTCATGTGATATGGTTTAACAAAGCCTATATTCTAAAACGGAACCTAACCTAAGTGCTTATGACCCGTTATGACCCGTTTAGGTAGCTTATGCTACTTTAACGCGTCATTTGCGCAAAAGCGCAAACGAGTAGCCTAACTAGTCCTATGACAAGTGTTATATGCCCTAACATGTTTAATAATCAGTTTATGTGGCAAAATTTAAGTTGCATATGCTTAAAATGGAATTATGCGCAAAAAGGGCATTTTGGTCATTTTCCTAAGGCATATAAACTACCTATCATACAACTAAGTAAACTAAGTGACCATAAGGTATAATCTCGGAAGGTTATTCCCTATACAACTATGGTCACAAAATATGTTTGGTCGGATCCTAATGATCGACCAAATGGGTCGGGTTCGAAAGTCTAAGCGGGGGTTTAGACCGCTTATCTTACGACCCTATATAAGTACTAAACTAAAAGTGACGAGTTAAACATGTTGAAACATGTTTAACTAAGTTAGAAAACAAGTTTGATATTTTTGATACCCAAGAATAGCTTCGTTACAAAATACGCATTAATATGTATTTTGACCGAAACTATGACTCGTCACTACGCCTAATCAACATGGTAATCAGTAGGTATACTTACAAGGGACTATAACCATCGTGATTACGCTCACGTTGCAAAGTTCAAACGAACTTTGTGTTGACCAAAGACTGGTCAAAGCAGAAAGTCAAAAATTGTGTTGACTTTCATGCTTGAAATGCATAAAAAGCATGAAAGAAGCTTACAAGAGATCCAAAGCTTGAAGATAGATCAAGACTTGAAGAATGGGACCTTCAACCAGAAGGGATAGTCCCAATAGAGCAGATAAAGAAGGAAAACAGAAATGAGCAAGTTGGGAAATGAAAATTCATGGGTTTATATAGATTTTCGAGAACCCTTAAGATCGTTCCTCGTAATTTGAGCTTTGATCCTAGCCATACAAGTGTTACCCACTGATTATAATACTATGGGAGCTCAAATACCAGTCCATAGTGTGAGAAAACTATGTCCAAAACCCAGAAAATTGCTACTGATTGCTAAAACATGTTTCTACCCTGCACTAGCTATCACGAGCCGTGAAGGCAAAGCCCTCAGGCTTCGCGCCCCGCCAAGGACAGCAAACCGAAACTTTCAATTGTTGGCAGAACAGGCCCCTTCATGCATAAAAGCTAGTTTTTGACACGTTTAAGCCTCGTGAACCCATTTTCAAGGCTCAATAATGATGTCAAAGTATAGGGGACATGAGATATGCTTGAAAATATCATGGATGTCGGTTCGTTTGGTTGTACGATCTCGTTGTTCGATTAATTACGACGAAACATGAACGGATGCGAAAAACGATCCAAATTACACGACGAATGAAATTTTGGCATTCCAAACACTAAAATAAAATATTTTAATTATTACAAAAAATTTTTTGATGTTCGGATATGTTCAGAACGTAAGATATGCGCGTAAATGCAAACTTATGCACTTTTTGACGCTTTTAGTACCTGTTTGATCAAATAAGCATATTTTTTGCATAACGAACCCCTCAAAGCATATTTCTAAGCTATGTGAAGGATATTTAGGGTATGCTTAACTTATGAACATGTTCCGGAATGTTCGTTACTATACGAATCGGCATACTTTCGCAGTTTGTCGCAAATAGTCCCTGCGATCGAATAAACTTGTTTTTGCCATACCAAGCCCTTCAAAACTTATTTCTAAGTTATGTAAAGGTTATTTAAGGTATGTTAACCATATGTTGATGTTCCATAGTGTTTGTCGCATTAAACTGATTACGTTTACGCATCAGTTTGCGTATAACTTTCCAGAAAGCCATATAAAGTTTAAAATTGAACAAAAATCGAAACGTGAAAAATGTCAAACATAAATAAACAAATGTTGGGATCAACTCACATTGTTTTATTGATAAATGAACTATTCAAAGTTTGTACAATGATTACAAGCACATATGTCACAGTCTCCCCTACATTAGGAATTTTCGTCCCGAAATTTATTTAGAGGAAACTTTTGAGAATAGATGCGGATATTTTGCCTTCATTTGATCATCACGTTCCCAAGTAAATTCTGGTCCACGTTTAGATTCCCAGCGAATTTTTGTTAGTTCATATGTCTGTAGCTTCCGTCAGCATTGAGTCTTATTTTGTACTATGTATGTCTTTTGTATATTTGTATGTATGTTTGTATAACGACAAACCAGGGAATGGCGCATAACTGTAAATGTGAAGTCCGACGGATGTCAGATGTCCTCCGATCGGATCACCATCCGATCGGGTGACACTTCCCCTCCCTTAGTTTGTCTATAAATAGCAAGCTATGACTTGTCATTTATAACTTTTGGCTAAACTTGTAAGGAGACTCTTTCAGTCTGATTCTCAACCGGTGCTACTGTACTTTCATCATTGATCTAATAGAAATTAGATGGATTTAAACGTTGAATGCATTGTTGCTGATCTTGTGACATAATCAATGGATTCCGCACATTGATTTTGGTCGATTCATCCACGTTCCAGACGAACAAATCCTGATCCAAAGGCCTAACAAGTGGTATCAGACCCACAGGAGGTTGAATCGAAGACAACGACTGCAAATTCATCGGAATTTCAGCTATTATTGCTAATTTCAGTCGAATTTCACCGGAAATTTGACCAATTTCTCATCTTCTACTCATTTCTTGCTGTGTTTTACACTTTTACACCTTAAAAACGAGAAAAACTCAAAATTGAACGGGAATTTACGGACAAAATTTGACAAATTTAACATCATTAGATTCGTAATTGTTCAAAGATCAATCCTTCAAATTTTCACAGAAAAATTCCAACTAAAACTGATTCAAATCTCTCAAAAACCATGTCAAACTGTTCGTTCTTGCTGACGCCATCCACTCGATCGAACAGCTCTCCGAACAGATTGGTATAGATTGTTCTAGATAACTGCTTGCTAATGTCATCAGTGTCACTCGATCGGATCGGGTGATCGGATCACCATCCGAACGGTGTAACATTGTTGTTTAAAACTTTAGTTGCTGACGTCATCACTCTCACCCGATCGAATCACCATCCGATTGGTGAAGGGTTGAGGTTTTAAAGCTTTCAGAGTTTGAGTCACTCGATCGGACGACCACTTGATCGAATCACCACCCGATCGAGTCGCCATCCGATACTTGGACATTGTCACTTGGTTGGGTTATCCGTTCGGATCAGCACTCGATCGGATCACCATCCGATCCAGGTGCATCAGTTTGAAATTCTTGAAAAGTGTGAAAGTTTGTCTAAGTGTTTGAAACTATTTCAGGTACTCAACAATGGGAGACGATTTCCTAAACCCATTCAGCGATGTATTTGCTTACAACACCACCGAAGAAACATCGACAAATACAACTACCAACACAGCTCCAAATCAGAATCCAAAGAAGGCGATTGCTGATTCGCTCAGTGTGGATAACGCATATGGTACATATAACAAGCCACCCAAGCTCATGGCAATTGAGGACTATAACCTTTGGGTGAGCAGATTCGAAGATTGGTTAAAGGCATTTGCTTATCAAAGCTGTAAGTGTTTGAAAAGCAGTTTGGCAGTATTATGCATTGGTTTGTCTAAGTGCTTATCAAGCTGGAAGTGTTTGAAAAGCGAGGAGCAGAGATAGTTAAGAACAAGAAACGTCTACTGAAGAAAGAGTTTGATTTGTTTGGATGTATGAAAAATGAGTCAGTCTTGAAGATGATTGAGCGTTTCTTTCACCTGAAAACAAAGCTTGTGAGATATGGAATTACTTTCACCGAAGAAGAATTGGTCGAGAAGTTGTTGGAATCGTTGCCAGACGAAAAGTATTGGCAGTATTATGCATTGGTTTTGAGAAACACAATGAAAATGTCTGACATGACTGTTGATTGGCTGATAGAGAGGTTTGAAAGTCATGAACTTGAGATCAAGAAGATGAATAAAGTCAACAACACCCCGTACCAACAAAACGTCGACTTGTATTATCGGGGAAGTATGATACCGAAGAGTGTTTCACCAAAAACTGCTTTCTCAGCTGAGAGTTCAGGCACGACAAATAAAGAAAGACAAAGTAGCAGTCCAGCACCCAGTAGTGGTTATCACGGGGTGCTTCTTCATCCGCTCCAAGCCAGCAACAACAAACTGTTCCTAAAAATGTGTTTCAGTGTAACATTGCAGTAAATCTGAACAATGCTTAGAATTTCAATGAGGAAACTGCAAAACAACAAATGGTATTCCTTGCTTCAATCCTAGAATCTTATGAAAGCTTGGTAGCTGGGAAAATCGGGAACACGAACCTTACCAAAGAAGATTATGATCAAATCGACCCTGAAGAAATGGAGTTGATCGACATACGCTGGTGCATGGCAAGCGTAGTTCGAAGGGCACAAAGGTTTATGGAGATAACTAGAAGACACTTCATCGGTGGACCTTCTACAAAATTGGGTTTCGATAAGTCAAAAGTAACATGTTTTAAGTCCAAGCAGAAGGGGCACTTCAAGAGAGAATGCAGGAATGCAGCTTTAGATGAAACGGCAAATCCGTTCCATGACGACTACTACAAAAAGGCCATTTATCATCAGAATCGGGAGGTGCCGCCCCGAATGAAGCAAATTGAAGAAACTCCTAAGGAGAAGTCTAGAGCCTTAGCCGTAATTCATGATGACGAGGGCTTCGACTGGAGTGAGTTTTTACCGAAAGAAGATGCTGTAGGTTATTCTTTCATGGCAAAAATCGAACCATTCAAAGACACACGAACTGAAGAGCAGAAATACGTTAATAGAAAGATGTTAGCTCAAACCATGTGTGACACCTGGTCACTTCGACCATCAAAAAAAATACCAGGCCAATGAAATATTGTATTTCATACTTGGGATCTGTATAAATATGTGTATCGTTTACACATATCAATTCATGTTCGATTCCAAATTCTAACTCGCTTTCTGGAAGGTTATACGCGCACTGATGCGTAAATATAACCAGTTTAATCCAACAAACATTCCGGAACATGACCATAAGTTAAACATACCATAAATATCCTTCACATAGCTTAGAAATAGGCTTTGAGGGGTTCGGTGTGCTAAAATAAACTTTTGAGTCATTCAGGGACTAAAAGTGTCAAAAAGTGCACAAGTTTGCATTTTCGCGCATAACTTACGTTCTGAATACATCTGGCCATCCAAAAATTTATGTAGGCACTAAAATATTTTATTTTAGTGTTCGGCATAAGAAAAATCCATTCGTCGCGTCATTTGAATCGTTTTTCGCGCTTGTGCGCATTCCGTCGTAATTAAGCGAACATCGCGATCATACGGCCAAACGAACTGACATCCGAGATATTTTTGAGCATGTTTTAAGTTCCCAATACTTTAACTTCATTTTAGAGCTTTGAAATGGGGTTAACAGGCCTTAAACGTGTCAAAAATGGGCTGAATGCATGACAGGGACTGAAATGGTAAATCTGCCATTTTTACATGCTTACGATGCGTAAGGGTTCTGCAGACCAGATGCAGTGTATTAAACAGCCTGTTATCAGCTGTTTAATCCACAACCACATGTTCTCACTTGCCTAGTCAGCTGATAAGAACTCATTTTTAGACACCATAACATTCCAACACATGTACGGGTGAGATTCAAGGACGTTTTCCATGAAACGATCTTAACGGTTACCCGAAAACTATAAATACCCCATGCCTTTCATTGTTAAAATCACTAGAATTTTGATTTGAGAAACTCTAAGTTGAAACCATTGTTTCATACCTGAGATTCTTGGATCGAGATTAGCATTCGGGGACCCTTCGTAAGTATTCTTTCGTTCTTTTCTTTCTTTTATTGCTTTTCGAGTCCGAAAGTCAAACTTTATTTGACTTTCAGCGTTGACCAGCTTATGGTCAATGCGAAGTTTGTTTGAACTTCGCAACGTGATTGTAATCACGATGGTTATAGTCCCTTGGGACTATGCCTACTGATTACCACGTTGTCTAGGGTCGTAAGGGTAAGCGATCTAATAAATCGCTTATACTTTCGAACCCGACCCATTTGGTCGATCATTAGGATCCGACCAAATACATTAGGTGACCATAGTAGGTAGGGAATAACCTTCCGAGGTTATACCTTATGGTCACGACGTTTAAGTAGTTGTATGATAGGTAGTTTATATGCCTTAGGTAAATTACCAGAATACCCTTTTCATGTATAATTGGTAATTAAGCATATGTAACCTAAACTTTTGTCACATAACTGATTATGTAACATGTTTAGGCATATAACACTTGTCATAGGACTAGTTAGGCGGTCCGAACGCGTTTCACGCGAACGACGCGTTAAAGTAGCATAAGCTACCTAAACGGGTCGTAATGGGTCGTAAGCACTTAGGTTAAGTTTCATTTAGTATGTAGGCTTTGTTAAACCATATTACACGAGTCTCCATACTCGTTTGGTTTACAAACCCTCATGCTACCCGATCTTCCGATTTAGGTCCGGTTATTAACATAGTTACCTATATTAGGTGCCGTTTGATATCCGCGATCTCTAGCATTGTTTGGTTGTTACTCAAGGACTACTGAGCAACCTCAAGTGAGTACATAGACCCCTCTTTTACTGTTTTCCAAACTGTTTTGGGGTGAAACACATGTGCCTACTTGTTACTTTCATGCTTTCCTGTTTTCACATCATATACCTGCTATGTTTGTTAGTACATTATAGTACATGATTTCATTACATTTCATGCTATGTATGTCCATTGTGTGCATACTTAGTACATTGTTTTACATTACATTTCTGCCATGTATGTTGACTGATAACATGCTAGTACATTGATTACATGACTTTTCTGCTTTGTATGTTAACTTAGCATACTTAGTACATTGTTTTCATATGACATGCATACAACTGCTATAACATTTGGTTTGCACAAACGGGTCTTTATTACATTCATTAACATTTGCTACGCCGCTCGGTAGTAAGTAGTGGTACCATAGGACTTGACAAATCCCATTCCTGACATCCCGGGTTTGTTTGGATGTAAGGAATGACTGAATCCGAAAACATTTCTTTTGATAACCTTGACTGAAAGGGTTATCCGACTGTCTCAAGGCTTGAATGTATGCGTTAACTTACCACATAAATGTTTGTATCAATGTATCATGCATCACTTTGCAAAACATAACTTTTTGATATATTCAAAATACTTTGTTTTGTACATTACTACATTTGGACTATGTACATAACATTTGTTACACAT
Organism: Helianthus tuberosus; assembly: GCA_030545235.1. Taxonomy (NCBI): domain Eukaryota; kingdom Viridiplantae; phylum Streptophyta; class Magnoliopsida; order Asterales; family Asteraceae; genus Helianthus; species Helianthus tuberosus. The sequence goes on along the minus strand of CM060411.1, from coordinate 110,368,843 downwards.
TACTTGACTACTTTTGGACTATCAACATTTGACATGGTTTATACAAGGACTTTTGACTATTGGTTTAAACATAGACATTATACTTTGTTGGTTGGTTTAAGTGACTTAAGTAACGAGATGTGAGTAATATGATACAATCATGGTGGATACGCCGCTGGTACTTCCTATACATAAGTGTTTGTATTATATTACATATCATAGCGTTATTTAAATCATTCATTTTGGACTTATACATTTTACACAAGTGACATGTTTTTACAAGACTTTGGTTTATAATACAGTTTATTTTATACAACTCATTTTGTATGGTTATTCATTTAACCATACATTATTCACTTATCTATACATATCATCTGGACTTATTGTTTTTCAAGCGATTTACAAAACAAATCAAATTACAAGGTTCATGACTAAACATTTTCTTAAACTTAAGTCATGAATCTTATTTTCACAAAACCTATGTATCTCACAGGCATTTTTATGCTGACGTACCTATTTACACATGTGTTTTCAGGAGATGATGCATAGGATTTATCAAGACATACTTAGGCGGACTCGTGCCTTAGCGACTTAAAACGAGAAAATAACTAGTTAACTTATGTTATGTACTCTTTATTTCTTGTTTAAAGAAAATGTAACTCGCTTGTTTGATGAATAAAACGAAACTTAAATTTCCATGGTTGTGAAACATTAATTCTGTTACAACACTCCCCGATGTTTCCGCCACGTTTTGTATGTTTAGGCATATAACACTTGTCATAGGACTAGTTAGGCGGTCCGAACGCGTTTCACGCGAACGACGTGTTAAAGTAGCATAAGCTACCTAAAAGGGTCGTAATGGGTCGTAAGCACTTAGGTTAAGTTTCATTTAGTATGTAGGCTTTGTTGAACCATATTACACGAGTCTCCATACTCGTTTGGTTTACAAACCCTCATGCTACCCGATCTTCCGATTTAGGTCCGGTTATTAACATAGTTACCTATATTAGGTGCCGTTTGATATCCGTGATCTCTAGCATTGTTTGGTTGTTACTCAAGGACTACTGAGCAACCTCAAGTGAGTACATAGACCCTTCTTTTACTGTTTTCCAAACTGTTTTGGGGTGAAACACATGTGCCTACTTGTTACTTTCATGCTTTCCTGTTTTCGCATCATATACCTGCTATGTTTGTTAGTACATTATAGTACATGATTTCATTACATTTCATGCTATGTATGTCCATTGTGTGCATACTTAGTACATTGTTTTACATTACATTTCTGCCATGTATGTTGACTGATAACATGCTAGCACATTGATTTACATGACTTTTCCGCTTTGTATGTTAACTTAGCATACTTAGTACATTGTTTTCATATGACATGCATACAACTGCTATAACATTTGGTTTGCACAAACGGGTCTTTATTACGTTCATTAACATTTGCTACGCCGCTCGGTAGTAAGTAGTGGTACCATAGGACTTGACAAATCCCATTCCTGACATCCCGGGTTTGTTTGGATGTAAGGAATGACTGAATCCGAAAACATTTCTTTTGATAACCTTGACTGAAAGGGTTATCCGACTGTCTCAAGGCTTGAATGTATGCGTTAACTTACCACATAAATGTTTGTATCAATGTATCATGCATCACTTTGCAAAACATAACTTTTTGATATATTCAAAATACTTTGTTTTGTACATTACTACATTTGGACTATGTACATAACATTTGTTACACATTACTTGACTACTTTTGGACTATCAACATTTGACATGGTTTATACAAGGACTTTTGACTATTGGTTTAAACATAGACATTATACTTTGTTGGTTGGTTTAAGTGACTTAAGTAACGAGATGTGAGTAATATGATACAATCATGGTGGATACGCCGCTGGTACTTCCTATACATAAGTGTTTGTATTATATTACATATCATAGCGTTATTTAAATCATTCATTTTGGACTTATACATTTTACACAAGTGACATGTTTTTACAAGACTTTGGTTTATAATACAGTTTATTTTATACAACTCATTTTGTATGGTTATTCATTTAACCATACATTATTCACTTATCTATACATATCATCTGGACTTATTGTTTTTCAAGCGATTTACAAAACAAATCAAATTACAAGGTTCATGACTAAACATTTTCTTAAACTTAAGTCATGAATCTTATTTTCACAAAACCTATGTATCTCACAGGCATTTTTATGCTGACGTACCTATTTACACATGTGTTTTCAGGAGATGATGCATAGGATTTATCAAGACATACTTAGGCGGACTCGTGCCTTAGCGACTTAAAACGAGAAAATAACTAGTTAACTTATGTTATGTACTCTTTATTTCTTGTTTAAAGAAAATGTAACTCGCTTGTTTGATGAATAAAACGAAACTTAAATTTCCATGGTTGTGAAACATTAATTCTGTTACAACACTCCCCGATGTTTCCGCCACGTTTTGTATGTTTAGGCATATAACACTTGTCATAGGACTAGTTAGGCGGTCCGAACGCGTTTCACGCGAACGACGTGTTAAAGTAGCATAAGCTACCTAAAAGGGTCGTAATGGGTCGTAAGCACTTAGGTTAAGTTTCATTTAGTATGTAGGCTTTGTTGAACCATATTACACGAGTCTCCATACTCGTTTGGTTTACAAACCCTCATGCTACCCGATCTTCCGATTTAGGTCCGGTTATTAACATAGTTACCTATATTAGGTGTCGTTTGATATCCGTGATCTCTAGCATTGTTTGGTTGTTACTCAAGGACTACTGAGCAATCTCAAGTGAGTACATAGACCCTTCTTTTACTGTTTTCCAAACTGTTTTGGGGTGAAACACATGTGCCTACTTGTTACTTTCATGCTTTCCTGTTTTCGCATCATATACCTGCTATGTTTGTTAGTACATTATAGTACATGATTTCATTACATTTCATGCTATGTATGTCCATTGTGTGCATACTTAGTACATTGTTTTACATTACATTTCTGCCATGTATGTTGACTGATAACATGCTAGCACATTGATTTACATGACTTTTCCGCTTTGTATGTTAACTTAGCATACTTAGTACATTGTTTTCATATGACATGCATACAACTGCTATAACATTTGGTTTGCACAAACGGGTCTTTATTACGTTCATTAACATTTGCTACGCCGCTCGGTAGTAAGTAGTGGTACCATAGGACTTGACAAATCCCATTCCTGACATCCCGGGTTTGTTTGGATGTAAGGAATGACTGAATCCGAAAACATTTCTTTTGATAACTTGACTGAAAGGGTTATCCGACTGTCTCAAGGCTTGAATGTATGCGTTAACTTACCACATAAATGTTTGTATCAATGTATCATGCATCACTTTGCAAAACATAACTTTTTGATATATTCAAAATACTTTGTTTTGTACATTACTACATTTGGACTATGTACATAACATTTGTTACACATTACTTGACTACTTTTGGACTATCAATATTTGACATGGTTTATACAAGGACTTTTGACTATTGGTTTAAACATAGACATTATACTTTGTTGGTTGGTTTAAGTGACTTAAGTAACGAGATGTGAGTAATATGATATAATCATGGTGGATACGCCGCTGGTACTTCCTATACATAAGTGTTTGTATTATATTACATATCATAGCGTTATTTGAATCATTCATTTTGGACTTATACATTTTACACAAGTGACATGTTTTTACAAGACTTTGGTTTACAATACAGTTTATTTTATACAACTCATTTTGCATGGTTATTCATTTAACCATACATTATTCACTTATCTATACATATCATCTGGACTTATTGTTTTTCAAGCGATTTACAAAACAAATCAAATTACAAGGTTCATGACTAAACATTTTCTTAAACTTAAGTCATGAATCTTATTTTCACAAAACCTATGTATCTCACAGGCATTTTTATGCTGACGTACCTATTTTCACATGTGTTTTCAGGAGATGATGCATAGGATTTATCAAGACATACTTAGGCGGACTCGTGCCTTAGCGACTTAAAACGAGAAAATAACTAGTTAACTTATGTTATGTACTCTTTATTTCTTGTTTAAAGACAATGTAACTCGCTTGTTTGATGAATAAAACGAAAATTAAATTTCCATGGTTGTGAAACATTAATTCTGTTACAACACTCCCCGATGTTTCCGCCACGTTTTGTATGTTCTACGTGGTCGGGGTGTGACAGAAAAGATGGTATCAGAGCCAATGGTTATAGGGAATTAGGTTATTAGTAATGCTTTGACCTAGTCTATAACCTTCTTAGGACCCTAACCCGAGTTTACTTGCGTTTAGTCATAAAACAATACCGTCACCTATTCTTAGGCGACGACCACAACAAGAACATAAATTGCAAAACCGCTTTGAAAACTAATCATCTGTTCTAGGATGATTGATTACTAGGTTTTGAACCCTCTATTGTAAGGTTTTGAACCCTCTGTTATATGGTTTTGAACCCCTTTGAGTTTTCAAAATCTCATCAAGGTTTTGGGTTTTAAATAATGTGAACACGTGCAAACTGGAAGGGTGAATGCCTGTATTCTGGGTTTTCTGTCTAGGCAAGCACTTCGTATACATCTCATCAGACGCGAGACCAGTTGTGCTTACCTGGGAATTCTTGGGATGTGTGTTCACTTATAGGCGAGCATGTCTTCGCGATACATTATTTTTGACCCATTTACTTTGATTAGTCACTGTGTGTCGTTTGTTTACCTTGTGGTAACAAACAAATGACCACTATCCTTGCTTTCATCAGATTTGTTTCATCTCATTCTTTTCGTCTAATTCTCTCACTCGTTTCCTTTCATGTTTTCCTCTTTTAGAATGCCTCCTCGACGCGAGAACCAGATAGCGACTTCTGAACTGGCGGAAATCATCGCGCAGCAAATGGCTGCTGCTTTCCCAAATCTTTATGCTCAAATGATGCAAGCCATCAACAACAACAATGCTCCATGCAATTTCAAGAATTTTAACTCGGCTAAACCACTCAAGTTTAGTGGTTCTGTGGGAGCAACTGGGCTTCTTCAATGGTTCGAGAGCATTGAGAATACTTTCCGTCACGTTCAGTGTCCTGAAAATCGCAAGGTCGAGTTTTCTTCAAGTGTGTTTCAGAAGAGGGCTCTTACGTGGTGGAACGGGGTTATGAGAGACCGCGGTGCTGAGGTTACATTAGCACAGACTTGGGCTGAGCTTAGGGCTCTTATGATGAAGGAGTTTTGCCCTCGTCATGAACTGCGAGCTTTGGAGAGGGAGTTTGATGATTTGAAGCAAGACAGTGGTGAACATCGAGCCTATACTGACCGTTTTGAAGAATTGAGCCTGTTGTGTCCTGCTATGGTTACTCCTGTGGATAAGGCGATCGAGAAATATACTGATGGTCTTCCTGACCTAGTTCAGGATATTGTTACTGGCAGCAACCCTACTACTGTCAGACAAGCCATTGAATTGTCTGCTACTCTAACTGAATCCCACATCAGAAAGAAAAAGCTTTTTCGAAAAGGCGACCCAAGACCATCCGACAAGACTGCTCAAGTGGAACCAAAGGAAGAACATGCTGAGGTGTCTAAGAAGAAGAAGCGTAAGGCTTCGCAGAATTTTGCGATTGCTGCTCAACCCAACCAAAACACCCGCAACCAACCAACTCAACCTCCTGCAAGGAAACCTTTATGCTGGTACTGCACCGATATGCGACAAATGTAATGCACACCACTTAGCTCACCTACAGTGTCGTTTATGTGCATCATGTGGGCGACTCGGTCACCTGGAAAATGCTTGTCGATTTACCCCAAACCATGGTGGTCCAAACCAACCTCAAGTAAATCCTGCTCAAGCTCGTCTTCCACTAGGTCCTTGTTTCAACTGTAACGAGATGGGCCATTTCCGAAGAAATTGCCCAAAGATTGCTAATGCGAATCCAGCGCAGGGATGAGCATCGGACCAACTAGAAGACAATGTTGTTTAGAAATAATCAAGCCTTATGTATTATTTCTTTTGTTGTCAAGGTCCATGGAACAGTTGTTGTTGTTGTTGTTTATAAATAAATCTTTTTATTTTACATTGCAATATACAAATGTGATGGCATGTATAAGCAACGTATCCCCTACAATACCGACAATTAAGGAACCGTATTCCTTGAAGAACAGACTACCCCGTAATTTCTTCCATTTTATTATCTCTTGCGTTTTCCACGGAAATCCTAAGTACCCGTTTCTTCCAAGGAAACGAAGTATAAGGCGCAAGTTACAACTCTGTACGAATACCCAACGTACCATTATAAATTCTTAATAGGGTACCTAAGGGTATTTCCGTATCTTCAAGTTTTTGTGTTCCTTAATTCGAATATTGCATTTTCTTGAAAACAAAATCGAATTTTTGGAAGATCTTGCTATCTTCATAGTTAGATTCTTGCTAATGTTTAAAGTACCAAATGAAATCCCTGAAATGGATTCCTAGTGTGCTTTAAATGCATGTACGTAATTAACAAAACAAAACTTACAAATTAAAGATCTAGATAAACAATTATGTGGTTATGTGACTATGTGTTTATGCATTTTGCGTTTTCTTTTAAGCATTTTTGTGTTTTTGTATACTCTGGATATTCGTTATCCAAATCCTCATAGAATCTTTCTTACCTTCATATGAAGGATTCGTAGTAGGATATTCAAAAAGGTACTATCTTAAATCCTTAATGGACTTCTACTTTGTAGTTAAGTCCCTTGGATTATAAAGTACTATTCCAAGGTTTAAGGACAACATGTGTTAATAAGTTAAATAGATTGGTTCGACAATCTAGTTAAATATATCATGCGTTGATATAGTTAAAGAGATCCTACGTCGATCTAAGTTAAATAGATTGGTTCGACAATCTAGTTAAATATATCATTGCGTTGATATAGTTAAAGAGATCCTACGTCGATCTAAGTTAAATAGATTGGTTCGACAATCTAGTTAAATATATCATTGCGTTGATATAGTTAAAGAGATCCTATGTCGATCTAAGTTAAATAGATTGGTTCGACAATCTAGTTAAATATATCATGTGTTTATGTAGTTAAATAGGCCCTCGGGTGGTCTAGTTCAAGAGATTGTTCATTGATTTAATCCTTTGGTGACCTAGTTAAAGAGACTCTATTGCAGTCAAGTTAAATCACCACAGGATTATTCGTTTGATTTTTCCCCATACGCATTATGAAATGAACTGTGCGGACTGTGCAAGGAACTACGTAATTATGGAGGCCTACATAATTATGGAATTCAGTGCACAGAAACCACAGGAAGTTTTGTTATGTGTTAAGACCAACAGTGGCAAGAGTAATGATACGGGAGAAGTCTTGGACTTTGACCAATGTCATTTATTCTCACACTCCCCAATTCTGATCTCAATCACACACACAGTTTCCTATGATAAGTCTTCATAAGAAACATTCTTCTGTCCGTAGTTTGAAACTCCATGTTTTGCTGCTACAAGGACTTCACTTTGAGGGATTGACAATTTCGCTAAGAACCCTATCATGGCCCATAGTTCTACTTAGGGTTCAAGGGGTTCATTCAAAGCGAAAACATCACCGTCGTCCCCACAAGTTTCTCCTAAAATTTAATTTCGGGACGAAATTTCCTAAAGTAGGGGAGACTGTGACACCTGGTCACTTCGACCATAAAAAAAAATACCAAGCCAATGAAATATTGTATTTCATACTTGGGATCTGTATAAATATGTGTATCGTTTACACATATCAATTCATGTTCGATTCCAAACTCTAAATCGCTTTCTGGAAGGTTATACGCGCACTGATGCGTAAATATAACCAGTTTAATCCAACAAACATTCCGGAACATGACCATAAGTTAAACATACCATAAATATCCTTCACATAGCTTAGAAATAGGCTTTGAGGGGTTCGGTGTGCTAAAATAAACTTTTGAGTCATTCAGGGACTAAAAGTGTCAAAAAGTGCACAAGTTTGCATTTTCGCGCATAACTTACGTTCTGAATACATCTGGACATCCAAAAATTTATGTAGGCACTAAAATATTTTATTTTAGTGTTCGGCATAAGAAAAATCCATTCGTCGCGTCATTTGGATCGTTTTTCGCGCTTGTGCGCATTCCGTCGTAATTAAGCGAACATCGCGATCATACGGCCAAACGAACCGACATCCGAGATATTTTTGAGCATGTTTTAAGTTCCCAATACTTTAACTTCATTTTAGAGCTTTGAAATGGGGTTAACAGGCCTTAAACGTGTCGAAAATGGGCTTAATGCATGACAGGGACTGAAATGGTAAATCAGCCATTTTTACATGCTTACGATGCGTAAGGGTTTTTCCCCTACGATGCGTAAGGGTTCTGCAGACCAGATGCAGTGTATTAAACAGCCTGTTATCAGCTGTTTAATCCACAACCACATGTTCTCACTTGCCTAGTCAGCTGATAAGAACTCATTTTTAGACACCATAACATTCCAACACATGTACGGGTGAGATTCGAGCACGTTTTCCATGAAACGATCTTAACGGTTACTCGAAAACTATAAATACCCCATGCCTTTCATTGTTAAAATCACTAGAATTTTGATTTGAGAAACTCTAAGTTGAAACCATTGTTTCATACCTGAGATTCTTGGATCGAGATTAGCATTCGGGGACCCTTCGTAAGTATTCTTTCGTTCTTTTCTTTCTTTTATTGCTTTTCGAGTCCGAAAGTCAAACTTTGTTTGACTTTCAGCGTTGACCAGCTTATGGTCAATGCGAAGTTCGTTTGAACTTCGCAACGTGATTGTAATCACGATGGTTATAGTCCCTTGGGACTATGCCTACTGATTACCACGTTGTCTAGGGTCGTAAGGGTAAGCGATCTAATAAATCGCTTATACTTTCGAACCCGACCCATTTGGTCGATCATTAGGATCCGACCAAATACATTAGGTGACCATAGTAGGTAGGGAATAACCTTCCGAGGTTATACCTTATTGTCACGACGTTTAAGTAGTTGTATGATAGGTAGTTTATATGCCTTAGGTAAATTACCAGAATACCCTTTTCATGTATAATTGGTAATTAAGCATATGAAACCTAAACTTTTGTCACATAACTGATTATGTAACATGTTTAGGCATATAACACTTGTCATAGGACTAGTTAGGCGGTCCGAACGCGTTTCACGCGAACGACGCGTTAAAGTAGCATAAGCTACCTAAACGGGTCGTAATGGGTCGTAAGCACTTAGGTTAAGTTTCATTTAGTATGTAGGCTTTGTTGAACCATATTACACGAGTCTCCATACTCGTTTGATTTACAAACCCTCATGCTACCTGATCTTCCGATTTAGGTCCGGTTATTAACATAGTTACCTATATTAGGTGCCGTTTGATATCCGTGATCTCTAGCATTGTTTGGTTGTTACTCAAGGACTACTGAGAAACCTCAAGTGAGTACATAGACCCCTCTTTTACTGTTTTCCAAACTGTTTTGGGGTGAAACACATGTGCCTACTTGTTACTTTCATGCTTTCCTGTTTTCACATCATATACCTGCTATGTTTGTTAGTACATTATAGTACATGATTTCATTACATTTCATGCTATGTATGTCCATTGTGTGCATACTTAGTACATTGTTTTACATTACATTTCTGCCATGTATGTTGACTGATAACATGCTAGCACATTGATTTACATGACTTTTCTGCTTTGTATGTTAACTTAGCATACTTAGTACATTGTTTTCATATGACATGCATACAACTGCTATAACATTTGGTTTGCACAAACGGGTCTTTATTACGTTCATTAACATTTGCTACGCCGCTCGGTAGTAAGTAGTGGTACCATAGGACTTGACAAATCCCATTCCTGACATCCCGGGTTTGTTTGGATGTAAGGAATGACTGAATCCGAAAACATTTCTTTTGATAACCTTGACTGAAAGGGTTATCCGACTGTCTCAAGGCTTGAATGTATGCGTTAACTTACCACATAAATGTTTGTATCAATGTATCATGCATCACTTTGCAAAACATAACTTTTTGATATATTCAAAATACTTTGTTTTGTACATTACTACATTTGGACTATGTACATAACATTTGTTACACATTACTAGACTACTTTTAGACTATCAACATTTGACATGGTTTATACAAGGACTTTTGACTATTGGTTTAAACATAGACATTATACTTTGTTGGTTGGTTTAAGTGACTTAAGTAACGAGATGTGAGTAATATGATACAATCATGGTGGATACGCCGCTGGTACTTCCTATACATAAGTGTTTGTATTATATTACATATCATAGCGTTATTTAAATCATTCATTTTGGACTTATACATTTTACACAAGTGACATGTTTTTACAAGACTTTGGTTTACAATACAGTTTATTTTATACAACTCATTTTGTATGGTTATTCATTTAACCATACATTATTCACTTATCTATACATATCATCTGGACTTATTGTTTTTCAAGCGATTTACAAAATAAATCAAATTACAAGGTTCATGACTAAACATTTTCTTAAACTTAAGTCATGAATCTTATTTTCACAAAACCTATGTATCTCACAGGCATTTTTATGCTGACGTACCTATTTTCACATGTGTTTTCAGGAGATGATGCATAGGATTTATCAAGACATACTTAGGCGGACTCGTGCCTTAGCGACTTAAAACGAGAAAATAACTAGTTAACATATGTTATGTACTCTTTATTTCTTGTTTAAAGACAATGTAACTCGCTTGTTTGATGAATAAAACGAAACTTAAATTTCCATGGTTGTGAAACATTAATTCTGTCACAACACTCCCCGATGTTTCCGCCACGTTTTGTATGTTTAGGCATATAACACTTGTCATAGGACTAGTTAGGCGGTCCGAACGCGTTTCACGCGAACGACGTGTTAAAGTAGCATAAGCTACCTAAACGGGTCGTAATGGGTCGTAAGCACTTAGGTTAAGTTTCATTTAGTATGTAGGCTTTGTTGAACCATATTACACGAGTCTCCATACTCGTTTGGTTTACAAACCCTCATGCTACCCGATCTTCCGATTTAGGTCCGGTTATTAACATAGTTACCTATATTAGGTGCCGTTTGATATCCGTGATCTCTAGCATTGTTTGGTTGTTACTCAAGGACTACTGAGCAATCTCAAGTGAGTACATAGACCCTTCTTTTACTGTTTTCCAAACTGTTTTGGGGTGAAACACATGTGCCTACTTGTTACTTTCATGCTTTCCTGTTTTCGCATCATATACCTGCTATGTTTGTTAGTACATTATAGTACATGATTTCATTACATTTCATGCTATGTATGTCCATTGTGTGCATACTTAGTACATTGTTTTACATTACATTTCTGCCATGTATGTTGACTGATAACATGCTAGCACATTGATTTACATGACTTTTCCGCTTTGTATGTTAACTTAGCATACTTAGTACATTGTTTTCATATGACATGCATACAACTGCTATAACATTTGGTTTGCACAAACGGGTCTTTATTACGTTCATTAACATTTGCTACGCCGCTCGGTAGTAAGTAGTGGTACCATAGGACTTGACAAATCCCATTCCTGACATCCCGGGTTTGTTTGGATGTAAGGAATGACTGAATCCGAAAACATTTCTTTTGATAACCTTGACTGAAAGGGTTATCCGACTGTCTCAAGGCTTGAATGTATGCGTTAACTTACCACATAAATGTTTGTATCAATGTATCATGCATCACTTTGCAAAACATAACTTTTTGATATATTCAAAATACTTTGTTTTGTACATTACTACATTTGGACTATGTACATAACATTTGTTACACATTACTTGACTACTTTTGGACTATCAACATTTGACATGGTTTATACAAGGACTTTTGACTATTGGTTTAAACATAGACATTATACTTTGTTGGTTGGTTTAAGTGACTTAAGTAACGAGATGTGAGTAATATGATACAATCATGGTGGATACGCCGCTGGTACTTCCTATACATAAGTGTTTGTATTATATTACATATCATAGCGTTATTTGAATCATTCATTTTGGACTTATACATTTTACACAAGTGACATGTTTTTACAAGACTTTGGTTTACAATACAGTTTATTTTATACAACTCATTTTGCATGGTTATTCATTTAACCATACATTATTCACTTATCTATACATTTCATCTGGACTTATTGTTTTTCAAGCGATTTACAAAACAAATCAAATTACAAGGTTCATGACTAAACATTTTCTTAAACTTAAGTCATGAATCTTATTTTCACAAAACCTATGTATCTCACAGGCATTTTTATGCTGACGTACCTATTTTCACATGTGTTTTCAGGAGATGATGCATAGGATTTATCAAGACATACTTAGGCGGACTCGTGCCTTAGCGACTTAAAACAAGAAAATAACTAGTTAACTTATGTTATGTACTCTTTATTTCTTGTTTAAAGACAATGTAACTCGCTTGTTTGATGAATAAAACGAAAATTAAATTTCCATGGTTGTGAAACATTAATTCTGTTACAACACTCCCCGATGTTTCCGCCACGTTTTGTATGTTCTACGTGGTCGGGGTGTGACAGAAAAGATGGTATCAGAGCCAATGGTTATAGGGAATTAGGTTATTAGTAATGCTTTGACCTAGTCTATAACCTTCTTAGGACCCTAACCCGAGTTTACTTGCGTTTAGTCATAAAACAATACCGTCACCTATTCTTAGGCGACGACCACAACAAGAACATAAATTGCAAAACCGCTTTGAAAACTAATCATCTGTTCTAGGATGATTGATTACTAGGTTTTGAACCCTCTATTGTAAGGTTTTGAACCCTCTGTTATATGGTTTTGAACCCCTTTGAGTTTTCAAAATCTCATCAAGGTTTTGGGTTTTAAATAATGTGAACACGTGCAAACTGGAAGGGTGAATGCCTGTATTCTGGGTTTTCTATCTAGGCAAGCACTTCGTATACATCTCATCAGACGCGAGACCAGTTGTGCTTACCTGGGAATTCTTGGGATGTGTGTTCACTTATAGGCGAGCATGTCTTCGCGATACATTATTTTTGACCCATTTACTTTGATTAGTCACTGTGTGTCGTTTGTTTACCTTGTGGTAACAAACAAATGACCACTATCCTTGCTTTCATCAGATTTGTTTCATCTCATTCTTTTCGTCTAATTCTCTCACTCGTTTCCTTTCATGTTTTCCTCTTTTAGAATGCCTCCTCGACGCGAGAACCAGATAGCGACTGCCGAACTGGCGGAAATCATCGCGCAGCAAATGGCTGCTGCTTTCCCAAATCTTTATGCTCAAATGATGCAAGCCATCAACAACAACAATGCTCCATGAAATTTCAAGAATTTTAACTCGGCTAAACCACTCAAGTTTAGTGGTTCTGAGGGAGCAACTGGGCTTCTTCAATGGTTCGAGAGCATTGAGAATACTTTCCGTCACGTTCAGTGTCCTGAAAATCGCAAGGTCGAGTTTTCTTCAAGTGTGTTTCAGAAGAGGGCTCTTACGTGGTGGAACGGGGTTATGAGAGACCGCGGTGCTGAGGTTGCATTAGCACAGACTTGGGCTGAGCTTAGGGCTCTTATGATGAAGGAGTTTTGCCCTCGTCATGAACTGCGAGCTTTGGAGAGGGAGTTTGATGATTTGAAGCAAGACAGTGGTGAACATCGAGCCTATACTGACCGTTTTGAAGAATTGAGCCTGTTGTGTCCTGCTATGGTTACTCCTGTGGATAAGGCGATCGAGAAATATACTGATGGTCTTCCTGACCTAGTTCAGGATATTGTTACAGGCAGCAACCCTACTACTGTCAGACAAGCCATTGAATTGTCTGTTACTCTAACTGAATCCCACATCAGAAAGAAAAAGCTTTTTCGAAAAGGCGACCCAAGACCATCCGACAAGACTGCTCAAGTGGAACCAAAGGAAGGACATGCTGAGGTGTCCAAGAAGAAGAAGCGTAAGGCTTCGCAGAATTTTGCGATTGCTGCTCAACCCAACCAAAACACCCGCAACCAACCAACTCAACCTCCTGCAAGGAAACCTTTATGCTGGTACTGCACCGATATGCGACAAATGTAATGCACACCACTTAGCTCACCTACAGTGTCGTTTATGTGCATCATGTGGGCGACTCGGTCACCTAGCAAATGCTTGTCGATTTACCCCAAACCATGGTGGTCCAAACCAACCTCAAGTAAATCCTGCTCAAGCTCGTCTTCCACTAGGTCCTTGTTTCAACTGTAACGAGATGGGCCATTTCCGAAGAAATTGCCCAAAGATTGCTAACGCGAATCCAGCGCAGGGATGAGCATCGGACCAACTAGAAGACAATGTTGTTTAGAAATAATCAAGCCTTATGTATTATTTCTTTTGTTGTCAAGGTCCATGGAACAGTTGTTGTTGTTGTTGTTTATAAATAAATCTTTTTATTTTACATTGCAATATACAAATGTGATGGCATGTATAAGCAACGTATCCCCAACAATACCGACAATCAAGGAACCGTATTCCTTGAAGAACAGACTACCCCGTAATTTCTTCCATTTTATTATCTCTTGCGTTTTCCACGGAAATCCTAAGTACCCGTTTCTTCCAAGGAAACGAAGTACAAGGCGCAAGTTACAACTCTGTACGAATACCCAACGTACCACTATAAATTCTTAATAGGGTACCTAAGGGTATTTCCGTATCTTCAAATTTTTGTGTTCCTTAATTCGAATATTGCATTTTCTTGAAAACAAAATCGAATTTTTGGAAGATCTTGCTATCTTCATAGTTAGATTCTTGCTAATGTTTAAAGTACCAAATGAAATCCCTGAAATGGATTCCTAGTGTGCTTTAAATGCATGTACGTAATTAACAAAACAAAACTTACAAATTAAAGATCTAGATAAACAATTATGTGGTTATGTGACTATGTGTTTATGCATTTTGCGTTTTCTTTTATGCATTTTTGTGTTTTTGTATACTCTGGATATTCGTTATCCAAATCCTCATAGAATCTTTCTTACCTTCATATGAAGGATTCGTAGTAGGATATTCAAAAAGGTACTATCTTAAATCCTTAATGGACTTCTACTTTGTAGTTAAGTCCCTTGGATTAAAAAGTACTATTCCAAGGTTTAAGGACAACATGTGTTAATAAGTTAAATAGATTGGTTCGACAATCTAGTTAAATATATCATGTGTTGATATAGTTAAACAGATCCTACGTCGATCTAAGTTAAATAGATTGGTTCGACAATCTAGTTAAATATATCATTGCGTTGATATAGTTAAAGAGATCCTACGTCGATCTAAGTTAAATAGATTGGTTCGACAATCTAGTTAAATATATCATTGCGTTGATATAGTTAAAGAGATCCTACGTCGATCTAAGTTAAATAGATTGGTTCGACAATCTAGTTAAATATATCATGTGTTTATGTAGTTAAATAGGCCCTCGGGTGGTCTAGTTCAAGAGATTGTTCGTTGATTTAATCCTTTGGTGACCTAGTTAAAGAGACTCTATTGCAGTCAAGTTAAATCACCACAGGATTATTCGTTTGATTTTTCCCCATACGCATTATGAAATGAACTGTGCGGACTGTGCAAGGAACTACGTAATTATGGAGGCCTACATAATTATGGAATTCAGTGCACAGAAACCACAGGAAGTTTTGTTATGTGTTAAGACCAACAGTGGCAAGAGTAATGATACGGGAGAAGTCTTGGACTTTGACCAATGTCATTTATTCTCACACTCCCCAATTCTGATCTCAATCACACACACAGTTTCCTATGATAAGTCTTCATAAGAAACATTCTTCTGTCCGTAGTTTGAAACTCCATGTTTTGCTGCTACAAGGACTTCACTTTGAGGGATTGACAATTTCGCTAAGAACCCTATCATGGCCCATAGTTCTACTTAGGGTTCAAGGGGTTCATTCAAAGCGAAAACATCACCGTCGTCCCCACAAGTTTCTCCTAAAATTTAATTTCGGGATGAAATTTCCTAAAGTAGGGGAGACTGTGACACCTGGTCACTTCGACCATCAAACAAAATACCAAGCCAATGAAATATTGTACTTCATACTTGGGATCTGTATAAATATGTGTATCGTTTACACATATCAATTCATGTTCGATTCCAAACTCTAAATCGCTTTCTGGAAGGTTATACGCGCACTGATGCGTAAATATAACCAGTTTAATCCAACAAACATTCCGGAACATGACCATAAGTTAAACATACCATAAATATCCTTCACATAGCTTAGAAATAGGCTTTGAGGGGTTCGGTGTGCTAAAATAAACTTTTGAGTCATTCAGGGACTAAAAGTGTCAAAAAGTGCACAAGTTTGCATTTTCGCGCATAACTTACGTTCTGAATACATCTGGACATCCAAAAATTTATGTAGGCACTAAAATATTTTATTTTAGTGTTCGGCATAAGAAAAATCCATTCGTCGCGTCATTTGGATCGTTTTTCGCGCTTGTGCGCATTCCTTCGTAATTAAGCGAACATCGCGATCATACGGCCAAACGAACCGACATCCGAGATATTTTTGAGCATGTTTTAAGTTCCCAATACTTTAACTTCATTTTAGAGCTTTGAAATGGGGTTAACAGGCCTTAAACGTGTCGAAAATGGGCTTAATGCATGACAGGGACTGAAATGGTAAATCTGCCATTTTTACATGCTTACGATGCGTAAGGGTTTTTCCCCTACAATGCGTAAGGGTTCTGCAGACCAGATGCAGTGTATTAAACAGCCTGTTATCAGCTGTTTAATCCACAACCACATGTTCTCACTTGCCTAGTCAGCTGATAAGAACTCATTTTTAGACACCATAACATTCCAACACATGTACGGGTGAGATTCGAGGACGTTTTCCATGAAACGATCTTAACGGTTACCCGAAAACTATAAATACCCCATGCCTTTCATTGTTAAAATCACTAGAATTTTGATTTGAGAAACTCTAAGTTGAAACCATTGTTTCATACCTGAGATTCTTGGATCGAGATTAGCATTCGGGGACCCTTCGTAAGTATTCTTTCGTTCTTTTCTTTCTTTTATTGCTTTTCGAGTCCGAAAGTCAAACTTTGTTTGACTTTTAGTGTTGACCAGCTTATGGTCAATGCGAAGTTCGTTTGAACTTCGCAACGTGATTGTAATCACGATGGTTATAGTCCCTTGGGACTATGCCTACTGATTACCACGTTGTCTAGGGTCGTAAGGGTACGCGATCTAATAAATCGCTTATACTTTCGAACCCGACCCATTTGGTCGATCATTAGGATCCGACCAAATACATTAGGTGACCATAGTAGATAGGGAATAACCTTCCGAGGTTATACCTTATGGTCACGACGTTTAAGTAGTTGTATGATAGGTAGTTTATATGCCTTAGGTAAATTACCAGAATACCCTTTTCATGTATAATTGGTAATTAAGCATATGTTGTGACAACTCGAATTTCCGACATTCTTTATTCGCATTTATTGCACGTTGACTTTGACTATATAGTTGTGGTATGATAAAATGTAGTGTGTTTGCATGGTTATGTGTGATTGTATAACATGTATACTGTTTGTAAAACTTAAACTAGTAAACCATAAATCAATCCGATGAAACACAAGTGAGATTCGCCAAGATCGATCTCGACGAAACAGGTCAGTTTCGCCAACAACCCACTCGACGAAACAGAGGTGTTTCGCCGAGCCCAGTTTCGCCAAAAGCCCAGTACGGCCCAGAACGTTATTTCGTGAATATTTACATGAAACGGGTTCAGTTTCACGAGTTAGGCAATCAGGAAACCCTAGAACTCCCTCTATTCTGTGCGACGGCAACAACCATCGTTTACCATCATCCCTAGCTCTCGAATCCTTGTTTGTTCACCTCGAATCGGTTAGTGTGTGTTGTTAATCGATTTCATGTTTCTGTATTATCTCGATTCATGTTTGGATATGTGATTAATGTGTGTTACTGCTGTGATAAGAGTATGATGATGATATAGATTTCGATATGTGTGATGTAGAAGGATATATACAATGCTATGCGAAACTTAACGCCATCGAATGCTCGGTTCTGGATATTGTTATTATGTTCTGATTATGAATGCACGTTAGCATCTGGATAGGACTCGATGATTTGATGTTGTATGTTAATATATGTTGTACACATAAACTAGGGTTCATGCTAGACAATGATTCTTGGATGATCGAGTTATGATGATTCTACATGCACATTGACCTTCATATGATTTCTGATATTGAAGACGGCTGCTAGCATGGTTAGGGTTTCTGTGTTATTCGTAACTGATGTAACTGATGTTCGACGTAACTGAACTGTCCGACGAAACAGAACTCTCGGCGAAACAGAACGTGTTTCGCCAAGAGCAATCGACGAATTAGAATTCTGTTTCGCCAAACATGACCACGACGAAACAGGAAATGTGTTTCGCCAATGTATGTGTTTCGCCAATGTATGTGTTTCGCCAATGTATGTGTTTCGCCAATGTATGTGTTTCGCCAACTGTTGTGTTTCGCCAATAGGTGTAATCAGCACAGTAGCTTGAGTTAATCCTGTTAAGTGTTAACTGGAATATTTAACTGCTGTTAAATGTTAAACATGACTGATATGATTGTGATTACGTGTTACATGTCTATACGTGAACAACTTGAACACAAACTGATTATGTATACATGCAAACTCTAGGACGTGATTGATTTATTGCGAGCACATACTTAGCATACCGAGCAAACCAAGGTGAGTTCACACAGCCAAGGCATGGGATTCTCGGGTTGGGAATTGGGATGGATTATTTGAAATGGATAACTACTCGTACTTACGCTAGCACTAGACTATAGACCATCGTCCTCAGGATAGTCAGGACACTTACGTAAAACCTACGTAACCTAGTATCTACCATTGTCTCCCGGGTCGGGAGGACACTTACGTAAAACCTACGTAAACTAATACCTACCATTGTCTTCCGGGTCGGAAGGACACTTACGTAAATCCTACGTAAACCCCACACGTACCACTGTCCTCGGGGAAGGGCACTCACGTAAATCCTACATGACCTTGTACGTATTCCTGTTCTCGGATTAAGAAGAACACATGGTTGCAAATAGTCTAGTAAGTACAAACATGGGAAGCCCCCACTAGTAAAGATAAACGTGGGAAACCCCCACTAGTAATGCATATGACCATGGGAAACCCCCACCATTAGTACGTATTTACATGGGAAGCCCCCACTAAATGCACATATGATTTGTCATAACGAACTATTAACTGTGAACTCGCTCAACTAGTTGTTGACTATCTGCTGCATGCCTTGCAGGACCTTAGGTACATTTGGAGCTTGCACGGGAGATGCGGTCGTTGTGGGCACGGATTGTGGATCTTATATTGAAACATTAAACATGGAACTTATTACTTACATTGGGTTTACATTTTTATGCTTCCGCTATACACTTAACATGTTTTGTTGGAACACCTTTCATATCGTTTGGTTTAAATTACTTTTAATTCTTATTACGTTTGATATGATTGGTGGCTTGATCCTGGTCAGTCGCGCCTCCAAGCGGTGATACTCCGCGTGTGGATTTTGGAGGTGTGACAGATTGGTATCAGAGCCATTGGTTATAGAGAACTCGGTTTTAATAAGGGGAAAACGATTTTGTTAAAACCAGACTATAACCAGAACAGTGCTCAACGATCCACAACGACGCTTCGCTCCACGTGCAAGACTCAACATCCTAGGTAATAAGGTTTATGTTTATTGCTTACATGCTAGAATTACATAGAACTTTGCTCGTGGTATGCTTAGATTACATCGCCTACTATTCGTTACTGCTTGAGAACACTTGTGCGCTTACTCTCTTCTGTCATCGCACTATTCGCGAACCCCTCTCACATACGTTGCATTTGCTATCAAGATCATGAGTGGACGCGTTAACCTAACTCAAGCCCAGTTGGCGGCTTCGGTCACTGAACAAGTTACTTCAGCACTCGCAGCTGCCTAGGCAGGAGGTATATCCTGCAGTCGCAACTTACTCTAGGATTCTTTAGATCCTACTCTCGTCAACCAACACTCGTGCTTAAGTATGTTTACTCTTACACACACGACAGGTCAACACGCTCAGCCACCTGTGTGCACGTCCAAAACTTTCATAGACTGTCGTCCTACTACTTTCAGCGACACTGAAGGAGCTGTTGGACTCCTCCATTAGTTCAAGGAACTCGAATCGGTCTTCGAGTGTGTGAATGACCCGAGGCTCGTAAGGTGAAATAAGCCACTGATACTCTCAAAGGCATTGCGTTAACTTGGTGGAACGCGCAAGTTCAGATGCTGGGGCTGGCGGCTGCTAATGCCACCCCTTGGGACGAATTCAAGGAACTAATCAAACTAGAATACTGTAACTATGATAACATCCACAAACTGGAAGTGGAGTTCTTTAACCTGAAGATGACGGGGTCAGAAATAGAGGCGTATACGAAGCGATCTAACGAACTGGCAACTTTGTGCCCTACTATGGTGGAACCTCCCATCAAGCGCACCGAGAGCGGTACCTCAAAGGCTTAGTACCAGAAATTCAAAGTCATGTGATGACTGCTAATCTTGCTACTATTCAAGATGTTACTCATCTTGCTCATTGTCTCACAGACCAGGCAGTGGAACAGAACAAGCTGGCGAGACGTATTGGTACTACTACTACTACTTCTGCTATTCCCAGTGACAACAAATGAAAGTGGGATGGAACCTCTAGCAAGGTTTCGACTACGATTCCGTCCCAGGCACAGCAGTGAAAGATCGATGACAACCAAAGTCCTGGTGTCACACCCCGACCACGTAGAACATACAAAACGTGGCGGAAACATCGGGGAGTGTTGTAACAGAATTAATGTTTCACAACCATGGAAATTAAAGTTTCGTTTTATTCAATATAAGTGTTACAATGTCTAAACAAACATGGAAATACAACATAATTAACTAGTCTGCATCTTTTATTGTCACTAAGGCCCATGTCCGCCTAAGTGTATCTTGATCAATCCTATGCTTCATTTCCTGAAACACATGTGAAAATAGGTACATCAGCATAAAAATGCCGGCGAGTACATAGGTTTTGTGAAAATAAGATTCATGACTTCTGTTTAAGAAAATGTTTAGTCATGAACCTTGTAATTTGCTTTGTCTTTGTAAATCATTTGAAAAACAATAAGTTCAGATGATACATATAAATAAGTGAATAATGCATGGTTAAATGAATAGCCATGTAAAAATGAGTTTGTATAAGTTAAGTTGTTTGTAAATCAATGTCTTGTGAATAATATGTTATTTGCATAAAATGTTCTATGTCTCAAACTGAAATGATTCAAATAACGCTACGACATGTAATACCATACAAACACTTATATATAGGAAGTACCAGCGGCGTATCCACCATGCTTGTATCATATTACACACGCATCGTTACTTAATCACTTAATCAACCAAACCACCAAAGTAAAATGTTCATGTCAAGATGTAAATCATGTCAAAATGTCTATGTCAAATATTCATGTCAAATGTCTATGTCAAATATCCATGTATGGCAAGTGAAATGTCTCAACTAAACCATATGCACAAAAACAAAGTATTGAAGTAAAACTTGGTTTAAATCAAAGTTATGTTTTGTGGGAAATGCATGATCAAGGTCAATCATGTTAAAATGTCTATGTCTAATGTCTATGTCAAAATGTCCTGTATGGCTAGCGAAATGTGTCAACTAAACCATATGCACAAGAACATAGTATTGAAGTAAAACGTAGTTTAAATCAACATTATGTCTTGTGAAAATGCATGATCAAGGTCAATCATGTTAAAATGTCTATATGCATGCTATACTGAATATGTACATTTATGCGGTGTTGTTCCAATGCATACATCCAAGCCTTGCGACTGTGGTGATAAACCCTTTAAACAAATTAAAGGTTTATCTGTCTTAAATATCATCGAATTCGGTCATTCCTTTCATCCCCTTTCCCTGGGACGTCCGGAACAGGAGTTGTCAATTCCTATGGTACCACTACCTACTAACGAACGGCGTAGCTAATGTTAATGAATGTATTGTCCCATTTAACAAACCAAATGTCATACCAAAATGTAAGCATGTGATGAAATGAAAATGTACTAAGTATGCAACAAATGAACATACATAGCATGTGATGTGATGTGATGTAAAACAATGTACTAAGTATGAACTAAATGAACATACATAGCATAAAATGTCATGTAAAACGATGTACTAAGTAATGCACGCAATGGGCACACCTAGCATAAACACAATGAAATCATGTACTATAAGTGTACTATTGAACATAGCAGTATATGATGTGAAAACAGGAAAGCAGGAAAGTAACAAGTAGGCACATGTGTTCCACCCCAAAACAGTTTGGAAAACAGTAAAAGAGGGGTCTATGTACTCACTTGAGATTGCTCAGTAGTCCTTGAGTAACAACCAAACAACGCTAGAGATCGCGGATATCAAACGGCACCTAATATAGGTAACTATGTTAATTAACCGGACCTAGATCGGAAGATCGGGTAGCATTAGGGTTTGTAAACCAAACGAGTGTGGAGACTCGTGTGATATGGTTTAACAAAGCCTACATACTAAACGAAACCTAACATAACTGCCTACGACCCATTACGACCCGTTTAGGTAGCTTATGCTACTTTAACGCGTCGTTCGCGTGAAACGCGTTTGGATCGCCTAACTAGTCCTATGACAAGTGTTATATGCCTAAACATGTTACATAATCAGTTATGTGACAAAAGTTTAGGTTACATATGCTTAATTACCAATTATACATGTAAAGGGTATTCTGGTAATTTACCTAAGGCATATAAACTACCTATCATACAACTACTTAAACG
The DNA here is from genome assembly GCA_030545235.1 of Helianthus tuberosus. Taxonomy (NCBI): domain Eukaryota; kingdom Viridiplantae; phylum Streptophyta; class Magnoliopsida; order Asterales; family Asteraceae; genus Helianthus; species Helianthus tuberosus. The sequence continues at coordinate 110,345,900 of CM060411.1, read as the reverse complement.
ATGTGACCATAAGGTATAACCTCAGAAGGTTATTCCCTATATACTATGGTCACCTAATGTATTTGGTCCGATCCTAATGATCGACCAAATGGGTCGAGTTCGAAGGTATAGGCGATTTATTAGATCGCCTACCCTACGACTCTAGACAACGTGGTAATCAGTGGGCATAGTCCCAAGGGACTATGACCAACGTGATTACACTCACGTTGCGAAGTTCAAACGAACTTCGCATTGACCATTACTGGTCAACGCTGAAAGTCAAACAAAGTTTGACTTTCTGACTCGAAAAGCAGTAAAATAAGGAAAAGAACGAAAGAATACTAACCCAGGGTCCCCGAATGCTAAACTCGATTCGAAAATCTCAGGTATGAAACTAATGTTTCAACTTAGAGTTTCTCAATTCAAGTTTCTAGTGATTTTGAACAATGGGGGGTGGGGTATTTATAGTTTTCGGGTAACCGTTGAGATCATTTCTTGGAAAAGGGGAAACGATCAAGGCCGTACACTTGTCCAATTGTTGTGGTAACTAAAAATGGGTCCAAATGAGCTTAATGTGCAGATTGGGAGCTTGTGGTTAGGGATTAAACAGCTGGATCATGCTGACTGTTAAGTCTGATCTGTTCTGCAGAACCCCTAGCGCACCGTTACAACATAAGGGTAGCGGTGCGCTACCCCTAGTTTGGCAGAATTACATAATTGGTCCCTGTTGTGTATTCAGCCCATTTTCGACACGTTTAAGGCCCGTTAACCCCATTTCAAAGCTCTAAAATGAAGTTAAAGTATAGGGAACTTAAAACATGTTCAAAAATATCTCGGATGTCGGTTCGTTTAGCCGTACGAACGCGATGTTCGCTTAATTACGACGGAATGCGCATAAGCACGAAAAACGAACCAAATGACGCGACGAATGGATTTTTCTTAAGGAGAACACTAAAATATAATGTAGTCATGCTCACATAAATTTTTTGGAAGTCCGGATGTATTCAGAACGTAAGTTATGCGCGAAAATGCAAACTTGTGCACTTTTTGACACTTTTAGTCCCTGAATGACACAAAAGTTTATTTTAGCATACCGAACACCTCAAAGCCTATTTCTAAGCTATGTGAAGGATATTTATGGTATGTTTAACTTATGGTCATGTTCCGGAATGTCTGTTACAGTTCAAATTGGCATACTTTCGCAGTTTGTCAACTTTAGTCCCTGTAAATGATTTAACTTGATTTCACCATACCAAAGCCTTCAAAACTTATTTCTAAGTTATGTAAAGGTTATTTAAGGTATGTTAAGCCTATTTCACTATTCCGGAGTGTTCGTTGCATTAAACTGGTTATATTTACGCATCGGTGCGCGTATAACCTTCCAGAAAGCGATTTAGAGTTTGGAATTGGACAAGAATTGATATGTGCAAATGATACACATATTTTTACAAATCCCAAGTATGAAATACAATATTTCATTGGTTCGGTATTTGTTTGATGGCCGTGAAGGCACAGGTGTTACAGTCTCCCCTACTTTAGGAAATTTCATCCCGAAATTTATTTAGAGGAAACTTGTAAGAGCTTGAAAACATGAAGTTGAAAAGATCGAACAACATTGGTTAGGGTTCTGAACTTCTAGTAACCTTAATAACATCATGCTTGCAATGTAAGAGGGATACTTATATACAAGTATATGAAGCATCATTGGTGCGTCCACCATACCTCCATTACATCGTTCTCATTTTGTTATTGTTGTCACTATCGGTTCTTACACATAATAAACCTTACTGGGTTTCTATGCACTAAATTTCATAATTATGTAGGCCTCCATGATTAGACAATTCCTTGCACAGTTCACACAGTCTATTTTATAATGCGTAGGGTAAAACCAAATGAACAATCCTGTGATGAGTGTGACTTAGACCGCCATAGAATCCTTTAGACTAAATCAATAAATGATTTAAATAGACTATCAAGGAGTCTGTTCAGCTACATCACTAGATGTCATTTTTTTTTAACCAATTTGTGAATCAATCTTTTTGACTAGACCACTAAAGGGTCTCTTATGAATCATGGAGTAGTACTATAAAATCCAAGGGTCTTAACTATTACATAGAAGCCCTTTAAGGAAATTAAGATAGTACCTTTTGACTATCCTGCTACGAATCCCTCATATGAAGATATGAAAGATCCTGCGAGGATTTGGATAACGAATTATCCAGAGTATAAAAACACAAAATACTTAAATGAAAACTCAAGATGCATAAACACATAGTCATATAACCACAAAGATTGTTTGTTAATTTGTCTTGTTACTTGCGTACATGCATTTAAAGCACACTAGGAATCCATTCAACGGATTTCATTTGGTACTTTAAACGTTAACAAGAATCTAACTATAAAGATAGAAAGATTTTTGAAGAGAAAATTCGATTTCGATTATAAAGAACCGAAGTGTTCGAATTAAGGTACATAAGGAATCCAATTAAGGACTCTGATTTGAATGATGATCATCCACAAGGATCTAATTGTAGAGATAAAAAGATCCCATATGGATTTTAGAAGTTGAAGGTGTTTTGAAACCTTGCACTTGATGTGCTTAGGTCAAAACATGATGTAAAATGCTTATGAAGTTGAGATGCTTGATATGTCAAGGCGACATATGAAGCAGAATTTTGAAGGAGAGAATCACAAGAGTAGTTTGTAAGGAACATAGTTCCTTGATGTAGGTATCATAGGAAAATCATACACACATGTAACTATACTTGTATATCAGAATTTGTGAACAATAATTTATTTATGAACAAAACAGATTGTTTCACAATACATGAAAACAAAAGAAAACAAAGGCTTAAGACAGCAACATCCTTTGTTCAGCCGAATGCTCATCCAAGAGTTGGATTTGCATTAGAAATCTTCGGGCAGTTGTTCCTGAAATGGCTCGTATTGCCACAGTTGTAGCAAGTACCACGCGGGAAACGAGCTTGAGTAGGGTTGACTTGGGGTTGGGTAGCAGCAAGGTTTGTAGCAGCTTTGTGTTGGGCAACAAAGCGGCATGTGTTAATCAAATGTCCCCACCGTCCACAGTAGGTACATTGGGAGCAGGGTATGAGGTTTAAATGATGACGGTTGCATCGCTTGCACCATGGGGCAGTTCCCAAGTACGGCTTCCTAGCTGGTGGCATCGCTACCTGGCTAGGTCCCGCTTGATTAGATGTAACCGCTGCGAGTTTCCTTGAAGCCTTACGCTTCCTTGATGTTGGTGCAGGCTTGATTTCTGCTTCCATTGGTAGCTCTTGAGTGGCTTCATTGTCGAGACGAGAGGCTTCATTTTTGAGACGAGCCATGGCAATGCCTAGATCCACAGACTTCAGTATCACCTCGCCTATTTGCTGGGCAAATTTGGCTGTTTGCTCGGACATTTGACCAGTGCTGAGAGGAATAGACATTCTAGAAGAAAATGAAAAAAACAGAGAAAGAAACGAGTGAAAGGTTATTGGATAATCAATACAGAACGGTAACGAATGAAAATTGTGATCATTTGTTTGTTACCTAAGGCAAACAAATGAGATGACGACAAATCAAAGTAAATGGGTCAAAAATAATGTATCGCGAAGACATGCTCGCCTATAAGTGAACACTCATCCCAAGAATTCCCAGGTAAGCACAACTGGTCTCGCGTCTGATGAGATGTATACGAAGTGCTTGCCTAGACAGAAAACCCAGAATACAGGCATTCACCCTTCCAGTTTGCACGTGTTCACATTATTTAAAACCCAAAACCTTGACGATGTTTTTTTTTGAAAACCCAAAGGGGTTCAAAACCATATAATAGAGAGTTCAAAACCTTACAATAGAGGATTTAAAACCTAGTAATCAATCATCCTAGAACAGATGATTAGTTTTCAAAGCGGTTTTGAATTTTATGTTCTTGTTGCGGTTGTCGCCTAAGGATAGGTGACAGTATTGTTTTATGACTAAACGCAAGTAAAATCGCGTTAGGGTCCTAAGAAGGTTATAGACTAGGTCAAAGCATTACTAATAACCTAATTCCCTATAACCATTAGCTCTGATACCATCTTTTCTGTCACACCCCGACCACGTAGAACATACAAAACGTGGCGGAAACATCGGGGAGTGTTGTAACAGAATTAATGTTTCACAACCATGGAAATTAAAGTTTCGTTTTATTCAATATAAGTGTTACAATGTCTAAACAAACATGGAAATACAACATAATTAACTAGTCTGCATCTTTTATTGTCACTAAGGCCCATGTCCGCCTAAGTGTATCTTGATCAATCCTATGCTTCATTTCCTGAAACACATGTGAAAATAGGTACATCAGCATAAAAATGCCGGCGAGTACATAGGTTTTGTGAAAATAAGATTCATGACTTCTGTTTAAGAAAATGTTTAGTCATGAACCTTGTAATTTGCTTTGTCTTTGTAAATCATTTGAAAAACAATAAGTTCAGATGATACATATAAATAAGTGAATAATGCATGGTTAAATGAATAGCCATGTAAAAATGAGTTTGTATAAGTTAAGTTGTTTGTAAATCAATGTCTTGTGAATAATATGTTATTTGCATAAAATGTTCTATGTCTCAAACTGAAATGATTCAAATAACGCTACGACATGTAATACCATACAAACACTTATATATAGGAAGTACCAGCGGCGTATCCACCATGCTTGTATCATATTACACACGCATCGTTACTTAATCACTTAATCAACCAAACCACCAAAGTAAAATGTTCATGTCAAGATGTAAATCATGTCAAAATGTCTATGTCAAATATTCATGTCAAATGTCTATGTCAAATATCCATGTATGGCAAGTGAAATGTCTCAACTAAACCATATGCACAAAAACAAAGTATTGAAGTAAAACTTGGTTTAAATCAAAGTTATGTTTTGTGGGAAATGCATGATCAAGGTCAATCATGTTAAAATGTCTATGTCTAATGTCTATGTCAAAATGTCCTGTATGGCTAGCGAAATGTGTCAACTAAACCATATGCACAAGAACATAGTATTGAAGTAAAACGTAGTTTAAATCAACATTATGTCTTGTGAAAATGCATGATCAAGGTCAATCATGTTAAAATGTCTATATGCATGCTATACTGAATATGTACATTTATGCGGTGTTGTTCCAATGCATACATCCAAGCCTTGCGACTGTGGTGATAAACCCTTTAAACAAATTAAAGGTTTATCTGTCTTAAATATCATCGAATTCGGTCATTCCTTTCATCCCCTTTCCCTGGGACGTCCGGAACGGGAGTTGTCAATTCCTATGGTACCACTACCTACTAACGAACGGCGTAGCTAATGTTAATGAATGTATTGTCCCATTTAACAAACCAAATGTCATACCAAAATGTAAGCATGTGATGAAATGAAAATGTACTAAGTATGCAACAAATGAACATACATAGCATGTGATGTGATGTGATGTAAAACAATGTACTAAGTATGAACTAAATGAACATACATAGCATAAAATGTCATGTAAAACGATGTACTAAGTAATGCACGCAATGGGCACACCTAGCATAAACACAATGAAATCATGTACTATAAGTGTACTATTGAACATAGCAGTATATGATGTGAAAACAGGAAAGCAGGAAAGTAACAAGTAGGCACATGTGTTCCACCCCAAAACAGTTTGGAAAACAGTAAAAGAGGGGTCTATGTACTCACTTGAGATTGCTCAGTAGTCCTTGAGTAACAACCAAACAACGCTAGAGATCGCGGATATCAAACGGCACCTAATATAGGTAACTATGTTAATTAACCGGACCTAGATCGGAAGATCGGGTAGCATTAGGGTTTGTAAACCAAACGAGTGTGGAGACTCGTGTGATATGGTTTAACAAAGCCTACATACTAAACGAAACCTAACATAACTGCCTACGACCCATTACGACCCGTTTAGGTAGCTTATGCTACTTTAACGCGTCGTTCGCGTGAAACGCGTTTGGATCGCCTAACTAGTCCTATGACAAGTGTTATATGCCTAAACATGTTACATAATCAGTTATGTGACAAAAGTTTAGGTTACATATGCTTAATTACCAATTATACATGTAAAGGGTATTCTGGTAATTTACCTAAGGAATATAAACTACCTATCATACAACTACTTAAACGATGTGACCATAAGGTATAACCTCGGAAGGTTATTCCCTATATACTATGGTCACCTAATGTATTTGGTCCGATCCTAATGATCGACCAAATGGGTCGAGTTCGAAGGTATAGGCGATTTATTAGATCGCCTACCCTACGACTCTAGACAACGTGGTAATCAGTGGGCATAGTCCCAAGGGACTATGACCAACGTGATTACACTCACGTTGCGAAGTTCAAACGAACTTCGCATTGACCATTACTGGTCAACGCTGAAAGTCAAACAAAGTTTGACTTTCTGACTCGAAAAGCAGTAAAATAAGGAAAAGAACGAAAGAATACTAACCCAGGGTCCCCGAATGCTAAACTCGATTCGAAAATCTCAGGTATGAAACTAATGTTTCAACTTAGAGTTTCTCAATTCAAGTTTCTAGTGATTTTGAACAATGGGGGGTGGGGTATTTATAGTTTTCGGGTAACCGTTGAGATCATTTCTTGGAAAAGGGGAAACGATCAAGGCCGTACACTTGTCCAATTGTTGTGGTAACTAAAAATGGGTCCAAATGAGCTTAATGTGCAGATTGGGAGCTTGTGGTTAGGGATTAAACAGCTGGATCATGCTGACTGTTAAGTCTGATCTGTTCTGCAGAACCCCTAGCGCACCGTTACAACATAAGGGTAGCGGTGCGCTACCCCTAGTTTGGCAGAATTACATAATTGGTCCCTGTTGTGTATTCAGCCCATTTTCGACACGTTTAAGGCCCGTTAACCCCATTTCAAAGCTCTAAAATGAAGTTAAAGTATAGGGAACTTAAAACATGTTCAAAAATATCTCGGATGTCGGTTCGTTTAGCCGTACGAACGCGATGTTCGCTTAATTACGACGGAATGCGCATAAGCACGAAAAACGAACCAAATGACGCGACGAATGGATTTTTCTTAAGGAGAACACTAAAATATAATGTAGTCATGCTCACATAAATTTTTTGGAAGTCCGGATGTATTCAGAACGTAAGTTATGCGCGAAAATGCAAACTTGTGCACTTTTTGACACTTTTAGTCCCTGAATGACACAAAAGTTTATTTTAGCATACCGAACACCTCAAAGCCTATTTCTAAGCTATGTGAAGGATATTTATGGTATGTTTAACTTATGGTCATGTTCCAGAATGTCTGTTACAGTTCAAATTGGCATACTTTCGCAGTTTGTCAACTTTAGTCCCTGTAAATGATTTAACTTGATTTCACCATACCAAAGCCTTCAAAACTTATTTCTAAGTTATGTAAAGGTTATTTAAGGTATGTTAAGCCTATTTCACTATTCCGGATTGTTCGTTGCATTAAACTGGTTATATTTACGCATCGGTGCGCGTATAACCTTCCAGAAAGCGATTTAGAGTTTGGAATTGGACAAGAATTGATATGTGCAAATGATACACATATTTTTACAAATCCCAAGTATGAAATACAATATTTCATTGGTTCGGTATTTGTTTGATGGCCGTGAAGGCACAGGTGTTACACCTGGTCAGCAACCTTTTAGTAGTCAAGGGCAGGGTGGATACAAGGGAAACCACCCTAAGTGCAAACGATGTAACTTGCACCACAGCGGGCAGTGCAACCGAAATCATTGTCAATGATGCGACAAGCATGGTCATGGAGCCAAAGATGGTAGAAACTCACGTCCTGCAAGCCAGAACCAACAACAACAGATACAAGATCTATAGAATCAGCAGCAACAGCAGGGTAACAAGGGATGTTATCAGTGTGGTGCTGAAGGTCACTTCAAGAGACACTGCCCACGGTTGAACCAGAACCAGAACCACAACCAAGGAAAAGGGAACTAGGGAAGACAACAATGGGGGTAATAACGATGGCAATGGTGCCAGGGGTCGAGTGTTCGTGATTGGTCAGGGTGATACTAGGAATGACCCCAACGTTGTGATGGTTTCGACATCGATATTGGTATGGATTGGCTACCTCAACATCGAGCAGAGACCCTTTGCAAGGAGAAGATCATTCGTATTCCCCGTACTGGCAAGGAACCTCTCGAAGTTCAAGGCGACAAGAGTGGTGTCGTGAGTGGCATCATATCCTTCTTGAAGGCTCAGAAGTGTTTACGAAAGGGCCACACAGCTGTTTTAGCACTCGTTACGGATACATCGAAGAAAGAGAAAAAGATTGAGGATATTCCAGTGGTACGCGATTTTCCTCAAGTGTTTCCTGAAGAGTTACCTGGGTTACCGCCTCATCGTCAGGTCGAATTTCAGATCGAGCCAGCTCCAGGAGCAACACCTACAGCACGAGCACCTTATCGCTTAGCTCCAACGGAACTGGAAGAACTGTCTAAGCAACTACAAGAACTCTTGGAAAAGGGTTTCATACGTCCTAGCTCTTCGCCTTCGGGAGCTCCGATATTATTTGTAAAGAAGAAGGACGGTACCTTCCGCATGTGTATAGATTACCGCGAACTGAACAAGGTCACCGTGAAGAATCGCTATCCTCTTCCACGCATCGACGACTTATTCGACCAGTTGCAAGGGTCGAGCTATTACTCGAAGATTGACCTAAGGTCGGGGTATCATCAACTGAGAGTCCGGGATGAGGACGTCTCCAAAACAGCGTTCAGAACACGCTACGGCCACTACGAGTTTCTGGTCATGCCATTCGGGCTAACGAACGCGCCTGCGGTTTTCATGGATCTTATGAACAGGGTGTGCAAACCTTATCTTGACAAGTTTGTTATTGTTTTCATCGATGACATCCTGATCTACTCGAAGAGTCAGGAGGAACACGAGCATCATTTACGACTTATTTTGGAACTTCTTCGAACGGAACAGCTGTACGCCAAGTTTTCAAAATGCGACTTCTGGCTTCGTGAAGTCCACTTCCTAGGCCACGTGGTAAACCAGGATGGGATTCATGTTGATCCATCCAAGGTAAATTCGATCAAGAACTGGCCTGCACCTCGCACACCAACCGAAATACGCCAATTCTTGGGTTTGGTAGGTTACTATAGAAGGTTCATCAAAGACTTCTCAAAGATTGCACAGCCGCTTACGCTTTTGACACAGAAAGGTATTGCTTATCGTTGGGGTAATACACAGGAAACAGCGTTTCAACACTTAAAGGATAGACTTTGTAACGCACCTATCCTCTCATTGCCTGAAGGCACGGACGATTTTGTAGTCTACTGCGACGCATCTATCCAAGGTCTTGGATGTGTGTTGATGCAACGGGATAAAGTCATTGCTTATGCTTCGCGCCAACTTAAGATTCACGAACGGAATTACACTACACATGATTTAGAGCTGGGAGCTGTTGTTTGTGCGCTCAAGATATGGCGACATTACCTGTACGGTACCAAGTGCACTATCTACACTGATCACATGAGTCTCGAACATATTTTCAAGCAGAAAGAGTTGAACATGCGACAACGTCGATGGGTCGAATTGCTGAACGATTACGAATGTGCTATAAAGTACCATCCGGGAAAAGCCAATGTGGTGGCTGAGGCCCTCAGTCGAAAGGATACTACACCTAGGCGTGTACGAGCGTTGCAACTCACTAATCAGTCTAGTCTTCCTTCACAGATACGAGATGCTCAGGTAGAAGCATTGAAACCAGAAAACGTCAGGGCTGAAGCCCTACGCGGCTCAAGGCAACGGTTAGAACAAAAGGCAGACGGAGCCTACTATGTAACAGGACGCATCTGGGTCCCACTCTACAGCAACTTACGCGAGCTTGTAATGGAGGAAGCTCATAAGTCTCGCTACTCAGTACATCCTGGTTCGGATAAGATGTACCACGACCTCAGAACTACATATTGGTGGCCTAGCATGAAAGCTCACATAGCCACTTACGTTAGCAAGTGTTTGACTTGTGCGAAAGTCAAAGCGGAATATCAGAAACCATCGGGCCTACTTCAACAACCTGAGATACCACAATGGAAATGGGAGCAAATTTCCATGGATTTTGTTACTGGCTTACCTAGATCTCAGCGCGGAAATGATACTATTTGGGTGATCGTGGATCGACTCACAAAGTCTGCTCACTTTTTAGCTATCAAAGAAACAGACAAGTTCTCTACCTTAGCGGACATCTACTTAAAAGAAGTGGTTTCGAGGCACGGGGTGCCGCGTGATGCACGTTTTACCTCAGAACTGTGGCAAGCAATGCACAAATCTTTTGGCTCTCGTTTAGACATGAGCACAGCTTATCATCCTCAGACAGATGGGCAGTCTGAGCGCACTATTCAAACTCTAGAAGACATGCTTCGAGCGTGCGTAATCGACTTTGGCAATGGTTGGGAAAAACATCTGCCACTTGTGGAATTTTTGTACAACAACAGCTACCACACAAGCATTAAAGCTGCTCCATTCGAGGCATTGTACGGGCGTAAATGCCGGTCACCTCTTTGTTGGGCAGAGGTGGGTGACAGTCAGATCACAGGTCCAGAAATGGTAGTTGATACTACTGAAAAGATTGCTCAAATACGACAACGCATGGCGGCAGCTCGTGACCATCAGAAAGCATACGCCGATAAAGACAGGAAACTACTCGAATTCCAGGTTGGGGATCGAGCACTACTCAAAGTTTCACCCTGGAAGGGTGTGGTTCGTTTTGGCAAACGCGGCAAACTTAATCCACGATACGTCGGACCATTCGAAATCATTGAGAAGATAGGCAGGGTGGCCTACAGATTGAACCTACCAGCTGAACTCAGTGCAGTTCACAACGTTTTTCACGTGTCGAATCTGAAGAAGTGTCTGTCAGATGAGACCCGCATAGTTCCTCTGAAAGAGCTCACTATTGACGAACAGTTACGATTCGTCGAGGAACCTGTTGAAATCACGGACCAGGATGTTAAGGTCCTCAAGAACATGAGAATACCTCTTGTACGAGTTCGTTGGAACTCCCGCCGCGGCCCAGAGTTCACCTGGGAGCGTGAAGATCAAATGGAACTCAAATATCCCCAGTTATTCAGAACCAATGCAACTACTACTGAGGCTGAAGCTACCAATACAGAATTTCGGGACGAAATTCCAAATCAACGGGGGGATAATGTGACACCCCAAGAAAACCAGTAATCTTCGCAAACCTGCTCGGGGAGCCGCGATACGATACAGGTAAACAACGTCACATCACTAGCTTCCTCAGTAACTGCATGCTAAATTTCGGGACGAAATTTCTTTCAAGTTGGGGATAATGTGACAACTCGAATTTCCGACATTCTTTATTCGCATTTATTGCACGTTGACTTTGACTATATAGTTGTGGTATGATAAAATGTAGTGTGTTTGCATGGTTATGTGTGATTGTATAACATGTATACTGTTTGTAAAACTTAAACTAGTAAACCATAAATCAATCCGATGAAACACAAGTGAGATTCGCCAAGATCGATCTCGACGAAACAGGTCAGTTTCGCCAACAACCCACTCGACGAAACAGAGGTGTTTCGCCGAGCCCAGTTTCGCCAAAAGCCCAGTACGGCCCAGAACGTTATTTCGTGAATATTTACATGAAACGGGTTCAGTTTCACGAGTTAGGCAATCAGGAAACCCTAGAACTCCCTCTATTCTGTGCGACGGCAACAACCATCGTTTACCATCATCCCTAGCTCTCGAATCCTTGTTTGTTCACCTCGAATCGGTTAGTGTGTGTTGTTAATCGATTTCATGTTTCTGTATTATCTCGATTCATGTTTGGATATGTGATTAATGTGTGTTACTGCTGTGATAAGAGTATGATGATGATATAGATTTCGATATGTGTGATGTAGAAGGATATATACAATGCTATGCGAAACTTAACGCCATCGAATGCTCGGTTCTGGATATTGTTATTATGTTCTGATTCTGAATGCACGTTAGCATCTGGATAGGACTCGATGATTTGATGTTGTATGTTAATATATGTTGTACACATAAACTAGGGTTCATGCTAGACAATGATTCTTGGATGATCGAGTTATGATGATTCTACATGCACATTGACCTTCATATGATTTCTGATATTGAAGACGGCTGCTAGCATGGTTAGGGTTTCTCTGTTATTCGTAACTGATGTAACTGATGTTCGACGTAACTGAACTGTCCGACGAAACAGAACTCTCGGCGAAACAGAACGTGTTTCGCCAAGAGCAATCGACGAATTAGAATTCTGTTTCGCCAAACATGACCACGACGAAACAGGAAATGTGTTTCGCCAATGTATGTGTTTCGCCAATGTATGTGTTTCGCCAACTGTTGTGTTTCGCCAATAGGTGTAATCAACACAGTAGCTTGAGTTAATCCTGTTAAGTGTTAACTGGAATATTTAACTGCTGTTAAATGTTAAACATGACTGATATGATTGTGATTACGTGTTACATGTCTATACGTGAACAACTTGAACACAAACTGATTATGTATACATGCAAACTCTAGGACGTGATTGATTTATTGCGAGCACATACTTAGCATACCGAGCAAACCAAGGTGAGTTCACACAGCCAAGGCATGGGATTCTCGGGTTGGGAATTGGGATGGATTATTTGAAATGGATAACTACTCGTACTTATGCTAGCACTAGACTATAGACCATCGTCCTCAGGATAGTCAGGACACTTACGTAAAACCTACGTAACCTAGTATCTACCATTGTCTCCCGGGTCGGGAGGACACTTACGTAAAACCTACGTAAACTAATACCTACCATTGTCTTCCGGGTCGGAAGGACACTTACGTAAATCCTACGTAAACCCCACACGTACCACTGTCCTCGGGGAAGGGCACTCACGTAAATCCTACGTGACCTTGTACGTATTCCTGTTCTCGGATTAAGAAGAACACATGGTTGCAAATAGTCTAGTAAGTACAAACATGGGAAGCCCCCACTAGTAAAGATAAACGTGGGAAACCCCCACTAGTAATGCATATGACCATGGGAAACCCCCACCATTAGTACGTATTTACATGGGAAGCCCCCACTAAATGCACATATGATTTGTCATAACGAACTATTAACTGTGAACTCGCTCAACTAGTTGTTGACTCTCTGCTGCATGCCTTGCAGGACCTTAGGTACATTTGGAGCTTGCACGGGAGATGCGGTCGTTGTGGGCACGGATTGTGGATCTTATATTGAAACATTAAACATGGAACTTATTACTTACATTGGGTTTACATTTTTATGCTTCCGCTATACACTTAACATGTTTTGTTGGAACACCTTTCATATCGTTTGGTTTAAATTACTTTTAATTCTTATTACGTTTGATATGATTGGTGGCTTGATCCTGGTCAGTCGCGCCTCCAAGCGGTGATACTCCGCGTGTGGATTTTGGGGGTGTGATATATGTAACCTAAACTTTTGTCACATAACTGATTATGTAACATGTTTAGGCATATAACACTTGTCATAGGACTAGTTAGGCGGTCCGAACGCGTTTCACGCGAACGACGTGTTAAAGTAGCATAAGCTACCTAAACGGGTCGTAATGGGTCGTAAGCACTTAGGTTAAGTTTCATTTAGTATGTAGGCTTTGTTGAACCATATTACACGAGTCTCCATACTCGTTTGGTTTACAAACCCTCATGCTACCCGATCTTCCGATTTAGGTCCGGTTATTAACATAGTTACCTATATTAGGTGCCGTTTGATATCCGCGATCTCTAGCATTGTTTGGTTGTTACTCAAGGACTACTGAGCAACCTCAAGTGAGTACATAGAACCCTCTTTTACTGTTTTCCAAACTGTTTTGGGGTGAAACACATGTGCCTACTTGTTACTTTCATGCTTTCCTGTTTTCACATCATATACCTGCTATGTTTGTTAGTACATTATAGTACATGATTTCATTACATTTCATGCTATGTATGTCCATTGTGTGCATACTTAGTACATTGTTTTACATTACATTTCTGCCATGTATGTTGACTGATAACATGCTAGCACATTGATTTACATGACTTTTCTGCTTTGTATGTTAACTTAGCATACTTAGTACATTGTTTTCATATGACATGCATACAACTGCTATAACATTTGGTTTGCACAAACGGGTCTTTATTACGTTCATTAACATTTGCTACGCCGCTCGGTAGTAAGTAGTGGTACCATAGGACTTGACAAATCCCATTCCTGACATCCCGGGTTTGTTTGGATGTAAGGAATGACTGAATCCGAAAACATTTCTTTTGATAACCTTGACTGAAAGGGTTATCCGACTGTCTCAAGGCTTGAATGTATGCGTTAACTTACCACATAAATGTTTGTATCAATGTATCATGCATCACTTTGCAAAACATAACTTTTTGATATATTCAAAATACTTTGTTTTGTACATTACTACATTTGGACTATGTACATAACATTTGTTACACATTACTTGACTACTTTTAGACTATCAACATTTGACATGGTTTATACAAGGACTTTTGACTATTGGTTTAAACATAGACATTATACTTTGTTGGTTGGTTTAAGTGACTTAAGTAACGAGATGTGAGTAATATGATACAATCATGGTTGATACGCCGCTGGTACTTCCTATACATAAGTGTTTGTATTATATTACATATCATAGCGTTATTTAAATCATTCATTTTGGACTTATACATTTTACACAAGTGACATGTTTTTACAAGACTTTGGTTTACAATACAGTTTATTTTATACAACTCATTTTGCATGGTTATTCATTTAACCATACATTATTCACTTATCTATACATATCATCTGGACTTATTGTTTTTCAAGCGATTTACAAAACAAATCAAATTACAAGGTTCATGACTAAACATTTTCTTAAACTTAAGTCATGAATCTTATTTTCACAAAACCTATGTATCTCACAGGCATTTTTATGCTGACGTACCTATTTTCACATGTGTTTTCAGGAGATGATGCATAGGATTTATCAAGACATACTTAGGCGGACTCGTGCCTTAGCGACTTAAAACGAGAAAATAACTAGTTAACTTATGTTATGTACTCTTTATTTCTTGTTTAAAGACAATGTAACTCGCTTGTTTGATGAATAAAACGAAACTTAAATTTCCATGGTTGTGAAACATTAATTCTGTTACAACACTCCCCGATGTTTCCGCCACGTTTTGTATGTTCTACGTGGTCGGGGTGTGACACCATGAAGGATAGAAATTATCGAGCCTAGAAAGAGGCCAAAAGGGCAAACAGATGGGATGCTGATCGTGAGTGTTATTTGGACCCAAAAGGCAACATAATTGATGAACCATCAACACTCATTGTTGAAACTCTCATTGAACAAATAGCGCAACAAGAAGAAGAAAGACAGAGAGAATGGGCAAGGCAAGCTGAAGAGGAAGAGTTAAAGTCAAGGAAGGTCGATGATGGGATAATCGACACAACAAAAGAAATGACTGCAGAGAACCTGACGAAGATGGCAGATAAAGTGCTCATGGCAAAGGAATTAGAGGTAGATTCTAAGTCTGCATCTGAGTCAAAGAGCAAGCTCAGTTCTAGCAGTTCAACAAATGAATCTGGTAAGACTGATAAGGCTAAAATAGAAAGTGATTGAAAAAATTGCATGAAAGATTGCAAAGTTTGCAGCACAAATGCATATATCAGTGTTAAAAAAACTGAAGAACTGGCTGCAAGAGTCAAAACAGTTGAAGATCAAATCTTAAGTCGTGATAAACTTGTGAGAGCTTCAAAGGATAGAATAAAAGAGTTAAATGAAAGAATTGAAAAAGATAAAACTGATGTAGAACGATTTAGAAAAGAAAATGAAAAATTAATTCATGAAAACCGACAACTTTCTGAAAATCATGAGAAACTGAAAAGAACGATAAAAGATTCTGATGAGCGAAACAGTAAAACATCCAAAGAAAATTTTCAACTGTCTGGAGTACTTCAGTCAAAAGAAAAGCAAATCAACCAGCAGTTGGATGAGATTGCAAATCTAAAGCTTCAGTTTCAGGAAGCTAAGATTGAGAACAAACGAATCAATCTGAAACAGAACAGTTACAGCTCCGCGAGCTTTGTTCTTCAACACATTGTCACACCCCGACCATGTTAAAACAACAAACCGTGGCGGAAACGTCGGGGAGTGTTGTAACAGAATCATCGTTTCAACAACCATGGTAATTAAAAGTTTGGTTTTATTGATTTATCAAGTAATATACATTGTCTTAAAACCAACAAACATATTAAACATCGTCTACTATCGTTTTTATGTCACTAAGGCCTTGTCCAGATCCTAAGTGAACATTCCTCCTAGCAATCATCACGCAACATCACCTGAAACATATGTAAAAACAAAGTCAGCAAAGAAATGCTGGCGAGCACATAGGTTTTGTAAGAGTATCAGAATCATGGCTCCTTTATATTTATATTGCAATACTTCAAAAACCTTGTTTTGAAAAGTATATAATATTGCCATATGATTAACCAACTCAAAGCAAGATGGTTATAATTTATAAAACCTCGTAGCCATGATTCTTAACCCCAAAACATTTGCTTTAGTAAACCAATTCGTAAAACATCTCGTAAAAAACTCTTTAATAAAACTCATATGGTTTATATCATTTCGAAAACCTCGTTGTGTGACATCGTTTCAAATCGTTTCCCAAGTGAACTAAATAATGATACGCAATGTAATATGATAGAAGCACTTATATATAAGATGTACCAACGGCGTATCTACCATGATTCTATCATGCTACACCCGTCCCATTATCTAATCACTACCCAAAACCAATCGTTTGTTCAAATCGTTTATTTCATTTAGGTCATTCCAAATCGTTTAATTCATCCCAAAATCGTTTTTGTTTTAATTGTGAAACTACTTTTGGTCGCCTCGCTAATAACATTCAAACCTTCGTAACTCGATGTGACACCTGTGTCACTTCAACCATCAAAAAAATGCCAAACCAATGAAATATTGTATTTCATACTTGGGATTTGTAAAATATGTGTATCGTTTGCACATATCAACTCTTGTTCGATTTTAAGCTTTAAATCGCTTTCTGGAGGGTTATACGCGCTCTGATGCGTAAATATGACCAGTTTAATCCAACGAACACTCCAGAATAGTGAAATAGGCTTAACATACCTTAAATAACCTTTACATAACTTAGAAATAAGTTTTGAAGGCTTTGGTATGCCAAAATCAAGTTTAATCGCTTACAGGGACTTAATTCGACAAACTGCGAAAGTATGCCAATTTGAACTGTAACGAACATTTTGGAACACGACCATAAGTTAAATATACCATAAATATCCTTTACATAGCTTAGAAATAGGCTTTGAGGGGTTCGGTATGCTAAAATAAACTTTTGGGTCATTCAGGGACTAAAAGCGTCAAAAAGTGCACAAGTTTGCACTTTCGCGCATAACTTACGTTCTGAATACATCCGGACATCCAAAAATTTATGTAAGCACTAAAACATTTTATTTTAGTGTTTGGCATAAGAAAAATCCATTCGTCGCGTCATTTGGATCGTTTTCCGCGCTTATGCGCATTCCGTCGTAATTAAGCGAACATCGCGATCGTACGGCCAAACGAACCAACATCCGAGATATTTTTTGAGCACATTTTAAGTTCCCTTTACTTTAACTTCATTTTAGAGCTTTGAAATGGGGTTAACGGGCCTTAAACGTGTCGGAAATGGCTTAAACAAGGTGCAGGGACCAAAACTGACATTTCTGCATAATTTATGGCTTACGGACCGTAAGCCATACCTTACGGTCCATAAGGGGTCCTCAGACAGCAGAAATGCAGAAACATCGAACCTAGTCCTTTCCACTTGCTCCCATGGTTTTGGGCAATACTATGGGCTCTAATGGTTTTGTAAAACCAGGGTCTTGATGTGTATGGTTGAGATCAAAGCACGGTTTTCGAGGAACGATCTTAATGGTTCGAGAAACACTATAAATACCCAACCCCATTCCTTCCAAAAACCCATAAATCTGATCTAAAAGACTCTAAGTTGGAACCATTGTTTCATACCTGAGTTATTTGGATCGAGATAAGCTTTCGGGGACCCTTTGTAAGTGTTCCTTCATTCTTTTATTGCTTTTCAAGTCCGAAAGTCAAAATATGTTTGAATTTTGGCGTTGACCAGTTAATGGTCAACGTGAAGTTCGTTTGAACTTCATAACGTGATCGTAATCACGATGGTTATAGTCCCTAGTGGCTATACCTACTGATTACCACGTTATCTAGGCTCAGTGACGAGCCGTAGTTTGGGTCAAAATGCGCATTTACGCGTATTTTATAACCAAACTACTCTAGGATATCAAAACCGTTTGTTTTGATATCAAAACCTATTTTCTAAACATGTTCTAGCATGTTTAGCTCGTTGCTTTTTAGTTTAGTGCTTATTTAGGGTCGTAAGTCAAGCGGACTAAACACCCGCTTAGACTTTCGAACACGACCCGTTTGGTCGATCTTAGGATCCGACCAAACATGTTTAGTAGCATAGGGAATAACCTTCCGAGGTTATACCTTATGGTCGCCGAGTTTAGGTAGTTGTATGATAAGTAGTTTATATGCCTTAG
Source organism: Helianthus tuberosus (assembly GCA_030545235.1). Classification (NCBI taxonomy): domain Eukaryota; kingdom Viridiplantae; phylum Streptophyta; class Magnoliopsida; order Asterales; family Asteraceae; genus Helianthus; species Helianthus tuberosus. The sequence continues at coordinate 110,327,245 of CM060411.1, read as the reverse complement.
GTAAATTACCAAAATACCCTTTTCATGTATAATTGGTAATTTAGCTTATGTAACCTAAACTTTTGTACATAACTGATTATGCAACATGATAAAACATGTATAGGCATATAATACTTGTCATAGGACTAGTTAGACGTCTCGAACGCGCTTTGCGTGCAAACACGCGTTAAAGTAGCATAAGCTACCTTAATGGGTCACGATGGGTCGAAAGCACTTAGGTTAGGTTCCGATTTAGAATGTAGGCTTTGTTAAACCATATCACATGAGTTCCATAGTCATTTGGTTTACGAGCCTTCATTCTATCCGATCCTCCGAGTTAGGTCCGGTTTATTAACATAGTTACCTATAATAGGTGCCGTTTGATATCCGTGATCTCTAGCATTGTTTGGTTGTTACTCAAGGACTCCTAAGCACTCTCATGTGAGTACATAGTCCCCTCTTTTATTGTTTTCAAACTGTTTTGGGGTGAAGCATGTGTACCTATCTGTTATTTTCATGTTTTCCAAAAGTATAATTGATTATACATGTTAGTACTTATCTGTTGACAAACTGAATGACTATCTATGGTTTAAACACTGATTTTTCAAAGACTATAACATTAATTGTTGAATTGTACTTATTTTGTTCACCAGACCGGTTGGTAGTATGATATAGCGCTATAGGATTTGACACCCCACATCCTGTTGTCATGGAATGTCTGAAACCAATTTGTTTCTCCATCCAAATAGGGATTTCCTTTGTGGTATCCCTATAGTCTCAAAGGTGTATTTTGATGCACTAGGTCTGAATGAATTCTTAAATCACATTATTTTTGTATATTTAGTTATACTCCCAAAAGTATAGTTTGATATGCTCCCATATGCGATATAGTACAAAACCAACATATATTTTATTTTATTTATCACATCCAAAGCATATTATGATATGTTATTTACAAAACCAAAACATAGTTTAATATGTTATTTATCACATCCAAAGCATATTATGATATGTTATATATGAAACCAAAACATATTATGAAAACTATTATTTTAAACAACTAAAGTATATTTAATGTACTATCTATCTAACGATTGGGTTTTGGTTAGTGTTTAGATAACGGGACGGATGTAATGTGATGAAAACATGGTAGATACGCCGCTGGTACTTCTTATATATAAGTGTTTTCATTGCATTACATACCGTGGTGTTATTTGGTACACTTGGGTTAACGATATTGGAACTGAAATATACTTTAATATATTACTCATTCGATTCTCTTAAAATCCAAAGTATATTTTCAAATATACTCTAAGCCTTTTTATCAAAATATTGTTTTGCAAACAACTTATCTTATACAAACTCATCTTTACTTGGTTATTCATTTAACCATACACTATTCTCTTATTATACATATCATCTAACCTTATTGCTTTTCAAATGATTTACAAAACAAAACAATCTACAAGGTTCATGACTAAATTTTATTAAACATCTTCTTTAAACTCAAGTCATGAATCCTATTTTCATAAAACCTATGTATCTCACAGGCATTTTTATGCTGACGTACCTATTTTTACATATGTTTCAGGTGCCGTCTTATGATGATTGTTGATACACGCTACAGTTAGGATGGACTCGTGCCTTGGCGACTTTAAAACTTGGAAGATCATAGTTGTACTTATTTGATTGTATTAAAACAATGAGTTCATTTATTCAGTAAAACAAAAATTATTTATTCCATGGTTGTGAAACGATGATTCTGTTAGAACACTCCCCGACGTTTCCGCCACGTCTAGTTGTTTTACGTGGTCGGGGTGTGACAGAAAAGTGGTATCAGAGCCTATGGTTATAGGGAATTAGGTTATTAGTAATGCTTTGACCTAGACTATAACCTTCCTAGGACCCTAACACAAGTTTTCCCGTGTTTAGTTTTAAAACAATACCGTCACTTATTCTTAGGTGACAACCACAAAAAGAACACAAATTTCTATCCCGCTTTGAAAACTAATCATCTGTTCTAGGATGATTTATTATATGGTTTTGAACCCTTTAATTTCTCAAAATCCCGTCAAAGTTGGTCTAAATAATGTGAACACGTGCAAACTGGAAGGGTGGGTGCCTGTACCCTGAGTTTTTTGTCTAAGGCTAGAGTGTTCGTACAAATCCACATAATCGGACCAGTCACTCTTACCTGGGAACTCTTGGGGTGAGTGTCCACTTATAGGCGAGCATGTCTTCGCGATACATTATTTTTGACCTATTTACTTTGATTAATCACCGGGGTCGTTTGTTGCTTTGTAGTAACAAACAAATGACCATCATCTTTGCTTTCATCAAATTTTGTTTCATCACATTCTTTTCGTCTAATTCTCTCACTCGTTTCCTTTCATGTTTCCTCTTTTAGAATGCCTCCTCGACGCGAGAATCAGATAGCGAATGCCGAACTGGCAGAAATCATCGCACAGCAAATGGCTGTTGCGTTCCCAAACCTCATTACTCAATGGAACCAAGCCAACAACAACAATAATGCTCCATGCAATTTCAAGAATTTTAACTCGGCTAAACCGCTCAAGTTTAGTGGTTCTGAGGGAGCAACTGGGCTTCTTCAATGGTTCGAGAGCATTGAGAATACTTTCCGTCATGTTCAGTGCCCTGAAAATCGCAAGGTCGAGTTTTCTTCGAGTGTGTTTCAGAAGAGGGCTCTTACGTGGTAGAACGGGGTTATGAGAGACCGTGGTGCTGAGGTGGCTTTAGCCCAAACTTGGGCTGAACTTAGGGCTCTTATGATGAAGGAGTTTTGCCCTCGTCATGAGCTAAGGGCTCTAGAAAGGGAATTTGATGATTTGAAGCAAGACAGTAGGGAACATCGAGCCTATACTGACCGCTATGAGGAATTGAGCTTGTTATGCCCTACTATGGTTACGCCTCTGGATAAGGCGATTGAGAAATACATTGATGGTCTTCCTGACGTAGTTCAGGATATTGTTACCGGCAGCAACCCTACTATTGTCAGACAAGCCATTGAATTGTCTGCCACTTTGACTGAATCCCATATCAGGAAGCGCAAGCTGTTTCGGAAGGGCAACTCAAGACCATCTGACAAGACTGCTCAAGTGGAACCAAAGGAAGAACATGCTGAGGTGTCCAAGAAGAAGAAGCGCAAAGCCTCTCAAAACTACGCTGTAACTGCTCAAGACAAACAGGTTGCACCAAACCTGTAACATCTGTGCTTGTAATCACTATGAACAGTTCTATTATCAATAAAACAATGTTATTTGATCCCAATGTTTGTTTTGTTTTGTTATGTTTTACATTTTTCATGTTTTGACTTTTATGTAATTTCAAACTCTACATCGCTTTCTGGAGAGTTATACGCAAACTGATGCGTAAACGTAATCAGTTTAATGCGAGAAATACTCCGGAACATCAACATATACTTAACATACCTTAAATAACCTTTACATAACTTAGAAATAAGTTTTGAAGGCTTTGGTATGTCAAAAACAAGTTAATTCGCTTACAGGGACTAAACTTGACAAACTGCGAAAGTATGACGATTCGTACTGGAACAGACATTCCAGAACATGACCATAAGTTAAACACACCTTAAATATCCTTTATATAGCTTAGAAATAGGCTTTGAGGGGTTTGGTGTGCTAAAATAAACTTTTGGGTCATTCAGGGACTAAAAGTGTCAAAAAGTGCATAAGTGTAACACCTGTGTCATTTCAACCATCAAACAAATGCCAAACCAATGAAATATTGTATTTCATACTTTGGATTTGTAAAAATATGTGTATCGTTTACACATATCAATTCTTGTTCGATTTCAAGCTCTAAATCGCTTTCTGGAAGGTTATACGCGCACTGATGCGTAAATATAACCAGTTTAATGCAACGAACACTCCGGAATAGTGAAATAGGCTTAACATACCTTAAATAACCTTTACATAACTTATATATAAGTTTTGGAAGGTTTGGTGTGGTGAAATCAAGTTTAATCGCTTACAGGGACTAAAGTTGACAAACTGCGAAAGTATGCCAATTTGAACTGTAACAGACCTTCCGGAACATGACCATAAGTTAAAATACCATAAATATCCTTTACATAGCTTAGAAATAGGCTTTGAGGGGTTCGGTGTGCTAAAATAAACTTTTGGGTCATTCAGGGACTAAAAGTGTCAAAAAGTGCACAAGTTTGCATTTTCGCGCATAACTTACGTTCTGAATACATCCGGACATCCAAAAATTTATGTAAGCACTAAAATATTTTATTTTAGTGTTCGCCATAAGAAAAATCCATTCGTCACGTCATTTGGATCGTTTTTCGCATTCGGGACCAGATTCGATGTATTAGCCGTTGTTTAATTCACAACCACACATTCTAAACTTGCTTAGTCAGCGGATAAGGATGGAATCTAAGCACCATGACTTTGCAACACATGTATGGATGGAATTTAAACACCTAAACACCATGACTTTGCAACACATGTATGGATGGAATTTAAACACCTAAACACCTTAACTTTTCAACACATGTACGGATGGGATTAAGGCACGTTTTCCATGAAACGATCTTAACGGTTCGGGTATTCCTATAAATACCCCATACCCCCCATTGCTAAAATCACTAGAATTCTGATTTGAGAACCTCTAAGTTGAAACCATTGTTTCATACCTGAGATTCTTGAATCGGGATTAGCATTCGGGGACCCTTCGTAAGTATTCTTTCGTTCTTTTCCTTATTTTACTGCTTTTCGAGTCAGAAAGTCAAACTTTGTTTGACTTTCAGCGTTGACCAGTAATGGTCAATGCGAAGTTCGTTTGAACTTCGCAACGTGAGTGTAATCACGTTGGTCATAGTCCCTTGGGACTATGCCCACTGATTACCACGTTGTCTAGAGTCGTAGGGTAGGCGATCTGATAAATCGCCTATACCCTCGAACCCGACCCAGTTTGGTCGATCATTAGGATCCGACCAAACACTTTAGGTGACCATAGTAGGTAGGGAATAACCTTCCGAGGTTATACCCTATGGTCGCATCGTTTAAGTAGTTGTATGATAGGTAGTTTATATGCCTTAGGTAAATTACCAGAATACCCTTTTCATGTATAATTGGTAATTAAGCATATGTAACCTAAACCTTTGTCACATAACTGATTATGTAATATGTTTAGGCATATAACACTTGTCATAGGGCTAGTTAGGCGGTCCGAACGCGTTTCACGCGAACGACGCGTTAAAGTAGCATAAGCTACCTAAACGGGTCGTAATGGGTCGTAAACAATTAGGTTAAGTTTCATTTAGTAGGTAGGCTTTGTTAAACCAAATGACACGAGTCTCTACACTCGTTTGGTTTACAAACCCTAATGCTACCCAATCTTCCGATCTAGGTCCGGTTAATTAACATAGTTACCTATAGTAGGTGCCGTTTGATTCCGTGATCTCTATCTTTGCTTGGTGGTTATCCTAGGACTTCTGAGCAATCTCAAGTGAGTACATAGACCCCTCTTTTACTGTTTTCCAAACTGTTTTGGGGTGGAACACATGTGCCTACTTGTTACTTTCATGCTTTCCTGTTTTAACATCATATACTGCTATGTTCGTTAGTACATTATAGTACATGATTTTATGACATTTCATGCTAGGTGTGCTCAATTGTGTGCATTACTTAGTACATCGTTTTACATGACATTTTGACATAGACATTTCGGCATAGACATTTTAACATGATTGACATTTGATCATGCATTTCCCACAAAACATAACTTTGATTTAAACCAAGATTTACTTCAATACTTTGTTTTTGTGCATATGGTTTAGTTGAGACATTTCACTTGCCATACATGACATCTTGACATAGACGTTTGACATGGATATTTGACATAGACATTTGACATGGATATTTGACATAGACATAGACATTTTGATATGATTTACATCTTGGCATGAACACTTTGACATATTACCCAATACATTTGACAATTGATTTAAACATAGACTTCTTACATTGATTGGTTTGGTTTGATTAAGTGATTAAGTAACGATGCGTGTGTAATATGATACAAGCATGGTGGATACGCCGCTGGTACTTCCTATATATAAGTGTTTGTATGGTATTACATATCGTAGCGTTATTTGAATCATTTCAGTTTGATACATATAACATTTTATACAAATAACATACTTTTCACAATACATTGTTTTACAAACAACTTAACTTATACAAACTCATTTTACATGGTTACTCATTTAACCATGTATTATTTTCTTATTTATACATATCATCTGAACTTATTGTTTTTCAAATGATTTACAAAGACAAAGCAAATTACAAGGTTCATGACTAAACATTTTCTCAAACATAAGTCATGAAACCTATTTTCACAAAACCTATGTATCTCACAGGCATTTTTATGCTGACGTACCTATTTTCACATGTGTTTTTCAGGAACTGTTGCATAAGATGATCAAGATACACATAGGCAGACTTGGGTTTTAGTGACAATAAAAGATGCAAGACTAGTTAATTATGTTGTATTTATTTGTTTGTTAAGACATTGTAACACTTTTAATCAATAAAACGAAACTTCAATTGCCATGGATTTGAAACAATTAATTCTGTTACAACACTCCCCGATGTTTCCGCCACGTTTTGTATGTTCTACGTGGTCGGGGTGTGACAGAAAAGATGGTATCAGAGCCAATGGTTATAGGGAATTAGGTTATTAGTAATGCTTTGACCTAGTCTATAACTTTCTTAGGACCCTAACGCGAGTTTACTTGCGTTTAGTCATAAAACAATACCGTCACCTATCCTTAGGCGACTACCACAACAAGAACATAAATTTCAAAACCGCTTTGAAAACTAATCATCTGTTCAAGGATGATTTATTACAAGGTTTTGAACCCTCTATTGTAAGGTTTTGAACCCTCTGTTATATGGTTTTGAACCCTCTGTTATATGGTTTTGAACCCCTTTGAGTTTTCAAAACTCTCGTCAAGGTTTTGGGTTTTTAATAATGTGAACACGTGCAAACTGGAAGGGTGAATGCCTGTATTCTGAGTTTTCTGTCTAGGCAAGCACTTCGTATACATCTCAACCAGACGCGAGACCAGTTGTGCTTACCTGGGAATTCTTGGGATGAGTGTTCACTTATAGGCGAGCATGTCTTCGCGATACATTATATTGACCCGCTTACTTTGATTAGTCACTCTCTCATTTGTTTGCCTTTGGTAACAAATGGTCATAATCTACATACCTTGTCATTTCCTTTTGACTATCTTTCGCTTGTTTCCTCCTATGCCTTTCGTTATCTTCAAGATGCTTCTTCATCGCAACAACAATGTCCGAACCAGGTGCTGCAATTACCCAGCGAATAGGCGTCGTACTCCAGAGGACCGTTTACTTAGCTATCACCATGACTCGCCTCAGGGGTGAAGCTGTATAAGGGAACTGCTCCTTGGTGCAATCAATGCCATCGTCATTATTCAAATCAAATACCTTGTTTCAAATGTACCCACGGTGGACGATGGAGACATTTGGTTAACATATGCTGCTTTGCAATCCAAAGCAAAGCTGTTACAAATCCTGCTGCTGCTCAACCTTCAAACTCTGCTTCATATGTCGCTTGGCATATCTGGCGCCTCAACCTCATGAACATTCTACCTTGTGTATCGACGTAAGCACGCCTAGTGCAAGGTGTCGGAACACTCTCGTTACACAAATTCCAAAATCCATGTAGGATCTTTCTATCCTCATAATTAGATCCTTGTGGATGGGTATCATTCATCGGAATCCTTAATTGAATTCTTTGTATGATTCAATACGTACATCACAATTCAATAGGGACAAAGCCGAATTTATTTTAAGATTATCCTATCTTCATAGATAGATTCTTGAAATGATTAAAGTGCCAAATGAAATCCACGAATTGGATTCCTGGTGTGCTTTAAGTATCCGCGTCCAAAGATAACAAATTAATAATCAAGTTAAAAAACTATGTGATTATGTGCTTATGTGTTTCCTTTTTATGTTTTTGTGTGATCCAAATTCTTGTCATCCAAATCCTCGTAGAATCTTCCATATCTTTGGGTGCTATATTAAATCCTTAATGGACTTCCACGTTGTAGTTAAGTCCCTTGGATTATAAAGTACTATTCCAAAGTTTAAGGGCAACATGTGTTGAAAAGTTTAATAGATCCTCCGTCGATCTAAAGTTAAATACATCCTACGTCGGTGTAGTTAAATGTTTCTCTTAGATAATTGAGTTAAAGAGATCCTACATCGATCTAAAGTTAAATACATCCTACGTCGGTGTAGTTAAATGTTTCTCTTAGATAGTTGAGTTAAAGAGATCCTACGTCGATCTAAAGTTAAATACATCCTACGTCGGTGTAGTTAAATGTTTCTCTTAGATAGTTGAGTTAAAGAGATCCTACGTCGATCTAAAGTTAAATACATCCTACGTCGGTGTAGTTAAATGTTTCTCTTAGATAGTTGAGTTAAAGAGATCCTACGTCGATCTAAAGTTAAATACATCCTACGTCGGTGTAGTTAAATGTTTCTCTTAGATAGTTGAGTTAAAGAGATCCTACGTCGATCTAAAGTTAAATACATCCTACGTCGGTGTAGTTAAATATTCCCCGAAGGTAGTTAGTTAAAGAGATCCTACGTCGATCTAAAGTTAAATACATCCTACGTCGGTGTAGTTAAATGTTTCTCTTAGATAGTTGAGTTAAAGAGATCCTACGTCGATCTAAAGTTAAATACATCCTACGTCGGTGTAGTTAAATGTTTCTCTTAGATAGTTGAGTTAAAGAGATCCTACGTCGATCTAAAGTTAAATACATCCTACGTCGGTGTAGTTAAATATTCCCCGAAGGTAGTTAGTTAAAGAGATCCTACGTCGATCTAAGTTAAATAGATTGGTTCGACAATCTAGTTAAATATATCATGTGTTTATGTAGTTAAATAGGCCCTCGGGTGGTCTAAATCAAGAGGTGTTATGAAACGAACTGTGCGGACTGTGCAAGGAACTACGTAATTATGGAGGCCTACATAATTATGGAATTCAGTGCATAGAAACCACAGGAAGTTTGTCATGTGTTAAGACCATCAGTGGCAAGAGTAATGATACGGGAGAAGTCTTGGACTTCGACCAATGTCATTTATTCTCACACTACCCAATTCTGATCTCAATCACACACACAGTTTCCTATGATAAGTCTTCATAAGAAACGTTCTTCTGTCCGTAGTTCAAAACTCCATGTTTTGTTACTACAAGGACTTCACTTTGAGGGTTGACATCTTTGCTAAGAATCCTAACATGGCCCAGAGTTTTACTTAAGGGCTCAATGGATTTGTCTGAAGGCAAAACCGTCACAGCTGTCTCCACAAGTTTCTCCTAAAATTAAATTTCGGGACGAAATTTCCTAAAGTAGGGGAGACTGTAACACCTGTGTCATTTCAACCATCAAACAAATGCCAAAACAATGAAATATTGTATTTCATACTTTGGATTTGTAAAAATATGTGTATCGTTTACACATATCAATTCTTGTTCGATTTCAAGCTCTAAATCGCTTTCTGGAAGGTTATACGCGCACTGATGCGTAAATATAACCAGTTTAATGCAACGAACACTCCGGAATAGTGAAATAGGCTTAACATACCTTAAATAACCTTTACATAACTTATATATAAGTTTTGGAAGGTTTGGTGTGGTGAAATCAAGTTTAATCGCTTACAGGGACTAAAGTTGACAAACTGCGAAAGTATGCCAATTTGAACTGTAACAGACCTTCCGGAACATGACCATAAGTTAAACATACCATAAATATCCTTTACATAGCTTAGAAATAGGCTTTGAGGGGTTCGGTGTGCTAAAATAAACTTTTGGGTCATTCAGGGACTAAAAGTGTCAAAAAGTGCACAAGTTTGCATTTTCGCGCATAACTTACGTTCTGAATACATCCGGACATCCAAAAATTTATGTAAGCACTAAAATATTTTATTTTAGTGTTCGCCATAAGAAAAATCCATTCGTCACGTCATTTGGATCGTTTTTCGCATTCGGGACCAGATTCGATGTATTAGCCGTTGTTTAATTCACAACCACACATTCTAAACTTGCTTAGTCAGCGGATAAGGATGGAATCTAAGCACCATGACTTTGCAACACATGTATGGATGGAATTTAAACACCTAAACACCTTAACTTTTCAACACATGTACGGATGGGATTAAGGCACATTTTCCATGAAACGATCTTAACGGTTCGGGTATTCCTATAAATACCCCATACCCCCCATTGCTAAAATCACTAGAATTCTGATTTGAGAACCTCTAAGTTGAAACCATTGTTTCATACCTGAGATTCTTGAATCGGGATTAGCATTCGGGGACCCTTCGTAAGTATTCTTTCGTTCTTTTCCTTATTTTACTGCTTTTCGAGTCAGAAAGTCAAACTTTGTTTGACTTTCAGCGTTGACCAGTAATGGTCAATGCGAAGTTTGTTTGAACTTCGCAACGTGAGTGTAATCACGTTGGTCATAGTCCCTTGGGACTATGCCCACTGATTACCACGTTGTCTAGAGTCGTAGGGTAGGCGATCTGATAAATCGCCTATACCCTCGAACCCGACCCAGTTTGGTCGATCATTAGGATCCGACCAAACACTTTAGGTGACCATAGTAGGTAGGGAATAACCTTCCGAGGTTATACCCTATGGTCGCATCGTTTAAGTAGTTGTATGATAGGTAGTTTATATGCCTTAGGTAAATTACCAGAATACCCTTTTCATGTATAATTGGTAATTAAGCATATGTAACCTAAACCTTTGTCACATAACTGATTATGTAATATGTTTAGGCATATAACACTTGTCATAGGGCTAGTTAGGCGGTCCGAACGCGTTTCACGCGAACGACGCGTTAAAGTAGCATAAGCTACCTAAACGGGTCGTAATGGGTCGTAAACAATTAGGTTAAGTTTCATTTAGTAGGTAGGCTTTGTTAAACCAAATGACACGAGTCTCTACACTCGTTTGGTTTACAAACCCTAATGCTACCCAATCTTCCGATCTAGGTCCGGTTAATTAACATAGTTACCTATAGTAGGTGCCGTTTGATTCCGTGATCTCTATCTTTGCTTGGTGGTAATCCTAGGACTTCTGAGCAATCTCAAGTGAGTACATAGACCGCTCTTTTACTGTTTTCCAAACTGTTTTGGGGTGGAACACATGTGCCTACTTGTTACTTTCATGCTTTCCTGTTTTAACATCATATACTGCTATGTTCGTTAGTACATTATAGTACATGATTTTATGACATTTCATGCTAGGTGTGCTCAATTGTGTGCATTACTTAGTACATCGTTTTACATGACATTTTGACATAGACATTTCGGCATAGACATTTTAACATGATTGACATTTGATCATGCATTTCCCACAAAACATAACTTTGATTTAAACCAAGATTTACTTTAATACTTTGTTTTTGTGCATATGGTTTAGTTGAGACATTTCACTTGCCATACATGACATCTTGACATAGACGTTTGACATGGATATTTGACATAGACATTTGACGTGGATATTTGACATAGACATTTTGATATGATTTACATCTTGGCATGAACACTTTGACATATTACCCAATACATTTGACAATTGATTTAAACATAGACTTCTTACATTGATTGGTTTGGTTTGATTAAGTGATTAAGTAACGATGCGTGTGTAATATGATACAAGCATGGTGGATACGCCGCTGGTACTTCCTATATATAAGTGTTTGTATGGTATTACATATCGTAGCGTTATTTGAATCATTTCAGTTTGATACATATAACATTTTATACAAATAACATACTTTTCACAATACATTGTTTTACAAACAACTTAACTTATACAAACTCATTTTACATGGTTACTCATTTAACCATGTATTATTTTCTTATTTATACATATCATCTGAACTTATTGTTTTTCAAATGATTTACAAAGACAAAGCAAATTACAAGGTTCATGACTAAACATTTTCTCAAACATAAGTCATGAAACCTATTTTCACAAAACCTATGTATCTCACAGGCATTTTTATGCTGACGTACCTATTTTCACATGTGTTTTTCAGGAACTGTTGCATAAGATGATCAAGATACACATAGGCAGACTTGGGTTTTAGTGACAATAAAAGATGCAAGACTAGTTAATTATGTTGTATTTATTTGTTTGTTAAGACATTGTAACACTTTTAATCAATAAAACGAAACTTCAATTGCCATGGATTTGAAACAATTAATTCTGTTACAACACTCCCCGATGTTTCCGCCACGTTTTGTATGTTCTACGTGGTCGGGGTGTGACAATAAGTTTGCATTTTCGCGCATAACTTACGTTCTGAATACATCCGGACATCCAAAAATTTATGTAAGCATGACTATTTTATGCTTTAGTGTTTGGCATGAGAAAAATCCATTCGTCGCGTCATTTGGATCGTTTTTCGCGCTTGTGCGCATTCCGTCGTAATTAAGCGAACATCGCGTTCGTACGGCCAAACGAACCAACATCCGACATATTTTTGAACATGTTTCATGTCCACAATGTTTAGGTATCATTTTAGGGCCTTAAAGTTGGCTTTACGGGCCTTAGAAGTGTCGGAAATGGCCTTAAACACGTGCAGGGACCAAAACTGACATTTCTGAAACTTGTTTCTGATCTGCAACTCTCAGGCGGCCCGCCTGAGTTTCTGCACATCCTGAAGAGGGCCGCGTGGCACCTTCTGACCAGATTAAATGAATCAAACAACAGATTGCAGCTGTTTAATCCTCCACCACACATTCCAAAATGCTTAGTCAGCTGATAAGGATCACTTTGAGCTACCATAAGGTCCCGACACTTGTACGGGTGGGATTAAGGCACGTTTTCCATGAAACGATCTTAACGGTGGACCGAATACTATAAATACCCCACCCCCATGCTTCAAAATCACAAGAATTTTGATTTGAGAAACTCTAAGTTGAAACCTTTGTTTCATACCTGAGATTTTTGAATCGAGATTAGCATTCGGGGACCCTTCATAAGTATTCTTTCGTTCTTTTCCTTATTTTATTGCTTTTCAAGTCAGAAAGTCAAACTTTGTTTGACTTTCAGCGTTGACCAGCTTATGGTCAATGCGAAGTTCGTTTGAACTTCGCAACGTGATTGTAATCACGATGGTTATAGTCCCTTGGGACTATGCCTACTGATTACCACGTTGTCTAGGGTCGTAGGGTAAGCGATCTGATAAATCGCTTATACCTTCGAACCCGACCCAGTTTGGTCGATCATTAGGATCCGACCAAATACATTAGGGGACCATAGTGTAGGGAATAACCTTCCGAGGTTATACCTTATGGTCACAACGTTTAAGTAGTTGTATGATAGGTAGTTTATATGCCTTAGGTAAATTACCAGAATACCCTTTTCATGTATAATTGGTAATTTAGCATATGTAACCTAAACTTTTGTCACATAACTGATTATGTAACATGTTTAGGCATATAACACTTATCATAGGACTAGTTAGGCGGTCCGAACGCGTTTCACGCGAACGACGCGTTAAAGTAGCATAAGCTACCTAAACGGGTCGTAATGGGTCGTAAACAATTATGTTAGGTTTCATTTAGTATGTAGGCTTTGTTAAACCAAATGACACGAGTCTCTACACTCGTTTGGTTTACGAACCCTCATGCTACCCGATCTTCCGATATAGGTCCGGTTTATTAACATAGTTACCTATATTAGGTGCCGTTTGATTCCGAGATCTTTACCATTGTTTGATTGTCACTCCAGGACTACTGAGTAATATCAAGTGAGTACATAGACCCCTCTTTTACTGTTTTCCAAACTATTTTGGGGTGGAACACATGTGCCTACTTGTTACTTTCGTGCTTTCTTGTTTTTCACATCATATACCTGCTATGTTCGTTAGTACATTATAGTACATGATTTCATTACATTTCATACTAGGTGTGCCCATTGTGTGCATTACTTTGTGCATCGTTTTTCATTACATTTCATACTAGGTGTGCCCATTGTGTGCATTACTTAGTACATCATTTTACATTACATTTCATGCTAGGTGTGCCCATTGTGTGCATTACTTAGTACATCGTTTTACATTACATTTTCACGCTACGTATGTTCATTTGATTACATACTTAGTGCATCACATGCTTACATTTTTGGTATGACATTTGGTTTGTTTACAATGGAACAATACATTCATTAACATTGATCATGCCATTCGTTAGTAGGTAGTGGTACCATAGGAATTGAAAACTCCTGTTCCGGACATCCTGGGTATGGGGATGAAAGGAATGACCGAATTCGATATACATAATTTAGATAAACCTTTAATTTGTTTAAGGGTTTACGCCACAGTCTCAAGGCTTGGATGTATGCATTATAACAATACCTCATAAATGTTTGTATCAGTATAGCATGCTTTTGTTACACAAAACATGACTTTGATTTAAACTGTGTTTTACTTCAATATCTTGTTGTTGTGCATTTTACATATGGTTTAGTTGATATATTTCACTACCATACATGACATTTTGGTTACACATTACATGATCTACATTGAACATAAACATTTTGACATTGATATACACATTTGGTGGTTTACATTGGACATAGACATTTTGATATGGTTTACACAATAACACTTGACAATTGTTTTGTACATGAACAAGTTACATTGGTGGTTGTTTGGGTAAGTGATTTGAGTAACGAGGCGTGTGTAATATGATACAAACATGGTGGATACGCCGCTGGTACTTCCTATATATAAGTGTTTGTATAATATTACATAGCGCAACGTTATTTAAATCATTTCAGTATTGACATATTACATTTTATACACATAACATACTTTTCACAAGACATTGTTTTACAAAACAGTTTATTTTATACAATTCATTTTACATGATTATTACCTTACATTTATTTATACATATCAACTGATCTTATCGTTTTTCAAATGATTTACAAGACAAAGCAAATTACAAGGTTCATGACTAAACATTTTCTTAAACACAAGTCATGAATCATATTTTCATAAAGACTAAACATTTTCTTAAACACAAGTCATGAATCCTATTTTCATAAAACCTATGTATCTCACAGGCATTTTTATGCTGACGTACCTACTTTCACATGTGTTTTCAGGTGCTTTTCCGTAGGATGGCGAGCGTGACACTAGGGCGGACCTGTGCCTTAGAAACTTAAAATGAAGCTAGACTATGTTTAATTATGTTCTAAACTCTTTAATTTCTGTTTGAAACAATGTAACACTTATGTTGATAAATAAATACAACTTTGTATGCCATGGTTATGAAACAATTAATTCTGTTACAACACTCCCCGACGTTTTTCGCCACGTCTTGTATGATATACGTGGTCGGGGTGTGACAGAAGAGTTGGTATCAGAGCCAATGGTTATAGGGAATTAGGTTATTAGTAATGCTTTGACCTAGACTATAACTTTCTAGGACCCTAACACAAGTTATCTTGTGTTTAGATCTTAAAACATGTACATCACCTATCCTTAGGTGATTATCAAAACAAGAACCAAATTTTTTTTCCGAAACGATTTTTGAAAAACAATCATCTGTTTTTGAATGATTTATTACAAGGTTTTGAACCCTCTGTTATATGGTTTTGAACCCTTTTCAGTTTGGTTTTTGGCCTTGTGCCTTCAAATTTTCAAAAATCTCGTCAAGGTTTTGGGTTTTAAATAATGTGAACACGTGCAAACTGGAAGGGTGAATGCCTGTATTCTGGGTTTTCTGTCTAGGCAAGCACTTCGTATATATCTCATCAGACGCGAGACCAGTTGTGCTTACCTGGGAATTCTTGGGATGAGTGTTCACTTATAGGCGAGCATGTCTTCGAAATACATTATTTTGACCCATTTACTTTGATTAGTCACTGTGTGTCGTTTGTTTGCTTTGTGATACGGACGAATGACCACCATCTTTGCTTTTGTTGATTTTGTTTCATCTCATTCTCTTCATCCAATCATCTCACTCGTTTCTTTTCATGTTTTCCTCTTTTAGAATGCCTCCTCGACGCGACAATCTGATTGCGACTGCCGAACTGGCAGAAATTATTGCGCAGCAGATGGCTGCTCAGTTTCCAAACCTCTTTGCTCAATGGAACCAAGCCAATAACAATAACAATGTTCCATGCAAATACAAGGATTTTAATCAGGCTAAACCACTCAAGTTTAGTGGTTCTGAGGGAGCGACTGGGCTTCTTCAGTGGTTTGAGAGCATTGAGAATACTTTCCGCCACGTGCAGTGTCCGGATAATCGCAAGGTCGAGTTTTCTTCGAGCGTGTTTCAGAAGAGGGCTCTCACATGGTGGAACGGGATTATGAGAGACTGGGGTGCAGAAGTTGCTCTCGCACAGACATGGGCTGAACTTAGAGCCCTTATGATGAGGGAATTCTGTCCTTGTCATGAGCAACGAGCTTTGGAGAAGGAATTTGATGATTTGAAACAAGATAGTGGTGAGCACAGGGCATATACTGATCGGTTTGAAGAGTTGAGTCTGCTTTGCCCGACTATGGTTACCCCACTCGACAAGGCTATCGAAAGATACATCGACGGCCTACCTGACTCGGTACAAGACATCCTTACTGGTAGTAACCCTACCACACTCCGTCAGGCGATCGAGTTATCAGCGACATTGACTGAGTCGCAGATTCAGAAGAACAAGTTACACAGGAAGGGTGACAAGGGCAAGAAACAGTCGGCTAACAAGGAAGATAGCAAGAAAGGTCAAAACAAGAATGGAAAGAACTCTGGTTCTTCGAAGAGGTCAGGGAAGCGTAAGGCTTCCCAAAATTTTGCTGTCACTGCCCACGCTAATCAAGCAGCCCCCAACCAACCCGCACAGCCTCCAGCGAAGAAACCCTATTCAGGGAATGCACCTTTGTGCAATAGATGCAACAGTCACCATCAGCCGCAACATCAGTGCCGTTTCTGTACTAGCTGTGGGAAGTCAGGTCATCTTGCCGATGTTTGTCGGTTTGCTCAGAATCGCGCAGTTCAGAACCCGGCTCAACAAGTTGCTCAGCCTCCTGCTCCGCAACAGGGTCAAGCTGCACGACCATATTACCCACCGGGTGCCTGTTATAATTGTGGAGATCTGACCCACTACAGAAACCGGTGCCCAAGACTAGCCAACCAGAATCAGAATCAGGCTCCGGCTCGAGGCCGAGCCTTTAACATGAATGCCCAAGAGGCGCAGGCGGACGATAATGTGGTGAACGGTACGTTCTTTATTAATAATCAGCCTGCATCTGTTCTTTTCGATTCTGGTGCTGATAAGAGTTTCGTGTCATTGTCTTTTGAGCCAATGCTTCGCGTGTCTAGAACGAAACTAGGAAAACCTTTGACAGTAGAAGTTGCTAGTGGTGAACCCATTATTCTTGATTCTGTTCTTCGCAACTGCCAATTGAATCTTAAAGATCATCTTTTTCCTATCGATCTCACGCCTATGCAACTTGGAAGCTTCGACGTCATTGTGGGTATGGATTGGTTATCCAAGCATCACGCAGAGGTAGTTTGTTTCGAGAAGATCGTTCTTGTGCCGCTTTCGACAGGCGAGATCCTGCAGGTTCAAGGTGAGAAACCGTCTGGTGGTCTCAAGCTCATGTCCTGTTTTAAAGCTCGGAAATATCTGCGGAAGAACAATATGGCTTTCCTAGCACATGTTACAGAAGATAAAGGCAAGGGTAAGTCTATTTCAGATATTCCTGTCGTTCGGGATTATTCTGAAGTATTCCCTGAAGATTTACTTGGTCTACCTCCAGCACGCCAAGTCGAGTTCCGCATTGATCTCGTACCTGGTGCAAATCCCATTGCCAGAGCTCCATATCGTCTTGCACCATCTGAGATGCAAGAGTTGTCTAAGCAGCTTCAGGAACTCTCCGACAAAGGTTTTATCGGTCCCAGCTTTTCACCTTGGGGTGCTCCCGTTCTTTTTGTCAAGAAGAAGGATGGATCCTTTAGGATGTGTATCGATTATCGTGAGCTTAACAAGCTTACCATCAAAAATCGATATCCCCTACCTCGCATTGATGATCTCTTTGATCAGCTACAGGGCGCTTCTTATTTTTCGAAGATTGATCTACGTTCTGGGTATCATCAACTTCGTGTACAAGAAGAAGATATTCCCAAGACAGCGTTCCGTACTCGTTATGGGCATTATGAGTTCACAGTCATGCCATTCGGTTTGACTAATGCTCCTGCTGTTTTCATGGACTTAATGAATAGGGTCTGCAAACCTTATTTGGATCAGTTCGTCATTATTTTTATTGACGACATTCTGATTTACTCGAAGACGCGAGCTGATCACGAGCAGCATCTTCGTCTTACTTTGGAACTCCTGAAGAAAGAGCAACTTTTCGCCAAATTCTCCAAGTGCGAATTTTGGCTTAAAGAAGTTCAATTTTTGGGCCATATTATCAACGAACGAGGTATTCAGGTAGATCCCTCCAAGATCAGTGCGATTAAGGATTGGGATACACCTACCACTCCTACTGAAGTTCGTTCTTTTCTTGGTCTAGCGGGTTATTATCGCCGCTTCATTGAAAACTTCTCAAAGATTGCAGTTCCTCTAACTGCTCTAACTCAGAAGAACAAACCCTTTGATTGGGGATTCAAACAAGAGGAAGCTTTTCAACGCTTGAAGCAGAAGCTTTGCGATGCGCCTGTTCTATCATTGCCTGAGGGTGATGATGATTTTGTCGTGTATTGTGATGCATCGAAATTAGGCCTTGGTTGTGTTCTGATGCAAAGGAACAAAGTCATAGCATATGCATCGAGGCAGTTGAAGATACATGAGAAAAACTACACCACTCATGATCTTGAGTTGGGTGTAGTTGTTTTCGCTCTAAAGATCTGGAGACATTATTTGTACGGTACAAAATGTGTGGTTTTCACGGACCACAAAAGTCTCCAGCATATCTTCAATCAGAAAGAACTCAACATGAGGCAACGATGTTGGGTTGAGCTTTTAAACGACTATGACTGCGAAATTCGCTACCATCCTGGTAAGGCGAATGTCGTAGCTGATGCATTGAGTCGTAAGGAACGTACTAAGCTTCACTGTGTACGTGTTCAATCTGTTATTCAAGCTCGATCTGATATCCAAGCACGCATTTATCTGGCTCAACAATCTTGTGTTTCACAAGGATTGATGGATAAGGAATTTCCTTATCACATAACACCTGCTCTGGAACTGAAGGACAATGGATCGTATTATTTCATGGACCATTTGTGGGTCCCAAGCCAGGATGATCTTCATACCTTGCTTATGGATGAAGCCCATAAGTCTCGTTATTCTATTCATCCGGGCTCAGATAAGATGTATAAGGATCTTCGTACTCACTATTGGTGGCCTGGTATGAAGAAAGACATTGCCTTATACGTATCAAAATGCCTTACTTGTCTTAAGGTTAAGGCTGAACATCAGCGTCCTTCGGGTTTATTGGTGCAACCAGAGATCCCAGTTTGGAAATGGGAAAACATTACTATGGATCTTGTTACCAAACTTCCACGCACAAAGAAAGGTCATGATGCCATCTGGGTAGTCGTTGATCGTCTTACTAAGTCAGCACATTTCTTGCCAATCCGTGAGGATTTTCCTGGTGACAGACTTGCTCAAATCTATGTGGATGAAATTGTAGCTCGACATGGTGTTCCTTTGAACATCATTTCTGACAGAGATGCTCGTTTCACTTCTCATTTTTGGAGAACCATGCAATCTGCTATGGGGACCCAACTTAATCTGAGCACAGCTTATCATCCGCAAACGGATGGTCAATCTGAAAGAACAATCCAGACTCTGGAGGATATGCTAAGAGCTTGTGTGATCAATTTTGGTGGTAGTTGGGATTCACATCTTAAGTTGATTGAATTCTCCTACAACAACAGTTATCACACCAGCATCAAAATGGCTCCTTTCGAGGCTCTCTATGGTCGAAAATGTCGTTCACCAGTCTGCTGGAATGAGATCGGCGAGGCTCAAATTACTGGACCTGCCCTCATTTTAGAGACAACTGACAAGGTCAAGAAAGTTCGCGATAACCTTCAGACAGCTATGAGCCGTCAAAAGAGTTACGCAGATCCAAAACGCAAACCCTTGGAATTTCAAGTCGGTGATCGTGTATTACTTAAGGTCTCACCTTGGAAAGGTGTGATCAGATTTGGAAAGAAAGGAAAACTTGCACCTAGATATGTTGGACCATTCAAGATCGTCGAAAGAATCGGCAAGGTAGCCTACAGACTTGAGTTACCTCCTGAACTTGGAAATGTTCATCCAACTTTTCACGTATCCAATCTCAAGAGGTGTCTAGCTGATGAGAACCTCCACATACCGCTTGACGAAATTCGTGTTGGCAAAACATTGAAATTTGTTGAGAAGCCTGTGGAAATCATGGAACGTGAAGTCAAGTGGCTTAAACGCAAGCGCATTCCTTTGGTCAAAGTTCGCTGGGAAGCTAAACGTGGACCTGAGTTTACTTGGGAATGCGAAGACCAAATGAAGGCGAAATATCCACATCTTTTTCCACGAGTTTCCTCTAAATAAATTTCGGGACGAAATTTCCACAAGTAGGGGAGACTGTAACATCTGTGCTTGTAATCACTATGAACAGTTCTATTATCAATAAAACAATGTTATTTGATCCCAATGTTTGTTTTGTTATGTTTTACATTTTTCATGTTTTGATTTTTATGTAATTTCAAACTCTACATCGCTTTCTGGAGAGTTATACGCAAACTGATGCGTAAACGTAATCAGTTTAATGCGAGAAATACTCCGGAACATCAACATATACTTAACATACCTTAAATAACCTTTACATAACTTAGAAATAAGTTTTGAAGGCTTTGGTATGTCAAAAACAAGTTAATTCGCTTACAGGGACTAAACTTGACAAACTGCGAAAGTATGACGATTCGTACTGGAACAGACATTCCGGAACATGACCATAAGTTAAACAAACCCCTAAATATCCTTTATATAGCTTAGAAATAGGCTTTGAGGGGTTTGGTGTGCTAAAATAAACTTTTGGGTCATTCAGGGACTAAAAGTGTCAAAAAGTGCATAAGTTTGCATTTTCGCGCATAACTTACGTTCTGAATACATCCGGACATCCAAAAATTTATGTAAGCATGACTATTTTATGCTTTAGTGTTTGGCATGAGAAAAATCTATTCGTCGCGTCATTTGGATCGTTTTTCGCGCTTGTGCGCATTCCGTCGTAATTAAGCGAACATCGCATCCGTACGGCCAAACGAACCAACATCCGACATATTTTTGAACATGTTTCATGTCCACAATGTTTAGGTATCATTTTAGGGCCTTAAAGTTTCCTTTACGGGCCTTAGAAGTGTCGGAAATGGCCTTAAACACGTGCAGGGACCAAAACTGACATTTCTGAAACTTGTTTCTGATCTGCAACTCTCAGGCGGCCCGCCTGAGTTTCTGCACATCCTGAAGCGGGCCGCGTGGCACCTTCTGACCAGATTAAATGAATCAAATAGCAGATTGCAGCTGTTTAATCCTCCACCACACATTCCAAAATGCTTAGTCAGCTGATAAGGATCACTTTGAGCTACCATAAGGTCCCGACACTTGTACGGGTGGGATTAAGGCACGTTTTCCATGAAACGATCTTAACGGTGGACCGAATACTATAAATACCCCACCCCCCATGCTTCAAAATCACAAGAATTTTGATTTGAGAAACTCTAAGTTGAAACCTTTGTTTCATACCTGAGATTTTTGAATCGAGATTAGCATTCGGGGACCCTTCGTAAGTATTCTTTCGTTCTTTTCCTTATTTTATTGCTTTTCGAGTCAGAAAGTCAAACAAAGTTTGACTTTCAGTGTTGACCAGCTTATGGTCAATGCGAAGTTCGTTTGAACTTCGCAACGTGATTGTAATCACGATGGTTATAGTCCCTTGGGACTATGCCTACTGATTACCACGTTGTCTAGGGTCGTAGGGTAAGCGATCTGATAAATCGCTTATACCTTCGAACCCGACCCAGTTTGGTCGATCATTAGGATCCGACCAAATACATTAGGTGACCATAGTAGGTAGGGAATAACCTTCCGAGGTTATACCCTATGGTCACATCGTTTGAGTAGTTGTATGATAGGTAGTTTATATGCCTTAGGTAAATTACCAGAATACCCTTTTCATGTATAATTGGTAATTAAGCATATGTAACCTAAACTTTTGTCACATAACTGATTATGTAACATGTTTAGGCATATAACACTTGTCATAGGACTAGTTAGGCGGTCCGAACGCGTTTCACGCGAACGACGCGTTAAAGTAGCATAAGCTACCTAAACGGGCCGTAATGGGTCGTAAACAAATATGTTAGGTTTCAATTAGTATGTAGGCTTTGTTAAACCAAATGACACGAGTCTCTACACTCGTTTGGTTTACGAACCCTCATGCTACCCGATCTTCCGATATAGGTCCGGTTTATTAACATAGTTACCTATATTAGGTGCCGTTTGATTCCGAGATCTTTACCATTGTTTGATTGTCACTCCAGGACTACTGAGTAATATCAAGTGAGTACATAGACCCCTCTTTTACTGTTTTCCAAACTGTTTTGGGGTGGAACACATGTGCCTACTTGTTACTTTCGTGCTTTCCTGTTTTTCACATCATATACCTGCTATGTTCGTTAGTACATTATAGTACATGATTTCATTACATTTCATACTAGGTGTGCCCATTGTGTGCATTACTTAGTACATCGTTTTTCATTACATTTCATACTAGGTGTGCCCATTGTGTGCATTACTTAGTACATCGTTTTACATTACATTTCATGCTAGGTGTGCCCATTGTGTGCATTACTTAGTACATCGTTTTACATTACATTTTCACGCTACGTATGTTCATTTGATTACATACTTAGTGCATCACATGCTTACATTTTTGGTATGACATTTGGTTTGTTTACAATGGAACAATACATTCATTAACATTGATCATGCCATTCGTTAGTAGGTAGTGGTACCATAGGAATTGACAACTCCTGTTCCGGACATCCTGGGTATGGGGATGAAAGGAATGACCGAATTCGATATACATAATTTAGATAAACCTTTAATTTGTTTAAGGGTTTATCGCCACAGTCTCAAGGCTTGGATGTATGCATTATAACAATACCTCATAAATGTTTGTATCAGTATAGCATGCTTTTGTTACACAAAACATGACTTTGATTTAAACTGTGTTTTACTTCAATATCTTGTTGTTGTGCATTTTACATATGGTTTAGTTGATATATTTCACTACCATACATGACATTTTGGTTACACATTACATGATCTACATTGAACATAAACATTTTGACATTGATATACACATTTGGTGGTTTACATTGGACATAGACATTTTGATATGGTTTACACAATAACACTTGACAATTGTTTTGTACATGAACAAGTTACATTGGTGGTTGTTTGGGTAAGTGATTTGAGTAACGAGGCGTGTGTAATATGATACAAACATGGTGGATACGCCGCTGGTACTTCCTATATATAAGTGTTTGTATAATATTACATAGCGCAACATTATTTAAATCATTTCAGTATTGACATATTACATTTTATACACATAACATACTTTTCACAAGACATTGTTTTACAAAACAGTTTATTTTATACAATTCATTTTACATGATTATTCATTTAACCTTACATTTATTTATACATATCAACTGATCTTATCGTTTTTCAAATGATTTACAAGACAAAGCAAATTACAAGGTTCATGACTAAACATTTTCTTAAACACAAGTCATGAATCCTATTTTCATAAAGACTAAACATTTTCTTAAACACAAGTCATGAATCCTATTTTCATAAAACCTATGTATCTCACAGGCATTTTTATGCTGACGTACCTACTTTCACATGTGTTTTCAGGTGCTTTTCCGTAGGATGGCGAGCGTGACACTAGGGCGGACCTGTGCCTTAGAAACTTAAAATGAAGCTAGACTATGTTTAATTATGTTCTAAACTCTTTAATTTCTGTTTGAAACAATGTAACACTTATGTTGATAAATAAATACAACTTTGTATGCCATGGTTATGAAACAATTAATTCTGTTACAACACTCCCCGACATTTTCCGCCACGTCTTGTATGATATACGTGGTCGGGGTGTGACAAAACCAGCCAGCACAACCTCGCAAAAGGCAAAACTATGTTGGTACCACACCTTTGTGCAACAAGTGAAACCGTCATCATCTAGAGCAAGAGCAGTGTCACAAATGTACCCACTGTGGCCGGTTGGGACATTTGATCAATGTTTGTCGTTATGCAAATCAAGCTGCTGCAAACCCTGCTGCTGTTCAAGCACGGTTCCCTCCGGGGTCATGTTATAACTGTGGTGACCTTACCCACTACAGGAACAATTGCCCAAGACTTGTTAACATACCTCCAGCACGTGGACGAGTGTTTAACATCAATGAGGCAAACATGAACAATGATGCAGCAGTGAACAATTAGTGTTTTGTATTTCCTTGGTTGTTATCTTTTGACACTTCAAGACAATTCGGTTGTTACATAAATAAAGATTTGTTTTTTTTATTTCTGCAAAATTTATGCGTTTGTGTGAATGCTTGATGCAACCTTATGATGTCAACCCAAAGACAAACTACTCGTGTGGTTCTGTCATTTTATGATCACTTGTGATCTCCCCAAGAAACTTAAACACTCGTTTCTTTTAAGAAACAAAGCCAAACTCTTATTGAAAATCTTTCTATCTTTATAGATGGATCCTTGAAAATGATTAAAGTGCCAAATAAAATCCACTGATTGGATTCCTGGTGTGCTTTAAATATCCATGCCCAAAGATAACAAATTAAAGAATCAAGTTAACTAAATTTGTGCTTATGTGTTTTTCTTACATGTTTTGTGGTTGTATGTAATCCATCCAAATCCTCATAGAATCTTCCATATCTCATACGAGAGATTCATAATAGGATATCCAAAGATACTATCTTAAATCCTTAATGGACTTCAACATTGTAGTTAAGTCCCTTGGGTTATAAAGTACTATTCTATAATTGGACCTCTAGAATGATCTGGTTAAACAGATTGATTTTGAAAATCTGATTAGAAATATCATGTGATGATATAATTAAAAAAGATCCCTTAAGTGGTCTATTTAAGGAGATCATACGACGGTCTAGTTAAGAAGATCATGTGTTGATCTACTTAAAAAGATCGTTCGTTGATCTAGTTGAAAAGATCCTTTGGTGGTCTAGTCAGGTCGCTTCATGTTTATTCAATTGATTTTTCCTCTACGCATTATGAAATGAACTGTGCGGACTGTGCAAGGGATTACGTAATTATGGAGGCCTACATAATAATGGAAATTCAGTGCACAGAAACCACAGGAAGCTTTGTCATGTGTTAAGACCTATAGTGACAAGAATAATGATACGGGAGAAGTCTTGGACCTTGACCGATGTCATTTTATCTTACACTCCCCAATTCTGATTTCAAGCACACACAAGTTTCCTATGATAAGTCTTCATAAGAAACGTTCTTCTGTCCGTAGTTCAAAATTCCGTGTTTTGCTACTACAAGGACTTCACTTTGAGGGTTGATAAATTCGCTAAGAATCCTAACATGGCTCAGAGTTTTACTCAAGGGTTCAATGGATCTATTTGAAGGCGAAACCGTCACAGCCGTCTTCACAAGTTTTCTCTAGAATTAAATTTCGGGACGAAATTTCCTAAAGTAGGGGAGACTGTGACACCTGTGTCACTTCAACCATCAAACAAATGCTAAACCAATGAAATCTTGTATTTCATACTTGGGATTTGTAAAAATATGTGTATCGTTTGCACATATCAACTCTTGTTCGATTTTAAGCTTTAAATCGCTTTCTGGAGGGTTATACGCGCTCTGATGCGTAAATATAACCAGTTTAATCCAACGAACACTCCGGAATAGTGAAATAGGCTTAACATACCTTAAATAACCTTTACATAACTTAGAAATAAGTTTTGAAGGCTTTGATATGCCAAAATCAAGTTTAATCGCTTGCAGGGACTTAATTCGACAAACTGCGAAAGTATGCCAATTTGAACTGTAACGAACATTCCGGAACATGACCATAAGTTAAATATACCATAAATATCCTTTACATAGCTTAGAAATAGGCTTTGAGGGGTTCGGTATGCTAAAATAAACTTTTGGGTCATTCAGGGACTAAAAGCGTCAAAAAGTGCACAAGTTTGCACTTTCGCGCATAACTTACCTTCTGAATACATCCGGACATCCAAAAATTTATGTAAGCACTAAAACATTTTATTTTAGTGTTTGGCATAAGAAAAATCCATTCGTCGCGTCATTTGGATCGTTTTTCGCGCTTATGCGCATTCCGTCGTAATTAAGCGAATATCGCGATCGTACGGCCAAACGAACCAACATCCAAGATATTTTTTGAGCACATTTTAAGTTCCCTTTACTTTAACTTCATTTTAGAGCTTTGAAATGGGGTTAACGGGCCTTAAACGTGTCGGAAATGGCTTAAACAAGGTGCAGGGACCAAAACTGACATTTCTGCATAATTGATGGCTTACGGACCGTAAGCCATACCTTACGGTCCGTAAGGGGTCCTCAGACAGCAGAAATGCAGAAACATCGAACCTAGTCCTTTCCACTTGCTCCCATGGTTTTGGGCAATATTATGGGCTCTAATGGTTTTGTAAAACCAGGGTCTTGATGTGTATGGTTGAGATCAAAGCACGGTTTTCAAGGAACGATCTTAACGGTTCGAGAAACACTATAAATAACCAACCCCATTCCTTCCAAAAACCCACAAATCTGATCTAAAAGACTCTAAGTTAGAACCACTGTTTCATACCTGAGTTATTTGGATCGAGATTAGCTTTCGGGGACCCTTTGTAAGTGTTCCTTCATTCTTTTATTGCTTTTTGAGTCCGAAAGTCAAACTATGTTTGACTTTCGGCGTTGACCAGTTAATGGTCAACGCGAAGTTCGTTTGAACTTCATAACGTGATCGTAATCACGATGGTTATAGTCCCTAGTGGCTATACCTACTGATTACCACGTTATCTAGGCTCAGTGACGAGCCGTAGTTTAGGTCAAAATGCGCATTTACGCATATTTTGTAACCAAACTACTCTAGAATATCAAAACCGTTTGTTTTGATACAAAACCTATTTTCTAAACATGTTCTAGCATGTTTAGCTCGTCGCTTTTTAGTTTAGTGCTTATTTAGAGTCGTAAGTCAAGCAGACTAAACACCCGCTTAGACTTTCGAACACGACCCGTTTGGTCGATCTTAGGTTCCGACCAAACATGTTTAGTAGCATAGGGAATAACCTTCTGAGGTTATACCTTATGGTCGCCGAGTTTAGGTAGTTGTATGATAAGTAGTTTATATGCCTTAGGTAAATTACCAAAATACCCTTTTCATGTATAATTGGTAATTTAGCTTATGTAACCTAAACTTTTGTACATAACTGATTATGCAACATGATAAAACATGTATAGGCATATAATACTTGTCAAAGGACTAGTTAGACGTCTCGAACGCGCTTTGCGCGCACGACGCGTTAAAGTAGCATAAGCTACCTTAATGGGTCGCGATGGGTCGAAAGCACTTAGGTTAGGTTCCGATTTAGAATGTAGGCTTTGTTAAACCATATCACATGAGTTCCATAGTCATTTGGTTTACGAGCCTTCATTCTATCCGATCCTCCGAGTTAGGTCCGGTTTATTAACATTACCTATAATAGGTGCCGTTTGATATCCGTGATCTCTAGCATTGTTTGGTTGTTACTCAAGGACTCCTAAGCACTCTCATGTGAGTACATAGTCCCCTCTTTTACTGTTTTCAAACTGTTTTGGGGTGAAGCATGTGTACCTATCTGTTATTTTCATGTTTTCCAAAAGTATAATTGATTATACATGTTAGTACTTATCTGTTGACAAACTGAATGACTATCTATGGTTTAAACACTGATTTTTCAAAGACTATAACATTAATTGTTGAATTGTACTTATTTTGTTCACCAGACCGGTTGGTAGTATGATATAGCGCTATAGGATTTGACACCCCATTCCTGTTGTCATGGAATGTCTGAAACCAATTTGTTTCTCCATCCAAATAGGGATTTCCTTTGTGGTATCCCTATAGTCTCAAAGGTGTATTTTGATGCACTAGGTCTGAATGAATTCTTAAATCACATTATTTTTGTATATTTAGTTATACTCCCAAAAGTATAGTTTGATATGCTCCCATATGCGATATAGTACAAAACCAACATATATTTTATTTTATTTATCACATCCAAAGCATATTATGATATGTTATTTACAAAACCAAAACATAGTTTAATATGTTATTTATCACATCCAAAGCATATTATGATATGTTATATATGAAACCAAAACATAGTTTAATATGTTATTTATAAATCCGAAGTACACTTGTAATATACTACTGAAAACTACTATTTTAAACAACTAAAGTATATTTAATGTACTATCTATCTAACGATTGGGTTTTGGTTAGTGTTTAGATAACGGGACGGATGTAATATGATGAAAACATGGTAGATACGCCGCTGGTACTTCTTATATATAAGTGTTTTCATTGCATTACATACCGTGGTGTTATTTGGTACACTTGGGTTAACGATATTGGAACTGAAATATACTTTAATATATTACTCATTCGATTCTCTTAAAATCCAAAGTATATTTTCAAATATACTCTAAGCCTTTTTATCAAAATATTGTTTTACAAACAACTTATCTTATACAAACTCATCTTTACTTGGTTATTCATTTAACCATACACTATTCTCTTATTATACATATCATCTGGCCTTATTGCTTTTCAAATGATTTACAAAACAAAACAATCTACAAGGTTCATAACTAAATTTTATTAAACATCTTCTTTAAACTCAAGTCATGAATCCTATTTTCATAAAACCTATGTATCTCACATGCATTTTTATGCTGACGTACCTATTTTTACATATGTTTCAGGTGCCGTCTTATGATGATTGTTGATACGCGCTACAGTTAGGATGGACTCGTGCCTTAGCGACTTTAAAACTTGGAAGATCATAGTTGTACTTATTTGATTGTATTAAAACAATGAGTTCATTTATTCAATAAAACAAAAATTATTTATTCCATGGTTGTGAAACGATGATTCTGTTACAACACTCCTCGACGTTTCCGCCACGTCTAGTTGTTTTACGTGGTCGGGGTGTGAAACTCGACTACCTCGTTCCTCGTATTAACAAACCACCAAAGGGTAAGTTAACAATCATCAGATTCGGTCGTTACCTACATAACCCCCACACATAACCATGGGTGTAGTCTGATAACGGGATTTGTCAGATCCTATGGTACCATAACCTAATACTGGTCGGCTTGATCAATGCTAATGAATGTCATTCGTTATGTAGTTACAACCAACAAGTTTCGTTCACATTATCGAAATCGTATTTAGTTTAATATAAACCATCTTAATCGTTTTTGAAAACATCGTTAAAACATTGAAATCGTTTTAATACATATGAATCACCCCAAAACAATTGAAAACAGTAAAATAGGGGTACTATGTACTCACATTGAATGGAAGGGTATCCTTGATCTAAAGAACTTAGCCAAGCTCAGACAAACCAAGGAAATTCAAGTGGTACCTAGTAATCGGATCACTAGTAAATAAATCGACACCTTAATCGGAACATCGGATAGAATGAGGTCTTATAAACCAAATGAGTGTTGGAACTCATGTGACATGGTTTAACAAAGCCTACAATCTAAATCGGAACCTAACCTAAGTGCTTTCGACCCGTTATGACCCATTAAGGTAGCTTATGCTACTTTAACGCGTCGTTCGCGTGAAACTATGTTCGGATGGTTAACTATGTGCTATGTTAAGTCTTACATGCCCAATAATACATAAACATGTTACTAAATCAGATTATATGTCAAAAACATGTTCACATATATAAAATATGGATTTATGCTTCAAAAGGGCGTTTTGGTCATTTCTTATGGGCATACAAGCTACTTAACAAATAACTAACCAATCCTATGTGATCATAAGGTATAACCTCAGTGGTTATTCCTTATGCAACTATGATCACTAATCAAGCTTGGTCGGATCCTAATGATCGACCAAACGGGTCGGGTTCGAAAGTCTAAGCGGTTGTTTAGACCTCTTAACTTACGACCTTAAACAAGCACTAACTAATAGTAACGAGTTAAACATGTCAAAACATGTTTAACCTACTTAGAAAACTGATTTGGTATCAAAACAATGGGTTTTGATACCCGAAAATAGTGTCACACCCCGAAATTATCAGAGCTGGCGTGACTGGACTGGTATCTTCATTGCACAGCGGAAGCAAATATAGCTAAGACTTGTAGAAAGTGAACGCCCGCTAAGTACTCGACTCTTCATGGTTCTCCTGTTCCAATCGTGCCATAATTTCTGAAATGCAACCTGAGAAAGAAACATGCGAAAAAAGTCAACATAAAGTTGAGCGAGTTCATAGTTTGTTTGTAAAAGATTTGAAATAAATCTTTTGAATAACCGGTTTTTGAAGTATTGTTGAGAAAACGAATTTAAAATCATTTTCTTGCCAAGTTATGTGGAAACTTTGCATTTGTAATGCAATATGTTCGTAAAACCATGTATTTGTAAACCCTCGTATTTGTAATGTTCGTATAACCGTCAATGCCCACCCTGACTTTGACTCCATGCCCGCATAATCCTATGCTTTAAATTTGTATAAAAACATGGTATTTAATTTGCATAAATCAAGTATTTCTGTAAATATGTACGTCCCTGGTATGTATAAACCTTTAAAGTATGTATAAAAGTCCCTGGTATGTAAAAACCTTTAAAGTATGTATAAAAGTCCCTGGTATGTAGCATTAAGGAAAAAGAGATCACCAATGGGTTGCAAAGCCACCGGTATGTGTGAAAAGGTGCAGGGAAACTCAAACCTAGCAAATTTGTTACCGGGCTTCGGCTGTAAGACACAGTCACCTCTATGGGCCGCCCCGGCCTCACGGGTGTGGGCTCGCTACACCCAAATAGATCTATCACTCTTGTGTCCCTTGGTCCTAACAACGAGGATTAATGGCCTCAAGTGTTGTGCCCACCCTTCACAGGATCTAGAAGTATAAACCCTCCCTAAGCTAACCATGCCATGTAAATAAATGTTTGTAATAATTTTCGCATGTATTTCACCCCAGCCACTAAGGCTGAACCTCCCCAGCCACTAAGGCTAACTTCCTCTAGTCATGAAAATCAATCACATTTTGATAATATGCATTTGTTTTGTAAAAACCGGTATATTAAGTATAAAGTTCATTCGTAAACCGTTTGAGTTCCTTGAAATCCGTTCGTAACATGATTTAGAAATGTGAGTTTTCATTCATTCGAAAACTTTGTATGTTCTTGCAAAACGTGCTTTGTCTAAAATATGCAATCTTTGTTTATCGATAACCTTGTATGTTTCTGAAAAACATGCATGTCTTTCCACCCTGAAAACATTTATAAAAATGTAAAACCGTAAAAAGGTGGGGTTATGAACTCACCTGAATATTCCTGTGCAAAGCTAGCTTATTTACGACTTCGTGATGTCGTTTCCAAGACGTGGCTTGCTAGCGTGCATTCTACAATATTCCTAACATGGAATATCTTATAAGTTTCTAATTAATGTGGTAACAAATCTACGTGTTACCGAGCTCTACCGAATCGTTAACTAAACAATTCGACGATGCGAAGAAGTTATGCTTGCGTCGTTCGTTTATTCGTCGGTATTTAAGAAGTCATGAAAAGACTTAGTTCTTGAGAGGTTTAAAATATATGAATATTTATATAAAAGTATATAAATATATTGTTATAATCGCGTTAGCCGTCCCGAGTAGTCATTGTGTATAAAAGAATATTTACACAAAAATAATATATAACAATTCGTGTTGTGTATCGCGTCTCATATGATAAGGATCAAAATGTAAGTATTTGTCGTTTAGGCGTTCGAAATAAATATAAAAGTTATATTTATTTTATATAAAACTTCATCGAGTCGTTGCACGTTTAAAATAAATATATATACTATATTTATTTTTATAAAAGCGAATCCGTGTTGTTGGATATTTGAAATAAATAGATAAGCTATATCTATTTTTATAAAAGACATACGAGTCGTTTGATATTTAAAATAAATATATAAACTATATTTATTTAATGAAAGAATCGTCGTTTGTTGTAAGTTGTAAAATGTTGTCGTAAGTAGCTAGCTATATATTTTTAATCGTCTTTATAAAAGATTATCCGAATCCGATAACTTTGTTTTATAATAAAACGCCTTTTGTGTTTACAGATTTTCGCGAAAAATGGGCAGAGTTTCCTCTGTTTTTGGACGCCACCGACAACTAAGGTGTCGTTATTTTAACAAAATTCAATCAAGATTCAATAAACTATAATCACAATATTTACATAAAATTAGTCGAATATTGGTCGCGTTCAAGTTGTATTATATACATGTATGATAATCACTTTTTGAGTTACGATGTCGGTTTGTCAACATATAATCTATACACTTTTATGTATAATATCCTTGCATGAAAAACAATATACATATTATAACGCTTATTATTCGGTTCGGTTTTAGAGCTCGTTCCACGTTTAAAACAATATATATAATAAAATGGTGTAAACGAAATCGCGACTTTAATTTTTACCAAATCTTTGTGTCGAAAAGATGGGTTAACCGAGTTGACCCAAGTCGACTCGGTGAGTTGACTGCACTCGTTTGACCGAGTCAACCGAATCCGAAACTGAATCTGAGCCAAAACTGATCCACGACCGAACCGAGTCTTGCTTAAACTGAGCTGAGTTGACTGAATGTTGACCGAGTCCACTCGGTTAACCGAGTTGACCGAACCGCTTCATAACTTGACCCGAACCAAGCTGACCCGTCGACCCAATTTGCTGACCGAACCCACCAGTTTTGACTCGCATCCAAATCTGACCCGAAAAAGCATCGACTAGCTTGACCGTCCCGAACCTGTTGACCAGCCGGCTGACTCGAACCGAGTTAACTCGTCTGACCCGAGTCGACTTACCGACTGAGTTGACTCATTGTTTGAGTCACCCGAACCGCCTGACTGAACCGAACCCGAGCCACCACCACTACCGTCGGCCGACGTCGGTCCGTCGCCGACCGTCGTCGCCGACTGCCATCGCTGCCATCTCTCCGGTGGCCTTATGCCGCCGTCGACCACCACCGTAACCTCCCCCTTTCCCGTAATACCACCTTCGCCTGAAACAAAAAGATTTGTCGGAGAATCACTGATCCAAACGGATCTGAACGGAGATGGGGAGAAGAAACAAAATAAAACAGACTCACCCGAATTTCGCCGGAGCTCCGATTTCAATGAAACTTTACCAGTAGGTCCCCAAAGCCCTGATCTAAACATGCACGGAGTTAGAATTCCGAAAATAGTTCGCCGGAATTTTCACCGGATCTTCGCCGGAGTTGCACGTGAGCCCAAACGGCTCGGAATCTTTGAAAACGGACACCGCCATCGTGTCGGGAACGTTTGGTTTAGTGGGGGTAGGGTGTCGGGTCAAAAAAGAGGTCTCTATAAAAATCACCGCTGTCGCCGCATGCGGCGGCGGCGCCGCCGTTCCGCCGGTCGCCGGC
Organism: Helianthus tuberosus; assembly: GCA_030545235.1. Taxonomy (NCBI): domain Eukaryota; kingdom Viridiplantae; phylum Streptophyta; class Magnoliopsida; order Asterales; family Asteraceae; genus Helianthus; species Helianthus tuberosus. Next base: position 110,293,427 of record CM060411.1, on the reverse strand, counting down.
TGCCGGATCCTTACTGGAGAGAGAGAGAGAGAACCATGTGTGTGTGTGTTGTTGTTTGTTGCTCAAATGAGAAGAAATGAGGGCATGGCCTCTTTATATACTAGTTGATGGGCTTTGGGCTTGGGCCCAAGGCCCACAAGCCCCACTCACGCGTTTAAGTTGGCCTGTAAGTAACTACGAACCCGCTTTCAAAAACCCGAACGTCATAATATATCGCAAAATAAAAGGTTAAGTCGAAAACACTCTAAAACTGCGTTGGAAATTGATATTAGACGCGTATTTCCTTGTCGGTTGTTGAAAATGCGTAAAGTGACTCGTTCGTCGTTTCTTGTCCATTTTTCCAATCCGTTTTCGTCTGTGGTTACTAGAATTTTATTACGAAACTAAATATAGCGTAAAATGTAAGTTCTGAAGGTAACCGGCATCTCCGTCGCTTCCGTTTTGTTGCCGATGCGTTTCCTGCTATCGCGTTTTTAGTTCACGTTGCTTTTGTGTCGCACGGAAGCCCAATAAATTCACAAAATTAATTTCATAAGCATAAAATACTTGTAGAAAATCCGTATTTGTCGGCGTTGTCAGTATTTCGTATGGTTTCGTTTCGTTATCGCCTAACGTTTAGCATGTTTCTCCGCAAATCACCGTTCGCGCACTGTATAGTCGGATAAATGTTCCTGGGCACTCCAAAGGCCTAATTAAGTTAAGTTGCATCGTAAACACTATTTATTATCACGTTAATCACCCGTTAATCACGTAATTAAGAGCCGTAAATCACCGGTTGTCACAAATAGTTCCGTTGCAAAATGCGTGCTAAAACGCATTTTGACCGAAACTTTGACTCGTCACTACGCCTAGTTAACGTGGTAATTAGTAGGTATAATCGCTAAGGATTATAACCATCACGATTACAATCACGTTACAAAGTTCAATTGAACTTTGACTTGACCAATTGATGGTCAAAACCGAAAGTCAAACTGTTGGCCAAACTGTTTGACTTTCTGCACTAACATAAATAAAAAGAATGAAAGAATGCTCACTAAGGGTCTTTGCTATCTTTTCTACAAAGAATAAGTCTCCAAACACTTGAGAGAGAGCTCCCAAATCAGATGTAGAGAAGAGAAGACAAGAATGAGCAATGGATGAATGAAAGTGCTTGGCTATTTATACTAGAGCATGATGAACAAGATCATTCCATGTGTTTGTGTGGCCATCAAGGATTAAATCATGGCCATACAATTGTTAGGAGCTGATTTGTAACCTTGGTGATTACTTAAACTTGCCCATCACACAAAAGAATTGCCATAACAGCCCCTGAAGTATCAAACAGTTGCTGAAAATCAATTTCTGGTCGCTGGCACATTCATACGGCCCGCGTAAGAGACAGGGGCAGGCTTACGCGCCCCGCCTGGCCTCCCCAGATCAGCAAAAGTTTGAAAATTGACAGTTCAGGTCCCTGCACTTGGTTTGAGCTCATTTCAGGCCCTTTTGACCCCCGTTAAGCCATTTTCAAGGCTCTACAAGGTCAATAAAGTTTAGAGGACTCAAAATATGCTTGGAACACTCTCGGATGTTAGCTCGTTTGGTCGTACGGTCGCGTTGTTCGTTAAATTTCGACGAAACTCAAACGGACGCGAAACGAACCTAAATAAGTGACGAATGGTATTTTTGCATGCCGACCATTAAAATAAAAATATTTTAGTGTGTGAAAAAATTTTGGATGTCCAGATATGGTCAGAACGTAAGATATGCGCAAAAATGCAAACTTACGTCGTTTTTTACACTTTTAGTCCCTGTAAGATCAAATAAGCATGTTTTTGCACACTGAACCCCTCAAAGCTTATTTCTAAGCTATGTTTAGGTTATTTATGGTATGTTTAGCTTATGATCAAGTTCTGGACTCTTCGATACCATACGAATCGGTATAGTTTCTCAGTTTGACACAAATAGTCCCTGCGATCGAATAGACTTGTTTTCAACACACCAAACCATCCAGAACTTATTTCTAAGTTATGTAAAGGTTATTTTAGGTATGTTAAGCCTATGTCACTATTCCGGAGTGTTTGTCGCATTAAACTGACTGCGTTCACGCACCAGTTTGCCTATAACCTTCCAGAAAGCGATTTAAAGCTTGAAATCGGAATCGAATTGAATTGAAAAATCAACAAACACAAATACACATATAATAACATCAAAACACATTGTTTTATTGATAATTAACATTTTTTTGCATTGTTCATCGATTACAGAGCACAGTTGTCACAGTCTCCCCTACTTTAGGAAATTTCGTCCCGAAATTTTAACTAGAGGAAACTTGTGAGAACAATTGCGGATATTTCGCCTTCATTTGGTCCTTACGTTCCCAAGTAAACTCTGGGCCATGTTTGGATTCCCAGCGAATCTTGACCAAATGAATTCGTTTGTTCTTCAACTGTTTGTATGTACGGTCCACTATCTCCACAGGTTTCTCGACAAAGTGCATCGTTTCATCGATTTGGATTTCGTCGAGTGGAATGTGAAGATCAGCGTCAGCTGAACACTTTCGCAGATTGGACACGTGAAAAGTCGGATGAATATTTCCAAGCTCTGGAGGTAGCTCTAGTCGATAGGCAACCTTCCCAATTCTTTCCACAATCTTAAATGGTCCAACATATCGTGGTGCAAGTTTTCCTTTCTTTCCAAATCTCACCACTCCCTTCCAAGGTGACACCTTGAGTAGGACATGGTCTCCGACTTGAAATTGTAAGGGCTTGCGTCATAAATCCGCATAACTCTTTTGACGGCATCTAGCTGTCACAAGATTATCGCGTATTTTCTTGATTTTGTCTGTTGTTTCCAGAACAAGCTCAGGTCCAGTAAGCTGAGCTTCACCGGTCTCGTTCCAACAAACAGGTGAACGACATTTTCGACCGTAAAGAGCTTCGAATGGTGACATATTGATGCTAGCATGATAACTATTGTTGTAAGAGAACTCGATCAATGGCAGATGAGAATCTCAATTACCACCAAAGTCAATCACTCAGGCTCTAAGCATATCCTCCAAAGTTTGAATCGTTCTCTCAGATTGTCCATCTGTTTGGGGATGATAAGCAGTGCTTAGATTTAGTTGGGTTCCCATAGCAGATTGCATTGTCTTCCAGAAATGAGATGAAAATCGAGCATCACGATCGGAAATTATATCCAAAGGAACACCATGTCGTGATACAATATCATCAACATAAATCTTTGCAAGTTTATCAGCAGATAGATCCTCGCGAATCGAAATAAAATGAGCCGACTTCGTTAATCGATCGATAACAACCCAAATAGCATCATGACCTTTAGATGTATGCGGTAATTTAGTGATGAGATCCATTGCAATGTTCTCCCACTTCCAAACCGGTATCTCTGGTTATACAAGCAAACCAGATGGTCGTTGATGGTGAGCCTTGACTTTGAGACAAGTTAGGCATTTCAACACATACAAGGCAACATCTTTCTTCATACCAGGCCACCAACACTGAGTACGAAGATCCTTGTACATTTTATCAGCACCAGGATGGATAGAGTATCGAGACTTATGAGATTCGTCCATCACTAAAGTGCGAAGATCGTCTTGTTTCGGAATCCACAAACGATCCTTGAAATAGAGTAAACCATCATCCTTTGCTTCGAGCTTAGGCTCAAGTTGACGTGGTAATTCCTTACCCATCAAATTTTGTGAAACACAAAATTGCTGAGCTTGAAGAACACGAGTTTGAAGATCAGATAGAGTTCGAATAGAATGAAGCTTGACTCGCTTCTTTCGACTAAGCGCATCGGCTACGACATTCGCCTTACCAGGATGGTAGCGAATCTCGCAATCATAGTCGTTTAAGAGTTCAACCCAACGTCGTTGTCTCATGTTCAACTCCTTCTGATTAAGAATATGCTGGAGACTTTTGTGGTCTGTGAAAACCACACACTTCGTGCCATAAAGATAGTGTCTCCAGATTTTGAGAGCAAAAACCACAGCTCCAAACTCAAGATCGTGAGTGGTGTAGTTCTTTTCGTGAACTTTCAATTGTCTAGATGCATATGCGCTATAACTTTACCTCATTGCATAAGAACACAACCAAGGCCTAAGTTGGACGCATCACAGTAGACAACGAAATCATCGTCTCCCTCGGGCAAAGATAAAACAGGAGCATCACAGAGCTTCTGTTTCAGCGTTTGGAACGCTTCTTCTTGCTTGGGTCCCCACTCAAAAGGCTTATTCTTTTGAGTCAAAGCAGGGAGTGGAACCGCGATCTTAGTGAAGTTTGAAATAAATTGACGATAATAGCCAGCAAGACCAAGAAAAGAACGGATCTCTGTAGGTGTCGTTGGTGTATTCCAATCCTTGATTGCAACAATCTTGACACCCCCAAAATCCACACGTGGAGTATCACCGCTTGGAGGCGTGACTGACCAGGATCAAACCACTAATCATATTGAACAAGCAAGTAAATAATTGTAAAAGTCCAACCAACATAATTAGTGTCCAAAACAACCATAGTTCAAGTTATGAGCGGAAGCATAATGTTTAAAACCAAAACATAAGTTTAAATATCCAAAGGTTTAACATGGCACACAGCTGTCCATGTCCCACAACGACTCTTCCTTGTGCAAGCTCCAGCTAAGTACCTATTGACCTACAAAGCATGTAGTAACGAGTCAACAATAATGTTGAGCGAGTTCACAGTTGGGTGTTGGTTTTAGTTGTTCCAAAAATAGTTCCTTAAACTGGCATCCCTGCCGTGGGGGTTACCCCATAGTTTGAAAAACGTGATTTGTTTAACCCATTAACTCTGGCAATCCAGCCGTGGGGGCTACCCCATGATAGTTATTTGGCATTTCGGCCGTGGGGGCTACCCCATGTATACACTAGACTCGTAACCATATCGACTGCTGACTAAAGTCATGTTTTAAGTGCCCTGAACTATCAATGTCTATCATCATTGACGTGCCCAGATCCATTAGTTCACGCCCGTCCTCTGCGGCACGGTGTGAGGCTTGTCAGACCTAAATAGCGCTATCTAACTAATGACCCGCTCGCCATTGGCCCGGCAATTAAGTCGATATAAAATAGGAGGGACTTCGTGATAGAGTTTTGGTCTAGTAAGAGTTATCTGTCCGTAAGGACGAGGAATTACATTCCTGAACCATTACTGTCCTACTCAAGAAAGGACGAGGAATCCATGTTCCTTAACCCCATTCCCAACCCCTGGGAATCCCATGCTTTGTCGAGTGTGAACTCACCTTGGTTTGCTCGGCAGATACACAGAAAGGTCAAATCTAGATGCTAGTGGTCAACCACGTCCTAAAATGGTTACCATACAAGTCAGGTTTAGGTGCACATAGGATTACACATAGGTAGCAGATTATGAACACAGGTTGATCATGGCAAACACATAATACACGTTAACAGTCATAACATAACCGACTTGTACGATTCACAAAATGAAGCCCAATAGAATAACCCGGCCCAAATAAATAACCATAAGTCTTGTGCGATCCGGACGGCTTGTACGATCCGGTCGACTTGTGCGATCCAACACAAACTCGGCCCAGTTTACAAATAAGCCCAACATTAATATTCATTTACATATACACGGCCCAAATTCTTAAACAGATAACTCATCTTGTGTGATCAGATGATCTTATGCGACTGAACACTATTGTGCGTCTGAGATTGGGCTTTGAGGCCCAACAGTTAAACAACATTACATCTTGTGCGATCCAGCAAGCCTTGTGTGACTGAAGATATCTTGTGCGACCGAAGATATCTTGTGCGACTGACAAGACTTGTGCGATCAGTCTTGTGCGTCTGGCTAGTTTGTTCGATCAGTTAAGTGAATTTCCTAAAATCATGCAATTCATTCAACAGTTTCCTAATTCTCCTCTATTCAATCAATCCTCACTAACAGTTTCCAAACATGCATTTAATCGATCAAATTAGTGTTTTAACATCAAATCTTTATGAACCCTAGCCATGTTCAAGAACACCACTTAACATAACATTCAATCGGATCTAACACTACGATCATCACATATTATCCGAGTTTAACCACAACACAGCCGACTTACCTACCATCGGTTATAATCATCGTTTAATATTGTTTGGTACTAATTCATATCATGATCTAAACATACACATGTAAGCCGATTATAAAAAAAAACATCAACCATTTATAGTTTCTATCACAATCAATCATAAGGTATCATTAAATCATCATGTAAATCATAACATCATGCAACTTAATATTTATGATTCTACAAACAGAAACCTTAACCGGATTCGATCAACATATGACAATACACAAACATTGATCAACAATCTTGCACCATTTACAATTCATCACATGAGACATGTATAATCACATAACATGAAATCACTAATAACACAACACTAACCTGTTGAGAGTGTATGACGAGGATGATCCGAACACAAAGATCTTCGATGGGAAGGGTGTGTTTGTGGCTGCCGTCGGGTTCGTGAGGGAGAGAGAGGAGAGCTAGGGTTTGTGTGTATGAAGTGTTTAGCAAACAAATGAGGAGCATACTTTCCACTCATGGGTTATGCGACACAAAGGGGGTGGGCTGAACCCTCCCATTGGGCTGCCCATTCGGTTCACTCACAAGAGAGGTGTAGGCCGAGAGTAATAAAGCCCAAAGGCTTGTGCGTTCGGGATTGTGCAATCGCTTTCTTTCATGAGATAACACATACATATTTACAAACACAACACATATTCGCATAACATCTAATAACATAACATTCCATTAATTCATCCAATTCACATAGTCACATACTGTTTACATTACATCAAGGTACGAAGATAGGTTCGGAAAATACGAGTTGTCACATTATCCCCAAGTTGAAAGAAATTTCGTCCCGAAATTTTGTACGTACTCACTGAGGAAGCTAGTTAAGTTGCCTGGTTTTCCTGGGGTGTTACATCCTCCCCCTGTTGATCTGGAATTTCGTCCCGAAATTCCGTAGCTTCAGCCTCAGTAGTGGTTGTACTGTTTGCGAATAGTTGGGGATACTTTTGTTTCATCTGATCTTCGCGTTCCCAGGTGAACTCTGGGCCGCGACGTGAGTTCCAACGAACTCAAACAAGAGGTATTCTAGTACGCTTGAGGACCTTAGCATCCCGGTCCGTGATTTCGACTGGTTCCTCGACGAATCGCAACTGCTCGTCGATAGTGAGCTCCTTCAAAGGAACTATGTGGGTCTCATCTGACAGACACTTCTTCAGATTCGACACGTGGAGAACATTGTGAACTGCACTGAGTTCTACTGGTAAGTTCAGTTTGTAGGCCACCTTGTGTGACAACTCGAATTTCCGGCATTCTCTATTCGCATTAATGCACGTTGACTTTGACTGTTTAGTAGTTGACCTGTTTGACTTCGTAACTGTACACTTTGTGATATGATAAAATGTAGTGTACTTGCATGGTTATGTGTAATATGATAGCTTGCATACTGTTTGAAAAACTTAGACTTATAAACCATAAAACAACTCGACGAAACAAGTGAGATTCGCCAAGTTTGACCTCGACGAAACAGGTCAGTTTCGTCAGCAATCTTCTCGACGAAACAGGCTGTTTCGCCGAGCCCAGTTTCACCGAAGCCCAGTTCGGGCCCAACACGCTATTTTGAGTTTAAAACGTGAAACAACATCAGTTTTTACATCTGCTATCAAACAACCAAAACCCTAGAGCCCCTTTCCCTCCTGTGCGACGGCAGTTGGAGGTTCCCGAAGATATCTTAGCGATCGATTCGTATTTCTCTTATTCCGTTTAGTGTGTGTTCGTTAATCGGTTTAATATTTCTGTAATAGCTCGATTCATGTTGTGTATATACTTGAATTCTGGATTATATAGGAGTATATGGGTATGATGTTCTTGATTGCGATATACATGGTTAATCGGATGCGTAATTCTATGCGAAACTGAATATGATCGAATGCTCGGTTCTGAATGTTGTTAATATGATTTGATTCTGAATTCAAGTTAGCATCTTGATAGGGTTCAATGATATGATTGTTGGATGTTAAATTTATATGTTATACACAAAAAAACTAGGGTTTATGCTAGACAATGATTCTTGGATGATTGAGTTGTGATGATCCGTTCTGCACATTGACCTTCATATGATTTCTGATACTGATAACGGCTGCTAGCATGATTAGGGTTCTGTGTATATTTGTAACTGCTGCATCTGTTGTCTGCGAAACTGACGTCCGACGAAACAGAACTCTCGGCGAAACAGAATGTGTTTCGCCAAGAGTAGTCGACGAATCAGAAGTTCTGTTTCGCCAGGGGACACCTCGACGAAACAGAATGTGTTTCGTCAATATCTTGTTTCTCCAACTTATGTGTTTCGTCGAGCTGTGCTGTAACTTGAATGGATTCCGTTAAGTGTTAACTGGAATATTTAACTGCTGTTAGACGTTAGACATGACTTGTATGATTGTGATTACGTGCTACCTGCTTAATACGTGAGCAACTTGAACACCAACTGATTATTCTATACGTGCGTACTTTAGGACGTGATTGACTTACTTTGAGCACATACTTAGCATACCGAGCAAACTCAGGTGAGTTCACACACTTTCTAAGGCATGGGATTCCCGGTGGTTGGGAATGGGTTAAAGAAATTAAAAGGAACCTACATATTCTCCTTGGGTAGGATATGTACCGCCATCCTCCATGGGTAGGATGCCAATATTAATCCTGCGTATTCTCCTTGGGTAGAATACGTACGTTCGTCCTCCTTGGGTAGGACAACAACCTTAACTATACTTGAACGATCTTCGCAAACATGCCTGGAATGGCCGCGAACTATACTAAAACGATCTTCGCAAACATGCCTGGAATGGCCGCGAACTATACTAAAACGATCTTCGCAAACATGCCTGGAATGGCCGCGAACTATACTTTAATCTTCGCAAACATGCCTGGAGGGCCGCGATACAAATATAACTAGTCTACAATACATGGGAAACCCCCACTAATCTTCGCAAACATGCCTGGAGGGCCGCGATATAATTGATAACGATACATGGGTTACTAATCAAACAAACGATTTATGAAACGAACATTATTACTAAACAACCCACTGTGAACTCGCTCAACTAGTTGTTGACTCTCTGTTACATGCCTTGCAGGACCTTAGGTACATATGGAGCTTGCACAGGAAGGAGCAGGTCGTTGTGGGATACGGATCGTAGACGATATTTGAACTTATAACTTACTTTGGGTTTTCATTATTATGCTTCCGCTACTTAAACAACGTTTGGTTATGAACATCGGTCATGTCATGATGAATTGCATTTTCCTACTTTTACACTTAATTACTATGTTTGACATGATTGATGGCTTGATCCTGGTCATGTCACGCCTCCCAGCGGTGGTACTCCGCGTGTGGATTTTGGGGGTGTGACAGATTGGTATCAGAGCCATTGGTTATAGAGAACTCGGTTTTAATAAAGGGAAAACGATTTTTGTTAAAACCAGACTATAACCAGAACAGTGCTCTCAACGATCCACAACGACGCTTCGCTCCACGTGCAAGGCTCAACATCATAGGTACTACTATTCATGTTACTTTACCTACATGCTAGAACTACATAGAACTTTGCTCGCGGTATGCTTAGAGTACAGAACCTACTATATGTTGTTGCTTGAGAATACTTGTGTGCTCACTCTCTTCGCACTATTCGCGAACCTCTCACCCACATGTTCTCCTTGATGTCAAGATCATGTGTGGACGCGTTAACCTAACTCAAGCCCAGTTGGCGGCTTCGATCACTGAACAAGTCACTGCAGCACTTGCAGCTGCCCAGGCAGGAGGTGTAACCTGCCATCGCCACTTACTCTAGGATTTTTAGATCCTACTCTCGTAACTCAACACTGTGCTCAATTTTGATTACTCTTACGCACACGACAAGTCAACACGCTCAGCCACCTGTATGCATATACACGACTTTTTATGGACTGTCGTCCTACTACTTTCAACGACACTGAAGGAGCTGTTGGACTCCTCCGTTAAGTTCGAGGAACTCGAATCGGACTTCGATTATGCGAATGACCCGAGGCTAGTAAGGTGAAATATGCCACTGATGGTCTCGAAGACACTGCGCAAACTTGGTGGAACGCGCAAGTTTCGATGCTGGGGGCTGGCGGCTGCTAATGCCACCCCTTGGGACGAATTCAAGAAACTAATCAAACTAGAATACTGTAACTATGATAACATCCACAAACTGGAAGTGGAGTTCTTTAACCTGAAGATGACGGGGTCAGAAATAGAGACGTATACGAAGCGATCTAACGAGCTGGCAACTTTGTGCCCTACTATGGTGGAACCTCCCATCAAGCGCACCGAGAGCGGTACCTCAAAGGCTTAGTACCAGAAATTCAAAGTCATGTGATGACTGCTAATCTTGCTACTATTCAAGATGTTACTCATCTTGCTCATCGTCCCACAGACCAGGCAGTGGAACAGAACAAGCTGCCTAGACGTATTGGTGCTACTACTTCAACTACTTTTGCTATCCTCAGTGACAACGAATGAAAGTGGAATGGAACCTCTGGCAAGGGTTCGACTACGATTCTGTCCCAGGCACAACAGTGAAAGATCGATGACAACCAAAGTCCTAGTCAGCAACCTTTCAGCAGTCAATGGCAGGGTGGATACAGGGGAAACCACCCTAAGTGCAAACGATGTGACTTGCACCACAGCGGGCAGTGCAACCGAAATCATTGTCAATGATGCGACAAGCTTGGTCATGGAGCCAAGGATGGTAGAAACTCACGTTCTGCAAGCCAGAACCAACAACAACAGATACAAGATCTATAGAATCAGCGGCAACGGCAGGGTAACAAGGGATGTTATCAGTGTGGGGCTGAAGGTCACTTCAAGAGACACTGCCCACGGTTGAATCAGAAACACAACCAAGGAAACGGGGACTAGGGAAGACAACGGGGGTAATAACGACGGCAATGGTGCCAGGGGTCGAGTGTTCGTGATTGGTCAGGGTGATACTAGTAATGACCTCAACGTTGCGATAGTTACGACATCGTCATTGGTATGGATTGGTTATCCCAACAACAAGCAGAGATCCTATGCAAGGAAAAGATCATTCGTATTCCCCGTTCTGGTAAAGAACCTCTCGAAGTTCAAGGCGACAAGAGTGGTGTCGTGAGTGGCATCATACCCTTCTTGAAGGCCCAGAAGTGTTTACGAAAGGGCGGCCACACAGCTGTTTTAGCACTCGTTACTGATACATCGAAGAAAGAGAAAAAGATTGGGGATATTCCAGTGGTCGAATTTCAGATCGAGCTCGCTCCGGGAGCAGCACCCATAGCTCGAGCACCTTATCGCTTAGCTCCAACGGAACTGGAAGAACCGTCTAAGCAACTACAAGAACTCTTGGAAAAGGGTTTCATACGTCCTAACTCTTCGCCTTGGGGAGCTCCAGTGTTATTCGTAAAGAAGAAAGACGGTACGTTCAGGATGTATATAGACTACCGTGAACTCAACAAGGTGACGATCAAGAATCGTTATCCTCTTCCGCGCATAGATGATTTATTCGACCAGCTGCAAGGGTCGAGCTACTACTCCAAGATAGACTTAAGGTCAGGATACCATCAGCTGAGAGTCCGGGATGAGGACGTCTCCAAAACAGAATTCAGAACTCGCTACGGCCATTACGAGTTTTTGGTCCTGCCATTCGGGCTAACGGACGCGCCTGCGGTTTTCATGGAATCTTATGAACAGGGTGTGCAAACCTTATCTTGACAAGTTCGTTATTGTTTTTATTGACGACATCCTGATCTATTCGAAGAGTCAGGAGGAACACGAGCAGCACTTACGACTTATTTTGGAACTCCTTCGAATGGAACAACTGTACGCCAAATTTTCGAAATGCGACTTCTGGCTTCGTGAAGTCCACTTCCTAGGCCATGTTGTAAACAAGGATGGGATTCATGTCGATCCATCCAAGGTAGATACGATCAAGAACTGGCCTGCACCTCGCACACCGACAGAAATATGCCAATTCTTGGGTTTGGCAGGTTATTACAGACGATTCATCAAAGACTTCTCGAAGATTGCTCAGCCGCTTACACTACTGACACAGAAAGGTGTTGCTTACCGTTGGGGTAATACACAGGAAACAGCGTTTCAGCACTTAAAGGATAGACTTTGTAGCGCACCTATCCTCTCATTGCCTGAAGGCACGGACGATTTTATAGTTTACTGCGATGCATCCATCCAAGGTCTTGGATGTGTGTTGATGCAACGGGATAAAGTCATTGCTTATGCTTCGCGCCAACTTAAGATTCACGAACGGAATTACACTACTCATGATTTAGAGCTGGGAGCCGTTGTTTTTGCGCTCAAGATATGGCGATATTACCTGTATGGCACTAAGTGCACCATCTACACCGATCACAGAAGTCTCGAACATATTTTCAAGCAGAAAGAGTTGAACATGCGACAACGTAGATGGGTCGAGCTGCTGAACGATTATGAGTGTGCCATAAAGTACCATCCGGGCAAAGCCAATGTGGTGGCCGACGCCCTCAATCGAAAGGATACTACACCTAGGCGTGTACGAGCGTTGCAACTCACCATTCAGTCTAGTCTTCCTTCACAAATACGAGATGCTCAGGTAGAAGCATTGAAACCAGAAAGCGTTAGGGCTGAAGCCCTACGCGACTCAAGGCAAAGATTAGAACAAAAGGCAGACGGAGCCTCCTATGTAACAGGACGCATCTGGGTCCCACTCTATGGCAACTTACGCGAGCTTGTAATGGATGAAGCTCATAAGTCTTGCTACTCGGTACATCCAGGTTCAGATAAAATGTACCACGATATCAAAACTACATACTGGTGGCCTAGCATGAAGGCCTACATAGCCACATACGTTAGCAAATGCTTGACTTGTGCGAGAGTCAAGGCAGAATATCTGAAACCGTCAGGACCACTTCAACAACCTGAGATACCACAATGGAAATGGGAACGAATTTCCATGGATTTTGTTACAGGCTTACCTAGATCTCAACACGAAAATGATACTATTTGGGTGATCGTGGATCGACTCACAAAGTCTACTCACTTCCTGGCTATTAAGGAAACAGACAAGTTCTCTACCCTAGCAGACATCTACTTAAAAGAAATGGTTTCAAGGCACGGGGTGCCAACCTCTATCATCTCTGATCGTGATGCACGCTTTACTTCAGAACTGTGGCAAGCAATGCACAAATCTTTTGGCTCTCGATTAGACATGAGCACAGCTTATCATCCTCAGACGGATGGGCAGTCTGAGCGTACTATTCAAACTCTAGAAGACATGCTTCGGGCGTGCGTAATTGAATTTGGCAATGGTTGGGAAAAACATCTGCCACTTGTGGAATTTTCTTACAACAACAGCTACCACACCAGCATTTAAGCTGCACCATTCGAGGCACTGTACGGGCGTAAGTGCCAGTCACCTCTCTGTTGGGCAGAGGTGGGAGAAAGTCAAATCACAGGTCCAGAAATGGTAGTCGATACTACAGAAAAGATTGCACAAATACGACAACGCATGGCGGCAGCACGCGACCGTCAGAAAGCATACGCCGATAAAGACAGGAAACTACTCGAATTCCAAGTTGGGGATCGAGCACTACTCAAAGTTTCACCCTGGAAGGGTGTGGTTCGTTTTGGCAAACGCGGCAAACTTAACCCACGATACGTTGGACCATTTGAAGTCATTGAGAAAATAGGCAAAGTGGCCTACAGACTGAACTTACCAGCTGAACTCAGTGCAGTTCACAATATCTTTCACGTGTCGAATCTGAAGAAGTGTATGTCAGATGAGACCCACATAGTTCCCTTAAAGGAACTCACTATCGACGAGCGGTTGCACTTCGTCGAGGAACCTGTTGAAATCACGGACCGGGATGTTAAGGTCCTCAAGAACACGAGAATCCCTCTTGTACGAGTTCGTTGGAACTCCCGTCGTGGCCCAGAGTATACCTGGGAACGAGAAGATCAAATGGAACTCAAATATCCCCAGTTATTCGGAACCAATGCAACTACTACTGAGGCTGAAGCTACTATTGCAGAATTTCGGGACGAAATTCCAAATCAACGGGGGGGGGGGGGATAATGTGACACCCCAGGAAAACCAGTAATCTTCGCATACATGCTCGGGGAGCCGCGATACGAAACAGGTAAACAACGTCACACTATTAGCTTCCTCAGTAACTGTATGCTAAATTTCGGGACGAAATTTCTTTCAAGTTGGGGATAATGTGACAACTCGAATTTCCGGCATTCTCTATTCGCATTAATGCACGTTGACTTTGACTGTTTAGTAGTTGACCTGTTTGACTTCGTAACTGTACACTTTGTGATATGATAAAATGTAGTGTACTTGCATGGTTATGTGTAATATGATAGCTTGCATACTGTTTGAAAAACTTAGACTTATAAACCATAAAACAACTCGACGAAACAAGTGAGATTCGCCAAGTTTGACCTCGACGAAACAGGTCAGTTTCGTCAGCAATCTTCTCGACGAAACAGGCTGTTTCGCCGAGCCCAGTTTCACCGAAGCCCAGTTCGGGCCCAACACGCTATTTTGAGTTTAAAACGTGAAACAACATCAGTTTTTACATCTGCTATCAAACAACCAAAACCCTAGAGCCCCTTTCCCTCCTGTGCGACGGCAGTTGGAGGTTCCCGAAGATATCTTAGCGATCGATTCGTATTTCTCTTATTCCGGTTAGTGTGTGTTCGTTAATCGGTTTAATATTTCTGTAATAGCTCGATTCATGTTGTGTATATACTTGAATTCTGGATTATATAGGAGTATATGGGTATGATGTTCTTGATTGCGATATACATGGTTAATCGGATGCGTAATTCTATGCGAAACTGAATATGATCGAATGCTCGGTTCTGAATGTTGTTAATATGATTTGATTCTGAATTCAAGTTAGCATCTTGATAGGGTTCAATGATATGATTGTTGGATGTTAAATTTATATGTTATACACAAAAAAACTAGGGTTTATGCTAGACAATGATTCTTGGATGATTGAGTTGTGATGATCCGTTCTGCACATTGACCTTCATATGATTTCTGATACTGATAACGGCTGCTAGCATGATTAGGGTTCTGTGTATATTTGTAACTGCTGCATCTGTTGTCTGCGAAACTGACGTCCGACGAAACAGAACTCTCGGCGAAACAGAATGTGTTTCGCCAAGAGTAGTCGACGAATCAGAAGTTCTGTTTCGCCAGGGGACACCTCGACGAAACAGAATGTGTTTCGTCAATATCTTGTTTCGCCAACTTATGTGTTTCGTCGAGCTGTGCTGTAACTTGAATGGATTCCGTTAAGTGTTAACTGGAATATTTAACTGCTGTTAGACGTTAGACATGACTTGTATGATTGTGATTACGTGCTACCTGCTTAATACGTGAGCAACTTGAACACCAACTGATTATTCTATACGTGCGTACTTTAGGACGTGATTGACTTACTTTGAGCACATACTTAGCATACCGAGCAAACTCAGGTGAGTTCACACACTTTCTAAGGCATGGGATTCCCGGTGGTTGGGAATGGGTTAAAGAAATTAAAAGGAACCTACATATTCTCCTTGGGTAGGATATGTACCGCCATCCTCCATGGGTAGGATGCCAATATTAATCCTACGTATTCTCCTTGGGTAGAATACGTACGTTCGTCCTCCTTGGGTAGGACAACAACCTTAACTATACTTGAACGATCTTCGCAAACATGCCTGGAATGGCCGCGAACTATACTAAAACGATCTTCGCAAACATGCCTGGAATGGCCGCGAACTATACTAAAACGATCTTCGCAAACATGCCTGGAATGGCCGCGAACTATACTTTAATCTTCGCAAACATGCCTGGAGGGCCGCGATACAAATATAACTAGTCTACAATACATGGGAAACCCCCACTAATCTTCGCAAACATGCCTGGAGGGCCGCGATGTAATTGATAACGATACATGGGTTACTAATCAAACAAACGATTTATGAAACGAACATTATTACTAAACAACCCACTGTGAACTCGCTCAACTAGTTGTTGACTCTCTGTTACATGCCTTGCAGGACCTTAGGTACATATGGAGCTTGCACAGGAAGGAGCAGGTCGTTGTGGGATACGGATCGTAGACGATATTTGAACTTATAACTTACTTTGGGTTTTCATTATTATGCTTCCGCTACTTAAACAACGTTTGGTTATGAACATCGGTCATGTCATGATGAATTGCATTTTCCTACTTTTACACTTAATTACTATGTTTGACATGATTGATGGCTTGATCCTGGTCATGTCACGCCTCCCAGCGGTGGTACTCCGCGTGTGGATTTTGGCGGTGTGACACCTTGCCTATTTTCTCAATGACTTCGAAAGGTCCAACGTATCGTGGGTTAAGTTTGCCTCGTTTACAAAAACGAACCACACCCCTCCCGGGTGAAACTTTGAGTAGTACTCGCTCCCCAACCTGGAACTCAAGTGGTTTCCTGCCCTTATCGGCGTAAACTTTCTGACGGTCACGAGCTGCCGCCATTCGTTGTCGTATTTGAGCAATTTGTACTGTTGTGTCTACCACAAGTTCTAGACCAGTAATCTGACTATCCCCCACCTCTGCCCAACAAAGAGGTAACCGGCATTTACGCCCGTACAATGCCTCAAACGGAGCAGCTTTAATGCTGGTGTGGTAGCTGTTATTGTATGAAAATTCCACAAGTGGCAAATACTTTTCCCAGCCGTTGCCAAAGTCAATTACACATGCCCTAAGCATGTCTTCGAGGGTCTGGATGGTGCGTTCAGACTGCCCATCCGTTTGCGGGTGATAAGCTGTGCTCATATCCAATCTTGAGCCAAAAGACTTATGCATTGCTTGCCACAGTTCTGATGTAAAACGTGCATCTCGATCCGAGATAATAGAGGTGGGCACCCCGTGCCTCGAGACAACTTCCTTAAGATATACGTCTGCTAGTGTGGAGAACTTATCCGTTTCCTTGATAGCCAAGAAGTGAGCAGACTTTATGAGTCGATCCACAATCACCCAAATAGTATCGTTACCACGTTGAAATCTAGGCAGGCCAGTAACAAAATCTATGGAAATTTGCTCCCATTTCCATTGTGGTATCTCTGGTTGTTGAAGTGGGCCTGAAGGTTTCTGGTATTCCGCCTTGACTCTCGCACAAGTCAAGCACTTGCTAACGTAAGTTGCTATGTGGGCCTTCATGCTAGGCTACCAATATGTAGTTTTGATATCGTGGTACATTTTATCCGAACCAGGATGTACTGAGTAGCGAGACTTGTGTGCCTCGTCCATCACAAGCTCTCGTAGGTTGCCATAAAGTGGGACCCAAATGCGTCCTGTGACGTAGTAAGCACCGTCTTCCTTCTGTTCTAAGCGTTGCCTTGAGCCGCGTAGGGCTTTAGCCCTGACGTTTTCTGGTTTCAATGCTTCTACCTGAGCATCTCGTATCTGAGAAGGAAGACTAGACTGTATAGTAAGTTGTAAAGCTCGTACGCGCTTAGGCGCAGTGTCCTTTCGACTGAGGGCGTCAGCCACAACATTGGCTTTGCCTGGGTGGTACCTGATCGAGCATTCGTAGTCATTCAGCAGTTCGACCCATCGTCGCTGTCGCATATTGAGTTCCTTCTGTTTGAAGATATGCTCGAGGCTCCTGTGATCAGTGTAGATAGCACATTTGGTCCCATACAGGTAGTGTCTCCATATCTTAAGTGCAAAAACAACCGATCCCAGCTCTAGATCGTGTGTAGTGTAGTTCTTTTCATGAACTTTGAGTTGGCGTGAGGCGTAGGCTATGACTTTATCCTGTTGCATCAATACACAACCAAGACCCTGAATGGATGCGTCGCAGTAAACCACGAAGTTGTCTGTGCCCTCTGGCAATGAAAGGATAGGTGCACTGCAAAGTCTATCCTTTAAATGTTGAAATGCTAGCTCTTGTGCATTACCCCATCGATAAACAACGCCTTTCTGCGTTAGTGAGGTGAGAGGCTGTGCAATCTTGGAAAAATCCTTAATAAACCTCCTGTAGTAACCTGCCAATCCCAGAAATTGGCGAATTTCCGTTGGCGTGCGAGGTGCAGGCCAGCTCTTGATCGAATCTACCTTGGATGGATCAATGTGAATCCCATCCTTGTTCACTACATGGCCTAAGAAATGGACTTCACGGAGCCAGAAGTCACATTTTGAAAACTTGGCGTACAGCTGTTCTGCTCGAAGGAGCTCCAAAATGAGTCGTAAATGTTGCTCGTGTTCCTCCTGACTCTTCGAATAGATCAGGATGTCATCGATGAAGACAATAACGAACTTGTCTAGGTACGGCTTGCACACTCGATTCATCAAGTCCATGAAGACCGCAGGTGCGTTTGTCAGCCCAAAAGGCATAACCAAAAACTCATAATGCCTATAACGGGTCCTAAAAGCCGTTTTAGAGACGTCCTCTTCTCGGACTCTCAGCTGGTGATATCCTGATCTCAAATCAATCTTTGAATAGTAGCTCGACCCTTGCAGCTGGTCGAACAAGTCGTCAATGCGTGGAAGAGGATAGCGATTCTTCACAGTCACCTTGTTCAGTTCACGGTAGTCGATGCACATTCTGAACGTACCGTCTTTCTTCTTCACGAATAGCACTGGAGCTCCCCAGGGCAAAGAGCTAGGACGAATAAAACCCTTATCCAAGAGTTCTTGTAGTTGCGTAGATAGCTCTTTCAACTCTGATGGAGCTAAGCGATACGGTGCACGAGCTATGGGCGCTACTCCAGGAGCTAGCTCGATTTGGAATTCGACCTGGCGATGAGGCGGAAGACCAGGTAACTCCTCAGGGAATACCTCAGTATAGTCGCGTACAATCAGAAAGTCTTCTATCTTTTTCTCTTTCTTCGAGGTGTCGGTAACGAGAGCCAGAATAGCAGTATGGCCCTTACGCAAACACTTTTGAGCCTTAAGGAAAGAGATGATGCTCATAACCGCACCACTCTTGTCGCCACGAATCATAAGGGGTTCATCACCTGGGCGAGGAATACGGACAATCTTTTCGTTACAAAGGATCTCTACTTGATGTTGGGATAACCAGTCCATACCAATGACAACGTCGAAACTACCCAATGTGATAGGAAGGAGGTCGATCGAGAAAGTGTGATCAGCAAGAACAAGATTACAACCTTTGACTACGTGTGTGACCTCTATACTTTTACCATTAGCTAACTCTACAGCGTGTTTGGGGTTCAAAGGTGTTGGGGTACGCTTAAGCAGTTGACTAACTTTTAGGGACACATAACTAGTATCAGCACCCGAATCAAATAAGACAGTAACGTAAAAGTCATCGAGAAGGAACTTACCCGTCACAACATTGGGATCATTCCTCGCTTCTCCCTGGCCAATAACGAACACACGACCCCTTGCACCATTGCCATTGTTACCCCCGTTGTTCCCATTCCCCTGATTGTTGTTGTTATTGTTGTTCTGGTTCCTGTTCAGTTGGGGGCAATCTCTCTTGAAGTGGCCTTCAGCTCCACGCTAAAAGCACCCTTTGTTGTTACCTTGCTGCTACTGCTGTTGGCGTTGATTCTGTTGGACTTGTTGTTGCTGACGATTCTGGTTTGCTGGGTATAAACTTCTGCAATCCTTTGCTGCGTGACCTGGCTTGTTGCACCGATGACAGTTACCCCTGGTGCATGGCCCGTTGTGATGTAGGTTACAACGATTGCATTTAGGGTGGTTTCCCTTGTACACACCATGACTTTGGCTACCTGACGATTGCTGACTAGGACTCTTATAATCTTCAGTTCTCCTCTACTGCGATTGGGATTGAACAGAAGTCGAACCTCTGCTTGAAGCTCCATCCCATTTACGTTTGTTGTCACTGGGAGTTTCAGAGGTAGCTGTAGCACTAATACGTTTTGGTAACCTGTTCTGCTCCACCGCCTGATCAGTGAGACGGTGAGTGTAACACCCGTGTCACTGCGACCATCAAACAAATGCCAAATCAATGAAATATTGTATTTCATACTTGGGATTTGTAAAAATATGTGTATCGATTGCACATATCAACTCTTGTTTCGATTTCAAGCTCTAAATCGCTTTCTGGAAGGTTATACACGCACTGATGCGTAAATATAACCAGTTTAATGCAGCGAACACTCCGGAATAGTGAAATAGGCTTAACATACCTTAAATAACCTTTACATAACTTAGATATAAGTTTTGGAAGGTTTGGTGTGGTGAAATCAAAGTTTAATCGCTTACAGGGACTAAATTTGACAAACTGCGAAAGTATGCCAATTTGAACTGTAACAGACCTTCCGGAACATGACCATAAGTTAAACATACCATAAATATCCTTTACATAGCTTAGAAATAGGCTTTGAGGGGTTCGGTGTGCTAAAATAAACTTTTGGGTCATTCAGGGACTAAAAGTGTCAAAAAGTGCACAAGTTTGCATTTTCGCGCATAACTTACGTTCTGAATACATCCGGACATCCAAAAATTTATGTAAGCACTAAAATATTTTATTTTAGTGTTCGCCATAAGAAAAATCCATTCGTCACGTCATTTGGATCGTTTGCGCATTCGGGACCAGATTCGATGTATTAGCCGTTGTTTAATTCACAACCACACATTCTAACTTGCTTAGTCAGCGGATAAGGATGGAATTTTAGCACCATAACTTTGCAACACATGTATGGATGGAATTTAAACACCTAAACACCATAACTTTGCAACACATGTATGGATGGAATTTAAACACCTAAACACCATAACTTTTCAACACATGTACGGATGGGATTAAGGCACGTTTTCCATGAAACGATCTTAACGGTTCGGGTATTCCTATAAATACCCCATACCCCCCATTGCTAAAATCACTAGAATTCTGATTTGAGAACCTCTAAGTTGAAACCATTGTTTCATACCTGAGATTCTTGAATCGGGATTAGCATTCGGGGACCCTTCGTAAGTATTCTTTCGTTCTTTTCCTTATTTTACTGCTTTT
The DNA here is from genome assembly GCA_030545235.1 of Helianthus tuberosus. Taxonomy (NCBI): domain Eukaryota; kingdom Viridiplantae; phylum Streptophyta; class Magnoliopsida; order Asterales; family Asteraceae; genus Helianthus; species Helianthus tuberosus. Next base: position 110,272,348 of record CM060411.1, on the reverse strand, counting down.
CGAGTCAGAAAGTCAAACTTTGTTTGACTTTCAGCGTTGACCAGTAATGGTCAATGCGAAGTTCTTTTGAACTTCGCAACGTGAGTGTAATCACGTTGGTCATAGTCCCTTGGGACTATGCCCACTGATTACCACGTTGTCTAGGGTCGTAGGGTAAGCGATCTAATAAATCGCTTATACCTCGAACCCGACCCAGTTTGGTCGATCATTAGGATCCGACCAAATACATTAGGTGACCCTAGTATAGGGCATAACCTTCCGAGGTTATACCCTATGGTCACATCGTTTAAGTAGTTGTATGATAGGTAGTTTATATGCCTTAGGTAAATTACCAGAATACCCTTTTCATGTATAATTGGTAATTAAGCATATGTAACCTAAACCTTTGTCACATAACTGATTATGTAATATGTTTAGGCGTATAACACTTGTCATAGGGCTAGTTAGGCGGTCCGAACGCGTTTCACGCGAACGACGCGTTAAAGTAGCATAAGCTACCTAAACGGGTCGTAATGGGTCGAAATCACTCAGGTTAAGTTTCATTTAGTATGTAGGCTTTGTTTAACCAAATGACACGAGTCTCTACACTCGTTTGGTTTACAAACCCTAATGCTACCCAATCTTCCGATCTAGGTCCGGTTTATTAACATAGTTACCTATACTAGGTGCCGTTTGATATCCGCGATCTCTAGCATTGTTTAGTTGTTACTCAAGGACTACTGAGCAATCTCAGGTGAGTACATAGACCTCTCTTTTACTGTTTTCCAAACTGTTTTGGGGTGGAACACATGTGCCTACTTATTACATTCATGCTTTCCTGTTTTCACATCATATACCTGCTATGTTCGTTAGTACATTATAGTACATGATTTCATTACCTTTTATGCTATGTATGTACATTGTGTGCATACTTAGTACATTGTTTTACATTACATTTTGTTGCATATGCTCATCCAGTATATGAACACATTATATTACATTGTTAACCGTTTATATCTGTGAACCGTTTGTATCTGTGAACCGTTTATATCTGTGAACCGTTTATATCTGTGAACCGTTTGTATCTGTGAACCGTTTGTATCCGTGAACCGTTTGTATCTGTGAACCGTGTGAACCGTATTTGACCATACATAAACATTTCTACTATTGTTAAACATTACTTTGGTGGTTTGGTTTGATTAAATGATTAAGTAATGATGCGTGTGTAATATGATACAAGCATGGTGGATACGCCGCTGGTACTTCCTATATATAAGTGTTTGTATGGTATTACATATTGTAGCGTTATTTGAATCATTTCAGTTTGAGACATATAACATTTTATACAAATAACATACTTTTCACAAGACATTGTTTTGCAAACAACTTATCTTATACAAATCCATTTTACTATGGTTATTCATTTAACCATACATTATTCACTTATTTATACATATCATCTGAACTCATTGTTTTTCAAATGATTTACAAAACAAAGCAAATAACAAGGTTCATGACTAAACATTTTCTCAAACATAAGTCATGGAACCTATTTTCACAAAACCTATGTATCTCACAGGCATTTTTATGCTGACGTACCTATTTTCACATGTGTTTTTCAGGAGCTGTTGCATAAGATGATCAAGATACACATAGGCAGACTTGGGCTTTAGTGACAATAAAAGATGCAAGACTAGTTAATTATGTTGTATTTCTTTGTTTGTTAAGACATTGTAACATTTTTAATCAATAAAACGAAACTTCAATTGCCATGGATTTGAAACAATTAATTCTGTTACAACACTCCCCGACATTTCCGCCACGTTTTGTATGTTCTACGTGGTCGGGGTGTGACAGAAAAGTGGTATCAGAGCCAATGGTTATAGGGAATTAGGTTATTAGTAATGCTTTGACCTAGTCTATAACTTTCTTAGGACCCTAACGCGAGTTTACTTGCGTTTAGTCATAAAACAATACCGTCACCTATCCTTAGGCGACGACAACAACAAGAACATAAATTTCAAAACCGCTTTGAAAACTAATCATCTGTTCTAGGATGATTGATTACTAGGTTTTGAACCCTTTATTGTAAGGTTTTGAACTCTCTATTATATGGTTTTGAACCCCTTTGAGTTTTCAAAATCTCGTCAAGGTTTTGGGTTTTTAATAATGTGAACACGTGCAAACTGGAAGGGTGAATGCCTGTATTCTGGGTTTTCTGTCTAGGCAAGCACTTCGTATACATCTCAACCAGACGCGAGACCAGTTGTGCTTACCTGGGAATTCTTGGGATGAGTGTTCACTTATAGGCGAGCATGTCTTCGCGATACATTATTTTTGACCTATTTACTTTGATTAGTCACTGTCTCATTTGTTTGCCTTTGGTAACAAACAAATGGTCACAATCTTCATGCGTTGTCATTTTATCTCGACTATCTTTCCCTTGTTTCCTCCCATGTCTTCTATTTTCTTCATGGAGCCTCTTCATCGCAACAACAATGTCCGAACCAGGTGCTGCAATTACCCAGCGAATAGGCGTCGTACTCCGGAGGACCGTTGACTTAGCTATCACCATGACTCGCCTCAGGGATGAAGCTGTATAAGGGAACTGCTCCTTGGTGCAATCAATGCCATCGTCATTATTCAAATCAAATACCTTGTTTCAAATGTACCCACGGTGGACGATGGAGACATTTGGTTAACATGTGCCGCTTTGCAATCCAAAGCAAAGCTGTTACAAATCCTGCTGCTGCTCAACCTTCAAACTCTGCTTCATATGTTGCTTGGCATATCTGGCGCCCCAACCTCATGAACTTTCTACCTTGTGTATCGAATTAAGCACGCCTAGTGCAAGGTGTCGGAACACCTCTCGTTACACAAATTCCAAAATCCATGTAGGATCTTTCTATCCTCATAATTAGATCCTTGTGGATGGGTATCATTCATCGGAATCCTTAATTGAATTCCTTGTATGATTCAATACGTACATCACAATTCAATAAGGACAAAGCCGAATTCCTATTAAGATTTTCCTATCTTCATAGATAGATTCTTGAAATGATTAAAGTGCCAAATGAAATCCACGAATTGGATTCCTGGTGTGCTTTAAGTATCCGCGTCCAAAGATAGCAAATTAATAACCAAATTAAACAACTATGTGATTATGTGCTTATGTGTTCCCTTTTTATGTTTTTTGTGTGATCCAAATTCTTGTCATCCAAATCCTCGTAGAATCTTCCATATCTTTGTGTACTATATTAAATCCTCAATGGGCTTTTACGTTGTAGTTAAGTCCCTTGGATTATATTGTACCATTCCATAATTAGACCCCTGAGTGGTCTAGGTAAACAGATTGATCCAAAAATCTGGTTAGGAATATCATGTGATGATATAGCTGAAAGGACTCCTTGGTGGTCTAATTAAAAGGATCCTTGTTGATCTAATTAAAAGGACCCTATGGTAGTCTAGTCACACTCATCACAGGTTTGATTATCCTCCCCACAAACATTTCAAGACAAGTTGTGCGGACTATGCAAGGAATTGCATAATTATGGATGCATACATAATTATGGAATTCAGTGCACAGAAACCACAGCGAATTTTGTCATGTGTCTAGAGTCTATTCCGTTCATTTTTGTTTCTGAAGATGTAAAATGACTATTCCGTTCATTTTTGTTTCTGAAGATGTAAAATGACTATTCCGTTCATTTTTGTTTCTGAAGATGTAAAATGACTATTCTGTTCATTTTTGTTTCTGAAGATGTAAAATGACTATTCCGTTCATTTTTGTTTCTGAAGATGTAAAATGACTATTCTGTTCATTTTTGTTTCTGAAGATGTAAAATGACTATTCTGTTCATTTTTGTTTCTGAAGATGTAAAATGACTATTCCGTTCATTTTTGTTTCTGAAGATGTAAAATGACTATTCTGTTCATTTTTGTTTCTGAAGATGTAAAATGACAATTCCGTTCATTTTTGTTTCTGAAGATGTAAAATGACTATTCCGTTCATTTTTGTTTCTGAAGATGTAAAATGACTATTCCGTTCAATTTTGTTTCTGAAGATGTAAAATGACTATTCTGTTCATTTTTGTTTCTGAAGATGTAAAATGACTATTCTGTTCATTTTTGTTTCTGAAGATGTAAAATGACTATTCTGTTCATTTTTGTTTCTGAAGATGTTGTGGAAAATGACTATTCTGTTCATTTTTGTTTCTAAAGAATGCCTGTTGAGAATAACTCTGTTCATTTTTCATTTCTGAAAAATGTTCGTTAAAGAGAAATTACAGGATTACGTCTAGTTCATCTTTGATGGTTATTTAACACAAAGTCACAAATAGACTCCTACGAATTAATTTCGGGACGAAATTTCCTAAAGTAGGGGAGACTGTAACACCCGTGTCACTGCGACCATCAAACAAATGCCAAATCAATGAAATATTGTATTTCATACTTGGGATTTGTAAAAATATGTGTATCGATTGCACATATCAACTCTTGTTTCGATTTCAAGCTCTAAATCGCTTTCTGGAAGGTTATACACGCACTGATGCGTAAATATAACCAGTTTAATGCAACGAACACTCCGGAATAGTGAAATAGGCTTAACATACCTTAAATAACCTTTACATAACTTAGATATAAGTTTTGGAAGGTTTGGTGTGGTGAAATCAAAGTTTAATCGCTTACAGGGACTAAATTTGACAAACTGCGAAAGTATGCCAATTTGAAGTGTAACAGACCTTCCGGAACATGACAATAAGTTAAACATACCATAAATATCCTTTACATAGCTTAGAAATAGGCTTTGAGGGGTTCGGTGTGCTAAAATAAACTTTTGGGTCATTCAGGGACTAAAAGTGTCAAAAAGTGCACAAGTTTGCATTTTCGCGCATAACTTACGTTCTGAATACATCCGGACATCCAAAAATTTATGTAAGCACTAAAATATTTTATTTTAGTGTTCGCCATAAGAAAAATCCATTCGTCACGTCATTTGGATCGTTTGCGCATTCGGGACCAGATTCGATGTATTAGCCGTTGTTTAATTCACAACCACACATTCTAACTTGCTTAGTCAGCGGATAAGGATGGAATTTTAGCACCATAACTTTGCAACACATGTATGGATGGAATTTAAACACCTAAACACCATAACTTTGCAACACATGTATGGATGGAATTTAAACACCTAAACACCATAACTTTTCAACACATGTACGGATGGGATTAAGGCACGTTTTCCATGAAACGATCTTAACGGTTCGGGTATTCCTATAAATACCCCATACCCCCCATTGCTAAAATCACTAGAATTCTGATTTGAGAACCTCTAAGTTGAAACCATTGTTTCATACCTGAGATTCTTGAATCGGGATTAGCATTCGGGGACCCTTCGTAAGTATTCTTTCGTTCTTTTCCTTATTTTACTGCTTTTCGAGTCAGAAAGTCAAACTTTGTTTGACTTTCAGCGTTGACCAGTAATGGTCAATGCGAAGTTCTTTTGAACTTCGCAACGTGAGTGTAATCACGTTGGTCATAGTCCCTTGGGACTATGCCCACTGATTACCACGTTGTCTAGGGTCGTAGGGTAAGCGATCTAATAAATCGCTTATACCTCGAACCCGACCCAGTTTGGTCGATCATTAGGATCCGACCAAATACATTAGGTGACCCTAGTATAGGGCATAACCTTCCGAGGTTATACCCTATGGTCACATCGTTTAAGTAGTTGTATGATAGGTAGTTTATATGCCTTAGGTAAATTACCAGAATACCCTTTTCATGTATAATTGGTAATTAAGCATATGTAACCTAAACCTTTGTCACATAACTGATTATGTAATATGTTTAGGCATATAACACTTGTCATGGGGCTAGTTAGGCGGTCCGAACGCGTTTCACGCGAACGACGCGTTAAAGTAGCATAAGCTACCTAAACGGGTCGTAATGGGTCGAAATCACTCAGGTTAAGTTTCATTTAGTATGTAGGCTTTGTTTAACCAAATGACACGAGTCTCTACACTCGTTTGGTTTACAAACCCTAATGCTACCCAATCTTCCGATCTAGGTCCGGTTTATTAACATAGTTACCTATACTAGGTGCCGTTTGATATCCGCGATCTCTAGCATTGTTTAGTTGTTACTCAAGGACTACTGAGCAATCTCAGGTGAGTACATAGACCCCTCTTTTACTGTTTTCCAAACTGTTTTGGGGTGGAACACATGTGCCTACTTATTACATTCATGCTTTCCTGTTTTCACATCATATACCTGCTATGTTCGTTAGTACATTATAGTACATGATTTCATTACCTTTTATGCTATGTATGTACATTGTGTGCATACTTAGTACATTGTTTTACATTACATTTTGTTGCATATGCTCATCCAGTATATGAACACATTATATTACATTGTTAACCGTTTATATCTGTGAACCATTTGTATCTGTGAACCGTTTATATCTGTGAACCGTTTATATCTGTGAACCGTTTGTATCTGTGAACCGTTTGTATCCGTGAACCGTTTGTATCTGTGAACCGTGTGAACCGTATTTGACCATACATAAACATTTCTACTATTGTTAAACATTACTTTGGTGGTTTGGTTTGATTAAATGATTAAGTAATGATGCGTGTGTAATATGATACAAGCATGGTGGATACGCCGCTGGTACTTCCTATATATAAGTGTTTGTATGGTATTACATATCGTAGCGTTATTTGAATCATTTCAGTTTGAGACATATAACATTTTATACAAATAACATACTTTTCACAAGACATTGTTTTACAAACAACTTATCTTATACAAATCCATTTTACTATGGTTATTCATTTAACCATACATTATTCACTTATTTATACATATCATCTGAACTCATTGTTTTTCAAATGATTTACAAAACAAAGCAAATAACAAGGTTCATGACTAAACATTTTCTCAAACATAAGTCATGGAACCTATTTTCACAAAACCTATGTATCTCACAGGCATTTTTATGCTGACGTACCTATTTTCACATGTGTTTTTCAGGAGCTGTTGCATAAGATGATCAAGATACACATAGGTAGACTTGGGCTTTAGTGACAATAAAAGATGCAAGACTAGTTAATTATGTTGTATTTCTTTGTTTGTTAAGACATTGTAACATTTTTAATCAATAAAACGAAACTTCAATTGCCATGGATTTGAAACAATTAATTCTGTTACAACACTCCCCGACATTTCCGCCACGTTTTGTATGTTCTACGTGGTCGGGGTGTGACAGTGAGCCAACTGAACAACTTGCTGGTAGGTGGCGAGGTTTGCTGAAGTCACATGACTTTGGATCTCTGGCACTAGACCCTTAAGATAAAGTTCGATACGCTTAATTGGAGGGTCCACCATAGTAGGACACAGTAATGCAAGCTCATTCGATCTCTTTGTAAACGCCTCAATTTCTGACCCCGTCATCTTGAGGTTGAAGAACTCGACTTCCAGCTTATGAATGTCGTCACGACTGCAGTATTCCTCCTTGATCATCTCTTTAAAATTGTTCCATGGGGTGGCGTTAGCAGCAACCAACCCCAGCATTTGGACCTGAGCTTTCCACCATGTGAGGGCTAAACCCTCGAGAGTACCGGTAGCATACTTCACCCTGCGTGCCTCAGGGCATTCACACATTTCGAACACATATTCTAGTTTCTCAAACCAGTGGAGGAGACCTACGGCTCCTTCAGTGCCGCTGAAAGTAGTTGGTCGGCAGTCCATAAAGGTTTTGAAGGTGCACACAGGTGGCTGAGCATGCTGACCTGTTGTGGGCGTAAGAAAGGACAAAGTTTAACACAAGGATAGGTTCACGAGAGTAGGATCTAAAGATCCTAGAATGAGTTTTAAACTGCAGGGTATACCTCCTGCCTGTGCGGCTACAAGTGCCGCAGCAACCTGTTCGTTAATCAGAGCCGTCAACTGGGCTTGAGTCATGTTAATGCGTCCAGACATGATCTTCATACCAAGGGAAACATGAGTGAGAAGGGTTCGCGAAAGTGCGATGACAGAAGAGAGTAAGCACACATGTGTTCAAACAATAGTAGCTATACCAACTAAGCATATCATGAGCAAAGTTCTACGATATCTAGCATGTAGGTAATAAAACATAAACCATATCACCTAGAATGTCGAGCCTTGCATGTGGAGTGGAGCGTCGTTGTGGATCGTTGAGCACTGTACAGGTTATTGTCTGGTTTTAACAAAAACGTTTTCCTTTATTAAAACCAAGTTCTCTATAACCAATGGCTCTGATACCAATCTGTCACACCCCTAAAATCCACACGCGGAGTATCACCGCTTGGAGGCGTGACTGACCAGGATCAAACAACTAATCATATTGAACAAGCAAGTAAATAATTGTAAAAGTCCAACCAACATAATTAGTGTCCAAAACAACCATAGTTCAAGTTATGAGCGGAAGCATAATGTTTAAAACCAAAACATAAGTTTAAATATCCAAAGGTTTAACATGGCACACAGCTGTCCATGTCCCACAACGACTCTACCTTGTGCAAGCTCTAGCTAAGTACCTATTGACCTGCAAAGCATGTAGTAACGAGTCAACAATAATGTTGAGCGAGTTCACAGTTGGGTGTTGGTTTTAGTTGTTCCAAAAATAGTTCCTTTAACTGGCATCCCTGCCATGGGGATTACCCCATAGTTTGAAAAACGTGATTTGTTTAACCCATTAACTCTGGCAATCCAGCCGTGGGGGCTACCCCATGATAGTTATCTGGCATTTCGGCCGTGGGGGCTACCCCATGTATACACTAGACTCGTAACCATATCGACTGCTGACTAAAGTCATGTTTTAAGTGCCCTGAACTGTCAATGTCTATCATCATTGACGTGCCCAGATCCATTAGTTCACGCCCGTCCTCTGCGGCACGGTGTGAGGCTTGTCAGACCTAAATAGCGCTATCTAACTAATGACCCGCTCGCCATTGGCCCGGCGATTAAGTCGATATAAAATAGGAGGGACTTCGTGATAGAGTTTTGGTCTAGTAAGAGTTATCTGTCCGTAAGGACGAGGAATTACATTCCTGAACCATTACTGTCCTACTCAAGAAAGGATGAGGAATCCATGTTCCTTAACCCCATTCCCAACCCCTGGGAATCCCATGCTTTGTCGAGTGTGAACTCACCTTGGTTTGCTCGGCAGATACACAGAAAGGTCAAATCTAGATGCTAGTGGTCAACCACGTCCTAAAATGGTTACCATACAAGTCAGGTTTAGGTGCACATAGGATTACACATAGGTAGCAGATTATGAACACAGGTTGATCATGGCAAACACATACTACACGTTAACAGTCATAACATAACCGACTTGTACGATTCACAAAATGAAGCCCAATAGAATAACCCGGCCCAAATAAATAACCATAAGTCTTGTGCGATCCGGACGGCTTGTACGATCCGGTCGACTTGTGCGATCCAACACAAACTCGGACCAGTTTACAAATAAGCCCAACATTAATATTCATTTACATATACACGGCCCAAATTCTTAAACAGATAACTCATCTTGTGCGATCAGATGATCTTATGCGACTGAACACTATTGTGCGTCTGAGATTGGGCTTTGAGGCCCAATAGTTAAACAACATTACATCTTGTGCGATCCAGCAAGCCTTGTGCGACTGAAGATATCTTGTGCGACCGAAGATATCTTGTGCGACTGACAAGACTTGTGCGATCAGTCTTGTGCGTCTGGCTAGTTTGTTCGATCAGTTAAGTGAATTTCCTAAAATCATGCAATTCATTCAACAGTTTCCTAATTCTCCTCTATTCAATCAATCCTCACTAACAGTTTCCAAACATGCATTTAATCTCAAATGAGTGTTTTAACATCAAATCTTTATGAACCCTAACCATGTTCAAGAACACCACTTAACATAACATTCAATCGGATCTAACACTACGATCATCACATATTATCCGAGTTTAACCACAACACAGCCGACTTACCTACCATCGGTTATAATCATCGTTTAATATTGTTTGGTACTAATTCATATCATGATCTAAACATACACATGTAAGCCGATTATAAAAAAAAACATCAACCATTTATAGTTTCTATCACAATCAATCATAAGGCATCATTAAATCATCATGTAAATCATAACATCATGCAACTTAATATTTATGATTCTACAAACAGAAACCTTAACCGGATTCGATCAACATATGACAATACACAAACATTGATCAACAATCTTGCACCATTTACAATTCATCACATGAGACATGTATAATCACATAACTTGAAATCACTAATAACACAACACTAACCTGTTGAGAGTGTATGACGAGGATGATCCGAACACAAAGATCTTCGATGGGAAGGGTGTGTTTGTGGCTGTCGTCGGGTTCGTGAGGGAGAGAGAGGAGAGCTAGGGTTTGTGTGTATGAAGTGTTTAGCAAACAAATGAGGAGCATACTTTCCACTCATGGGTTATGCGACACAAAGGGGGTGGGCCGAACCCTCCCATTGGGCTGCCCATTCGGTTCACTCACAAGAGAGGTGTAGGCCGAGAGTAATAAAGCCCAAAGGCTTGTGCGTTCGGGATTGTGCAATCGCTTTCTTTCATGAGATAACACATACATATTTACAAACACAACACATATTCACATAACATCTAATAACATAACATAACATAACATTCCATTAATTCATCCAATTCACTTAGTCACATACTGTTTACATTACATCAAGGTACGAAGATAGGTTCGGAAAATACGAGTTGTCACAGATGGATCCACATGAATACCTTGCTCATTGACTATATGTCCCAAGAACTGAACTTCTTTAAGCCAAAACTCACACTTGGAGAATTTAGCAAAAAGTTGTTCCTTCTTAAGGAGTTCCAATGTCAAACGAAGGTATTGCTCGTGCTCGGCTTGAGACTTTGAATAAATGAGAATATCGTCGATAAACACAATGATGAACTTGTCTAAATAAGGTTTACAGACCCTATTCATTAAGTCCATAAAGATAGCTGGGGCATTCGTCAAACCAAAAGGCATGACAGTAAACTCGTAATGCCCATATCTAGTTCGGAAAGCAGTTTTGGGAATATCTTCTTCGAATACACGAAGCTGATGATACCTAAAATGCAGGTCGATCTTGGAAAAGCAGGTAGCACCTTGCAGCCGATCAAAGAGATCATCGATTCGGGGTAGGGGATATCGATTCTTGATGGTAAGCTTATTAAGCTCACGATAATCGATACACATTCGAAAAGATCCATCTTTCTTTTTCACAAAGAGGATAGGAGCACCCCAAGGTGAATAACTCGGTCAGATGAATCCTTTATCAGATAACTCTTGAAGCTGTTTCGATAACTCTTACATCTCAGACAGTGCAAGACGATAAGGTGCTTTCGCAATCGGGTTAGCATTGGGTACAAGGTCAATATGAAACTCGACTTGACGAACTGGAGGCAAACCAGGCAGTTCATCAGGAAACACCTCTGGATAATCCCGAACAATCGGAATATCCTGAATACTCTTGCTCTTGCCTTTCTCCTCGGTGACATGTGCTAGAAAAGCAACATATCCTTTTCGTAAATAACTATGGGCCTTCGTACACGACATGAGTTTCAATCCACCAGATGGTTTCTCTCCACGAACCTCTAGGACATCACTAGACAAAAGAGGGATACAAATGATCTTATCGAAACAAACAACCTCGGCATGATGTTTGGTTAACCAATCCATCCCCACGATAATGTCGAAACTCCCAAGTTGCATCGGTACGAGGTCAATGGGAAAAAGATGGTTATCAAGGTTCAATTAATAACCATGAAGAACAGAATCGAGAATAAGGGGTTTACCAGTAGCAACCTCGACAGATAAGGGTTTCCTTAGTTTAGTTCTAGGTATCGCAAGTAAAGTCTCAAAGGATAACGAAACAAAACTCCTATCGGCACCAGAATCGAAAAGAACAGACGCAATTTGATTGTTAACAAGGAACGTACCGTTAACAACCTCGTTGTCCGCCCTTGCCTCGTTCGCATTCAGATTGAATGATCGTCCACGAGTGGGATTCACATTTGCTAACGCATTACCATTCGGATTCGCATTCGCATTAACCAATCTCGGGCAGTTGTTGCGGAAATGACCCATTTCTCTGCAATTAAAACACGAACCAGGTGGAAACCTTGCAACATTCCCTTGGGCTTGTGCTAGACCCTGGGCAGCTTGATTTTGACCAAAACGACAAATGTTGGCCAAATGCCCAAGTCTACCACACGTAGCACACTGTTTACAGTCCTGTTGGGCAACATGGTGACCATTATATCGAGCACAGTGAGGTGCGGTACCAGCATATGCTTTCTTTGCAGGAGGCTGAGTCGGTGGGTTCTGAGCAGCCTGTGCTGTAACAGCAAAGTTCTGAGCACCCTTTCGCTTCCTCGACTTCTTCGACGACTCACCTTGCTTCTTACCCTTACCCTTTTCCTTATCAGAATCAGTTGACTTCTTTTTATCACCCTTGCGGGTGAGCTTACCCTTCCTGACTTAAGACTCAGTCAGGGTAGCCGACAACTCGATCGCGTGACGAACGGTAGTAGGATTAACACCGGTCACAATATCCTGAATGGAATAGGGTAAACCATCGATATATCTCTCGATTGCTTTCTCCAGTGGGGTTACCATCGTAGGACACAACAAACTAAGATCCTCAAATCGATCCGTATAAGCACGGTGTTCTCCCCCATCTTGCTTTAAATCATCAAACTCTCGTTCCAAAGCTCGAATCTCGTGACGGGGACAGAACTCTCTCATCATGAGAGCTCGGAGCTCTTCCCAAGTTTGTGCTAATGCCACTTCGGCACCCCTATCACGCAGCACTCCGTTCCACCATGTAAGAGCTCGCTTCTCAAACACGCTTGAAGCAAACTCAACCTTACGCGCATTCGGACACTGCACATATCTGAATTTGCTCTCGATACTCTCGAACCACTGCAGGAGTGCAGTTGCTCCTTGTGACCCAGAAAACTTAAGCGGCTTCGCGGAATTGAAATTCTTGAAATTACATTGTGCATTATTGTTGTTGTATAACTCGTGGATTTGGGTCACAACGCCTGGAGGTACAGCAGCCATTTGCTGAGAGACAAGGGCTGCGACTTCTTCAGCAGTAAAAGTGTGAGCATCGCGTCGAGGAGGCATTGTCTAACAAGGAAACATGAGAAACGAGTGAGGTCGACAATTGAAGAAACAAAAGAGGTATTGAAAACATCGACAAAACACAAGGAAGGCGATCATTCGTTTGTTACCTCGAACAAACAAACGACACGCAGTGACAAATCAAAGTAAATGGGTCATAATAATGTATCACTGAAGACATGCTCGCCTATAAGTGAGCACTAACCCCAAGAGTTCCCAGGTAAGAGTGACTGGTCCGATACTGCGGATTTGTACGAACACTCTAGCTTTAGACAAAAAACTCAGGGTACAGGCATTCACTCTTCCAGTTTGCAGGTGTTCACATTATTTAGACCCAAACTTTGATGAGATTTCGAAAATTCAGAGGGCATAAATCCGAAAATGAATCAAACTGAAAGGGTTTAAAACCTTACAATCAATCATCCAAGGATAGATAATTAATTTTCGAAGCGGATTTGTTATTGTGTTCTCGTTGTGGTTATCACCTAAGGATAGGTGACGGTATTTGTTTTAAAATCTAAACACAAGTAAACTTGCGTTGGGGTCCTAGAAAGTTATAGTCTAGGCCAAAGCAATGTTAATAACCTAATTCCCTATAACCATTGGCTCTGATACCAACTCTTCTGTCACACCCCGACCACGTTAAAACAACAAACCGTGGCGGAAACATCGGGGAGTGTTGTAACAGAATCATCGTTTCAACAACCATGGTAATTAAAAGTTTAGTTTTATTGATTTATCAAGTAATATACATTGTCTTAAAACCAACAAACATATTAAACATCGTCTACTATCATTTTTATGTCACTAAGGCCTTGTCCAGATCCTAAGTGAACATGCCTCCTAGCAATCATCACGCAACATCACCTGAAACATATGTAAAAACAAAGTCAGCAAAGAAATGATGGCGAGCACATAGGTTTTGTAAGAGTATCGGAATCATGGCTCCTTTATATTTATATTGCAATACTTCGAAAACCTTGTTTTGAAAAGTATATAATATTGCCATATGATTAACCAACTCAAAGCAAGATGGTTATAATTTATAAAACCTCGTAGCCATGATTCTTAACCCCAATACATTTGCTTTAGTAAACCAATTCGTAAAACATCTCGTAAAAAACTCGTTAATAAAACTCGTATGGTTTATATCATTTCGAAAACCTCGTTGTGTGACATTGTTTCAAATCGTTTCCCAAGTGAACTAAATAATGATACGCAATGTAATATGATAGAAGCACTTATATATAAGATGTACCAACGGCGTATCTACCATGATTCTATCATGCTACACCCATCCCATTATCTAATCACTACCCAAAACCAATCGTTCGTTCAAATCGTTTATTTCGTTTAGGTCGTTCCAAATCGTTTAATTCGTCCCAAAACCTTTTTTGTTTTAATTGTGAAACTACTTTTGGTCCCCTCGCTAATAACATTCAAACCTTCATGACTCGACTACCTCGTTCCTCGTATTAACAAACCACCAAAGGGTAAGTTAACAATCATCAGATTCGGTCGTTACCTACATAACCCCCACACATAACCATGGGTGTAGTCTGATAACGGGATTTGTCAGATCCTATGGTACCATAACCTAATACTGGTTGGCTTGATCAATGCTAATGAATGTCATTCGTTATGTAGTTACAACCAACAAATTTCGTTCACATTATCAAAATCGTATTTAGTTTAATATAAACCATCTTAATCGTTTTTGAAAACATCGTTAAAACATTGAAATTGTTTTAATACATATGAATCACCCCAAAACAATTAAAAACAGTAAAATAGGGGAACTATGTACTCACATTGAATGGAAGGGTATCCTTGATCTAAAAAACTTAGCGAAGCTTAGACAAACCAAGGAAATTCAAGTGGTACCTAGTAATCGGATCTGTGACAACTCGATTTTCCAAGATTCCATCTTCGCATTAATTGCACGTTAATTGTTTAGGTTGTTTGTTTGCACGACTTGTTTGTTTCACAACTGTACACGTTTGTAATATGTTAAATCGTATTGTGATTGATATGTTATATATGGTGTGCATTAAGTGTGTATGTGATATATGTTTTGTGTTATTAAATAAAGGTGGTGAATTATTTATTTTGGATGAGGCTTATTTGATTACAGTTCCTGTGCGATGAAAACCCCCACCCGAAAACACCCCATGTCCGAAAACACCCCATGTGTTTTCGTCCACCATGAGGCCAACGAAAGCCAGAAATGGGCTTTGGCCCAGTGACAGTTTGTTTTAGTGTTTTATCTCCCAACCTCTACGTGAACGATTAATTGGCAAACCCTAATCACCTCTCGACTTCTCTCTCACTCTCCTTTGACACCTGACGGCAACCCTCTTCTCAGTCGAAGACAAATCTCTCTTGTTTGATCCTCGGTTAGTGATCTACATATTCAGTTGACTTAAATGCTTAACATATGATTATGATGTTTAGACATGTTCTTGACTGTGATACGTGCAATCAATTGATTTCCTAACTTATTGCAAATCTTGATATCGATCTACGGTCTTGACATTTTTGTGTAGTTGGGATGGTGTAATCTTGCTTTGTTGATTTGTCACTTATGGATGTTTAATCGTGATGCATTGTTGTAACTGTGATGAGATTTTGTTTGTGGACAATAATAGTTTAGTCATACATGAAATATTAGGGTTTTACATGTAGTGATGATCTGGTTATGTAACAATCTAGATATGACATTGGTATGATAATGGATGTGAATGTTTGCGGAATTGTAGAACGAGCAGTTGTTTATTTAGCAGATTAGGGTTTCTATGTTGTAACTGTTAATGATGATGGACCAGACGAAATCACAAGGACCAGACGAAAACACTTAGTGTTTTCGTCAAACCCCAAGCCCGACGAAATCACTTGGGATTTCGTCGCCTGAGTGATTTCACCGAATAGTGTTTTCGCCCCATATGCAATTTCGTCACATTAGTTCTGTTAGATGTTAACTCTGTTAAGTTAAATGTGTAACTCTGTTAAGCATGTAAACCCCTGTTAAGTTGTTAAGTTGTTAACTCTATTTGTTTGCTAACTCAGTTAGTTAACTAACACTGTTAGTTCATTATCCCTGTTATGTATATCAATTCAGTTAAGTTTGTTAACCTAGTTAAGTAGGTTAAAGAATAACCATGTTAGAATAAACTGTGAAAGACCGTTATGTGAAACATGAATTGTATGCATGTGATTAACTGTTGTGTAATGCATGATGTTAACTGCCAAACGCACCTTGTGGTATTGATTGCATGCGAAACTTTACGAACTTGCACTGATTGAATATACGTGCATTCTATAGGACTTGACTGATTTCTTGTGAGCACATAGTTTAGCATACCGAGCAAACCAAGGTGAGTTCACACTCTTTCCAAGGCATGGGATTCCCAAGGGTTGGGAATGGGTTAATGATTTAAACGGTAACTACAACCATCCTCTGTGGATAGGATGCCAAGATTACACACTGGACCAAACCTCTATCATGAAGTCCCTCATTTATATCGACTTAATCGCCGAGGCCTATGGGGAGCGGGTCATTAGTTAATAGCGCTATTAGGTTTAACAAACCTCACACCGTGCCAGTCGGACGGGCGTGTACTAATGGACTATGGGCCAAGGGTCAACGCTGATAGACATTGACTTAGGGCACCACTTACATTTTCATAGTAGTCGATACGCACGGTCTAGTAACACATGGGAAGCCCCCACTAATCTTCGAAAACATGTCTGGGAGACAGCGATACGAATTAATACGATACATGGTTTACAAAACAAACATATGATTTACGAAACGAATGCTATAACTAAACAACCAACTGTGAACTCACTCAACTTTGTTTTTGACTCGTTGTTACATGCCTTGCAGGTCGTTAGGTACTCATGGAGCTTGCACAGGGAGGCGCGGTCGTTGTGGGACATGGCAGTGTGGGCCATGCTAAAAACATTACTTTATTTCGTACTTAATACTTACATTGGGTTTTACAATTATGCTTCCGCTAAACAGTTAACTACGTTTTTGATTTGAAACACCTTTCATATTGTGTGGTTGAATTTTACTTATTACTTGTTATGTTCAATATGATTGGTGGCTTGATCCTGGTCAGTCACGCCTTCAAGCGGCTATACTCCGCATGTGGATTTTGGGGGTGTGACAGATTGGTATCAGAGCCATTGGTTATAGTGAACTTGGTTTTAATAAGGGAAAAAGTTTTTATTAAAACCAGGCTATAACCTGTACAGTGCTCAACGATCCACAATGACGCTTCGCTCCATGTGCAAGACTCAACATTCTAGGTGATATGGTTTATGATTTTGTTGCCTACTTGTTAGTTACATAGAACTTTGCTCATGGTATGCTTAGATAAACGTAGCAACTATTGTTTGAAACACATGTGTGCTTACTCTCTTCTATCATCGCACTTTCGTGAACCTTTCTCACTCATGTTTCCCTTGATATGAAGATCATGGGTGGACGCGTTAACCTAACTCAAGCCCAACTGACGGCTCTAATCAATGAACAAGTTACTGCAGCACTCGCAGCCGCTCTGACAGGAGGTCAACCTGCTCAACCTCCTATGGGCGCTTTCAAAACTTTTATGGACTGCCGACCTACTACTTTCAACGGCACTGGGGGAGCTGTAGGCCTCCTACACTGGTTCGAGAAACTCGAATCTGACTTTGAGATGTGTGAATGCCCTGAGGCTCGTAGGGTGAAGTATGCTACTGGAACACTGGAAGGCATTGCGTTAACTTGGTGGAAGGCGCAAGTCCAAATGCTAGGGTTGGCAGCTGCTAATGCCACCCCATGGAACGACTTCATGGAACTGATTAAGGAAGAGTATTATAGTCGCAACGACATCCACAAGCTAGAGGTGGAGTTTTTCAACTTAAAGATGACGGGGTCAGAAATCGAAGCATATACGAAAAGATCAAACGAGCTGGCAATATTGTGTCCCACTATGGTAGACCCTCCCATCAAACGTATCGAGCTGTATCTCAAGGGTCTTGTGCCAGAAATTCAGAGTCATGTAACCGCGGCTAATCTTGGTACCATCCAGCAAGTCACCCGACTTGCTCATCGTCTCACTGACCAGGCGGTGGAACAGAACAAACTGCCAAAACGTGTTAATGCTGCTACAGCCACTTCAGATACTACTAGTGACAACAAACGTAAGTGGGATGGAAATTCGAGCAAGGGTCCCCCTTCGGTTTGGTCTCAGTCCCAGCAGCGAAAGACAGATGAGTACAGGAGCCCCAGTCAGCAGTCTTTTGGTAATCGAAGTCAGGGTGGATATAGGGGAAACCACCCTAAGTGCAATCGATGTAAATTGCACCACAGCGGCCCGTGTAACAAAGATCATTGTCAGAGGTGTAACAAGCCTGGCCATGAAGCCAAAGATTGCAGAAGCTCACGTCCTGCAAACCAGAATCGACAACAGCAGCCACAAGCCCCACAGAACCAGCAACAGCAACATCAGAGTAATAAGAGGTGTTTTCAGTGCGGTGCTGAAGATCATTACAAGAGACACTGCCCACAGTTGAACCAGAATCGGAACAACAACCAAGAGAACAGAAATAATAATGGGGGAAACAATGGTGACAACGGTGCCAGGGGTTGAGCTTTCGTGATTGGTCAGGGTGATGCAAGGAATGATCCTAACATGGTGATGGGCAAGTTCTTTCTCGACGACTTTTATGTTACTGTCTTATTTGATTCGGGTGCCGATACCAGTTATGTGTCTCTAAAAGTTAGTCAAATGCTCAAGCGCACACCAACACTTTTGAACACCAAGCATGTCGTAGAATTAGCAAATGGTAAAATTCTAGAGGCCACACACATAGTTCAGGGTTGTAATCTTATCCTCGCTGGTCAGACTTTCTCTATCGATCTCATTCCTATAGTTCTGGGTAGTTTCGACATCATCATTGGGATGGATTGGTTATCCCAACAGCAAGCAGAGATCCTATGCAAAGAGAGGATTGTTCGTATTCCCCGTTCTGGCAAAGAACCTCTCGAAATTCAAGGCGACAAGAGTGGTGCTGTAGTGGGCATCATCTCCTTCCTTAAGGCCCAGAAGTGTTTGCGAAAGGGCCACACCACTATCTTAGCACTTGTTACTGATGCATCAACGAGAGAGAAGAGAATAGAGGATATTCCAGTAGTACGCGACTTTCCTCAGGTGTTTCCTGAAGATTTACCTGGGCTACCGCCTCATCGCCAGGTCGAATTTCAAATCGAGCTAGCTCCTGGAGCAGCGCCAATAGCTCGAGCACCTTATCGCTTAGCTCCAACCAAACTGGAAGAACTGTCCAAACAATTGCAAGAACTCTTGGATAAGGGTTTCATTCATCCTAGCTCTTCGCCCTGGGGAGCTCCAGTGTTATTTGTAAAGAAGAAAGACGGTACCTTCCGTATGGGCATAGATTACCGCGAACTCAACAAGGTGACCGTGAAGAATCGCTATCCTCTTCCACATATTGATGACTTGTTCGACCAGTTACAAGGGTCGAGCTACTATTCGAAAATTGACCTGAGGTCAGGTTACCATCAACTGAGAGTCTGAGATGAGGACATCTCTAAGACAGCGTTCAGGACTCGGTATGGACATTACGAGTTCATGGTTATGCCTTTTGGATTGACAAACGCACCTGCAGTCTTCATGGATCTTATGAATAGAGTGTGCAAGCCTTACCTGGATAAGTTCATTATTGTTTTCATCGACGACATCCTAATCTATTCGAAGAGTCAGGAGGAACACGAGCACCATCTACGACTTATTTTGGAACTACTTCGAGCAGAGCAGTTGTACGCTAAGTTTTTGAAATGCAACTTCTGACTTCGTGAAGTCCATTTCCTAGGCCATGTGGTAAACAAGGATGGGATTCATGTTGATCCATCCAAGGTAGACTCGATCAAGAACTGGCCTACACCCCGTACACCAACAGAAATCCGCCAATTCTTGGGTTTAGCGGGCTACTATAGACGGTTCATCAAAGACTTCTCCAAGATTGCACAACCCCTCACCTCGCTAATTCAGAAAGGCGTTACCTATCGTTGGGGTAATGCACAGGAATCAGCATTTCAGCACTTAAAGGATAGACTTTGTAGCACACCTATTCTTTCATTGCCTGAAGGCACCGATGATTTTGTGGTTTATTGCGACGCGTCGATTCAGGGTCTTGGGTGTGTGTTGATGCAACGGGATAAAGTCATTGCTTACGCCTCGCGCCAACTTAAAGTTCATGAAAGAAATTACACTACACACGATTTGGAGCTGGGAGCTATTATTTTCGCGCTTAAGATATAGAGACATTACCTGTACGGTACCAAGTGCACCTTCTACACCGATCACAGGAGTCTCGAGCATATCTTCAAACAGAAGGAATTAAACATGCGACAACATCGATGGGTCGAGCTATTGAATGATTACGAATGTGCCATCAAGTACCATCTGGGCAAAGCCAATGTTGTGGCCGACGCCCTCAGTCGAAAGGATACTACACCTAGACGCGTACGTGCTTTACAACTCACTATCCAATCTAGTCTTCCTGGACAGATACGAGATGCTCAGGTAGAAGCATTGAAACCAGAAAACGTCAGGGCTGAAGCCCTACGCGGCTCAAGGCAACGGTTAGAACAAAAGGAAGACGGCGCCTACTACGTAACAGGACGCATTTGGGTCCCACTCTTTGGCAATTTACGAGAACTCGTAATGGATGAAGCACATAAGTCTCGCTACTTAGTACATCCTGGTTCGGATAAGATGTACCACGATCTCAGATCTACGTATTGGTGGCCTAGCATGAAAGCTCACATAGCAACTTACGTTAGCAAATGTTTGACTTGTGCGAGAGTCAAGACTGAATATCAGAAACCATCGGGCCTACTCCAACAACCAGAGATACCACAATGGAAATGGGAGCAAATTTCCATAGATTTCGTTACTGGCCTGCCTAGATCTCAACGTGGAAATGATACTATTTGGGTGATCGTGGATCGACTCACAAAGTCTGCACACTTCTTGGCTATCAAGGAAACGGATAAGTTCTCCACTCTAGCAGACATTTATCTTAAGGAAGTTGTCTCGAGACATGGGGTGCCAACATCTATTAACTCTAATCGTGATGCACATTTTACTTCAGAACTGTGGCAAGCAATGCACAAATCTTTTGGCTCTCGTTTAGACATGAGCACAGCTTAACACCCGCAAACGGATGGGAAGTCTGAACGCACCATCCAAACTCTAGAAGACATGCTTCGTGCATGTGTAATCGATTTCGGCAACGACTGGGAAAAATATCTCCCTTTAGTGGAGTTTTCGTATAACAGTTACCACACCAGCATTCACGCCGCTCCATTTGAGGCAATGTACGGGCGTAAATGTCGATCACCTCTTTGTTGGGCAGAGGTGGGTGACAGTCAGATCACAGGTCCAGAACTGGTAGTAGACACAACGGAAAGGATTGCACAAATACGACAACGAATGGCGGCAGCTCGTGACCGTCAGAAAAGCTACGTTGATCAGCGCAGGAAACCACTCGAGTTCCAAGTTGGGGATCGAGTGCTACTCAAAGTCTCACCTTGGAAAGGTGTAGTTCGTTTTGGTAAACGAGGCAAGCTCAATCCGTGATATGTCGGACCGTTCGAAATCATTGAGAAAATAGGAAAGGTGGCCTACAAACTAAACCTACCAGCAGAACTCGGTGGAGTTCACAATGTATTTCACGTGTCAAATCTGAAGAAATGCCTGTCAGATGAGACCCTCATAGTTCCTTTGAAGGAGCTCACTATCGACGATCAGTTGCGATTCGTCAAGGAACCAGTTGAAATCACAGACCGAGACGTTAAGGTTCTCAAGCACACCAGAATACCTCTTGTTCGAGTTTGTTGGAACTCCCGTCGTGGCCCAGAGTTTACCTGGGAACGAGAAGATCAGATGAAACTCAAATATCCCCAGTTGTTCGGAAATAGTGCAACTACTACTGAGACTGAAGCTACTGCGGAATTTCAGGACGAAATTCCAAACCAACGGGGGGATGATGTGACACCCCAGGAAAACCAGGAAACAACGCAACACAACTAGCTTCCTCAGTAACCGCATGCTAAATTTCGGGACAAAATTTCTTTCAAGTTGGGGATAATGTGACAACTCGAGTTTCCAAGATTCCATCTTCGCATTAATTGCACGTTAATTGTTTAGGTTGTTTGTTTACATGACTTGTTTGTTTCACAACTGTACACGTTTGTAATATGTTAAACCGTATTGTGATTGATATGTTATATATGGTGTGCATTAAGTGTGTATGTGATATATGTTTTGTGTTATTAAATAAAGGTGGTGAATTATTTATTTTGGATGAGGCTTATTTGATTACACTTCCTGTGCGACGAAAACCCCCACCCGAAAACACCCCATGTCCAAAAACACCCCATGTGTTTTCGTCCACCATGAGGCCAACGAAAACTAGAAATGGGCTTTGGCCCAGTGACGGTTTGTTTTAGTGTTTTAACTCCCAAACTCTACGTGAACGATTAATTGGCAAACCCTAATCACCTCTCGACTTCTCTCTCACTCTCCTTTGACACCCGACGGCAGCCCTCCTCTCAGTCGAAGCCAAATCTCTCTTGTTTGATCCTAGGTTAGTGATCTACATGTTCAGTTGACTTAAACGCTTAACATATGATTATGATGTTTAGACATGTTCTTGACTGTTATACGTGCGATCAATTGATTTCCTGACTTATTGCAAATCTTGATATCGATCTATGGTCTTGACATTTTTGTGTAGTTGGGATGGTGTAATCTTGCTTTGTTGATTTGTCGCTTATGGATGTTTAATCGTGATGCATTGTTGTAACTGTGATGAGATTTTGTTTGTGGACAATAATAGTTTAGTCATACATGAAATATTAGGGTTTTACATGTAGTGATGATCTGGTTATGTAACAATCTGGATATGACATTGGTATGATAATGGATGTGAATGTTTGCGGAATTGTAGAACGAGCAGTTGTTTATTTAGCAGATTAGGGTTTCTATGTTGTAACTGTTAATGATGATGGACCAGACGAAATCACAAGGACCAGACGAAAACACTTAGTGTTTTCGTCAAATCCCAAGCCCGACGAAATCACTTGGGATTTCGTCGCCTGAGTGATTTCACCGAATAGTGTTTTCGCCCCAAATGCAATTTCGTCACATTAGTTCTGTTAGATGTTAACTCTGTTAAGTTAAATGTGTAACTCTGTTAAGCATGTAAACCCCTGTTAAGTTGTTAAGTTGTTAACTCTATTTGTTTGCTAACTCAGTTAGTTAACTAACACTGTTAGTTCATTATCCCTGTTATGTATATCAATTCAGTTAAGTTTGTTAACCTAGTTAAGTAGGTTAAAGAATAACCATGTTAAAATAAACTGTGAAAGACCGTTATGTGAAACATGAATTGTATGCATGTGATTAACTGTTGTGTAATGCATGATGTTAACTGCCAAACGCACCTTGTGGTATTGATTGCATGCGAAACTTTACGAACTTGCACTGATTGAATATACATGCATACTATAGGACTTGATTGATTTCTTGTGAGCACATAGTTTAGCATACCGAGCAAACCAAGGTGAGTTCACACTCTTTCCAAGGCATGGGATTCCCAAGGGTTGGGAATGGGTTAATGATTTAAACGGTAACTACAACCATCCTCTGTGGGTAGGATGCCAAGATTACACACTGGACCAAACCTCTATCATGAAGTCCCTCATTTATATCAACTTAATCGCCGAGGCCTATGGCGAGCGGGTCATTAGTTAATAGCGCTATTAGGTTTAACAAACCTCACACCATGCCAGTCGGACGTGCGTGTACTAATGGACTATGGGCAAAGGGTCAATGCTGATAGACATTGACTTAGGGCACCACTTACATTTTCGTAGTAGTCGATACGCACGGTCTAGTAACACATGGGAAGGCCCCACTAATCTTCGCAAACATGTCTGGGAGACCGCGATACGAATTAATACGATACATGGTTTACAAAACGAACATATGATTTACGAAACAAATGCTATAACTAAACAACCAACTGTGAACTCGCTCAACTTTGTTGTTGACTCGTTGTTACATGCCTTGCAGGTCATTAGGTACTCATGGAGCTTGCACAGGGAGCGCGGTCGTTGTGGGACATGGCAGTGTGGGCCATGCTAAAAACATTACTTTATTTCGTACTTAATACTTACATTGGGTTTTACAATTATGCTTCCGCTAAACACTTAACTACGTTTTTGATTTGAAACACCTTTCATATTGTGTGGTTGAATTTTACTTATTACTTGTTATGTTCAATATGATTGGTGGATTGATCCTGGTCCGTCACGCCTTCAAGCGGCTATACTCCGCATGTGGATTTTGGGGGTGTGACAGGATCACTAGTAAATAAATCGACACCTTAATCGGAAGATCGGATAAAATGAGGTCTTGTAAACCAAATGAGTGTTGGAACTCATGTGACATGGTTTAACAAAGCCTACATTCTAAATTGGAACCTAACCTAAGTGCTTTCGACCCGTTACGACCCATTAAGGTAGCTTATGCTACTTTAACGCGTCGTTCACGTGAAACTATGTTCGGATGGTTAACTATGTGCTATGTTAAGTCTTACATGCCCAATAATACCTAAACATGTTACTAAATCAGATTATATGTCAATAACATGTTCACATATATAAAATATGGATTTATGCTTCAAAAGGGCGTTTTGGTCATTTCTTATGGGCATACAAGCTACTTAACAAATAACTAACCAATCCTATGTGATCATAAGGTATAACCTCAGTGGTTATTCCCTATGCAACTATGATCACTTATCAAGCTTGGTCGGATCCTAATGATCGACCAAACGGGTCGGGTTCGAAAGTCTAAGCGGTTGTTTAGACCGCTTAACTTACGACCTTAAACAAGCACTAACTAATAGTGACGAGTTAAACATGTCAAAACATGTTTAACCTACTTAGAAAACTGATTTGGTATCAAAACAATGGGTTTTGATACCCAAAAATAGTTCCGTTGCAAAATGCGTGCTAAAACGCATTTTGACCGAAACTTTGACTCGTCACTACGCCTAGTTAACGTGGTAATTAGTAGGTATAATTTCTAAGGATTATAACCATCGTGATTACAATCACGTTACAAAGTTCAATTGAACTTTGACTTGACCAATTGATGGTCAAAACCGAAAGTCAAATTGTTGGCCAAACTGTTTGACTTTCTGCACTAACATAAATAAAAAGAATGAAAGAATGCTCACTAAGGGTCCTTGCTATCTTTTCTACAAAGAATAAGTCTCCAAACACTTAAGAGAGAGCTCCCAAATCAGATGTAGAGAAGAGAAGACAAGAATGAGCAATGGATGAATGAAAGTGCTTGGCTATTTATACTAGAGCATGATGAACAAGATCATTCCATGTGTTTGTGTGGCCATCAAGGATTAAATCATGGCCATACAATTGTTACGAGCTGATTAGTAACCTTGGTGATTACTTAAACTTGCCCATCACACAAAAGAATTGCCATAACAACCCCTGAAGTATCAAACAGTTGCTCAAAATCAATTTCTGTTCACTGGCACATTCATACAGCCCGTGTAAGAGACAGGGGCAGGCTTACGCGCCCCGCCTGGCCTCCCCAGATCAGCAAAAGTTTGAAAATTGACAGTTCAGGTCCCTCCACTTGGTTTGAGCTCATTTCAGTCCCTTTTGACCCCCGTTAAGCCATTTTCAAGGCTCTACAAGGTCAATAAAGCTTAGAGGACTCAAAATAGGCTTGTAACGCTCTCAGATGTCGGCTCGTTTGGTCGTACGGTCGCGTTGTTCGTTAAATTTCGACGAAACTCAAACGGACGCGAAAACGAACCAAAATAAGCGACGAATGGTATTTTTGCATGCCAACCACTAAAATAAAAATATTTTAGTGTGTACAAAAATTTTGGATGTCCAGATATGGTCAGAATGTAAGATATGCGCAAAAATGCAAACTTACGTCGTTTTTTACACTTTTAGTCCCTGTAAGATCAAATAAGCATGTTTTTGCACACCGAACCCCTCAAAGCTTATTTCTAAGCTATGTTTAGGTTATTTATGGTATGTTTAGCTTATGATCAAGTTCCGGACTCTTCGATACCATACGAATCGGTATAGTTTCGCAGTTTGACACAAATAGTCCCTGCGATCGAATAGACTTGTTTTCAACACACCAAACCATCCAGAACTTATTTCTAAGTTATGTAAAGGTTATTTTAGGTATGTTAAGCCTATGTCACTATTCCGGAGTGTTTGTCGCGTTAAACTAACTGCGTTCACGCACCAGTTTGCGTATAACCTTCCAGAAAGTGATTTAAAGCTTGAAATCGGAATCGAATTGAATTGAAAAATCAACAAACACAAATACACATATAATAACATCAAAACACATTGTTTTATTGATAATTAACATTTTTTTGCATTGTTCATCGATTACAGAGCACAGTTGTCACACACATAGTTCCCAAACCCATTGGGAAGAACAAAGCTGGTGAAGATGTAAACTCAGATGGAACTGGGGTGGGTTATCATCAAGTTCCACCGCCCGTTTTAAACAATTTTTCAAAGAAAAAGTCTGGGTTGGATAAAGAAGATGAAACAAATGAGGTTAAACTTCCAGAAACAATCGATGTCACATTCACTTCATCATCTGATGAAGACAGTATTCAGTCTGAAGTCGTGAAAAATGTGGTTGAAAACGTTTTAAAATCTGATAGTGATTCGACTGAGGATGAAGAGTGCTTTTTGAATAATTACATTCTGAAATCAAAATCCAAAAACAACTTAAGTGAAGAACCTACTTTTGTGATGTACAAGATGTCTGGTTCAGATAAGTTGTATTCGGATCTTGAATTTCCACTTGAGAATGTGAATGTTGACAAGTTGAAGAATGTGTTTCAACTGGTTGAAATTGATGTTTCTGAGATTGAGGGTTTGAAATGTTCCAAAAGGCAATTGAACTTTGAAAAAGATAAATCTTACTACAAAAAACATGTTATACCGCCACCTTTTAACAACAACAATCAAAACAGATGGTCGGGAGGTTATCAGGGTGGTAAGAACAATCAGAAAAGGAACTTTCAAAACAAAAGGTTTATCGAAAAGAAAGTGTTTGTGAAAAGCTCAAGTTCACACTCTGAGCAAGAATCTGAAATTTTTTTCAAAATCAAATGAAGAATTCTTTGAGGAAAAGGCCTCACAGCCTCAGACTGAAGGCAAAAGTCGGGAAATTGATACCCGAACATGCTTTAAATGCAATAAAGTTGGACACATTACACGAAAGTGCACCAACTCGAAGCCTAAGTCTGTGGTTGTCGAGAGTCCGAAGAAGAAAGACGATGTCAAAGGTAAAGCTCCAATGATTGTTGAGAAGAAACTTTTGAAAAATGAAAACACCAAAGTCAAAACTGAACCCATAAAACAGTCGATAACTAAAGCTGATGAATTTTACAAACGGGTTGCTTCGTCTCAACAAACTTGGAAACCAAAATCTGAGACAAAGACATCGTATGTTCAAAAACGAAAGGTTTCTGAGTCTGCAAAACAATCATATTCAACTAAGAAGATGAATGTACCTTTGGATTACTATGAGAAACTTGAGAAACAAACTTTGACCTCATCAGGGAAGAAGTATGTTGCAAAGAAAGACCAATCATCTGGTCAACCTCTGAAAAATGATTTCTTTTTGTATAAAGAGGTTGAGATTAGGTCTGAAGAAAGTCTCAAGATGAATGACAAGAATTTCCCACCATTGTACACCAAAACCACACGCATTAACGTCAAGCTACCTGAGTTGAAAGAGGCTTAGGTTGCTTCAAAATCTAACTGAATATTTTGAAATGTGCAGGAGCTCCCGAGATCAATCTCACGTTGGATTATGGATAGCGGAGCTTCTAGGCACATGACGGGGAGAAAATCCCTGCTTTACGATGTTAGAGGGTTTAACAGAGGTTACGTTGGTTTTCCCGGTAATCAAGGAGGTCGTATCATTGGTGACGGAACATTATCGAATGGTGTAATCACGTTTGAAAGAGTCAATTACATCGCCGAGCTAGAGAACAATCTTCTAAGCATATCTCAAATCTGTGACCGAATGTATTCGACACATTTCACTGATAAAGAATGTCTGATCTTGAAGCCGGGGTTTGTCATCCCCGAGGAGTGGATCATCATGAGAGCACCACGAGTTAATGATCTGTACGTGTTGGATATGAGCGTAGCTACAACTACCACGGGTCAAACTCATTGCTTCATGTCAAGAGCCACTGAAAAGGAGTCACAATTGTGGCATCGGAAGATGGGGCACATACACCTGCGCAAGATGAACTACCTGGTGCATAATGACTTGGTCAAAGGTGTTCACTTGAAGAGTTTTCATCTTGAGGGGGAGTGTATCAGTTGCATAAAAGGAAAATAACGAATGAAATCCCACCCGTGTAAAAAGATGAACTCAGTCTCGAAGCAGTTGGAGAGACTTCACATGGATCTCTTTGGTCATGTGAATGTCAAAAGCATAGCTGGTGATCTCTACTGCTTAGTGGTCACAGACGACTATTCGAGATTCTCGTGGGTGTCGTTCCTGAAGTCAAAAGATGAGACATTTAAGAGTTTGCTGAGGTTATTCAGGAAGATTGAAAATTTGTACCGAACCCGCATCAGAAGATTAAGAAACGACAACGGTACAGAATTTAAGAACAACAGAATGGATGAATTCTGTGATAGACAAGGTATACTGCAAGAATTCAGCACACCTTATACTCCGCAACAAAATGGAGTTGCAGAGAGAACGCTGATTGAAACGGCCAGGACGATGCTTGCTTATTCCAAGTTACCTGTCAATTTTTGGGCAGAAACAGTGTCAACTGCTTGCTATACACTCAACAGGGTACTTACTGTGAAGAAGCATAACAAGACTTGTTTCAAATTGATCAACAACCGTAAGCCTAATCTCGAGTATTTAGAGCCGTTCGGGTCTCCCTGCACTGTTCTAGATCCCGATGGAAAATTTGGTTCAAAGAGTATTGAAGGTATCTTCATGGGATATGCTAGTCCACTAAGAAGAGTCTTTGTTCCAAGTATGAAGTGGATCATCGAAGCACAGCATGTTGAATGTCAAGGTTATACTATGCCTCCACAGAAGCCCGCAGACTCATGGCGATTCAACTACGATACTCTTTGCGATTCATTCGAGTTGGAAGAAGAGCCAGAGTTCTTTGATGATTTGGATATTCTAAGAGAGTATGAAGCATCTCAAGAAAGATTTCCAGCAGGATCTTCTAGACGTCAACAAGAAACTTCCAATGATGATGAAGCTGGTCTAAGTCACACTGAAGAGAATGATGAAGCTCAGCAAACTCCGACAACTTTGGAACGGAGAGCCAGCTCCTGAAAATCAGACGGCGGTCAATGATGTCAATTCAGAATCTGATGATATTCCTACTTTTGACCGTGGTGATTCAGAGTCTGAGGGGGAGCAAATCCAATCTTTAGATCAGACTATTCTCAACAATGAACAAGTTATGGATCAGAACGTTACGAATTTGGAAGGTGAGGTGGATGTTCCAGGAGAGGTGATGCCGAGGACTCTTTCATACCATCCAGAAGAGTTGATTATAGGAGAGCTGCAGTCAGGTGTTCGCACCAGAAGCCAGATTGACCATGGCCTTACTTCCTTTTATACTAATGTTGCTCCTTTACAAACAGAATTTTCACTTAGCTGTTTAATTTCGCAGATTGAGCCGAGAACATACAAGGAAGCTTTAACTGAAGATTCCTGGGTCAACGCAATGCAGGAGGAGCTGAGTCAGTTTAAGAAGCTGGGTGTATGGAAATTGGTGGACTTGCCTGATGGTCATAGGAAGATAAACACGAAGTGGGTGTTTAAGTGTAAAAGGGATGACTGAGGGGTTATTGTTCGCAAGAAAGCTCGACTCGTGGTCCAGGGTTTCAGTCAGCAGGAGGGGATAGATTTCACTGAAGTATATGCTCCTGTTGCTCGTCTTGAAGCTATCAGAATCTTCCTAGCGTTTGCTTCATAGAAAGGATTCAAGGTGTATCAGCTAGATGTGAAGTCGGCATTTCTCTATGGAAAAGTGAAGGAGGAGGTATATGTAGGACAGCCACCGGACTTCACCGACCCAATCCACAAGGATAAGGTTTACCTATTAGACAAGGCATTGTACGGCTTGCATCAGGCCCCGAGAGCCTGGTACGAGATGCTCTCTCAACATCTGCTAGCCAACAACTTCATCTGAGGCAAGGTAGACGCCACCCTCTTCACAAAAGAAGTCGACGGTCATCTTCTGATAGTCTAAATTTACGTGGATGACATTATTTTCGGGTCGACAAATGAAGAACTCTGCAAAGATTTTGAAAAAGTGATGAAGCAGAAGTTAGAAATGTCTTCAATGGGTGAGATGAAGTTCTTCTTAGGGCTCCAGGTTGACCAAATGCCCGAAGGAACGTTCATACATCAGACGAAGTATGTTCACGACGTCTTAGAGAAATTTGGGATGTCCGGGACTGCTCCAGTATCCACCCCGTTAGCAACGAATCATGGGATAAACCCTGATCTCACCGGAGAGATGGTCGATGAAAAGTTATATCGCTCCATGATCGGATCGCTGATGTATTTGACGGCATCAAGGCCTGATATTATGTATCCAACCTGCCTCGCAACCCGATTTCAATCAAGTCCCAGATCTTTGCATATGTCGATCGTCAAGAGGATATTACGCTACCTGAAAGGAACTCCAAGCTTGGGGTTGTGGTATCCAAAGGATGGTGAATTTACGCTTGAAGGGTACTCTGATTCTAACTTCGGTTGCTGCAAAGTCAATGCTAAATCAACAACTGCAGGTTACCAATTTTTCGGACCCCAACTGGTCACGTGGCAATGTAAGAAGCAAACCTATGTTGCTTTGTCTACATGTGAAGCCGAGTATGTATCTGCTAGCAGCTGCTGCTCTCAGATCCTGTGGATTCAGCAACAGATGCGCGACTACGGTTTGCAATTTCTTACTTCACCTATCTTTGTTGATAATGAGGCAGCTATTAATATAACAAAAATCCTGTTTATCGCGCTAAAACCAAACATATTGAAATTCGTCATCACTTCATCCGAGATTGCTTCGAGAAGAAGTTGATACGAATTGACCAAATCCACACCGACGAACGAAAAGCTGACTTACATACCAAAGCTTTTGATAGAACACATTTTCAATATCTTTTAAAACTGAATGTTATAAAGTTATTGTCGGTTGCGGAGGGGATTCTTGGCGTCGATGAAGGTACCACTATAGATGATGTTGAGAAGCAATCTGCATTGGTTTGTCGTATTTTTAGTTGTTTTAGTATTTAGGGGGAGATAGATAATATTTTCAGAAAATACAAAAACAATAAAAAAATGCAAAAATCCAAAAACATGAGATATTTTCAAAATCCAAAAACAATAGAAAACTGAAAAAGAGTTTGTGTATAAAGGGGAAATGATAGTACATCAGCTAGACAGCTACAGTATGCTAAAGAAATGTAACGTTTAAAAGATGTTAAACAATCTCGCTAATGATATGCCGGTAGGTTTTTATACATTTAGTAGATTCGTTCGGGATATAAACCTAAAATCATTTCTTGCTTATTACGTGGGGAACATCTCTCGGATATATAGGTAACCCCTGAAATCTTGTTTGAAAGATTTTCTATTTCTGACATACTAGGTCCATGTGTGTAATGATATCTGGGTTATTATACCAGGACTTCTGATTTTGTGGAAGCAATAGCCTAGTCCTCGTATAATACTCTGCACTGGTTTAATCTTAAAGCCTACCCTCAGCATAAAAAATGATGAAACATTGCAAAATGCTAATCATGTGCTGTTGAAGAAAAGATCCCCAAACGGGACACACCAAAAGTCGAGCCATCATCTCTTTGTCTGAACGGAAGTTCTAACCTGAGCTCTCATGGCCTCGCATTACCCGTTTACAAATATCATTATTGTACGTTCACCTGTAAGACTGAATATAGAAGTCTGGATACGAGAGTATATTCTGAGGTGGGACACGTGTGTAAGTTAAGCCATTAATACACTAATTCGTATCCTAAACAGATTGAAATTTGTATGAAAATTTAAAACGGATCAGTATATCGGCAATCTAAGTGAATTGTTTAACACTGAGTATGAAATCAAGCTTAACGGTACTTGTAGCTTGTCGGTAGCTGATATGATCCTCTAACACGCTCACCAAAAATATGTTTGTAAATAGTTTACTTTCATTGCATTGTATTTCATTTCATGTCTGTTTAGCATCTTAAACCCAAAAAAATTTCATAGATTTCTAGTCTTAAACTTTCTTAAAATCACAAAAAGATTTTACAATACTGCTTTGTTTTATCGACAAACCAAGGTAGAAAGCTGATCTTCAGACTCGCAGTCATGAAGCAGATATAGGAA
Organism: Helianthus tuberosus; assembly: GCA_030545235.1. Taxonomy (NCBI): domain Eukaryota; kingdom Viridiplantae; phylum Streptophyta; class Magnoliopsida; order Asterales; family Asteraceae; genus Helianthus; species Helianthus tuberosus. Next base: position 110,239,619 of record CM060411.1, on the reverse strand, counting down.
GTTTCTAAACTGGACAGCTGGGTTGGGAGCTAATCATGAGAAACTTGGTAAAATTCAAAGTCAATGCAAGTTCATTAAGTTGACACTTGTAATTTTTCATGAAAAAGTGTTTGAAAATTTGAACAAAATGTCAGTTTGTATCGTTTCGAGTCAACCAAGGTCATTAACTTGGACTTGGTAGACAAATTAAGTACCTAGGGTCATTAATTTGGACCTAGATACTTAAGTGGATTTCTAAAACTGATCAAAATTGATTAAAACGGTAAAAAGTCAAAAGGTCAAAACACAAAAGTCAAAGAGGAGTGTTTGGATCGGACAGCAATCCGATCGAATGGCCATCCGATGCATGGTCAGCCTATAAATACTTGGTCAATATGTTCAGTCAAACTTTTACTCAATCGAGCGATCATCCGATACTCTCTCACACTTTCACTTTCTGATCTTGATTTTCACATTTTTCTTTCCACAAGACATTGGATTGTTGGTTTGCACAACCTTCGCAATGGGAAAGGTAAGTTTTTATGATCTTAACTGTTAAAATTTGATGTATTTGATGAGTTTTTGTGTTAGCGACTGTTCGGACCTTTGATCTTAGATCTAGGCCTTGTTAGGATGTTTTGTTAGAAACCAAGTATAGGGTTTTATTCATGAGTATTAGATCTACAAGTTTACCGTGTCAATTTGTGCATAAACATGTTTAAATCCATAGATCTGATGTTTAGATGTGTCGGCTATCGGAACACATAATGTCAAATTAATCTCTGTTTAGGCCGAGTCAGAACATGATGAATATAGGGTTTTGATCGCATTTGAATTCTCTACGTAGATCTATGTTCAATTTGATGTTTAGCTTAGAAATTTTTTTATGATACTTTGAATGTTCAAGTTGTTCTTCACTGTTCTTGGAACGAGTGGCAACTCGATCGAGTGGCAATCTGATCGGGTGACCACTCGATCCAATGCATGTTATAGGTTAAATATTTTCTAAGTACTTTGCATTGAAATCTGTGCTTTAAGTGTTTGGTATAAAACCTTGGAATTTATGATTTTATCTATTATAAGTGATTTGGATAGTTTGGCAACTCGATCGGGTGGCAATCCGATCGGACAGCCATCCGATCCATAGCACTTCATGAATAAAAAATATTTTCTAAGAGTTTTGCTTCGTAATCTGTGCTTAGACTGTTTGATATAATACCTTGGAACTTATGCTTTAAACTGTTTAAGTGTTGTTGGATAGTTTGACAACTCGATCGGATGGCAATCCGATCGGACAGCCATCCGATCCATAGCACTTCATGAATAAAAATGTTCTAAGTATTTACCTAGTTTTATGTGCCATTTACTGTTCAAGTTGGTTTGAATCGAGTGGCAATCCGATCGGGTAGCAATCCAATCGAACAGCCATCTGATTCAAATCACACATTCTTGAAATTGTTCATCAAATGCCAAGGATAGGTTGGCAATCCGATCGGGTGGCAATCCGATCTGACAACCATCCGATTCTCATCACTAAATGACAAAATTTCTTTCATCTGTTCAAAAATTGTCACAATGATCGAGTGGCAATCCGATCGGGTGACAATCCGATCGGATAGCCATCCGATTCATGGCATTCATTCTTAAAGAGTTGTCTGGTCAAAGTTCCATCATGTCTTGTCACATGGAACGAGTGACAATCCGATCGGATGGCAATCCTATCGGATGGCCACCCGATCCATATGCAGTCTAACTATAGTTGACTTCTCATTGCACATGATGGCAATCCGATCGGGTGGCAATCCGATCGGACAGCCATCCGATCCTCAGTACTATACATAGAGGGAATTCCAGTGTTAGAAAAATTTTAAGATTTCAAAATTTTCATCACTTGTCACTTTATCTCTCGAACTTCGTGCAAATGTTAACAATGAATATTTTTGCAGGGAAAAGCGTCAGATTGGGATAAATCTCACAACATCTATTGTCTGATAGATGCACATTATACAGACAATACTTTGTTAGAAGTTAAAGCAAAGTTTTTGAGAGAAAGCAAGATTCATAAGGCTTTAACTGATAAGACAATTGTATACGAATCACATGTTAGACGATTTTGGAGTTCGGTGAGATATGAGGAGAAAGAGAAGATGATATACTCAGCAGTGAGAAAGAAGGACGAGAATGGTCAGGACGTGGATTTAGAAATAAAATTCAACGTTGGTGATTTAAGAAGAGTGTTAGAATTAGGTGATTCTGATAATGATCCTACCATTATTCCTGAACGTCTTTGCAAAGGTTTATGGTGCAGGATGGGCTTTACAGGGCACTTAAATGGGAAAATGGGTAAAACAATGTTCAGTAAACCCTACAAGTTCATGATCCACTGCTTAGTACATGCATTATCACATAGGAAGGGAGCTTACGATGAAACTTCTGATTATATCATGAACATAATCACCTGTCTGGTGCTGAACAGGCCATACAATGTATCGAAGGTGATATTTGACTACTTGGTAGAAAATGTGAGAGCTGGAAATGCAAAGTACATCATGTATCCAAGGTTCATACAGATGATAATAGATGATCAATTCAAAGACATTCAAAAGGATGATGATGATGTATTAGGTTTGTGAAACATGACAGCCGATACAATAAGCAGACTAGCTAAAGGTCCTGAACCAAGAGTTAAGAGAATGATATGCAAGATAAACAATCCAACATATGTTGCACCTGAGAATGACGCATGGAGACACAACAATAGTGATTCTGAAAATAAAAATGATAAGATGAATGAAATGGTTGAGAAGAAACTTCGTTGGTGGTTTGTAAAAGATGGCAAAAGAAAGAGAACACCAAAGACATCCCCTGTAGTAGTTATTCCTAAGGAGCCAATGCCGAAGATTGTTGTTAAGGGTATAGTGAAAGGGGGAGTCATAAAAGAATATAGAACTTTTAATTGTTATATTATTCTAATGAATGCTTCAATGAATGTTTTACAGGGCCTTCTGTAGAACAACAACAAAGGTTGGTAGACGAGCAAGTGTTACATCAAGCATACCTCAAGAAGGAATTGACTTGACAAAGGCAACGTTTGAGCAGTACATAAAGATTACTGAAGAAGTAACTCAGAAAGAACAAAGTTCAAGTGTTCCAACAGAAAGTGTCAAAGAGAAAGAGCCTTAAGGAGTTGCTCGAGATGATTCTAGTGAGGCAGATGATGAGTCTACTGAGACAGAAACAGAGCTTGATCTAACAACACTTGGTTATGGAAAAGCTCAGTTGAAAAAGAAACCTACAAAGAAGAAGAAAGGCTCTGACGAAGAAGGTTCTACCTATACTCCTTCAATTGATGAGCAAAAGAAGCTAAGGATAAAAAGAAAAGTAGTTCAATCAGGCGTGATTCCGAGGAACGTTAGAGCAAGGAAAGGAGGAGTTTATGTGCCTAAAGATCAAGGTGGCAAGAGTGAAAAACATGTTACAACTTCAAAGGTTCATGAAGCGATGAAGGCTGATAAAGTTATGAAAGATGATCAGCTCAACATCTTTTATACAGTAATGGAACATCACTTGGGTATCGATGTTCATTCTGTCTTCAACAACTTTGAAATCAAAAAGGCCGAAGAACAAAGAGTTGAAAGAGAGAGAAGGTTGGCTGAAGAAGCAACTCAAAGAAGGAAAAGTATTATAGTTGAAACTCAAGAAGCAGGTGGTTCTTCAAGTCAAGCAGACGTAGAAATGGTTGATGCTGGAATAGATCCTAAGGGATTTGTGCTTGTTGGTGAGTCTTCTTCTTTATCTTACAGTTTTGATGATATTGTTCGCCGAGTGCATGTTATACAAAAGAACAAGAAGGCGAAAGAAGTGTTATTGTTAAAATGGAAGGATGAATAAGTAGTAGAGGAAGAAGAAGATGAAGAAGAAGAGAAGATTGATGATGAGTTGTTTGATTATATAGACAACTTTCCAGAAGGTAATGAAGATGATGATGATCTGGGCTCGTCAGGCTTGTTAATTGTAAATCCTTCAATTCAACAAAGGATTGAAGATTTCATGAATGACGAGATTAATGAACAAGAGGAGGATCAACATCAAGAATCTTCTTCATCAGGCAAACAACATGTCGACCAGGTATTCCTCACACAACCAACTGTTATATACTTACATGCTCGATTTGAGGGGGAGCTAGAGGTACCTAGGTCCAAGGCAGAGATGTTAGAGGAGTTGGGTTTAGATGACGGGAAGTTTAAGTTCGATATTGAAGATGAAATACCTGAGTCACCAGAAAGAGAATATGAGTTTAAGTATGCTCAGGAAGCTGATAAATATAATGATGTGATTCTTGAAGATGCGTCTGATGAAGAAACGGATTTTCATTATTCTGGTGTTGATGACACGTTTCCTTCACTGGCTGAAATGTTCAAAGATCAGAATGAAGATGAAGTTAGAAGAAAGATAGTGGAAAAGATAACCAATGAAGGTGTTCCGAGAACCACCCCAATAGAAAATCTTGCTGAGGAGAGGAAGAAGTGGTTTAAGGTGATACCAAAGGAAAGGAAGTTTATAAGGTCGCTTTAGTACTTTACACATGATACAAACATCTCATGGGGTGACATCTTATCTTGGGGTTACTTAGAGGATCTGCAGGTGTATGCCATTAGACGGGAGCAGGGGGTACAATACTTCGATGAGTTAACTGCCATTTTCGTCCCTGTGGTTTGGTCACTTTGGCCATTTCAGTCCATTTTTGAAAAATGCGCCATTTTCCTCCCCGACGTTCTGGAAAGGTGCCATTTCAGTCCAAAAATCATAACCCAGTTAAGTCGGTTAGTAAATAAGGACTGATTGTGTAAATTTCTAACATAAAGGACCATTTAAGTAAAAAGTATAAATATTAATATAATTATAAAATATAATATATATATATATATAATGTATACACACCACCGCCGCCAGAACCGGAGCTCCGGTGGTCACCACCGCCGCCGGAACCGGAGCTCCGGTGGTCACCACCGCCGCCGCCACCGCACCATCACATTCGCGTTCATCACCGATTCACCATCACATTCTCGTTCCATCGTCATTACTCCGACACGCTCCTCATCACCGCACAATCTGAACACCGCAGTCACCTCCGACAACCATTAACACCACCGTCTCCTCACCGGTGCACCATCACCATAACCCACCACCACTTCACCGTAAACCACCGTTCACCTCTGTCATCACCTCCATTCACCGCTGTAAAACTGACAACCTGCAACTCATCTTCATCAATCATCATCACAGTCGGAGAGAGAGAGAGAGATAACGACGAGAGAGAGAGAGAGAGAGAAGGAGGCGGGAGAGAGAACCGGCAACGGTGGGGGTGCCGTTTTTCCGGTGAGTTGTAGGCGGCGGCAGTGGTGATGAAGGTCTGATAATGATGATGAAGATCGCGATGATGATGATGAAGATCGCGGTGAGTTGCAGGGGGTGCCGTTTTTCTGGTGAGTTGCAGGCGGCGGCGGTGGTGACCACCGGAGCTGAGATGTTGTTGTTACTAGAGTTAGAGAGAGAGAGAGAGTAGAGAGACAAAGGGTAATGTGGTGGGACGGTGGTTATGGATTGGATGGTGACGGTGGTTATGGAGTGGTGGTGGTGTTTTTATATAGAGTAGGGAGAGAAAGGGAGGCGGCAGGTGTGGTGGTGGTGGTGGTGGCTGTGGTGGCGGTGGTGGGAACTGGTGATGCAGGTGGTGGAGAGTGTAGAGATAGAACAGGTGGTGGCGGTGGTGGGAACTGGTGCGGCGGCGGTGGAGGTGAAGGTGATGGTGGTGGGGGTGGTTTAGAGAGAGAGACGAACTGGTGCCATTTTCGTCCCTGTGGTTTGTTCACTTTGGCCATTTCAGTCCATTTTTAAAAAATGCGCAATTTTCCTTAAATGGTCCTTTATGTTACAAATTTACACAATCAGTCCTTATTTACAAACTGACTTAACTGGGTTATGATTTTTGTACTGAAATGGCACCTTTCCAGAATGTCGGGGAGGAAATGGCGCATTTTTGAAAAATGGACTGAAATGGCCAAAGTGACCAAACCACAGGGACGAAAATGGCAGTTAACTCTACTTCGATTTTCTGTCAGATATAAAGACCCTCCCGTGGTGGGATGTTGATGAGCTGGTCCAAACAAAGAATATTACACAGTTTTATCATGGCTTGGATGTGAAACAACATGACCAACACTTGTGGAAATATGTAAAGCAACAGGCAAAGGCAAGATATCCTGATTGGAAGCCGCAATATCCGAAGCAGATTGTTACTATCTTAGAGAATGGAGAGAAAGACATTACTTTAGATGTGAAGCCGCCAAGATGCTTAAAGAACATGCCGCTACGTGCTATGGGACAAGATTTCCATGAAGGCTTTCAAGGATGGCTATAAAATCAAAGCACAGCGGAAGCGATAATTTCTCTGTTCGACAAGTCAAAGGGTGAATCAAGAAGGATCTGCATATTGGATCCTATGTGGCTGGTGAATTGCTCGAAGAATGACATTGATTGCTTGTTCTACAACAAAATTGTTTACGAAAAGATTGATAAAGTTCAAGCGATGCAATACCAAAAGATTGTGGTTGTATGCTTTGCGAAAGAGATCAATTCAGGGAGATATTGGAAGGCAAAGTGGAGAGATTTAGAGATCGACGAATTCTTGAAGAAGTAAAAGCGTGAACAAAGATTCAAGGCTATAGCTGAGAAGGCAGCAAAGCTTGGAAAGTATAAATTGTTGAGACCACCTCCAACAGATCAAACACCGATCGAGAAGGAAGAGAACAAGATCCCGCGATGGGATAGAAAGCGCGACGGTGATCCAGAGTATAGAAAGTACTGGAATAATGTTGGGAGGCCGCTCAGAAGGAAGATGCTTGAGGAAAAGGCAGAACAGAGGAGGCAGAGGGCAAAGGAACGAAGACATAAGAGGAAAGACTGAAGACTATGCTGGAAGGAACTGCAGCTACATCCAAGGGGAAGTCTGTTAGCTCATATGTCTGTAGCTTCCGTCAGCATTGAGTCTTATTTTGTACTATGTATGTCTTTTGAATATTTGTATGTATGTTTGTATAACGACAAACCAGAGAATGGCGCATAACTGTAAATGTGAAGTCCGACGGATGTCAGATGTCATCCGATCGGATCACCATCCAATCGGGTGACACTTCCCCTCCCTGAGTTTGTCTATAAATAGCAATCTAGGACTTGTCATTTATAACTTTTGGCTGAACTTGTAAGGAGACTCTGTCAGTCTGATTCTCTACCGGTGCTACTGTACATTCATCATTGATCTAATAGAAATCAGACGGATTTAAACGTTGAATGCGTTGTTGTTGATCTTATGACATAATCAATGGATTCCGCACATTGATTTTGGTCGATTCATCCACGTTCCAGACGAACAGATCCTGATCCAAAGGCCTAACAATTTTGACAAGTGGAATGCGCTTGCGCTTGAGCAATTTGACTTCACGGTCCATGATTTCCACAAGTTTCTCAACAAAATGTATCGTGTCATCAACACGAATTTCATCAAGTGGTATGTGGAGGTTCTCATCAGCTAAACACCTTTTGAGATTGGACACGTGGAAGGTTGGATGAACATTTCCGAGTTCAGGAGGTAACTCAAGTCTGTAGGCTACTTTTCCGATTCTTTCGACATTCTTGAATGGTCCAACATATCTAGGTGCAAGTTTTCCTGTCTTTCCAAATCTGATCACACCTTTCCACGGTGAAACCTTAAGTAAGACGTGATCACCGACTTGAAATTCCAAAGGCTTGCGTCGTCTATCCGCGTAACTCTTTTGACGGCTTCTAGCTGTGTGACACCCATGCTGAAACCAGGTACACCCTAAATGGTCCAAAACTGTAAAGCACACTTAACACTTTAACTGCGCGAAAACCCTAAAAACATGTGTGACTTATATGCTTGATTAAATGATATCTGTTATGTCTCGGAGGAATCCGAGAACACGTTATGACTGACATGACACTAATAAGGGCCAATAGTGCGAAGTTGATGTCCGTAGCCTTGAAACACGTGTTAAACGGGAGTATTCCGTTTAACAGGGCTTTAAACCTTTGACATTGATTATTAGGTTATCGGTAGCATCATTTAAGATTTCGAGTTCCAGGAACAACTTAGTTTTGTGCCTTAGACTGTAACATAAGGTTTGAAGCCAATCAGAGATCGGGCACGCAAACCGAAGCAGCTTCCTGGTTAGGGAAACGTTTGGTGTAGTGATGAAGGGTAGTGTCAGGAACGTTCACGTAAAATTTTAGAATTTTTGGAATTTTCTACGATTTTTGGTAAAATTTTGACTGTTTTAAAAAAAGAATTTTGGAAGAAATAACAAACGGATTCAATAAATCACCAAATTTTACAGAGACACTAAGGAAATATGAGGAATGTTCTGGGAAAATTCAGAGTCCATTGGTTGAGTTTTGATTTGGGTAGCCGGAAACACATCGAAAAGAAATCGGAAAAATCTTAAAATTTTTGGAGATGTTTCTGGAAACATAAGGGATGTCCAGGAATTTTTTGGGAATTTTTGGATCACTGGTGGTAATTAATATTAATTATGTGGTTAAATATGGTTTTATAAATAATTTATTTAGACAAGTAAAATGCCAAAATAAATTCCCAGAAATTTTTCCCATAATCTACTAATGTTTACTGAGTTATATAAAAATTAACAGATTTTTATTCGAATTCTAGGTTAAATGGGAATTTTGGGATTAAAAATGGGTTATTTTAAATCAATTTCGGCAGTTTACCGTATAAAGAACCGGCCGGAACTGGGAATTGACCCAACCCGACAAATACTATAATTGAAACACGGGGAGTATTCCGGGAGATTCCAGGGCGGATTGGACACTCGGGGTGTGTCCAATACCAGTTCGGGAAATCCCCGACGGTGGAAACGGGAACTCAAAATTGGGCAACCTGGACTCCCGAAACACCCAAACTCCCTTAATGAAAAGTTAATCATTCTTAAATAACAACATGTTGGCACTATTGGTATTCCCGTACCATTGTCCGAACATGTTAGCCACTGACATTGACTGACACGCGAACCAGTGCCCGGAAGCCAAACTGAAACTAATACTACCCTGACATCCATCACCATACCATTATCGTATAGGCTCAATCTGGAGTGAAAACTCCTGACAGAATCCAAGTTATACCTGTTACCGTCTTAGATACTGACTTGAGCCCATATTTGCATACGTGATTCTGGAAGTTAACTCAGTTGCTTGTTACATCCTGTGTGAAACTACGACATACACTGTGAGTTCCCTTCCCCCACTTTTAAACTATTTTCCTGTTTTCTGGGGTGAAGTGAATGTACAAACTGTGTTACTGTTTTGAAGTAATTTGCATGTACAAAATGTGTTACTGTTTTGAAGTAATTTGCATGTTACAAACTATGTTAATTGCACCAACTTATGATGATGTGAAATTGCCTAACCCACGAACTACCTCGACTGATTGTAACACGGACCGGCGAACTGGAGGTGTCCATTGTGACACGGTCCGGCAAGCTGAAGGTGCTGATTGTAACACGAACCGGCGAACTGGAGGTGTCCGTTGTGAAACGGTCCGGCAAGCTAAAGGTGTCGATTCTAATACGGGACGGCGAGCTGAAGGTGTCTGGTGTGACACGGTCCGACGCGCTGAAGGTGTTTGTGACCTCGTGAAATTCCATTTGTGATTGTGACACTCGTGTAATTCCATCTATGAACCGTGATATGTCCAATTAAACATGTTGATACATTTTGAAACGAAACAACCAAACCAGTGGAACTCACCAGTAGCGTTTAGCTGACCTTTTTAAAAACTAACATGCATTTCAGGTAAAACGAAACAGGAGTGAACATGTGCGTATGGAAGGATCTAGTAGGCGGACGTAGCATAATAAAAGCTATAATGGCTTGTAGAACCGCTTTTAATATATGGTTTGTAATGTGACAGTTCGAAGACGTTGTAACCGATGCTCCTGTTTTATGTAATGTAATGTTTTTTAAATATTGAGGAGTGCCATGTGTCTGTCGCACCCCGCGATTGTCTTCCTCAGTGAGTCGGGGTGTAACAGAAGATGGTATCAGAGCCATTGGTTATAGCGATTTCGGTATCCCTAAAAGAACCTAGACTATAATCCTGAGTTAACTCCTCACCCTGAGAACCTCTAGAGACCGAGTGGCGTGGCTACTACCGGGGTGGTCTTGTTAGGCAAATAAATTATTGTGGTCCGGAACATAATAATTTATCTGCTGCTACTTGGGCATTCCGGAAACGTCACGGAGAGAGAGGAGAGAACGGGAATGTAAACGCTAACTTAACAGTGGTGGAAAAATTTTCAAAACTAAAATCAAAGCTGTGTGCAATACGTGCTTATGTGTACATCTATGGATTGTTGATTCTGGGTTATGTCCATGTCGAGGTAGTGATGCAGTCGTAGTACTTTCATATTATCGTAGTTGGTGTTGTCGTGGTATGATGCACGTACGTCACTTGGGTGACCAGTTTTGATAACGCATTTAGGCACTAGCCCTTATGGGTTAAGTCTGTGTGCAAAATTTGATAGATGTTATTATATATGTGACGATGATATTATATATATACATGACGATGCTTTTGGTCATATGTGTCGTGGATTTATGGGTGTGATAAAATTGTGTGATGTGTAATGAAATTGTGTGGTATGTGGTAACTGAAAATGTGATAAGTGATGATTAACTATGTGACATTGATACATACATATCTATTGTTTATATAGAATGGCCCCGAAACGTGTACCTCAAATGACAGAGGCAAAAATTGCCCAACTGATAGCACAACAACTCCAAACGGTTATTCCAACAATCGTGGCGCAGGTTAGTGCCGGTATTAACGTTAACCCCCAACCGAATCCACAGCCGGGACCGATAGGTCAAAACAATAATCAAAACAATGTTAGGCCAGTTTGCACGTTTAAACACTTTATGGAGTGCAAACCAATGGAGTTTAATGGAACCAAAGGACCGAACGGGTTTGTGAAATGGATCGAGAAGTCGGAATCGGTCCTTAACATAAGTAATTGTCCGGGTGACTGTGCGGTAAAGTATACAGCTTGCACTTTTACCGACCACGCTTTGAACGGGTGGAATGCTATTGTGCAATCTCACGAGCAGGATGCGATTAATGCTATGACTTGGGATGATCTTAAGATACTAATGAGAGAAAGGTTCTGCCCAATCCACGAAATTCAGAAACTCGAGCATGAGTTTTGGAACCTGCAGATGCAAGGTGCGTATCATGCAGGTTACACAAATCGCTTCAATGAACTGGCATGCATACTGCCAGATATGGTTCGACCGGAGTCCAAGAGGATCTAGAGGTATATCTGGGGACTGGCCCCAGAAGTGAGAAGCATCACTAATTCGGTGGAGCACCTGATTATGCACGGGGTGGTAGCCAGGTCAGGCACGGTGGCGTACGACATGGTTAGACGTAAGATTCTGACAATGCCGGGAGAGCTGGCAGGAAAGAACGAGAGGCCCCGGAAAGTAGCCGAGCGGGGGCAGCCACACCGAAGAGGGGTAGAGCCACTAGTCAAAACTACGCCATGACTACACCAACGGGAAACTTTGGGGGCTATAAAGGAACGGCCCCAAAGTGCAACAAGTGCGCTTTTCACCACGTGGGTGCGTGCCGAGCAGTGAAATGCTCAAGATGTCATAGAGCTGGGCATTATGCCCAAAACTGTAGAGCACCCATGGAACCGAATCCCAAAGCAACTCGTTTTCAACCTCCAAGGCCTCAACCTCTGCAACAGCGACCCCAACAACCGGCGCAACAGATTACCTACCCCCGTGCGTGCTATGGATGTGGCAGCATGGACCACTTCCAAAGAAACTGCCCAAAGCTTGCTCAGCAGTCAGCGGGAAAGAATACGCAGGGCCAAGCTTCCACCTCAAATGCCGCGCGAGGCCGTGCCTTTATACTTGGGTCTGGTGACGCACACCAGGATCCAAATGTGGTCTCAGGTACCTTTCTCATTTCCGATCAGTATGCTTCAGTACTGTTTGATACGGGCGCAGATAGGAGCTACGTTTCCATTAATTTCTAACCCCTATTAAATATGCCGGCTATTGAATTAACAAGTCCCTACTCCATAGAACTTGCTAACGGTAAACCTATAACTAGTCACCAAATCATTCGTGATTGTCCTTTAATTCTTAACGACCACCAATTCCTTATTGACCTACTACCGGTAGAGCTCGGAAGTTTCGATATAGTAGTCGGAATGGACTGGTTGTCCAAGTACAAGGCGGAGATTATATGTGAGCAAAAGATTGTTAGGATCCCTTTTCCTAATGGTGAAGTTATTATGGTACAGGGAGAGAAGTCTGGTACCATATTAAACCTTATATCCCACCTTAAAGTGTTGAAATGTATATGTCAAGGATGTGATGTGTTCCTAGCAAGTGTAATGACGACCGAACCAGAAGAACAACGTATTAAGGATATTCCAATAGTGTGTGATTACCCAGACGTGTTTCCAGATGAATTGCCCGGATTGCCACCCAATCGGAAAGTCGAATTCCGTATCAACTTAATACCGGGAGCAGCTCCCATTACCAAAGCACCTTACCATTTAGCACCTTCAGAGATGCAAGAACTATCATCTCAGTTACAAGAACTACTAGACCGAGGTTTTATCCGTCCCAGTTATTCACCTTGGGGAGCACCAGTGTTATTGGTGAAGAAAAAGGATGGAAGCTTTCGGATGTGTATCGACTACCGGGAGCTGAACAAGGTTACCATAAAGAATCGATATCCTCTTCCGCGAATCGATGATTTATTTGATCAGTTGCAAGGAGCCTGTTACTTTTCCAAAATCGATCTTAGATCCGGTTATCATTAAGTGAAAGTTCACGAGGAAGATATCCCTAAAACAGCCTTTCGAACTTGGTACGGTCACTATGAGTTCCTGGTTATGCCCTTTGGGTTAACCAACGCACCCGCGGTATTGATGGACCTCATGAACCGAGTTTGTAAACCATATCTAGATAAATTCGTCATAGTCTTTATTGACGATATTTTGATCTATTCCAAGAGTAAAAAGGAACACGAGCACCATCTACGAGCCATACTAGAGATATTGAGGAAAGAGAAGTTGTACGCCAAGCTTTCAAAGTGTGACTTCTGGTTACAAGCGGTGCAATTTTTAGGACACGTGGTAGATCAACAAGGGATTCATGTTGACCCTAGTAAGATCGAAGCTATTAAGAATTGGCAAGGGCCTAAGTCTCCGAAAGAGATACGCCAATTCTTGGGATTGGCTGGATATTACCGTCGCTTTATTGAAAACTTTTCCTGCATTGCTCAATCCTTAATGCCTTGACACAGAAAGATCAAAAGTACGAATGGGGCGAAGAACAAGAAACAGCTTTTCAGCTGTTAAAACAAAAGTTATGTAAGGCGCCAATTTTGACTTTGCCAGAGGGCAATGATGACTTTGTAGTATATTGCGACGCATCTCGACGTGGTCTAGGATGCGTATTGATGCAGAGAAACAAGGTTATTGCATATGCTTCCAGACAATTGAAAGTACATGAAAAGAACCATACAACGCATGATTTAGAGCTGGGCGCAGTGATTTTTGCACTTAAGATCTGGAGGCATTACTTGTACGGTACGAAATGTACAATTTATACAGATCACAAGAGTCTCCAACATATATTCGATCAAAAGGAGCTGAATATGAGACAACGCAGATGAGTGGAGCTATTAAACGATTACGACTGTGAAATAAAATACCATCCAGGTAAGGCTAACGTAGTAGCCGATGCCTTGAGTAGAAAAGACTGAGTAAAGCCACTCAGAGTGCGAGCTCTTGGGATGATTGTTCAAACCAGTCTTAAAGAACAGATTCGTAATGCTCAAATGGAAGCTTTGGAGGAAGGCCAACTAAATAGCGAAAACTTACACGGAAATGAAGGGAATTTTGGGAGGAAACCGGATGAGGTGTTGTATTTCAAAAATAGGGTATGGATTCCTACTCTCCATGACCTACGTCAAATGGTTATGGATGAGGCTCATAAATCTATGTACTCTATTCACCCCGGTACAGACAAGATGTACCACGACCTTAAGGAATTTTATTGGTGGCCATGTATGAAAAAGGACGTAGCAGAGTACGTGAGAAAATGCTTGACTTGTGCCCGGGTAAAGGCAGAGTACCAGAAACCCTCGGGAATGTTACAGCAACCCGAAATACTTCAATGGAAATGGGATCAAATCACGATGGATTTCGTGATCCACCTTCCAAAAACACCCCGAGGTCATGATGCGATTTGGGTAGTAGCAGATAGACTAACCAAATCGGCGCACTTTATTCTGATTCGTACTACCTACAACACCGAGAAATTGGCCGAGATCTACACGGATGAAATTGTGGCTAGACACGGGGTACCAGTTGCAATCATTTCAGACCATGATAGTCATTTCACTTCACACTATTGGCAACAGTTGCAAGAAGCTTTGGGGTCTAGAATAGACCTGAGTACTGCTTACCATCCCCAGACCGACGGCCAATCTGAACGAACGAACTATCCAGACATTAGAGGATCTGCTTCATGCTTGCACCCTAGACTTTGGAGGAAGTTGGGATAAGCACCTTCCCCTCATTGAATTCTCTTACAATAACAGCTATCATAGTAGCATACAAGCTGCACCGTACGAAGCACTATACGGCCGGAAGTGCAGATCGCCACTTTGTTGGGCTGAAGTGGGCGATACTCAACTCACGGGGTTTGAACTAATTCAAGAGATGATAGAAAAGGTGCATAAGATCCAAAGTAGACTGAAAGCGGCCCGAGATCGGCAGAAAAGTTACGCCGATGTTCGCAGGAAACCGTTGTCATTTGAAGTAGGTGACAAAGTACTGTTAAAAGTGTCACTGTGGAAAGGAGTGGTCAGGTTTGGCAAGACAGGAAAGTTGGCTCCAAGATACATTGGGCCGTATGAAATTATTGCTAAGGTTGGATCTGTAGCATACAGACTGAAATTACCAGATGAACTGAGCACAATTCACGATGTCTTCCACGTATCCAACTTAAAGAAATGTCTCACGGATGAAGCAGCTATTATACCATTAGAAGATGTGCAAATTGATGACAAACTCCACTTTGTGGAGGAACCGGTAGAAATAGTAGATGGGAAGACCAAACAACTACGTTATAACAAAATCTCGCTGGTGAAAGTCTGGTGGAACTCAAAGCAAGGACCTGAGTATACCTGGGAACGGAAGGATGAGTTCCGTAGAAAATACCCCCATCTCTTCCCTAACTAGACGAATTGAATTTCGGGGATGAAATTTCTAAACCAGGGGAGACTGTGACACCCATGCCGAAACCAGGTACACCCTAAATGGTCCAAAACTGTAAAGCACACTTAACACTTTAACTGCGCGACAACCCTAAAAACATGTGTGACTTATATGCTTGATTAATTGATATCAGTTATGTCTCGGAGGAATCCGAGAACACGTTATGACTGACATGACACTATGGGGGGCCAACAGTGCGAAGTTGATGTCCGTAGCCTTGAAGCACGTGTTAAACGGGAGTATTCCGTTTAACAGCGCTTTAAACCTTTGACATTGATTATTAGGTTATCGGTAACATCATTTAAGATTTCGAGTTCCAGGAACAACTTAGTTTTGTGCCTTAGACTGTGACATAAGGTTTGAATCCAATCAGAGATCGGGCATGCAAAACGAAGCAGCTTCCCGGTTAGGGAAACGCTTTCGTTTCAGGAATAACATAAGGCAATCAAACGTGCAAGGAACAATCGATCAAACTTAAAAACACTTAAACCACCCTAATACGAGTCTTTTATGATTAAAACGTAACTGGGTTCGGGTTTCAAGACTATTATGCATGATTTTTAAAACCGAGTCTTTTGACACTAATTACGCGCGAAACGGAGTCCGTCACGCAAATCGAGAACGCGTCCGGGACCCGTAAACGAACCTAAACACTCAACGGAAGATAAACATCATCTTTAAGCGCTCAAAACGTAGCACGAGGTGTCCCTTGAGGGACCCACACCCAAACTGCCCCCACCCCCCATTATTTAATCAAAAAAATCAAATTTTTCTTTTTCTTATTTCATTTTAACACAAAACCCTTTCCAAAATCTGGTTTCTCTCAAGAACAACCAGCTGAATTCACAAGAAACTTCAACAAATCAAAGGTATTAACTCAAATCCATAAGGTTTTAAGCATGGTTTCTTGATTAAACTTGATTTAGGTCATGAAAATCCATTTTAATCTATTAATTTTGGAGTTTTAAACAAGTTTAGGGGCTGAATAGGAACACCATATGAATACCTTGGTGTTATATGGTAGCCATGGTTATAAATCTTTGGGTTTTGATACCCTAATCAACACCTATTCCACAGAAATCGCTTAACTAGTCGATTAACCGAAAAACAATGAAATAAAGCTTGATTGATCTAAGTTCTAGCATATTTGGATTGTACTTGATGTGTAGGTACTGAATATATCTCACACATACTTCTGGACTCACAAGGAACGCTTGGAATCGAAGTTTGCGCTAGGTATAACATCCAAAAACCGAATCTATGATAGGCAGAATTTTGTTTTGGCTATAACTTGGTCTGTGATATTGGATTGAGCTGAAATTTTGTGTGGTGATGAAGGGTAGTGTCAGGAAGGTCCACGTAAAATTTTAGAATTTTTGGAATTTTCAACGATTTTTGGTAAAATTTTGACTGTTTTACAAAAAGAATTCTGGAGGAAATACCAAACGGATTCAATAAATCACCAAATTTTACAAAGACACTAAGGAAATATGAGGAATGTTCTGGGAAAATTCAGAGTCCATTGGTTGAGTTTTGATTTGGGTTAAAAATCCGCGTTTTTGTGAATTTTCGGTAGCCGGAAACACACTGAAAGAAAATCGGAAAAATCTTAAAACTTTTGGAGGTGTTTCTGGAAACATAAGGGATGTTCAGGAATTTTTTGGAAATTTTTGGATCACTGATGGTAATTAATATTAATTATGTGGTTAAATATGGTTTTATAAATAATTTATTTAGACAAGTAAAATGCCAAAATAAATTCCCAGAAATTTTTCCCATAATCTACTTATGTTTACTGAGTTATATAAAAATTTACAGATTTTTATTCGAAATCTAGGTTAAATGGGAATTTTGGGATTAAAAATGGGTTATTTATATCAATTTCGGCAGTTTACCGTATAACGAACCGTCCGAAACTGGGAATTGACCCAACCCGACAAATACTATAATTGAAACACGGGGAGTATTCTGAGAGATTCCAGGGCGGATTGGACACTCGGGGTGTGTCCAATACCAGTTCGGGAAATCCCCGACAGTGGAAACGGGAACTCAAAATTGGGCAACCTGGACTCCCCAAACACCCAAACTCCCTTAATGAAAAGTTTATCATTCTTAAATAACAACAAGTTGGCACTATTGTTATTCCCGTACCATTGTCCGAACATGTTAAACTACTAACATTGACTGACACGCGAACCAGTGCCCGGAAGCCAAACTTAAACTAATACTACCCTGACATCCATCACCATACCAGTATCGTATAGGCTCAATCTGGAGTGAAAACTCCTGACAGAATCCAAGTTATACCTGTTACCGGCTTAGATTGTCACACCCTGGCTTTGCGGAAGCGTGGTTAATTTTGGTGTGACTTCTTAATACCATAGCTTAACCATAACAAAGCTATATGCAATAAAAACCATGCAAGATCATCCATTCGATTAAGTTTTAAAAACCAAATACAATAACATTGTCTTGACGGAAACACCTCCTAACGACATAAACATTGTTTAACAACATAACATAAGCATAGTTTAAGGGCTGTGACTTGTCCAGGAAAGAGCCACATTCCCTAAACCCGGATGACCTCGTAACTAGTGCAGCGGGAAAACGTGCCATACCGCGCCAGATCTGTTAATTTCCTGAAATACATGTAAGTTGAAAAATCAACAATAATGTTGAGCGAGTTCATGTGTAAGTGAGTATGTAAAACACTTGTAAGTATAAACATTCCCTGGTATGTAGCAGTGTAAGGAAAAAGAGATCACCAATGGGTTGCAAAGCCATTGATATGTGTGAAGTGCAAGTAGGAAGACTCAAACCTTGCGATTTTGCGTCGGGGCACAAAGTCACCCCTAGGTCCGTTATGCTGGGCCTGGGGTCGGGCTCGCTACACCCGGATAGATCTACCGCTTACGTCCCTCGGTCCTACAATGAGGATTAATGGCCTCCAGTTCCCGCCTACCCACTCACATGATCTAAGTAATAACCCTCCTTATGCTAACCATACCATGTAAAAAAAGTACTCATAATCATAGTAACATGTATTTCACCCCCGCAGTTTAGAAAACTGAAAATAGTTAAGAAAAAAGGGGGACATGAACTCACTGTCGGTGCGTCTCTACCAAGTACTCCAAATCAGGCAGCTGTGCGACGACCTACAGGTGCTAATTTCTATTAGACGGACGGCCGTGCCTTAGCTTTATAGTTTAAGTCTTTGGGAAATAGTTAGACAACTATTTCGTGTTTACATTCTGTATATACTTGGTAGTTAATCTCCTTCCCAAGGATGGGGGATTCAATACATGTGCGTTCAAATTATATCATTAAGTCTCACTTAATATATATATATATATTTCCAATTCCAAAATATAAGTATTTTTCTCAAAAATATTATATTTTCATTTCACATAATTTTTCTCCAATAATACGTTGTTAAAATACGCGTTCATAAATATTTCCGTAAGTGCGTAAGTTACGTTTTAACAATCAAGTGGTAATATACTTACCGGTGTAACTTATATATTTATGGTGAAAGCGTTCGTATTATTTTGGATTCGTTAACGTTCGTAAATATTATTTTTACTCTAAAAATAATATTTATGTATTTTCACAAAATAATCATAAACAGTGTGTGAAAAATATATATTTATCACGTTAAATTTTGTGAAAATCCCACCTCCGAATATTTAGTAAATAAAGTCATGGCGAAATTCATATTTCAAAAACATGTCAAAAATAATTCTAACACTTGTAGTGTAAATAGTTCTAAGTGTTAGGTTTTTAGAAAAATTTCGCTAGAGTTTCCTCTGTAACTGGAGGTGGCCACGCTTTCAAGCGTATCATTTTCTTTAACAAATCAACTCAACAATTTTCTTTATTTGATCAGAACAACTTTCATCACAACAACTAATCAGCATATGTGTAAATTGCCAAAAATTACATGAACTTGTAATTTTCCCAAAACTGTGGTGTAAATCCCCTTAAATTTAGTAGATCTTCATATAAGGTAATTTGATCTTGTAAAAACCTCGTTTTTAGAGAAAATCCATCTTTACAACTTCCAGTCATCTTTTACAAAAACTGTTATTTTGTCGGATCTTTTCATTTCACAAGTGTTTACACACTTGTGGTTTATAAAAATCATGCTTGTTAGTGTAAAATCCATCCTTTAAAATACATGATTTCTTTGATACGTGGTTCTTTGAAGATACCACTTGCAGATGCGTAGATCTGCTAGTTTTAAACACAATTTCACAAGTAAAACTCTTTTACACAAGTTCATGATTCGCGTGTGGTAGAGTTTCACCCTTTAACCCTTGTTCTATTCAAAACAACTTTATGTCACAATTCGTGATCATGACCAAGCCGGGTTAAGTGGTGATCCGAGCTACCACAACATAGATCGGGTCTAAATAATCACAAATTTTAATTACTACAACATTTACACAACTAGTGAGCTTTTATCCAACACTTATAGCATTTTTAGTAGACTTTAAAGTATCATCTTGTGAGATTTCGAGTTTTAACCGTTACAAATCGTATTAACCACTTTAGATTAGTTCAAGAAGGTGTTTTAAACAACATACCACTAGCTCGAGGCTAGGGAAGAATCTTGACGAAAATGGCGTGGGTAAAAGCAAGATAAAGAGGTCCTTCAAACTCCGAGTGCACCAAGCCTCCTAATATGTGATCCTTGAAGCTTGTATGATGTTGGAATGGCTTGATGAAAACCGAAAATGGATGGGTGGGGAGGGGGGTGTTCGGCCGAAAGCTTTCTAGAGAGAGAGAGAGAGAGAGTGTTGTTGTTGATTTGTGAGTAAGAATGATATGGTGGGTTAATGTGGTAACTTATAGATAATTAGCTTGGTCATTAACCGAAGGTCCTTATGCATTCTAGATATTAGACAATGGTGATTATAATAATCACAAAGGTACAAGGTATGTCTCCTCTAGTTGGGGCCGGTTAGAGAGGGGGGGGGTCTTGGTCCATTTCCAACTAGTTAGTTAGGTATTAGTTAGGTTAAACCAAGTTAGTTAAGTGTTTAACCCAGTTATTAGTGTGTCACGCGTTATAGTGGGTGTTAGGGTACTCAGGGACCCTAACTGGCTCAGAAAAAGATAACTAATGAAAATAACAATATTTTCATGTTCCGGGTATAGTCCGCTTGTTCGGTTGGATAGTAATCCGTTAAAGTGCTTAACAAAGCTTTAAAGTGTCGTTAATACCCTTTTTAGTGACACAACTCATTCCTGACACTTTGGAAAGTGTCTAGTAATATTTTTCTCATGTTTTGGCACTTTATTAGTTAGCTAACAACTGAATTATTATGTAAAGTGCCGAGTTTTGTACTTAGAGTACGTTTTAGGCACATCCAGTCATTGTGACTTATTCCTAGAGACGCAGTTCTACAACCCTTGTATCCCTACACTCACCACTAGTGTAGCAAAATATTTCTGGCTCATACAGGCCTTAGAGGCAGTGTTTGCCTGATGCTGGCTTTATCAGCATGTTCAATAGGTTATCCGTTATAGTGCTACTGTGCTTTTTGTGCATCATGTTTGTCACTAAGGTTCAGTCATGTAAATAATGTAGTGACAGCAAGTAAAGGATGATGCAAGTAAGTACATGTATCAGTATTCAAGTAGCAGTTTATTCACAAGTTCAAGTAAGCACAGTAATTCAGCAGTAATTAATTACTAATCAAGTCGTACGGATACCTGGTTTAGTGCGGGTTGTCACATAGATACTGACGTGAGCCCATATTTGCATACGTGATTCTGGAAGTTAACTCAGTTGCTCGTTACATCATGTGTGAAACTACGACATACACTGTGAGTTCCCTTCCCCCACTTTTAAACTGTTTTCCTATTTTCTGGGGTGAAGTGCATGTACAAACTGTGTTACTTTTTTGAAGTAATTTGCATGTACAAACTATGTTACTGTTTTGAAGTAATTTGCATGTTACAAACTGTGTTAATTGCACCAACTTATGATGATGTGAAATTGCCTAACCCACGAACTACCTCGACTGATTATAACACGGACCGGCGAACTGGAGGTGTCCATTGTGACACGGTCCGGCAAGCTGAAGGTGCTGATTGTAACATGGACCGGCAAACTTGAGGTGTCCGTTGTGACACGGTCCGGCAAGCTGAAGGTGTCGATTCTAATACGGGTCGGCGAGCTGAAGGTGTCTGGTGTGACACGGTCTGGCGCGCTGAAGGTGTTTATGACCTCGTGAAATTCCATTTGTGATTGTGACACTCGTGTAATTCCATCTATGAACCGTGATATGTGCAATTAAACATGTTGATACATTTTGAAATGAAACAACCAAACCAGTGGAACTCACCAGCAGCGTTTAGCTGACCTTTTTAAAAACTAACATGCATTTCAGGTAAAACGAAACAGGAGTGAACATGTGCGTATGGAAGGATCTAGTAGGCGGACGTAGCATAATAAAAGCTATAATGGCTTGTAGTACCGCTTTTAATATATGGTTTGTAATGTGACAGTTCGAAGACGTTGTAACCGATTCTCGTGTTTTATGTAGTGTAATGTTTTTAAATATTGAGGAGTGCCATGTGTCTGCCGCACCCAGCGATTGTCTTACGCTGCGAGTCGGGGTGTGACAAGCTGTCTGAAGGTTGTCTTGAATTTTCTTGACTTTATCTGTAGTCTCTAGAATGAGCTCAGGTCCAATAAGCTGAGCTTCACCGATCTCATTCCAGCAGACTGGTGAACGACATTTTCGACCGTATAAAGCCTCGAAAGGAGCCATGTTGATGCTGGAGTGATAACTATTGTTGTAGGAGAATTCAATCAACGGTATATCCGAATCCCAACTACCACCAAAATCGATCACACAAGCTCTAAGCATATCCTCTAGTGTTTGGATTGTGTGACAACTGTGCCTCCGTGACCATCAAACAAATACCAAATCAATGAGATATTGTGTTTCATACTTGGGATTTTTAAAAATATGTGTATCATTTGCACATATCATTTCTTGTTCGATTTCGGGCTTTAAATCGCTTTCTGGAAGGTTATACGCGCACTGATGCGTAAATATAACCAGTTTAGTGCAACGAACACTCCGGAATAGTGAAATGTACTTAACATGCCTTAAACAACCTTTACATAACTTAGAAATAAGTTTTGAAGGCTTTGGTATGGCAAAATCAAGTTAAATCGCTTACAGGGACTAAATTCGACAAACTACGAAAGTATGCCGATTTGAACTGTAACAGACATTCCGGAACAAGACCATAAGTTAAACACACCCTAAATATCCTTTACATAGCTTAGAAATAGGCTTTGAAGGGTTCGGTGTGCAAAAATAAACTTTTGGGTCATTCAGGGGCTAAAAGCGTCAAAAAGTGCATAAGTTTGCATTTTCGCGCATAACTTACGATCTGAATACATCCGGACATCCAAAAATTTATGTAAGCACTAAAATATTTTATTTTAGTGTTTGGCATAAGAAAAATCCATTCGTCACGCTATTTGGATCGTTTTTCACGCTTATGCGCATTCCGTCGTAATTAAGCGAACATCGCGATCATACGACCAAACGAACCAACATCCGGCATATTTTTTAGCATGTTTCATGTCCACAATGTTTAGGCATCCTTTTGGAGCCTTGAAAATGGTTTAACAGGATTCAAACGTGTGGAAAATGGACTGATACATGTGCAGGGACCTAATCTGCCATTTCTGCAGAAAGGAGGCTAGGCGTGACGCGAGACCCCTAGGCGTCACGCGAGGCCCCCTAGGCGTCACGCAAGGCCCTTTCAGATCAGCAAAAGCTGTTTTAACAGCTGTTAACAGCTGTTATGCCCCCAACACTCACCCACACTTGCCCTTTCCTGCTCATGAGGGGTCATTTTGAGTTACCACAAGGTTGCAACAAGTGTAGGGGCAAGATCAAAGCACGTTATTCAAGAAACGATCCTAACGGTTGTCCATTTACTATAAATACCCAACCCCATTCATTGAAAAACCCACAAATCTGATCTAAGAAGCTCTAAGTTGAAGCCATTGCTTCATACCTGAGCTACTTGGATCAAGATTAGCTTGCGGGGACCCTTTGTAAGTGTTCCTTCGTTCTTTTTATTCTTTTAGCGTTAAAAGTCAAACTTTGTTTGACTTTCTGCGTTGACCAATTTATGGTCAATGCGAAGTTCGTTTGAACTTCATAACGTGAGCGTAATCACAATGGTTATAGTCCCTAGTGACTATACCTACTGATTACCACGTTATCAAGGCTCAGTGACGAGTCGTAGTTTCGGCCAAAATGCGCATTCTTGCGTATTTTGTAACCAAACTACTCTTAGGTATCAAAACCGTTTGTTTTGATACCAAACCTGTTTTTCTAAACTTAGTTAAGCATGTTTTAACATGCTTAGCTCTTCACTTTTAGTTTAGTGCTTATATAGGGTCGTAAGGTAAGCGATCTAAACAATCGCTTATACTTTCGAACCAGACCCGTTGGTCGATCATTAGGATCCGACCAAACACATTAGGTGACCATAGAGTATAGGGAATAACCTTCCGAGGTTATACCTTATGGTCACATCGTTTAAGTAGTTGTATGATAGGTAGTTTATATGCCTTAGGTAAATTACCAAAATGCCCTTTTTACGCCAAAATTCATATTAAGCATATGTAACATAACTTTTGATATCTAAACTGATTTGGCAACAATATTAGACATGTTAAGGCATATTTTACTTATCATAGGGCTAGTTAGGCGTTCCGAACGCGTTTCACGTGAACGATGCGTTA
The DNA here is from genome assembly GCA_030545235.1 of Helianthus tuberosus. Classification (NCBI taxonomy): domain Eukaryota; kingdom Viridiplantae; phylum Streptophyta; class Magnoliopsida; order Asterales; family Asteraceae; genus Helianthus; species Helianthus tuberosus. The sequence continues at coordinate 110,215,448 of CM060411.1, read as the reverse complement.
AAGTAGCATAAGCTACCTAAACGGGTCGTAATGGGTTGTAAGCACTTAGGTTAGGTTTCATTTTAGTATGTAGGCTTTGTTAAACCATATTACATGAGTTCCTACACTCATTTGGTTTACAAACCCTCATGCTACCCGATCCTCCGATTTAGGTCCGGTATATTAACATAGTTACCTATATTAGGTGCCGTTTGATATCCGTGATCTCTAGCATTGTTTGGTTGTTACTCAAGGACTACTAAGCAATCTCAAGTGAGTACATAGACCCCTCTTTTACTGTTTCCAAACTGTTTTGGGGTGAAACACATGTGCCTACTTGTTACTTTCGTGTTTTCATGTTTTCATATCATATGCTTGCTATGTTCATTAGTACACTATTAGTACATCATTTTACATTACATTTCATGCTATGTATGTCCATTGTGTGCATACTTAGTACATTGTTTTACATTACATTTCATGCTATGTATGTCCATTGTGTGCATACTTAGTACATCGTTTTACATTACATTTCATGCTATGTATGTCCATTGTGTGCATACTTAGTACATTGTTTTACATTACATTTTGTTGCATATGCTCATCCAGCATATGAACACATTATATTACATTATGTGAACCACTTGTATCTATTAAACCATGTGAACCATTTGACAATAGACATTTGACTATACCTAAACATTTCTACAATTGTTAAACATTACATCTTGATGGTTTGGTTTGAGTAAGTGATTTAAGTAACGAGGCGTGTGTAATATGATACAAGCATGGTGGATACGCCGCTGGTACTTCCTATATATAAGTGTTTGTATGGTATTACATATCATAGCGTTATTTGAATCATTTCAATTTGAGACATATAACATTTTATACAAATAACATACTTTTCACAAGACATTGTTTTACAAACAACTTATCTTATACAAACTCATTTTACATGGTTATTCATTTAACCATACATTATTCGCTTATTTATACATATCATCTGAACTTATTGTTTTTCAAACGATTTACAAAAAAAATCAATTTACAAGGTTCATGACTAAACTTTATTAAACATTTTCTTAAACTTACTAGTCATGAATCCTATTTTCACAAAACCTATGTATCTCACAGGCATTTTTATGCTGACGTACCTATTTTCACATGTGTTTTCAGGAGTTGATGCATAGGACTATCGAGACATACTTAGGCGGACATGTGCCTTACTGACTTAAAACGAGACAAGAACTAGTTAATTTTTGTTATGTACTCTTTGTTTCTTGTTTAAAACAATGTAACTCTCTTATTTGATTAATAAAACGAAACTTTAATTTCCATGGTTGTGAAACAATTAATTCTGTTACAACACTCCCCGACGTTTCCGCCACGTTTCGTTGTCTCACGTGGTCGGGGTGTGACAGAAAAGTTGGTATCAGAGCCAATGGTTATAGGGAAGTAGGTTATTAGTAATGCTTTGACCTAGACTATAACCTTTCTAGGACCCCAACACAAGTTATCTTGTGTTTAGATCTTAAAACATGCACGTCACCTATCCTTAGGTGATAACCACGACGAGAACATCAAAGTTCGAATCCGCTTTGAAAATTAATCATCTGTTTTTGGATGATTGATTACTAGGTTTTGAACCCTCTGTTATAAAGTTTTGAACCCCTTCGAATTTTCAAACTCTCGTCAAAGTTTTGGGTCCAAAATAGTGTGAACACGTGCAAACTGGAAGAGTGAATGCCTGTACCCTGAGTTTTCTGTCTAAGGCTAGAGTGTTCGTACAAATCCACATAATCGGAGCAGTCACTCTTACCTGGGAACTCTTGGGGTGAGTGTCCACTTATAGGCGAGCATGTCTTCGGGATACATTATGAGCATCTAATTGCTTTGATTCAGCCTTTATGTGTCGTTTGTTTGCTTCGTGGTTCAAACAAATGACCATCACCCATGATTTTGGTAAGTATTTGCAACATCCTATTCTTACCCAATGCCATTTCATTTGTTTTCTCTCTTGTTTCCCCTTTTAGAATGCCTCCACGACGCGAAAATCAGGTATCTATTGAAGAGCTGGCAGCTGTCATTACACAGCAAATGACTGCTGCAATCCCGAACATCGTTGCTCAATGTAACCAAGCCCTCAACAACAATAATGCCCCCTGCAACTTCAAGATGTTCAACTCGGCTAAACCATCAAAGTTTTCTGGGTCTCAAGGAGCGACTGCACTTCTGCAATGGTTCGAGAGTTTAGAGAGCACCTTCAGACATGTTCAATGTCCAAACGAGCGAAAGGTAGATTTCGCATCTAGTGTCTTTCAGAAACGAGCTTTGACATGGTGGAACGGTGTGATGAGAGATAGGGGTGCCGAAGTGGCACTGGCTCAAACATGGGAAGAACTTCGAGCACTGATGATGAAGGAATTCTATCCTCGTCACGAGATCAGGGCCTTGGAAAGGGAATTCGACGATCTTAAGCAAGACAGCGGTGTACATCGAGCATACACTGATCGATATGAGGAGCTGAGCCTGTTGTGTCCTACCATGGTTACGCCTTTGGATAAGGCGATCGAAAAATACATTGATGGTCTCCCTGACTCAGTTTAGGACATTGTTACTGGTAGTAACCCCACTACGGTTAGGCAGGCCATTGAGCTATCTACTACCTTGACTGAATCTCAAATCAGGAAAGGTAAACTTTTCCGAAAAGATGATAAGAAACCAATCAAGGAATCAAAGACCATGGATGAATAGACTGGATCCCCTAAGAGGTCAAAGAAGCGAAAGGCTTCTCAGAACTTCGCCGTGGTCGCTCACAATGGTCAAGCCGTCCCCAACCAACCAGCTCAACCCCCTGCTAGGAAGCCATACAATGGAACTTCACCCTTGTGCAACCAATGTAACCTTCATCATCATGCTAGTGTGAAGTGTCGCGAATGCCAAATTTGTGGACTTAAAGGTCATACAGCAAAAGTTTGCCGAGCTGCAGTTGCACCAAATCAAGCTGACAACAATCCTGCTCAAGCTCGCTTTCCACCAGGTTCTTGCTACAATTGTGGCGAGATGGGTCATTTCCGAAGAAATTGCTCAAAGCATGCTAAAGCAAATCCAGCACAGGGATGAGCATCTGACCGACTACAAGACAACACCGTTTAGAAATAATCACGTCTTATGTATTATTTTCTTTTGTTGTCAAGGTCCATGAAACAGTTGTTATCATTGTTTATAAATAAATCTTTTATTTACATTGGAATGTATTTATGAGGTTGTATGTATAAACAACATATCCCTTACAATAACAACAATTAAGGAATCGTATTCCTTGAAAAGCAAACTACCCCCAAATAATTTTTCTATTTTATGATCTCTTGCGTTTTCCACGAAATTCCTAAGTACCCGTTTCTTTCAAGGAAACGAAGTACAAGGCGCAAGTTACAACACTGGACGAATACCCAAAGTACCACTATAAATCCTTAATAGGGTACCTAAGGGTATTTCCGTAAATCCTAAAATTGTTGTGTTCCTTAATTCGAATATTACGGTCCTTTGAAAACAAAATCGAATTTTTGGGAGATCTTCCTATCTTTTCAGATAGATCCCAGAGGACATTGAAGTCCATCGAATGGTTTCCATATCCATTTTCAAACGATAACAAGTTAATAACAAATTAATAATCAAGTTAAACAACTATGTGATTATGTGCTTATGTGTTCCTTTTTATGTTTTTTTTTGGTGTAATCCAAGTTTTCGTTATCCAAATCCTCGTAGAATCTTCCATATCATTCGTATAAGGGATTCATAGTAGGATACCCAAAGGTACTATATTAAATCCTCAATGGGCTTTTACGTAATAGTAAAGACCCTTGGATTATATTGTACTATTCCATAATTAGACTCCTTGGTGGTCCAATTAAAAGGGATCATTTGTCGATCTAATTAAAAGGACCCTATGATAGTCTAGTCACACTCATCACAGGTTTAATTTTTTCTTCCCTTTCACATTACAAAACAAATTGTGCGGACTGTGCAAGGAATTACGTAATTATGGATGCATACATAATTATGGAATTCAGTGCACAGAAACCACAGCGAGTTTTGTCATGTGTCTAGAGTTGATTCCGTTCATTTTCGTTCCTGAAGAAATTGTGGAAAGTGACTCATTCCGTTCATTTTCGTTTCTGAAGAAATTGTGGAAAATGACTCATTCCGTTCATTTTCGTTTCTGTGGAAATTGTGGAAAATGACTCATTTCGTTCATTTTTCGTTTCTGAAGAAATTGTGGAAAATGACTCATTCCGTTCATTTTCGTTTTTGTAGAAATTGTGGAAAATGACTCATTCCGTTCATTTTCGTTCCTGAAGAAATTGTGGAAAGTGACTCATTCCGTTCATTTTCGTTTCTGAAGAAATTGTGGAAAATGACTCATTCCGTTCATTTTCGTTTCTGAAGAAATTGTGGAAAATGACTCATTCCGTTCATTTTCATTTCTGTAGAAATTGTGGAAAATGACTCATTCCGTTCATTTTTCGTTTCTGAAGAAATTGTGGAAAATGACTCATTCCGTTCATTTTCGTTTCTGAAGAAATTGTGGAAAATGACTCATTCCATTCATTTTCGTTTCTGAAGAATACCCATTAAGGAAAATGACTCATTCCGTGCATTTTCGTTTCTGAAGGATACCCATTAAGGAAAAATGACTCATTCCGTGCATTTTTCGTTTCTGAAATATTTCCATCGAAGGGAAATGAATATCCCTGATTCTTCCTTCATTTACATTTCTGAAAAATGTCCGTTAAAGAGGAATATCAGGATTATGCCTTATCCTTGATGGTTATTTAACACAAAGTCACAGACAGACTCCTACAAATAAATTTCGGGACGAAATTTCCTAAAGTAGGGGAGACTGTGACAACTGTGCCTCCGTGACCATCAAACAAATACCAAATCAATGAGATATTGTGTTTCATACTTGGGATTTGTAAAAATATGTGTATCATTTGCACATATCATTTCTTGTTCGATTTCGGGCTTTAAATCGCTTTCTGGAAGGTTATACGCGCACTGATGCGTAAATATAACCAGTTTAATGCAACGAACACTCTGGAATAGTGAAATGTACTTAACATGCCTTAAAAAACCTTTACATAACTTAGAAATAAGTTTTGAAGGCTTTGGTATGGCAAAATCAAGTTAAATCGCTTACAGGGACTAAATTCGACAAACTACGAAAGTATGCCGATTTGAACTGTAACAGACATTCTGGAACATGACCATAAGTTAAATACACCCTAAATATCCTTTACATAGCTTAGAAATAGGCTTTGAAGGGTTCGGTGTGCTAAAATAAACTTTTGGGTCATTCAGGGGCTAAAAGCGTCAAAAAGTGCATAAGTTTGCATTTTCGCGCATAACTTACGATCTGAATACATCCGGACATCCAAAAATTTATGTAAGCACTAAAATATTTTATTTTAGTGTTTGTCATAAGAAAAATCCATTCGTCACACAATTTGGATCGTTTTTCACGCTTATGCGCATTCCGTCGTAATTAAGCGAACATCGCGATCATACGACCAAACGAACCGACATCCGGCATATTTTTTAGCATGTTTCATGTCCACAATGTTTAGGCATCCTTGTGGAGCTTTGAAAATGGTTTAACAGGCTTCAAACGTGTGGAAAATGGACTGATACATGTGCAGGGACCTAATCTGCCATTTCTGCAGAAAGGAGGCTAGGCGTGACGCGAGGCCCCCTAGGCGTCACGCGAGGCCCTTTCAGATCAGCAAAAGCTGTTTTAACAGCTGTTAACAGCTGTTATGCCCCCAACACTCACCCACACTTGCCCTTTCCTGCTCATGAGGGGCCATTTTGAGTTACCACAAGGTTGCAACAAGTGTAGGGGCAAGATCAAAGCACGTTATTCAAGAAACGATCCTAACGGTTGTCCATTTACTATAAATACCCAACCCCATTCATTGCAAAACCCACAAATCTGATCTAAGAAGCTCTAAGTTGAAGCCATTGCTTCATACCTGAGCTACTTGGATCAAGATTAGCTTGCGGGGACCCTTTGTAAGTATTCCTTCGTTCTTTTTATTCTTTTAGCGTTAAAAGTCAAACTTTGTTTGACTTTCCACGTTGACCAGTTTATGGTCAATGCGAAGTTTGTTTGAACTTCATAACGTGAGCGTAATCACGATGGTTATAGTCCCTAGTGACTATACCTACCGATTACCACGTTATCAAGGCTCATTGACGAGTCGTAGTTTCGGCCAAAATGCGCATTCTTGCGTATTTTGTAACCAAACTACTCTTAGGTATCAAAACCGTTTGTTTTGATACCAAACCTGTTTTTCTAAACTTAGTTAAGCATGTTTTAACATGCTTAGCTCGTCACTTTTAGTTTAGTGCTTATATAGGGTCGTAAGGTAAGCGATCTAAACAATCGCTTATACTTTCAAACCCGACCCGTTGGTCGATCATTAGGATCCGACCAAACACATTAGGTGACCATAGAGTATAGGGAATAACCTTCCGACGTTATACCTTATGGTCACATCGTTTAAGTAGTTGTATGATAGGTAGTTTATATACCTTAGGTAAATTACCAAAATGCCCTTTTTACGCCAAAATTCATATTAAGCATATGTAACATAACTTTTGATATCTAAACTGATTTGGAAACAATATTAGACATGTTAAGGAATATTTTACTTATCATAGGGCTAGTTAGGCGTTCCGAACGCGTTTCACGTGAACGATGCGTTAAAGTAGCATAAGCTACCTAAACGGGTCGTAATGGGTTGTAAGCACTTAGGTTAGGTTTCATTTTAGTATGTAGGCTTTGTTAAACCATATTACATGAGTTCCTACACTCATTTGGTTTACAAACCCTCATGCTACCCGATCCTCCGATTTAGGTCCGGTATATTAACATAGTTACCTATATTAGGTGCCGTTTGATATCCGTGATCTCTAGCAATGTTTGGTTGTTACTCAAGGACTACTAAGCAATCTCAAGTGAGTACATAGACCCTCTTTTACTGTTTTCAAACTATTTTGGGGTGAAACACATGTGCCTACTTGTTACTTTCGTGTTTCCATGTTTTCATATCATATGCTTGCTATATTCATTAGTACACTATTAGTACATCGTTTTACATTACATTTCATGCTATGTATGTCCATTGTGTGCATACATAGTACATTGTTTTACATTACATTTCATGCTATGTATGTCCATTCTGTGCATACTTAGTACATCGTTTTACATTACATTTCATGCTATGTATGTCCATTGTGTGCATACTTAGTACATTGTTTTACATTACATTTTGTTGCATATGCTCATCCAGCATATGAACACATTATATTACATTATGTGAACCACTTGTATCTATTGAACCATGTGAACCATTTGACAATAGACATTTGACTATACCTAAACATTTCTACAATTGTTAAACATTACATCTTGATGGTTTGGTTTGAGTAAGTGATTTAAGTAACGAGGCATGTGTAATATGATACAACCATGGTGGATACGCCGCTGGTACTTCCTATATATAAGTGTTTGTATGGTATTACATATCGTAGCGTTATTTGAATCATTTCAATTTGAGACATATAACATTTTATACAAATAACATACTTTTCACAAGACATTGTTTTACAAACAACTTATCTTATACAAACTCATTTTACATGGTTATTCATTTAACCATACATTATTCTCTTATTTATACATATCATCTGAACTTATTGTTTTTCAAACGATTTACAAAACAAATCAATTTACAAGGTTCATGACTAAACTTTATTAAACATTTTCTTAAACTTACAAGTCATGAATCCTATTTTCACAAAAGCTATGTATCTCACAGGCATTTTTATGCTGACGTACCTATTTTCACATGTGTTTTCAGGAGTTGATGCATAGGACTTATCGAGACATACTTAGGCGGACCTGTGCCTTAGTGACTTAAAACGAGACAAGAACTAGTTAATTTTTGTTATGTACTCTTTGTTTCTTGTTTAAAACAATGTAACTCTCTTATTTGATTAATAAAACGAAACTTTAATTTCCATGGTTGTGAAACAATTAATTCTGTTACAACACTCCCCGACGTTTCCGCCACGTTTCGTTGTCTCACGTGGTCGGGGTGTGACAGATTGTTCTTTCAGATTGACCATCTGATTGCGGATGATAAGCTGTGCTCAAATTAAGTTGAGTTCCCATTGCAGATTGCATGGTTCTCCAAAAGTGAGATGAAAATCGAGCATCTCTGTCAGAAATAATGTTCAAAGGAACGCCATGACGGGATACAATCTCATCCACATAGATTTTAGCAAGCTTATCGGCAGATAGATCCTCACGGATCGGCAAGAAATGCGCTGACTTTGTAAGACGATCAACAACTACCAAGATAGCGTCATGACCTCTTTTAGTGCGTGGAAGTTTGGTAATAAGATCCATAGCAATGTTTTCCCATTTCCAAACCGGAATCTCTAGTTACTCCAATAATCCAGAGGGATGTTGATGTTCAGCCTTAACCTTGAGACAAGTAAGGCATTTGGACACATATAAGGCAATGTCCTTCTTCATACCCGGCCACCAATACTGGGTTCGAAGATCCTTATACATTTTATCTGCACCAGGATGAATAGAATAACGAGACTTATGAGCTTCATCCATTAGCAAGGTGCGGAGATTGTCTTGACTTGGGACCCACAAACGGTCCATGAAATAATACAATTCATTGTCTTTCAGTTCAAGATCAGGCTTAATGTGACATGGTAATTCCTTACCCATCAAATCTTGTGAGACACAAGTATGTTGAGCCTGAGAAATGCGGGCTTGAATATCAGATTGAACTTGAACACAATGTAGCTTAACACGCTCTTTACGACTTAATGCGTCAGCTACAACATTCGTCTTACCAGGATGGTAGCGAATTTCGCAATCGTAGTCGTTTAGAAGTTCAACCCAACATCGTTGCCTCATATTAAGTTCTTTCTGATTGAAAATATGCTGAAGACTTTTGTATCTTCGTCCATGTCTAAAATAACAAAATCCACGGGGAAAACAAATTTATTGATTTTAACAAGCATGTTTTCAACGAATCCACGCGGATACTTGATTGAATGATCTGCAAGTCGAATGCTCATTCTAGTGGGTGAAGGTTCACCCAGATCTAATTTAGCAAAAACTTTATATGGCATAAGGTTTATGCTAGCTCCTAAATCGGCTAATGCGTGACTGACAGACATGCTTCCAATGAGACAAGGAAGAGTAAAACTGCCCGGATCTCCCATGTTTTCAGGTAGACGGTTTTGGAGGAGGGCTAAATAGTTTTCATTCATCAACACACAAGACAAGCTTTCGAGCTTCTGCTTGTTTGTGAGGATGTCTTTTAAGAACCTTGCGTATTTAGGCATTTGAGCCAACGCCTCAACAAATGGTATGTTTATGTGCAATTGTTTAAACATTTCTAAAAACTTACCATGTTGTTCATCGTTCTTTTGCTTCTTCAGTCTGCTCGGATATGGAATAGGAGGAATGAATTCTTTAACTGGCTCCTGGAACTGTGTTGTACTTGCTGGGACTCGCCTAGCGTGCACCTCGTCTGAAGCATCAGTTTGGACCGTATCAGTGATCGGTGGTGAGTCCGATTTGTCAGGTCCCATTGTTCTACCACTCCTTGTCATTACTGCATTAACGTGCCCTCTCGGGTTTGGTTCCGTGTTACCTGGAAGACTACCTTGTGGTCTTTCGGACAACATCTTGGCCACCTGGCCGACTTGATTCTCAATGGTTTGTATTGAAGCCTTCTGGCTCCGCATTTCCCCTTCCTGCGCCATGAAACGCTCCTCATGCTATTGGTATCGCTTTTCGGATATTTGATTGGCATTGTTGGAGTTGTTTAACAGCTGCGCCATCATCTCTTCTAATTTTGAGTTAGTTTAAGAGGTTTGAGGCTGGGAAGTGCTTCCTGAACCTAAATTATTGTAACGTGGCTGAAAGGTTTGCCCTGATGGCTGAAAAGATTGCCCCTGAGGCTGAAAAGATTGTCCCTGGGGCTGAAAGGATTTCCCTGAGGCTGTTGTGGTGCGGGAGCGCATTGAGCATATCCGAGTGGGTTTTGGTTATTCGAATTGGCTTTCCACCCAAAGTTTGGATGATTTCTCCAACCCGGATTGTACGTATTGCTGTAGGGGTTATTTTGGGGCCTAATTTGATTGCCCAGATAGTCCACCTCTTCGTGGCCTGTAAACATAACACCCTGCTCACATGTACCTGGCTCGTGTGACACTCCACACAGCTCACATGATGATTGTACTTTTGGAACGTTCTGAGCTTGATCAAATCTTGCTGCCAAAGCTCCGATCTGTGCTGCAAGAGCCGTATATGTATCCACTTGATGAACTCCAGGAATAGATAAAGCTTTACTTCGTACTCCACTGTGACGCGAACTCGAATTCAAGGTAGCTTTTTCTATGATTGCATAGGCTTCGTTGGGGGTTTTTGTTCCAAGATCGCCTCCTGCATAAACATCTAAACATTCTTGTGAGTTGTAGCTGAGTCCTTGGTAGAACTTCAATACAAGTTGTCTTTTAGACAACCCATGATGTGGGACATCGATCAAAATATCTTTGAACCTCTCCCAAGCTGCGTGTAGAGATTCTCCTTCATCCTGTTTGAATGTCATAATACGATTCTTAAGCTTAGCTGTCTTTTCCGACGGAAAATATTTTTGCATAAAAAGATCTGCCATCTCGTTCCAAGTCATGATGGATCCTGCTGGAACTGACAAGAGCCAAGATCGGGCTTTATCTCGCAAAGAAAATGGAAAGAGTCTCAAACGAATTGCGTCTTCAGAAACGTCTCTAATTTTGAAAGTCGAACACACCTCGAGAAATGAAGCGATGTGCCGACGCGGATCTTCATGATCCTTCCCATCAAACTGCACAGAATTTTGCAACATGTTAATAATACTAGATTTAATTTCAAAACTCGGTGCTGCTATCGTAGGTCGGGAAATGCTCGGTAGCAAGCCCTCTCCTCCTGGACGGCCGGTCTCATTTAAAGGCTGGCCGTCCTCTGCCATAATGCTTCCTGTGTCATCCTCTGAACTCTCGATGTCAGAAAGTGTCACTGGTTCGTCGATTGCGGCCGCAATCCTTTGTGCAACGACAAATGAAAAACTGATCGTAAATAATTAAATGCAGAAATGAAATAAATATAAGCGGATAACTGAATTGAAATAAATGAAATACTGAATTAGAAATACTGAAAGGAAATACATAAATAAATGAAGTACAGAAATAAAATGACTGAATTTAAAATAAATGAAATAAATAATTTCCAGTAAATGGTTTGATTCCGAACACGTAACTGAATTAAATAAAATGAAATACGTGTTAGTCGAATAATAAAAAGGTTAGTGTGTTAGTAAGTTAGTCGGTTAGTAAAACAGAAAAAGAAAAGTTAGTCAAAAGTTAGTCCTAGTGGGCGTGCCAGGCTAGGTATTCACAAGTTAGTAAAAAAAATACAAAAATGTACAAGTTTTAACAGTTATTAACAGTTTGTACACCGGTAAAATATTGACTCGGATTGTTCCATTAATTTCGTCGTGATTCCCCGGCAACGGCGCCAAAAACTTGGTGCGTGTCTATGTATGCATATTTATACAGTGAATTTCCACACGAACTTGGGTTTTAAATTTATAAAAATGGTTTATACCTTAACATTAAAACACACACAACAAAGGACAAGTGTATCCCGTCATATATGTAGCAAAGTATTGGTAAGAGCCAGATATCGATCCATGGAACACGGGCGTTATAATGTACTAAATCTTTGTCATTAATTTACAAGATAAAAAGATAGGTGAATGATGTTTAACTAAATTATCTAGATTACAATTAAAATATAGATATACTATTATCTTGTTTCACAAACAACCGAAACATGTTATCTATCAGATACGTCACGAAAGCACTTAATCAATTTTCCAATTGCAAGACAGCTAGTTACCGGGTCTGGATTTCTAGCATTATGATTCTTCTGAAAGTTAACGCGATGGTCACACGTTAACCAACTAAAATCATTCATTAGCGAGCTATTGATATTTATTCATGCGAATCTTTAAAGATAGGTTATTTACCGGGTCTGGATTCCTAACCTCACTTATCAAAGAAAGCAATACCGATGGTCACAATACAGCCACGAGGATAAGCAATTATGTAGATCATATAACAAACAATTCCACCTTTACATATCTTAAACACAAATCTACCATGTCAGCAATTTCAAACCAAAACTACTAGACAAGGATCATAAACCACATTTAAGAACATGCAATCAACACCATGTAATTCATTATAACCCTTACGTGCAAGAAAGTATTCCTAATCAAAATAAGATTTATCTTGTATAAAACCAATACCCTGGTCTGGTTTCATGGTGTAAACAAAGTCTACAAATAAGTGATTAATCAAGAAATAGTTACCATCCCACTAACCCCAGATTCATTATCCAAGATAATCACACATAATCAGGAACTCAACATCAATGAAACATTCGTTATAAGATCATGAAGATTCAAACATGACAAAGTACTAAAGCTTCATACAAACACGATTACAACATAAAGATTATTCAAGAAACAAGTTTATAACTACTATTACATACACTACATTAAACATAAGCTAACATCAGCTCAATAACTTGCAAAATGATTAGAATACATGTTCAAGAACAAGGAATCAAACCATAAACAAGCAAGGAATTGACGGGTTGGATCGGTTATGCTTCCACTCGATCTTTAAGCTTCAAATGGGTCTGATCAGGACTGCTTTGGAACCCAGAAATCACCCAGAAACATGGAGAAAAACCCAACATTTGAACCAGTAGCGAATGCTGCTATTTATTGGAGATTTTCCCATCGGAACGGTCGTGCCACTGGTCGCACGGTCGTGCGACAGGTGTTGTCGGGTGACGTCAGCTTCAGCGATTCCGAGTCAGCCAAGTGAACTAGTGGACAAGTTGCTTGGGTCAGCAGATCGGCACGGTAGTGTCGCTGGTGGCACGGTAGTGCCATTTATCAGAAATGTTGGTCAGAAACCTTAGTTAAGCCTTGGCACGGTAGTGCCGCCGGTGGCACGGTAGTGCGGCCCGAGAAAAGGTTGGCACTGGCGCTTGCACTGGCAGTGCTTCCGAGATCGGAGGATCGGCACGGTAGTGCCGATGGATGGCATGGTCGTGCCATACCTGGCAGTCATCAGATTTTTGCCATTTCCATCAGAAATGCATCAGAATTTGTCTGTTTTCATCAGAATTTTCCTTTATGCTCTGTTTAAGACCTGAAAATATAAAAGTACCGGATTTGGCACCTAGACGTTGTGTTTTCGGTCAAAAACGCTTAAAACGAAAGTGTTTTGGGGTATGAAAACATGTATAATTTAACGTATATCAAATATCACCACACTTGAACTTTGCTTGTCCTCAAGCAAACTTAAAATAAAATACGAAATCAAATCTGAATATTTACAAAGTTCACTAATTTGTTTGGTGGTCAAAAAAGTCATCACCAAAGATTTAAAACAAACAAGCTTTCTTAAATTTTTGAAAGGATAATTATAAAGCAATGATTTAACTTTTGATTGACTAAGCATGCAAATCTTTATATTTCTCACAATGTTCACACACACTCGGTTAAATTTCTGAATCATACATATAATGTGTATGTAAAACACTCAATGCCTGGTCAATGAATCATGCAATATCATAAGCTTGTCAAAAGATCTAATCTCCACCAATTAATATGTGACAAACATAAATCAAGAGGTCTTTGATGGGTTGTAACGTTAGGCTATGGTTAAGGGTGCGGAATGGATATTTGATAGTGGCAAGAAAGGTTAAAACTTGGCCAAAAACTTGGTATTTTATTCTCTACAATTCTGAACACGTTGCTAAGTAATTGTGTAGGTCTTCAGAGTTTATTCTTATTTATACATCAACTCTCTATTTTTCTTTCTTGATAGTCTTTTCTTAATTTTCCTAGAGAGTTTTGACAAACGGTTTTTTTTTTTTTTTTGGTAAAGTACTAAAGTGAAACTTTATATCAGACTAGAAAGCTTATGGCCAAATTTTTAACGAAAATAAGGGTGAATGAGAAAAGGTTATTTTTGGGTGAACTTTTGGGTAAAGTTTAAGAAAAATACGGAAAATAGGCTCAACATGGCGAACTAATGGATAATGTTGGGTGCGGGATATAAACAAAGAAAATGGCTGACAAGGGGTTATCCTAATTGCCTCTATCATTTCTATGTAATTTCACATATTCATGGTTTTGACAAGTATACAATTGACAAGTTCTAAATTACATAAAACATCCGGCTCACTCATTTCTCCGCAAAAACAAAAAATCATTTGACAAGAAAGCTGTAAAGGCTCAAAAATATGCTCACGTAAACGGAAGGAATGGGTATAAATATAAAGATAAACATGCAAGTCTTTCGTTTTGTTTTATCACGCTTTTTAGTTATCTTTTTCAAAAATTAACTTGGCTTGCCGATTTTTATCAAATTTGATGCTTTTTAAATAACACAAATTGACCATATTTTTGTTTTATTTTTTGAAAATAAATACAAAAAATGAGAACAATTAAGGACAAACAAAGTTTAAAACCTTTTAAACCCCTCCCCACACTTGAACTTCACATTGTCCCCACTGTGAAATACATATTAGTTAAGCAATTATGAAGGGCTAAACTAATAATGTGAAAAGGGAAAGATGTACTCCCTCAGAGTTTGAGTTGACTCGTTTGAGTAGACTTTGATTTGAACTCGTCTCAACTCTATGTGCTTTTCTTTATGAATCTGCCAGTATGTTACTTGCTAAAATAGTCAACATTACCATTGATCAAAATGTTAGATAATTCTACCAAATCCGTTATTCAAACAAAGCAAACATACTACTTAAAACATTAAAAACAGACATAAAGTTTTAGAAATCCCAAACAAAGTACTGAATAGAAATAAGATAAAACATTAGTTTCTGAATTGTTCTCCCCTACCTCCTCCTACTCCTCATCATCATCACCATCATGGCGGCGTGTTTCAGATGAACCTGCCCCATACGTACCTGTGTCTCCAAATGGAAACTGTGGAGGGTTGCCGAAATGGCTCGGATATACGTTTTGTAGCCCTCTGAAGATGTAGGAAAATCCTGCATACATTTCCTCCCGCATGGTGTGTTGAGATGCCCGCATAGCTAATTGGTCGGCCCTCATAGCATCTTGAGTTGCTCGCATAGCCTCCTGCTCGGCTCTCATAGCTAACTGGTCGGCTCTCATAGTGTCTTGAGAGACCTGCATATGCTGGAACTGTTGGTACAACTCAGGGTAGGAAGGTATACCTGGAGGCCAGTTTTGCTGATGTTGATAGTGATGCTGGTGTTCTTCATGATGTGGGTGATCGTGTGGTGGCTGGCCATGTGGTGGTGGCTCTAGTGCCTGATGTTCTTCCATGTTGACATCCTCGTCCTGTGGTGGTAGCGGTAGTGGATCCCATATTTCCCCATTTAGACCTCTTAGTCTTGGTCCATTATCTGTATCTACTACCAAACCCATCACCTTTAAAGACTTCATATCCACATCTCCTCCTGCGTGAACCAATGTGAGACCACTGACTACATCATCTTTTATAATACCCAAGTTGTATGCCAACTGAGTCACATATTCACCACCATGGATTTCGCTGCTTGTAGTTCTCCCCGCACTGTTTACGAAAAAATCAGCCATTCTAGCTGCGAGGTTGACATGCACTCCAGTCACTAAGGAATATAAGAAAAGAAGATCCAGAGTGGGACAGTTTCCTGCACTGTCCATGCGCCCACAGATGGTGTGACTCGTGACCTGATGAACGACCCCCAGAAGCGGGTCTCGTAGTTGTGAAGCTTTAGCTTTCTTAGCTTCATAAGGTGGTTCAACTGCCACCTGCGCCCGGAAGTTAGCCCGTTGCTGGTCATTTTCAAACTTGTAGATATTGGTGAAAAGTTCTGAATTGATGTCTTCAGCTGAGTATATGCCCAATCTTCTTCCAAGTTTAGCAACTGACCACTTATGCCACTTTCTTCCTAACCTGAACTTTATTGTCTCCCTGTTTTTAAAGTCTGGATTTCCGCTTCTTGGTTTTTCATAAGTGTATGAAGCGAAGAATTCCAATGTTAGTTCAAGATAAACGGGTCGTGCAATGCTGAACAACCATGACATCGGATGTGACATCATGTTGGATAACCTTTCTTCTTGGTTTAGGGTTGTCAAAGTCTCCCAGTTGATTCTTCTCGGTTCACCGATTTGTCCCCGTATATTCCATAAAGCTTCTAACCTTGCAATACAGGGTTGTTCTTTCGGTTTGTTTTCACTGAACTGGAGGAATCTGTGATTCATCTACACACAGGAATATAACAAAATAAGAGCAGAATATAAAAATTTCGTTGCTGCTGTCACACCCCGACCACGTAAAACATCAAATCGTGGCGGAAACGTCGGGGAGTGTTGTCACACCCCGACCACGTAAAACAACAAAACATGGCGGAAATGTCGGGGAGTGTTGTAACAGAATCATTGTTTCATAACACATGGAAATTGAAATATTGTTTTATTGATTAAAAGAGTTACAATGTCTTGACAATCAAAGAAATATAACATAAATAACTAGTCTTGCATCTTTTATTGTCACTAAGGCCCAAGTCCGCCTAAGTGTATCTTGATAAATCCTATGCATCATATCCTGAAACACATGTGAAAATAGGTACGTCAGCATAAAAATGCCTGTGAGATACATAGGTTTTGTGAAAATAGAATTCATGACTTATGTTTAAGAAAATGTTAGTCATGAACCTTGTAATTTGCTTTGTCTTGTAAATCATTTGAAAAGTGATAAATAAACCAAATGTTATATATGTATAAAAGAATAATACATGGTTAAGTAAATTGTCACACCCCGACCGCGTAAAACAACAAATCGCGGCGGAAACATCGGGGCGTGTTGCAACAGAATTAATGTTTCATAACCATGGATACAAAAGTGTTTCGTTTTATTGAACATTGAATAATTACATCGTCTTGAAATCTAAATATATTAATTAAACATAGTCTATTATTGTTATTGAGTCACTAAGGCCTCGTCCAATCCTATGTGAGCATGCATCTTATCAATCGATATCATTCAACAATACCTGAAACATATGTGAAAACGAGGTCAGCAAAGAAATGCTGGCGAGTACATAGGTTTTGTAGGAGTGTCGAAATCATGGCTAGTTTAGATGTTGCAATACTTTATTTAAAAACCTTGTTTTGAAAAGAGTATAATATTGCAACTTAATTAACCAACTCAAATCAAGCGGGTTATAATTTGTAAAACATCGTAGCCATGACTCTTAACCCAAAACATTTGTTTTAGTAAATTATTTGGAAAAACAAATGATAAGTTCAGGTGATATGTATAAATAAGAGAATAATGCATGATTAAATGAATAACCATGTAAAATGAGTTTGTATAAGATAAGTTGTTTGTAAATAAATGTCTTGTGAAAAGTATGTTACTTGTATAAAATGTTCTATGTCTCAAACTGAAATGATTCAAATAACGCTACAATATGTAATACTATACAAACACTTATATATAGGAAGTACCAGCGGCGTATCCACCATGCTTGTATCATATTACATACGCATCGTTACTTAATCACTTAATCAAACCAAACCACCAAAATAATGTTCATGTCCAATGTAAATCATGTAATATGTATAACCAAATTGATATGTATGGCTAGTGAAATGCATCAACTAAACCATAGGTGAAACGCACAAAACAAAGTATTGAAGTAAAACTTGGTTTAAACCAATACTATGTTTCGTGTAAATGCATGATCAAATGTAAATCATGTCCAGATGTTTACCCAATCGTTACCCATTCGTTCAAATCGTTCTTGTTTTAATCGTTCTAATCGTTCTTGTTTTAATCGTTCTAATCGTTCTTGTTTTAATCGTGAACTACTTTATGATCGATTCTCTAATAACATTCAAACCTTCTTGACGCGTTCCTCGCTCCATCTCGCTCTCGCTCTCGTTCTTAACAAACCCTTACCAAAGGATAAGTTAATAATTACAGATTCAGTCGCTACCCACAACCCCCACACATAACAATGGGTGCAGTAAATAACGGGATTTGTCAGATCCTATGGTACCATAACCTAATACTGGTCGGCTTGATCATTGCTAATGAATGTCATCGGTCATGTAACTACAACCAACAAGTTTGTTCACTTTTTGAAATTTGTTATTAGTTTTTGAAATCATTGTATTCGTTCTTGAAATCATTGTTAGCGTTCTTGAAATAATTGTTATTGTTCTTGAAACCACATTGTAATTGTTCTTGAAACTATTGTAATTGTTATTGAAATCATTGATAAAACATTTAGCACATATGAGTCACCCCAAAACAGTTGAAAACAGTAAAAGAGGGGAATAATGTACTCGCCTGAGAATGCTTGGAGGTCTTGAACAACAACCAAACAAAGCTAGAGGGAGCACGGAATCAGACGGTACCTAATATAGGTAACTACATAATTAACCCGGACCTAAATCGGAAGACTGGGTAGCAGGAGGGTTTGTAAACCAAATGAGTGTAGGAACTCATGTGATATGGTTTGACAAAGCCTACTTACTAAATGAAACTTAACCTAAGCATAATCGACCCATCGCGACCCATTAAGGTAGCTTATGCTACTTTAACGCGTCGTGCGCGTGAAACGCGTTCAGACCGTCTAACTAGTCCTATGACAAGTGTTATATGCCTAAACATGTTACATAATCAGTTATGTGACAAAAGTTTAGGTTACATATGCTTAATTACCAATTATACATGAAAAGGGTATTCTGGTAATTTACCTAAGGCATATAAACTACCTATCATACAACTACTTAAACGATGTGACCATAGGGTATAACCTCGGAAGGTTAATCCCTACCTACTATGGTCACCTAATGTGTTTGGTCGGATCCTAATGATCGACCAAATGGGTCGAGTTCGAAGGTATAGGCGATTTATTAGATCGCCTACCCTACGACTCTAGACAACGTGGTAATCAGTGGGCATAGTCCCAAGGGACTATGACCAACGTGATTACACTCACGTTGCGAAGTTCAAACGAACTTCGCATTGACCATTACTGGTCAACGCTGAAAGTCAAACAAAGTTTGACTTTCGGACTCGAAAAGCAGTAAAATAAGGAAAAGAACGAAAGAATACTAACCCAGGGTCCCCGAATGCTAATCCCGATCCAAGAACTCAGGTATGAAACAATGGTTTCAACTTAGAGCTCTCAAATCAGAATTCTTGTAAGTTTTAAAGCATATGGGGGTGGGGTATTTATAGTATTCGGGTAACCGTTGAGATCGTTTCTTGGAAAAGGGGAAACGATCAAGGCCGTACACTTGTCGGAACCTTATGGAAGCTTAAAATGGTTCTTATCAACATGACTAGGCAATTAGGAACTTGTGGGTGAGGTTAAAACAGCTGCAGCCTGCTGTTTAGAAACTCTGAATCTGGTCAGCAGACCCCTAGCGCACCGCTACGCTTAAAGTGTAGCGCACCGCTAGGCACTATTTTGGCAGAATTACACTTTTGGTCCCTGAACTGTATTTAGGCCATTTTCGACACGTTTAAGGCCCGTTAACCCCATTTCAAAGCTCTAAAATGAAGTTAAAGTATAGGGAACTTAAAATGTGCTCAAAAATATCTCGGATGTCGGTTCGTTTAGCCGTACGAACGCGATGTTCGGTTAATTACGACGGAATGCGCATAAGCGCGAAAAACGATCCAAATGACGCGACGAATGGATTTTTCTTATGGCAAACACTAAAATAAAATATTTTAGTGCTTACATAAATTTTTGGATGTCCGGATGTATTCAGAACGTAAGTTATGCGCGAAAATGCAAACTTGTGCACTTTTTGACACTTTTAGTCCCTGAATGACACCAAAGTTTATTTTAGCATACCGAACACC
This sequence comes from Helianthus tuberosus, assembly GCA_030545235.1. NCBI lineage: Eukaryota > Viridiplantae > Streptophyta > Magnoliopsida > Asterales > Asteraceae > Helianthus > Helianthus tuberosus. The sequence goes on along the minus strand of CM060411.1, from coordinate 110,195,384 downwards.
TTAAAGCCTATTTCTAAGCTATGTAAAGGATATTTATGGTATGTTTAACTTATGGTCATGTTCCGGAATGTCTGTTACAGTTCAAATTGGCATACTTTCGCAGTTTGTCAACTTTAGTCCCTGTAAGCGATTTAACTTGATTTTGCCATACCAAAGCCTTCAAAACTTATTTCTAAGTTATGTAATGGTTATTTAAGGTATGTTAAGCCTATGTCACTATTCCGGAGTGTTTGTTGCATTAAACTGGTTATATTTACGCATCGGTGCGCGTATAACCTTCCAGAAAGCGATTTAGAGTTTGAATTTGAACAAGAATTGATATGTGCAAATGATACACATATTTTTACAAATCCCAAGTATGAAATATAATATTTCATTGGTTCGGTATTTGTTTGATGGCCGTGGAGGCACAGGTGTTACAGTCTCCCCTACTTTAGGAAATTTCGTCCCGAAATTTATTTAGAGGAAACTTGTGAGAGTTTGGAAATATGAAGTTGAAAAGATGGAACAACATTGGTTAGGGTTCTTTAACTTCTAGTAACCTTAATAACATTATGTTTGCAATGTAAGAGGGACACTTATATACAAGTATATGAAGCGTCATTGGTGCGTCCACCGTACCTCCATTACATCGTTCTCATTTCGTTATTTTTGTCACTATCGGTTCTTACACATAATAAATCTTACTGGGTTCCTATGCACTAAATTTCATAATTATGTACGCGTCCATAATTAGACAATTCCTTGCACAGTTCACACAGTCTATTTTATAATGTGTAGGGTAAAACCAAATGAACAAACCTGTGATGAGTGTAACTAGACCGCCATAGAGTCCTTTTAATTAAATCAATAAATGATCTAAATAGACTATCAAGGAGTCTGTTCAGCTACATCACTAGATGTCGTTCTTTAACCAAATTGTGAATCAATCTTTTAGACTAGACCACTCAAGGGTCTCTCATCGAATCATGGAATGGTACTATATAACCCAAGGGTCTTAACTACTACGTAGAAGCCCATAAGGATTTAAGGTAGTACTTTTTGAATATCCTACTATGAATCCCTCATATGAAGATATGAAAGATTCTATGAGTATTTGAAAAATCGTAACACACAAAAACATAGAGGAGAACACATAAACACATATCATATAACCACAAAATTGTTCGTTAATTTGTCTTGTAAATTGCGTACATGCATTTAAAGCACACTAGTAATCCATTCCGTGGATTTCATTTGGTACTTTAAACGTTACCAAGAATCAAACTATAAAGATAGAAAGATTCAAAAAGAAAATTCGATTTCGATTATTAGGAACCGAAGTGTTCGAATTAAGGTACACAAGGAATCCAATTAAGGACTCTGATTTGAATGATAATCATCCACAAGGATCTAATTGTAAAGATAAAAAGATCCCATATGAATTTTAGAAGTTGAAGATGTTTTGAAACCCTGCACTGGATGTGCTTAGGTCAAAACATGATGTAAGAATGCTTATGAAGTTGAGATGCTTGATATGTCAAGGCGACATATGAAGCAGAATTTTGAAGGTTATGTCAATGTATGAGGAAAATATTTTTGAAAACTGTGCATGGGGTTTTTTTTTAAGAAAAATGTGTTTAACGTTTTTGAAACCTTATATATAATACTTTTTTTTTTTTTTTGAAATCATAAAGTAGGTGTATTAGATAGATATATTTACAAAAATGTTTTAAAATCATGCGAGATGAATTTTGAAATTATGTATAAGGTTTTTGAAAGACATGAATGATGCTTTTCGAAATCATGCACTTGATAAGAAAATGTATTGTGTTAATATTGTCTTCAGACTATATGAAATATTTTTGAAATTAGAAAGGTTGGTTTTGATAACATGGCCAATGTTTTTGAAATAACATAGACAATGCATCTAGAAAAATTGTTTTCAAACTATATGAAATGTTTTGAGATCATGAAGATTGTTTGAAATACTGGTACTGTGTATGTTGAAAAATCAAAACGTAATGGGTATGAGATTTGAAACCACCCTTAGTTATCTAACCAAGGATTTAAAGGCACAGATGTGCGAAAAGCACGATTACTCATAATGTCACTTAATTTTCTGTACTTTGTTTCTCAGAGTGAAACGAGTACTTAAAATTTTCGAGGGAATCATGAGCAATCATTTGAAAGAGAGAAATCACAAGAGTAGTTTGTAAGGTACATAGTTCCTTGATGTAGGTATCATAGGAAAAGCCATACACACCTAGCACGGGGTTGAGCTGGTTGGTTGGGGACGGCTTTACCATTATGAGCGACCATGGCGAAGTTCTGAGAAGCCTTTCGCTTCTTTGACTTCTTAGGGGATCGTTCATCCATGGTCTTTGATTCCTCGATTGGTTTCTTGGCTGATGGTGCTGTCACCTGACTAGGTCCTGCCTGTCTTGGTGACTCTTGAGTGGCTTCATCCTGGAGATGATACATGGCAGTAGCTAATTCAACAGTCTTCAGGACTACTTCGCCTATTCGCTGAGCGAATTTGGCTGCTTGCTCAGATATCTGGGCGTCATCGTGATGAAGAGACATTATTGAAGAAAAAGAAAGGCATAGGGAGAAACAGGTGAAAGATTATTGGACAATCAAAACGGAATGATAACGCATGAAGATTGCGATCATTTGTTTGTTACCTAAGGCAAACAAATGAGACGGTGACTGATCAAAGTAAATGGGTCAAAAATAATGTATCGCGAAGACATGCTCGCCTATAAGTGAACACTCATCCCAAGAATTCCCAGGTAAGCACAACTGGTCCCGCGTCTGATGAGATGTATACGAAGTGCTTGCCTAGACAGAAAACCCAGAATACAGGCATTCACCCTTCCAGTTTGCACGTGTTCACATTATTTAAAACCCAAAACCTTGACGAAGTTTTGAAAACTCAAAGGGGTTCAAAACCATATAATAGAGAGTTCAAAACCTAGAAATCAATCATCCTAGAACAGATGATTAGTTTTCAAAGCGGTTTTGAAATTTATGTTCTTGTTGTGGTCGTCGCCTAAGGATAGGTGACGGTATTGTTTTATGACTAAACGCAAGTAAACTCGCGTTAGGGTCCTAAGAAGGTTATAGACTAGGTCAAAGCATTACTAATAACCTAATTCCCTATAACCATTGGCTCTGATACCATCTTTTCTGTCACACCCCGACCGCGTAAAACAACAAATCGCGGCGGAAACATCGGGGCGTGTTGCAACAGAATTAATGTTTCATAACCATGGATACAAAAGTGTTTCGTTTTATTGAACATTGAATAATTACATCGTCTTGAAATCTAAATATATTAATTAAACATAGTCTATTATTGTTATTGAGTCACTAAGGCCTCGTCCAATCCTATGTGAGCATGCATCTTATCAATCGATATCATTCAACAATACCTGAAACATATGTGAAAACGAGGTCAGCAAAGAAATGCTGGCGAGTACATAGGTTTTGTAGGAGTGTCGAAATCATGGCTAGTTTAGATGTTGCAATACTTTATTTAAAAACCTTGTTTTGAAAAGAGTATAATATTGCAACTTAATTAACCAACTCAAATCAAGCGGGTTATAATTTGTAAAACATCGTAGCCATGACTCTTAACCCAAAACATTTGTTTTAGTAAATTATTTGGAAAAACAAATGATAAGTTCAGGTGATATGTATAAATAAGAGAATAATGCATGATTAAATGAATAACCATGTAAAATGAGTTTGTATAAGATAAGTTGTTTGTAAATAAATGTCTTGTGAAAAGTATGTTACTTGTATAAAATGTTCTATGTCTCAAACTGAAATGATTCAAATAACGCTACAATATGTAATACTATACAAACACTTATATATAGGAAGTACCAGCGGCGTATCCACCATGCTTGTATCATATTACATACGCATCGTTACTTAATCACTTAATCAAACCAAACCACCAAAATAATGTTCATGTCCAATGTAAATCATGTAATATGTATAACCAAATTGATATGTATGGCTAGTGAAATGCATCAACTAAACCATAGGTGAAACGCACAAAACAAAGTATTGAAGTAAAACTTGGTTTAAACCAATACTATGTTTCGTGTAAATGCATGATCAAATGTAAATCATGTCCAGATGTTTACCCAATCGTTACCCATTCGTTCAAATCGTTCTTGTTTTAATCGTTCTAATCGTTCTTGTTTTAATCGTTCTAATCGTTCTTGTTTTAATCGTGAACTACTTTATGATCGATTCTCTAATAACATTCAAACCTTCTTGACGCGTTCCTCGCTCCATCTCGCTCTCGCTCTCGTTCTTAACAAACCCTTACCAAAGGATAAGTTAATAATTACAGATTCAGTCGCTACCCACAACCCCCACACATAACAATGGGTGCAGTAAATAACGGGATTTGTCAGATCCTATGGTACCATAACCTAATACTGGTCGGCTTGATCATTGCTAATGAATGTCATCGGTCATGTAACTACAACCAACAAGTTTGTTCACTTTTTGAAATTTGTTATTAGTTTTTGAAATCATTGTATTCGTTCTTGAAATCATTGTTAGCGTTCTTGAAATAATTGTTATTGTTCTTGAAACCACATTGTAATTGTTCTTGAAACTATTGTAATTGTTATTGAAATCATTGATAAAACATTTAGCACATATGAGTCACCCCAAAACAGTTGAAAACAGTAAAAGAGGGGAATAATGTACTCGCCTGAGAATGCTTGGAGGTCTTGAACAACAACCAAACAAAGCTAGAGGGAGCACGGAATCAGACGGTACCTAATATAGGTAACTACATAATTAACCCGGACCTAAATCGGAAGACTGGGTAGCAGGAGGGTTTGTAAACCAAATGAGTGTAGGAACTCATGTGATATGGTTTGACAAAGCCTACTTACTAAATGAAACTTAACCTAAGCATAATCGACCCATCGCGACCCATTAAGGTAGCTTATGCTACTTTAACGCGTCGTGCGCGTGAAACGCGTTCGGACCGTCTAACTAGTCCTATGACAAGTGTTATATGCCTAAACATGTTACATAATCAGTTATGTGACAAAAGTTTAGGTTACATATGCTTAATTACCAATTATACTTGAAAAGGGTATTCTGGTAATTTACCTAAGGCATATAAACTACCTATCATACAACTACTTAAACGATGTGACCATAGGGTATAACCTCGGAAGGTTAATCCCTACCTACTATGGTCACCTAATGTGTTTGGTCGGATCCTAATGATCGACCAAATGGGTCGAGTTCGAAGGTATAGGCGATTTATTAGATCGCCTACCCTACGACGCTAGACAACGTGGTAATCAGTGGGCATAGTCCCAAGGGACTATGACCAACGTGATTACACTCACGTTGCGAAGTTCAAACGAACTTCGCATTGACCATTACTGGTCAACGCTGAAAGTCAAACAAAGTTTGACTTTCGGACTCGAAAAGCAGTAAAATAAGGAAAAGAACGAAAGAATACTAACCCAGGGTCCCCGAATGCTAATCCCGATCCAAGAACTCAGGTATGAAACAATGGTTTCAACTTAGAGCTCTCAAATCAGAATTCTTGTAAGTTTTAAAGCATATGGGGGTGGGGTATTTATAGTATTCGGGTAACCGTTGAGATCGTTTCTTGGAAAAGGGGAAACGATCAAGGCCGTACACTTGTCGGAACCTTATGGAAGCTTAAAATGGTTCTTATCAACATGACTAGGCAATTAGGAACTTGTGGGTGAGGTTAAAACAGCTGCAGCCTGCTGTTTAGAAACTCTGAATCTGGTCAGCAGACCCCTAGCGCACCGCTACGCTTAAAGTGTAGCGCACCGCTAGGCACTATTTTGGCAGAATTACACTTTTGGTCCCTGAACTGTATTTAGGCCATTTTCGACACGTTTAAGGCCCGTTAACCCCATTTCAAAGCTCTAAAATGAAGTTAAAGTATAGGGAACTTAAAATGTGCTCAAAAATATCTCGGATGTCGGTTCGTTTAGCCGTACGAATGCGATGTTCGGTTAATTACGACGGAATGCGCATAAGCGCGAAAAACGATCCAAATGACGCGACGAATGGATTTTTCTTATGGCAAACACTAAAATAAAATATTTTAGTGCTTACATAAATTTTTGGATGTCCGGATGTATTCAGAACGTAAGTTATGCGCGAAAATGCAAACTTGTGCACTTTTTGACACTTTTAGTCCCTGAATGACACCAAAGTTTATTTTAGCATACCGAACACCTTAAAGCCTATTTCTAAGCTATGTAAAGGATATTTATGGTATGTTTAACTTATGGTCATGTTCCGGAATGTCTGTTACAGTTCAAATTGGCATACTTTCGCAGTTTGTCAACTTTAGTCCCTGTAAGCGATTTAACTTGATTTTGCCATACCAAAGCCTTCAAAACTTATTTCTAAGTTATGTAATGGTTATTTAAGGTATGTTAAGCCTATGTCACTATTCCGGAGTGTTTGTTGCATTAAACTGGTTATATTTACGCATCGGTGCGCGTATAACCTTCCAGAAAGCGATTTAGAGTTTGAATTTGAACAAGAATTGATATGTGCAAATGATACACATATTTTTACAAATCCCAAGTATGAAATATAATATTTCATTGGTTCGGTATTTGTTTGATGGCCGTGGAGGCACAGGTGTTACATAAATAACCAAGTAAAATGAGTTTGTATTAGATAAGTTGTTTGTAAAACAATGTATTGTGAAAAGTATGTTATTTGTATAAAATGTTATATGTCTAAATTGAAATGATTCAAATAACGCTACGATATGTAATACCATACAAGCACTTATATATAGGAAGTACCAGCGGCGTATCCACCATGCTTGTATCATATTACACACGCCTCGTTACTTAAATCACTTACTCAAACCAAACCACCATTGTAAAATGTTTATGTATAATCAAATGTCAAAATGTTTTATGTATATCAATGTCAATATGTTTATGTCTAATGTAAATCATGAATTGTGTATATCAATGTCAAAATGTTTATGTATGGTAAGTGAAATATATCAACTAAACCATATGTAAAATGCACAAAAACAAGGTATTGAAGTAAAACATGGTTTAAATCAAAGTTATGTTTTGTGTAATAAATGCATGCTGTACTGATAATAACATCTATGCGGTATTGTGAAAATGCATACATCCAAGCCTTGTGACTGTGGCGATAGACCCCTAAATGAATTTAAAGGTCTATCTTGTTGTTATGTTTATCGAATTCGGTCATTCCTTCCACCCAAACAAACCTAGGGTTCAGGAACGGGAGTTGTCAAGTCCTATGGTACCATTACCTACTAACGAGCGGCGTAGCTAATGTTAATGAATGTACATTGTATCATTTGAACAAACCAAATGTCATACCAAAATGTAAGCATGTGATGAATAACAAATGTACTAAGTATGCAACAAAGGACATACATAGCATAAAATGTAATGTAAAATAATGTACTAAGTACGCACACAATGGGCATACATAGCATAAAATGTAATGTAAAACGATGTACTAAGTACGCACACAATGGGCATACATAGCATAAAATGTAATGTAAAACAATGTACTAAGTACGCACACAATGGGCATACATAGCATAAAATGTAATGTAAAACAATGTACTAAGTACGCACACAATGGGCATACATAGCATAAAATGTAATCTAAAACAATGTACTAAGTACGCACACAATGGGCATACATAGCATAAAATGTAATGTAAAACAATGTACTAAGTACGCACACAATGGGCATATATAGCATAAAATGTAATGTAAAACAATGTACTAAGTATGCACACAATGGGCATACATAGCATAAAATGTAATGAAATCATGTACTATAAATGTACTAATGAACATAGCAAGTATATGATGTGAAAACAGGAAAGCATGAAAGTAACAAGTAGGCACATGTGTTTCACCCCAAAATGTTTGAAAAACAGTAAAAAAGGGGTCTATGTACTCACTTGAGATTGCTTAGTAGTCCTTGAGTAACAACCAAACAATGCTAGAGATCACGGATATCAAACCGCACCTAATATAGGTAACTATATTAATAAACCAGACCTAAATCGGAGGATCGGATAGAATGAGGGCTCGTAAACCAAATGAGTATGGGAACTCAAGTAATATGGTTTAACAAAGCCTACATACTACAATGAAACCTAACCTAAGTGCTTACGACCCATTACGACCCGTTTAGGTAGCTTATGCTACTTTAACGCGTCGTTCGCGTGAAACGCGTTTGGAATGCCTAACTAGTCCTATAATAAGTAACATATGCCTTAACATGTCTAATATTGTCACCAAATCAGTTTAGATACCAAAAGTTATGTTACATATGCTTAAAATGAATTTTGGCGTCAAAAGGGCATTTTGGTAATTTACCTAAGGCAAATAAACTACCTATCATACAACTACTTAAACGAAGCGACCATAAGGTATAACCTTGGAAGGTTATTCCCTATATACAATGGTCACCTAATGTGTTTGGTCGGATCCTAATGATCGACCAAACGGGTCGGGTTCGAAAGTACAAGCGATTGATCAGATCGCTTACCTTTACGACCCTAGACAAGCACAAAACTAAAAGTGACGAGCTAAGCATGTTAAAACATGCTTAACTAAGTTAGAAAACAAGTTTGGTATCAAAACAAACGGTTTTGATACCCATAAGTAGTTTGGTTATAAAATACGCAAGAATACGTATTCTGGCCGAAACTACGGCTCGTCACTGAGCCTAGATAACGTGGTAATCAGTAGGTATAGTCACTAGGGACTATAACCATCGTGATTACGCTCACGTTATGAAGTTCAAACGAACTTCGCATTGACCATAAACTGGTCAATGCTGAAAGTCAAACAAAGTTTGGCTTTTAACGCTAAAAGAATAAAAAGAACGAAGGAACACTTAAAAAGGGTCCCCGAAAGCTAATCTTGATCCAAGTAGCTCAGGTATGAAGCAATGGCTTCAACTTAGAGATTTTAGATCAGATTCTTGTGGGTTTTGCAAGGAAGGGGGGTTGGGTATTTATAGGATTTCTCAAACCATTAAGATCGTTTCTTGAAAACCGTGATGTAATCTCAACCTTACACTTGTTGGAAATGTTATGGAACATCAATTTGGCCCCTCATTATCCTGAAGAGGCAAGTGCAAAAGGTGGAAAGGCCAGATTCAATGTTTCTACATATTCTGCTGTCTGGGGAATCCTTACGGACCGTAAGGGTGATGGCTTACGGTCCGTAAGCCATCAACTTTCACAGAATGTCAGTTTTGGTCCCTGTTGTGTAATAAGGCCCATTTTGACACGTTTAAGGCCCGTTAAGACAACGTTAAGGCCCTAAAATGATGCCTAAACATTGTGGACATGAAACATGCTCAAAAATATGCCGGATTTCAGTTCGTTTGGCCTTACGGTTGCGATGTTCGGTTAATTACGACGGGATGCGCATAAGCGCGAAAAACGATCCAAATGGCGTGACGAATGGATTTTTCTTATGCCAAACACTAAAATAAAATATTTTAGTGCTTAAATAAATTTTTGGATGTCCGGATGTATTCAGAACGTAGGTTATGCGCGAAAGTGCAAACTTGTGCACTTTTTGACGCTTTTAGTCCCTGAATGACCCAAAAGTTTATTTTAGCACACCGAACCCCTCAAAGCCTATTTCTAAGCTATGTAAAGGATATTTATGGTATATTTAACTTATGGTCATGTTCCGGAATGTCTGTTACAGTTCAAATCGGCATACTTTCGCAGTTTGTCGATTTTAGTCCCTGTAAGCGATTAAACTTGATTTTATCATACAAAAGCCTTCAAAACTTATTTCTAAGTTATGTAAAGGTTATTTAAGGTATGTGAAGCCTATTTCACTATTCCGGAGTGTTCTTTGCATTAAACTGGTTATATTTACGCATCAGTGCGCGTATAACCTTCCAGAAAGCGATTTAGAGCCCGAAATCGAACAAGAATTGATATGTGCAAATGATACACATATTTGTACAAATCCCAAGTATGAAATACAATATTTCATTGGTTTGGTATTTGTTTGATGGTCACAGTGACCCAGGTGTCACAGTCTCCCCTACTTTAGGAAATTTCGTCCCGAAATTTATTCAGAGGAAACTTGTGAGAGCTTGAAACATGAAGTTGAAAAGATCAAACAACACTGGTTAGAGTCCTAAACTTCTAGTAACTTTAAATAACATCATGCTTGCAATGTGAGAGGGTCACTTATCTACAAGTATATAAAATGTTATTGGTGCGTCCATCGTACCTCCATTACATCGTTCACATTTTGTTATTGTGGTCACTATCGGTTCTTACACATAATAAGTTTTACTGGGTTTCTGTGCACTGAATTTTATAATTATGTACGCGTCCATAATTACATAATTCCTTGCATAGTCCACACAGTCTATTTTATAATGTGTAGGGGAAAACCAAATGAACAAACCCTGTGATGAATGTGACTAGACCACCATAGGGTCCCTTTTATTAAATCAATAAATGATTTTAATAGACAACCAAGGAGTCCTTTTCAGCTTATATCATCACATGTCATTCTTAACCAGATTTTTGAATCAATCTTTTTTATTAGACCACTAAAAGGGTCTCTTATGAATCATGGAATAGTACTATATAATCCAAGGGTCTTAACTATTACATAGAAGCCCATTAAGGATTTAAGGTAGTACCTTTTTGAATATCCTTCTACGAATCCCTCATATGAAGATACGAAAGGTTCTACGAGGATTTGGATAACGAATATCCAAAGTATACAAAAACACAAAAAATGCATAAAAGAAAACACATAATGCATAAACACATAGTCACATAACCACAAAATTGTTTAACTTGATTTGTTATCATTTTGTTAATTTGTTCTGCTAACTGTGCACATGTATTGAAAGCACACCAGGTATCCAATCAGTGGATTTTGATTGATGCTTTAAATATTTCCAAGAATCTAACTATGAAGATAGAAAGATCTTAAAGAGAAAATTCGATTTCGATTCTAAGGAACCGAAATGTTCGAATTAAGGTACACAAGGAATCCAATTAAGGACTCTGATTTGTATGATAATCATCCACAAGGGTCTAATTGTGGAGATAAAAAGATCCCATATGGATTTTAGAAGTTGAAGATGTTTTGAAACCTTGCTCTGGATGTGCTTAAGTCAAAACATGAAGTAAAAATGCTTATGAAGTTGAGATGCTAGATATGTCAAGGCGACATATGAAGCATAATTTGAAAGTTAAGTCAATGTATGAGGAAAATATTTTTGAAAACTATGCATGGGGTTCTTAAAAAAAATGTGTTCAATGTTTTTGAAACCTTATGCATAATACTTTTGAAATCATAAAGTAGGTGTACTAGGTAAGTATATTTATAAAAATGTTTTAAAATCATGCGAGATGAATTTTGAAATTATGTATAAGGTTTTTGGAAAACATGAATGATGCTTTTGAAATCATGCACTTGATAAGAAAATATATTGTATTAATATTGTTTTCAGGATATATGGGACATTTTGAAATCATGAAGGTTGTTTTTGAAAATACAGACAAAGCTTTGTGCATTTGTTATGTTAAGTAAATACACTATATTAAAAAAATGTTTTCGAACTATATATAGAATGTTTTGAAATCATGTAGGTTGTTTTGAAAACTTATGTTATGCATGTTGAAAAAAATCAGAACGTAATGGGTATGAGATTTGAAAATATCCTTGGTTATCTAACCAAGGATTCAAGGGCACAGATGTGCAAAAGCACGTTTACTCATAATGTCACTTTATTTTCTGTACTTTGTTTCTTAGAGTGAAACGAGTACTTAGACTTTTTCCAAGGGAATCATGAGCAAACGCAAGAATGGGAAAATTCGCAAGAGTAGTTTGTAAGGAATATAGTTCCTTGATGTAGGTATCATAGGAAAAGTCATACACACATGTAACTACACTCGTATATCAGAACTGTGAACAATAATTTATTTATAAACAAAACAGATTGTTTCACATTACAAGAAAACAGAAGAAACAAAAGCATAAGACAACAGCATCTTCTAAACAGCCAACTGCTCATCCGTGGGTTGGATTTTCCTTAGCAAGCTTCGGGCATTTATTCACGAAATGACCCATCTTGCCACAGTTGTAGCACGATCCAGGCGGGAAGCGAGCTTGAGCAGGATTGGCTTGTGGTTGGGTAGCAGCAATGTTTATAGCAGCTTTGTTTTGGATAGCAAAGCGGCATATGTTAATCAGATGTCCCCACTGTCCACAGTAGGTACATTTGAAGCAGGGTAAGAGGTTTGAATGATGACGGATGCATCGTTTGCACAAAGGAGCAGTTCCTTTGTATGGCTTCCTAGCAGGGGGTTGAGCTGGTTGGTTGGGGATGGCTTGACCATTGTGAGCGACCACGGCGAAGTTCTGAGAATCCTTTCGCTTCTTTGACTTCTTAGGGGATCCAGTCTGTTCATCCATGGTCTTTGATTCCTCGATTGGTTTCTTGGCTGGTGGTGCTGGCTTGACTTCTGCTTCCTTTGGTGGCTCTTGAGTGGCTTCATTGTTGAGACGAGACATGGCAATGCCTAATTCAACAGTCTTCAGGACTACTTCGCCTATTAGCTGGGCAAATTTGGCAGTCTGCTCGGATATCTGCGCATCGTTGCGATGAAGAGACATTCTGGAGGAAATGAAGGATATAGGAGGAAACAAATGAAATGTTATCGGTAAATAAAACAAAATGACAACGCATAGAAATTGCGATCATTTGTTTGTTACCTAAGGCAAACAAATGAGACGGTGACTAATCAAAGTAAGAGGGTCATAATAATGTATCGCGAAGACATGCTTTAGCCTATAAGTGGACACTCACCCCAAGAGTTCCCAGGTAAGAGTGACTAGTCCGATTATGTGGATTTGTACGAACACTCTAGCCTTAGACAGAAAACTCAGAGTACAGGCATCCACTCTTCTAGATTGCACGTGTTCACACTATAAGACCCAAACTTTAACGAGGTTTTGAAAATTCAAAGGGGTTCAAAACCATATAACAGAGGGTTCAAAACCTAGTAATCAATTATCCTAGAACAGATGATTAGTTTTCAAAGCGGTTTTGAAATTTATGTTCTTGTTGCGGTTGTCACTTAAGGATAGGTGACGTATTGTTTTATGTCTAAACGCAAGTAAACTCGCGTTAGGGTCCTAGGAAGGATATAGACTAGGTCAAAGCATTACTAATAACCTAACTCCCTATAACCATGGGCTCTGATACCAACTTTTCTATCACACCCCGACCACGTAAAACAACAAAACATGGCGGAAACGTCGGGGAGTGTTGTAACAGAATCATTGTTTCATAACACATGGAAATTGAAATATTGTTTTATTGATTAAAAGAGTTACAATGTCTTGACAATCAAAGAAATATAACATAAATAACTAGTCTTGCATCTTTTATTGTCACTAAGGCCCAAGTCCGCCTAAGTGTATCTTGATAAATCATATGCATCATATCCTGAAACACATGTGAAAATAGGTACGTCAGCATAAAAATGCCTGTGAGATACATAGGTTTTGTGAAAATAGAATTCATGACTTATTTTTAAGAAAATGTTTAGTCATGAACCTTGTAATTTGCTTTGTCTTGTAAATCATTTGAAAAGTGATAAATAAACCAAATGTTATATATGTATAAAAGAATAATACATGGTTAAGTAAATAACCAAGTAAAATGAGTTTGTATTAGATAAGTTGTTTGTAAAACAATGTATTGTGAAAAGTATGTTATTTGTATAAAATGTTATATGTCTAAATTGAAATGATTCAAATAACGCTACGATATGTAATACCATACAAGCACTTATATATAGGAAGTACCAGCGGCGTATCCACCATGCTAGTATCATATTACACACGCCTCGTTACTTAAATCACTTACTCAAACCAAACCACCATTGTAAAATGTTTATGTATAATCAAATGTCAAAATGTTTTGTGTATATCAATGTCAAAATGTTTATGTCTAATGTAAATCATGAATTATGTATATCAATATCAAAATGTTTATGCCTAATGTAAATCATGAATTGTGTATATCAATGTCAAAATGTTTATGTATGGTAAGTGAAATATATCAACTAAACCATATGTAAAATGCACAAAAACAAGGTATTGAAGTAAAACATGGTTTAAATCAAAGTTATGTTTTGTGTAATAAATGCATGCTATACTGATAATAACATCTATGCGGTATTGTGAAAATGCATACATCCAAGCCTTGTGACTGTGGCGATAAACCCCAAAACGAATTTAAAGGTCTATCTTGTTGTTATGTTTATCGAATTCGGTCATTCCTTCCACCCAAACAAACCTAGGGTTCAGGAACGGGAGTTGTCAAGTCCTATGGTACCATTACCTACTAACGAGCGGCGTAGCTAATGTTAATGAATGTACATTGTATCATTTGAACAAACCAAATGTCATACCAAAATGTAAGCATGTGATGAATAAAAAATGTACTAAGTATGCAACAAAGGACATACATAGCATAAAATGTAATGTAAAACAATGTACTAAGTACGCACACAATGGGCATACATAGCATAAAATGTAATGTAAAACAATGTACTAAGTACGCACACAATGGGCATACATAGCATAAAATGTAATGTAAAACGATGTACTAAGTACGCACACAATGGGCATACATAGCATAAAATGTATTGTAAAACAATGTACTAAGTACGCACACAATGGGCTTACATAGCATAAAATGTAATGTAAAACAATGTACTAAGTACGCACACAATGGGCATACATAGCATAAAATGTAATGAAAAACAATGTACTAAGTACGCACACAATGGGCATACATAGCATAAAATGTAATGTAAAACAATGTACTAAGTACGCACACAATGGGCATACATAGCATAAAATGTAATGTAAAACAATGTACTAAGTACGCACACAATGGGCATACATAGCATAAAATGTAATGAAATCATGTACTATAAATGTACTAATGAACATAGCAAGTATATGATGTGAAAACAGGAAAGCATGAAAGTAACAAGTAGGCACATGTGTTTCACCCCAAAATGTTTGAAAAACAGTAAAAGAGGGGTCTATGTACTCACTTGAGATTGCTTAGTAGTCCTTGAGTAACAACCAAACAATGCTCGAGATCCCGGATATCAAACGGCACCTAATATAGGTAACTATATTAATAAACCGGACCTAAATCGGAGGATCGGATAGAATGAGGGCTCGTAAACCAAATGAGTATGGGAACTCATGTAATATGGTTTAACTAAGCCTACATACTACAATGAAACCTAACCTAAGTGCTTACGACCCATTACGACCCATTTAGGTAGCTTATGCTACTTTAACGCGTCATTAGCGTGAAACGCGTTTGGAATGCCTAACTAGTCCTATGATAAGTAAAATATGCCTTAATATGTCTAATATTATTACCAAATCAGTTTAGATACCAAAAGTTATGTTACATATGCTTAAAATGAATTTTGGCGTCAAAAGGGCATTTTGGTAATTTACCTAAGGCATATAAACTACCTATCATACAACTACTTAAACGAAGCGACCATAAGGTATAACCTCGGAAGGTTATTCCCTATATACAATGGTCACCTAATGTGTTTGGTCGGATCCTAATGATCGACCAAACGGGTCAGGTTTGAAAGTACAAGCGATTGATCAGATCGCTTACCTTTACGACCCTAGACAAGCACAAAACTAAAAGTGACGAGCTAAGCATGTTAAAACATGCTTAACTAAGTTAGAAAACAATTTTGGTATCAAAACAAACGGCTTTGATACCCATAAGTAGTTTGGTTACAAAATACGCAAGAATACGTATTCTGGCCGAAACTACAGCTCGTCACTGAGCCTAGATAACGTGGTAATCAGTAGGTATAGTCACTAGGGACTATAACCATCGTGATTACGCTCACGTTATGAAATTCAAACGAACTTCGCATTGACCATAAACTGGTCAATGCAGAAAGTCAAACAAAGTTTGACTTTTAACGCTAAAAGAATAAAAAGAACGAAGGAACACTTACAAAGGGTCCCCGAAAGCTAATCTTGATCCAAGAAGCTCAGGTATGAAGCAATGGCTTCAACTTAGAGCTTTTAGATCAGATTCTTGTGGGTTTTGTAAGGAAGGGGGGGTTGGGTATTTATAGGATTTCTCGAACCGTTAAGATCGTTTCTTGAAAACCGTGATGTAATCTCAACCTTATACTTGTTGGAAATGTTATGGAACATCAATTTGGCCCCTCATTATCCTGAAGAGGCAAGTGCAAAAGGTGGAAAGGCCAGATTCAATGTTTCTGCATATTCTGCTGTCTGGGGAATCCTTACGGACCGTAAGGGTGATGGCTTACGGTCCGTAAGCCATCAACTTTCGCAGAATGTCAGTTTTGGACCCTGTTGTGTAATAAGGCCCATTTCGACACGTTTAAGGCCCGTTAAGACAACGTTAAGGCCCTAAAATGATGCCTAAACATTGTGGACATGAAACATGCTCAAAAATATGCCGGATGTCGGTTCGTTTGGCCGTACGGTTGCGATGTTCGGTTAATTACGACGGGATGCGCATAAGCGTGAAAAACGATCCAAATGGCGTGACGAATGGATTTTTCTTATGCCAAACACTAAAATAAAATATTTTAGTGCTTACATAAATTTTTTGATGTCCGGATGTATTCAGAACGTAGGTTATGCGCGAAAGGGCAAACTTGTGCACTTTTTGACGCTTTTAGTCCCTGAATGACCTAAAAGTTTATTTTAGCACACCGAACCCCTCAAAGCCTATTTCTAAGCTATGTAAAGGATATTTATGGTATGTTTAACTTATGTTCATGTTCCGGAATGTCTGTTACAGTTCAAATCGGCATACTTTCGCAGTTTGTTGAATTTAGTCCCTGTAAGCGATTAAACTTGATTTTGTCATACAAAAGCCTTCAAAACTTATTTCTAAGTTATGTAAAGGTTATTTAAGTTATGTGAAGCCTATTTCACTATTCCGGAGTGTTCATTGCATTAAACCAGTTTAATGCAACGAACACTCCGGAATAATGAAATAGGCTTAACATACCTTAAATAAACTTTACATAACTTAGAAATAAGTTTTGAAGGCTTTGGTATGACAGAATCGAGTTAAATCGCTTACAGGGACTAAAGTTGACAAACTACGAAAGTATGCCAATTTGAACTGTAACAGACATTGCGGAACATGACCATAAGTTAAACATACCATAAATATCTTTTACATAGCTTAGAAATAGGCTTTGAGGTGTCCGGTGTGCTAAAATAAACTTTTGGGTCATTCAGGGACTAAAAGCGTCAAAAAGTGCACAAGTTTGCATTTTCGCGCATAACTTACGTTCTGAATACATCCGGACATCCAAAAAATTTATGTAAGCACTAAAACATTTTATTTTAGTGTTTGGCATAAGAAAAATCCATTCGTCACGCATTTTGGATCGTTTTTCGCGCTTATGCGCATTCCGTCGTAATTAAGCGAACATCGCGTTTGTACGACCGAACGAACTGACATCCGACATATTTTTGAACTTGTTTCATGTCCACAATGTTTAGGCATCATTTTAGGGCCTTAAAGTTGGCTTTACGGGCCTTAGAAGTGTCGGGAATGGCCTTAAAACACAACAGGGACTGAAACTGTCAAAATGGAAACTTGTTTTCTGATCAGAAGCTCCAGGCGGCCCGCCTGAGCTTTGTCTGATCCTGAAGCGGGCCGCATCATCCTCCCAGATCAGATAAGATCGCTTAATCAGCAGATTCCAGCTGTTTAATCCACAACCACATGCTCACACTTGCCCTTTCAGCTGATTATGGGCCATTTTTAGTCACCATGACTTTCCAACAAGTGTACGCATGAGATTCAATCACATTTTCCAAGAAACGATCTTAACGGTTCGGGAAATACTATAAATACCCCACCCCCATTTGCTTCAAACTCACTAGAATCTGATCTAAAAGACTCTAAGTTGGAACCATTGTTTCATACCTGAGTTATTTGGATCTAGATTAGCATTCGGGGACCCTTCGTAAGTATTCTTTCGTTCTTTTCTTTCTTTTATTGCTTTTCGAGTCTGAAAGTCAAACTTTGTTTGACTTTCTGCGTTGACCAGTTTATGGTCAATGCGAAGTTCGTTTGAACTTCGCAACGTGATTGTAATCACGATGGTTATAGTCCTTTGGGACTATGCCTACTGATTACCACGTTGTCTAGGGTCGTAAGGGTAAGCGATCTAATAAATCGCTTATACCTTCGAACCCGACCCAGTTTGGTCGATCATTAGGATCCGACCAAATACATTAGGTGACCATAGTGTATAGGGAATAACCTTCCGAGGTTATACCTAATGGTCACATCGTTTGAGTAGTTGCATGATAGGTAGTTTATATGCCTTAGGTAAATTACCAGAATACCCTTTTCATGTATAATTGGTAATTAAGCATATGTAACCTAAACTTTTGTCACATAACTGATTATGTAACATGTTTAGGCATATAACACTTGTCATAGGACTAGTTAGGCGGTCCGAACGCGTTTCACGCGAACGACGCGTTAAAGTAGCATAAGCTACCTTAATGGGTCGCGATGGGTCAAAAGCACTTAGGTTAGGTTTCATTTAGTATGTAGGCTTTGTTAAACCATATGATACGAGTCTCCATACTCGTTTGGTTTACGAACCCTCATTCTATCTAAATCTCCCGATTTAGGTCCGGTTTATTAACATAGTTACCTATATTAGGTGCCGTTTAATTCCGTGATCTCTAGCACTGCTTGGTGGTTATCTTAGGACTTCTGAGCAATCTCAAGTGAGTACATAGACCCCTCTTTTACTGTTTTCCAAACATTTTGGGGTGGAACACATGTGCCTACTTGTTACTTTCATGCTTTCCATGTTTTCACATCATATACCTGCTATGTTTGTTAGTACATTATAGTACATGATTTCATTACATTTCATGCTATGTATGCCCATTGTGTGCTTACTTAGTACATTGTTTTACATTTCACGTCGCATGCTATGTATGTCTATTGTTGCATACTTAGTACAGTTCACATGCTATGTATGTTTAATCGTTGCATTGTTCTTCATACTTAGTACATTTGTTATTCATCACATGCTTACATTTTGACATTTATATACACATTACATGATTTACATCTTGACATAAACATTTTGACATATTATTCAATACATTTGGCAATTGGTTTAAACATAGACATCTTACATTGTTGGTTTGGTTTGAGTAAGTGATTAAGTAACGAGGCGTGTGTAATATGATACAAGCATGGTGGATACGCCGCTGGTACTTCCTATATATAAGTGTTTGTATGGTATTATATGTCGTAGCGTTATTTGAATCATTTCAATTTGAGACATATAACATTTTATACAAATAACATACTTTTCACAAGACATTGTTTTACAAACAACTTATCTTATACAAACTCATTTTACTTGGTTATTCATTTAACCTTACATTTATTTATACATATCATCTGATCTTATCGTTTTTCAAATGATTTACAAGACAAAGCAAATTACAAGGTTCATGACTAAACATTTTCTCAAACATAAGTCATGAAGCCTATTTTCTCAAAACCTATGTATCTCACAGGCATTTTTATGCTGACGTACCTATTTTCACATGTGTTTTCAGGAGATGATGCGTAGGACTTATCAATATACACTTAGGCGAACTTGGGCCTTAGTGACAATAAAAGATGCAAGACTAGTTAATTTATGTTATGTACTCTTTGGTTCTTATTTTAAAACAATGTAAACTCTCATGTTTGTTTAATAAAACGAAACTTTAATTGCCATGGATTTGAAACATTAATTCTGTTACAACACTCCCCGACATTTCCGCCACGTTTTGTATGTTCAACGTGGTCGGGGTGTGACAGAAAAGATGGTATCAGAGCCAATGGTTATAGGGAATTAGGTTATTAGTAATACTTTGACCTAGTCTATAACCTTCTTAGGACCCTAACGCGAGTTTACTTGCGTTTAGTCATAAAACAATACCGTCACCTACCCTTAGGCGACCATCACAACAATAACATAAATTTCAAAACCGCTTTGAAAACTAATCATCTGTTCTAGGATGATTGATTACTAGGTTTTGAACCCTCTATTGTAAGGTTTTGAACCCTCTGTTATAAGGTTTTGAACCCTTTGAGTTTTCAAAATCTCGTCAAAGTTTTGGGTCCTAAATAGTGTGAACACGTGCAAACTGGAAGGGTGATTGCCTGTATTCTGGGTTTTCTGTCTAGGCAAGCACTTCGTATATATCTCATCAGACGCGAGACCAGTTGTGCTTACTTGGGAATTCTTAGGATGAGTGTTCACTTATAGGCGAGCATGTCTTCGCGATACATTATTTTTGACCTATTTACTTTGATAAATCACCGGGGTCGTTTGTTGCTTTGTAGTAACAAACAAATGACCACTATCCTTGCTTTCATCAGATTTATTCATCTTATTCTTTTCGTCTAATTCTCTCACTCATTTCATTTCATGTTTCCCTTTTTAGAATGCCTCCACGATGCAAAAATCCGGTATCTATTGATGAGCTGGCAGCTGTCATTACACAACAAATGACTGCTGCAATCCCGAACATCGTTGCTCAATGTCACGAAGCTCTCAACAACAATAATGCCCTCTGCAACTTCAAGACGTTCAACTCGGCTAAGCCATCAAAGTTTTCTGGGTCTCAAGGAGTGACTGCACTTCTGCAATGGTTCGAGAGTCTAGAGAGCACCTTCAGGCATATTCAATGTCCAAACGAGCGAAAGGTAGATTTCGCATCTAGTGTCTTTGAGAAACGAGCTTTGACGTGGTGGAACGGTGTGGTGAGAGATAGGGGTGCCGAAGTGGCACTGGCCCAAACTTGGGAAGAACTTCGAGCACTGATGATGAAGGAATTCTGTCCTCGTCACGAGATCAGGGCATTGGAAAGGGAATTCGACGATCTTAAGTAAGACAGCGGTGAACATCGAGCATACACCGATCGATATGAGGAGCTGAGCCTGTTGTGCCCTACCATGGTTACGCCTTTGGATAAGGTGATCGAGAAATACATTGATGGTCTCCCTGACTCAGTTCAGGACATTGTTACTGGTAGTAACCCCACTACGGTTAGGCAGGCCATTGAGCTATCTGCAACCTTGACTGAATCTCAGATCAGAAAGCATAAACTTTTTCGAAAGGGTGACAAGAAGCCAATCGAGGAATCAAAGACCATGGATGAACAGACTGGATCCCCTGAGAAGTCTAAGAAGCGTAAGGCTTCGCAGAATTTTGCGATTGCTGCTCAACCCAACCAACCAACTCAACCTCCTGCAAAGAAACCTTATGCCGGTACTGCACCGATATGCGACAAATGTAATGCACACCACTTAGCTTACCTACAGTGTCGTTTATGTGCATCATGTGGATGACTCGGTCACCTGGCAAATGCTTGTCGATTTACCCCAAACCAAAGTGGTCCAAACCAACCTCAAGTAAATCCTACTCAAGCTCGTCTTCCACCAGGACCTTGCTTCAACTGTGACAAGATGGGCCATTTCCGAAGAAATTGCCCAAAGATTGCTAATGCGAATCCAGTGCAGGGATGAGCATCGGACCAACTAAAAGACAATGTTGCTTAGAGATAATCAAGCCTTATGTATTATTTCTTTTGTTGTCAATGTCCATGGAACAGTTGTTGTTGTTGATGTTTATAAATAAATCTTTTTATTTTACATTGCAATATACAAATGTGATGGCATGTATAAACAACGTATCCTCTACAATACCGACAATCAAGGAACCGTATTCCTTGAAGAACAACCTACCCCGTGATTTCTTCCATTTTATTATCTCTTGCGTTTTCCACGGAAATCCAAAGTACCCGTTTCTTCCAAGGAAACGAAGTACAAGGCGCAAGTTACAACTCTGTACGAATACCCAAAGTACCACTATAAATTCTTAATAGGGTACCTAAAGGTATTTCCGTATATTCAAAAATTATTGTACCTTAATTTGAATATTGTGTTTTCTTGAAAACGAAATCGAATTTTTGGTAGATCATTCTATCTTTATAGATAGATTCTTGAAAATGTTTAAAGTACCAAATGAAATCCACGGAATGGATTCCTAGTGTGCTTCAAATACATGTACGCGATCAACAAAACAAATTAACAAATTAAAGATCTAGATAAACAATTTTGCGGTTGTCTGACTATGTGTATATGCATTTTGCGTTTTCTTTTATGCATTTTTGTGTTTTTGTATACTCTGGATATTCGTTATCCAAATCCTCATAGAATCTTTCTTATCTTCATATGAAGGATTTGTAGTAGGATATTCAAAAAGGTAAAATCTTAAATCCTTAATGGACTTCTATGTTGTAGTTAAGTCCCTTGGATTATAAAGTACTATTCCAAAGTCTAAGGATATCATGCGTTGATATAGTTAAATAAGGCCTCTGGTGGTTTAGTTAAAGAGATCCTACGTCGATCTAAGTTAAATAGATTGGTTCGACAATCTAGTTAAATATATCATGCGTTGATATAGTTAAATAGGGCCTCTGGTGGTCTGGTTAAAGAGATCCTACGTCGATCTAAGTTAAATAGATTGGTTCGACAATCTAGTTAAATATATCATGCGTTGATATAGTTAAATAGGGCCTCTGGTGGTCTAGTTAAAGAGATCCTACGTCGATCTAAGTTAAATAGATTGGTTCGACAATATAGTTAAATATATCATGTGTTTATGTAGTTAAATAGGCCCTCGGGTGGTCTAGTTTAAGAGATTGTTCGTTGATCTAATCCTTTGGAGACCTAGTTAAAGAGACTCTATTGTAGTCAAGTTAAATCACCACAGGATTATTCGTTTGATTTTTCCCCATACGCATTATGAAATGAACTGTGCGGACTATGCAAGGAATTACGTAATTATGGAGGCCTACATAATTATGGAATTCAGTGCACAGAAACCACAGGAAGTTTTGTCATGTGTTAAGACCTACAGTGACAAGTGTGACAACCCTCAAAATTTCAGGTACTGTACAAATTAATTAATCTTAATTACGTACTTAATTACTGTGCTTAATTACAACTGATATTTTAGACTGCTCTATGATTCCATATCATACATACATGCATCATATTTATACAGTCACTCCATTCATTACATACCTACATTAGTGACAAACTTGATGCACTCAGCACAGATGACACACTGAACGGTTGATTCAGAAATAATGCTGACAATACCAGCACTTAGACAGACGATATTATTATGGCCAGTAGGAGCCAGGGATAGAGTACTACACTGGTTTGTAGTGTAGGGAGACGAGGACCATAAGACTGCGTCAGTAGGTGATAGATATAATGCCGGGAAGTGCCTAAAACACACTTTAAAATACAGAATTCAGCTTCCTTTTATTAAATTCAGCATTTTAATATACCAGTAGAATATACCAATATAGCAGAGTGGTCCTGTATACTTTCCTAAGTGCCAGGAATGTTTTCGTTACAAAAAGATGCACAAAAGACGCTATACGGTGAAATTAAACGCTTTAACGGAGCGATACGTAACCGAACAACCAGACATTTTCCGGGACACTAAAATATTTTCAGAAATATTATTTTATCTTTCTTAATTATTTATGGTCACAATAAATCCCTACGCACTATAGAAACATGTCACACACCCACTATACTTGGAAATACCCTTAACCTTCTAACTTAATACCTATTAATTAACAAAAATCTACACTTTACCCCCCCCCCCCAACCGATTACCAGCCATGGACCCACCTTAATCATGTTCTTTTTGCCTCATTACCCCATTGGTGGGAAACTTGTGCATTGCTTGAAGGACTTGTCAAAGAGTGTAAGGAATCTTGCAATTTCCAAAGAAAACCATCATCACCTCCAAGCTTGCACTCAACCTCTTCCTTGTCCCTCTTATTTTCGGCTCACACAACCCCCCCCCCCCCCCCTCTCTCCATAACCTATTTCACCACCCCCACTCTTCACATTCACCATTTTCTTCTCCAAAAGCTTTCATTCAAGTTTGAAGATTCATCCATAGGAGTACAAGATTGAAGGGTCTTCACGGAAGTTTGATACAAGCCTTTGTCACCAACATTTCACCATCATCTTGTCCTAAGATTACTACCCTAGCCTTGTGCTAGTAGTAAGTCCCTTCACACTCTTGTTCCACCTTGATTCTTGCTATGTTTTGTTTGAATGTTCTTGTCACCCATTAGCTAAAACACTAAATTTGTGAACTTAAAATTCTGCATGAAAACCTTAGATAAAAGGGTTGTATGAAGTTGAAATCTGGGTGGTTTAGGGTTGGTTAATGCATGATTGAGGTTTGAACATTTATCCTTCGATACACCATGGTTAGAGTCCTTGTTTATGCGTTTTTAGTCACTTCTACATATAAACAGCTTGCTGATTGAAATTTCCAGCCAGCTTCAACGGGCTGTAACTGGTTCATTTTTAAGCGAAAAACTGAATTTCTGGAGTCTAAATTGTGTAATTTTTAATAACCGAACAAATGAAACTGGAATCGTAATTTTTCGAGACCATTTACTATTTTTAATGTATTATTTTTAGACAATAGCTCAAAGCTGAAATATTTCTGCTGAAAAAGTGTGTTGAAATCAGAGTCAAAACTTAAAACCTGAGCAGGATCGGCTCGTGATATTTTTACTGGAGATTGTCACGGTTGTTCCCGTGACCCTCCAACTGGAATTTCGTCGATCCGACTCACAATTGATTTTTAGTGAATTTTTCTGTGAAACTGCAATCAGAAGGTATTAAATCTGATTGCAGTCGAGTAAAAGAATTTTTATATAAAATTGGTAATTAACTGATATCCGAAATTTTTACACAATAAATCGTGGATTATATATGACCTTCTGTAAAAATTTGAGAATTTTTGGAAAAGGATAACTATTTTATTTAAATACTCGAAAACAGTCCTGTTTTGTGTAATAAATCTGAAAAGACGTAGTTAGGATATTGCATGTAGATTTGTCGGGTTGGCTATGTGGGAACACTTTATGAGATATTTGTAAAAGAAAATGATATGTTTTATGCATGGACACCTCTATTTACAGAGGAGGCTATGGCGAAATTTTCGGAAATTATAACACTTAGTAAATACTTACTTTCTAAGACTATAATCTACTAGAACATTTAACGAACAAATATTTATCACACGAATCTCTATAAGTAACACAACTCTAAATATTAAACTCTAAGCCAAGGCACGGCCCGTTCGTCTAATAGACATTAGTACGTGTAGGTTGTCGTGTAGCAGTCAGACTTTGAGATTCGGTTCGAGACGCATTACTGTGAGTTCATGTCCCCCTTTTCTCTTAACTATTTTCAGTTTTACTTTTCGGGGGTGAAATACATGTTACAGATATTTACAGACATTTACAGACTTTTATTATGGTATGGTTAGCTTAAGGAGGGTTTTCATTACGCGATCATGTGAGTGGTGGGTACAACGCTTAAGGCCATTAATCCTCATAGTAGGACCACAGGACATGAGTGATAGATCTATTTGGGTGTAGCGAGCCCACACCCATGAGGCCGGGGCGGCCCATAGTGGTGACTATGTCTTCATACCGGAGACAAATTTGCTAGGTTTGAGTCTTCCTGCATCATTTCACACATACTATTGGTTTTGCAACCCAATGGTGATCAGGGTTTCCTTAATTGCTACATACCAGGGATTTTTACTTTTGCAGACATTTTAAAGGCTTTTATAATCTCACTTACACATGAACTCGCTCAACTTTTTGTTGACTTTTTAAACTACATGTATTTCAGGGAATTAGTTTGGATCTGGCAAGTGATGCATGATTAGCTGCGTACCAAATAAGGATGTCATCCGGAGTCGTAGGTTTGGGAAGTGTAACTCTTTCCTGGACGAGTTGCATGTCTAAATTCATGTGTCGTTGGTAGCTTATCGTCGAGTCTTTTGAATTCTCTTTAAACTAGTCATGTTTTGTAACGTCTATTGTGGTTAACGTTTTCAGACATAATGTTATGCATTTTCAACTATTTTGATGGATGAACATCCGTATTCTATCATATAGCATTGTTGTGATTGTTGATGTAGTATTAAGAAGTCACACCAAATAAACCCACGCTTCCGCATAAGCCAGGGTGTGACAACAAGAGTAATGATATGGGAGAAGTATTGGACTTCGACCAATGTCATTTATTCTTACACTCCCCAAATTCTGATCTAAATCACACACCAAGTTTCCTATGATGAGTCTTCATAAGAAACGTTCTTCTGTCCATAGTTCAAAATTCCGTGTTTTGCTACTACAAGGACTTCACTTTGAGGGTTGATAAATTCGCTAAGAATCCTAACATGGCCCAGAGTTTTACTTAAGGGTTCAATGGATCTATTAGAAGGCGAAACCGTCACAGCTGTCTTCACAAGTTTCCTCTAGAATTAAATTTCGGGACGAAATTTCCTAAAGTAGGGGAGACTGTGACACCCGTGTCACTTTAACCATCAAACAAATGCAAAACCAATGAAATATTGTATTTCATACTTGGGATTTGTAAAAATATGTGTATCGTTTGCACATATCAACTCTTGTTCGATTTCAAGCTTTAAATCGCTTTCTGGAGGGTTATACGCGCTCTGATGCATAGATATAACCAGTTTAATGCAACGAACACTCTGGAATAATGAAATAGGATTAACATACCTTTAATAACCTTTACATAACTTAGAAATAAGTTTTGAAGGCTTTGGTATGACAGAATCGAGTTAAATCGCTTACAGGGACTAAAGTTGACAAACTGCGAAAGTATGCCAATTTGAACTGTAACAGACATTCCGGAACATGAACATAAGTTAAACATACCATAAATATCTTTTACATAGCTTAGAAATAGGCTTTGAGGTGTTCGGTGTGCTAAAATAAACTTTTGGGTCATTCAGGGACTAAAAGCGTCAAAAAGTGCACAAGTTTGCATTTTCGCGCATAACTTACGTTCTGAATACATCCGGACATCCAAAAAATTTATGTAAGCACTAAAACATTTTATTTTAGTGTTTGGCATAAGAAAAATCCATTCGTCACGCATTTTGGATCGTTTTTCGCGCTTATGCGCATTCCGTCGTAATTAAGCGAACATCGCGTTCGTACGACCGATCGAACTGACATCCGACATATTTTTGAACATGTTTCATGTCCACAATGTTTAGGAATCATTTAAGGGCCTTAAAGTTGGCTTTACGAGCCTTAGAAGTGTCGGGAATGTCCTTAAAACACAACAGGGACTGAAACTGTCAAAATGGAAACTTGTTTTCTGATCAGAAGCTCCAGGCGGCCCGCCTGAGCTTTGTCTGATCCTGAAGCGGGCCGCATCAGCCTCCCAGATCAGATAAGATCGCTTAATCAGCAGATTCCAGCTGTTTAATCCACAACCACATGCTCACACTTGCCCTTTCAACTGATTATGGGCCATTTTTAGTCACCATGACTTTCCAACAAGTGTACGCATGAGATTCAATCACATTTTCCAAGAAACGTTCTTAACGGTTCGGGAAATACTATAAATACCCCACCCCCCATTTGCTTCAAACTCACTAGAATCTGATCTAAAAGACTCTAAGTTGGAACCATTGTTTCATACCTGAGTTATTTGGATCTAGATTAGCATTCGGGGACCCTTCGTAAGTATTCTTTCGTTCTTTTCTTTCTTTTATTGCTTTTCGAGTCTGAAAGTCAAACTTTGTTTGACTTTCTGCGTTGACCAGTTTATGGTCAATGCGAAGTTCGTTTGAACTTCGCAACATGATTGTAATCACGATGGTTATAGTCCTTTGGGACTATGCCTACTGATTACCACGTTGTCTAGGGTCGTAAGGGTAAGCGATCTAATAAATCATTTATACCTTCGAACCCGACCCAGTTTGGTCGATCATTAGGATCCGACCAAATACATTAGGTGACCATAGTGTATAGGGAATAACCTTCCGAGGTTATACCTACTGGTCACATCGTTTGAGTAGTTGTATGATAGGTAGTTTATATGCCTTAGGTAAATTACCAGAATACCCTTTTCATGTATAATTGGTAATTAAGCATATGTAACCTAAACTTTTGTCACATAACTGATTATGTAACATGTTTAGGCATATAACACTTGTCATAGGACTAGTTAGGCGGTCCGAACGCGTTTCACGCGAACGACGCGTTAAAGTAGCATAAGCTACCTTAATGGGTCGCGATGGGTCGAAAGCACTTAGGTTAGGTTTCATTTAGTATGTAGGCTTTGTTAAACCATATGATATGAGTCTCCATACTCGTTTGGTTTACGAACCCTCATTCTATCTAAATCTCCCGATTTAGGTCCGGTTTATTAACATAGTTACCTATATTAGGTGCCGTTTAATTCCGTGATCTCTAGCACTGCTTGGTGTTTATCTTAGGACTTCTGAGCAATCTCAAGTGAGTACATAGACCCCTCTTTTACTGTTTCCAAACGTTTTGGGGTGGAACACATGTGCCTACTTGTTACTTTCATGCTTTCCATGTTTTCACATCATATACCTGCTATGTTTGTTAGTACATTATAGTACATGATTTCATTACATTTCATGCTATGTATGCCCATTGTGTGCTTACTTAGTACATTGTTTTACATTTCACGTCGCATGCTATGTATGTCTATTGTTGCATACTTAGTACAGTTCACATGCTATGTATGTTCAATCGTTGCATTGTTCTTCATACTTAGTACATTTGTTATTCATCACATGCTTACATTTTGACATTTATATACACATTACATGATTTACATCTTGACATAAACATTTTGACATATTATTCAATACATTTGGCAATTGGTTTAAACATAGACATCTTACATTGTTGGTTTGGTTTGAGTAAGTGATTAAGTAACGAGGCAATTGGTTTAAACATAGACATCTTTGGTCCTTATTTTAAAACAATGTAAACTCTCATGTTTATTTAATAAAACGAAACTTTAATTTCCATGGATTTGAAACATTAATTCTGTTACAACACTCCACGACATTTCCGCCACGTTTTGTATGTTCAACGTGGTCGGGGTGTGACACCAAAGAAGTTCATACCAAAACCTTATGAAAACTATACTGAAACTGATTTTCAAAAGTTCGAACTGGATGCCAAAGCATTTAGCATCATAGCATCCGCATTACCTAATGAGATCTATGCTGAACTGTTACATTGTAACAGTGCCAAAGAGCTATGGGATGCGTTGAAGGAACGGTTTGGTGGGACAGAAGAAGTTATTGAAAACAATAAGGAAATTCTGAATCAGCAGTATGAAACCTTCTGTCACATTAAGGGTGAATCATTGACCCAAAAATTTGAACGGTTCAGTTGTCTCATCAGTGAGCTAAGGCTTGTTAAGGTTGAATTTCCAAAATCAACCCAAAATAGCAGGTTTCTTAGATCGCTACCTGATAAATGGGACACAATTTCATTTGTTACTAGAAACTCTGTTGAGTTCAAAGATCTGACCCTGACCCAACTTCATGGTAGACTCCTGACTTATGAAAGGGAGTTGAACCAGAAAAATAAGTTGCAAGAGTCTGGAAAAGCCACTGATGATTACTCATTCGGTAGCACAGCTCTTCTTGGTCAGGAAGAATCTGGTAGCAGTAGTAAGGAACAGGGTTATGATCATTTCATTGATATAACAGCTGGTGGTAACTTTACCAACCCTGATCCTCACTCTGCAAATTATGCTTTTACTGCAAACACTGAAAACCAGATGTTAGATAATTTGTGTTTTGAACTCAATGATTTACAACATTTTGATCCCACTGACTTAGAAGAGTTGGACATCCTGCACCAATTGGCTTTGCTCAGTGTTAGAACTAGCAAATTCTACAAAAGAACAGGGCGAAAATTCCCAGGTTTACATGGGAATCTAAGGGTTGGGTTGGATAAATCGAAAATCAAGTGTTACAAGTGCAATAGGCTAGGTCATTTCGCTAGGGAATGCAGGAGTCAAACTACTGGTCCTATAATCACTCATCCTAGCTCAAACCCTAGACCTCAAAATCAAAGCACAGTGCATTATACTCAATACACCCCTGCATCTCATGTTAACACTGCTCATTATGCTGCTGCCCCTGTGTCTGTGCATTATGTCCAAACCACTGTTCCACAGATTCAATATGTTCAAACCCCTGTTCCTCAGGCACAAGTGCAACCTGTTGCACCTCAAACAGCTGCTCCAGCAGTGGTACAACCAGATCAGCAGAGCTTTTTCACTCAAGGCTTTGTTGACTGGAGCAGCATGCCTGATGAACTTGGTGATGAAAATTTTGCACTCTATGCTTCTATTAAACCTTCTAATGATGAATTTTGTTTGATGGCATTAGAGTCAATACCAGAGGGGATTGAAATTGAAGGTGAACAGCTAAGTGATGAAACAGTGGATGAGGTGACTGAAGCAGTTGTTAATGCAGTTGCTGGTGAATTGCTGCTGGGAGAAAATTCAGAAACCCTGATTGAACCACTGACAGACCCATGGTCCAAAGAGGACAAAGAAGATGAGGAAGAAAAGAGAGCAGGTGAGAAGGAAGAAAGAGCTGATGATGAAGAAAATCATCAATGTGATTGTGCAATGATGGCCGCTGCCAAGGTATCTCCTCAAGTTCTTGAAAAACTGTGTTCTGACAATTGCATTATTGCTTTTGCTAACATCAAAGAGGTAAATGAAAACCTTCGGAATAAAATCTTAACTGATGACGTCAAATTTGAAAGATCTTTAAAAGAACTTAAAAACAAATTGACTGAAAAGGAAAAAGAGATCAGCAGTCTAAAAGAAGAACAGAGCATAACCAAAACCCAACTCCAAACTATGGTAGAAAAATACCAGGTTTGCAAAAAGGAGTTGGAGTCCACCCAGATCACCTGTGAAAGATGGGTGGAATCATGCAAAGGGTATGAGGTTATGCTTGAAAAACAGATAAAAAGCAATGTGAAATTTGGTGTTGGTTATAGAAAACATGATGATGAAAACACTGCTTTTGTAAAATCTGTTCAAACCACTGATGTAACCATTGAGTTCATCCCCACAAACAAGAATGGCCAAGAAGTGAAAATCACTGATAAACTTGGTAACAAAATCACACTTGACAGACCAATGGAATCCTCTACTTTTGAGGAGCTTGAAAATTATCAGTTTAAACCAAAGTGGTCTGATGAGTGTGATATTCTTGAAAATTTCAAGCCTATGGACTTTACATCAACTGATGGTGTTAAAGCTCCAAAAGCTAAAGTCATTCCTCTCAAGGACATCCCAACAGAGGTTAAAACCCCTGCTGCAAAGGAGTCCGAAAAGAGAAAGAAGAAAGAAAAAATCGATAACTTGTTTTGTGAATTCCGTGAGAAAAGGAATCATCTAACAAAAGACTGTTTCCACTTAAAAGCTTATGATTTGAACAAAACAAGTGTAATTGTTTCAGCTGAAAGCTGCATTGTTTGTGGTAAAACAAACCACAAAACTCAAGCATGTGTGTATCTCAAAAACGTTGATGTGAAAAAGAATGAGTACATTGCTAAAAGATCCTTGAGTTCATCAACATCATCTGTCAAATTCACCAAGAACCAACCACTGTTTGTGCCAGTTCAAACAGCTGTCACAAAACAGCTGAACCAAACATCTGTCCAAAGAGATGTTCAGGTTACTGATGCACCCCCTGCCAATCAGTTCAGAAAAGGCAAGGAAAAACAGTCTTACCAAAGGATTCCACACGTTTATGAGGCCTACAAAAGGCCCTCTAAACCTAAAGTGAACAGGCATCCTTTTGGGTACCAACAGGTGATTGGTCAAGAACCCCAACAGTGGTTAGCAAGAAACAGTACTAAAACTGTCCAAACCCCTTACCTAACCACTATCCATCAATGTGCATCCATCCCAGACACTGTTGAGACCCCATCCAAAGCCTTATTGGCTTTGGAAACCCTAATGAACTAATCCTTTTACTTCATGTGTAGGGAGCTTCTGCCTGTTTAGATAGCCTTTGGTATGTTGATAGTGGAGGCTCTAGGCACATGACTGGATGTAAAGCCCTACTCAAGGATTTCAAAATTCATGGAGGGGGTGATATATCCTTTGGGAATAACAGTAAAGGGAAAGTTCTGGGGTCTGGTACAGTACAATCTGGAAATATAAAATTTGAAAATGTCAATCTGATAGACAGTCTAAAATTCAACCTTCTGAGTGTTTCACAAATGAGTGACAAGGGGTATGGGTCATTCTTCACAAAGGAGTGTTGTAGGATTGTTGGACCAGAAATGGTCAAAAAGATTGAAGCAATAATCAAAACTGGTCAAACTAAACTTGTTGCTCAAAGAAGTGGCAATTTTTATGTTGTTGATATGTCTAAAGAGTGTCCCAGAGCTGATGCCTGTCTGTTCTCAGCTACCTCTAACAAAGAGACAGAACTTTGGCACAGAAGACTGGGGCACACAAATCTTAAGACAATCACTGAAATTTCAAAAAATGGTTTGGTAAGAGGCCTACCACAAAAATTGTTTTCATGTCCTGAACATTGCATTTCCTGTTTAAAAGGAAAACAGCATAAAAGTTCTTATAAGTCCATTGAAGACTCCAAAACAACCCAGTGTTTGCAGATGCTACACATGGATTTGTTTGGCCCAGTTCAAGTCATAAGCCTCAAGAAGAAATAATATTGTTTGGTTATTGTTGATGACTTTTCTAGGTTTACATGGACTTTCTTTTTACACTCAAAAGATGAGACTGCAGGCATTTTGCAAGACTTTGTGACACAGGTTGAAAAGCAATTTGACCTTCCAGTAAAAGTCTTCAGGAGTGACAATGGCACAGAATTCAAAAATAAGGAGTTGGATGCCTTCTGTGTGAAGAAAGGGATTGTGAGGCAGTACAGCATCCCTAGAACACCAGAGCAAAATGGGGTAGTTGAAAGAAAGAACAGAACTTTGATTGAGGCTACCAGAACCATGCTTGCTGATTCAGGTTTGCCATTAACTTTCTGGGCAGAGGCAGTAAACACTGCTTGCTATGTCCAGAACAGAGTTTTAATAAACCCAAGGCACAAACAGACTGCTTATGAAATTCTGTATAAAATCAAACCACTGATCTCATACTTCAAGGTGTTTGGCTGCCCATGCTTTATTTTGAACTTAAAAGATTCCATTTCAAAATTTGCAGCCAAAATTGATTATGGTTATCATCTAGGATACTCAACCACTGCCAAGGCCTACAAAGTGTTTAATACACAGACCAAGGCAGTGGAGGAGACTTTGAATGTAAAGTTCAATGAACTTTCATCAATGAAAATTCCAGCAAACCCTGCAGATCTGTTTGATCTTGATAAATTCACTTTTGAAAATACTGCTGTCAAGACTAACAGTGCAGGTCCATCAGAGGATTCAACACCAGACTATGGGTATGAAATCATTGTCCCTCAAAAGTCTGCCACAATGGGAAAAGCATCAGATGTTCAAAACAGCTGTCAAAGCTCAAACACTGCTACCTCAACAGTTGTTGACCAAAGTAGCTCATCAACCACTGCTTCCACATCCTCAAACACCGCTGACAAAAGTCCCCAAACAGTGGATAACAGTCAGCATGTGTCCACTTCATTACCTCCAATTCCACCACCTTTTGAAGCCACTGCTGGGTCATCAAAGTCACCAGCAGTGGTTAGCTCAGATGATACACATCTGCAGCCTTCACCAACGAATGCCATCATACCATACCAAGGAGATTTAATCTTCTTAAGATCTCATCCACCTGATCAAATCATTGGCAACATCAATGAAGGGGTGCTCACAAGAAGCCAAACCCAAAACATTTGTCTTTTTGCTGGTTTTCTATCACTCCATCAGCCAGTCAAGTACCAAGAGGCACTGAAAGACAACAGCTGGGTAGAAGCCATGCAAGAGGAGCTCCAACAGTTCAAAAGACAACAAGTATGGGAGCTTGTACCACTGCCAAAAGATGTCAGTCCCATCGGCACAAAGTGGGTCTTTAAAAACAAAACTGATGAAAGGGGTATTGTTGTCAAGAATAAAGCCAGGCTTGTGGTTCAAGGTTACAGACAGGAAGAGGGGATTGATTATGATGAAACATTCGCCCCTGTTGCAAGATTGGAAGCCATTAGACTGTTCCTGACCTTTGCTGTCAACCACAACATGAAGGTGTTTCAAATGGATATCAAAAGTGCTTTCCTCTATGGTACAATTCAAGAAGAGGTGTATGTCTGTCAACCTCCAGGTTTTGAGGATCCATTTTATCCAGATCATGTCTACAGGCTAAACAAAGCCCTGTATGGCCTGAAACAAGCACCAAGGGCCTGGTATGAAACTCTTTCCACCTTTCTACTCTCAAATGGTTTCAAAAGAGGTACCATTGATAAAACACTGTTTCTAAAATGGAGAGGAAAGGATTTAATGATTGTCCAAATTTATGTGGATGACATTATTTTTGGAAGTACATGCAACAAAATGTGTGAAGAGTTTAGGGAACTCATGACAACTGAGTTTGAAATGAGTGCAATGGGTGAGCTGCAATGCTTTCTTGGTCTCCAAGTTCAGCAAATGCAAAATGGAACTTTCATTCATCAAAGCAAATATGCTAAAGAACTTTTGAATAAATTTGATATGAATGATTGTAAACCATGCAGCATACCCATGGCAACAAATAAGCTTGTCATGTCTGATGAAAAGGATGAGCTGATTGACCAAAATTTATATAGAAGCATGATTGGGTCTTTGTTGTACCTAACTGCATCTAGGCCAGACATCATGTTTGCAACATGTGTTTGTGCAAGAAGTCAATCAGCCCCTAGAAAATCCAACCTTATTGCTGTAAAAAGGATATTCAGATACATAAAAAGTGCTCCCACACTTGGTATCTGGTATCCACCTAATGGGAATATCAAGCTTTCAGGATTTTCATACAGTGACTTTGCTGGATGTAACACCACAAGGAAGTCCACATCAGGAGGGTGCCAGTTTCTAGGTGATTGTTTAGTTTCATGGCAAAGCAAAAAGCAAGCAGCTGTTTCAACATCCACTGCTGAAGCTGAATAGATTGCTGCTGCAAGCTGTACAGCCCAACTCCTGTGGCTTCAAAATCAGTTGCTGGATTTTGGTATCACTGCCTTAAAGACACCACTCATGTTGGATAGCCAGGCAGCAGAAAATATCATCAAAAATCCAGTTTCCCATTCAACCACCAAACACATCGACATCAGACATCACTTTGTGAGGGATTGCTATGAAAAAGGTTTGATTTCTCTGCATCATGTCCCAACTAAAGACCAGTTGGCAGATGTGCTCACAAAAGCACTTGATACAGCCACCTTTGAAAGCTTGGTCTCTAGAATTGGGATGCTAAACATGGAATAACAAGCAAAATCTTGTTTTTCTATGAATAAAAGCATCAAAATGTTTTCAGAAAATCAAAAATCCATCCTTAAAAATAGCCAAAAATGAAATTTTCATTAAAATCCTTAAAAGTCTGCCATAACCACTGTTTGTTCAAAAGTCTGCTCTACTTCAAAGTCTGTCCACTGCTGAAAGCCATCCTCTATTCTCTTATTTCCTTGATAAACTCTGTTGTTCAAAAGCAGTGTCTTATCCACTGATATGCAATCCACTGATAGTGAAAATCATCCACTGCTTACATTTTACCGTTGTAACCACTGCCTTCATCAGTAACTTTCATAGAAGTATTGTCCTTCATTTCCTCAGAGTTTGGCATGTGGGCAGTACATAGTGGTCAGTACTTTTGTAACCGCTGCCACGTCAGCCTTCACTTTTTCCTCTATAAAACCCCCACTTCACACCAAAAACAGGGTTTTACTGTCGAATTGAATTCTCAAAAATTCTCTTCTCAAAACAGTTTTTCTTCAAAATTCCTTCACAAATTTCTTCGATCATCATCTCCAAAATGACAAAATCGAAGCCATCTGCAAAATCCACCTCCAAATCATCGTCGAAAGCGGCCTCTCAAAAGGCCAATCCCACCGAAATTCCATACAAACCATCTCACAATCTTCTGGGTCTTCTCACAAAACCCGGCACCACAGAGGCTTTCGACTCCATCATCGACAAAATGACCAAATCAAAGTACAAAACTTTGTTAACAGCCGATGCACCAATTTACTTAGCAACCCAACGAGAGTTTTGGAAAAATGCAACCCTTGACAAACAAGGTGAAAATGTGGTAGCCATTAACTCCTCTTTAAAGGGTAAAGCTGTTCAAATCACACCACAATCAATATCAGAAGTCTTTAAACTCGAGGATCAGCAAGGTAACACTTCTTTCCCTAAAAACGAGTTAAAAATTGACTTCATTGAGAGAGGGTATGCAGACACAATGATGAAGAAAGCTACCTTACAAAAAGGTTTCTTTCCTTCTGCAACAAGATTTTTATTCCATACCCTCCTCTTGTGTGTTTCAAACAAAACCACTTCTTTTAATGAAATACCATTAAAGATTCAAAATCTGGGATATGCTATTCTTCAAGAAGAAAATTTTAATTATTCTCGGGAAATCTTTAATGATTTGGTTAACAATGTTGAAACAAAATCATTCTTACTGTTTCCAAGGTTTTTAAGTTATTATTTTGAAAGGAAATTCAGTAAGAATGATATTGCTGTAATAAACCAAGGTGATTATTTTCAAATAAACAGCTTAACTGCTGAAACTTTTACAAGAATGTTAACACCTTGCAAAACACAAGCAGAGGAGCCTGAGCAGAATTTAGCAGCTACCACTGCTCCTCAGGTATCTGCTGCTGAGCCCACTGCTCAAGGTGATCAAAGCAGCAGAATAACTGTTTTGAAACCCACACCTACAATCACCAAAAAGCCAACAAAAAGAAAAACTCAAACCCCCCCCCCCCCCCAAACCCATCAAAAAGGCAACTCTGGAGGATGAGATACCAGAGCAAATGCCAGTGACAAAACAAAAGTCACAAGAAACCACTGCTGCTACTTCCTCACAGCAGTTGGTCAAAATATCATAACCCATAACCACAGCTCCTCCTGCTTCTTCACAAAAAGAACAGGTTGTACAAATTGGGACACCACATCATGATGCTCTGAAATCATTTGATTTCATCATCCACAGCCCAATTCCCGGGGAAAATTCTGTTTCTAAACCAAACATCACATCCACAATTCCCCCACCAACTAAACTTCTGTTGGATGCAATTGATTTGAACCAGGCATTAACCAGTCCTTCTCAATCACCTATCAATGAGAATATGCCTCAACAAATGACTGGGTCTGATGTATCAACCTTTGCTAACCCACCAACACAACCTGAGGAGGTTACACCCCTTGAGTTACAAGTAACTCTTGGTGGTAATCCAAGTGAAGCAGCCACTACAAATGTTGAACCCACTGGTTTACAGTTGGACAGTGGTTACATTAATAAGACTTCCTTGGAGGCAATTCCTTCTATAGCACCTCTGACATCTACCGGTGGACTTTTCTTGTCCTCTGGCAACATCAAAAGACTGTCAAGTGTTGAAGGGAGAAGACCCCAGTACCAAGAAAAAGGGGTATCAGTGGTTAATGTTTGGAGTAAACTCCCTACCTCAACCACTGATAAAACCACTGTTAGTGGGAAATCAGATGATCCCATTAAATTGGGTGATGGTTTAAAGTACCAGAAATTGATGGATCGTGTTGAAAAACTTGATAACTCTGTTGCAGAACTCAAAGATATGCTGCAACAGTTGTTACAAGTACAAAAGGTGCAATCCACTGCTATTCCACCTCAAGCACCTGCTCCACCACAAGCACCTGCTACAAATGAGCTATGGAATCTATTTCAACCTTTTCTCCATCAACAAGCACAAATGGCAGATCAGCAACATGAAAAACATGTACTACAGCTGAGAAATACATTGGAGTCTAGGTTCAAAAACACCCAAGCTGATCTCAAGGCTCTAAAAGCTCAGATCTTGCATACCACTGGCACTGCTCCTCCAACTGTCCTCTTTATTGATCAACTCCCTCCAGATAATGCCAAAAAGGGGGAGAAAATTCAGGAGTGGAAGAAGAAGGGAATAGATGATGGTCTTTACATTGAACCAGAAAGGGATGCTATGACCAGAAAAATTCCTGTGCTAGATGGTAGTAAAAGGTTGATGCAACCCAAGAAGCACTTGATGAAGGAGTAGCAAGTGTAAAAAGGGATCGAGTGGCAAAGGATATTTCAAGGTGGAATGAGGAGAAAAGAGCTTTCATGGAGTTGTATGCGCAGGGTTGTTCTGAGTCAAAGGATACTAAAAATCCTAAGCCAAAAAGGAAACCTAAGTCCATCCCATCCAGAATTTCAAAGCATATTCCAAAACCACCATCCAAAAGCCATCAGCATCAAACCTCCACCCAAACAGCTGTTGTAACTCCTGCTGTATCAACTACTGCTGGTACTTCAGAGGTTTCAACATCTGTTATCACTTCAACACACACCACTTCAACACACACCACAACCACTGTTTTACCACCACCATCATCACCACCAAAAACAATCTCACCACCACTTTCTCCTGCCAAAAAGCAGAAGACAGCAGATGTTACAACATCTGTTGTAATGACAACAGTGGTTGAAACACCAGTTGTTTCAACAGCTGTTAGTCAATCACAAACCACTGCCACCAAATCTACCACCATTGTTCCACCCAAAACATCATCAGTCCCTCCTCAAACAAAAAGGAGAAGACTAATTCTTAAAGATGATGACAATTCACCACCACCAACATCTTCAAAATCTCTATCACTTATCACAATTCCAAAACCCATACCTCTCTCTTCAGCTCAAATTCTAAAGCCATTACCTCCTGCTGGTGTCTCATTTCCTCTGGAACTCATTGCAGTTAGGGAAGAAATCAAATCCTTTTACTATGAGGATGACCCAGCTAAAAGGAGTTTGCCATCAGTTGAAGGATATCCCAGGCCAAACAATATCTAAGAATATTTGAAACTCAAGGCCAAGCAAGCAGAGGATATCGCAATCAGAAACAGACAAGGGAAATCTGATAGAGAATTTCAGCAAAACTATCAGTTTCTACTCACACAGGTCAGTGCTATGGAGCGATTTGCTAAAAATGTATGTCAGCAAATTTCAGAAAGGGCAGATGAGTCCTTGAGAAAAGACTACATTGAGAACATCATGACCTACAAGAAATACAAGGGGGAGAAACACATGTACAAAAACTGGACCATTCCTGAGCTTGAAAAAGAGGCAGCCAGGATTCAAGAAATGATTAAAAATAAGGTCAAGCAGACTCCTCCTGAAAAGTTTAAACAGTTTGAAGCTGATAAGGCATTAGAGTTGAAGAGAATGAAAGAGGAGCTGATAGCAGCTGATTATGGGTCAAAGAATTCAGTAACAAAGTGAGGAGAAGATAGGGTCAGGGCTACCTACAAAAGGTTAGAGGAACTTAGAAAGAAAGATCCAAAAGTTCCACAAAAGCCTGACTACTCCAAAGCAGAGGTCTCAAAAAGACCACCAAAGCTGCAAGTCAAAAGAACCACTGCTCCAGCTGGTGCTGCCATCTACAAAAGAAGGAGCCAAAACCAGTCAGGTGCTGAAACAATTCAGGATCTAAAAGCTGGAAATGTTGTTGTAATAGAGGGCATTAAATTAATGATAAAAGAAGATCTTGAATTAGAACAATCTGCAAGTACTGCTCAGCCAGTCATGAATAGGCCAGCCTCACCAAATACCTCAGCAAATAAACATCTCCCAAGAAACCCACCAGGCTCAAAAATACAAAAGTGGGAAACTGACAAACAGACCTACGTATTGACTTTGCTCAGGTCTGATGGAGAAGTGAAGAAAATATCAAGGGAACAAGCTCTTGGCCTGAGTCTTGAAGATTTGCAGGATCTCCTTGATCTTCCACTTAGCAGGGATGATGATGATACAGATGCCCTAGACTTTGAACTACAATTTAAAGGTCAGATAAGGGAACTGTTGATGAGGCAATAAAATTACACAATAATGAAGAGTTTTGGCATTATCTGTTCCAGGGGGAGATTGTTGGGATTGAACCCTACCAGAGGAACAGATAATTAAAGCCAAAACTGGATCAGAGAAGTGGATCCAGAATAAGCAGATGTTACATACAAGTCTCTCCCCTTGAAAGTGGTTTCAACATCTGCTGATCTCCTATCTACTGATCGTACAAGCTACTGACCGTCAAACTGCTGCTCAAGTGAAGACCTGATGAGAGACTAAAGCTCTGCTGTTCAATCTACTGCCTTGAGTCAAGCACTGCTGATCCGGACAAGTACTGCTAGGTTCACAGCAGTGGAGGGATGCAGCAGTTGTTTATTCTGTCTTTATCTAATGTAATGTAATAAGCAGTAGTTAGTATAGCAGTGTTTGTATTGATCAGAGGTTAGAGTTTGTTAGGAGGTTAGATGTCACTTTCATGGTGACGTCAGTTTAGATGCTCAGTGGTTTGCTAGTGCCTATAAATAGAACAGTGCTCTGTACTGTTCTATTAGCTCTTTGCAAACTTGTTTTCTTGCACGAACAAACGCTGAGCTCTGGCTGAGGGGGAGTTTGTATTAAGCATTACATTGTAATCGTTGTTAAAACTAAATTCAATCCTTCGGTTCTTTGTAGAAAATGACTTGATCAAAGCAATACTCACGTTTGATTGTATGCAAAGTTTGTTTCCATATTAATTCCACTGCACAACTCATCCATTCCCATCTTAATTTCAAACGAAAAATACAATCAAAACCAAACTCAGATCCAACAGAGCGTAACAAAGCTAATCTTGTCAATACTAACACATGATCACACACATATTGTTAAACACATAGCACATTGTAGCACATAAAATAACCCATGAACAACCCATTCTAGTCTATGTTGAAAAACACTTATTTTAGCGATTCGGTGACATTTTTGGGCGTCGGAAGTCACGTATGACTAACCAAACACCAAGTAAACTTAATATTAGTTAAAATACTTATTTTTATATCAAAAATATCAGTTTGGTTACTGATCTAAAACAGTTTTATAAAAGTCCTCCGAAAAGGCGATTTTCGACCGTTTTACCGCATAGTTTTGCATCAAACATTACCCGAACCATCCCAAATCGAAACGACTTGAAATTTTGACACAATCCATGTTATTTACTGAAAAAAATAATGGTTATACTCATGATAGTGCAGGTCTTAAACAAAGCACATAAATCATGCAAATTTCACCTAATTTACCACTTTTTAAGCTATATGTACAACATGCAAAGCTATCAAACCTATGTCAAAGTTTCATGCCATTATAATACATCAAATAATATTATTTTTAGTGTTTATAACCAGATCTAAAACAGTTTTTGTCATATAGCCATTTTCCATCACTTCTTGAGCTTTAAATCATCATATTTTCACATGTACAAGTGCCTAAAGCACACTAACATTTCATCATCTTTTTATATGGGTTTAGATGCATAAAATATGATGTATATTCAGACGTATATGCTGATGTAATTTAAATTTAACATATCATTCATAAATCACCAAATACTTGCATTTTTACCACCATTCTAGAACATGTAACAACATAAACAAGTACTTAACAACAAATCAAACTTCAAGACTCATACACACATATATATATACGGTTATACATACATATATTTACATCACCATTTTACTTGTTTCAAGACCCATTTCATTGTTAGATTTCAAGTTTAGTGAAAATCCCAAGATTTCAAGAGAAACTTCAATCATCAAGAACAACCAAGAATCAAAAGTATGATCTAAACATAATGTTATACCTTCAAGATTCAAGTAGGTTGTAGGATGAGATTTTGATGATAGGAAGCTTGTAATCACTTGACAGCACCTTGGAATCACCTTAGATCTTCATACTAACTTGAAGGTTGCTAGAAAGGGTCATGAACATGAAGAATAGAGTTTGAAGGTTTGAAGAAGATGAAGTTAGAGAGAGAGAGAGATGGGGGCGGTTATGGAGAGAGGAGAGAGAGAGATGTTGAGTGGTCTTGTAAGAGATATGTAGAGATTTGAAAGATACTTGAAGCTAGCATGCACTAACACTTGGCACTCTACACTCATACAAGATATTAGCAAAATTTGGTGGGTTCCACACCCTTCTAGAACCGTAAATATCAAGGGGGGAGGGGCCAAGGTATAAATTTTTATAATAATATGCTATATGTAGGCTAAAACGGGTGTTTAACTGGATACCGGGTATTTTATCTAGCGTTTAAATCCCGATTTATGGCGTTCTAAAATATTTTTATTATTCTATAATAATAAACCTGCCAAAATATTACTGAAATAAATTTCAGTTGCCGAGATTGGCTGCGTTGTCCGTGTTTTGCAGTAGAAGCACTGTGTTGCGCAGAAACACGCGGTACGCGCTTAAACTTGAAAAATAACGTTTTTAGGCCTTTTAATTTATTTTTCATCACGAACCT
Source organism: Helianthus tuberosus (assembly GCA_030545235.1). Classification (NCBI taxonomy): domain Eukaryota; kingdom Viridiplantae; phylum Streptophyta; class Magnoliopsida; order Asterales; family Asteraceae; genus Helianthus; species Helianthus tuberosus. The sequence goes on along the minus strand of CM060411.1, from coordinate 110,152,765 downwards.
GATTAAAATAAGATTTTAATCATAACAAAATATTTTTGGGATTTAAATATTATCCGGGCGGTCACCAACGTTAGTTTCGCAGTTTTGTCGTAAACAGTTCTTTAGTTCAAATAAACATGTTTTTGCCATACCGAATCCTTCGAAACTTATTTCTAAGTTATGTAAAGGATATTTAGGGTATGTTTAGCTTACGTCATAGTTCCGGAGTGTACGTCGCGTTAAACTGATTGCGTTTATGCACCAGTTTTGCGTATAACCCTCCAGAAAGTGATTTAAAGCTTGAAACCGGAATCGAATCAAATTGTAAAGTCATCAAACACAATAACACATATAATAACACCAAAGCACATTGTTTTATTGATAAACAACATTGTTTTACATTATACGATGCTTACAGAACACAGTTGTCACAGTCTCCCCTACTTTAGGAAATTCCGTCCCGAAATTTTATTTAGAGGAAACTTGTGAAAACAAATGCGGATATTTCGCCTTCATCTGGTCCTTACATTCCCAAGTAAACTCGGGGCCACGTTTGGATTCCCAGCGAACCTTGACCAAATGAATCCGTTTGTTCTTCAACTGTCTGAATGTACGGTCCACTATCTCCACAGGTTTCTCGATAAAGTGCAGTGTTTTATCAACACTAATTTCGTCAAGCGGTATGTGAAGGTTCTCGTCAGCTAAGCACTTTTTGAGATTGGACACGTGGAAGGTTGGATGAACATTCCCAAGTTCAGGAGGTAACTCGAGTCTGTAGGCTACCTTACCGATTCTTTCGACGATCTTGAATGGTCCAACGTATCTAGGTGCAAGTTTTCTTTTCTTTCCAAATCCGATCACACCTTTCCAAGGTGAGACCTTAAGTAATACACGATCACCGACTTGAAATTTCATGGGCTTGCGTCCTAGGTCCGCGTAACTCTTTTGACGGCTTCGAGCTATCTGAAGGTTATCACGAACTTTCTTAACCTTATCAGTTGTCTCTAGAATGAGGTCAGGTCAAGTAAGTTGAGCCTCACCTATCTCATTCCAGCAGACTGGTGAACGACATTTTCGACCATAGAGAGCCTCGAAAGGAGCCATGTTGATGCTGGAGTGATAACTGTTGTTGTAGGAGAATTCAATCAATGGAAGATGTGAATCCCAACTACCACCAAAATTGATCACACAAGCTCTAAGCATATCCTCCAAAGTCTGGATTGTTCTTACAGTTTGGCCATCTGTTTGTGGATGATAAGCTGTGCTCAGATTAAGTTGGGTCCCCATAGCAGATTGCATGGTTCTCCAAAAACGAGAAGAGAAGCGAGCATCTCTGTCAGAAATAATGTTCAATGGAACACCATGTCGAGATACGATTTCATCCACATAGATTTTAGCCAGCCTTTCAGCAGAAAAATCCTCACGTATTGGCAAGAAATGTGCTGACTTAGTAAGACGATCAACAACTACCCAGATGGCATCATGACCTTTCTTAGTGCGCGGAAGTTTGGTAATAAGATCCATAGCAATGTTTTCCCATTTCCATACTAGAATCTCTGGTTGCTCCAAAAGACCAGAAGGATGTTGGTGTTTAGCCTTGACCTTAAGACAAGTAAGGCATTTTGAAACATACAAGGCAATGTCTTTCTTCATACCGGGCCACCAATACCGAGTACGAAGATCCTTATACATCTTATCTGAGCCAGGATGAATAGAATAACGAGACTTATGAGCTTCATCCATAAGCAAAGTGCGGAGATCATCTAGGCTTGGGACCCACAAACGGTCCATGAAATAATACGATCCATCGTCCTTCAGTTCAAGATCAGGCTTAATGTGATAGGGTATTCCTTACCCATCAAGTCTTGTGAAACACAAGCATGTTGAGCCTGATAAATGCGGGCTTGAATATCAGATCGAGCTTGAATATCAGTTTAAACACGAACACAATGAAGCTTAGTACGTTCCTTACGACTCAAAGCATCGGCTACGACATTCGCCTTACCAGGATGGTAGCGAATTTCGCAGTCATAGTCGTTTAGAAGCTCAACCCAACGTCGTTGCCTCATGTTGAGTTCTTTCTGATTGAAGATGTACTGAAGACTTTTGTGGTCTGTGAAAACCACACATTTTGTACCATACAAATAGTGTCTCTAGATCTTAAGAGCGAAGACAACTGCACCCAACTCAAGATCATGAGTGGTGTAGTTTTTCTCATGCACTTTCAATTGCCTTGATGCGTAGGCTATGACTTTGTTCCTTTGCATCAGAACACAGCCAAGACCCAATTTAGATGCATCGCAATAAACGACGAAATCATCATTGCCCTCAGGCAAAGTCAGAATAGGCGCGTCACAAAGCTTCTGCTTTAAAGTCTGAAACGCTTCCTCTTGCTTAAATCCCCATTCAAAGGATTTGTTCTTCTGAGTTAGAGCAGTTAAAGGAACTGCAATCTTTGAGAAATTCTCTATGAAGCGTCGGTAAAAACCCGCGAGACCAAGAGAAGAACGAACCTCAGTAGGAGTAGTAGGCGTATCCCAATCCTTAATCGCACTGATCTTAGAGGGATCTACATGAATACCTTGTTCGTTGACAATATGCCCCAAAAATTGAACTTCCTTAAGCCAAAATTCACACTTGGAGAACTTGGCGAAAAGTTGCTCTTTCTTTAGGAGTTCCAGAGTAAGACGAAGATGTTGCTCATGATCAGCTTGCGTCTTAGAGTATATCAAGATGTCATCAATAAAAACGATGATGAACTTATCTAAATAAGGCTTACAAACCCTATTCATCAAGTCCATGAAAACAGCAGGAGCATTAGTTAAACCGAACGGCATAACTGTAAACTCATAATGCCCATAACGAGTGCGGAACGCTGTCTTGGGAATATCTTCTTCATGCACACGAAGTTGATGATACCCAGAACGAAGATCAATCTTCGAAAAATAAGAAGCACCCTGTAACTGGTCAAAGAGATCATCGATGCGAGGTAGGGGATATCGATTCTTGATGGTAAGCTTGTTCAGCTCACGATAATCGATGCACATCCTGAAGGATCCATCCTTCTTCTTGACAAAAAGAACGGGAGCACCCCAAGGTGAAAAACTAGGACGAATAAAACCTTTGTCAGCTAGTTCCTGAAGCTGCTTAGACAACTCTTGCATCTCAGACGGTGCAAGACGATATGGAGCTCTGGCAATGGGATTTGCACCAGGTACGAGATCAATACGGAACTCGACTTGGCGTGCTGGGGGTAGACCAGGTAAATCTTCAGGAAACAGCTCCGAAAAATCCCGAACAACAGGAATATCTTGAATAGACTTACCTTTGCCTTTATCTGCTGTAACATGTGCCAAGAAGGCCACATAATTCTTTCTTAGATACTTCCGAGCTTGAGTACAAGACATGAGCTTGAGACTACTAGCACGTTTCTCGCCACGAACCTGTAGGATCTCACCTGACGAAAGCGGCACCCGAACAATCTTCTCAAAACAAACTACCTCCGCGTGATGCTTGGCTAACCAATCCATACCCACAATAATGTCGAAGCTTCCAAGTTGCATGGGTGTGAGGTCAATAGGAAAAAGATGGTCGTTAAGGTTCAATTGGCAATTGCGAAGAACAGAATCAAGAACAATGGGATCACCGCTCGCAACTTCTACCTTCAAAGGCTTACCTAGTTTCGTTCTAGACGCGCGAAGCAATGGCTCCAAAGTTAACGACACGAAACTCTTATCAGCACCAGAATCAAAAAGAACAGATGCGGGTTGATTATTAACAAAGAACGTACCGTTAACCACTTCATTGTCTGCTTGCGCCTCTTGTGCATTCATGTTGAAGACTCGACCTCGAGCCTGAACCTGAGCTGGATTCGCATTCACCAATCTTGGACACTGATTACGGTAGTGGGTCAGATCCTCACAGTTATAACAAGAACCTGGTGGGTAGTGAGGTCGTGCAGCTTGACCTTGTTGTTGAGCAAGAGGCTGAGCAACTTGTTGAGCCGGGTTCTGAGCTGCCCGATTCTGATTAGCAGGAATGCGGCATGTATCAGCAAGATGACCAGGTCTTCCACAGTTGGTGCAATGACGACATTGGAGATGTGGTAGGTGATGGCCGTTACACCTGTTGCACAAAGGTGCATTGCCAAGATAAGGTTTCTTGGCAAGTGGTTGCGCAGGCTGATTTGGTGCAGCTTGAGCCTGTGCAGTAACGGCATAGTTTTGGGAAGCCTTTCGCTTCCTAGAACCCTTCGAGGAACCAGAATCCTTACCCTTCTTGTTTTTACCTTTCTTGCTATCCTCTTTGTCAGACGCCTGCTTCTTACCTTTCTCGCCCTTTCTGTGCAACTTACCCTTCCGAATCTGCGACTCAGTCAATGTCGCTGCTAACTCGATCGCCTGACGGACTGTGGTAGGGTTACTACCAGTAACGATGTCTTGCACTGAGTCAGGTAGACCATCGATGTACCTTTTGATAGCCTTATCGAGTGGGGTAACCATTGTTGGGCATAACAAACTCAGCTCCTCATATCTATCAGTATACGCCCAGTGCTCGCCACTATCCTGTTTCAAGTCATCAAACTCCCTTTCCAAAGCTCGCAGTTCATGACGAGGACAAAACTCCCTCATCATAAGAGTTCTAAGTTCAGCCCATGTTTGTGCTAGAGCAACTTCTGCACCACGGTCTCTCATAACCCCATTCCACCATGTAAGAGCCCTCTTCTGAAACACACTGGAAGCAAACTCGACTTTGCGATTATCAGGACACTGAACGTGACGGAAAGTACTCTCAATGCTCTCGAACCATTGAAGAAGCCCAGTTGCTCCCTCAGAACCACTAAACTTGAGCGGTTTAGCTGAGTTAAAACTCTTGAAATTGCATGGAGCATTGTTGTTGTTGTTGGCTTGGTTCCATTGAGCAATAAGATTTGGGAACGCAGCAGCCATTTGCTACGCGATGATTTCTGCCAGTTCAGCATTTGGTAGCGGATTTTCACGTCGAGGAGGCATTCTAAAAGAGGAAACATGAAAGGAACGAGTGAGATGATTAGATGAAAAGAATGAGATGAAACATAAATCGACAAAAGCAAAGATGGTGGTCATTCGTCCGTATCACAAAGCAAACAAACGACACACAATGACTAATCAAAGTAAATGGGTCAAAAATAATGCATCGCGAAGACATGCTCGCCTATAAGTGAACACTCACCCCAAAACTTCCCAGGTAAGAGTGACTGGTCCGATTTTGTGAATTTATACGAACACTCTACCCTTAGACAGAAAACCCAGGGTACAGGCATTCACTCTTCCAGTTTGCACGTGTTCACACTATTTAGAACCCAAAACTTTGACGAGATTTTGAAAACTTGGAAGGTTTAAGAGATTAATGATTCATTTTGGCATTGTGCCTTCCATTATGTTTTGTTTTTGGTAATCACCTAAGGATAGGTGAAGTGTATGTTTTAAAATCTAAACACAAGACAACTTGTGTTGGGGTCCTAGAAAGGTTATAGTCTAGGTCAAATCATTACTAATAACCTAATTCCCTATAACCATTGGCTCTGATACCAACTCTTCTGTCACACCCCGACCACGTAAAACATCAAATCGTGGCGGAAACGTCGGGGAGTGTTGTAACAGAATTATTGTTCCACAACCATGGTAATTAAAAGTTATGTTTTATTCATCAAACAAAGAGTTACATTGTCTTAAAATAACTGAAACGAAGAGTTCATCACATAATTAAACTAGTTCCATCTTTATTTTAAGTCTCTAAGGCACAGGTCCGCCCTAGTGTGTCACGAACATCCTAAGCAACAGCTCCTGAAAACACATGTGAAAATAGGTACGTCAGCATAAAAATGCCTGTGAGATACATAGATTTTATGAAAATAGGATTCATGACTTGAGTTTAAAGAAATGTTTAATAAAAGTTAGTCATGAACCTTGTAAATTGTTTTGTTAACCAAAGTCTTGTGAAAAATATATTGTTTGTGTAAAATGTATAAGTCCAAATTGAATGATCTAAATAACGCTACGACATGTAGTACAATACAAGCACTTATATATAGGAAGTACCAGCGGCGTATCCACCATGCTTGTATCATGCTACACACATCTCGTTACTTAAGTCATTTAAACAAACCACCAGTGTATAAAGTTCATGTTTAAACAAATTGTCAAAAAGTCCTTGTATAAACCATGTCAAATGTTAAAAGTCCAAATGTAGTCAAGTAATGTGTAACAAATGTTATGTATGGTAAGTAAAGTGGAGTCACATAAACCAAATGTAAAAATGTACAAAACAAGGTATTTTGAATAAATCAAAAGGTTATGTTTTGTAAAGTAAATGCATGTTTTATTGATACAAACACTTATGTGGTAAGTTAACGCATACATTCAAGCCTTGAGACAGACGGATAACCCTAAGTCAAGGTTATCAAAGTAAAATGTTTTAGGATTCAGTCATTCCTTACACCCAAACAAACCTAGGATGTCAGGGACGGGATTTGTCAAGTCCTATGGTACCATTACTTACTACCGAGCAGCGTAGCTAATGTTAATGAACGTATATAAGTCCCGTTTGTACAAACCAAATGTTATACCAAATGTTCACATGTTATATGAAAACAATGTACTAAGTATGCTAAGTTAACATACAAAGCAGAAAAGTCATGTAAATCAATGTGCTAGCATGCTCAGTCAACATACATAGCAGAGATGTAAAGTAAAACAATGTACTAAGTATGCTAAGTAAACATACATAGCAAGACAATGTAATGTAAATCTTGTACTATAAGTGTACTAATGAACATAGCAAGTATATGATGTGAAAACAGGAAAGCACGAAAGTAACAAGTAGGCACATGTGTTTCACCCCAAAATGTTTGAAAAACAGTAAAAGAGGGGTCTATGTACTCACCTTTGGGTGCGTTTTTATACACAATCCCACAATTTGTTTATATGTCCTAAATTAAATAAGAATGATTAAATAAACAAAACTCACAAAAATACATGAGTTTCTCCGATACTTGGAATTTTCACATAACTTTGAGATTTCTCGAAAAGTTATTATTTTTTATTATTTTGGTGTATTTGTATATATGTACTCGAGCGTAACACACCTAATCTTGTCAATACTAACACATGATCACACACATATTGTTAAACACATAGCACATTGTAGCACATAAAATAACCCATGAACAACCCATTCTAGTGTATGTTGAAAAACACTTATTTTAGCGATTCGGTGACATTTTTGGGCGTCGGAAGTCACGTATGACTAACCAAACACCAAGTAAACTTAATATTAGTTAAAATACTTATTTTTATATCAAAAATATCAGTTTGGTTACTGATCTAAAACAGTTTTATAAAAGTCCTCCGAAAAGGCGATTTTAGACCGTTTTACCGCATAGTTTTGCATCAAACATTACCCGAACCATCCCAAATCGAAACAAATTGAAATTTTGACACAACCCATGTTATTTACTGAACAAAATAATGGTTATACTCATGATAGTGCAGGTCTTAAACAAAGCACATAAATCATGCAAATTTCACCTAATTTACCACTTTTTAAGCTATATGTACAACATGAAAAGCTATCAAACCTATGTCAAAGTTTCATGCCATTATAATACATCAAATAATATTATTTTTAGTGTTTATAACCAGATCTAAAACAGTTTTTGTCATATAGCCATTTTCCATCACTTCTTGAGCTTTAAATCATCATATTTTCACATGTACAAGTGCCTAAAGCACACTAACATTTCATCATCTTTTTATATGGGTTTAGATGCATAAAATATGATATATATTCAGATGTGTATGCTGATGTAATTTAAATTTAACATATCATTCATAAATCACCAAATACTTGCATTTTTACCACCATTCTAGAACATGTAACAACATAAACAAGTACTTAACAACAAATCAAACTTCAAGACTCATACACACATATATATATATACAGTTATACATACATATATTTACATCACCATTTTACTTGTTTCAAGACCCATTTCATTGTTAGATTTCAAGTTTAGTGAAAATCCCAAGATTTCTAGAGAAACTTCAATCATCAAGAACAACCAAGAATCAAAAGTATGATCTAAACATAATGTTATACCTTCAAGATTCAAGTAGGTTGTAGGATGAGATTTTGATTATAGGAGTCTTGTAATCACTTGACAACACCTTGGAATCACCTTAGATCTTCATACTAACTTGAAGGTTGCTAGAAAGGGTCATGAACATGAAGAATAGAGTTTGAAGGTTTGAAGAAGATGAAGTTAGAGAGAGAGAGAGATGGGGGCGGTTATGGAGAGAAGAGAGAGAGATGTTGAGTGGTCTTGTAAGAGATATGTAGAGATTTGAAAGATACTTGAAGCTAGCATGCACTAACACTTGGCACTCTACACTCATGCAAGATATTAGCAAAATTTGGTGGGTTCCACACTCTTCTAGAACCATAAATATCAAGGGGGGAGGGGCCAAGGTGTAAATTTTTATAATAATATGCTATATGTAGGCTAAAACGGGTGTTTAACTGGATACCGGGTATTTTATCTAGCGTTTAAATCCCGATTTATGGCGTTCTAAAATATTTTTATTATTCTATAAAATTAAACCTGCCAAAATATTACTGAAATAAATTTCAGTTGCCGAGATTGGCTGCGTTGTCCGTGTTTTGCAGTAGAAGCACTGTGTTGCGTAGAAACACGCGGTACGTGCTTAAACTTGAAAAATAACGTTTTTAGGCATTTTAATTTATTTTTCATAACGAACCTGATTAAAATAAGATTTTTTTAATCATAACAGAATATTTTTGGGATTTAAATATTATCCGGGCGGTCACCAACGTTAGTTTCGCAGTTTTGTCGTAAATAGTTCTTTAGTTCAAATAAACATGTTTTTGCCATACCGAATCCTTCGAAACTTATTTCTTAAGTTATGTAAAGGATATTTAGGGTATGTTTAGCTTACGTCATAGTTCCGGAGTGTACGTCGCGTTAAACTGATTGCGTTTATGCCCCAGTTTTGCGTATAACCCTCTAGAAAGTGATTTAAAGCTTGAAACCGGAATCGAATCAAATTGTAAAGTCATCAAACACAATAACACATATAATAACACCAAAGCACATTGTTTTATTGATAAACAACATTGTTCTACATTATACGATGCTTACAGAACACAGTTGTCACAGCTGCCACCGGAACAGGCCGTTTACAAGGTTCTGTTTCTGTTTTAGCAGTCGCACGGTCGTGCGTCTGGTGGCACTGTCGTTAGGGCTGTAAACGAACCAAACGTCCAGCGAACAGTTCGCGAACCGTTCGGCGGGAAGTTCGTTTATGTTCATTCGTTAATAAACAAACGAACACGAACAAAAAGTTTCGTTTGATTAACTAAACAAACAAACATGAACAAAGGCCTCGTTTGTTCGATTGCGTTCGTGAACGTTCGATAATATGCTCGTTCGTTTACGTTCGTTCGTTCGTTTATATACGTTCGTGTTCGTTTGTTTATGTTCATTAGTTACAAATTTTAAATTTTTTTATTTCTCTTAAACATTAATCAATATCCCTCCAAACTTTTTTCCCTCTCTTTTTCCCCGCTAATCTTTATTTCCCTCCTAATATTTTTCCCCCTAATATTTTTCCCTCCTAACTTTTCCCCCTAATATTTATTTCCCCTAGATATTAACTCTTCAGTCTTCACCTAAATATTTTGACCAGTCATCTATACCTAATTTGGCTCCCATCATATTTCACACTTAAAGTTTCTAAATCAAGCTAACTTCCGGGTCACCGATTCTACATTTAATCTTCAATCGCTGCTTGTAGCTTCTTACAAGTATACCACAGTTTCCCCATCATCGATTCAGTCGACTTCGCACCATCTTCTCGTTGATCATCTTCAATCTTCAATCACGTAAGTTTGTTACAAGTCTTGGATTATTTTAGTTTTATTTTAATGTTTGATTCTTAATTTCTTATTATAGGATTTAGATTTTTGTATCTATTCATAGGTTTATAGTTTGATTCTTTAAAACAAAGAGGTTTTGGTTTATTTGTTTGTATCAATGTTGTGTATATCTTGTTTTTTGGTCTAAGCTTAAAGCATTAGACCTGGATGACTAAATTGTCTAGATAGAGCACAAAACAGTGAAGATGATGATGCTTGTTCCATAAGATGTGAATAAATATTAGAGTTTTAAATATTTAAATCAATTAAATGGGGTTTTTTTAATTCATTCTTAAAGGGAAATGGTTTTTTGATATGTTGTTTAGTGTTCTTTTTTGTGAGTTGTGTTTGACAGACGAAGAAATGGGAGTTGTGGTTTGGCAACATAATTTTTTTAACTAGTTTAATTTTTTTATTTTTTAAAAGATTTGTAGATTGGCTAAAGTAATGTAGACTGTTTGATGTAAACTGGTTATATGTAAATTAATAGATTGGCTAAACTATTTAGACTTTTTAGTTTTAGACTTTTTAGTTTTATACTTTAGTTTGATTATATTAATATTAATTAACTAGGATGTGGGTAGTATAACAATCTTTCAAAACCATAACAACTTTATCCAATGTGAATGTGATATTCAAAACGGAAATTCTGTTGATTTAGTAATGTTCATTAATTACATGATTTTAAGTATATGTTTTAACTATTCTCTATTTACATTGCAGATGTCTGATGGCTAATGTTGTGGTCCATTTTTCGTTGATGAAGATCATCATTTAAACATACGTTCATCATTTGATTCTATTGAATTTAAGTCAAGTGCTGATACTCCATCAATGGAAAGTAATCCAAATGATGCTATTATTGACGAAGAGGTCAATGAAGCTCTAAATGCAGCAACTGCTGGTACAGAGGAAGCAAACGCATGTAATAAAGGGGTAGAACCATTCTGTAAGAAGAAAAGAAAATCAACTTCAACTTGTTGGGAACATTTCCGTGAGGTAACTTCGAATGGAACTAAAATGACCGAGTGCATCCATTGTGGGGAGAAGCTAAAAAAATTCAAAGAAGGAACAACCACACCAATGAACAGGCACATTAATGAATCTTGCCCAAAATTAAAAGCTGTGAATGTGAATAGAGGTCAGTTAAAGCTGAATGTTTTACCTGGAAAGTCAAATTCTTCATCAGTTCAGAACTGGAAGTTTGATAATGCTAGGATGAGAGAAGTCATAGCTCATATGATCATGGTTCATGAGTTGCCATTCAATTTTGTTGAGTATGATCTCTTCAACCTGGTGATGAAGGAAGCTAATCCGGCATTCATTAAGATCTCTCGTGTATCAGCTAGGCAAGATTGCATTTCTAGTTATGACATTGGAAGGAAAAGAATTCAAAAACTTTTAAATACAATCAGTCGTGTTAGCATTACAACTGATATGTGGACCTCAGTTCAGAATATTCATTACATGGTTGTCACATGCCATTTTGTAGACTCGGATTTTCAGCTACGTAAATGCATTTTGAATTTTATTGATATACCTCCACCATACACTGGTCTTGGTATCTATGATTGTCTTTTCAAGTGTCTAAAAGAATGGAAAATTGAGAAGAAGGTGGCTACTTTGACAGTTGACAATGCTAAAACTAACGATGTGGTTGCTAAGAAGTTAATGGAAAACTTAAATCTTCAAAGTATGCTTAGTATTGATGGGAAATTATTTCATGTGCGATGTTGTGCACACATTCTTAACCTGTTGGTCCAAGATGGTTTAACGGAAATAAAAGATATAATTCACAATGTTCGTGAAAGTGTGAAACATGTGAGCGCTTCTCTGGGCCGATTGCATATCTTTGGTGAGCTTTCAAAGCAACAACAAATGCCTAACAAGCATCTAATATTATGTGTTAGTACTCGTTGGAATGCCACTTATGCCATGTTATCTTCAGCCTTGGAGTTTAAAGACGTTTTTGAAAATTATGCGGACCGAGAAAGTTCATACCATACTTTGCCGAGTGATGATGATTGGAAAAAAGTTGAAGATGTATGCTCTTTCTTAGCATTATTTAATGAGGCTACAAAAATAATTTCAGGTATTACTTGCCAAAATTATTTAATTCTTTTGCTTAAAGACTAAGTTATATCAAATATAAGTAATCAAAAGTATTGTGGTTTTATTTACAATTTTCTAATCTTGTAGGCTCCGAATATCCAACATCAAATTTATTTCTTGTTGAATTATATGGGATAAAAGAGGCATTGGATAAGGTAGCGTTGGATGAGAATGATTGCATGAGAGGCATGGCTTGTGAGATGAAAAAGAAATTTGACAAGTATTGGGGTTCAACTAATTTGTTGATTTCAGTTGCTGCTATTTTAGATCCTAGATACAAAATGGAACTAATTAACCTTTCTTTTAAATCTATTTATCTTGAGGGTGAGGCAGAACAAGAGAAACAATCAGTTAAATACTATTTACAAGAATTGTTTAAAGAGTATGTTGAGGCTTCCAAAGAGCCTAATGTCGGTTCATCTACAAGTGTAAATGTTGGGAGCGGTCCAAGTGGGAGTAGAACTAGTTCATCTAGCATTGCATCTTCTAGATTTGGAAAGAGTATCAAGTCCGATAGTGCAAAATATAATCAACATATAAGAAGCGTTGATTGTGTTGAAAGTGTAAAGTCAGAATTAACAACTTATTTAGAAGGAGTATGCATTACTAAGCCGGGTGTGCATTTTGATGCGTTGCAGTGGTGGAAGGATAACAAACTTAGGTATAAAATTCTATCTAAAATGGCTGCTGATATCCTAGCTATTCCAATAACCACCGTTGCTTCAGAATTAGCTTTTAGTGCTGGTGGGAGGGTTATCGATCCACATCGTTCCGCTTTAGGAACTAAGATGGTGGATATGCTCATTTGTGGGGCTGATTGGTATCGTCATTATTACGGGCTGCAAAAAAAGAAAAGGAAGGTAATTTTTATTTGTTTTCAACTTTAATATTTGTTTTCTTATCATGACTAACTTATATTCTTTGATAATTTTAGGAATATAACGACGTTGTATATGTTGAGCTTCCGTAAAGACTGAAAAGTTGATAAGTATTGTTTTTGGTTTGTAAGTATTCATCTCATTTATTCCCATTCCTACAATTTTTCTCTGGTTGTTACTAGTTTGCGAATATGCTACTTTATATATGTCTAAAAGGTCTACTACTATAATAAAGAGGTTAGGTTTTATGGTCATTTTATGCCTAAAAAATACAAGGAAAATATCAAACAAAGTTGAAGATTTTAAGAATTTTGTTTATGTTAAAGTAGTTTCTATAAGCTGGTGTTAGAATTAAAGTGAATGGATCTCACATGGGTCTTTTATATCATGTATAAAGGATCCTCACAAGTTTATAAAAGAAGCCTACTTGTTCTTTTGGTGGTAAGTGATGGTCGTCGCTAAATTATTCTAGTTACTTGCATTTTACCATCCTCATTATCATTTGATCTTTATATTTTTCAATTTGGTTATGTTGGTTACTTAAAACATGCATCTTTTGAGTTGTTGGTCGTATTGAACTACTGGAAAACTTTATCCGATTAATACTTGTTTTTAAATATTCTCAGGAAATTAAAGATGATATGAAGAATTTGGGAAGTTGGTCATTCAAGAATCAAGACATTTTTGGGATATTCATATCTAAGTAATTTTGGATAATTATGTCTAAATTAGTATAACTTGACTTATCGTGTGGATGATTTACTTTGTCTAAGGTTTAATATTAACAATGTTTTTATTTAGTTCCATATTAAATGTTCGTTTGTGTTAAGAACTTGTGTTCATGAACTGTTCGTGAACAACTGAATTTCCTTAACAAACGAACACAAACAAAGAAACCCGTTCGTTAAGGCGTTCATGAACGGTTCGTTAGAGAGAAAAACCTTAATAAACAAACACGAACAAAGCCTTGTTTGTGTTCGTTTGGTTCATATACAACCCTAACCGCCGTGCCATCCCGTGATCGGTCAACAGCTTGTTTCCGGAAATCGTGTCGCACTGCCATGCGACTCGGCGTCGCAGCTTTGAATCGATGGTCTGTACTTGATTTCTGACCGGCACTGTCATGCTGTTTAAGTGGTGTGACCGTCCGACAGCAAATATCATCATAAAATAGTCTAAATCACTGATTTTAACTTGTATCTTTCAAAATTTAACTTGTAATCAGTGAATAGATCTTGAATCAAGCATCAGAATCATCGATTTATCATTAATCACTCAAGAATAAGGGTTTATTTGAATTTTATGAAGAAAATCCTAAATTTCTTGGTTCAATCATCAGATCTACATCAAAAACTAAGTTTAATCTACAAAACAAGTAGAATACATACCTTGGAAGATGATTGAAGTGAAAACTAGGCAATTATTAGGTGATTTGTGGGTGTAGGCGACCTGGAACTCCCGTGCGGCGACTAGGGTTTCGTAAAAGTGACATATTTTTTCTGCAGAATCGTTTAAATACCTCTGTTTTTACTGTTCGGTTTTCGAGCCGCACGGTCGTGCGAATTCGGCACGGTCGTGCCATTCCGGGTCGTTCTCCTGGTGCGACTTGTGTTATCGGGTAGCATGGTAGTGCAGCGGTCGCATGGTGGTGCGATCCGATGACTGCCTTGTGTACGAGCTACTGATCAGTTTTGACTAAGGATTGCATGACCGTGCCGATTTGGCATGACCGTGCAACACCTGGGCCTTTTTGTATAACTTTTCACAGTAAGCTTTTAACTTCGCATTTTCACCCAAATTTTCCATTTTTGCACTATTTCATATATTTTAACAATTAATCTACTTCAAATCTCCAAAAATTATGCATCAAGATCGTATGTTCCTACGTTTAAAACCAAAAAATTAACGAATTACGAAATAAACATTGGAAACTAATATATACAAAATTACCCTTAGCGTGTAAAAACACGCTCGCTAAATTTGTCAGCGAGTCGATAGCTAGACTCATCCTCCCCACACTTATTTTAAGTGTGCGGGACGTGGAGTTCGAGAATCTCCTCCACCGGGTCAACCGGTTCGTTGATGTAAAGTTTTAAACGATGACCGTTGACTTTGAAACTTACCCCGCTTGGATCCTCGATAGTGACGGCTCCGTATGGAAATACTTCTTTAACCTTGTATGGACCCATCCATCACGATTTTAGCTTCCCGGGGAATAAACGCAGTCTTGAGTTATATAACAAGACAAAATCCCCTATACGGAGATCCTTATGGTCTCTCAACCTCTTTTCGTGAAATCTCTTGACTCATTCCTTGTATCTGCTAGAACTTTCGTAGGCATGGTTTCTTAGCTCCTCGAGCTCATGAATTTGCAGAAAACGGGCTTCACTTCCGTGTTTTAAATTCATATTTGCCATTTTCAAGGCCCAGAATGCCCTATGTTCTAGCTCGACAGGTAGATGACAAGCTTTTCCATAAACCAACCTAAAGGGTGTGGTCCCAATAGGTGTCTTAAATCCTGTTCTAAAAGCCCACAGAGCGTCATCTAACTTATCCGACCAATCCTTGCGGTTGTTATTAATGGACCGCTCAAGGATTCTTTTCAAACCCCGATTTGTAACCTCTACTTGCCCGCTCGTTTGAGGATGATATGGCGTAGCTAATCTATGATGAACTCCATAATGGGACAAGGCTCGTTCTAACTGCGCATTACAAAAATGCGTTCCTCGGTCACTGATTAATGCTTTTGGAGCACCAAATCGGGCAAATAAACTTTTTAAGAACCTCACAACTACCCTAGCGTCGTTTGTGGGCAAATCTTGAGCTTCAGCCCATTTTGAGACATAGTCTACAGCAACTAGGATGTATTTGTTACCTCGTGTGGCTGGAAATGGTCTCATGAAGTCGATACTGTTGGAATTATATGTACGGGTTCGATAAGTCAACGCTGCTGACCGAGCTATGACCCGTAAGAGTTACACCTTGGGCAACGAACATTAAATCCACTTAACTTGGTTAACTGGTGACCACGAACAATTAACGGGGAATAATTATTTATATCAAAAGTGGCCATCTCAATTGTTTGATTTGATTAAGTGGAGTAGTTAATATGGGTTACTTAGAAAGTTGGTTGTATGATTTTTTAACTAATCCTCCAATCATAACAAATATATATTATCATATATATATATATATATATTGTTCTTTCAATGGTCATTGTGGAGATAGCCTACTGCCGTAAGAGATCATAAATAAGAAAAGGAAATATTTTGTGAGACAATAACAATCACAAAGATTCTTATTTTCTTTTGGCGATTGAACCACAAAAGAAAAAGAGCTTTTGTTTTTGTGGTTCAGTGAAGTGCCGCCACCATTATGTTTCGGTGCCGCCACGAGACGCCTCGCTCTTTGTTCGTGTTTGTGTCTAGCACTCGTTCGTTGTACCTCGGTGTCTCACACGGTTATTTATTAACCACAAGGGTATAATTTTTCTCATCGGTAGATTAATTATTTTACATACCGTATTTGCATATTCGTAACCATGATCCTGTTTGGTTCGTTTTTGGTGTTGATTAATATATTTATTCCGCTGCGTTTATTAATTACCTATTTAATTAATAATATATATCAAACCAATTTTTGATAAAAGTAAAATTGATCACCACTGAAACCCAACAGTGGTATCAGAGCCACGCTTACAACATGCAAATCGGTACCGGTCTTTTAACCGGAATTAGAACACAAACTTTAATTTTTTTTTAAGTTTCTGATCTAAATAATTTTAAGGGCAACTTTAATTTTGGTCAATATTTTATTTGTTTTGCTTGACCAAAAGATTGCCCGGTATATTTTGTGATTGTTGTGGAATATGTAAATCTGGCCCGACCTTAATTTTATGGTTGTATATTTTTATTCGGTTTTGTAATTATTATTTTTTGCCACTGAGATGGTTCAAAGTTGTAATAATTAGTTTATTGATTTGGCCCGTCGTGTGGTTCAAAGTTGTAATTGATATATATATATTTTTTTGTCTTTGTTATATTTACTTGTTAAATATTATTGTTACGAAGACCCGAAGAAAACCGAATGCCAAGAGGAGTCTTGGAGTTAGTGGGAGTTGCTCAAGACAACAAGATGCACTCAAGTCCATCCTTGTGGTTGTTTGTGTGTTGTGACCCCGTGACCCGTTTGATCTTGCTATAAGGCTCTAGCAAGATCGGACAATTTTGGCCATATAGATTTACATATTTATTTTGCTATTGTGGTTGCTTTTTATCTTATAATTTTTTATAACATAACCAACCTAAATACCAACATGATTTTAAAAGGAATTTTAAAATATTGAAACAATCACATTAAAACAAGTTCTAAATTGTTTTTACAACTTGTTAAAGTTTTTGTTATAAAACAAAGGTTGTTTTTGAAACAAATAATAACCAATTAAGTTTTGCAAATTAAACTAGTTTTTATTTTCAAAACTATTAACTTAGTAGTCTTCTATTAACTTAAAATTGGTTATTCCAAGTCGCGACAAACTTAGTTTTAATAGGTTATTTAAAATTAAGTGTCCTGAGAGATGAAAGGGTTCATCAAGATGTCACGACTAAATATGTACTAAAATTGGCTCTTACGACCCTATTTGGTAAATATTAAATTAACCCATAATTAAAATCAATAGTCTATGCCATCCTATCACAAGCTACACTTGGAACGTAATGCGAACCATCAGTGTTTAGAGCCACAGCACCGCACTTGATGTCTAGCTTATCCTTCCAAGGTGCAAGGGTTTCGTTGACACATCCGGCCCTTCCACAAGTACCTTCTTTTAGGACGACTATTACTTTTTCTTTTCTCATCACATGCTCCAGCTGTCTCGAAAGTAAAAAGTCGGCATAGATGAGGCTAAACGTATCAATGCATAGACAAGAGTTGTCTTAGCGGCCTAATACCCGAGAGTTGTGCAATTCTCACAATTGACACTCGTTGTCAGTCTGCCTAGTCACTTACTAAAGTGTATGCCACTGCTGCCTTTAATACTGACCTAGCCAGATTCTCATTCCTTGTTCTAATTACTGTAATGGGTCATTAATTAAATAAGGAAATATACATCGAAAATACTAATTAAATAATTTTTGCTTAACAGATGTCATCTGAAAACAACTCCTCTTTTGCTCTTAAGTCCATACTTGAGAAAGATAAACTGAATAACACCAATTTTCTTGAGTGGCACCGCAACTTGAGAATTGTTCTCAAAATGGCAAAGAAGCTTTATGTTTTGGAAACCCCAATCCCAACTGCACCTGAAAATGGTTCTGCTGCTGCGAAGAAGGCTTTCGATAAACACAAAGAAGATGCCATAGAAGTTGCTTGCCTCATGCAAGCCACCATGTCCCTAGATCTCCAAAAGAATATGGAAGACATGAATGCTTTAGACATGATTGAGCAACTCAAGGGCATGTTCCAGAAACAAGCCCGTTAGGAATGCTATGACACCATGAAACAGCTTATAAGCTGTAGAATGCAAGAGGATTCCTCAGTTAGTGCTCATGTCCTCAAGATGAAAGGCTACATCGATCAATTAAACAAACTTGGTTATCCTCTCCTAGAAGAGATGGCTGTTGACTTCATTCTCAACTCTCTTTCCAGTCACTATGATCAATTTGTTATGAACTTTAACATGAATGACTGGGTAAAGACAGTGCCAGAGCTGCATGGGATGCTCAAAACGGCAGAGATGAACATTTCCAACAAAACAAACCAAGTATTAAAGGTTCGATCTGGTGGTGTTAAGAAGCCCAAAACAAAGAAAAGGTATTCTAACAGCAAAGGCAAAGGAAAAACTCCCGTTGCTGCCAAACCTGCCACCAACAAGAGTAAACAAGCTGTGAAAGCCCCTCTTCCTGAAGAGCGGCAATGCTTTGAGTGTAACAAGATGGGACACTGGAAACGTAACTGTCCCGAGTATCTTACCAAACTCAAATTGAAGAAGGCTAATGGAGAAGGCACTTCTTCTAGTATTCTAATATATGTTATTGAACTTTTCACTGTTTCTAGCAACACATGGGTATTTGATACCGGATGTGGTTATCACATCATTAATGTCTTGCAGGAGCCTGAGAAGTGGAGGAAACTGAAACCAGGGAGCATGGAGCTAATTGTTGGCGATGGAAATAAAGTCCCAGTTCTAGCAACTGGCACATTTAATCTTACATGTCCTTCTGGTCTTATTGTTGTTTTGAACAATTGTCTTTTTGCACCTGGTTTGACTAGGAACATCATTTCAGTTTCGTTGTTGTTTGAACAAGGTTTTAAGTACACTTTTAATGGTATTGCTATTTCTGCCTACTTAAATAATATCTTTTATTTTGAGGCTAAACCTCGAAATGGTATTTATGAGATAAATGTTCAAACTGACAATAATATATATAATCTTTCTAAATGCAACAAAGCTGGTATTAATGAAACATTTCTATGGCATTGTAGACTTGGCCACATAATTAAGGCACGCATAAAATGGCTCCAATCCGAGGGGATTCTTGAATCCACTGGACAGGACTCCTTTAATGATTGCGAATCTTGCTTAGCTGGCAAACTAACAAAGCGTCCCTTCACTGGTATTGGTGAACGGGCCAATGGTCTGCTAGGACTCATTCACACTGATGTATGTGGCCCTTTCAGAACCATGACAAGGAACCATGAAAGATACTTCGTTACTTTCTGTCACACCCCGACCACGTAGAACATACAAAACGTGGCGGAAACATCGGGGAGTGTTGTAACAGAATTAATCGTTTCAAATCCATGGCAATTGAAGTTTCGTTTTATTGAATTAAAAGTGTTACAATGTCTTAACCAACAAAGGAATACAACATAATTAACTAGTTTTGCATCTTTTATTGTCACTAAAGCCCAAGTCTGCCTATGTGTATCTTGATCATCTTATGCAACAGCTCCTGAAAACACATGTGAAAATAGGTACGTCAGCATAAAAATGCCTGTGAGATACATAGGTTTTGTGAAAATAGGTTTCATGACTTATGTTTGAGAAAATGTTTAGTCATGAACCTTGTAATTTGCTTTGTCTTGTAAATCGTTTGAAAATCAATAAGTCCAGATGATATGTATAGATAAAAGAATAATGTATGGTTAAATGAATAACCATGTAACTGAGTTTGTATAAGATAAGTTGTTTGTAAAACAATGTCTTGTGAAAAGTATGTTATTTGTATAAAATGTTATATGTATCAAACTGAAATGATTCAAATAACGCTACGATATGTAATACCATACAAACACTTATATATAGGAAGTACCAGCGGCGTATCCACCATGCTTGTATCATATTACACACGCATCGTTACTTAATCACTTAATCTAACCAAAACACCAAAGTAATGCTTAACAGTTGTAGGAATGTTTTTGTATGGTCAAAGACGGTTCACACGGTTCATAGATACAAACGGTTCACAGATACAAACGGTTCACAGATACAAACGGTTCACAGATACAAACGGTTCACAGATACAAACGGTTCACAGATACAAACGGTTCACAAATACAAACGGTTCACAGATATCAACGGATCACATAGTCAAATGATTACAACGGTTCACATAGTCAATTGTTTACAACGGTTCACATAGTCAAATGTTTACAACGGTTCAATATGTAGTATAATGTGTTCATATACTGGATGAGCATATGCAAAAAAATGTAATGTAAAACAATGTACTAAGTATGCACACAATGGACATACATAGCATAAGTGTAATGAAATCATGTACTATAATGTACTAACGAACATAGCAGGTATATGATGTGAAAACAGGAAAGCATGAATGTAACAAGTAGGCACATGTGTTTCACCCCAAAACAGTTTGGAAAACAGTAAAAGAGGGGTCTGTGTACTCACTTGAGATTGCTCAGTAGTCCTTGAATAACAACCAAACAATGCTTAGAGATCGCGGATATCAAACGACACCTACTATAGGTAACTATGTTAATAACCGGACCTAGATCGGAAGATCGGGTAGCATTAGGGTTTGTAAACCAAACGAGTGTAGAGACTCGTGTCATTTGGTTTAACAAAGCCTACATACTAAATGAAACTTAACCTAAGAGTTTACGACCCATTACGACCCGTTTAGGTAGCTTATGCTACTTTAACGCGTCGTTCGCGTGAAACGCGTTCGGACCGCCTAACTAGTCCTATGACAAGTGTTATATGCCTAAACATGTTACATAATCAGTTATGTGACAAAAGTTTAGGTTACATATGCTTAATTACCAATTATACATGAAAAGGGTATTCTGGTAATTTACCTAAGGCATATAAACTACCTATCATACAACTACTTAAACGATGTGACCATAGGGTATAACCTCGGAAGGTTATTCCCTACCTACTATGGTCACCTAAAGTATTTGGTCGGATCCTAATGATCGACCAAACTGGGTCGGGTTCGAGGGTATAGGCGATTTATTAGATCGCCTACCCTACGACCCTAGACAACGTGGTAATCAGTGGGCATAGTCCCAAGGGACTATGACCAACGTGATTACACTCACGTTGCGAAGTTCAAACGAACTTCGCATTGACCATTACTGGTCAACGCTGAAAGTCAAACAAAGTTTGACTTTCTAACTCGAAAAGCAGTAAAATAAGGAAAAGAACGAAAGAATACTTACGAAGGGTCCCCGAATGCTAACCTCGATTCAAAAATCTCAGGTATGAAACAATAGTTTCAACTTAGAGTTTCTCAAATCAAAGTTCTTGTAAGAAATGAGGTTGGGGTGATGGGGTATTTATAGTAATACCCGAACCGTTAGGATCGTTTCATGGAAAACGTGCCATGAATCCAACCCGTACACTTGTTGCAAAGTTATGGTGCCTAAATTCCATCCTTATCAGCTGACTAGACAATTATGGATGTGTGGGTGTGGTTTAAACATGTGCAAACAGGCTGTTTAAACACTGAACCTGGTCTGCAGACCCCATACGCATCGTAGGGCATAGATACCATACGCATCGTATGGTGAAAGTTTGGCAGAATTACAGTTTTGGTCCCTGCAGTGCAATAAGGTCATTTCTGACACGTTTAAGGCCCGTTAACCCCATTTCAAAGCTCTAAAATGAAGTTAAAGTATAGGGAACTTAAAACATGCTCAAAAATATCTCAGATGTCGGTTCTTTTAGCCGTACGGTTGCGATGTTCGGTTAATTACGACGGAATGCGCATAAGCGCGAAAAACGATCCAAATGACGAAACGAATGGATTTTTCTTATGCCGAACACTAAAATAAAATATTTTAGTGCTTACATAAATTTTTGGATGTCCGGATGTATTCAGAACGTAAGTTACGCGTAAAAATGCAAACTTGTGCACTTTTTGACGCTTTTAGTCCCTGAATGACACAAAAGTTTATTTTAGCATACCGAACACCTCAAAGCCTATTTCTAAGCTATGTAAAGGATATTTATGGTATGTTTAACTTATGGTCATGTTCCAGAAGGTCTGTTACAGTTCAAATTGGCATACTTTCGCAGTTTGTCAACTTTAGTCCCTGTAAGCGATTAAACTTGATTTTGCCATACCAAAGCCTTCAAAACTTATTTCTAAGTTATGTAAAGGTTATTTAAGGTATGTTAAGCCTATGTCACTATTCCGGAGTGTTTGTTGCATTAAACTGGTTATATTTACGCATCGGTGCGCGTATAACCTTCCAGAAAGCGATTTAGAGGTTGGAATTGAACAAGAATTGATATGTGTAAACGATACACATATTTTTACAAATCCCAAGTATGAAATACTATATTTCATTGGTTTGGAATTTGTTTGATGGTTGGAGTGACACAGGTGTTACACTTTCATCGACGATTATAGTCGATATGCTTATGTCTATCTTATGAAGCATAAGCATGAAACTTTTGAAAAGTTCAAAGAGTTTCAAAACGAAGTAGAAAACCAACTTACTAGAAAGATAAAAATACTTCGATCAGATCGAGGTGGCGAATACCTCAACTTAGAGTTCCTCAATCATCTGAAAGAGTGTGGAATAATTTCAGAACCCACTCCACCTGGCACACCCCAACTTAATGACGTGAGCGAAAGGAGAAATCAAACCCTACTTAATATGGTTCGATCGATAATGTGTAGAACTAACTTGCCTCACTCCTTTTGGGGTTATGCTCTTATAACTGCCGCCCGCATTGTTAATCTAGCTCCAACTAAAAAGGTAAACAAAACTCCATATGAGATATGGCATGGGTGTAAACCCAATTTGGAATACCTTAGAGTATGGGGATGTGATGCATACATCACAAGTGATTTTGATGATAAGCTCGATCCTCGAGGCGAAAAGGTTGTTTTCGTCGGATACTATAAAAGAAGCGGATATTATTTCTACCATCCTGATGCAAATGTTATTTCCATCAAAAGGAAGGGACGTTTTCTCGAGGAAGAACTTCTTAATCGAGGAACTGGAAATAATGTGGTTGATCTTGAAGAAATTCGAGAACCAACAACAACCGCTGATGAAGTCGGAACGTCTGAACAACAAGAAATTGTTGCTGATGAATCAGACATGAACACAGGCGTTCGCAGAAGTAGCAGGACTCGTAAAGAACCTGACAGATACCTTTGGCATCTCGAAGGTGCAGAAGTCTTGTTAGTAGATGAGTCTAATGACGAACCTGCTAACTACAAATCTGCTATCTCAGATCCTGAATCTGCGAAATGGCTAGAAGCCATGAACGCTGAGATGCAATCTATGCGTGATAATCAATTCTGGGACTTGGTTGAGCTACCCCCCGAATCTCGGGCAGTAGGGAGCAAATGGATTTTCAAAAGAAAAACCGATATGCATGGAAATGTACACACCTTTAAAGCATGGCTAGTTGCGAAGGGTTTCACTAAAACTCAGGGTATTGACTATGATGAAACCTTCTCGCCCGTTGCTATGATCAAATCGATCAGGATATTGCTTGCCATAGCCGCGTACTATGACTACGAGATATGGCAAATGGATGTCAAAACCGCTTTTCTTAATGGACATCTCTCTGAAGATGTCTATATGGTTCGGCCAGACGGTTTTGTTGATCCAAAATATCCTAATAGGGTGTGCAAGCTGAATAAGTCCATTTATGGACTCAAGCAGGCGTCTCGTAGCTGGAATCTTCATTTTGACCAAAAGATCAAAGAGTTTGGTTTTGTCAAAAATGAAGATGAGCCTTGTGTTTACAGAAAGGCTAGTGGGAGCACCATATCATTCCTCATCCTGTATGTGGATGATATACTAATCATTGAAAAATAACATCCCTATGCTTAACGAAGTTAAACACTATTTGGGATCTTGCTTCGCAATGAAAGATCTTGGAGAAGCAGCTTATATTCTAGGAATCAAGATCTACAGAGATAGATCTAAGCGGCTTCTAGGGCTAAGTCAAAGTACATACATAGACAAAATAATGACACGCTTTAAAATGGAAAACTCCAATAAAGGAGGTGTTCCTATGACTAAAGGAACCGTGTTGGATAAATCGCAATCTCCTACAACGGACATTGAAATTAAGCAAATGAAAGCAGTTCCATATGCTTCAGCGATTGGTTCTATCATGTATGCTATGTTATGTACTAGACCTGACGTCTCGTATGCTTTAAGCATAACCAGTCGTTTTCAGCAAAATCCTGGCATTGCCCATTGGACTGCAGTAAAGAACATTCTAAGGTACTTGAGAAGAACTAAAGATATGTTCTTGATGTTTGGAGGAGTGGAAGAAGAGCCCACTGTAAGGTGTTACACTGACGCTAGCTTCCAAAGTGACCAAGATGATTCTCGCTCACAATCAGGATTTGTATTCACTCTAAATGGAGGAGCTATCTCATGGAAAAGCTCCAAGCAGAGTGTAGTGGCGGATTCAACCACGGAATCTGAATATATTGCTGCATCAGATGCTGCAAAAGAAGCTGCTTGGATGAAGAAATTCATCACCGATCTCGATGTGGTTCCAAGTATTCAGAAACCAATCGAGGTGTTCTGTGATAACACAGGAGCCATTGCTCAAGCCAAAGAGCCCAGTTCTCATCACAGGGCCAAGCACATTCTAAGAAAGTTCCACTATATACGGGAAATACTGGAACGAGGAGACATCATAATAAGCAAAGTAGACACAGATCAAAACCTAGCAGACCCGTTCACTAAACCGATGACTCAGGACAAGCATGACCAACATAGGGATGCTATCGGTCTTAGATTAGCTGGCCATATGTTTTGATTTAGTATTTGGATGTACGAACATTCAAACAGTTGTACCTTTTGAATTCACCTTTGATTTACTGGTTAAATGCAAACTTTGAATCTTACAACTATGTTCGATTTTAATACGTTTAATCCATGAATCTTGTATTCTAAATTATCCGTAGTCGGTCAGACTCGTGGGAACGACTCTGAATTAAGACTATTCTAACTTTGGACTCAAGGAGTTGACTTCCAAACTCACAGACCTCACTATGAATGACGTTGGATGTAACTCGCATCAAATCATCTTCATGGATCTTAGTCATAAGACGTTTTGATATTGGTATACTCATTTAGTATCCTTTGACCTGAGATACATATTAGAACTTCCATTTACCAAGGATTATTCTTTGATTACTGTCAACCGCTGTCGCGTAACTGCCAGTCATAAAGGCTTTAATTGGGAATAGTTCTGAAGTTCAGTGGGAGTTGTATGTAGTCGATAAGGGATTCTTTACTCTTACATGATATGTAACAGTTAGACATTGTGGCGCCCTCATTGATTCAAACTGGTGAAGTGTAAGGCCTTACCCAAACTTACTGTGTGTTTGTTCGGACCACTTTGACTCTTGATCGAGAACAATAATAATTGAACACCATATGAGAATGAACTTTATCCATGTCTCATTGATTCAATTGATGACTTTTACAGAAAGGATGAATCACGACAATTACCATAAGTCTATTATCTTGCAATAGTAAGTTGTTACTAATGGCAAGGTGTTTTGGTTAATGACTTTAAAGTGTCATACCTTGTTGGGGGCAGTCATGTGCAGCTAGAGCGCCGCTGACTGTCTGCGTTGAGGATTTTATCGAAACCCGTCCATGTGGGAGATTGTTGGAATTATATGTACGGGTTCGATAAGTCAACGCTGCTGGCCGAGCTATGACCCGTAAGAGTTACACCTTGGGCAACGAACATTAAATCCACTTAACTTGGTTAACTGGTGACCACGAACAATTAACGGGGAATAATTATTTATATCAAAAGTGGCCATCTTAATTGTTTGATTTGATTAAGTGGAGTAGTTAATATGGGTTAGTTAGAAAGTTGGTTGTATGATTTTTTAACTAATCCTCCAATCATAACAAATATATAATATCATATATATATATATATATATATATATATATATATATATTGTTCTTTCAATGGTCATTGTGGAGATAGCCTACTGCCGTAAGAGATCATAAATAAGAAAAGGAAATATTTTGTGAGACAATAACAATCACAAAGATTCTTATTTTCTTTTGGCGATTGAACCACAAAAGAAAAAGAGCTTTTGTTTTTGTGGTTCAGTGAAGTGCTGCCACCATTGTGTTTCGGTGCCGCCACGAGACGCCTAGCTCTTTGTTCGTGTTTGTGTCTAGCACTCGTTCGTTGTACCTCGGTGTCTCACACGGTTATTTATTAACCACAAGGGTATAATTTTTCTCATCGGTAGATTAATTATTTTACATACCGTATTTGCATGTTCGTAACCATGATCCTGTTTGGTTCGTTTTTGGTGTTGATTAATATATTTATTCCGCTGCGTTTATTAATTACCTATTTAATTAATAATATATATCAAACCAGTTTTTGATAAAAGTAAAATTGATCACCACTGAAACCCAACAGATACCCCATATATCAAAGACTTCACAGACTTGCATTGGATGTTGAGGCATTTCATTGCGTGCGGAGATATTTGTTGCCCTCTGGAAAGCATCACATGCTCTAACCCATTCATGCGCATCGCGAAAGATTGTTGGCCAGTAAAACCCAGAGTCTAACACTTTCTTTGCAGTGTAGTTTGCTCCATGATGACCTCCGGTTGGCCCCTCGTGACAGTGGCATAGAATGCTAGCTGCCTCTTCTCCAAATACACAACTTCGGATCACCTGATCGGCTCTGATTCTAAACAAGTATGGTTCGTCCCAAATGTAGTACTTCAAATCTGCAAAGAACTTCCTCTTTTGCTGATATGATAACCCTTTGATAAGGATTCCACATGCGAGGTAGTTTTCAAAGTCGGCGAACCATGGTGACTCGTCATTCATCACGATACTTAAGAGAAATTCGTGGGGGAAATTTTCGTTTATTGGTTCCTCAACCGAATTTTCCGAGTTACCATGCTCAAGTCTCGAGAGATGGTCGGCTGTAACATTTAAAGCTCCCTTTTTGTCTTGGATCTCAATGTCAAATTCTTGTAGTAACAAGATCCATCGAATAAGACGTGGTTTTAACAGTTTGTACACCGGTAAAATATTGACTCGGATTGTTCCATTAATTTCGCCGTGATTCCCCGGCAACGGCGCCAAAAACTTGGTGCGTGTCTATGTATGCATATTTATACAGTTAATGGAACACCCTAACACGTAATAACTTAAAAAGGACGCAGTGGAAAAAGAGCCTTAAAAAAATTTATTTTCTTGACAATCATAAACCATTCGAATCAACTTGATTTAAATCTTTTACATTATTCATACCTAATCAAGAAAATTACATTACAAATGGTTTCCAACATGTGATCACATCCCCGTACAATCCTTGATATTGACTCGACCCTCGATCACTAGTCTGCCATGAATATCCGACTAACCTGCGGTCACCCGACACGTTAATAATTGGCGACATCATATTCATAAGTATAAAGACATAAAAATATACATAACCACTTAGAAATCTATCATTTTATACAACTCCGATATAATATTCTTTTGAGTTCATTCTTTACACCAAGCGTCCAATCTTTGTAAGCCCAATACTTACGTATCTGCATTCCTGTTCCATTCTCAAGGCACACCATTAGTAACGTGACTATTCAAACATGTTAGAGCTATAGATATACATATATATAAGATCCTTTCTTTCATGCACAACAAATCCTACTTCATGGATAAGTACCTACACACGTATGTTCACACACATTTCATACCTACATACATACATGCATACATAAACACGTCTATACGTACATGCTTACATACTTACATATAGTTATACAATGCATATAACATAGTTAGATAGCCTTCACACAAGTTTGGAGTTGAAGAATGCGAAAAATAAGAAAGAACCAGCGATTGGCGCAAGAAGAAACCCATCTGGCGCAACCTTGTGCCAGTTCTGGCGCAATACAGAAGACATCAGTCAGGGGCGCAACCTTGTGCCAGGGGGGCGCAACCTTGCGCCTGGTTCAGACCTGCAACTTTCAGCTTAACGAATTTTTACCATTTTGGTCATAACTTTCTCATTTCTTGTCCGTTTTACGATCCGTTTCTTCCTACGTGATCGTAAATTAATATTCTATCATGTGAACTTGAAATCCAACATCCGGGTTAAGGAAATTCTTAACTTATACTTTTTCGGCTTGTTATTCATTTACGAATTATTGACCCGTTCATACATTCATCAACATAACATGTTTTTTTGACCTAATTTCATACAAACCTTATAATTTCAAGGTCGTCTATCATATAAGGTTCAATTCCCGGATTCCTTACATCTTCATAACCCATTTTTGCTCAAAAACTTATTTTGACCCGTTAAGGGTATTTACGCGTTTTTAAGGTCTTTGACTTACAAAAATCATACTCCTCACTCACACACTGGTCCAAAGCGTTCACTTAATCAATTAACTTGTTTCTAAACAACCTTTAAACTCGTTTGCCCGATATGCCTATCAAGGGCATTTTGGTCAACTTTGTTCCGTCCTTTACGACAAAGGACTTCATTACACATTTTACAATTCCCATGATTTAACTACAACTCTTATCGCACATACCTGGCTCGGATCAAGGCTATGACCCACTTTAATACTTCATCCTCTAACTTGCTATATAATAGCAACGCAAACCCTTTCGCTATACATTCTGTGAATTCATAATACTTGACAAAACAATTCATTAGTTGATAACGCCAAATGTTGACATCTCCACCATTTGACCCGTTAAATCTAAATGTCCACTTTACCCTTGTAGGGTTTTAATTATTCATTATCCCATCCATGTAACTTATTTCTTCGTTAACTTGTAACCAGAATTACCATAATACCCTTTTCACCCTTTAAAAACATCAACCTTAATTTCTTATCATACTCACATATTCTGACCCGTATCAAATACTTGTCGGAACATCATACTTCACATATTTACTTACCATGTTCGTATTCAATGCAATGAATAGATATTCTACAAAAAGGGGTGTAAGCTTTACTTACCTCACATCCAAATATGCTTCCCGTGCGTATAAGTCCAGTTTGACCCGCTTCTTTCCCAAGCTTCCTTGCCGCTTACCAAGCATCAACTATCATATATCATTCTTATGATAGTTAGTTTATTCATCATTCGTCACAACCCTTTCATCACATGGATCTTATATGGAATTTATCATTCAACCTTATAACATGCTAATCTATCATTTCTTATCCGATTTCTTTAAACATTCACACACATGTATGATTTCAAACATCATTAACACAAGTAAATCATCATTTTCATCACATTATCTAAAACCCACTTCATAACTACTTTGTTAATCACTTACAAGTGATCTAGTCTCAATTACCTCATAATTTCATCATACATTTGGTGAGTATACTACCTCCTAAGCATAGTGTACAACTAATTCATGCGCATTCTTCTAATCTCACACATAATTCATCAAATCCTCCTACTAATTAACATGTATCATCCACACATAAACATTCAAACATATTATCATCATATTTCTTTCAATTCCTCTAACAAGAATCCATATTACTCACATAATACATCAACATTCAACAAGAACTAGACATGGATGATGATTCAAGTCATCATTCTCACCATAACTAATGGGTTTCACCTCTAAGCATCAAATTAACCTAAATCATGCATAACCCATGTTCTATATGATGATTCTAACATATCCTCATACTCAATTTCATACCAATTCACGATTTACAACCTAACCCACTTCGTGCATAATCACCAATCTAACTTTTAAGACATACCTTACGATCCCCTTGTGAAGGTGATCATTAATCCATGTTCCTTCTTGAATTTGAGCTACAATTAACCCTTTAATTTGGTGATCTTCATAATTAGGGTTTGTGAGCTTTCATGGAGCTCCTGGCTCTTTCTCGAACACACGTACGTGTGTGTGTGTTTGTGTGTGTATTTTATAATTAAATTCATCTTTCATTTTACCCCACTTTAGTCCCTCAAGTTGCCACTAATTATATTTGGCACAACTTTCATCCTCTAATTGTTTCTACCATACTCTTAACTCGGTTAAATAACCTAGTCATTTATTTCTTGATGTACCATATCAGAACATTTAACGATTATAAACATTCGGGTTTTGGGGTGTTACAGTTAATTTCCACACGAACTTGGGTTTTAAATTTATAAAAATGGTTTATACCTTAACATTAAAACACACACAATAAAGGACAAGTGCATCCCGTCATATATGTAGCAAAGTATTGGTAAGAGCCAGATATCGATCCATGGAACACGGGCGTTATAATGTACTAAATCTCTGTCATTAATTTACCAGATAAAAAGATAGGTGAATGATGTTTAACTAAATTATCTAGATTACAATTAAAATATAAATATACTATTATCTTGTTTCACAAACAACCTAAACATGTTATCTATCAGATACGTCACGAAAGCACTTAATCAATTTTCCAATTGCAAGACAGCTAGTTACCGGGTCTGGATTTCTAGCATTATGATTCTTCTGAAAGTTAACGCGATGGTCACACGTTAACCACCTAAAATCATTCATTAGCGAGCTATTGATATTTATTCATGCGAATCTTTAAAGATAGGTTATTTACCGGGTCTGGATTCCTAACCTCACTTATCAAAGAAAGTAATACCGATGGTCACAATACAGCCACGAGGATAAGCAATTATGTAGATCATATAACAAACAATTCCACCTTTACATGTCTTAAACACAAATCTACCATGTCAGCAATTTCAGACCAAAACTACTAGACAAGGATCATAAACCACATTTAAGAACATGCAATCAACACCATGTAATTCATTAGAACCCTTACGTGCAAGAAAGTATTCCTAATCAAAATAAGATTTATCTTGTATAAAACCAATACCCTGGTCTGGTTTCATGGTGTAAACAAAGTCTATAAATAAGTGATTAATCAAGAAATAGTTACCATCCCACTAACCACAGATTCATTATCCAAGATAATCAAATATAATCAGGAACTCAACATCAATGAAACATTCATTATAAGATCATGAAGATTCAAACATGAAAAAGTACTAAAGCTTCTACAAACACGATTACAACATAAAGATTATTCAAGAAACAAGTTTATAACTACTATTACATAAACTACATTAAACATAAGCTAACATCAGCTCAATAACTTGCAAAATGATTAGAATACATGTTCAAGAACAAGGAATCGAACCATACACAAGCAAGGAATTGATGGGTTGGATCGGTTATGCTTCCACTCGATCTTTAAGCTTCAAATGGGTCTGATCAGGACTGCTTTGGAACCCAGAAATCGCCCAGAAACATGGAGAAAAACCCAACATTTGAACCAGTAGCGAATGCTGCTATTTATAGGAGATTTTCCCATCGACACGGTCGTGCCACTGGTCGCACGGTCGTGCGACAGGTGTTGTCAGGTGACGTCAGCTTCAGCGATTCCGAGTCAGCCAAGTGGACTAGTGGACAAGTTGCTTGGGTCAGCAGATCGGCACGGTAGTGCCGCCGGTGGCACGGTAGTGCCCTTTATCAGAAATGTTGGTCAGAAACCTTGGTTAAGCCTTGGCACGGTAGTGCCGCCGGTGGCACGGTAGTGTGGCCCGAGAAAAGGTTGGCACTGGCGCTTGCACTGGCAGTGCTTCCGAGATCGGAGGATCGGCACGGTAGTGCCGATGGATGGCACGGTCGTGCCATACCTGGCAGTCATCAGATTTTTGCCATTTCCATCAGAAATGCATCAGAATTTGTCCGTTTTCATCAGAATTTTCCTTTATGCTCTGTTTAAGACCTGAAAATATAAAAGTACCGGATTTGGCACCTAGACATTGTGTTTTCGGTCAAAACGCTTAAAACGGAAGTGTTTTGGGGTATAAAAACATGTATAATTTAACGTATATCAGAGATGTTGTTCATGATCAGCTCGCGTCTTAGAATAAATCAAGATGTCATCAATGAAAACGATGATGAACTTGTCCAAATAAGGCTTACAAACCCTATTCATCAAGTCCATGAAAACAGCAGGAGCATTTGTCAAACCGAATGGCATAACAGTGAACTCATAATGCCCATATCTTGTGAGAAAAACTGTCTTGGGAATATCTTCCTCAAGCACTCTAAACTGATGATACCCAGAACGTAGATCAATCTTCGAAAAACAAGTAGCACCCTGTAACTGATCAAAGAGATCATCAATGCGAGGTAGGGGATATCTATTCTTGATGGTAAGCTTGTTAAGCTCACGATAATCGATGCACATCCTGAAAGACCATCTTTCTTTTTAACAAAAAGAACGAGAGCACCCCAAGGTGAAAAGCTAGGACGGATGAAACCTTTGTCAGAAAGCTCCTGAAGTTGTTTAGATAACTCTTGCATCTCAGACGGTGCAAGACGATACGGAGATTTTGCAATAGGATTAGCACCAGGTACAATATCAATACGGAACTCAACTTGACGTGCTGGAGGTAAACCAGGTAATTCTTCAGGAAACACTTCAGGATAATCCTGAGCAACAGGGATATCTTGAATAGACTTACCTTTGCCTTTCTCTTCTATGACATGTGCCAAGAAGGCAACATAGTTCTTACGTAGGTACTTCTGAGCTTGAGTACACGACATAAGTTTAAGACCACTAGCAGGTTTCTCACCATGAACCTCTGAGATCTCACCAGTCGAAAGCGGTACATGAACAATCTTCTCAAAACAAATCACTTCAGTGTGAAACTTGGCTAACCAATCCATTCCCACTATAACGTCAAAGCTTCCAAGTTACATTGGTGTGAGGTCGATAGGAAAAAGATGGTTATTAAGGTTCAACTGGCAATTTCGAAGAACAGAATCGAGTACAACGGGATCACCACTAGCAACTTCTACTGTCAAGGGCTTTCCTAGTTTTTTTCTAGTCATGCATAGCAAAGGCTCAAAAGATAATGACACAAAACTCTTATCAGCACCCGAATCAAAAAGAAGAGAAGCAGGCTGATTGTTAACAAAGAACGTACCATTCACCACACCATTGTCTGCACGTGCCTTGTTTGCATTCATGTTAAAGACTCGTCCACGATCCTGAGCCTGATTCGCATTAGCCAACCTCGGACACTGATTTCTGTAGTGGGTCAGATCCCCACAGTTGTAGCATGAACCAGGAGGATAGTGAGGTCGTGCAGCCTGTGCTGGTTGTTGAGCAGGCTGTTGGGCAGGCTGCTGAGCAGGGTTTTGGGATGCTTGATTCTGGTTAGGAGGAAGATGACATGTATTGGCAAGATGACTAGATCTCCCACAGTTGGTACAATAATGACACTGAACGTGCGGTTGATGGTGGCTATTACACCTGTTGCACAAAGGTGCATTGCCAATGTACTGTTTCTTGGCAGGTGGTTGTGCGGGCTGATTTGGAGCAGCTTGGTTTGCCTGTGCTGTAACAACAAAGTTCTGGGAAGCCTTGCGCTTCCTAAACCTCCTTGAAGACCCAGTTTTCTTACCCTTTTTGTTCTCACTCTTGTCAGACTGTCCCTGTTTCTTGTCGCCCTTCCTATGGAATTTACCTTTCCTGATTTGCGACTCAGTCAAAGTCGCAGCTAATTCGATGGCCTGGCGAACTGTGGTAGGGTTGCTACCAGTGACGATATCTTGCACAGGGTCAGGTAAACCATCGACATACCTCTCGATAGCTTTATCAAGTGGGGTAACCATTGTAGGGCATAACAAACTCAGCTCCTCATATCTGTCTGTATAAGCCCGATGTTCACAACTGTCCTATTTCAGATCATCAAATTCTCTTTCTAACACCCTTTGTTCATGATGAGGACAGAATTCCCTCATCATAAGAGCCCTAAGCTCTTCCCAAGTCTGTGCTAGAGCAACATTAGCACCACGGTCTCTCATTACCCCATTCCACCAAGTAAGAGCCCTCTTTTGAAACACGCTAGAAGCAAACTCGGCTTTGCGATTATCAGGACACTGAACATGACGGAAAGTACTCTCAATACTCTCGAACCATTGTAGGAGCCCAGTTGCTCCCTTAGAACCACTAAAATTGAGTGGTTTAGCCGAATTGAAACATTTAAAGTTGCACGGAGCAGGTGCATTGTTGTTATTGTTGGCTTGGTTTATTTGAGCAATGAGATTTGAGAGTGCAGCAGCCATTTGCTGCGCAATGATAGCCGCCAGTTCGGCGTTAGGTGGCTGAGCATCACGTCGAGGAGGCATTCTAAAAGAGGAAACATGAGAGAAAACGAGTGAGATGACATGATGAAAAAAATGAGATGTTACAAATATCGACAATAAGCATGGATGGTGGTCATTCGTTCGTTACAACAAAGCAAACAAATGACACACAGTGACTAATCAAAGTAGGGTCGTAATAATGTATCGCGAAGACATGCTTTAGCCTATAAGGTGACACTCACCCCAAGAGTTCCCAGGTAAGAGTGACTAGTCTGATTTTGTGGATTTGTACGAACACTCTAGCCTAGACAGAAAACTCGAGATACAGGCATCCACCCTTCCAGATTGCACATGTTTACATTATTTAGACCCAAACTTTGACAAGATTTTGAAAACTTGGATGGCACAAGGCCAAAAGAATCATTCAAGAATGGATGATTGATTTCAAAATCATTTTGGAAAATTGTGTTCTTGTTTTGGTAATCACCTAAAGATAGGTGACGTGTGTGTTTTAAGATCTAAACACAAGATAACTTGTGTTGGGGTCCTAGAAAAGTTATAGTCTAGGTCAAAGCATTACTAATAACCTAATTCCCTATAACCATTGGCTCTGATACCAACTCTTCTGTCACACCCCGACCGCGTAAAACAACAAACCGCGGCGGAAATGTCAGGGAGTGGAGCGACAGAATTATTGTTACACAACCATGGTAAATTAAAGTTTGATTTTATTTATGAACATGAATTACATTGTCTTAAAACAAGAAAAGCATAA
Source organism: Helianthus tuberosus (assembly GCA_030545235.1). NCBI lineage: Eukaryota > Viridiplantae > Streptophyta > Magnoliopsida > Asterales > Asteraceae > Helianthus > Helianthus tuberosus. Next base: position 110,117,361 of record CM060411.1, on the reverse strand, counting down.
CATAAATTTAACTAGTCTTGCATCTTTTATTGTCACTAAGGCCCGAGTCCGCCTAAGTGTATCACAATCAACCCTATGCATCAGCTCCTGAAAACACATGTGAAAATAGGTACGTCAGCATAAAAATGCCTGTGAGATACATAGATTTTGTTTATGCATGATTCATGACTTTGTAAGTTAAAAGAAAATGTTTAGCAAAAGTTAGTCATGAATCTTGTAAAATATTTTCTTTTATAAATCATACGAAAATCGATAAGAAAATCAGATGATATAAAAGAATATTGCATGGTTAAATAATTAACCAAGTATAAATGAATTTGTATAAATTATGTTGTCTATAAAACAATGTCTTGTAAAAATTATGTCATTTGTATAAAATGTATTATGTCATTGAATAAACTGAAATGATTTAGATAACGCTACGATATGTAATTCATAAAAGCACTTATATATAGGAAGTACCAGCGGCGTATCCACCATGCTTTTATCATATTATACATGTCTCGTTATTTAAATCACTTACCAAATAACCACCAAAATGTCTTGTTTTAACCAATGTCTAAATGTTTATTTGTAAACAATGTCTAATGTCAAATGTAACTCAAGTCTTGTATAATCAAATAATATGTATGGCAAGCGAAAAGTATCAACTCGAACCATGTGTATAATGTTACTGTGTAAACAAATGTATGGTGAATAAAAGTATTACTCAATCCCATAGTAAAATGTACAAAACAATGTATTTGATTAAATCATAGTTTAAGTCAAAAGTTATGTTTTGCAAAATCAATGCTTTACTGATATAAACATTTATGCGGTAATTGTTTATCGTATACATTCAAGCCTTGAGACTATAGGATAAACCTTTAAACACATCAAAGGTTTATTAAAATGTTTTCGGATTCTGTCATTCCTTACGTCCAAACAAACCTAGTATTCCAGGAATGGGGGTTGTCAATTCCCTATGGTACCACTACATATTACCGAGCGTCATGATCAGTGTTAATGAACGTATTTTAGTTTCGTTAAACAAACCAAATGTTATACCAAATGTAAGCATGTCATGTGAAAATAATGTACTAAGTATGCTAAGTAAACATACGAAGCAGAAATGTAATGTAAATCAATATGTCCATATGCTGAGTAAACATATGCAACAAAAGTGTTTATGAAATCAATGTGCTAGCATGCTCAGTCAACATACATAGCAAAGTATAAATGAAATCATGTACTATATGCATACTAATAAACATAGCAAGTATATGTCATGAAAGCACGAAAAGCACAAAAGTAACAAATAGGCACATGTGTATCACCCCAAAATATTTGAAAGCGGTAAAACAGGGGACTATGTACTCACTTGATATTGCTCAATAGTCTTTGAATAACAACCAAGTAACTCTAGAAGGATCACAGAATCAATCGGCACCTAATATAGGTAACTACGTTAATAAATCGGACCTATATCGAAAGATCGGATAGAATGAGGTTTCGTAAACCAAATGAGTATTGGAACTCATGTGATATGGTTTAACAAAGCCTATATTCTAAAACGGGACCTAACCTAAGTGCTTACGACCCGTTATGACCCGTTTAGGTAGCTTATGCTACTTTAACGCGTCATTTGCGCAAAAGCGCAAACGAGTAGCCTAACTAGTCCTATGACAAGTGTTATATGCCCTAACATGTTTAGTAATCAGTTTATGTGGCAAAATTTAAGTTACATATGCTTAAAATGGAATTATGCGCAAAAAGGGCATTTTGGTCATTTTCATAAGGCATATAAACTACCTATCATACAACTAAGTAAACTAAGTGACCATAAGGTATAACCTCGGAAGGTTATTCCCTATACAACTATGGTCACAAAATATGTTTGGTCAGATCCTAATGATCGACCAAATGGGTCGAGTTCGAAAGTCTAAGCGGTGGTTTAGACCGCTTATCTTACGACCCTATATAAGCACTAAACTAAAAGTGACGAGTTAAACATGTTGAAATATGTTTAACTAAGTTAGAAAACAAGTTTGATATCAAAACAAAGTGTTTTGATACCCAAGAATAGCTTCGTTGCAAAATACGCATTAATACGTATTTTGACCGAAACTATGACTCGTCACTATGTCTAATCAACATGGTAATCAGTAGGTATAGTTACAGGGGACTATAACCATCGTGATTACGCTCACGTTGCAAAGTTCAAACGAACTTTGTGTTGACCAAAGACTGGTCAAAGCAGAAAGTCAAACACTGTTTGACTTTCATGCTTTAAATACATAAAAAGCATGAAAGAAGCTTACAAGAGGTCCAAAGCTTGAAGATAGAACAAGAAAACTTGAAGAATGGGACCTTCAACCAGAAGGGATAGTCCCAATAGAGCAGATGAAGAAGGAAAACAGAAATGAGCAAGTTGGGAAATGAAAATTCATGGGTTTATATAGATTTTCGAGAACCGTTAAGATCGTTCCTCGTAAATTGAGCTTTGATCCTAGCCATACAAGTGTTACCCACTGATTATAATACTATGGGAGCTCAAATACCAGTCCATAGTGTGAGAAAACTATGTCCAAAACCCAGAAAATTGCTGCTGATTGCTAAAAACATGTTTCTGCCCAGCACTAGCTGTCACGGGCCGCGAAGGCAAACCCCTCAGGCTTCGCGCCCCGCCAAGGACAGCAGACAGAAACTTTCAATTGTTGGCAGAACAGGCCCCTGCATGCATAAAAGCTAGTTTTTGACATGTTTAAGCCCCGTTAACCCATTTTCAAAGCTCAATAATGATGTCAAAGTATAGGGGACATGAAATATGCTTGAAAATATCATGGATGTCGGTTCGTTTGGTCGTACGATCTCGTTGTTCGGTTAATTACGACGAAACACGAACGGATGCGAAAAACGATCCAAATTACACGACGAATGAAATTTTGGCATTCCAAACACTAAAATAAAATATTTTAATTATTACAAAAAATTTTTGGATGTCCGGATATGTTCAGAACGTAAGATGTGCGCGTAAATGCAAACTTATGCACTTTTTTACGCTTTTAGTTCCTATTTGATCAAATAAGCATATTTTTTGCATAACGAACCCCTCAAAGCCTATTTCTAAGCTATGTGAAGGATATTTAGGGTATGATTAACTTATGATCATGTTCCAAAATGTTCGTTACTATACGAATCGGCATACTTTCACAGTTTGTCGCAAATAGTCCCTGCGATCGAATAAACTTATTTTTGCCATACCAAGCCCTTCAAAACTTATTTCTAAGTTATGTAAAGGTTATTTAAGGTATGTTAAGCATATGTTGATGTTCCGGAGTGTTTGTCGCATTAAACTAATTACGTTTACGCATCAGTTTGCGTATAACTTTCCAGAAAGCGATATAAAGTTTGAAATTGAACAAAAATCGAAACGTGCAAAATGTCAAACATAAATAAACAAATATTGGGATCAAATCACATTTTTTTATTGATAAATGAACTATTCAAAGTTTGTACAATGATTACAAGCACGGATGTCACATTTAAGGTATTTTTCAAGTTCCTAACTTCACTAATACATATAATACACATAATATACACTTAGCACATAATCTTGTGACCACTAAATATATATATTTTTCCCTAAAAATATACATACTTTATATTGTTTTTATACTTGAAGAAATCCTTATTTCTTACTTGTAATTTTTGTATAAAAATTAGGAAACCTTTATAAATATTTTTAGGTGAATTTTTGGGGAATAAGTTTCACCAAAACTTATATTTTTCTAAGTGTCAAAATTTTATAACAATTTTGACATAGTTTCCCCTAAAAATGGAGGTTTCCCATGTTTTTAAAACATGTGTTTATTTTCTTTTCATCATCCAAAATCAATTTTCAACAAATTCCACAAACAACACATACACTAAATTCACCATGAAAAACCTTATGATGGACTTGATTTTTGTTAAAAATGTGTAGTCTTTTAGATCTACACTTTACATACAAAGATCTTTCAAAAATAAGTGTTCTTGTTTAATTTCTCCAAACTTTATGTGAAACTTTATTTTATTAAGTAAACCATTCACAAGTTTTAGGGTTTTAAATCCATGAAAAACATATTCTAAAACCATCTTTATGTTCATCATCAAGTCTCATCATGGATCTTTCAAGATCCATGCTTAACATACTTGAATCTTTCAAAAATAAGTTTCTTGATGAATTTTTTTACAAACTTTTATGATGTTTAGTCTCGTAAGTTAGTCTTACATAGACTTAGTTTCTTCAAGAACACAAGAACATGCTTAAAAATCATTTTTCAAGTTTACATAAAGGCTTTTCAAGTTCATCTTCAAGTTTAACCATGGATCTTTCAAGGTCCATGCTTAAACTTGTTAGATCTAAGCTTCTAACAAGCTTTAACATGGTAGATCTACACATGCACACAAGATTCAACAACAACAACTTCATCACATACATCAAATTTCACTAAAAACACTTGTTTTTTTTTTTAGATTATGTTAGATCTTCATGTTTTCATACTTTAAAGTTTAGTTTCCTTGAAGGTGTAACTTGTACATAACACTAACATGAAGTAAAATAGAGTTTTTGAAGCTTACTACTAGCTCTAGTGGCTAGGGAAGTGGCAAGAACATGATGAAGATGAAGAATGAAGAAATCAAGTGGATAAAAGCTCCTCCAAGTGGTCCTTGAACTTCCTTCACTTGTAGCCTCCTTAGTTAGCCTTCTTACTCCTTGTGATCACCTTGGAATGGCTTGATTTATGAAGAAAATGGATGACGTGTGGTGGTTGTATGGTGGCCGTAGGTAAGGGAGAAGAGAAGGAGAAAGATGTTGATGTGTGGTGGTTGTATAGTGAGCGATGCAGATTAGCCATGTTTAGTTGCTAGTTTGTAATCGTAGTATTTGTTTGGTTCTGGTTTTTATTGTCTGTTTGGTTGTACATATACCTGGCATGTCGGGTATATGAACTGGTGGACAATTCCGTCCCCCACTTGTTTTTATTTGGTTTTGTTGTGATATAAAATTTACCAGGGTGAAACCTTTACCCAAAAAAAAATTTTTGAAAGTGAAAAATGAGAAGTAATGGTCTTAAGGTTAGGTCTTATAATTCCCCAACCATCTAATGTCCAATAGTTTTTATGTCCAATATCTAGCCATCAAGGGAAATATTATAATGGAAAAGAGTGTGGGCCCATGTTGGGGCCGGTCAACACAAAGTAGGGGGGGTAAAGTGTAAGATTTTGGAAGTTGTGGGTAGAAGATGTAAGTTTAGGTGTTAAATGGAAGGTTAAGTGTGTTTAGGTGTTTTTATGATTTTTAATGTGTTCTAGCATCATAACTAGCTTTATATCACTAAAACAATGCTTCTAGTCTATTTTTGGTGTTTTGGGTAGTGTCCGGTTATTTGTCCAGTTATCGGTTCGTTAAAGTGCTAAATTGCGCAGTTTTGTAAGTTATGAGGTACTTTTTATGACAGTTTTCACTCCCGACACTTTACAAGTTATTCTGGACATTTAAACCTTATTTCTGCATAGTATTTTCATGTTTATTTGCTGATTTTTGCTGAATTCAGCAGAATTCTGCATTTAAAGTGCGTTTCGGGGTACTTTTTAGTGTCGGTTTTAGCTTCCGGAAAATGTTTATATTAACCTTTGTTCACCTACTTAGTTTCCAATGTATTTTTGATGTTGGACCTACTTCTAAGTCTTAAATCTATTGTCTGATTTTTTTCTGCAGACATGCTGACGCAGCTTGTCTAAACGATGAGCTTACTAATCAATTAGACGCAACGCTTAAAGTATTGTATGATGTGACAGTGAATATATGAAACATGCATGAATTCAATTGTATATCAAATAAGCAAATAACGTTGACGTGTACTCACATAAATGCAGGTAATAAATATTAATTAAAATAGTACATAAATTATCGGTTTTGGGCCAGTTGTCACACTAAAATCATGAAGCAGTCCGAGCTATCGATCACCCAATCTACCCACCAACGACTAGCTAATAACCTAGCAAACCTAATTATCCTCTCGAATCACTAGGCAAGGATGCAAGTTTTAATTAGTTGATTTTAATGCTTGATTAACTTGATTTATTTCTAGAGTCAAGATTCAAACCGAAAACCCTAAGATTACCTATTCAAAATGAAATCTAAGTCTAGGGAATATTTCTATATGCCTAAACTACTGATTTCAACAACCAAGAATTAATCAAACAACTTCAACATGCAATATCAAGATCAATCTCAAGGAAAAACAATGTAAATCGCATAAAATAGTCAAAACCGAGTCAAAATAACATCACAGACATCTAGTTCATCTCAACCTAAGTAGTTTAGAAGTTTAGCTACTCATAATATTCAAAAACACAACTAAATCAAGTCTGAAAACAATAGAAATCATGGTTCAAACCAAATTAAATACGAAGAACTAATGTTTAACGAATCCAATACGCTCCAAACACGAACCGAATGCTTCCAAGGCCTTTGATTAGCTTCAAGATGCTCCAAGATCGTCCTCAACTTGCCCTTTGTCGTCTGGTATGCGAGATATGCAAACCCTAAGGTCGTAAGGTTTTAAAAGCTATTTTTTTCGCAAAACCGACATGGATACGGACCGTATGGCCCTACGGCTTACGGTCCGTAAGGCTAACCAAAATCATGTTCCGTGTCCCTCTTGCGGACCGTATGGCCCGAAGGCTTACGGTCCGTAAGGCTTCAATAAAAATTTTAATCTCCACTCTTATGGACTGTATGGGTATATTGCTTACGGTCCGTAAGCCTTCCTGAACAGCAGATTTCATTACTTGAACATCACTTTCCGACACTCTTTTCCGTGCTCTCTCTACTTCATCCGTTTTCCTTTGTTTTCACCGCAGAATTAACCAGTTTTTCACCAATTCCTGCCAATTCATAATTTAACCAAATCAGTATCGAAAACTCGGGAAAATCATAAACAAACCACTCAAAACATTGGGAATTGGATACGTAAAAATGTGTATAATTCTAAACACATCAGTGTTATTTAGATTGAAGTTTGGAATGAAGGTGTAGTTTGGAAAGATAAAGGACTTCAGGGCATAGCGTCGTCTGAAATAGAGATGCCGCTTAAATGAAAAGTGTTGCTTTAAAAACAAGTGGATGTCGAATAAGTATGAGTAATCATTTTTCTCGGAAATAACTGAATATTAAATAATAACATATAATAATATTTCAACTCTTTATTTATTACTATTCGGTTACAACAAGTCAGGTTTTAGGATCTGTTTTTGACGGATGGTACAGACAAATCATTTTCAAAAATCAAATAACCACCATAAATTCATTTACAAGCTACCACACTTACCTAAATGAGACCAGTATGATTCCAAAACAAACCACAAACCATAATTTTGAGCAACCATTTTTTGGCATAAAAAATCAAACAACCATACTCAAAAACATGTCTTACAAAGAAAGCTACCAAATAACAAAAGAAGCGAAATAGTAACATGTCTTACAAAGAAACAGCCTAACACTATAGAGACAGAAAGCTACCAAATAACAAAAGGAGCAAAAGAGTAACATAGTAAGATAGAAAAATAGACAACTATTACATCATAAAACATATAGACGTAAGCATGGTTTCAAAAGTCGCTAGACGCCCCCTAGTTGGTCAACGGGGAGTTAAGAGTACTCAGCCTAGGCAGAGAGTACTTAGGGAGTACTCGGACATGTTAAATTATAAAAAAAAAATAGTTTTTGGAAATTAAATATATGTCAAATAACATATATTTACTAATATTTATAACAAAATACGTGAAAATTATATTCATTTTTTAATATGATAGACATAAATTATGTTTTGTTTTTACTAAATTACAAGTTGTCCTTTATCTATATACCAAATTTCAGGCGACGTCCTTTGGCGTTAAAGTTGACGAGTTTTGTACTTAATGTTTGAAAATCCTACACATTACGTCCTTTGGCCCCAACCCAGTTAATTTTTTGGTTAAATCTAGCACCCAATGGTATTTTAGTCTTTTTACCCATGTATTTATTATTATTTTAAAAAATAAAACAAAATATTGTTAAAAATCATTATAATTATTTTTTTAATCTCCCAAGATCCCACCACCACCACCCACCTCCACCTCCACCTCAGCCACCCGCCCACCCACCTGCACTGTCACGCCTAACACCACAACCACCCACCTTCAATCTAATCCACCACCAACCACTGATATCTTGCAGAGAGGAAGGTAACTTCTGATCACAAGAAATTTGTTTTGGCTCCCTCTAAGAAGTTGATAATAATTAAAATAATTCAAATTTCCTTAAAGCGGCACTAACTATATTCTAATGTGAACATGCCGAATTTTAAAATAATTAATGAATAACACACACATATAAAGGTTTTTTTTCAAATCAGATAATAGTGAAACAGTGCCTGTAGAGATCTTGTGAGATAATTTGGGGTTCGACCTTAGTTACCTGGATAACAAACACCGGGAAAGACGAAACTCAAAGCCCAACGGCAAAGCAAATGGAATCTCGAAAGTTTTATTGTAGGTTTCTTTTAGCTTGTGACCTCTCCTTCAATCTCCACCACCAATCCCGTCACCATTCCACCACCATCAACCACCCACCACCATGTGCAAGGCACATAACCATACTTAACCAAAAAGATTTACTGGGTTAGGCTCAAAGAACATAGCGTGCAAGATTTTAAAACATAAAGTACATAATTAGTAAACTTTTACGCCAAATGACACCGCCTCAAAAATGATATATAAATAAGGATTAGGATCAAATACAAAGGATCCTAATTGTAAGAAGGATTTATAGAGTGACAAGTGTCCAATAACCTAAAAAAACCCACTACACAAAAAAAACCCACTAAAAAAAAAAAAAAAACCTTAAACATCCACCACCACCAACCCCCCCCCCCCCCCCCCCAAAAAAAAAAAAAAAATTTTTTTTTTTTGCCGAGGGGATGGGGGGTGGGGGTTTAGGTTTTTGGGTGGTGGTTGGGGTGGGTGTTTAGCTTTTTTTATATTTTTTTTAGGTTTTGGGGGGGGGGGGGGGGGGTTAGGTTTTTGGGTGGTGGTGGGGTGGGGGTGGGTGTTTAGGTTTTTGGTGGTGATGTAGTGGGTTTAGTTTTAGGTTATTGGACACTTGTCACTCTATAAATCCTTCTTACACTTCTTACAATTAGAAGCCTTTGTAGAATAACTTGACCCATATAAATAAAGGACAAAACTTGTAATTTACTCTTTATTTTTTTAAGTGCCTAAGTTTACCTACTAGATCCGATTCTAACCAAGGTTGATCATGTTTGATCGACTTCGAGTAATTAGGTGGAGTTGAAGAAAGTCGCATCGGCAGACTACCTTGTAGCGCTTACTCGGGGAGTACTCGGCCTTGGAGACCTTGTTTTACAACCATGGACATAAGTACATCAAGATAATCATCCGCAAAGTCCACCTTAAGTGTAGCAAAATCTAGGCCCTAAAACATAGCTAGGCAAAATCAAACCATTTCTACAAAAATTCTGGAGGGTTTTACGATTTCATAAGCAATAAGATATGGGTTATAATCTACCAGACAAAACATTTTAAGGGGTAAAGACCGTTAAGTTTCTTGACCCAATGACAATATCCCAAGCCACAAGATTTCCAGATGTGTTCGGTCAGAAAGTCATAACGTTTTCTGATACCCATCTAGCATTCCATGGATCTGTAGAAAACAAATATATATAAAAAATGAGCTATTTAACCGCAGTCCGTACGCAAGGTTTTAACAGGAAAAATATGTCGTTGACTACCTTTGACTTAGTCGCTGTCACTGGATGAAAGATATCTCTTTGTATCAAATGATTGATTCCTTGAAGAAGAATCAGGATCAGGTGCTGTGAACCGCATAGGTGCAAAGGCTGTGCAAGCAATAAAACATCAATTGTTGAGTATGGCTATAGTAAATAATTTTGTTATTGGATTTAATTATTTGCAACTTAACTACGGAAAACTTTACTCATATTTCACACAAAAAGTAAAAACTCGTTCATTTTCTGTTAATTCCGTAAACAATCAAAATTTGTCACACTTAATTATTTGATTATCTGATGATTACAACCTATATGCCACGCTTGCGGTACGCGCATATCTATACTATATAATAAAAGAAACCACTTTGGGGACACTTGTTATCATATTAGAGCATCTCTTATAGATAATTATTATTTTAATTTAATCTTTTCTAATTAATTATAAATAACCCTTATACTAAATATTATTTAGTTTAATATCTTATAGATAATTATTATTTAGTTTAATCTTCTTCTCATTTATAATATTAATTAGAGTAAATTATAAATTCTATAGTTTAAAACTAAATATGATCGAACAATATAACCATGTTATAATTTAAAACACAAGTAAGAAAAATACTATTTTTATAATTAAATCATGGCTTTTCTAAACAAAAATGAAAACGAAGATAGAAAATCAATTTCTTTTTCTTTTGTTAAACAAAAGCCATTGGGTTAACTACTCTATATACACACACTTAAATATATGTATGTATCATAGTTACCTAAATCGTTAGGGTAGCCACGATCCACGTATTGGATCATGGTGTACCCACTAACTATGATGCACTGGGACGGGTACGGGGACGGGTACGGGAACGGGAAACGGCAAAACTAAAAAATTCAAGAAGTGGGGACGGGTACGGGAATAAAAACATATAAAAAAATAAATATATATTAAAGATAACGTAACACAAAACCCCAAAATAGTTATATATTGATGTAAAGTTCAAAAATCCCATATCTTCCTAATCTAATCAAACGTTAACAGCATAGTTATCGATAGCGAATAGCGACAAATAGCGACAACGTACCTATATGCTACGTAGCGATAGCGATGAAATAGCGCTCGCTATTTTGTGTTTAGCGATAAGGTAGTTTAAAATTTAAGAAATAAAAAATAGCTATCTATATAATTTTTTTTATATATATAATTTTAATTTTATACCTTTTTATGTATAAATTTATAAGTTTAAGGACCAAATGTAAGCTACTGAAAATAGGGTGGTTAAATCTTAAGATACACAAACTAATTTTACACTTTTTAAGTACATTTTACAAGTTTTAGGGAGTAAATGTAACTTCATGAAAGATAGAGGGGTTAAAAGTTAAAATCCATAAACTTATTTAACCCTAAAATGGCTCAAACGCAACAAACACACAGCCACTCTTCTTCCTGGTTTCCCGCAGGTTTCAGGCGAAAATTGCAGGTTTCCGGCCAGAAAAATAAACGGAAACTTGACGGAAACGTTTCCTGCACGTCCCCAAACCCCGCCCCCTTCTGCAGCACGTTTCCAGGCCGTACCCAACATGCCGGGGACGTTTCCCGGCCGTCCCCGTGCCGTTTCCGTCCCCTAGCAGTCCCCGGGACGGAGACGGCACCTCAATGGCGTTTCCGTGCTTCCGAGCCCACTAACCCCATCCATTAAATGTTATTTTTAGCATCTGAGTCATCAACGTCTTCTTTTCTAACCCTTTTGGCCCCTAACACTAACCCCATCCATTAAATGTTAAGGGCCAAAAGAGTTATGAAAAAAACGTTAGGGGCCAAAAAGGTTAGAAAAAAAGACATTGGGGGCTTAAATTTTAAAAAATTCTTTTTTGGGCTAAAAGAGTAAAAGTGATATAAGACGGGGGCCAAAATCATAATTTCTCTATTATTTATTTGAATTAATTATTACTTTTATATTTATCTATTTACTTCAAATTCAAACTTAATTATCTAATTTGATCTTAACAATATAATTCTATAATACTAACTTTTATTAAACAAAATGGTATTTTGATATTATTATAAACGAAAAATTATTAAGATAATAGAATTTTAATAAGTGTAGCCGAGTATTTGATATTTCAAGTCGGTTTTTTTGGGTGAGCTTACGAGTGGCCAAGTGGGTTTCAGCTTTCGAGTAATGGAAAGCCTAACGGATAAATTATTTTACAAAATTGTAAACAAGCCTTGGTTTTAAAAAGCGAGAAGCGTACAAAAGCGACAAGGTATAAAACTGAGGCGCAAAAGCGGCGGGCTTTTTGTACCCGAGGCACAAGGTGATGATTAGATGAAAAAAATGTATATGCCCCATAGATTTTTAACACCCCTTATCCAAAATTAATTTGTATATATGATTTTACCTACATGTACAAGCCAAAAAACCTATTGTATAACAGTTTTCTGCACAAAAATCTGATAAATGCCAAAAAAGTGTGCCTCATATGCGCTTCCTGTATTTTGCGCGCCTTGTGTAGCCTGAGGCGCAGAAAACAGGCATACGATATTCCGATTTGATGGGTAATGACAATGAGTAACGGGTACCCAACTGGTATGGGATACGGTTTTACAATCTAGTATGGGACTAGGATTACCAAAACTAGTCCCATACGCATCGAGATCTTTGAAGAAGGCTTGCATGTTAATCCCAACAAAATGAAGTACATGTATACAAATGGCTGATAATACAAGAAGTGTGATAACAAGATCTTGTAAAACCATATATAGGGTTAGAAGCATAAATCTAAATCTGATAGGCGCAATGTGAGATGATCAATTAACATAGTACAAATGTATAACTTGTAAATGTGTAGATTAACAACTGACCTTTATCTCTCATTCTTCTCTGGCGATCAAATTCAAACTTATCTCTGATGATGCCTACTTTTTCCATTGAATCTCCCTGCTGCTGCTGCCTATTTCTCCCAAAAGTATGATTCTGCTTTCAAAAGTCAAGCAGGTTTTAGTAAATTTACATACAGCTTACCAGGTTAGCATAGCATAGCAAAACAATACCTTTGTTTCCTCAGCATGAGGTTGCCTTGTGCTGCAAAACAGAATCCATGAATTTAAAATGTCAATAGAGAAATAATCAGGTTTAACTTGCCTAGAAATCAGGTAGTGGTCAGTTAACAACAGATTTAGTTGAAGATCGGTTTAACTAATCAGAATATAGGGTCAACCGGCCCATTTATGAAGATGTAAGTCGAGGCTAGCTAAGCTAAGCTAGGGTTAGCTTGAAATAAGAAAAAGTAATTGAATAATAATGTGCAGTTGAACTGAACCTATAGGGTGAAAAGTCTTGATTGTCATCTTCGGCGGAATCATAAGATGCACGCTCTTGAGCATGTTTTTTGGAGTAACCCTCATCCCAGTATAGCCTCTCCCAATTTTCCCTAAGCTCCTGATAAAGCTCCATGTATTTTTTGCACCAGGGTTGTTCATGCTCCTACCAAACAAACAATCATATCTCCTAATTCACAAACAAACCCTAGCTAGCTAGCTAGCAGATCAATTGGATAGTAGAGAGAGAGACTAACAAGAGAATCCTTGAGAACAAGGCGAGTGCGGCGCATAAACTGTTCACGGAGCTGCTTACGGCGTTTGTTAGGAATATTATCTCTAGGGATAACGAATCTCTCTCTAGGGGGGACGTTGTCTCCGATTTCATGCATTTCTCCGTCGACTACCCACCACTCAGACTTGTCATTCTCGGTTTTCCTCACTCTAGATTTACGGCTTGCAGACAGAGCTCTTGTTGATTCTCGTCCCACCGCCTGGAGAAGAGGCCTCCGCAACCGCCCTACCCAAACCATTGATGATGATGGCAACACATTCACCACAAGTGTACCGATTGTAACGTAGAATACCCGATACGACCTTTTACCGAATTTGGCCTAGCTTTTTTAACAAAGCTTATAGTTTTTTTAGCTTTTTTTACAAAATAAGCTTAATTTGGTGTTTGATTTAGTTTTTTAAGTTTATGCTTATTCGTTTATATAAGCTAATTTGAAAAAGTTTATTTGAAGATGTTTTTTTAGCTTATTTGAAGAAGCTTCTTTGTATAAGGGAATGATATAAAATAAGCTATAAACTAATCCAAACACTTAATAATATCTTATCAAATGATAGAAAATAAGCTATAAGCTACTTTAAAATATAAGCATAAGCCAAAAAATAAAAGTTAGGCCAAACACCCCCTAAATCTACGTTTTGAGGGGTTTTATTTAACTAATAATTATTGAGTACTAATTTAACTAAGAAAAAATAAACGAGTGCTAAGGAAGAATAAACTGGGTTGAAAATCAGAGGTAGGAAAGGCAACTATCTAGGCATAGGATCCTAGTAGTAAACTTGCACACTCTCGAAATTGAATAATCAATTGGTAATCAATTTCTAAAGATACGACTAACAAGGGTTTGCTAAGACACACTAGATCTCATCTCAGTCTCATTAATGCTACCAACAATCCCAAATTCGGTGTTTAAAACAAAACGGTTTTATGGCTTCGCTTCACCTCCCAGTCTCACCTACTAATATGCTAAGGTACCTAAGATTAGATTTCCTTCTGTTCTCACTAATCACAATACACCCGAAGATGTAAATAGGTTATCTATCTACTATGGTTTTAACTTGGATTTCCTAGGATCTAAAGACTACTATGATGGATCACCTCCTGGTCTCACAAAACCCGTAGGGATGTCAATCATGTCGGGTTGATGGGTTGGCGGGTTGACGGGTTACGGTTGACGGGTTTGTGGGTTGAAATGTTCAACCCGAACCTACCCATATTATCATTTGAGTCAAAGATTTCAACCCTAACTCAATCAATATAAATTCGGGTAAACCCGAAATCGACACGTTTGACCCATATTTTTAAATGACTCATACAAGTTGACGATTTATAAGCAAGGTGTTGGATTTTAAGCGGGTTATCTGTGACAACTGTCAATTTTCCATGTAATTCCGTACATGTTAAACAGTAATTTGTGCTTTAATAACTCCGCTTGATTTGAATTAATGGCATGAATGATTTCTGATTATTTTCATATACATACAAGTGCATTGCATGTTGCATGATTGTTTCTCATTATTGCATGCAACACATTATGATCCAATTAGTGCATGAAACAAAGTTAGCACAGTTATCAGACAACTAGAAGTACTGACGGGAGTCCAGTACTCAGACAGACATGATGTTAAGACACAGAATGAGCCCGAAACCAAGAGTTACACTAGTATAGTGTGTAGGAAAGTAAGGATCATAAAACTGCCTTCCTAGTGATAATTTAAGCGCCGAAAAGTGCCCAAAACTCACACAAACTGCAGAATTCTGCATTTTTCATCAAAAATCAGCATTCTAACACTAAAATATAATGCAGAATTATGGTTTAATGGTCCAGAATACCTCCCTAGGTGTCGGGAATCAAAACTGTCACAAAAGGGAACATAAAGCACACTAAACTGCGTAACTTAGCACCTTAACGAACCGGTAACCAACTGAACAACCGGAGACTACCCGAAACACCAAATTTTCACTAGAAGCATTGTTTTATCATTTTCGAGCTAGTTATGGTCACCGAACACCCTAATGCATCTTATAATTACATAACACATATAAACACTAAACATATTACTTAGAATCTAACTAAATCATTCAACTAACAATTGAAATCCAACTTTATACCCCCCCCCCTTGGCGACGGTTACCATGGGTGGACCCACCCATGATTTTTATTCAATTGTTTATTGGATTTGTTGTTGGTTATTTAAACATATTAACCTAAGGATAAGCATATGTTGGAGAATGATTATTTAAAATCCACAAGTAACTTCACTTCTCACAATTCACAACATCAACAAACTCACTCTTCTCTCCCTCCCTTCCTTGTCTACAGCCGAGAACCACCACCCACACCACCACCATTTTCACTTCTTGTTCATGCAATCCAAGGTGATCCTAAGGTGTTAGAAGCAAGATTAAGAAGCTAGGAGGCATTGGAGCTTGAAGGACCATTCTCTAGAGCTTTTAACCACCTTGTTCATCATCTTCTTCATCTTTGATTTCTTCCCTAGCCTTGTGCTAGGAGTAAGCTTCTTGTAACTTGTCTTTACTTCTCTTTTGTTGGTTAAAAGATTATGTAAGTGGTTAAACATAAAGATCATGAAAGAACAAGAAGATAATCCTTCACATAAAGCTTAAAATCATAAGAATCTATGTTGTTTTAGTGTATGTGTGAATCTTGATTGTTGATTCCTTGTGATTATGATGTTGATCATCATAAGAAGCTTGCTAGATTGTGATTAAACACATGATCTAGCAAGTGAGAGGATGAATCTTGTGAAAATCAAGATGCTCATCCTTTATGTTTCACATGAACTTGAAAATGAAGATGTTTTTTAGTATAATGATGATAGATACATGTATTAAGTCTTGTACACAGATGATTTCAAAACTAATTTTCTCAAGAAACCAAGGTTACTTATAAGATTTACATAATCATGATTTTTAAAGAAACTAATCATGTTTTTAGTGTTAAATCAAGACTAGAAGCATGTTGTTAACAAGAAGAATACAAGAAAAATCATTTTTAGAAAATCATCTTACAAGTTGTGAAAGACTAAATTTTTCAAGAATGATATTTATAAACAAATAACCATATTTTTAAGGGTAACTAAACCTACTTAACAACATATTAAGTTACTACAAACTTTTACAAAATTTCAAGTTCATGATGTAGTGTAAATTGCATGATTTTGGCTCATGGTAAGTCTTGAATGATTTGTTGATGATTGATGATTATTTTAAAAGAAAATGATATGCTTTTTAAGGCATGGAAACCTCCATTTTTAAGGGGAAACTATGGCAAAATTTTTCTAGAATTTAAACACTTAGAAAAATATTTTTAAACAAGTGTTTATAAGTAAATTTTAACCATGGTTTTTCATATAAAATTTGCCATAATTTTTGTTACAAAAATTACAAATATTGGAGGTTGGATTTTTAATAAATAAAAGTGACTAAGTATATATTTAGGAAAATATATTTAGATGTCACAATTTGTGTGTTACTTGTATATTATGTGTATTAGTTATATTATTTTAGGACTTGAAAATAATATAACTTACCAAAATACCAAAAATTATAATACAAAATAATACCAAAATTCCAAGAAAACAAATATATAATTTATACCCAAATATTGGACAATCGGACAAACGGACGTATGGACTACACTTATATATATTCCGGAAATAGATTTATATTTTGACAAATGAGTTAAACGGTATTTTGGAAACCAAAGTAGAAAATATATTATTTTGAATGGAGAAAAATAAATATATTTTCTTGAACAATTAGAAGATACATTATTTTTGAAGAATATATATATCTTGTCTTAAACAAATTAAGAATATATTATTTTGGGAGAAAAATGGATTTATAATTATTTCCTAAGTTAATCTTGAAAATATATTATTTTTGAGGTTTATATGAAAATATAATTATTTTTGCTAAGAAAGATTTATAGATAATTTTCTATAAAAGTTTTCTTAAAATTCATATATTTTGCGGATATAAATTGGTGATTATTATTTGATTAAAAATAATATTCCGGAAAATTAAATACAAAAATTAAGTATAAGAATACTTAATAAATACAATAAAAATACGTATCCTCGTACGTACAAATACACACCGGAATACGCCACCAATACTTGGCAAAATACACAAGATCAAAAATACACAAGTATAATTATACCCATCCTTGGGAGAATATACAAGTATAAATACATAATATACCAAGTTAAAATATATTATTTAACAGATATTCCAATAATTGACAAATATAATTTAAGTTAAAGAATTTTTAACAAATAATTATATACCTTGGAATAATATAATATTCACCAAAAGACGTAACTCAAAGAATGCTAAGCCAAAACAATTAAGACTAAAAGTCGTGGCACGACCTAGCCGTCTAATAAACCATAGCACGTGTGTAGGTAGTCGTACGACCCGAGGAGAAGGTTTGAGTTACTTGGTTGAAGAACGCAAGATTATGAGTTCATGTCCCCCTTTTATTTTAA
This sequence comes from Helianthus tuberosus, assembly GCA_030545235.1. Taxonomy (NCBI): domain Eukaryota; kingdom Viridiplantae; phylum Streptophyta; class Magnoliopsida; order Asterales; family Asteraceae; genus Helianthus; species Helianthus tuberosus. Next base: position 110,099,424 of record CM060411.1, on the reverse strand, counting down.
CTGTTTTCGGTTTATAACTTCGGGAGTGAAATACGTGTTACAAATGTTTACAAACGTTTAAAAATGGTATGGTTAGCTAAGGAATGAACTATTAGATCATGTAGCGCACACTTAAGACCATTAATCCTCGTATAAGGACCGAGTGATATGAGTGATAGATCTATTTGGGTGTTGCGAGCCCTACCCCTGGGCTGGAAGTGGCCGAAGGTGGTGACTATGTCTTCCAGCCGGAAGCCCGGTATAAAATCTGCTAGGTTTAAGCCTTCCTACGCTGTTGCACACTGAGATGGTTCCTGTAAAACCCTGACTTTTGCGGAAGCGTGGTTATTTGGTGTGACTTCTTAATACCATAGCATTCAATCATAACAATGCTAAATGATAAAACTAAAAGACATTCATCCATTAATTTCGTTTAGAAAATACCACAACAACTTATCTTGAAAACATCGATACCAAATTACGTTACAAACCATGACTTGTCTAACTGAGTTCATAAAGACTCCACAAACGACTTTGAATAAAACCTGAGTTTGGAAGTATGTATCCCGTCCAGGAATAGGATACACCCCTAAACTCAACAACCATGGATAACATCTTTTATTTAAGCGCAGCTTGAAAACATATGCATACTCTTGCCAGATCCACTAGTTCCCTGAAATACATGTAATTTGAAAAATCAACAAAAGTTGAGCGAGTTCATGTGTGAGTGTATGAATAAGCCTTTAAAGTATGTCTTGTATGTATGTATGTCCCTGGTATGTAGCAATAAGGAAAAAGAGATCACCAATGGGTTGCAAAGCCAATGGTATGTGTGAAATGGTGCAGGAAAACTCAAACCTAGCAAATTTGTACCGGGCTTCCGGCTGGAAGACATAGTCACCACTATGGGCCTCCCTGGCCTCATGGGTGTGGGCTCGCTACACCCAAATAGATCTATCACTCATGTCCCTCGGTCCTACGACGAGGATTAATGGCCTTAAGTGTTGTACCCACCCTTCACATGATCTAGTAGTAAACCCTCCTTAGGCTAACCATACCATGTATAATTGTAACATGTATTCCACCCCCGACGTATAAAACTGAAAAAAGTAAAAGAAAAGGGGGACATGAACTCAATGTATTGCGTCCTCAGCTCGTAACTCAACTCTGTCAGCAAAAACGACTACCTACAGTGTACTAACGTCTATTAGACGGACGGGTCGTGCCCTTTGCTTAGTATTAATGTTTTGAGTTACGTTTCTTATATTATTCCAAGTTATAATTACTTGTCAAATTAATATTTCAACTTAAATTATATTAGGTTTTGGAATAATTGTTTAAACAGTATTTCTGTATTAATACTTCTCAAGTATTTAACTTTGTATTTCCTTCCCAAGGATGGGGTATCTTATACATGTATTTTTGTAATTTCCAAAATAATATATTTCTATGTCTCACTTTAGAAAATATATTTGTAAACTTATTTTGTCCAAAGTAATGTATTGCCTAGAAAATATATATTTTTCCCAAAAAATCATATATCTTCTAACTATACTAGGAAAATATATTCTTATTCCCAAAATAATATATTTTCACCTTGTCAAAAATATGATCCAACTTTGTAATATTTACAAAAATCATATTTTTATTTCTTGTATCCCAAAAATAGTATTTACCAAAAATATATAAGTAACGGTATTGCTTTGGATAATAAATTTTCACGGTACTTGTTAAGTTATATAATATAACCATTTCACCGAGTATACAAATAATCACACAAGTGTCTTAATACGTATATATATTCTAAATATATATGTTTACCCTTTTTATTTATAAGAACCAACCTCAAATATTTATATTTTTGTTACAAAAATCATGGCAAAGTTTATATGGAAGACTTATGATCAAAATATACTTGTAAATACTTGTTAGAAAATATTTTTCTAAATGTTTATATTTTTAGAAAATTTTGCCATAGTTTCCCCTAAAAACGGAGGTGTCCATGCTATTAAAGCATATCATTTTCTTTTCAAAAATCATCCCAACAATCAATAATCAAACTACACTTCCCAAGTGCAAAAATTATACAATGTTTATAACAACATGAACTTTGAACTCTCACAAAAACTCGTAGTAATTTGGTAGGGTGTTTAGTAGACTTAGTTACCCCTTCAAGTGTGTTTACTTCTTTAAAAATCTCGTTCTTAAAGAAACTAGGTTTTTACAACTTGTAAACATTTTCTACAAAAATTATTCTTTTGAACTCTTCTTGTAAATAAAGTGTTCTTACACTTATTTTATCACCAAAAATAGTTTATATTTAAGTAAGAACCAAGTTCTACTAAAAATCATATTTTGAACTTGGTTTTCTTGGAAAATCATTCATGAATCTTAGATTCATAAAATTACTAGCTCATTTTATTTACCATTTTTCAAGAAATAATTTTATTTTCAAGTTCATGTTTATAAGTGAGGATGACCTTCTTGGGTTAACACATAATCATCCTCTAACTTGCTAGATCATGTGTTTAATCACAATCTAGCAAGCTCCTTATGATGATCAACATCATAATCTCAAGTAAATGACAATCAAGTGTCATGCATGTATTTAAACAACATTATTTTAACAAGATTTCATCATTTTTAAGCTTCATGTTCATGATTCTTGTTTAAGTCTTTTAGTGTTCTTATGATTCATAACAATGTACATCTTTTTAACCAACAAAATGAGAAGTAAAAATTGGTAACAAGAAGCTTACAACTAGCTCAAAAGTTAGGCAGGAGGTATAACCTGCCATCACAACTTACTCTAGGATCTCTAGATCCTACTCTCGTAAACCAACTCTTGTGTTTAACTTCGTCCTGTCCTTATATACGTAACAGGTCAGCATGCTCAACCACCTGTGTGCACGTTCAAGACGTTCATGGACTGTCGTCCTAGTACTTTCAGTGGCACTGAAGGAGCCGTAGGACTCCTCCATTGGTTTGAAAAGCTCGAGTCTGTCTTCGAGATGTGTGAATGCCCTGAGGCTCGTAGGGTGAAGTATGCCACTGGTACTCTCGAAGGCACTGCGCTAACTTGGTGGAACGCGCAAGTTCAGATACTGGGGCTGACGGCTGCTAATGCCACCCCATGGAATGATTTTAAGGAACTGATCAAACGTGAATACTGTAGTCGTGATGACATCCACAAGCTGGAAGTGGAGTTCTTTAACTTGAAGATGACGGGATCAGAGATAGAGGCGTATACGAAACGATCCAACGAACTGGCAGTGTTATGTCCAACTATGGTGGATCCTCCCATCAAGCGCATTGAGCTGTACCTCAAAGGCTTAGTACCAGAGATTCAAAGTCATGTGACTTCTGCCAACCTTGCTACCATCCAGGATGTTACTAGTCTTGCTCATCGCCTCACGGACCAGGCAGTGGAACAGAACAAGCTGCCTAAGCGTATCGGTACTACTGCTACTACTACTTCTGCTATTCCTAGTGACAATAAACGAAAGTGGGATGGAACCTCCAGCAAGGGTTCGACTTCAGTTCAGTCCCAGGCACAGCAGCGAAAGATTGATGACTATCAGAGCCCTGGTCAGCAATCTTCTGGTAGCCAAAGGCAGGGTGGATATCAAGGAAACCTCCCGAAGTGCAACACATGCAACAGGCACCACAATGGTCAGTGCAACAAGGGTCGTTGTCAGAGATGTCTCAAGATGGGTCATGAAGCTAAGGATTGCAGGAGCTCACGACCTGCGAACCAGAACCATCAACAACAACCACCAGCTCCACAGAACCAGCAGCGACAGCGAGGTAACAGGGGATGCTTTCAGTGTGGTGCTGAAGGCCACTTCAAGCGGGACTGGCCCCAGTTAAATCAAAATCCGAACAACAACAACAACAATAATTAGGGCAATGGGAACAACAACGGGGGAAACAATGATGGAAACAACGGTGCCAGGGGTCGAGCGTTCGTGCTGGGTCAGGGTGACGCAAGGAATGATCCTAACGTAGTGATGGGTAAGTTCCTTCTCGACGACTTTTATGTTACTGTCTTATTTGATTCGGGTGCCGATACCAGTTATGTGTCTCTAAAAGTTAGTCAAATGCTCAAGCGCACACCAACAATTTTGAACACCAAGCATGTCGTAGAATTAGCAAATGGTAAAAGTCTAGAGGCCACACACATAGTTCAGGGTTGTAATCTTATTCTCGTTGGTCAGACTTTCTCTATCGATCTCATTCCTATAGTTCTGGGTAGTTTCGACATCGTCATTGGGATGGATTGGTTATCCCAACAGCAAGCAGAGATCCTATGCAAAGAGAAGATTGTTCGTATTCCCCGTTCTGGCAAAGAACCTCTCGAAATTCAAGGCGACAATAGTGGTGTTGTAGTGGGCATTATCTCCTTCCTTAAGGCCCAGAAGTGTTTGCGAAAGGGCCACACCGCTATCTTAGCACTTGTTACTGAAGCATCAACGAGAGAGAAGAGAATAGAGGATATTCCAGTAGTACGCGACTTTCCTCAAGTGTTTCCTGAAGATTTACCTGGGCTACCGCCTCATCGCCAGGTCGAATTTCAGATCGAGCTAGCTCCTGGAGCAGCACCCATAGCTCGAGCACCTTATTGCTTAGCTCCAACCGAACTGGAAGAACTGTCCAAGCAATTGCAAGAACTCTTGGATAAGGGTTTCATTCGTCCTAGCTCTTCGCCCTGGGGAGCTCCCGTGTTGTTTGTGAAGAAGAAAGACGGTACCTTCCGTATGTGCATAGATTACCGCGAACTAAACAAGGTGACCATAAAGAATCGCTATCCTCTTCCACGCATTGACGACTTGTTCGACCAGCTGTAAGGGTCGAGCTACTATTCAAAGATTGATCTGAGGTCAGGCTACCATCAACTAAGAGTCCGGGACGAGGACGTCTCCAGAACAGCATCCAGAACACGCTACGGCCATTACGAGTTTCTGGTCATGCCTTTCGGATTGACAAACGCGCCTGCAGTCTTCATGGATCTTATGAACAGAGTGTGCAAGCCTTACTTGGATAAGTTTGTGATTGTATTCATCGATGACATTCTGATCTACTCTAAGAGTCTGGAGGAACACGAGCAGCATTTACGACTCATTTTGGAACTCCTTCGAGCAGAACAGCTGTACGCCAAGTTTTCAAAATGCGACTTTTGGCTTCGTGAAGTCCACTTTCTAGGCCACGTGGTGAACAAGGATGGGATTCATGTTGATCCATCTAAGGTAGACTCGATTAAGAACTGGCCTGCACCTCGCACACCAACGGAAATTCGCCAATTCTTGGGTTTGGCAGGTTACTACAGGAGGTTCATCAAGGATTTTTCCAAGATTGCGCAACCTCTCACTTTACTAACTCAGAAAGGAGTCACTTACCGTTGGGGTGAGCCACAAGAATCTGCATTTCAGCACCTAAAGGATAGACTTTGTAGCGCACCTATTCTCTCATTGCCCGAGGGCACAGACGATTTCGTGGTTTATTGTGACGCATCAATTCAGGGTCTTGGTTGTGTATTGATGCAACGGGATAAAGTCATTGCTTACGCCTCGCGCCAACTTAAAGTTCATGAAAGGAATTACACTACACACGATTTGGAGCTGGGAGCTGTTGTCTTCGCACTCAAGATATGGAGACATTAGTGGAGTTTTCGTATAACAACAGTTACCACACCAGCATTCAAACCGCTCCATTTAAGGCATTGTACGGGCGTAAATGCCGATCACCTCTTTGTTGGGAAGAGGTGGGTGACAGTCAAATCACAGGCCCAGAACTGGTGGTAGACGCAACGGAAAGAATTGCTCAGATACGACAACGAATGGCGGCAGCTCGTGACCGTCAGAAAAGCTACGCTGATAAGCGCAGGAAACCACTCGAATTCCAGGTTGGGGATCGAGTGCTACTCAAAGTCTCACCTTGGAAAGGTGTAGTTCATTTTGGCAAACGAGGTAAGCTCAATCCGCGATATGTCGGACCGTTTGAAATCATTGAGAAAATAGGCAAGGTGGCCTACAAACTAAACCTACCAGCAGAACTCGGTGGAGTTCACAATGTATTTCACGTGTCAAATCTGAAGAAATGTCTGTCAGATGAGACCCTTATAGTTCCTTTGAAGGAGCTCACTATAGACGATCGGTTGCGATTCGTCGAGGAACCAGTTGAAATCACGGACCGAGATGTTAAGGTCCTCAAGCACACCAGAATACCTCTTGTTCGAGTTCGTTGGAACTCCCGTCGTGGCCCAGAGTTTACCTGGGAACGAGAAGATCAAATGAAACTCAAGTATCCCCAGTTATTCGGAAACAGTGCAACCACTACTGAGGCTGAAGCTACTACAGAATTTCGGGACGAAATTCCAAATCAACGGGGGGATGATGTGACACCCCAGGAAAACCAGTAAACTACACAACACAACTAGCTTCCTCAGTAACCACGTGCTAAATTTCGGGACGAAATTTCTTTCAAGTTGGGGATAATGTGACAACTCGAGTTTCCAAGATTCCATTTTCGCATTTATTGCACGTTAATCGTTTAGGTGGTTTGTTTACACGACTTGTTTGTTTCACAACTGTACACGTTTGTAATATGTTACATCGTATTGTGATTGATATGTTATATATGGTGTGCATTAAGTGTGTATGTGATATATGTTTTGTGTTATTAAATAAAGGTGGTGAATTATTTATTTTGGATGAGGCTTATTTGATTACACTTCCTGTACGACGAAAACTCCCACCCGAAAACACCCCATGTCTGAAAACACCCCATGTGTTTTCGTCCACCATGTGGCCAACGAAAACCAAATGGGCTTTGGCCCAGTCGTGATTAGATAAACATTTGTTCTTAACCTTTACGTGAACTGTTATTTGGCAAACCCTAATCACACCGTCTCTCTCTCTCTCGCTTTTCTTTGAAACCCGACGGCTGCCCTCCCCTTATTCGAAGTCAGATCCTCCGGGTTGGGTCGCTCTTTGTTCGGTTTGTGTTTTCACATTTAAATTAACTTCAGTTTCAAATGGATGTTCATAGTGTTCTGATTTCGCTATACATGATTAGATCAGTTATATTATTGTATGTGAAACTTGATGATGATTTAGAGTTCTAGGGTTGATATGATTGATATTGGATGATATGAATGTGATCAGGAATACGTGAGCATGTTAACTTGCTAATAGTGTTTGATGGGGCGTTATGTAATCGATATGTTATATGCATAAATGGAGTCTGTGTTAAAGACATGATGAATACTTGATGATTCCAATAACTCACTAATGACTGTTTGACGATCGAATGATGATATGATGAAGAGATGTAACTGTTAGGGTGTAACTAGGGTTCTATGTTTATGTAACTGTGTTATTGATGAAAACACTGCCTAAACGAAAACACAGGACCAACGAAAACACAAGTGTTTTCGCCATGCCTCTCGCCGACGAAAACCCTCCCCCGACGAAAACGGAAAACCAACGAAAACCCTTGGTGATTTCGTTGCTGGGTGATTTCGTCACTAATGGTGTTTTCGCTGCCTGAAGTGTTTTCGCCATGTTGATTTCGTCGAGTGTTTTGGGCACTAATCCTGTTAGCTTAGTAAACCTGTTAAGTTTATTAACGCTGTTAAGCATTTCAATTATGTTAATATGTTAACTGGATTATGTTAACTAGGTTATGTATGTTAAGCTCATCATGTATGATAACTCTATTGATTTTGATTAACTCTGTTATGCATGTGAACTATGCCAAGTGTATTAATCTAGTTAAGTGCGGTAACCTCGTTAAACCCATTAACACCGTTAGGTATGTTAGTGGATGATATTGTTAGATTAAACTGAGAAAGCCCTTATGTGAGGCATGAATGTGATTAACTGTTTACGTGGTACATGATGTTAACTGCCAAAAACACTTTGTGACATAGATTACATGTGAATCTTTACGAACATGAACTGATTGAGTATACGTGCACACTATAGGACTTGACTGATTTCTTATGAGCACATAGTTTAGCATACCGAGCAAACCAAGGTGAGTTCACACTCTTTCCAAGGCATGGGATTCCCAAGGGTTGGGAATGGGTTAATGATTTAAACGGTAACTACAACCATCCTCCGTGGGTAGGATGCCAAGATTACACACTGGACCAAACCTCTATCATTGAAGTCCCTCATTATATCGACTTAATCGCCGAGGCCTATGGCGAGCGGGTCATTAGTAATAACGCTATTAGGTTTAACAAACCTCACACCGTGTCATCCGAACGGGCGTGTACTAATGGACTATGGGCAAAGGGTCAATGCTGATAGACATTGACTTAGTGCACCACTTACATTTTCATAGTAGTCGATACGCACGGTCTAGTAACACATGGGAAGCCCCCACTAATCTTCGCAAACATGTCTGGGAGACCGCGATACGAATTAATACGATACATGGTTTACAAAACGAACATATGATTTACGAAACGAATGCTATAACTAAACAACCAACTGTGAACTCGCTCAACTTTGTTGTTGACTCGTTGTTACATGCCTTGCAGGTCGTTAGGTACTCATGGAGCTTGCACAGGGAGGCACGGTCGTTGTGGGACATGACAGTGTGTGTCATGCTAAAAACATTACTTTATTTCGTACTTAATACTTACATTGGGTTTTACAATTATGCTTCCGCTAAACACTTAACTACGTTTTTGATTTGAAACACCTTTCATATTGTGTGGTTGAATTTTACTTATTACTTGTTATGTTCAATATGATTGGTGGCTTGATCCTGGTCAGTCACGCCTCCAAGCGGTGATACTCCGCGTGTGAATTTTGGGGGTGTGACACAATCACAAACTTGTCGAGGTACGGCTTACAGACTCTGTTCATCAAATACATGAATACAGCTGGCGCGTTTGTCAGACCAAATGGCATGACCAGGAACTCGTAATGTCCATATCGAGTTCCGAAGGCAGTCTTTGGTATGCTTTCTTCTTGTATCCTCAACTGGTGATAACCTGATCGAAGATCGATCTTGGAGTAACAACTCGAACCTTGTAGTTGGTCGAACAGGTCATCTATCCTTGGCAAAGGATATCTATTCTTGATAGTCAACTTGTTCAGCTCACGATAGTCGATGCACATGCGAAAACTACCGTCCTTCTTCTTGACAAACAGCACTGGAGCTCTCCAAGCCGAGAAGCTTGGCCTGATAAATCCTTTATCCAATAGCTCCTGAAGTTGCGTTAACAGTTCTTGCATTTCTGAGGGCGCAAGTCGATAGGGTGCCTTAGCCATAGGCGCAGCGCCTGGGACTAAATCAATGTGGAACTCGACTTGTCGCTGCGGCGGCAATCCTGGCAAGTCTTCGGGAAAGACTTCAGGATATTCCTTCACGACTGGAATGTCTTCTATTTTGGGCTCAGTGGCTTCTTTATCCACAATGTGTGCCAAGAAGGCGACACATCCTTTCTGCAAACACTTTCGAGTCTTCAAGCAACTGATGATTCCTAGGGGCGTATCACGCTTTTCTCCATGCACTACAATCGTTTCTCCATTCGCCATCGGAATGCGAATGACCTTCTTGTGGCATACAATCTCTGCTCGGTTGCTTGACAACCAATCCATCCCCACTACCACGTCGAAGCTTCCCAACTCAACTGGCAGCAGATCAAGTGTAAACTCGTGCTCTCCCAACTCTATCACGCAACCTCTGATAACCTCATTTGTTTCTACTAGCTTCCCGTTAGCTAGCTCTATCGGATATGGAATGTCTAACTTACTGGCTACCAACCCAAGTATATTCTTAAATTCTAGCGATACAAAACTATAATTGGATCCGGTATCAAATAATACAGATGCAAAGCGTTGATTGATAGGGAACGTACCGGTAACTACATTTGGATCTTGGCGAGCTTCCCTCGCACCGATGTTAAAGACTCTTCCATGAGCCTGATTGAGCTTTGGGCACTCCTTCTTGAAATGCCCCATGTCTCCACAATTAAAACATCCTGGTCCTCGACCATTACCATTCCCGTTACCACCTTGAGCATTGTTCGTTCTACGGTTTCTATTCCTAGCTTGATTCCCAAAATTTCCACGATTTCCATTCCCGCCATTTCCTCCCTGCTGGCGGTTTCTATTGCCACTTCCAAAACCTCTCTGACCATTGTTGCCACGCCCAGTACCAACCCAGCATGTTTCCTTTGAATGGCCAACCTTCCCACAAGACTCACATTTCCTGAATCTGCACTGGCCGGGGTGATGATATTGGCATACATCACATTTGGGCAGAGTGCCCATGTACCCTCTTCCTTTGTTTTCGGCACCAGTTTTGGCCCTGGCTGGTGCGTTTCCCTCTTCTTTCTTGCTGACACTGTTGGTACCCTTTTTGAAGTTTGAGAACTTCCTCTTGTTCTCACTCGATGATTCAATGTGTGTCTCCTTCTTTTTCTGGTCAGAGATTGAAAACTTGTTTAACCGAATAGCTTCTTCAGTCAGTGACACGCTCAGATCGATAGCTTCAGTAATTGTCGGCGGCTTTGACGTTGTTACCATACTCATAATCTGAGGCGCCAACCCCCAGATGAAACGCTCAACGCGCTTGAATTCCGGTGTAACCATGTATGGTACCACGGGAGATAGATCGTGGAATCTTTGTACATACTCCGAAATCTTGGGGCCATCCATCTTGAGGTTCCAAAACTCTGTCTCTAATTTTTGAATTTCGGCCCTGGAGCAATACTTCTTACGCATGAGCTCCTTCAGCTCATTCCAAGTCAAAGCATATGCTGCTGCCTCTCCCAGAGTTTGGACTTGGAGATTCCACCATGAAAGTGCTCCATCTATGAACAGTCTGGAGATGTAGGTAACTTGCTGTTCCGGTACGCATTTACTCATTCTTAACACCAAATCGGTCTTCTCTGCCCATCGCACAAAAGCCACAGCACCCCCGGTGCCGTCAAAATTCAGCGGTTTACAGTCTAAAAACTGTTTAAAGGTACAGCCTGTACGAGTAATGTCATTTAGAGAAAACATTAGCAAGCGCACATGGAATATCCAAAGGTAACGTAATGTGTCTCAAGCGACTTAAACATTACCATGGGGAGGGTTGTTCCTTGAGGAACCCCCGCTAGTTTCGGCGCATGAGGCCTCGTAATCTGCTATTGCTCGGGAGTTCCTTTCCTGGAGTTCGGCCTTAGTAGTGGGTAATCAGGTTTCCCTTCGTGGAGGCATCTTCTATAAGAAGATTGTATAGGTCAGGTCGTATGCATATAAGTATGTAGTACGCGTATGTAATAACATCCATTAACACAAGTAAGTACATAACATCCCATGCCATAACACAAACAAGTAAATCAATAATGCATGTAATGAGAATGCTGCGATTGAGCTTTTCATATATCAAGACCACAAGTACAGTTTTACAATTGTATCATACATCAAAACGGGACTATAGGGTCACATCACCCCTGTCCAAAACGTCTACCAACTACAATAATCTAAAGTCGAAAGTGTGGTCTTCAAAAGTCTTCACAATCATGGCTCAATAGCTGTATTCTCACCAAAAGTAGCCTATCTGCAGGAGACCAAAAACCTCTAAGCTGATGGGGGAGGAGGAGGAGGTGGAGGAATGAAAAGCAAATGGCGCATACGTGCTAACTCCTCCTCTAGAGTATGAACGAGCTACAACAAACAACTGATCTGCTGCTCCATCGTAAGAAATCGGATGTCGAAATCCAGGTAAGGAAAAAATGGAGCAGCAAACTGTGATGGACCAGTACCAGGTGGAGGACGCGGGATCCTCTCCAGCTCAGTGACTCGACGACTCAACATATCCTGCTGGAGCTGCAGGGATAAAAGCAGATCATCCCTCGAATATCCAATGTGGAAGGGATGGTATGGATCAGATAAAGGCATGAAGTTGGGCGGAAACCACATAAATGGCTCGCCCGTGGGTGCAGAAGAAGCAGCGTGTGGAAACTGTGGCATGAATTGATCGGCTCCTGACACAAAAGGTATGTGAGTGTGTGGCTGACTCGAAGGTCCTTCCCCTGGACGGGGAGGAGGAATGTCCTGAAGAAATGTAATGGGTAAATCTGCGCGGTGCGCATCTGACAAGTGTGGGTGAAACTGTGTGACATCAACGGGTGCCTGAACAGGTGCAAATGGGGGAGTAACTGGTCTGACAAAAGGAGGATAGTCGTCGTCATCCTCAATCCACCCATTACGGGTGTGAGCATATCTAGGGTCCACATGGGTAGCAAATGGTGCACGGTCAACAAACACAGGGACCGGGTCGGGCAAGGGTGGTGCAACAACCGGTACATCAACAGGGATAGGGACGCGCACAGGTGGTAGGTCGTGAGCAAGAATAGGCTCAGGTGCAATCTCCGGCTCTGGGTCAGCTGGAGCAAGCTCATGATCAGCGGGTACATCAAGGAGCTGATCATCAGGAAAAATAGGTGCATCAATGGGCTACTCGGCAGGAATAAAATCAATCTCCTGCTCAGGATCGAAATCAGGGTCAACAGGTGCCTCAAAAGGCTGTTCATCAGGGACAAACTCAATCTCATGGTCGGGGTCGAAATCATGAGGAAAGACAAGATCCATCTCATCATCAAAATCAAAATCATGATCATCGTCATGTGGAATATCGGGTGCAACCGACATGGCTGTGTCAGAATCGGTATCCGTGGGATATCGCTGTAAACCCAATGCGTGTAAGGTACTGGAAGACACTGACTCGTATGAATCGGGACCTGAATGGTCAGAAGGAGCCTCGACAACGGGAATCTCCTCATGTGGAACAACAACGGCGTCATCGACTGGAGCCTCGATAAGTGGAACGACAACGGCATCCTCGACTGGAACCCCGCCATCCTGGGCATCCTCAGGGGGACCCTCAATCAAATGATCAATGTCATCGTCGGCCATAGCGTCAAGAGGCTGTTCCTCAAAAGGAACTGCAGCAAGTGGAAGAGGGGCAGGGATCTGGACAAGAGGTAGATCCTCTCCAGGAAGACCATTAGCTATCGGTATGTCGTCTCCAAAATCTGACAAGGCGAAAGGCTGAAAATCATCAGTATCATCTGAAAGCATCTCTGGATCACTGGCCATCTCGTCATCTGAAACTATAGCCATGGGATCAATGGTGTCGGATGCTCCGCTCTCTGAAGAGGACATGGTGTCTGTAACAAATCAATCACAAGTGGGCACATATACCATCAAACGTCAAATAAGCATGTAAGTAATAACAATGTAAGCATGTATGCATCCTAGTCTTCCCAAGACTATCCCACCCAGCCTCTCAGACTGAACTACTTAGTCTCTCAGACTAAACCTCCCAGTTTCCCAAACTGAACTACCCAGCCTCTCAGGCTAAACCTCCCAGTTTCCCAAACTGAACTACTCAGCCACTCAGGCTAAACCTCCCAGTCTTTCAGACTGAATTACCCAACTAGTCTCTCAGACTAACTCCCCAGTCTCTCAGACTGAAATATAAATGAATTCTTTAAAAATGTATTTTGTGTCTTTTATTTGTAAAAATGTTTGTTTCCTGGATCTGGACATTTTTTGTATGCAATGAAAACATTTCGTGAGAGCCCTAATGATCATAGTCTAGACTCGAGAAAGAATCCTAGTTCGCTATGATCGAGGCTCTGATACCAAGCTGTCACACCCTGACTTTTACGGAAGCGTGGTTATTTGGTGTGACTTCTTAATATCATAGCATTCAATCATAACAATGCTAAATGATAAAACTAAAAGACATTCATCCATTAATTTCGTTTAGAAAATACCACAACAACTTGTCTTGAAAACATCGACACCAAATTACGTTACAAACCATGACTTGTCTAACTGAGTTCATAAAGACTCCACAAACGACTTTGAATAAAACCTGAGTTTGGAAACATGTATCCCGTCCAGGAATAGGATACACCCCTAAACTCAACAACCATGGATAACATCTTTTATTTAAGCGCAGCTTGAAAACATATGCATACTCTTGCCAGATCCACTAGTTCCCTGAAATACATGTAATTTGAAAAATCAACAAAAGTTGAGCGAGTTCATGTGTGAGTGTATGAATAAGCCTTTAAAGTATGTCTTGTATGTATGTATGTCCCTGGTATGTAGCAATAAGGAAAAAGAGATCACCAATGGGTTGCAAAGCCAATGGTATGTGTGAAATGGTGCAGGAAAACTCAAACCTAGCAAATTTGTACCGGGCTTCCGGCTGGAAGACATAGTCACCACTATGGGCCTCCCTGGCCTCATGGGTGTGGGCTCGCTACACCCAAATAGATCTATCACTCATGTCCCTCGGTCCTACGACGAGGATTAATGGCCTTAAGTGTTGTACCCACCCTTCACATGATCTAGTAGTAAACCCTCCTTAGGCTAACCATACCATGTATAAAAATGTCTGTAATAATTGTAACATGTATTCCACCCCCGACGTATAAAACTGAAAAAATTAAAAGAAAAGGGGGACATGAACTCACTGTATTGCGTCCTCAACTCGTAACTCAACTCTGTCAGCAAAAATGACTACCTACAGTGTACTAACGTCTATTAGACGGACGGGTCGTGCCTTTGCTTAGTATTAATGTTTTGAGTTACGTTTCTTATATTATTCCAAGTTATAATTACTTGTCAAATTAATATTTCAACTTAAATTATATTTGGTTTTAGAATAATTGTTTAAACAGTATTTCTATATTAATACTTCTCAAGTATTTAACTTTGTATTTCCTTCCCAAGGATGGGGTATCTTATACATGTATTTTTGTAATTTCCAAAATAATATATTTCTATGTCTCACTTTAGAAAATATATTTGTAAACTTATTTTGTCCAAAGTAATGTATTGCCCCGAAAATATATATTTTTCCCAAAAATCATATATCTTATAACTATACATGGAAAATATATTCTTATTCCCAAAATAATATATTTTCACCATGTCAAAAATATGATACAACTTTGTAATATTTACAAAAATCATATTTTTATTTCTTGTATCCCAAAAATAGTATTTACCAAAAATATATAAGTAACGGTATTGCTTTGGATAATAAATTTTCACAGTACTTGTTAAGTTATATAATATAACCATTTCGCCGAGTATACAAATAATCACACAAGTGTCTTAATATGTATATATATTGTAAATATATATGTTTACCCATTTTTATTTATAAGAACCAACCTCAAATATTTATATTTTTGTTACAAAAATTATGGAAAAGTTTATATGGAAGACTTATCATCAAAATATACTTGTAAATACTTGTTAGAAAATATTTTTCTAAATGTTTATATTTTTAGAAAATTTTGCCATAGTTTCCTCTAAAAACGGATTTGTCCATGCTATTAAAGCATATCATTTTCTTTTCAAAAATCATCCCAACAATCAATAATCAAACTACACTTCCCAAGTGCAAAAATTATACAATGTATATAACAACATGAACTTTGAACTTTCACAAAAACTCGTAGTAATTTGGTAGGGTGTTTAGTAGACTTAGTTACCCCTTGAAGTGTGTTTACTTCTTTAAAAATCTCGTTCTTAAAGAAACTAGGTGTTTACAACTTGTAAACATTTTCTACAAAAATTATTCTTTTGAACTCTTCTTTTAAATAAAGTGTTCTTACACTTATTTTATCACCAAAAATAGTTTATATTTAAGTAAGAACCAAGTTCTACTAAAAATCATATTTTGAACTTGGTTTTCTTGGAAAATCATTCATGAATCTTAGATTCATAAAATTACTAGCTCATTTTATTTACCATTTTTCAAGAAATAATTTTATTTTCAAGTTCATGTTTATAAGTGAGGATGACCTTCTTGGGTTAACACATAATCATCCTCTAACTTGCTAGATCATGTGTTTAATCACAATCTAGCAAGCTCATTATGATGATCAATATCATAATCTCAAGTAAATGACAATCAAGTGTCATGCTTGTATTTAAACAACATTATTTTAACAAGATTTCATCATTTTTAAGCTTCATGTTCATGATTCTTGTTTAAGTCTTTTAGTGTTCTTATGATTCATAACAATGTACATCTTTTTAACCAACAAAATGAGAAGTAAAAATTGGTAACAAGAAGCTTACAACTAGCTCAAAAGCTAGGGAAGATCACTAGAGAAAAAGATGATGAAAATGGTGGGTGAAAGCAATGGATGAAGGTTCTTCAAGTTCTTCAAGCACCAAGCTCCATGAAACACCTTCTAACACTTGAAATGAGCTTGAAAATGGGTGAATGGTGGTTGAAAGGTGGTGGTTGTGACAATCCTCACAATTACAGGTATCCGTACAAGTAATTAATATTTAATTTATGCTTAATGACTGTGCTTGATTATAACTGCTGTTTAAACTGCTCTATGATTTTTGCATCATACATACATATGCATCACATTCATACTGTCACTCCATTTATTACACACGAACTTTAGTGACAAACTTGATGCACAAAGCACAGTGAGCACAGTGAGCGGATAACTCAGACACATGCTGACAATGCCAGCACATAGACAGACACTATATTGAGGTCCAGTATGAGCTAGGGACAAGGTACTACACTTGTATGGAGTGTAGGGAAGTAAGGACCATAAAACTGCGTCACTAGGTGATAGTTTAGGTGCCGGGATGTGCCTAAAACCCACTTAAACTGCAAAATTCTGCATTTAATTACAAAATTCAGCATTTAATCATGCTAGTCACTTGCAAAAATTTGGCAAAATGATCCTGTATGCTTTCCTAAGTGTCGGGAATTGAAAGGGTCACTAAAAGTTACATAAAGGACACTTTACGTTGTCACTTAGCACTTTAACGAGACGGTATATATAACCAGACAACCGGACATTACCCGGAACACAAAAATATTGTTAAAAACATTGTTACACTTTTTCTGAGCTAGTTATGGTCCCCGAGCACTATAACACCTTACATAATACCCGGTACACGCTAAACACTAGACATAACATTAAAACTCCCACTATTTAACTTATTTACCCACAAATAAAACACTTAACCCCCCCCCCCATGAAAATGGCGGCACACATGGCTTTCCCCCCTCTCAACCATACGACTTTCCATGTAGCCACCTCAAAGGAATCCATCAAGTCCCCATGCAAATTGACCTTGGGATTGTGAGAAGATTATGATTGTACTAACAATTACACTTAGCCCCCAAATTACTTACCTATATACCAAATAACTTACACTAAACCCCCTTTCTTTGGCTGAATTTTCGGCAAGCATGGCCCCACAAGATATTTCATTTGAATTTTGTATATTCCCCATGTAATCTCTATGGAGATTATTGTCACACCCCCAAAATCCACACGCGGAGTACCACCGCTTGGAGGCGTGACAAGACCAGGATCAAGCCACCAATCATATTGAACATAAGTATATAGTAAAAGTCATTCATCAATACGATAGGTGTTTCCAAAACCAAATATAAACAAGTGTGTAGCGGAAGCACTAATGTAAAACCCAACATAAGTTTAAGTACAAAACATCATAATGTTTAACAACACATTCACGATCCATGTCCACAACGACTGTGCCTCCCGTGCAAGCTCCAAAGTACCTATGGTCCTGCAAGGCATGTAACAGAGAGTCAACAACTAGTTGAGCGAGTTCACAGTAAGTAAGTTCGTAAATGTAAGTTCGTTTCGTAACGTGCGGCTATACTGGGCCGATAGTATGTTCTATTAGTGGGGGCTTCCCATGTTTGCATATACACTAGACTATTTGTAACCATAAGTGTTCTTCTTACCGAGAACAGTAGTACGTACAAAGTTTACGTAGGTTTTACGTAAGTGTCCTTCACAACCGAGGACAGGGGTACGCTGGGGTTTACGTAGGTTTTACGTAAGTGCTTGACACAACCCGAGGCAGTAATGAGTATTAGTTTACGTAGGTTTTACGTAAGTGTCCTTCACAACCGAGGACAGTGATGTGTACAAGTATACGTAGGTTTTACGTATGTGTCCTGCGCATCCGAGGACGATGGTAGATAGTCTAGTAACATTGTAAGTATAAATCCATTCCTTCAAACCCCATTCCCAACCCCGGGAATCCCATGCCTTGATAAGAGTGTGAACTCACCTTGTTTGCTCGGTATGCTAAGTTAAGCTAAGTGCCCACAATAAATCAGTCAAGTCCTATAGTGCACGTATACTCAATCAGTTCACATTGTTTGTAAAGTTTCACATGGAACTAGTGTCACAGTAATATCACAGAGTGTTTGACAGTTCATAACATGCAACACAAGCAGTTAATTGCATCAATACATGTAACAGAGTTGGCATCTAGCAAATCTAGCAAATTAACTGAGTGAATAAAGTTAACGGAGTTCAATGGAATAACAGAATTAATCCACTTAATTTGGAATAATAAATAATCAGAGTAAGTCAGTTAACCCAGTTAATCAACTTAACAGAATTGTCATCTAATCAGAGTTACTCAACCATTAAAGTTCTCAAAATATATATTTAACAAAGTTAAATAAACTAACTGAGTTATTCAAGTGATTAATTTAATTGAGTAATATAATTTAATAACAATAATTATTAACAGTACACATGTTGCCAAACACACCCTAGTGCCGAAATCCAATAAGTGCCGAAAACCAAACTGGGCCGAAAACACATATATGGGCCGAAAACACATAAGGGCCGAAATCCCTTTATAGCCGAAAACCAAACACATGGGCCGAAATCAACATGGGTGCCGAAAACACCCTTTGGGCCGGAACTTGTTTGGGCCGAAATCACTTTAAGTGATTTTGTCCACTTTCTTTTGTGGTGGGTGATTTCGTTACTAGTCATCTTCTTCAACAATACTTACTGTAACTTAAGAAGAACCCAGAAACTCTAAAACTCATTACAGTAACATGAGCTGATATACTTGAAATCATTTAATCAAATATGTAACAAATACATTACCAAATCATTGTGAAATCTAGAAGCATGATTCCATCAGTTTATCATCAATAACATATACCCACTGTTGATCTAAACATCCAATATTCAGAAAGTTCATAGATAATAATTATCTAAAAATCACACAATGATCAATCACATAATCACTTATAAAAATGTATACATACATCATGATTAAACATCCAAATCATACGATATGCAACAAGAAACAACTTGAATCATGAAATCACTAACCAAGTATTAAACAGAGGTTTGCTTCAAATGAGGAACTCTTTTGTTGGGTTTTTCAGATGTAGAGAGAGAGACAATTGAGATAAGATATGGTTTGGAAATTGTGAAACTTCTCTGAGAAGATTGGTTTATAAAATGATTATATATATAAAATATCTCAAGATTGGACACTGGGCCAAGCCCATTTGTGATTTCGTGGTCATCAGTGGACGAAAACACCTAAAGTGTTTTCACCACTTGGGTGATTTCATGAGTACTAGTTTTCAGTGAGTTCCAACTTTATTAACATGTTAATTAATATAAACCTTAATAACACACACTCACATATAATAAATGTTATGGATTTCCTAGTACAAAATATTAATCGAAATACGATATAACGTATTACAAAGGTAAGCGTTGTGACGCAACGAGTCGTATTAACAAACAACTAAAATAAATAAAAAAAAATATATTCGTGCACTAAATGCGAAGATAGAATCTTGGAAACTCGAGTTGTCACATTATCCCCAACTTGAAAGAAATTTCGTCCCGAAATTTAGCATGCGGTTACTGAGGAAGCTAGGTAAGTTATCGTTTACTGGTTCTCCTGGGGTGTCACATCATCCCCCCGTTGATTTTGAATTTCTTCCCGAAATTCTGTAGTAGCTTCAGCCTCAGTAGTGGTTGCATTGTTTTTGAACAACTGGGGATATTTGAGTTCCATTTGGTCTTCGCGTTCCCAGGTGAACTCTGGGCCACGACGGGAGTTCCAACGAACTCGAACAAGAGGTATTCTGGTGTTCTTGAGGACCTTAACATCCCGGTCCGTGATTTCAACTGGTTCTTCGACGAAATGCAACCGTTCGTCGATAGTGAGCTCCTTCAAAGGAACTATGAAGGTCTCATCTGACTGCCACTTCTTCAGATTCGACACATGAAAAACGTTGTGAACTGCACTGAGTTCAGCTGGTAAGTTCAGTCTGTAGGCCACTTTGCCTATTTTCTCAATGACTTCAAATGGTCCAACGTATCGTGGATTGAGTTTGCCTCGTTTGCCAAAACGAACAACACCCTTCCAAGGTGAAACTTTGAGTAGTGCTCGATCCCCAACCTGGAATTCGAGTAGTTTCCTGTCTTTATCGGCGTATACTTTCTGACGGTCACGAGCTGCCGCCATGCGTTGTCGTATTTGAGCAATCTTTTCAGTAGTATCGACTACCATTTCCGGACCTGTGATCTGACTGTCACCCACCTCTGCCCAACAAAGAGGTGATCGGCATTTACGCCCGTATAATGCCTCAAATGGAGCAGCTTTAATGCTGGTGTGGTAACTGTTGTTGTATGAAAATTCCACAAGTGGCAAATGTTTTTCCCAGCCTTTGCCAAAGTCAATTACACACGCCCGAAGCATGTCTTCTAGAGTTTGAATAGTGCGCTCAGATTGCCCATCTGTCTGAGGATGATAAGCTGTGCTCATGTCTAATCGAGAGCCAAAAGATTTGTGCATTGCTTGCCACAGTTCTGAAGTAAAACGTGCATCACGATCAGAGATAATAGATGTGGGCACCCCGTGCCTCGAGACAACTTCCTTAAGGTATATGTCTGCTAGAGTGGAGAACTTATCCGTTTCCTTGATAGCCAAGAAGTGAGCAGACTTGGTGAGTCGATCAACGATCACCCAAATAGTATCATTTCCGCGCTGAGATCTAGGTAGGCCAGTAACAAAATCCATGGAAATTTGTTCCCATTTCCATTGTGGTATCTCAGGTTGCTGGAGTGGGCCTGATGGTTTCTGATATTCCGCTTTGACTCTCGCACAAGTCAAACACTTGCTAACATAAGTTGCTATGTGGGCCTTCATGCTAGGCCACCAATATGTAGTTCTGAGGTCGTGGTACATCTTATCTGAACCAGGATGTACTGAGTAGCGAGACTTATGAGCTTCATCCATTACAAGCTCGCGTAAATTACCATAGAGTGGGACCCAGATACGTCCGGTTACATAATAGGCGCCGTCTGCCCTTTGTTCTAACCGTTGCCTTGAACCGCGTAGGGCTTCAGCCCTGACGTTTCCCGGTTTCAATGCTTCTACCTGAGCATCTCGTATCTCTGAAGGAAGACTAGACTGAATAGTGAGTTGCAACGCTCGTACACGCCTAGGTGTAGTATCCTTTCGACTGAGGGCGTCTGCCACCACATTGGCTTTGCCCGGATGGTACTTTATAGCACATTCGTATTTGTTCAGTAACTCGACCCATCGACGTTGTTGCATGTTCAAGTCTTTCTGCTTGAAGATATGCTCAAGACTTCTGTGATCGGTATAGATGGTGCACTTGGTGCCATACAGATAATGTCTCCATATCTTGAGTGCAAAGACAACAGCTCCAAGCTCTAAATCGTGCGTAGTGTAATTCCATTCGTGAATCTTAAGTTGGCGCGAAGCATAAGCAATAACTTTATCCCGTTGCATCAACACACATCCTAGACCTTGAATAGATGCATCGCAGTAGACTACAAAATCTTCCGTGCCTTCAGGCAATGAGAGGATAGGTGCGCTACAGAGTCTATCCTTTAAGTGCTGAAACGCTGTTTCCTGTGTATCACTCCAACGGTAAGCAACACCTTTCTGTGTTAATAATGTAAGCGGCTGTGCAATCTTTGAGAAGTCTTTGATGAACCGTCTGTAATAACCCGCCAAACCCAAGAATTGGCGTATTTCTGTTGGTGTACTAGGTGCAGGCCAGTTCTTGATCGAATCTACCTTGGATGGATCAACATGAATCCCATCCTTGTTTACCACGTGGCCTAGAAAGTGGACTTCACGAAGCCAGAAGTCGCATTTTGAAAACTTAGCGTACAGCTGTTCCGTTCGAAGGAGTTCCAGAATAAGTCGTAAATGCTGCTCATGTTCCTCCCGATTCTTCGAATAGATCAGGATGTCGTCAATGAAAACAATAACAAACTTGTTAAGATAAGGTTTGCACACCCTGTTCATAAGATCCATGAAAAATGCAGGCGCGTTCGTTAGCCCGAATGGCATGACTAGAAACTCGTAATGACCGTAGCGAGTTCTGAATGCTGTTTTGGAGACGTCCTCATCCCGGACTCTCAGTTGATGGTAACCTGACCTCAGATCAATCTTTGAGTAATAGCTTGACCCTTGCAACTGGTCGAATAAGTCGTCGATGCGTGGGAGTGGATAGCGATTCTTCACGGTCACCTTGTTCAGTTCGCGGTAATCTATGCACATACGAAAGGTACCGTCTTTCTGCTTTACAAATAATACTGGAGCTCCCCAGGGCGAAGAGCTAGGACGTATGAAACCCTTCTCCAAGAGTTCTTGTAATTGCTTAGACAGTTCTTCCAGTTCAGTTGGAGCTAAGCGGTATGGCGCTTGAGCTATAGGTGCTGCTCCTGGAGCTAGCTCGATCTGAAATTCGACCTGGCGATGAAGCGGTAGCCCAGGTAATTCCTCAGGAAACACTTGAGGAAAAATCGCGTACTACTGGAATATCCTCAATCTTTTTCTCTGTCGTCGATGTATCAGTAACGAGTGCTAAAACAGCTGTGTGGCCCTTTCGCAGACACTTCTGAGCCTTCAAGAAGGAGATGATGCCACTCACGTCACCACTCTTGTCGCCTTGAACCTTGAGAGGTTCTTTGCCAGAACGAGGAATACGAATGATCTTCTCCTTGCATAGGATCTCTGCTTGCTGTTGGGATAACCAATCCATACCAATGACAATATCAAAACTACTCAGTGTTATAGGAATGAGATCGTTAGTGAAAGTCTGACCAGCCAAAACGAGATTACAACCCTTGACTATGTGACCACTGTGGTGTCTGTTGCATCTATTGCACTTTGGGTGATCTCCTCGATATTCACCCTGCCCTTGCCTACCAGAAAATTGCTGACCAGGGCTCTGGTAGTCATCAATCCTTTGCTGCTGTGCCTGAGACTGAACTAAAGTCGAATCCTTGCTAGAGGTTCCATCCCATTTTAGTTTGTTGTCACTGGGAGTAGCAGATGTAGTAATAGTAGTAGTACCAATACGCTTTGGCAGCTTGTTCTGTTCCACTGCCTGGTCTGTAAGACGATGAGCAAGACGAGTAATATCTTGAATAGTAATAAGGTTAGGAGTAGTCACATGACTTTGAATCCCTGATACTAATCCCTTGAGGTACAGCTCAATGCGTTTGATGGGAGGATCCACCATAGATGGACATAACACTGCCAGTCCGTTGGATCGTTTCGTGTACGCTTCTATCTCTGATCCCGTCATCTTCAGGTTAAAGAATTCCACTTCCAGCTTGTGAATGTCATCACGACTATAGTATTCACGTTTGATCAGTTTCTTAATATCATTCCATGGGGTGGCATTAGCAGCCGCCAGCCCAGCCTTTGAACTTGCGCGCTCCACCAAGTTAGCGCGGTGCCTTCGAGAGTATCAGTGGCATATTTCACCTTACGAGCCTCAGGTCATTCGCACATTCGAAGACCGATTCGAGTTCCTCGAACTAATGGAGGAGTCCAACAGCTCCTTCCGTGTCGCTGAAAGTAGTAGGACGACAGTCCATAAAAGTCTTGTATGTGCATACAGGTGGCTAAGCGTGTTGACTTGTCGTGTGCGTAAGAGTAATCAAAATTAAGCACAAGTGTTGAGTTACGAGAGTAGGATCTAAAGATCCTAGAGTAAGTGGTGATGGCAGGTTACATCTCCTGCCTGGGCAGCTGCGAGTGCTGCAGTAACTTGTTCGGTGATCGAAGCCGCCAACTGGGCTTGAGTTAGGTTAGCGCGTCCACTCATGATCTTATCATCAAGGAGAACATGTGGATGAGAGGTTCGCGAATAGTGCGAAGAGAGTGAGCACACAAGTATTCTCAAGCAGTAACGAATAGTAGGTTCTGTAATCTAAGCATACCGCGAGCAAAGTTCTATGTAATTCTAACAAGTAGGTAAGGTAACATGAATAGTAGTACCTATGATGCTGAGCCTTGCACGTGGAGCGAAGCGTCGTTGTGGATCGTTGAGCACTGTTCTGGTTATAGTCTGGTTTTAATAAAAACGTTTTCCCCTTATTAAAACCGAGTTCTCTATAACCAATGGCTCTGATACCAATCTGTCACACCCCCAAAATCCACACGCGGAGTACCACCGCTTGGAGGCGTGACAAGACCAGGATCAAGCCACCAATCATATTGAACATAAGTATATAGTAAAAGTCATTCATCAATACGATAGGTGTTTCCAAAACCAAATATAAACAAGTGTGTAGCGGAAGCACTAATGTAAAACCCAACATAAGTTTAAGTACAAAACATCATAATGTTTAACAACACATTCACGATCCATGTCCACAACGACTGTGCCTCCCGTGCAAGCTCCAAAGTACCTATGGTCCTGCAAGGCATATAACAGAGAGTCAACAACTAGTTGAGCGAGTTCACAGTAAGTAAGTTCGTAAATGTAAGTTCGTTTCGTAACGTGCGGCTATACTGGGCCGATAGTATGTTCTATTAGTGGGGGCTTCCCATGTTTGCATATACACTAGACTATTTGTAACCATAAGTGTTCTTCTTACCGAGAACAGTAGTACGTACAAAGTTTACGTAGGTTTTACGTAAGTGTCCTTCACAACCGAGGACAGGGGTACGCAGGGGTTTACGTAGGTTTTACGTAAGTGCCTGACACAACCCGAGGCAGTAATGAGTATTAGTTTACGTAGGTTTTACGTAAGTGTCCTTCACAACCGAGGACAGTGATGTGTACAAGTATACGTAGGTTTTACGTATGTGTCCTGCGCATCCGAGGACGATGGTAGATAGTCTAGTAACATTGTAAGTATAAATCCATTCCTTCAAACCCCATTCCCAACCCCGGGAATCCCATGCCTTGATAAGAGTGTGAACTCACCTTGTTTGCTCGGTATGCTAAGTTAAGCTAAGTGCCCACAATAAATCAGTCAAGTCCTATAGTGCACGTATACTCAATCAGTTCACATTGTTTGTAAAGTTTCACATGGAACTAGTGTCACTGTAATATCACAGAGTGTTTGACAGTTCATAACATGCAACACAAGCAGTTAATTGCATCAATACATGTAACAGAGTTGGCATCTAGCAAATCTAGCAAATTAACTGAGTGAATAAAGTTAACGGAGTTCAATGGAATAACAGAATTAATCCACTTAATTTGGAATAATAAATAATCAGAGTAAGTCAGTTAACCCAGTTAATCAACTTAACAGAATTGTCATCTAATCAGAGTTACTCAACCATTAAAGTTCTCAAAATATATATTTAACAAAGTTAAATAAACTAACTGAGTTATTCAAGTGATTAATTTAATTGAGTAACATAATTTAATAACAATAATTATTAACAGTACACATGTTGCCAAACACACCCTAGTGCCGAAATCCAATAAGTGCCGAAAACCAAACTGGGCCGAAAACACATATATGGGCCGAAAACACATAAGGGCCGAAATCCCTTTATAGCCGAAAACCAAACACATGGGCCGAAATCAACATGGGTGCCGAAAACACCCTTTGGGCCGGAACTTGTTTGGGCCGAAATCACTTTAAGTGATTTCGTCCACTTTCTTTTGTGGTGGGTGATTTCGTTACTAGTCATCTTCTTCAACAATACTTACTGTAACTTAAGAAGAACCCAGAAACTCTAAAACTCATTACAGTAACATGAGCTGATATACTTGAAATCATTTAATCAAATATGTAACAAATACATTACCAAATCATTGTGAAATCTAGAAGCATGATTCCATCAGTTTATCATCAATAACATATACCCACTGTTGATCTAAACATCCAATATTCAGAAAGTTCATAGATAATAATTATCTAAAAATCACACAATGATCAATCACATAATCACTTATAAAAATGTATACATACATCATGATTAAACATCCAAATCATACGATATGCAACAAGAAACAACTTGAATCATGAAATCACTAACCAAGTATTAAACAGAGGTTTGCTTCAAATGAGGAACTCTTTTGTTGGGTTTTTCAGATGTAGAGAGAGAGACAATTGAGATAAGATATGGTTTGGAAATTGTGAAACTTCTCTGAGAAGATTGGTTTATAAAATGATTATATATATAAAATATCTCAAGATTGGACACTGGGCCAAGCCCATTTGTGATTTCGTGGTCATCAGTGGACGAAAACACCTAAAGTGTTTTCACCACTTGGGTGATTTCATGAGTACTAGTTTTCAGTGAGTTCCAACTTTATTAACATGTTAATTAATACAAACCTTAATAACACACACTCACATATAATAAATGTTATGGATTTCCTAGTACAAAATATTAATCGAAATACGATATAACGTATTACAAAGGTAAGCGTTGTGACGCAACGAGTCGTATTAACAAACAACTAAAATAAAAAAAAAAATATATTCGTGCACTAAATGCGAAGATAGAATCTTGGAAACTCGAGTTGTCACAATTATGGATGATATTGTTGGGTACTTCATAAACATATAACCCAAAGGTTAAAAGAATTTGAATTATAAATAACCAACATTATCCTCACCTCCTACACATCACCTCAACCAAACACCTCTCTCTCCCTCCAAACAAAGCTTCGGCCGAACACCCTACCATACACACCAACAATTTCGATTTTTGTTCAAGTGATACAAGCTCACTACAAGGTGCACCAAGGTGAATCACGAAGTGTGGAGCTCACGGATTGTCAAGGACCTCCCTCGTTTGCCTTTAACCACTCATTTTTCGTCTTGTTTCTTCCCTAGCTTCAAAGCTAGTAGTAAGCTTCTTTGATCATCCTTTATTTTATATTTATGGTGGTTAATGATTATATTATGATGTAACTACAAGAACACTAAAAAGATCATGAACACAAACTTGAACATAAAGCTAATATGATGATGTAATAAGATGAAATCTTGTTAAAATAAAGTTGTTTTGATGTCGTTATTGTTTATTTGATGATTACTAGTAATAGGGTGTTTAACATCATGGATGAACTTGTAAAATAAGATTAAAAACTTAGGTTAACAAGTTAGGAGGTGATTAGTGATATATATAAAAGAATCACCTCAATGTTTCAACATAAACTTGGTAACAAAGTGAGTTCTTGAAAAATAAACAAACTAAGTGAGTAGATGGTCGTATGGACCCGAGGTCTACAAATGATTTTTCTAGACACACCAAGTTAAAAGACGGGTCTTTTGAAAAGTCATAATTCTTACACTATTTTTGGAAGAAATAAGTATATGAATACTAGTAAGATATGAAAATGTTGTAAATGGATATTTTTGTAAAATAAGTTCACAAGTTGTGAACATCTAAAAACCCCGAGAGTAAGATTTTAACAAAAATAAACACGCTTTGGAGGGTAACTAAACCCACTAAACGCCCCACTAAGTTACTACGCGTTTTTATGAAACACCAAGTTTATGTTGTCATGTAAAGTGCATTGTTTTTGCACTTGACTAGTGTAATATGGTTTAGTAACTTGTTGTTGGTTGATTTAAATGATTTCCGAAAGAAAATGATATGCTAATAAGCATGGACACCTCCGTTACAAAGGAAACTCTAGCGAAATTTTCTAAAAATCCAACACTTAGAAAATATTTTTCTAACAAGTGCTTACGAATATATTTTACCTTTGTTTATCAAAATAAACTTCATCATAGGTTTTGTTACAAAAATACAAAGTATCGGAGGTTGGTTTTGGTGAATAAAAACAGATAAATATATATTTAGAATATATATTTTCTACTAAGACACTTGTGTGAATATTTGTATATTTTGTGAACTAGTTATATTATTTTAGGGTAAAATAATATAACTTAACAAATACCACGGAAATTACAACTCCCAAAATAATACCAAAACCTCCATGGAATAAATATTAAGTTACGCATTTGTTATTTGCGACACGGAACGCTAAAACGTAACTTATGTAATAATTCAGAAAATACTCTTACTCATACATTTTGGTAAGATATTATTTTGGGAATTAATGGAGTAAAATATATTACTTTTGGGAAAAATACATATATTTGGGAACATATTATTTTTGAACGAATAAGTTAAATATACTTTCCTAAGTGGGACTTAAAATATATTTTCGGAATCACAATAATACATGTGTAAATACCCCCATCCTTGGGAAGGAAATCCGAGGTAAAATACTTGTGAAGTATGAATACGAAATATTGTTTAACGATTATTCCAAAACAAAATATAACTTAAAGGTAAGATAATTATTTTAACTAATAACTAAAACTTGGAATAACATTCGGAAACTTAAGAATCGCAACTCTAAAACATTAAACCCCAAGCAAGGCACGGCCCGTTTGTCTAATCGACATAGTACGTTGTAGGTTGTCGTGTAGCGGACCAGAGTTTGGGTTGATGATTCGATTCAGGAGACGCACTACAGTGAGTTCATGTCTCCCTTTTCCTTAAACTGTTTTGTTTACTTACTGCGGGGGTGAAATACATATTACAAAGGGATACTCACAATACTATTGGTATGATTAGCCTAGGAAAGAACCATAGATCATGTGTTAGGGTAGGCGGATACTTGGGACCATTAATCCTCGTCGTAGGACCACGGGGCATGAGTGATAGATCTATTTGGGTGTAGCGAGCCCACACCCATGAGGCCGGGGCGGCCCATAGTGGTGACTATGTCTTCTAGCCGGGAGCCCGGTACAACTTTGCTAGGTTTGAGTCTTCCTACACCGTCACACATACTAGTGGCCTTGCAAACCATTGGTGATCTTTTCCTTGTTTGCAATCATACCGGGACATACATACATACATTGAATACAAAGGTTTATACATACTCACATACATATGAACTCGCTCAACTTTTGTTGATTTTTCAAACTACATGTATTTCAGGGAATTAGTGGATCTGGCGAAGTATGCATAAGTCAAGCTGCGTTGAATAAGATGTCATCCATGGTAATAGGCTTAGGAGGTGTAACCCTTACCTGGACGGGTTACACGTCTTAAACCTCATTTTATTAAAAGTCTTTTGTTGTGTCTTATGAACACGTTTTAGACAAGTATGGGTTGTAACTTATTTTAAGTGTCGACATTTTCAAACAATGATGTTGTGGTACTATTAAACTTAATGAATGGATGAACATCTTGTGTTTTATTTTCATATAGCATTGTTATGATTGTTGTTATGGTATTAAGAAGTCACACCAAATAAACCCACGCTTCCGCAAAAGCCAGGGTGTGCCAGCTTGGTATCAGAGCCTCGATCATAGCGAACTAGGATTCATTCTCGAGTCTAGACTATGATCACTAGGGCTCTCACGAAAATGTTTTCTAACATTTCTACATTGCATACACTAAAAGTCCAGATCCGGGGCATAAACATTTTACAAACAAAAAGGCACAAATACACATTTCAAATTTTATAATTCAGTCTTAGAGACTGAGGGAGTTTAGTCTTAGAGACTGAGGGAGTTCAGTCTTAGAGACTGAGGGAGGTTCAGTCTTAGAGACCGAGGGAGGATCAGCCTTAGAGGCTGGGGAAATTTAGTCTTAGAGACTGGGAGGTTGGTCTTAAAGACCAGGGATTTAGTCTTAGAGACTGGGAAAATTGGTCTTAAAGACCAGGGAGTTGGTCTTAGAGACCAGGGAGTTGGTCTTAGAGGCCAGGGAGTTAGTCTGAGAGACTAGGGAACTTAGTCTGAGAAACTAGGTGGGATAGTCTGGGGAAGACTAGGATGATTACTTGCTTACATTATTGTGACTTACATGTTTACTTGATTATATGTTGATATATGTGCATATGTGTGGTTGTGTTACAGACAGCATGTCATCTTCGGACACAGGAGTATCAGATACGCTTGACCCTATGGCGGTAGTCTCGGACGACAAGATCCGATCCGAGAGCGAGGTTTACACGTCAGACACTACTAGCACGGATGAGGATGATTTTCAGCCATTTGCTCTTCCTGATTTTGGGGATGATATTCCTATTGCTGATGGCCCTCTCGGCGGGGACCTACCTCTTATTCAGGTCCCTGCTCCTCTCCCACTTGCTACAGTTCCTGTCGAGGATCTGCCACACGATGAGTTCGCTGATGATGACATCGACTTGTTCATAGAGGGTCCCCCGGAGGGAGACCAGGATGGTGTGGCCCTTATGGATGTCGATGTCTCTCTTGCTGATGATCCGATTGTCGACCCTGTTGTTCCCATAGTAGAGGCTCCAGCTGCTGATATCGTTGCTTTACCACCTGTTGAGGCCCCTGTCGCGGAGGCCTTATCCGACCCGTTTGGTCCTTACTCTTTCGAGTCTGTAGCGTCCGCTTCACTACACACCCAGGGCGTACAACACCACTCTTCAGACTCCGATTCAGACATGGCGATGTCTGTTGCGCCCCTCATTCCCCACAACATTGACCCTGATCCGGAGGTTGAGTTTTTACCTGATGAGCCTGCTCAGTTGGTCCGGAGCCGATCGTTGCTCATGACCTTATTGACGCTCCAGCTGTTGCATTCTTGCCGGATCCTGCACCTGAGCCTGATCACGTCGATATACCAGACGTGGCACCACCTGTCATTGAGGCACCCATCATTGAGGCACCAGTCATCGTACCACCGGTTTTTTATGTTCCTATTGCTGATGCACCCACTCTTGCACCACCTGCTGTCGACCATGCACCATTTGCCACGCATGTCGACCCTCGATACGCTGACACCCGTAATAGGTGGATCGAGGATGATGATGACTACCCACCTTTCATACTACCAGTAACTCCTCCTGTAGCACCTGTTTCCGCACCTATTGATGTTCCATTGTTCCATCCGCACACATCTGATATCCACCGCACCGACCTCCCTATCACATTCCTCCAGGACATTCCTCCACCTCGTCCTGGGGAGGGTTCATCGAGGCAGCAGCCTGCATCTGTTCCCCCTGTGCCACCATCTGTTCCATTCATATCCCAGTTCCCTCACACTATACCATCTTTTGTACCTTCGGGGGAGCCGTTTCTGTGGGCTTCGCCTAATGTTATGCCGTTATCCGACCCTTATCACCCTTTTCATGTGGGGTACACGACGAACGATATACTCATCTCTCTACAATTACAGCAGGATGCACTGAGTCGTCGCGTTCAGGAGTTAGAGAGGACTCCACGTCCTCCCCCATGCCACTGTCAGACTCCTTTTGCCGCACCACACGCTCCCCTCCCGATACCCCCTGATTCGGATGTTCGTTTCCTTACACCCGAGCAGCAAATTGCCTATTTGCTGCGCGTTATTCATGCCCTTGAGGAGGATTGGGTGCACATGCGCCGTTTGCTCTTCTCTTATCTTCCACCTCCTCCTCCGCCATCAGCATGAGGATTTTTGGTCTGTTGCAGGTAGTGTTACTTTTGGTGAGAAAACAACGATTGAACCGACTACACAGCATCTTGAAGACCGCATTTTGACATCATGACTTTTGATATTTGATTTTTGGTTGTTGTATATGACTAGATAGTTCCGACAGGGGAGATGTGACCCCTTAGTCGCTTTTGATGTACGATACATTTATAAAACCTGTAAACATTGTATTGTGGTCTTGATTTTATGATAGTTCAATCGCAGTATTCTCATTACATGCATTGTTGATTTATTGTTTGTTATAACATGGGATGTTATGTGTTATTGTGTTGATGGATGTTATTACATACGCGTATTACTTACGTACTATACTTACTATGACCTGATCAATATGATCTTCTTCTAGAAGATGCCTCCACGAAGAGCTGTACGTTTACCCACCACAGAGGCGGAGTTACAGGAATAAATTTCAAAGGCCATAGCTGATTACGAGGCCTCCCGCGCTGAGACCAGCGGAGGTACCTCAAGAAACAACAACCCACCACATGGTAATGTTTAAGTCACTCGAGACACATTACACTAAATTTGGACATTTCATGTGCAAATGCTAATGTTTTCTATGAATAACATTGCTTGGACAGGCTGCACCTACAAACAATTTCTCGACTGTAAGCCC
The DNA here is from genome assembly GCA_030545235.1 of Helianthus tuberosus. Classification (NCBI taxonomy): domain Eukaryota; kingdom Viridiplantae; phylum Streptophyta; class Magnoliopsida; order Asterales; family Asteraceae; genus Helianthus; species Helianthus tuberosus. Next base: position 110,067,228 of record CM060411.1, on the reverse strand, counting down.
TTAAACTTTGATGGCACTGGAGGTGCTGTTGCATTTGTCAGATGGGCAGAAAAGACGGATTCTATCTTAAGGATGAGCAAGTGTGCTCCTGAGCAGCAAGTTACATACATTTCAGGGCTCTTTCTTGATGGAGCCCTATCGTGGTGGAATCTGCAAGTACAAACATTGGGAGAGGCGGCGGCATATGCACTAACGTGGGCTGAGCTGAAAGAGCTCATGAGGAACAAAATACTGTTCTCAGGCTGAAATACAAAAGCTAGAAACGGAATTCTGGAACCTAAAGATGGACGGCCCAAAAATCGCCGAATATGTTCAGAGGTTTCACGATCTGTCCCATGTGGTGCCGTACATGGTCACGCCCGAATTTAAGCGCATTGAGCGCTTCATCTGGGGATTGGCACCCCAGATCATGAGCATGGTAACCACGTCCAAGCCTGCAACGATTACTGAAGCCATCGACCTGAGCATATCCTTAACTGAAGAAGCCATCAGGCTAAACAAGTTTTCAAATGCTGATCAGAAGAAAAAGGAGACACATGTTGAATCGTCTGGAGAAAACAAACGAAAGTTCTCCAACTTTAAGCAGGGTACCAGCAGTTCGAACAAGAAGGGTGACACTAGCACACCGGCCAGAGCAAAAGGAAAAGGGTATATGGGCACCTTGCCTAAGTGTAACGCTTGTCAGATGCATCATGAGGGACGATGCAGATCTGGGAAATATGAAGCATGTGGTAGAGCTGGGCACTCGAAAGAAACTTGTTGGGTTGGTTCAGGCCGGGTTGGCCAAAGGGGTTTTGGTAACAACAACCGTGGTGGTAATGGAAACCGCCCGCAAGGGAATAATGGAGGAAATGGTAATCGTGGGAATGTCGCAAATCAAGCTGGGAATCGCAACCAAAACAACGCTCATGGTGGTAATGGAAATGGTAATGGGAATGGTCGAGGACCAGGATGTTTTAACTGCGGAGACATCGGGCACTTTAAGGGGGAATACCCAAAACTTAATCAAGCACAAGGCCGAGTCTTCAACATAGGTGCAAGGGAAGCACGCCAAGATCCAAATGTCGTTACTGGTACGTTCCCTATTAATCAACGCTTTGCATCTGTGCTATTTGATACTGGTGCCGACTATAGTTTTGTATCGCTAGAATTTAAGAAAATGCTCGGATTAACTGCTAATAAATTAGACATTCCGTACTCAATTGAACTGGCTAATGGAAAGCTAGTAGAAACAAATGAAGTCATCAGGGGATGCGTAATAGAGCTGGGAGAACACGAGTTTACACTGGATCTACTGCCAGTCGAGTTGGGAAGCTTCGACGTGGTAGTAGGGATGGATTGGTTGTCAAGTAACAAGGCCGAGATTGTATGTCACGAGAAGACCATTCGCATCCCAATGACGGATGGAGAAACAATTGTGGTACACGGGGAGAAGCGCGATACGCCTCTGAGGATCATTAGCTGTTTGAAAGCTAGAAAATGTTTGAAAAAGGGATGTGTTGCTTTCTTGGCACACATCGTCGAGAAAGAAGCCACTGAGCCGAAGATAGAAGAAATTCCAGTCGTAAAGGAGTATCCTGAAGTCTTTCCAGAAGACTTGCCAGGATTGCCGCCTCAAAGGCAAGTCGAGTTTCACATTGACTTAGTTCCAGGCGCCGCGCCTGTGGCTAAGGCACCCTATCGACTTGCACCTTCGGAGATGCAAGAGTTGTCAACGCAACTTCAGGAGTTGTTAGACAAGGGATTTATCAGACCAAGCTTCTCCCCTTGGGGAGCTCCGGTTTTGTTTGTTAAGAAGAAAGATGGTAGTTTTCGCATGTGTATCGACTACCGGGAGCTGAATAAGTTGACTATCAAGAATAGATATCCTTTGCCAAGGATTGATGACCTGTTCGATCAACTTCAAGGTTCAAGTTTCTACTCAAAGATTGATCTACGATCAGGATATCACCAGTTGAGGATACAAGAGGAAAGTATTCCCAAGACTGCCTTTAGGACTCGCTATGGGCATTACGAGTTCCTGGTTATGCCGTTTGGGCTGATGAACACACCGGCAGTTTTCATGGATTTGATGAACAGAGTTTGCAAGCCCTACCTCGATAAGTTTGTGATTGTGTTTATAGACGATATTCTGATTTACTCGAAGACGAAAGAAGAGCATGAGCAACACTTAAGAGCTATTCTAGAGCTACTTAAAAAGGAGAAGTTGTACGCAAAGTTCTCGAAGTGCGAGTTCTGGTTGCACGAAGTCCAGTTTCTTGGTCATGTGGTCAATGGAAATGGAATTCATGTGGATCCCACAAAGATCGAGGCGATCAACAATTGGGAAACTCCAAAGATGCCGACCGAGATTCGACAGTTCTTAGGTTTGGCTGGTTATTATCGCAGGTTCATTGAGGATTTCTCGAAAATCGCTCAACCTTTAACCTCCCTTACACAGAAAGACAAGAAGTTTGATTGGGGAGACAAGCAGGAAGAAGCGTTCCAGTTGTTGAAAATCAAGCTTTGTGACGCACCGATCTTATCTCTACCCGAAGGCACGGACGACTTCGTGGTTTATTGCGACGCCTCGCGTCAGGGTTTAGGCTGTGTGTTGATGCAGTGACAAAAGGTCATAGCTTATGCATCTCGCCAGTTGAAGGTTAACGAGAAAAATTACACCACCCATGATTTGGAATTGAGCGCGGTGGTATTTGCATTAAAAATCTCGTGACATTACTTATATGGAACGCGATGCACGATTTTCACTGATCACAAGAGCCTGCAACATATTTTCGATCAGAAAGAGCTTAACATGAGACAAAGACGCTGGGTTGAACTATTGAATGATTATGATTGTGAGATCAAGTATCACCCAGGGAAGGCGAATGTGGTCGCCGATGCCCTAAGTCGGAAAGAAAGGATCAAGCCCATAAGGGTTAGGGATTTAGAAATGATTGTTCAAACGGACCTGTCATTGCGCATTCGTGCCACGCAGAGAGAAGCACTTAAAGAAAGGAATATTGAAAATGAATATCTCCGTGGGATGGAGAAGCAGTTGGTACCAAACGGGGAAGGAACTTTGTGCTTCATGAAACAAATTTGGGTTCCTTTGTTTGGTGGTTTACGGAATGTTATTTTTGATGAGGCTCACAAGCCACGGTACTCGATTCATCCAGGAGTGGATAATATGTACCAAGATCTTAAGGATTTCTATTGGTGGCCGAGAATGAAAGGCGATGTTGCGATATACGTTGGTAAATGTTTAACTTGCGCCAAAGTGAAAGCCGAGTACCAGAAGCCTTCAGGTCTTCTGCGGCAACCTGAAATACCCCAATGGAAATGGGAACAGATTTCTATGGACTTCATAACGAAATTGAAAAGGACGCCCAAGGGCCACGATACGATTTGGGTAATAGTAGACCGTCTAACAAAGTCTGCGCACTTTTTGCCAATCAAGGAGAAAGACAACACGAGTAAACTTACGGAAATATACATGAGAGAGATTGTTGCACGTCATGGAGTGCCTCTCTCAATTATCTCTGATAGAGATGGACGCTTCGTGTCAAGGATTTGGCAATCCTTTCAAGAAGCATTTGGTTCTCAGTTGAATCTGAGTACTGCTTTTCACCCACAGACAGACGGACAGAGCGAACGAACGATTCAAACATTAGAAGACATGTTGCGAGCTTGCGTAATGGATTTAGGTGGAAGTTGGGACACTCACCTACCATTGGTTGAATTTTCATACAATAACAGTTATCATGCAAGCATCCAAGCCGCACCGTTCAAAGCTCTCTATGGACGCAAGTGTCGATCACCCTTATGCTGGGCTGATACGGGTGATAGACAACTAGTTGGTCCGGAATTGGTCCAGGAAACGACAGACAAGATTGCACAAATCCGAGAGCGCATCAAAGCGGCTCGTGATCGACAAAAGTGTTATGCAAACCTGAGAAGGAAGCCTCTGGAATTTGAGGTTGATGATATGGTTTTGTTGAAAGTTTCACCCTGGAAGGGTGTGGCACGCTTCGGGAAGCGTGGGAAGTTGAATCCGCGATACATTGGTCCATTCAGAATCCTGCAAAGGATTGGGCTTGTAGCATACAAATTGGACTTACCTGCTGAACTTAATGGCGTTCATGATACATTCCATGTATCAAATCTGAAAAAGAGTCCAACTCAAGAAACAGTAGTTATTCCTGCCGACGAAGTTCATATTGACGACACACTCCACTTTACTGAAGAACCCGTTGAGGTTATGGATTGGAAGATTAACAAGACGCGCCGGAGTAGTGTCAAACTCGTCAAAGTTCGATGGAATGCACGACATGGACCAGAATTCACGTGGGAACGTGAGGATCGTATGAAAGAAAAATACCCACATTTATTCCCCAATACCCCTGCATCTCGTAGCAGAACTAAAATTTCGGGACGAAATTTCTCTAACAGGGGGAGAATGTGACAACCCTCACAATTACAGGTATCCGTACAAGTAATTAATATTTAATTTGTGCTTAATGAATGTGCTTGATTACAACTGCTGATTAAACTGCTCTATGATTTTTGCATCATACATACATTTGCATCACATTCATACTGTCACTCCATTTATTACACACGAACTTTAGTGACAAACTTGATTGACACAACCCGAGTTTTCAAGGTCTCTATTCGACTGAACCTTGTACTTATTTGCAAAGCGTGTGTTATACATTTTTGGTGTGCATTATATATGAGTATATATTAATAATGTGCTTGGTGGTAATTTGTGTGTTATAAGTTAATATGTAACTTTGGCCGAAATCCCCTCCTCACGAAAACACAATTGGGCGAAAACACATTAGTGTTTTCGTCCAGAGGATGGCTGGCGAAATCAACTTATGGGCTTCGGCCCAGTAGCGATTTAAATATAAGATTTGTTTTAAACCCATGGTATCGATCAACAAAGAACGACCCCAACTATAAGCTTTATGTATGCTCGTATCTTGTTATAGTCCAACTCAAAACTCTAAACAAAACCCTAAACACCCCTTGATTGGCAACGGCAGACCCCCTCCCCCTTCCATCGACGGCAACACCTCTTTCGCGAAACTCATCCTTCGAGTCTGTCTTGTATCTTGATCCCCTCGGTTAGTGATAATATTATTTGTGTTGAATATGTTGGTTGTGTGTGAGTATGTGCGATGTACTAATATTGTATATGTGCATCAAAGGAAAGTATGAGTATGCTTGTTAGATGAAACGAATCTGATATTGATTGGTTAGCTTTGTTCACGTTCACGCATTATTGATTTAGATCATATAACATTAGTGTCATAACGGTAATTGTTTGATGTGGTGTCGTCTGAATAATTGGTATTGTTGTTAATTAATAAAGTATGTGTAGTAATCCTATTTCTAGGGAATCGATGAATAAATCAATTGTGATTTCGGTCCAATAGTATTAGGACTAGGAATCATGTGGTCGGCCATTTAATTCTTAATTGCATGTGGGTTTGTCAGGGACATGTGATGTTGCATATGTGTGTGCAATTTATAAATACAATACAATTATAATTAGATTGAAGGTTATCAGTTAAGTACTCACATTAATCGATGATCTCATGATTGTGTTTAATATTTGATTTCAGAATATGTTTGTTCGAGTATGTAGATGATTAGAGTTGAGAATCTAGGTGGTCCGAATCTGATGATTTCATTGATTCATGATATTTATTTTATAAATGATATTTGTTCATGCAAAGTCGTATGCATAAGTATTGTGAGGGGATTTATTTGGTGGTTATGAGATCATATATTACAAGAGTAAATGCCAATGATTCTGTTATGATAATATATTGATTTCAAATTGATTTTTATAAACTGTTAAACATTAACTCTGTTAGTTCAGTTAACTCTATTAGTTCATTAACTCTGTTAGGTATGTTAAGTATGTTAACTGATAGCCATGTTGGAAATTTACCAAGAACTCAGTTATATGATGTATGATTGTGTGAACAGGAACTAACTGTTATGTGTTACTTGATGATGATTGCATAAACACACTTTGTGGCATTGATTGCATGCGAAACTTTACGAACTTGAACTGATTAAGTATACGTGCTTACTATAGGACTTGATTGATAACTTGTGAGCACATAGTTTAGCATACCGAGCAAACCAAGGTGAGTTCACACTCTTACCAAGGCATGGGATTCCCGGGGTTGGGAATGGGTTTGGATGATTACTTGTACACACATTGATACTGGAATTACGTACCACTGACCTCGGGAGAGGCAGGTTACTTGTAGATACTGCTAGACTAGTGATACAAATACTACTCTTCGCACACACGCCTGGAATGGCCGCGATACTAACACTAATACTTAACTTCGCACACATGCCTGGGTTGGCCGCGATACGAATACTAAACTTCGCACACATGCCTGGAGGGCCGCGATACAAATATACCTAGTCTAGAAAACATGGGAAACCCCCACTAATCTTCGCCAACATGCCAAGAGGGCCGCGATGCAAATACATACGAAACATGGTTCACTAAATGAACATACGGTCTACAATACGATTACTATAACTGAACTACCAACTGTGAACTCGCTCAACTTTGTTGTTGACTTTCTGTTACATGCCTTGCAGGACCTTAGGTTCACATGGAGCTTGCACGGGAGGCGCAGTCGTTGTGGGACATGGATCGTGGATGCCACGTTAAACTTTATAACACTTTGAACTTGATACTTATGTTGGGATTTCATATTATGCTTCTGCTACTTATTCTACGTTTTTGAGTGAACACCAATTGTATTGTGATGGATTACATTTTCTTTTACTTATTACTTATATGTTCAATATGATTGGTGGCTTGATCCTGGTCATGTCACGCCTCCAGGCGGTGGTACTCCGCGTGTGGATTTTGGGGGTGTGACAGATTGGTATCAGAGCCATTGGTTATAGAGAACTCGGTTTTAATAAGGGGAAAACGTTTTTATTAAAACCAGACTATAACCTGTACAGTGCTCAACGATCCACAACGACGCCTCGCTCCACGTGCAAGACTCAACATTCTAGGTAATATGGTATATGTTTTATTGCCTGCTTGCTATAATTACATAGAACTTTGCTCATGGTATGCTTAGATACACATAACCCCTATTGCTTGAGAATACTTGTGTGCTCACTCTCTTCTGTCATCGCACTATTCGCGAACCTCTCTTACTTATGTTATCCTTGCTATGAAGATCATGGCTGGACGTATCAACATGACACAAGCCCAGTTGACGGCTCTCATTAACGAACAAGTTGCTGCGGCACTTGCAGCCGCACAAGCAGGAGGTATACCCTGCAGTTGTAACTCACACTAGGATCTTTAGATCCTACACTCCTAAACCAACTCTTGTGTTTAATCTTGTCCTGATTCTTATACCCAACAGGTCAGCCACCTGTTTGCACCTTCAAGACTTTCATGGACTGTCGTCCTACTACTTTCAGTGGCACGGAAGGAGCAGTTGGACTCCTCCATTGGTTTGAAAAGCTCGAGTCCGTTTTTGAGATGTGTGAATGCCCTGAGGCTCGCAGGGTGAACTACGCCACTGGTACTCTAGAAGGCATTGCGCTGACTTGGTGGAAGGCGCAAGTTCAGATGTCAGGGTTGGCAGTTGCTAACGCCACACCCTGGAATGATTTAAAGGAGTTGATCAAAGAGGAATACTGTAGCCGTGATGACATTCATAAGCTGGAGGTAGAGTTTTACAATTTGCAGATGACGGGATCGGAAATAGAAGCGTACACCAAAAGATCAAACGAGTTGGCTATTCTGTGTCCTACTATGGTAGACCCTCCCATTAAGCGTATCGAGCTGTATCTCAAGGGTCTAGTGCCAGAGATTCAAAGTCACGTAACCTCAGCGAATCTTGGCACCATTCAACAGATCGTCAAGTTAGCTCATCGCCTCACCGACCAGGCAGTGGAACAGAACAGGCTGCCTAAACGTATCAGTGCTACTACTACCGCTACCACTTCAGCTACTCCTGCTACTCCCAGTGACAACAAGCGGAAATGGGAGGGGGATTCCAGTAGGGGTTCAGCTACCGTTCAGTCTCAAGCACAGCAGCAGCGCAAGACTAATGATTACCAGAGTCCGAGTCAGCAATCTTCTGGTGGTCAGGGGCAGGGTGGATATTGGGGAATTCACCCACTATGTAGCAGGTGCAACAGACACCACAGTGGTCAGTGTCGCAAGGGCCGCTGTCAGAGATGTCTCAAGATAGGTCATGAAGCTAAAGATTGCAGGAGCTCATGGCCTACGAATCAGAACCAGCAACAACAGCCACCAGCTCCACGAAACCAGCAACAACAACAACAGCGAGGCAATAGGGGATGCTTTCAATGTGGGGCTGAAGGCCACTTCAAGCGGGACTGCCCCCAGTTAAACCAGAATCGGAATAACAACAACAATAATCAGGGCAACGGGAACAACAATGGGGGAAACAACAACGACAACGGTGCTAGGGGTCGTGCATTTGTGATTGGTCAGGGTGATGCAAGGAACGATCCTAATGTGGTTATGGGTAAGTTTCTTCTCGACGACTTTTATGTTACTGTATTATTTGATTCGGGTGCGGATACCAGTTATATGTCTCTGAAAGTTAGTCAAATGCTTAAACGCGCACCAACACTTTTGAACACCAAACATGTCGTAGAGTTAGCTAACGGTAAAAGTCTAGAGGCCACACACATAGTTCAAGGTTGTAATCTTATCCTCGCTGGTCAGACTTTCTCTATCGATCTCATTCCTATAACTCTGGGTAGTTTCGATATCGTCATTGGTATGGATTGGTTATCTCAACAACAAGCAGAGATCCTATGCAAGGAGAAGATCATTCGCATTCCCCGTACTGGAAAAGAACCTCTCGAAGATCAAGGCGACAAGAGTGGTGTCGTGAGTGGCATCATCTCCTTCTTGAAAGCTCAGAAGTGTTTGCGAAAGGGGCACACTGCTATATTAGCACTCATTACTGATACATCGACGAAAGAGAAGAAGATTGAGGATATTCCAGTTGTACGCGACTTTCCTCAAGTGTTTCCTAAAGAGTTACCTGGGCTACCGCCTCATCGCCAGGTCGAATTTCAAATCGAGCTAGCTCCAGGAGTAGCCCCAATAGCTCGAGCACCTTATCGTTTAGCTCCAACCGAACTGGAGGAATTGTCCAAACAACTACAAGAACTCTTGGATAAGGGTTTTATTGGTCCTAGCTCTTCGCCTTGGGGAGCTCCAGTGTTATTTGTGAAGAAGAAAGACGGTACCTTCAGGTGACTGTGAAGAATCGCTATCCTCTTCCACGCATCGACGACTTGTTCGACCAGCTGCAAGGGTCGAGCTACTATTCAAAGATAGATTTGAGGTCAGGCTACCATCAACTGAGAGTCCGGGATGAGGACGTCTCCAAAACAACGTTCAGAACACGCTACGGCCACTACGAGTTTCTGGTCATGCCATTCGGACTAACAAACGCGCCTGCAGTCTTCATGGATCTTATGAACAGGGTGTGCAAGCCCTACTTGGATAGGTTCGTTATTGTATTTATTGATGACATTTTGATTTACTCCGAGAGTCAGGAGGAACACGAGCAACATTTACGACTCATTTTGGAACTACTTCAAGCAGAACAGCTGTACGCCAAGTTTTCAAAATGCGAATTCTGGCTTCGTGAAGTCCACTTTCTAGGCCACGTGGTAAACAAGGATGGGATTCATGTTGATCCATCCAAGGTAGATTCGATCAAAAACTAGCCTGCACCTCGCACACCAACAGAAATTCGCCAATTCTTGGGTTTGGCGGGCTATTACAGAAGGTTTATCAAGGATTTCTCCAAGAACGCGCAACCTCTCACTTCACTAACACATAAAGGTGTCACCTATCATTGGGATGATGCACAGGAAACTGCGTTCCAACACTTAAAGGATAGACTTTGTAGTGCACCTATCCTTTCATTGCCAGAGGGCACAGACGACTTCGTGGTTTACTGCGACGCATCGATTCAGGGTCTTGGTTGTGTATTGATGCAGCGGGATAAGGTTATAGCCTACGCCTCACGCCAACTCAAAGTTCATGAAAGAAACTACACTACACACGACTTAGAGCTGGGAGCTGTTGTTTTTGCACTTAAGATATGGCGACATTATCTGTACGGCACCAAGTGCGCCATCTACACTGATCACAGGAGTCTCGAGCATATCTTCAAACGGAAGGAACTGAATATGCGACAACGACGGTGGGTCGAGCTACTGAATGACTACGAATGCTCGATCAGGTATCACCTGCAAAGCCAATGTTGTGGCTGACGCCCTCAGTCGAAAGGACACCGCGCCTAAGCGCGTGCGAGCTTTACAACTCACTATATAGCCTAGTCTTCCTTCTTGGATACGAGATGCTCAGGTAGAAGCATTGAAACCAGAAAACGTCAGGACTGAAGCCCTACGCGGCTCAAGGCAACGCTTAGAACAGAAGGAAGACGGTGCTTACTACGTCACAGGACGCATTTGGGTCCCACTTTATGGCAGCCTACGAGAGCTTGTGATGGATGAGGCACACAAGTCACGCTACTCGGTACATCCTGGTTCGGATAAAATGTACCACGATATCAAAACTACATATTGGTGGCCTAGCATGAAGGCCCACATAGCAACATACGTTAGCAAGTGCTTGACTTGTGCGAGAGTCAAGGCGGAATACCAGAAACCTTCAGGCCCACTTCAACAACCAGAGATACCACAATGGAAATGGGAGCAAATTTCCATGGATTTTGTTACTGGCCTGCCTAGATCACAACGTGGTAACGATACTATTTGGGTGATCGTGGATCGACTCACAAAGTCTGCTCACTTCTTGGCTATCAAGGAAACGGATAAGTTCTCAACACTAGCAGACGTATATCTTAATGAAGTTGTCTCGAGGCACGGAGTGCCCACCTCTATTATCTCAGATCGAGATGCACGTTTTACTTCAGAACTGTGGCAAGCAAAGCACAAGTCTTTTGGCTCACGGCTAGATATGAGCAAAGCTTATCACCCGCAAACGGATGGGCAGTCTGAACACACCATCCAGACCCTTGAAGACATGCTTAGGGCCTGTGTAATTGACTTTGGCAACGGATGGGAAAAGCATCTGCCACTTGTGGAATTTTCGTACAATAATAGCTACCACACCAGCATCAAAGCTGTTCCATTTGAGGCATTGTACGGACGTAAATGCCGGTCACCTCTTTGTTGGGCAGAGGTGGGGGATAGTCAGATTACTGGTCCAGAACTTGTGGTAGACACAACAGAACGAATTGCTCAGATACGACAACGAATGGCGGCAGCTCGTGACCGTCAGAAAAACTACGCCGATAAGGGCAGGAAACCACTCGAGCTCCAGGTTGGGGAGCGTGTACTACTCAAAGTTTCACCCTGGAAGGGTGTGGTTCGTTTTGGTAAACGAGGCAAGCTTAACCCACGATACGTCGGACCTTTCGAAGTCATTGAGAAAATAGGCAAAGTGGCCTACAGACTGAACTTACCAGCTGAACTCAGTGCAGTTCACAATGTATTTCACGTGTCGAATCTGAAGAAGTGTCTGTCAGATGAGACCCTCATAGTTCCTTTGAAGGAGCTCACTAACGACGAACAGTTACGATTCGTCGAGGAACCTGTTGAAATCACGGACCGGGATGTTAAGGTCCTCAAGCACACTAGAATACCTCTTGTTCGAGTTTGATGGAACTCCCGTCGTGGCCCAGAGTTCACCTGGGAACGAGAAGATCAGATGAAACTCAAGTATCCCCAGTTATTCGAAAACAGTGCAACCACTACTGAGGCTGAAGCTACTACAGAATTTCGGGACGAAATTCCAAATCAACGGGGGGATGATGTGACACCCCAGGAAAACCAGTAAACTACACAACACAACTAGCTTCCTCAGTAACCACGTGCTAAATTTCAGGACGAAATTTCTTTCAAGTTGTGGATAATGTGACAACCCGAGTTTTCAAGGTCTCTATTCGACTGAACCTTGTACTTATTTGCAAAGCGTGTGTTATACATTTTTGGTGTGCATTATATATGAGTATATATTAATAATGTGCTTGGTGGTAATTTGTGTGTTATAAGTTAATATGTAACTTTGGCCGAAATCCCCTCCTCACGAAAACACAATTGGGCGAAAACACATTAGTGATTTCGTCCAGAGGATGGCTGGCGAAATCAACTTATGGGCTTCGGCCCAGTAGCGATTTAAATATAAGATTTGTTTTAAACCCACGGTATCGATCAACAAAGAACTGCCCCAACTATAAGCTTTATGTATGCTCGTATCTTGTTATAGTCCAACTCAAAACTCTAAACAAAACCCTAAACACCCCTTGATTGGCAACGGCAGACCCCCTCCCCCTTCCATCGACGGCAACACCTCTTTCGCGAAACTCATCCTTCGAGTCCGTCTTGTATCTTGATCCCCTCGGTTAGTGATAATATTATTTGTGTTGAATATGTTGGTTGTGCGTGAGTACGTGCGATGTACTAATATTGTATATGTGCATCAAAGGAAAGTATGAGTATGCTTGTTAGATGAAACGAATCTGATATTGATTGGTTAGCTTTGTTCACGTTCACGCATTATTGATTTAGATCATATAACATTAGTGTCATAACGGTAATTGTTTGATGTGGTGTCGTCTGAATAATTGGTATTGTTTTTGTTAATTAATAAAGTATGTGTAGTAATCCTATTTCTAGGGAATCGATGAATAAATCAATTGTGATTTCGGTCCAATAGTATTAGGACTAGGAATCATGTGGTCGGCCATTTAGTTCTTAATTGCATGTGGGTTTGTCAGGGACATGTGATGTTGCATATGTGTGTGCAATTTATAAATACAATACATGTATAATTAGATTGAAGGTTATCAGTTAAGTACTCACATTAATAGGTGTTCCTAATCTGATGATTTCATTGATTCATGATATTTATTTTATAAATGATATTTGTTCATGCAAAGTCGTATGCATAAGTATTGTGAGGGGATTTATTTGGTGGTTATGAGATCATATATTACAAGAGTAAATGCCAATGATTCTGTTATGATAATATATTGATTTCAAATTGATTTTTATAAACTGTTAAACATTAACCCTGTTAGTTCAGTTAACTCTATTAGTTCATTAACTCTGTTAGGTATGTTAAGTATGTTAACTGATAGCCATGTTGGAAATTTACAAAGAACTCAGTTATATGATGTATGATTGTGTGAACAGGAAATAACTGTTATGTGTTACTTGATGATGATTGCATAAACACACTTTGTGGCATTGATTGCATGCGAAACTTTACGAACTTGAACTGATTAAGTATACGTGCTTACTATAGGACTTGATTGATAACTTGTGAGCACATAGTTTAGCATACCGAGCAAACCAAGGTGAGTTCACACTCTTACCAAGGCATGGGATTCCCGGGGTTGGGAATGGGTTTGGATGATTACTTGTACACACATTGATACTGGAATTACGTACCACTGACCTCGGGAGAGGCAGGTTGCTTGTAGATACTGCTAGACTAGTGATACAAATACTACTCTTCGCACACACGCCTGGAATGGCCGCGATACTAACACTAATACTTAACTTCGCACACATGCCTGGGTTGGCCGCGATACGAATACTAAACTTCGCACACATGCCTGGAGGGCCGCGATACAAATATACCTAGTCTAGAAAACATGGGAAACCCCCACTAATCTTCGCCAACATGCCAAGAGGGCCGCGATGCAAATACATACGAAACATGGTTCACTAAATGAACATACGGTCTACAATACGATTACTATAACTGAACTACCAACTGTGAACTCGCTCAACTTTGTTGTTGACTTTCTGTTACATGCCTTGCAGGACCTTAGGTTCACATGGAGCTTGCACGGGAGGCGCAGTCGTTGTGGGACATGGATCGTGGATGCCACGTTAAACTTTATAACACTTTGAACTTGATACTTATGTTGGGATTTCATATTATGCTTCCGCTACTTATTCTACGTTTTTGAGTGAACACCAATTGTATTGTGATGGATTACATTTTCTTTTACTTATTACTTATATGTTCAATATGATTGGTGGCTTGATCCTGGTCATGTCACGCCTCCAGGCGGTGGTACTCCGCGTGTGGATTTTGGGGGTGTGACAGATTGGTATCAGAGCCATTGGTTATAGAGAACTCGGTTTTAATAAGGGGAAAACGTTTTTATTAAAACCAGACTATAACCTGTACAGTGCTCAACGATCCACAACGACGCCTCGCTCCACGTGCAAGACTCAACATTCTAGGTAATATGGCATATGTTTTATTGCCTGCTTGCTATAATTACATAGAACTTTGCTCATGGTATGCTTAGATACACATAACCCCTATTGCTTGAGAATACTTGTGTGCTCACTCTCTTCTGTCATCGCACTATTCGCGAACCTCTCTTACTTATGTTATCCTTGCTATGAAGATCATGGCTGGACGTATCAACATGACACAAGCCCAGTTGACGGCTCTCATTAACGAACAAGTTGCTGCGGCACTTGCAGCCGCACAAGCAGGAGGTATACCCTGCAGTTGTAACTCACACTAGGATCTTTAGATCCTACACTCCTAAACCAACTCTTGTGTTTAATCTTGTCCTGATTCTTATACCCAACAGGTCAGCCACCTGTTTGCACCTTCAAGACTTTCATGGACTGTCGTCCTACTACTTTCAGTGGCACGGAAGGAGCAGTTGGACTCCTCCATTGGTTTGAAAAGCTCGAGTCCGTTTTTGAGATGTGTGAATGCCCTGAGGCTCGCAGGGTGAAGTACGCCACTGGTACTCTAGAAGGCATTGAGCTGACTTGGTGGAAGGCGCAAGTTCAGATGTTAGGGTTGGCAGTTGCTAACGCCACACCCTGGAATGATTTAAAGGAGTTGATCAAAGAGGAATACTGTAGCCGTGATGACATTCATAAGCTGGAGGTAGAGTTTTACAATTTGCAGATGACGGGATCGGAAATAGAAGCGTACACCAAAAGATCAAACGAGTTGGCTATTCTGTGTCCTACTATGGTAGACCCTCCCATTAAGCGTATCGAGCTGTATCTCAAGGGTCTAGTGCCAGAGATTCAAAGTCACGTAACCTCAGCGAATCTTGGCACCATTCAACAGATCGTCAAGTTAGCTCATTGCCTCACCGACCAGGCAGTGGAACAGAACAGGCTGCCTAAACGTATCAGCGCTACTACTACCGCTACCACTTCAGCTACTCCTGCTACTCCCAGTGACAACAAGCGGAAATGGGAGGGGGATTCCAGTAGGGGTTCAGCTACCGTTTAGTCTCAAGCACAGCAGCAGCGCAAGACTAATGATTACCAGAGTCCGAGTCAGCAATCTTCTGGTGGTCAGGGGCAGGGTGGATACCGGGGAATTCACCCACTGTGTAGCAGGTGCCTAAAACCCACTTAAACTGCAAAATTCTGCATTTAATAACAAAATTCAGCATTTAATCATGCTAGTCACTTGCAAAAATTTGGCAAAATGATCCTGTATGCTTTCCTAAGTGTCGGGAATTGAAAGGGTCACTAAAAGTTACATAAAGGACACTTTACGTTGTCACTTAGCACTTTAACGGGACGGTATATATAACCGGACAACCAGACATTACCCGGAACACAAAAATATTGTTAAAAACATAGTTACACTTTTTCTGAGCTAGTTATGATCCCCGAGCACTATAACACCTTACAAAATACCCGGTATACGCTAAACACTAGACATAACATTAAAACTCCCACTATTTAACTTATTTACCCCTAAATAATACACTTAACCCCCCCCCCCCATGAAAATGGCGGCACACATGGCTTCCCCCCTCTCAACCATACCACTTTCCATGTAGCCACCTCAAAGGAATCCATCAAGTCCCCATGCAAATTGACCTTTGGATTGTGAGAAGATTATGATTGTACTAACAATTACGCTTAGCCCCCAAATTACTTACCTATATACCAAATAACTTACACTAAACCCCCTTTCTTTGGCTGAATTTTCGGCAAGCATGGCCCCACAAGATATTTCATTTGAATTTTGTATATTCCCCATGTAATCTCTATGGAGATTATGGATGATATTGTTGGGTACTTCATAAACATATAACCCAAAGGTTAAAAGAATTTGAATTATAAATAACCAACATTATCCTCACCTCCTACACATCACCTCAACCAAACACCTCTCTCTCCCTCCAAACAAAGCTTCGGCCGAACACCCTACCATACACACCAACAATTTTGATTTTTGTTCAAGTGATCCAAGCTCACTACAAGGTGCACCAAGGTGAATCACGAAGTGTGGAGCTCACGGATTGTCAAGGACCTCCCTCGTTTGCCTTTAACCACTCATTTTTCGTCTTGTTTCTTCCCTAGCTTCAAAGCTAGTAGTAAGCTTCTTTGATCATCCTTTATTTTATATTTATGGTGGTTAATGATTATATTATGATGTAACTACAAGAACACTAAAAAGATCATGAACACAAACTTGAACATAAAGCTAATATGATGATGTAATAAGATGAAATCTTGTTAAAATAAAGTTGTTTTGATGTCGTTATTGTTTATTTGATGATTACTAGTAATAGGGTGTTTAACATCATGGATGAACTTGTAAAATAAGATTAAAAACTTAGGTTAACAAGTTAGGAGGTGATTAGTGATATATATAAAAGAATCACCTCAATGTTTCAACATAAACTTGGTAACAAAGTGAGTTCTTGAAAAATAAACAAACTAAGTGAGTAGATGGTCGTATGGACCCGAGGTCTACAAATGATTTTTCTAGACACACCAAGTTAAAAGACGGGTCTTTTGAAAAGTCATAATTCTTACACTATTTTTGGAAGAAATAAGTATATGAATACTAGTAAGATATGAAAATGTTGTAAATGGATATTTTTGTAAAATAAGTTCACAAGTTGTGAACATCTAAAAACCCCGAGAGTAAGATTTTAACAAAAATAAACACGCTTTGGAGGGTAACTAAACCCACTAAACGCCCCACTAAGTTACTACGCGTTTTTATGAAACACCAAGTTTATGTTGTCATGTAAAGTGCATTGTTTTTGCACTTGGCTAGTGTAATATGGTTTAGTAACTTGTTGTTGGTTGATTTAAATGATTTCCGAAAAGAAAATGATATGCTAATAAGCATGGACACCTCCGTTACAAAGGAAACTCTGGCGAAATTTTCTAAAAATCCAACACTTAGAAAATATTTTTCTAACAAGTGCTTACGAATATATTTTACCTTTGTTTATCAAAATAAACTTCATCATAGGTTTTGTTACAAAAATACAAAGTATCGGAGGTTGGTTTTGGTGAATAAAAACGGATAAATATATATTTAGAATATATATATTTTCTACTAAGACACTTGTGTGAATATTTGTATATTTTGTGAACTAGTTATATTATTTTAGGGTAAAATAATATAACTTAACAAATACCACGGAAATTACAACTCCCAAAATAATACCAAAACCTCCACGGAATAAATATTAAGTTACGCATTTGTTATTTGCGACACGGAACGCTAAAACGTACCTTATGTAATAATTCAGAAAATACTCTTACTCATACATTTTGGTAAGATATTATTTTGGGAATTAATGGAGTAAAATATATTACTTTTGGGAAAAATACATATATTTGGGAACATATTATTTTTGAACGAATAAGTTAAATATATTTTCCTAAGTGGGACTTAAAATATATTTTCGGAATCACAATAATACATGTGTAAATACCCCATCCTTGGGAAGGAAATCCGAGGTAAAATACTTGTGAAGTATGAATACGAAATATTGTTTAACGATTATTCTAAAACAAAATATAACTTAAAGTTAAGATAATTATTTTAACTAATAACTAAAACTTGGAATAACATTCGGAAACTTAAGAATCGCAACTCTAAAACATTAAACCCCAAGCAAGGCACGACCCGTTTGTCTAATCGACATAGTTCGTTGTAGGTTGTCGTGTAGCGGACCAGAGTTTGGGTTGACGATTCGATTCAGGAGACGCACTACAGTGAGTTCATGTCCCCCTTTTCCTTAAACTGTTTTGTTTACTTACTGCGGGGGTAAAATACATATTATAAAGGGATACTCACAATACTATTGGTATGATTAGCCTAGGAAAGAACCATAGATCATGTGTTAGGGTAGGCGGATACTTGGGACCATTAATCCTCGTCGTAGGACCACGGGGCATGAGTGATAGATCTATTTGGGTGTAGCGAGCCCACACCCATGAGGCCGGGGCGGCCCATAGTGGTGAGTATGTCTTCCAGCCGGGAGCCCGGTACAACTTTGCTAGGTTTGAGTCTTCCTACACCGTCACACATACTAGTGGCCTTGCAAACCATTGGTGATCTTTTCCTTGTTTGCAATCATACCGGGACATACATACATACATTGAATACAAAGGTTTATACATACTCACATACACATGAACTCGCTCAGCTTTTGTTAATTTTTCAAACTACATGTATTTCAAGGAATTAGTGGATCTGGCGAAGTATGCATAAGTCAAGCTGCGTTGAATAAGATGTCATCCAGGGTAATAGGCTTAGGAGGTGTAACCCTTACCTGGACGGGTTACACGTCTTAAACCTCGTTTTATTAAAAGTCTTTTGTTGTGTCTTATGAACACGTTTTAGACAAGTATGGGTTGTAACTTATTTTAAGTGTCGACATTTTCAAACAATGATGTTGTGGTACTATTAAACTTAATGAATGGATGAACATCTTGTGTTTTATTTTCATATAGCATTGTTATGATTGTTGCTATGGTATTAAGAAGTCACACCAAATAAACCCACGCTTCCGCAAAAGCCAGGGTGTGACAGTGGTGGTGGCGGCACTAGGTAGAGCCGAGAGGGAGAGAGAGAGTATGAGGGAGTGGAGTGAAGTTTTGGTGTTGTGAAGTGAAGAGATCTTATGAATCCATGAACCATACTTATAATCATTCTCTTACAATATCATATCCACCAAATCAAGCAATATCTAATTAAAATAAGAAATAAAATCTTGGTGGTGGGGTCCTCCCCTTTGGGCTGTAAATATCATATGGGGGGGGGGTTAATTGTAATTTTTGATGGTAAGTAGGTAAATAGTTGGAGGTTAAGTGTAAAAATCTAGTGTTTTAAGTGTATGATGAATTACATAGTGTGTTAGGGTGTTCGGGGATCATAACTAGCCAAGAAATAATAAAACAATGTTTCTGGCAATATTTAGGTGTTCCGGGTAATGTCCAGTTATTCGGTTAGATACCGGTTCGTTAAAGTGTCAAGCTATTCTGTTTAATCATCTTTATGTTACTTTTTGTGACACTTTTAATTCCCAACACTTAGGAAAGCATTCAGGACCATTTAGTCAATTTTCTGCATAATACTAGTATGTTAAAAAGCTGAATTTTGCTGAAAAATGCAGAATTCTGCACTATAAGTGGGTTTTAGGCACTTTCTGGTACTCAAACTATCATCTAGTGATGCAGTTTTATGGTCCTTACTTCCCTACACACCTAGTGATGCAGTTTTATGCAGTTCACTGTCTGTCTATGTACTGAACTCTGTCAGCATATTCCCGTTCTATCTGTTAACTGTACTAACTGTGCTTTGTGCATCAAGTATGTCAATATAGTTTGTATGTGATAAAGATGTGACATTATGTAATATGTGATGCACATGTAAGTATGATGCAGTACTCAGAAAGCAGTTAAATAATTCAGCACAGTCATTAAGCACTTAATTAATATTAATTAATTGTACGGATACCTGGGTTTAATGAGGGTTGTCACAGTTCCCACCCTACTCGATGCCTATTTCTGACCCTTATCATCCCTCTCATTATGGAGGCTACACACTGATCGGTACACTTTAGGTACACTCTTGTTTATTTTAATAATGATAAAAATGTATTGATATTGTTATATAATATATTATTTTAATTTGTTTTTGTATTTGATAGATTATGTAGAAAATGATCTTAAATCAAAGAGTTATAACAAATAACAAAAATTTGGAGAATGATTAATTGTGGTTTCAAAAAGCCTATGAGTAACGAATTATTGAATTACTAGTGTAATTAATATAGTCATGAGCAAATTAATTCATTTGACAAATTGTTTGTGGAACGTATGCAGGTAGTAAGAAAGCATGAATTTAGAATTCATTGTCTAAATGAGCCATCATTATTTAATTATGCTATATCTCCAAAGATAAAGGGATACGAAGGAGGGGGTGAAAAAAAAAACAAACCGCACAGTTCGAGGTTGTCGCTGCACGGAGATTGAGGGAGCACAAGATTTTGTGGTTGGTGTTTTTGCGAGACGTCATGAGTATACGCGGCTAATCTCCTAAGGTTTCACCCCGGTGTAGACTTTGTAAGAATTCTAGGGTTTCAATATTTTGTTTATGATTTAATTTGTGACTAGTTGTATTTAACTATTTGAAACTTATATCAATTATCTTGCATTTGTATTGGATTCATGAATTGTCGAATGAGTTATTGAATTTGACTTTGTGAAATGAATATGTGCAATTATGCCTTGCTATAGGTTAGGATTTACATGTTCTTAGTAACGAAGTGCAGTGCGGTCTGTTGTCTATGACATTGATAGCTCTTGGCACCTAAGCCACGTCGCCATTTTGACGAGGCTGTCGTGGGCCACTCAAAAAATATAACCTAACTTTACCTATAGACAGGGTAAGTCGGGTGTCGAATCCACGAGGAGCATGTGGTTAGTGTTACACGTTTTTTTTGTAAATTTTACTAAACTAACTGATGATTATAAAACTGATATGGAATTAAAAACACATTAAACAAGTTGCAATTAAGAAAAAGATTGAGTTGTAATAAACAATGATGAGAAAAGGTGATCACTCCGGGATTCAGATTCTGTAATTACTAATAACCTAGTTCTGAGTTTATTGGATGCTATTGATTGAATAGTAAACCTGTCACATCTACCAATTACCTATGCAGTTCAAAATCTTAATATTAATTGATCAGATAAATATTAAAACAAGCATACATAGGAATCATTCAATCAACAAAAGCATAATTGGATTCAAAACATAAATATAACTCTGACTGTCACTCAGGATTTGTCTGTCACACAAATTATATAATCACGTAAATAGTCGGCTATCACCCGACTACAAATCCAAATCTCAATACAAAACAGAAACTAGAATTAAAAGTGTCTCACAAGAATCATTCACCCAAAGTGTCCATGAGAGATTTAGCCGCTCATGATACTCGTCCAATCAAAAGCTTGAGTTAGTGATGAAGACATGATGATTCGGTATCGTGGAGATGTATGATGATGTCGTGTGCTTTTTGAGACCCCCCCAAAAGTCCTCAATGATGGCTGCCAAAAATCCTGTATATTGATAGTGTTGAGTGGTAAGTTAATGAAGCACAAAAAGTGTCAAAGCCCAAAAGTGATGAGGTTGCTGCTAATTTTCGATCTTTATTGGCACTCTCATATCGATGATAATATTAGGCTATATGAACCAAAAAGTAAAAAAAGTTTGCTGCCAAACTTTTCGTGAGTCCAGGCCCAACATTTCTTTTCTCCAATCCATTCGTCCAAGATGTATATAGTGATGATGATTTCTATTAATATTGTTGACTCCTTTTTAATGTTCCAAGTAATTTTGCCATCAAGAGTCACGAATACTCTGCCAATTATGTCACAATTCATGAGCATTAAGGTAGTGTTTGGTATGCAGGAATGAGAGGTGGAATGTAATGGATGATTACGAGGGAATGAAGGAAAGGGTGTTTGGTTGGTCAATGGAATTGAATCACCCATTCCAAAATGCATTCCATTCCCTCAAAATCATTCCTTCCACCTCCTATGTTTTTTTCCATTCCATCCCCTCTTGCACGATTCATCAACAACACCACAACCCACCACCTTCGCCACAAACCACCACCACCACCACCACCCACCACTGACGCCATCGGCGCCACCCACCACCACCTCACCCCGACATCACCGCCGCCGCCACCCACTCGCCACCGTTATCACCCACAGCTGCGACCAACTGCTAATGACACTCGCCGCTGCCGCCCACCACCATCATCGATGACACCACCAACCGTCGCCGCCGCCACCAACCGCCACCTCTGCTGCTACCCACCACCAACGACCACCTTGCCACCACCACCACTCGTCGTCACCGCCGCACCGCCACTCGCCGCCACCACCACCACCCATCGCCCCGCCGCCGACACCCACCACCGCCACCTATAACCACCCACAATCACTACCACCGACCACCACCACCACCACCACCACTCACCGCTGATTTTATTACTCTGTTTTTCTTGCCTACCGAATAATACACAATAATAACTCATTCCATTCACACATGGTAACTAAACAAGACATGGAATGGTAATGATCCATTGCATTCCCTCGTCCATTCCATTACCTCGTCCATTCCATTCCTTCGTCCATTCCATTACCCCGTACCAAACAGACCCTAAATGTGTTCACATTGTAAGTTACACTTTGCACCCTGAAAGTTGAGATATGGACCGTAAACCTCATGTGAATATCCGTAAGCCACAGCGTATTCCTCATCTTGTTTTCCACTCACAAAAACAACTTTCACTGAATAACACATTGGCCCCTCAACTTCAATATTCTTCATTCCTTTCATATTTTCACTATATTTACTTCCAAATATTGACCAAATCGCCCTTGTACTTTGGTATTCTTTCACTCTTTACGTATCAAACCCATCTAATCGACCCGAAACACATACGAACACTTCCAATGGCTGCATTCATCAATATTACATGTTCCGCTTTATCTTTAAACCTCGCAACTTCACCCATTTCACGCGTTTAACCTGCAAACATGCAACCACTCGCAATAATCCAATTCCAATCATATAATCATATAAAACAAGCTAAACCACATAAGATAAACACTTAAACGTCCATGTTTCACACTCTCCATCACATCCCCACGCTTACCTTTGATTGTCCTTAAGCAAACTGTTACGGAATTACTCACCATAGTAACAATACCTCTGAATCCCTAAACCGATGCAACAGATTAAGTCCCAAGTCATACCCGTTCCATAGACTAACACAAACAAGATTGAAAACCCGACAAGCAATTGGTGCAATTTTTAAAACTTAAGACTTGTCTATTTAAAACTAACATGCTTAGGATTATACACATGCTACACGCCTCTCACAATAAACTCTCCTCTCGATTTAATACCTGAACTAGCGTTTAATGTGCTAGCATTTATAACACTCAAAACCAAACATGCAATTCTGTAACCATATGATTAATTGTGGTTTCAAAAAGTCTATGAGTAACGAATTATTGAATTAATAGTGTAATTAATATAGTCATGAGCAAATTAATTCATTTGACAAATTGTTTGTGGAACGTATGCAGGTAGTAAGAAAGCATGAATTTAGAATTCATTGTCTAAATGAGCCATCATTATTTAATTATGCTATATCACCAAAGATAAAGGGATACGAAGGAGGGGGTGAAAAAAAAAACGTCACGGTTCGAGGTTGTGGCTGCACGGAGATTGAGGGAGCACAAGATTTTTTGGTTGGTGTTTTTGCGAGACGTCATGAGTATACGCGGCTAATCTCCTAAGGTTTCACCCCGGTGTAGACTTTGTAAGAATTCTAGGGTTTCAATATTTTGTTTATGATTTAATTTGTGACTAGTTGTATTTAACTATTTAAAACTTATATCAATTGTCTTGCATTTGTATTGGATTCATGAATTGTCGAATGAGTTATTAAATTTGACTTTGTGAAATGAATATGTGTAATTATGCCTTGCTATAGGTTAGGATTTACATGTTCTTGATAACGAAGTGCAGTGCGGTCCGTTGTCTATGACGTTGATAGCTCTTGGCACCTAAGCCACGTAATACTAAATCCGTTAACAATCAAATGCAACTAAATTAAGTCTAACGTGTTGTCACACCCTGACTTTTGCGGAAGCGTGGGTTATTTAGTGTGACTTCTTAATACCATAGCAACAATCATAACAATGCTATATGATAAAAATACGAGATGTTCATCCATTAATTAAAGTGAGAAAATACCACAACATCATTGTTTGAAAGCATCGACACTTAAAATAAGTTACAAACCATGACAAGTTTAACTGAGTCCACAAGGACTCAACAAAAGTACGTAAATAAAAACCCGAGTTTAGAATTATGTATCCCGTCCAGGGAAGGGATACACCTCCTAAACCCAATAACCCCGGATGACATCTTTATTTCACTACGCAGCTTGACACATGCATACTCCGCCAGATCCACTAATTCCCTGAAATACATGTAGTTTGAAAAATCAACAAAAAGTTGGGTGAGTTCATGTGTATGTGAGTATGTATAAACCTTTAAAGTATGTCTGTATGTATAAAAGTCCCCGGTATGTAGCAATTAAGGAAAAAGAGATCACCAATGGTTTGCAAGGCCATTGATATGTGTGAAGTGATGCAGGAAGTACTCAAACCTAGCAGATTTCGTCGATAAGACATAGTCACCTCATGGTCCACTCAGCGGACTCAGGAGTGGGGCTCGCTACACCCGAATAGATCTATCACTCATGTCCCTCGGTCCTACAACGAGGATTAATGGCCTTAAGTGTCATACCCACCACTCACATGATCTAAGTAGTAACCCTCCTTAAGCTAACCATACCATGTATAAAATGTCTGTAATAATTGTAACATGTATTTCACCCCCGCAGTATAAAACTGAAAACAGTTAAAAGAAAAGGGGGACATGAACTCACAGTATTGAATCTTCGTACTTGTAACCCAAATCTCCTCGGCAAACACGACTACCTACAATGGTCTAACGTCTATTAGACGAACGGGTCGTGCCTTGTCTTAGTATTTACGTTTTTGAGTTACGTCTCTGATATTATTCCCAGTTATAATTACTTGTTAAAATAATGATTATTTTAACTTTGAATTACATTTGATTTTGGAATAATTGTTTAAACAATATTTTCTGATAATGCTTCTCAAGTATGTATTTCCTTCCCAAGGATGGGGGTATCTCATACATGTATTTTCGTATTTGTATTTGTATATCTTGCCAAGTAATGGCGTCGTATTTCGGTGTATTGTTCCAAATAAAAATATGTTAATATATTCCCAATATATATTTCCAAAACCATATATTTCAAGTCTCACTTAAATTTATATAAACTTATTTTGTACAATCATGTATTGTCCCAGAAAATATATATTTTTCTCAAAAAATTATATATCTTCTAAATATACTAGGAAAATATATTTTTATCTCCCAAAAATAATATATTTTCTCGTTGTCAAAAAAATATGATATACTTGGTAACATTTACAAAATCATATTTTCACTTCTTTCATTTCCAAAATAATATTTACCAAAAATATAGTGTAATGGTATATCCCGGAATATTTTGTAAGTTACGTTTTAGCGTACGAATTCACAATATCAAGTGTGTAACTTAAATATTTATTCCGTGGGATTTTTGGTATTATTTTGGGGTTGTAATTTCATGGTATATGTTAAGTTATATTATTTTACCCTAAAATAATATAACTATTCCACGATGTATACAAATATTCACACAAGTGTTTTAGTATATATATTCTAAATATATATTTACCCATTTTATTTACAAAAACCAACCTCCGATACTTTGTATTTTTGTAACAAAACCTATGGCGAAGTTTATTTTGAAAAAAATTTAGAAACTATTTTCTAAGTGTTGGAATTTTAGAAAATTTCGCCATAGTCTTCTTTGTAAATGGAGGTGTCCATGCTATTAGCATATCATTTTCTCCTCGAAAATCATTCAAACAATCAACCACAAGTTACTAAACAATATTACACCTATCAAGTGCGAAAACAATGCACTTTACATAACAACATGAGCTTGCTTTTTCATAAAAACGCGTAGTAACTTAGTGAAGTGTTTAGTGGGTTTAGTTACCCTCCAAAGTGTGTTTACTTCTTTTAAAATCTCATCCTTGAAGAGATATGGTGTTTACAACTTGTAAACATAATTTATAAAAATATTTATTTACAACATCTTCTTGTCTCAATAGCATCTCTACACTTATTTTATTTCCAAAAATAGTGCAAGTGTATGTAAGAATCATGATCTTTCAAAACCCGTCTTTTAGACTTGGTTGGTCTAGAAAAATCATTCCCAAGCCTTGGGTTTACAAGTTTACTAGTTCACTAGGTTTATTACTTTGTAAGAAAAATCATTTTTACTTTCAAGTTCATGTTAGTCTAGAAGATGATTATTTCATGTAAGCACATAATCATCTCTAACTTGTTAAACCATGTTTTTAATCATACTTTAACAAGTTCCATATGATGATCAACCATCATATTACTAGCAATCAACAAGTAATCATCAACACATTCAAAACAACATCATACTAGCATTATTTCATTATGTTTCATCTTTTGTAAGCTTATGTTTCATGATTTATGTTTATGCTCTTTTGGTGTTCTTATGATCTCATCATAATATATCTATTAACCATAAAAAATGTGAAGTAACAAGAGTGTAAAGAAGTCTTACAACTAGCTTAAAGCTAGGGAAGATCAATGGGGAAAATGAGTGGATAAAAGCTTGTGAAGGAGGTCCTTGATGATCCGTGAGTTCCACACTTCGTTATTCACGTTTGTGCACCTTGTAGTAACCTTGGAATACTTGAACTTGAAACAAAAATATGGTGGGTGTGTGGACAAGGGGTCGGTCGAGATGGGGGGTCAAGGAGAAGAAGAAGTGGTGTGGTGATAAGATGAAGAAGATAAGTGTTTAACTTATAACCAAGATGCTAATATCCAATGGGTTATGTGTCTACAAGAGTACATACACAATCTAGCTCATATCAAATCAAGATCATTTAGGATCTTTGGAAGGATTTAGAAGATTAGAAAATCTTGGAGTGGGGTCCCCTTTTTGGGGCCGGTTATAACAAAGGGGGGGGGGGGGGTAAATGTAAATAGTTGGGTAAGTAGGTGATTTAGTGGAAGATTAAAGTGTAAGACTTGTGTTTAGTGTGTACCATGCTTATGTAGAATGTTTAAGTGTTCGGGAACCAAAACTGGTTCAGAAAAAGTGAAACAATATTTTTAGCAATATTTTGGTGTTCCGGGTAATGTCCGGTTGTCCGGTTAGATACCGTTCCGTTAAAGTGCTATGTTATACCGTATAGTGTCCTTTATGTAACTTTTTGTGACACTTTTAATTCCCGACACTTAGGAAAGCATACAGGACCATTTTGCCCAATTTTTGCACTTTACTAGCATGTTAAAATGCTGAATTCTGATGTTAAATGCAGAATTCTGCACTTTGAGTGGGTTTTAGGCACTTTCCGGCACTTAAACTATCACCTAGTGACGCAGTTTTATGGTCCTTACTTCCCTACATGTAACACCTGTGTCACTTCAACCGTCAAACAAATGCCAAACCAATGAAATATTATATTTCATACTTGGGATTTGTAAAATTATGTGTATCTTTTACACATATCAACTCTTATTTGATTTTAAGCTTTAAATCGCTTTCTGGAGGGTTATACGCGCTCTGATGCGTAAATATAACCAGTTTAATCCAACGAACACTCCGGAATAGTGAAATAGGCTTAACATACCTTAAATAACCTTTACATAACTTAGAAATAAGTTTTGAAGGCTTTGGTATGGCAAAAACAAGTTAATTCGACTACAGGGACTAAACTTGACAAACTGCGAAAGTATGCCAATTTGAACTGTAACGAACATTCCGGAACATGACCATAAGTTAAACATACCTTAAATATCCTTTACATAGCTTAGAAATAGGATTTGATGGGTTCGGTATGCTAAAATAAACTTTTGGGTCATTCAGGGACTAAAAGTGTCAAAAAGTGCACAAGTTTGCATTTTTGCGCATAACTTACGTTCTGAATACATCCGGACATCCAAAAATTTATGTAAGCATGACTATATTATATTTTAGTGTTCGCCATAAGAAAAATCCATTCGTCGCGTCATTTGGATCGTTTTTCGCGCTTATGCGTATTCCGTCGTAATTAACCGAACATCGCAACCGTACGGCTAAACGAACCGACATCCGAGATATTTTTGAGCATGTTTTAAGTTCCCTATACTTTAACTTCATTTTAGAGCTTTGAAATGGGGTTAACGGGCCTTAAACGTGTCAAAAATGACCTTATTGCATAACAGGGACCAAAAGTGTAAATCTGCCAAACTTGTGCCCTACGATGCGTATGGGTTTTTGTCCTACGATGCGTATGGGGTCTGCAGACCAGATGCAGAGTACTTAACAGCCTGTTTGCAGCTGTTTGATCCACCACCACACATTCTATGATGCTTAGTCAGCTGAAAAGATGTATTTGAGCTACCATAAGGTCCCGACACTTGTACGGGTGTGATTAAGGCACGTTTTCCATGAAACGATCTTAACGGTGGACCGAATACTATAAATACCCCACCCCCGTGCTTCAAAATCACAAGAACTTTGATTTGAGAAACTCTAAGTTGAAACTATTGTTTCATACCTGAGATTTTTGAATCGAAGTTAGCATTCGGGGACCCTTCGTAAGTATTCTTTCGTTCTTTTCCTTATTTTATTGCTTTTCGAGTCCGAAAGTCAAACTTTGTTTGACTTTCAGCGTTGACCAGTAATGGTCAATGCGAAGTTCGTTTGAACTTCGCAACGTGATTGTAATCACTATGGTTATAGTCCCTTGGGATTATGCCAACTGATTACCACGTTGTCTAGGGTCGTAGGGTAAGCGATCTAATGAATCGCTTATACCTTCGAACCCGACCCAGTTTGGTCGATCATTAGGATCCGACCAAATACTTTAGGTGACCATAGTGTATAGGGAATAACCTTCCGAGGTTATACCTTATGGTCACATCGTTTAAGTAGTTGTATGATAGGTAGTTTATATGCCTTAGGTAAATTACCAGAATACCCTTTTCATGTATAATTGGTAATTAAGCATATGTAACCTAAACGTTTGTCACATAACTGATTATGTAACATGTTTAGGCATATAACACTTGTCATAGGACTAGTTAGGCGGTCCGAGTGCGCTTTTGCGCGCACGACGCGTTAAAGTAGCATAAGCTACCTAAACGGGTCGTAATGGGTCGTAAGCAGTTATGTTAGGTTTCATTTAGTATGTAGGCTTTGTTAAACCATATCACATGAGTCTCCACACTCGTTTGGTTTACAAACCCTCATGCTACCCGATCTTCCGATTTAGGTCCGGTTTATTAACATAGCTACCTATCTTAGGTGCCGTTTGATATCCGTGATCTCTAGCATTGTTTGGTTGTTACACAAGGACTCCTAAGCACTCTCAACGTGAGTACATAGTTCCCCTATTTTACTGTTTTCCAAACTGTTTTGGGGTGAAGCATGTGTACCTATCTGTTACTTTCATGTTTTCCAAAAGTATAATTGATTATACATGTTATTACTTATCATTTGACAAACTGAATGACTAATTATGGTTTAAACATTGATTTCTCAAAGAACATAAAATAAATTGTTGAATTGTACTTATTTTATGTTCACCAGACCGATTGTTAGTATGATATAGCGCTATAGGATTTGACACCCCATTCCTGTTGTCATGGAATGTCTGAAACCAATTTGTTGCTCCATCCAAATAGGGATTGCCTTTGTGGTATTTCTATAGTCTCAAAGGTGTATTTTGATGCACCAGGTCTGAATGAATTCTCAAATCACACTAATAAAGTATAATTTGATATACTCTCATGTGTGGTATTGTACAAAACCAACATATATTTTTGTTAATCATCCAAAGCATATTTTAATATGTTATTTACAAAACCAAAACATAGTTTAATATGTTATTTATCACATCTAAAGCATATTTTGATATGTTATTTATGAAACCAAAACATAGTTTAATATGTTACTTACAAATCCAAAGTATACTTTTAATATGCTACTATAAGGTTATTTGTTTAATCTTACATTTATTTATACATATCATTTTGGTTACACATTACATGTTTTACATTGGACACATAAACATTATTGACATTGGTTATACATTTCATGATTTCATCTTGACATAAACATTTTGACACATTATTCAATACGTTTGGCAATTGGTTTAAACATATACGTCTTACATTGTTGGCTTGGTTTGAGTAAGTGATTAAGTAACGAGGCGTGTGTAATATGATACAAGCATGGTGGATACGCCGCTGGTACTTCCTATATATAAGTGTTTGTATGGTATTACATATATCGTAGCGTTATTTGAATCATTTCAGTTTGATACATATAACATTTTATACAAATAACACACTTTTCACAATACATTGTTTTACAAACAACTTATCTTATACAAACTCATTTTACAATGGTTATTCGTTTAACCATACATTATTCTCTTATTTATACATATCATCTGATCTTATCATTTTTCAAATGATTTACAAGACAAAGCAAATTACAAGGTTCATGACTAAACATTTTCTCAAACATAAGTCATGAATCCTATTTTCACAAAACCTATGTATCTCACAGGCATTTTTATGCTGACGTACCTATTTTTACACATGTTTCAGGTACTGCTTTGCAATGATTGTTGATACATGCAACATTTAGGATGGACTCGTGCCTTAGCGACTTTAAAACTTGGAAGATCATAGTTGTAATTATTTGATTGTATTAAAACAATGAGTTCATTTATTCAATAAAACAGAATTTATTTATGCCATGGTTATGAAACAATAATTCTGTTACAACACTCCCCGACGTTTCCGCCACGTCTAGTTGCTTTACGTGGTCGGGGTGTGACAGAAAAGTTGGTATCAGAGCCAATGGTTATAGGGAATTAGGTTATTAGTAATGCTTTGACCTAGTCTATAACCTTCTTAGGACCCTAACGCGAGTTTACTTGCGTTTAGTCATAAAACGATACCGTCACCTATCCTTAGGCGACGACCACAACAAGAACATAAATTTCAAAACCGCTTTGAAAACTAATCATCTGTTCTAGGATGATTGATTACTAGGTTTTGAACCCTCTATTGTAAGGTTTTGAACCCTCTGTTATATGGTTTTGAACCCCTTTGAATTTTCAAAAATCTCGTCAAGGTTTTGGGTTTTAAATAATGTGAACACGTGCAAACTGGAAGGGTGAATGCCTGTATTCTGGGTTTTCTGTCTAGGCAAGCACTTCGTATATATCTCATCAGACGCGAGACCAGTTGTGCTTACCTGGGAATTCTTGGGATGAGTGTTGACTTATAGGCGAGCATGTCTTCGCGATACATTATTTTTGACCCATTTACTTTGATTAGTCACTGTGTGTAGTTTGTTTGCTTTGTAAAGCGAACAAATGACCACTATTCTTGCCATCATCAAATTTGTTTCATCTCATTCTTTTCGTCTATTTCTCTCACTCGTTTCCTTTCATGTTTCCTCTTTTAGAATGCCTCCTCGACGCGACAATCAGATGGCAAATGCCGAACTAGCGGAAATCATCGCGCAGCAAATGGCTGTTGCCTTCCCAAATCTTTATGCTCAAATGATGCAAGCCATCAACAACAACAATGCTCCATGCAATTTCAAGAGTTTCAACTCGGCTAAACCGCTCAAGTTTAGTGGTTCTGAGGGAGCAACTGGGCTTCTTCAGTGGTTCGAGAGCATTGAGAATACCTTCCGTCATGTTCAGTGTCCTGAAAATCGCAAGGTCGAGTTTTCTTCAAGTGTGTTTCAGAAGAGGGCTCTAACGTGGTGGAACGGGGTTATGAGAGACCGCGGCGCTGAGGTTGCATTAGCACAGACTTGGGCTGAGCTTAGGGCTCTTATGATGAAGGAGTTTTGCCCTCGTCATGAACTGCGAGCTTTGGAGAGGGAGTTTGATGATTTGAAGCAAGACAGTGGTGAACATCGAGCCTATACTGACCGTTTTGAAGAATTGAGCCTGTTGTGTCCTGCTATGGTTACTCCTGTGGATAAGGCGATCGAGAAATATACTGATGGTCTTCCTGACCTAGTTCAGGATATTGTTACTGGCAGCAACCCTACTACTGTCAGACAAGCCATTGAATTGTCTGCTACTCTAACTGAATCCCACATCAGAAAGAAAAAGCTTTTTCGGAAAGGCGACCCAAGACCATCTGACAAGACTGCTCAAGTGGAACCAAAGGAAGAACATGCTGAGGTATCCAAGAAGAAGAAGCGCAAAGCCTCTCAGAACTGCGCTGTAACTGCTCAAGACAAACAGGTTGCACCAAACCAACCAGCACAACCTCGCAAAAGGCAAAACTATGTTGGAACTGCACCTTTGTGCAACAAGTGCAACCGTCATCATCTAGAGCAAGAGCAGTGTCACAAATGTACCCACTGTGGGCGGTTGGGACATTTGATCAATGTGTGTCGTTATGCAAATCAAGCTGCTGCAAACCCTGCTGCTGTTCAAGCACGGTTCCCTCTGGGGTCATGTTATAACTGTGGTGACCTTACCCACTACAGGAACAATTGCCCAAGACTTGTTAATATACCTCCAGCACGTGGACGAGTGTTTAACATCAATGAGGCAAACATGAACAATGATGCAGCAGTGAACAATTAGTGTTTTGTTATTTCCTTGGTTGTTATCTTATGATGTTTAAAGACAAGTCAGTTGTTATATAAATAAAAATTCGTCGTTTTTATTTTTGCAAAACTGATACGATTGTGTGAACGTTGGATACAATCTTATGATGTCAACCCAAAGATAGACTACTCATATGGTTCTGTCATTTTATGATCACTTGTGATCTCCCCAAGAACCTTAAACACTCGTTTCTTTTAAGAAACAAAGCCAAACTTTTATTGAGAATCCTTCTATCTTTATAGATGGATCATTGAAAATGATTAAAGTACCGAATGAAATTCATGGATTGGATTTCTAGTGTGCTTTAATTATCCATGCTCAAAGACAACAAATTAAAGAATCAAGTTAACTAATTTTTGTGCTTATGTGTTTTCTTACATGTTTGTGGTTGTATGTGATCCATCCAAATCCTCGTAAAATCTTTCATATCTCATACGAGAGATTCATAATAGGATATCCAAAGCTACTATCTTAAATCCTTAATGGACTTCTACGTTGTAGTCAAGTCCCTTGGATTTTAAAGTACTATTCTATAATTAGATCCCTTAAGTGGTCTATTTAAGGAGATCGTACGACGGTTTAGTTAATACGATCATATGTTGATCTAGTTAAAAAGATCGTTCGTTGATTTAGTTAAAAAGATCCTTTGGTGATCTAGTCAAGTCGCTTCATGTTTATCCAATTTATTTTTTCTCTACGCATTCTGAAATGAACTGTGCGGACTGTGCAAGGAATTACGTAATTATGGAGGCCTACATAATTATGGAATTCAGTGCACAGAAACCACAGGAAATTTTGTCATGTGTTAAGACCCATAGTGACAAGAATAATGATACGGGAGAAGTCTTGGACCTTGACCGATGTCATTTTATCTTACACTCCCCAATTCTGATTTCAAGCACACACAAGTTTCCTATGATAAGTTTTCATAAGAAACGTTCTTCTGTCCGTAGTTCAAAAATTCCATGTTTTACTGCTACAAGGAATTCACTCTGAGGGTTAACAAATTCGCTAAGATTCCTAACATGGCCCAGAGTTTTACTTAAGGGTTCAATGGATCTATTTGAAGGCGAAACCGTCACAGCTGTTTTCACAAGTTTCCTCTAGAATTAAATTTCGGGACGAAATTTCCTAAAGTAGGGGAGACTGTAACACCTGTGTCACTTCAACCGTCAAACAAATGCCAAACCAATGAAATATTATATTTCACACTTGGGATTTGTAAAATTATGTGTATCTTTTACACATATCAACTCTTATTTGATTTTAAGCTTTAAATCGCTTTCTGGAGGGTTATACGCGCTCTGATGCGTAAATATAACCAGTTTAATCCAACGAACACTCCGGAATAGTGAAATAGGCTTAACATACCTTAAATAACCTTTACATAACTTAGAAATAAGTTTTGAAGGCTTTGGTATGGCAAAAACAAGTTAATTCGACTACAGGGAATAAACTTGACAAACTGCGAAAGTATGCCAATTTGAACTGTAACGAACATTTCGGAACATGACCATAAGTTAAACATACCTTAAATATCCTTTACATAGCTTAGAAATAGGCTTTGAGGGGTTCGGTATGCTAAAATAAACTTTTGGGTCATTCAGGGACTAAAAGTGTCAAAAAGTGCACAAGTTTGCATTTTTGCGCATAACTTACGTTCTGGATACATCCGGACATCCAAAAATTTATGTAAGCATGACTATATTATATTTTAGTGTTCGCCATAAGAAAAATCCATTCGTCGCGTCATTTGGATCGTTTTTCGCGCTTATGCGTATTCCGTCGTAATTAACCGAACATCGCAACCGTACGGCTAAACGAACCGAAATCCGAGATATTTTTGAGCATGTTTTAAGTTCCCTATACTTTAACTTCATTTTAGAGCTTTGAAATGGGGTTAACGGGCCTTAAACGTGTCAAAAATGACCTTATTGCATAACAGGGACCAAAAGTGTAAATCTGCCAAACTTGTGCCCTACGATGCGTATGGGTTTTTGCCCTACGATGCGTATGGGGTCTGCAGACCAGATGCAGAGTACTTAACAGCCTGTTTGCAGCTGTTTGATCCACCACCACACATTCTATGATGCTTAGTCAGCTGATAAGGATGTATTTGAGCTACCATAAGGTCCCGACACTTGTACCTGTGGGATTAAGGCACGTTTTCCATGAAACGATCTTAACGGTGGACCGAATACTATAAATACCCCACCCCCATGCTTCAAAATCACAAGAACTTTGATTTGAGAAACTCTAAGTTGAAACTATTGTTTCATACCTGAGATTTTTGAATCGAAGTTAGCATTCGGGGACCCTTCGTAAGTATTCTTTCGTTCTTTTCCTTATTTTATTGCTTTTCGAGTCCGAAAGTCAAACTTTGTTTAACTTTCAGCGTTGACCAGTAATGGTCAATGCGAAGTTCGTTTGAACTTCGCAACGTGATTGTAATCACGATGGTTATAGTCCCTTGGGATTATGCCAACTGATTACCACGTTGTCTAGGGTCGTAGGGTAAGCGATCTAATGAATCGCTTATACCTTCGAACCCGACCCAGTTTGGTTGATCATTAGGATCCGACCAAATACTTTAGGTGACCATAGTGTATAGGGAATAACCTTCCGAGGTTATACCTTATGGTCACATCGTTTAAGTAGTTGTATGATAGGTAGTTTATATGCCTTAGGTAAATTACCAGAATACCCTTTTCATGTATAATTGGTAATTAAGCATATGTAACCTAAACGTTTGTCACATAACTGATTATGTAACATGTTTAGGCATATAACACTTGTCATAGGACTAGTTAGGCGGTCCGAGTGCGCTTTTGCGCGCACGACGCGTTAAAGTAGCATAAGCTACCTAAACGGGTCGTAATGGGTCGTAAGCAGTTATGTTAGGTTTCATTTAGTATGTAGGCTTTGTTAAACCATATCACATGAGTCTCCACACTCGTTTGGTTTACAAACCCTCATGCTACCCGATCTTCCGATTTAGGTCCGGTTTATTAACATAGCTACCTATCTTAGGTTCCGTTTGATATCCGTGATCTCTAGCATTGTTTGGTTGTTACACAAGGACTCCTAAGCACTCTCAACGTGAGTACATAGTTCCCCTATTTTACTGTTTTCCAAACTGTTTTGGGGTGAAGCATGTGTACCTATCTGTTACTTTCATGTTTTCCAAAAGTATAATTGATTATACATGTTATTACTTATCATTTGACAAACTGAATGACTAATTATGGTTTAAACATTGATTTCTCAAAGAACATAAAATAAATTGTTGAATTGTACTTATTTTATGTTCACCAGACCGATTGTTAGTATGATATAGCGCTATAGGATTTGACACCCCATTCCTGTTGTCATGGAATGTCTGAAACCAATTTGTTGCTCCATCCAAATAGGGATTGCCTTTGTGGTATTTCTATAGTCTCAAAGGTGTATTTTGATGCACCAGGTCTGAATGAATTCTCAAATCACACTAATAAAGTATAATTTGATATACTCTCATGTGTGGTATTGTACAAAACCAACATATATTTTTGTTAATCATCCAAAGCATATTTTAATATGTTATTTACAAAACCAAAACATAGTTTAATATGTTATTTATCACATCTAAAGCATATTTTGATATGTTATTTATGAAACCAAAACATAGTTTAATATGTTACTTACAAATCCAAAGTATACTTTTAATATGCTACTATAAGGTTATTTGTTTAATCTTACATTTATTTATACATATCATTTTGGTTACACATTACATGTTTTACATTGGACACATAAACATTATTGACATTGGTTATACATTTCATGATTTCATCTTGACATAAACATTTTGACACATTATTCAATACGTTTGGCAATTGGTTTAAACATATACGTCTTACATTGTTGGCTTGGTTTGAGTAAGTGATTAAGTAACGAGGCGTGTGTAATATGATACAAGCATGGTGGATACGCCGCTGGTACTTCCTATATATAAGTGTTTGTATGGTATTACATATATCGTAGCGTTATTTGAATCATTTCAGTTTGATACATATAACATTTTATACAAATAACACACTTTTCACAATACATTGTTTTACAAACAACTTATCTTATACAAACTCATTTTACAATGGTTATTCGTTTAACCATACATTATTCTCTTATTTATACATATCATCTGATCTTATCATTTTTCAAATGATTTACAAGACAAAGCAAATTACAAGGTTCATGACTAAACATTTTCTCAAACATAAGTCATGAATCCTATTTTCACAAAACCTATGTATCTCACAGGCATTTTTATGCTGACGTACCTATTTTTACACATGTTTCAGGTACTGCTTTGCAATGATTGTTGATACATGCTACATTTAGGATGGACTCGTGCCTTAGCGACTTTAAAACTTGGAAGATCATAGTTGTAATTATTTGATTGTATTAAAACAATGAGTTCATTTATTCAATAAAACAGAATTTATTTATGCCATGGTTATGAAACAATAATTCTGTTACAACACTCCCCGACGTTTCCGCCACGTCTAGTTGCTTTACGTGGTCGGGGTGTGACACTATACTCCATACTAGTGTAGTACCTTGTCCCTGCCTCATACTGGGCCTCAAAACATTGTCTGTCTATGTGCTGGCATTGTCAGCATGTTTCTGAATTATCCGCTCACTGTGCTAACTGTGCTTTGTGCATCAAGTATGTCACTAAAGTTTGTATGTGATAAATGTTGCGACAGTATGAAATGCGATGCACATGTATGTATGATACAGAAATCAGAAAGCAGATTAAGTCATCAGTTGTAATTAAGCACAATCATTAAGCATAAATCAATATTAATTAAACGTACGGATGCATGCAAATTTGACAGTTGTTACATTCTCCCCGCGTTAAGAAAATTTCGTCCTCGAAATTTGTACTACCTTAACTCCTTATGGTTACGTCACACGTGTATGTATATGAATAATACCGAGGTAGATAATCACCAAACCGAATCAAACCTTACTCACATCAGGTGAGTCCAAGAATATATAACAACCCGAACCCTATGGTTAAAAGGTATGTGCTTTTAGCATTTGATGTCGAAGGTACAAGACATATTTGACGTATAGTCTAGTGTAATCCAGCTAGCAGGGGGTTCCACAAAAGAGGAGTTTTGACTAATAAGATTCTCAAATGATCGATCGGGATATGCAAACGAGTTTTCACAAACCATAGCATCCGCTATATGAATTCAAAATCAACAACTCAAATGCAATAGTAAAATGATCCGTCAACTCCCGAGTAAATGAATGGTAAGGTTTAGTGTGTTAATATTCCTAAATTTCGAAAGTACTCCAAATGAAATACAAGCGAATCTGGTGTATCATTGTCTTGATTCGTAGTTGCATCAGAAATGTTTAAATGACAAGTCAAACGAAAGTATATGCAGTTTTGTGTGAAACGGTTGACCCTGATTAACACAAGTTACAAGTTTGTAATGACACCACAAGGTGTCGTAATGACATAATTCAAGTATAGTGGTGACTGAACAAGTTCACCATGTTAGAAATCAAATGAACATGTACCGAAACAAGCCAGAAGATTTGATTTACACAATGTCATAGAGTTTTCAGTTGAATATGGAACATCAAAGAGTCACTGTTTTTATCGAAGGTGAGAAAGTATTACGTACCGCAAGGTATTCGATCGACAATGAAAGAATCGTTAGGAGGTACATTGTGCTTATGAAATGAATCTATGTACCATTATCTTAACATACAACTGTGTTGAGACTGCTTTAATCGTGATAAACAAGACGGATTTAGAGCAAATTAGTAAATAATTAATTAAATCCGTGTATGAAGTGAGTAACCAAATTAGCACAAGCTTCAATTTCGTGAAAGTATCATCGTAAGGTATCGAAATCAACAAATGATTTAGTGGAGTCGTAGATCAATCAAGTCCACTATGACTCGAAACAAAAGAACCTTCGCAATAATATTTGAATGTGATGCTCTCAATACATCATATAGTGTCTCGAATCAAACATGTGAAATGGATAAGTTCAAGCAATTGAACTTGGTTTCAGCGTAATCCTGACAATAAACGTATGTATCAACATTAGAATCTCAGCATGGTTATGAAAATAAACCATGAGTGTAACTTGAAAGAAGAGAAGTCTCAAGGAAGTGTGTTGACTTGGTAACCAAAGAGCCAACAATTACAATAAGGTAGGTCATTCGAATCATAAATCAGTAGTATTTGAATTTTAATGAAGCGTTTATTCGAAACAAAACCGCATGCATAGCAAATGGTGCATGCGTAACATATGAGTTTCCAAGAAACAATGAGTACCTGCTAAAGTGGAGAAATGACCAAGTATTCGAAGTAAATGTGTGTTTGCTCTTAGCGAAGAAAATTAACGCGATGCAACTACCATTAGGGGAGTAGAGATGCAAACATATCCTCGCTAGAAACGAAAGTGAAGATTTCAACAAAAGGAATTTAAACACTTTCTGTCTGGTTAACTGAAATAGCATATATGTCAGGATAGTGGTGTTTGCTTGTGTTAACAGATATGGTTCCTAAGTAACAACCTTTATGAGTTTGGACCTGGGTTCCCAAAGGTCCCTAAGTACATGCTTCCTAGGTTTTCAAAGTTTCATATTTTGTGTGAAACTGTTTTGTGCATCGTGTAAGAAACACCATTTTTGTGTACATTTTAATCAAGTTATTGTCCCACAATTTTCCAGGTATACATTCTTCCTGAAGTCACAGCAAATGACGCTCGCTCATCGATCAGTCGTGAAATAGTAGTTGAATCCGCACAGTTAGCTAAATAAGTAATTCGTCAATCCTTAGCAAGAGTCACCGACTCTCGTGGGTTAGCTCGTTCGGCTCCTGGTAGTTTTATGTCCGTACGGAAGGTATCGTCCTTCTTATTAACGAGCAGAACTGGGGTTACCCAAAAGGGAATCTTGGTCTGTTATTATGACACCTGGGTCACTGCGACCATCAAACAAACACCAAACCAATGAAATATTGTATTTAATACTTGGGATTTGTATAAATATGTGTATCTTTTGCACATATCAATTCTTGTTCGATTTCAAGCTTTAAATCGCTTTCTGGAAGGTTATACGCGCACTGATGCGTAAATATAACCAGTTTAATGCAACAAACACTTCGGAATAGTGAAATAGGCTTAACATACCTTAAATAACCTTTACATAACTTAGAAATAAGTTTTGAAGGCTTTGGTATGGCAAAATCAAGTTTAATCGCCTACAGGGACTTAATTTGACAAACTGCGAAAGTATGACGATTCGTACTGGAACAGACATTCCGGAACATGAACATAATTTAAAAATACCATAAATACCCTTTACATAGCTTAGAAATAGGCTTTGAGGGGTTCGGTGTGCTAAAATAAACTTTTGGGTCATTCAGGGACTAAAAGCGTCAAAAAGTGCATAAGTTTGCATTTTCGCGCATAACTTACATTCTGAATATATCCGGGCATCCAAAAATTTATGTAATCATTAAAATATTATGTTTTAGTGATTGGTTTGTCAAAAATCCTTTCGTCGCGCAATTTGGATCGTTTTTGCGTTCGTTACGACTTCCGTCGTAATTAAGCGAATAACGCAACCGTACGACCAAACGAACCGACATCTGAGATGTTTTTGAGCATATTTTAAGTTCCCTATACTTTAACTTTATTTTAGAGCCTTGAAATGGGGTTAACGGGGCTTAAAAGTGCCAAAAATCAAGTTTTACAAGTGCAGGGACCATTTTTGAAATTTCTGGCAGATTCAATGAACCTAGTCCATTTTGAAGTGTTGATGGTTTTAACCGATGGTTTTTCAAAACCATGGGCTGGTATTCAATGAACTTAGTCCATATTAGGGGCTCCCATGGTTTTAGAAAACCATGGGCACACATGTAAGGTCCAGATCAAAGCTTAGTTTTCGATGAACGATCTTAACGGTTCTTGAATTCCTATAAATACCCACCCTCACTTCCTCCCAAAGCACACTTGAATCTGATTTTGGCTCTCTAAGTTGAAGTTTATGCTTCATACCTGAGAGTAAATCGGATCAAGAGCTTGCGGGGACCTTCTGTAAGTATTCTTTCGTTCTTTTCTTTCGTTTTTGTCGTTAAAGTCAAACTGCGTTTGACTTTCTGCTTTGACCAGTTTATAGTCAACGCGAAGTTCGTTTGAACTTCATAACGTGAGCGTAATCACGATGGTTATAGTCCCTAGTGACTATACCTACTGATCACCACGTTATCTAGGCTTAGTGACGAGTCGTAGTTTCGGCCAAAATGCGTTTTCTCGCGTATTTTGTAACCAAACTACTCTAGGATATCAAAACCGTTTGTTTTGATATCAAAACCTGTTTTCTAACTTAACTAAACATGTTCTAGCATGTTTAGCTCGTCTTTTTTTTTTTAGATTAGTGCGTGAGTGGAGCCGAAAGTCAAGCGGACTAAACACCCGCTTACACTTTCGAACATGACCCGTTTGGTCGATCATTAGGATCCGACCAAACATGTTAAGTGACCATAGTAGCGTAGGGAATAACCTTCCAAGGTTATACCTTATGGTCACTTAGGTTTGATTAGTCGCATGATAGGTAGTTTATATGCCTTAGGTAAATTACCAAAATGCCTTTTTACGCCAAAATTCATTTTAAGCCTATGTAACATAATTTTTGATATCTAAACTGATTTAGCAACAATATTAGACATGTTAAGGCAAATTTTACTTATCATAGGGCTAGTTAGGCATTCCGAACGCGTTTTACGCGAACGACGCGTTAAAGTAGCATAAGCTACCTAAACAGGTCGTAATGGGTCGTAAGCACTTAGGTTAGGTTTCATTTTAGTATGTAGGCTTTGTTAAACCATATTACATGAGTTCCCACACTCATTTGGTTTA
This sequence comes from Helianthus tuberosus, assembly GCA_030545235.1. Classification (NCBI taxonomy): domain Eukaryota; kingdom Viridiplantae; phylum Streptophyta; class Magnoliopsida; order Asterales; family Asteraceae; genus Helianthus; species Helianthus tuberosus. The sequence continues at coordinate 110,025,529 of CM060411.1, read as the reverse complement.
TGAACCCTCATTCTATCCGATCCTCCGATTTAGGTCCGGTTTATTAACATATTTACCTATATTAGGTGCCGTTGATTTTCCGTGATCTCTAGCATTGCTTGGTTGTTACGCAAAGACTTCTAGGCAATCTCAAGTGAGTACATAGACCCCTCTTTTACTGTTTTTTCAAACGTTTTGGGGTTAAACACATGTGCCTACTTGTTTACTTTCGTGCTTTCCTGTTTTCACATCATATACTTGCTTTGTTCATTAGTACACTATTAGTACATGATTTACATTACATTTTTTCGCTACGTATGTTTACTTACCATACTTAGTACATTGTTTTACTTTACATTTCTGCTATGTATGTTGACTGAGCATGCTAGCACATTGATTTACATTACATTAGTTGCATATGTTTACTCAACATATGGACACATTGTTTTACATTGCATTTTGTTGCATATGCTCATCCAGCATATGAACACATTATATTACATTTTGAACCGTTGTAACTATTTGACTATGTGAACCGTAGTAACTATTTGACTATGTGAACCGTTGTAACCATTTGATTATATGAACCGTTTGTAACTGTTGAACCGTGTGAACCGTATTTGACCATACATAAATATTTCTACAATTGTTAAACATTTCATCTTGGTGGCTGTTTGGGTAAGTGATTTAAGTAACGAGGCGACGTGTAATACGATAAAAACATGGTGGATACGCCGCTGGTACTTCCTATATATAAGTGCTTTTATGGTATTACATATCGTAGCGTTATTTAAACCATTTCAGTTTAGACATATTACATCTACAATACAATCTTCACATAAACATCGTTTTACAAATAACTTAACTTATACAAACCCATTTTACATGGTTATTCACTTAACCATACATTATTCTCTTATACATATACATATCATTTGGTTTATTTATCACTTTTCAAATGATTTATGAAAGGGAACACTCAACAAGATTCATGGCTACTTTTTATTAAACAATTTCTTTAAACTCAAGTCATGAATCCTATTTTCTCAAAACCTATGTATCTCACAGGCATTTTTATGCTGACGTACCTTTTTTCACATGTGTTTTCAGGAGCTGTTGCATAGGATGATCGAGACACACTTAGGCGGACCTGTGCCTTAGTGACTTAAAACGAAGCAAGAACTAGTTAAATTATGTTATGTACCCTTTGTTTCTTGTTTAAGAAAATGAAACTCTCTTGATTGATAAATAAAACGTAACTTTAATTAGCATGGTTGTGAAACAATTAATTCTGTTACAACACTCCCCGACGTTTCCGCCACGTTTCGTTGTTTTACGTGGCCGGGGTGTGACAGAAAAGTTGGTATCAGAGCCAATGGTTATAGGGAATTAGGTTATTAGTAATGCTTTGACCTAGACTATAACCTTCCTAGGACCCTAACGCGAGTTTACTTGCGTTTAGTCATAAAACAATACCGTTGCCTATCTTTAGGCAGCAACCACAACGAGAACATCAATTCCGAATCCGCTTTGAAAATTAATCATCTGTTTTTGGATGATTGATTACTAGGTTTTGAACCCTCTGTTGTAAGGTTTTGAACCCTCTGTTACAAGGTTTTGAACCCCTTTGAGTTTTCAAAATCTCTTCAAAAGTTTTGGGTCCTAAATAGTGTGAACACGTGCAAACTGGAAGAGTGAATGCCTGTACCCTGGGTTTTCTGTCTAAGGCTAGAGTGTTCGTACAAATCCACATAATCGGACCAGTCACTCTTACCTGGGAACTCTTGGGGTGAGTGTCCACTTATAGGCGAGCATGTCTTCGCGATACATTTTGAGGACCTACTTGCTTTGATTCAGCCTTTGTGTGTCGTTTGTTTGCTTCGTGGTTCAAACAAATGACCATCACCCATGATTTTGGTCGGTAGTTATAACATCCTATTCTTACCCAATGCCATTTCATTTGTTTTCTCTCTTTTTTCCCCTTTTTAGAATGCCTCCTCGACGTGACAATCAGATAGCAAATGCCGAACAGGCAGAAATCATCGCGCAGCAAATGGCTGCTGCTTTCCCAAATCTTATTGCTCAACTGAACCAAGCCAACAACAACAATAATGCTCCATGCAATTTCAAGAGTTTCAATTCGGCTAAGCCACTCAAGTTTAGTGGTTCTGAAGGAGCAACTGGGCTCCTACAATGGTTCGAGAGCACTGAGAGTACATTTCGTCACGTTCAGTGTCCTGATAATCGTAAGGTCGAGTTTGCTTCCAGTGTGTTTCTGAAGAGGGCTCTTACATGGTGGAACGGGGTTGTGAGAGACCGTGGTGCTGAGGTTGCTTTAGCACCGACTTGGGCCGAGCTTAGGGCTCTTATGATGAAGGAATTCCGTCCTCGTCATGAGCTAAGGGCTCTAGAAAGGGAATTTGATGATCTTAAGCAAGATAGCGGTGAGCATCGAGCCTACATGGACCGTTATGAGGAGTTAAGTCTGTTATGCCCAAACATGGTCACGCCTTTGGATAAGGCAATCGAAAAGTACATTGATGGCCTCCCTGACTCAATACAAGACATTGTGACTGGTAGCAACCCTACTATAGTTAGATAGGCCATTGAGCTAGCTGCAACCTTGACTGAATCTCAGATCAGGAAAGGTAAACTTTTTCGAAAAAGTGACAAGAAACCAATCGAGGAATCAAAGACCATGGATGAATAGACTGGATCCCCTAAGAATTCAAAGAAGCGAAAGGCTTCTCAGAACTTCACCATGGTCGCTCACAATGGTCAAGCCGTCCCCAACCAACCAGCTCAACCCCCTGCTAGAAAGCCATACAACGGAACTGCACCCTTGTGCAATCAATGTAACCTTCATCATCATGCTGATGTGAAGTGCCGCACATGCCAAGTTTGTGGACTTATAGGTCATACGGAGAGGGTTTACCTAACAGCAGCTGCACCAAATCAAGTTAACAACAATCCTGCTCAAGGTCGTTTTCCACCAGGTTCTTGCTTCAACTGTGGCAAGATGGGCCATTTCCGAAGAAACTGCCCAAAGCTTGCTAATGCGAATCCAGTGCAGGGATGAGCATCTGACCGAATGGAAGACAACGCTGTTTAGAAATAATCACGTCTTATGTATTATTTTCTTTTGTTGTCAAGGTCCATGAAACAGTTGTTATCGTTGTTTATAAATAAAGCTTTTATTTTACAATGCAATATACAAATATTGATGTGGTTGCATGTGTAAACGACATATCCCCTACAATACCGACAATCAAGGAACCGTATCCCTTGAAGAACAGACTACCCCCAAAATTCTTCCACTTTATGATCTCTTGCGTGTTCCACGAAAATCCTAAGTACCCGTTTCTTCCAAGGAAAACGAAGTACAAGGCGCAAGTTACAACTCTGGATGAATACCCACTCCTTAATGGGGTACCTAAGGATATTCCTGTAAGTCCTTAATTTTTGTATACCTTAATTCGAATGTGGTGATACCTTGTAATCAAAAATTGAATTTTTTTGAAATTCATCCTATCTTTTCAGATAGATGCCTGAGGACGTTGAAGTCCATCAACTGGGTTCCTGGTATGCCTTGGATACCCATGTTCAAATCAATGCCAAGTTAATAACAATCAATAACAAGATCATAACAATTAATAACCAAGAAAACAATTATGTGATTATGTGCTTATGTGTTCCCTTTTATGTTTTTGTGTGATCCAAATTATGATATCCAAATCCTCCTAGAATCTTCCATATCTTCGTATAAGGGATTCATAGTAGGATACCCAAAGGTACTACCTAAAATCCTTAATGGACTTCTACGTTGTAGTAAAGTCCCTTGGATTATAAAGTACTACTCCATAATTAGATCCCTTGAGTGGTCTAGTTAAACAGATTGATCAAAAAATCTGGTTAGGAATATCATGTGATGATATAGCTGAAAGGACTCCTTGGTGGCCTAATTAAAAAGATCATCTGCCGATCCAATTAAAAGGACCCTATGGTAGTCTAGTCACCCTCATCACAAGTTTGATTTTCTTCCCCTAAACATTACAAAACAAACTGTGCGGACTGTGCAAGGAATTACGTAATTATGGATGCATACATAATTATGGAATTTAGTGCACAGAAATCACAGCAAGTTCTGTCATGTATCTAGAGTTAACCCAATTCATTTCCAACTCTGATGAAGCAACCGTTGAAAATGACTCCGTCTGTTCATTTTCGTTTCTAAAGATTATCCGTTGAGGAAATGAATATCCGTTTGTTTATCCTTTTCAATTCCGTTTCTGAGGAAGCAATCGTTGAAGATGACTCCGTCTGTTCATTTTCGTTTCTAAAGATTATCCGTTGAGGAAATGAATATCTGTTTGTTTAATCCTTCATTTCCATTTCTGATGAAGCAACCGTAGAAAATGACTCCTTCAGTTCATTTTTGTTTCTGAAGATTACTCGTTGAGGAAATGAATATCCGTTTGTTTATCCTTTTCATTTCCGTTTCTGAGGAAGCAACCGTTGAAGATGACTCCGTCTGATCGTTTTCGTTTCTAAAGATTATCCGTTGAGGAAATGAATATCCGTTTGTTTAATCCTTCATTTCCAATTCTGAAGAATACCCGTTGAGGAAAATGACTCCGTTCGTTCATTTTCATTCTGAAGAGTATCCGTCGAGGGAAATGAATGTCCGTTTATTTAATCCTTCATTTCCAATTCTGAAGAATACCCGTTGAGGAAAATGACTCCGTTTGTTCATTTTCGTTTCTGAAGATTATCCGTTGAGGAAAATGACAGGATTATGCCTTGCATATCTTTGATGATCATTTAAAACAAAGTCACAGACAGACTCCAACGAATAAATTTCAGGACGAAATTTCCTAAAGTAGGGGAGACTGTGACACCTGGGTCACTGTGACCATCAAACAAACACCAAACCAATGAAATATTGTATTTCATACTTGGGATTTGTATAAATATGTGTATCTTTTGCACATATCAATTCTTGTTCGATTTCAAGCTTTAAATCGCTTTCTGGAAGGTTATACGCGCACTGATGCGTAAATATAACCAGTTTAATGCAACGAACACTTTGGAATAGTTAAATAGGCTTAACATACCTTAAATAACCTTTACATAACTTAGAAATAAGTTTTGAAGGCTTTGGTATGGCAAAATCAAGTTTAATCGCCTACAGGGACTTAATTTAACAAACTGCGAAAGTATGACGATTCGTACTGGAACAGACATTCCGGAACATGACCATAAGTTAAACATACCATAAATATCCTTTACATAGATTAGAAATAGGCTTTTAGGGGTTCGGTGTGCTAAAATAAACTTTTGGGTCATTCAGGGACTAAAAGCGTCAAAAAGTGCATAAGTTTGCATTTTCGCGCATAACTTACATTCTGAATACATCCGGGCATCCAAAATTTATGTAATCATTAAAATATTATGTTTTAGTGATTGGTTTGTTAAAAATCCTTTCGTCGCGCAATTTGGATCGTTTTTGCGTTCGTTACGACTTCCGTCGTAATTAAGCGAATAACGCAACCGTACGACCAAACGAACCAACATCCGAGATGTTTTTGAGCTTATTTTAAGTTCCCTATACTTTAAAGTTATTTTAGTGCCTTGAAATGGGGTTAACGGGGCTTAAAAGTGCCAAAAATCAAGTTTTACAAGTGCAGGGACCATTTTTGAAATTTCTGGCAGATTCAATGAACCTAGTCCATTTTGAAGTGTTGATGGTTTTAACCCATGGTTTTGCAAAACCATGGGCTGGTATTCAATGAACATAGTCCATATTAGGGGCTCCCATGGTTTTAGAAAACCATGGGCACACATGTAAGGTCCAGATCAAAGCTCAGTTTTCGATGAACGATCTTAACGGTTCTTGAATTCCTATAAATACCCACCCTCACTTCCTCCCAAAACACACTTGAATCTGATTTTGGCTCTCTAAGTTGAAGTTTATGCTTTATACCTGAGAGTAAATCGGATCAAGAGCTTGCGGGGACCTTCTGTAAGTATTCTTTCGTTCTTTTCTTTCGTTTTTGTCGTTAAAGTCAAACTGCGTTTGACTTTCTGCTTTGACCAGTTTATGGTCAACGCGAAGTTCGTTTGAACTTCATAACGTGAGCGTAATCACGATGGTTATAGTCCCTAGTGACTATACCTACTGATCACCACGTTATCTAGGCTTAGTGACGAGTCGTAGTTTCGGCCAAAATGCGTTTTCTCGCGTCTTTTGTAACCAAACTACTCTAGGATATCAAAACCGTTTGTTTTGATATCAAAAACTGTTTTCTAACTTAACTAAACATGTTCTAGCATGTTTAGCTCGTCTTTTTTTTTAGATTAGTGCTTGTGTGGAGCCGAAAGTCAAGCGGACTAAACACCCGCTTAGACTTTCGAACATGACCCATTTGGTCGATCATTAGGATCCGACCAAACATGTTAAGTGACCATAGTAGCGTAGGAAATAACCTTCCAAGGTTATACCTTATGGTCACTTAGGTGTGATTAGTGGCATGATATGTAGTTTATATGCCTTAGGTAAATTACCAAAATGCCCTTTTTACGCCAAAATTCATTTTAAGCCTATGTAACATAATTTTTGATATCTAAACTGATTTAGCAACAATATTAGACATGTTATGGCATATTTTACTTATCATAGGGCTAGTTAGGCATTCTGAACGCGTTTTACGCGAACGACGCGTTAAAGTAGCATAAGCTACCTAAACGGGTCGTAATGGGTCGTAAGCACTTAGGTTAGGTTTCATTTTAGTATGTAGGCTTTGTTAAACCATATTACATGAGTTCCCACACTCATTTGGTTTACGAACCCTCATTCTATCCGATCCTCCGATTTAGGTCCGGTTTATTAACATAGTTACCTATATTAGGTGCCGTTGATTTTCCGTGATCTCTAGCATTGCTTGGTTGTTACGCAAAGACTTCTAGGCAATCTCAAGTGAGTACATAGACCCCTCTTTTACTGTTTTTTCAAACGTTTTGGGGTGAAACACATGTGCCTACTTGTTTACTTGCGTGCTTTCTTGTTTCACATCATATACTTGCTATGTTCATTAGTACACTATTAGTACATGATTTACATTACATTGTTTCGCTACGTATGTTTACTTACCATACTTAGTACATTGTTTTACTTTACATTTCTGCTATGTATGTTGACTGAGCATGCTAGCACATTGATTTACATTACATTAGTTGCATATGTTTACTCAACATATGGACACATTGTTTTACATTGCATTTTGTTGCATATGCTCATCCAGCATATGAACACATTATATTACATTTTGAACCGTTGTAACTATTTGACTATGTGAACCGTTGTAACTATTTGACTATGTGAACCGTTGTAACTATTTGAATATGTGAACCGTTGTAACCATTTGATTATATGAACCGTTTGTAACTATTGAACCGTGTGAACCGTATTTGACCATACGTAAACATTTCTACAATTGTTAAACATTTCATCTTGGTAGCTGTTTGGGTAAGTGATTTAAGTAACGAGGCGACGTGTAATACGATAAAAACGTGGTGGATACGCCGCTGGTACTTCCTATATATAAGTGCTTTTATGGTATTACATATCGTAGCGTTATTTAAACCATTTCAGTTTAGACATATTACATCTACAATACAATCTTCACATAAACATCGTTTTACAAATAACTTAACTTATGGAAACCCATTTTACATGGTTATTCACTTAACCATACATTATTCTCTTATACATATACATATCATTTGGTTTATTTATCACTTTTCAAATGATTTATGAAAGGGAACACTCAACAAGATTCATGGCTACTTTTTATTAAACAGTTTCTTTAAACTAAAGTCATGAATCCTATTTTCTCAAAACCTATGTATCTCACAGGCATTTTTTTACTGACGTACCTATTTTCACATGTGTTTTCAGGAGCTGTTGCATAGGATGATCGAGACACACTTAGGCGGACATGTGCCTTAGTGACTTAAAACGAAGCAAGAACTAGTTAAATTATGTTATGTACCCTTTCTTTCTTGTTTAAGAAAATGAAACTCTCTTGATTGATAAATAAAACGTAACTTTAATTACCATGGTTGTGAAACAATTAATTCTGTTACAACACTCCCCGACGTTTCTGCCACATTTCATTGTTTTACGTGGTCGGGGTGTGACAGTTATCTTCCTTCTCTATCAACCACTAAGGTTACACTGACAATCCTTGCATTTCCGAAGGTGTAAGCCGTTAGGGTGCGCTGGTTGCAGGCGCGACGCCTGGAATCAAATCGATGCAAAAATTCGACTTGTCATTGAGGAGATAATTCTGGCAAGTCTTCGAGGAAGACTTCAGGATATTTTCTGATCACGGGGGTATCTTCGAGTTTTAGTTCTTCGGCTCCCTTGTCCCCGACATGAGCCAGAAAACAGCACATCCTTTTCGCAACAACTTTCGTGCCTTCAAGCAATTCATGATCTGTAGAGGCGTATCCTGCTTCGTGAGTCACGATCGTTCCTTCATTCGACATCGGGGTGCGGATATCAATCTCCGCTCGATCGCTCGGCAACTAATCCATCCCAATTACCTCATCGAAGCTTCCCAACTCAACTGGCAGTAGATCTAGCGTAAACTTACGCTCTCCAGGTTCTATCTTGCCGATTCCAATTACTTCGTTAGCTTCCACTAGCTTCCCCTTAGCTAGTTTCATCGAGTGCGGGTCATCTAACTTACTTGCTACTAAACCGACTATACTCTCAAACTCTTAGAGATGCGAAGCTTAAAATTTGCAACAGTATCTAGCAGCACAGATGCATAACGTTGAGTAATATGGGACGTACCGATATCCATGCTTGAATTCCTGGCGTGTCTCCCTAGCTCCGGTGTTGAGCTTTCATTCTTGTGCCTGATCGTTTTTAGGGAAATATTTTCTGAAGTGCTTTTTGCTTCCACAGTTAAAACAACCTTGAGCACGTTTCTGCTTGTCACTCGTTCTGCCTTGATAATTGTCATTGTCGTTCTTTCCTCCGTGATTCTTGCTACCATCTTGGCCTCCAGTTCTACTTCCAGTGTCTTGCCTACAAGTTTCCTTAGGATGCCCCCTCTTGCCACAATTATCACATTTTTCATATTTACATCACCCAACATGATAACGTAAACAATTGTCGCACTTAGGTAGGATACCCATGTAGTCTTTTCCCTTTTTGGCCTTCTTCTTGCTACTCGCCCGAGTAACCATCTTGAAATTTGCCAGCTTTCTCTTGTTATCTCCAGATAACTCTACAGGAGTCTCCTTTTTCTCGTCCGTAGTGGAAAATTTTCCTAGTCTAACCGCTTCTTCAGTGAGCGCCACGCTTATGTCGATAGCCTCGGTGATCGTTGAAGGTTTAGATGTCGTTACCAGGCTTAGAATCTGAGGTGCTAATCCCCCTATGAAACGTTCAACTCTCTTAAACTCTGGTCCCACCAGGAGCGTAGCAACTTGTGATAAATCGTTAAATCTCTGCACATACTCAGCTATCTTTGGTCCTTCCATTTTCAAGTTCCATAGTTCAGTCTCTAACTTCTGGACTTCTGCCCTCGAGCAATATCTCTTACGCACCAGTTCTTTTAGTTCGTCCCACGTCAAGGCATACGCAGCGGTCTCGCCCATTGTCTGAACCTGGAGATTCCACCATGACAGAGCCTCATCTACAAATAGTCCAGCTATGTACGTGACCTGATGTTCTGGGGCACATTTGCTCAACCGTAAAACAGATTCCGTCTTCTCAACCCAGTGCACGAAGGCTAAGGCACCCCCGGTGCCGTCGAATTCTCGAGGTTTGTGGTCCAAGAACTGATTGTAGGTGCAGCCTTTGCTGTGTTCGGAGTGAAGGGCCTCGAGCTGTGCAATGGCCTGTGAGATGCGCTCTTGTAGTTCTGCCGCTGTTGTTGGCGGAGGGTTGTTGGTAGCGATGTTCCCTTGTATCGACATCTTCTAAAAAGAAGATTGGTTAGGCCAGGTTGTATTTGTTCAGGGAGTGCATATATTTATATAGAGCTCATATGTATATACACGTATTTGATTTTTCTTTATATCAACCAATCAAGCAATAGCATAATCATAGCATAACCAAGTAATTTGGGAATTATGTTTAACGAGAGCATAGCAAGCAAGCACGTACCATTATAATTATAGCACACACACATAGATCAATAACGTGCTTAACGAAGACATGGCGACTGAGCTTTCGTTGGTCATTGGTCACAAAGTATTGTCGCATGTTTAATGATGATTGGCTTCTCATTATTCCCTGACCACACTTGTATTATCTTCTAAAATGTATCATATCAACAGGGACACAGGGTCACCCTACCCTTGTCCATTAAATATATTAGTGTATCAAAATTACGTAGTCAGATGTGGTCTTCAAAAGTCTCCACAATCCCGGCTTATCATTAGTGTCTTTACCCAAATGTAATGCAATCTACATAATCCAGAATCCAACTATACTGGTGACTGAGGTGGAGGAGGAAAGAGAAGTAAACTGTTATCATGTGTGAGTCCCTCCTCGAGCTAGTATATACGTCGAAGTAATTAGCTGATCTGCCGCTCGACAGTGAAGAAGCGAGCAACCAAAAACCTGGGAAAGGTGTAACAGCGGCAGGCGAGAGTTCAAAAGGAATCTTTGATAAATGTGGAGGACCAGAGTATACTGGCAATAGACAGGGTGGAGGACGTGGTATCCGTTCAAGCTTCAACATTCTACGGCTTATAACCTCAAACCGTAGTTGATGAGACAGGTGTACTCATCCCGTGTGTAGCCTCCATAAAGTGAGGGATGGTAAGGGTCTAAAATCAGTATAGTGTATTATAGGAACCATCGAAGTGGCTCGTCCAGCGATGCAGAGGTGAATGTAGCGAACGGTGCGGCCTGTGAGGCTGTAGAAAATGCTGCTGTAGCAAAAGGATCATTAAGCAGGTGCTGACCTGGAGTACCTTTCCGGGGTGCGGGTATGTCTCGAAAGAAAGCGATAGGCATGCCAGTGCAATGGACGTCGGTCTCCATAGGGGAAACGGAGCAACATCATCGGTTGCGGGTGCAAAAACAAATGTCTCAACCAATAAGGAGATCGTCAGGTGTAGGTACTGGGTCAGATATAAGGGGTGCAATGCCTGGTAAACCAAAAGAAATAGGGTCATGATCAAGTAAAGGTGCAGGTTCAGCAGGTGCGACATCAAGCTGACCCAAAAGGTGCAGAAGCTAGCTCAGGAGCAGGCTCTGGGTCGTCTAACGGTGTGGTGCCTTGAGCAGGTGATAGTGCAGCAGTCATGTCATCGTCGTCTACGTCAGTAGTAGAAAGCTGTAATCCGGCTGTCTGTAAGGCTGCAGATGTCACAGACTCAAAGGAGTCTGAAATCGAATACATGCTAGAATCAGAGGGTGGCCTGCTAACAGGGGTCATAAGAAGTGAAATTAGTAACAACGTTCTCGTCTAACTTTCCATTATCATAGGTGTTATCAGAAGGACCATCAATAACATGCCAATGTCATCATCAATTATTCGTTGAGTAGCCTACCTTCGAAAGGAATGTCCACAGGAGGCGCATTATCGAGGATCGGATCCATGGTGTGTTCACCATCGGGATGACGAGTGATGAAGTGGTCATGGACTGAAACAAGAGTGACAGGAGGATTCTTGTCGGAGAAGCCATCAGCTAGGGTAAATTGTTGCCAAAAATCTGGTAGCGCGGATGGTTGCAAGTCGTCCTCGCCCTTGGTCAGTATGTCAGGGTCACTCTCAGTGTCTGACGTAATTATCTCTGGCGCAGGTACAGTCTCATCATCTGTGGCGGTGGCCATAGGGTCGTCATCATTTGACAATTCGTTCCCTAAGGAAGGTGACGTGTGTGCCGGTACATAATAGTCGTAGCATGCATATTCACAGTAATCTTTAACACTTTGTGTATTGCAAATAAAGACAATTCATAATGTAATCATGTATTCACATATTCGTCCCAGTCTTCCCAGACTATCCCACCCAGCCTCTCAGACTGAACTCCCTAGTCTCTCAGACTAACTCCCTGGTCTCTAAGACCAAATCTCCCCAGTCTCTAAGACTAACTCCCTAGTCTCTAAGACCAAATCTCCCCAGTCTCTAAGACTAAATCCCTGGTCTCTAAGACCAAATCTCCCCAGTCTCTAAGACTAAATCCCTGGTCTCTAAGACCAACTTTCCCAGTTTCTAAGACTAATTCCCTGGTCTCTAAGACCGATCCTCCCTCAGTCTCTAAGACTGATCCTCCCTCAGTTTCTAAGACTGATCCTCCCTCAGTCTCTAAGACTGATCCTCCCTCAGTCTATAAGACTGAATTATAAACATAAATTTGGAAATGTGTATTTGTGCCCTTTTTGTTTGTAAAAATGTTTGTTCCCTGGATCTGTACGTTTTGTGTATGCAATGTAAAAATGTTTGAAAATGTTTTCGTGAGAGCCCTAATGATCATAGTCTAGACTTGAGAAAGAATCCTAGTTCGCTATGATCGAGGCTCTGATACCAAGCTGTCACACCCTGACTTTTGCGAAAGCGTGGGTTATTTGGTGTGACTTCTTAATACCATAGCAACAATCATAACAATGCTATATGATAAAAATACGAGATGTTCATCCATTAATTAAAGTGAGAAAATACCACAACATCATTGTTTGAAAGCATCGACACTTAAAATAAGTTACAAACCATGACAAGTTTAACTGAGTCTACAAGGACTCAACAAAAGTACGTAAATAAAAACCCGAGTTTAGAATTATGTATCCCGTCAATGTCACACCCCGACCACGTAGAACATACAAAACGTGGCGGAAATGTCGGGGAGTGTTGTAACAGAATTAATCGTTTCAAATCCATGGCAATTAAAGTTTCGTTTTAAGACGCTAAGGCACGAGTCCATCCTAAATGTAGCATGTATCAACAATCATTGCAAAGCAGTACCTGAAACATGTGTAAAAACGAGGTCAGCAAAGAAATGCTGGCGAATACATTGGTTTTGTAGGAGTGTCGAAATCATGGCTAGTTTAGACGTTGCAATACTTTATTTAAAAACCTTGTTTTGAAAAGAGTATAATATTGCAACTTAATTAACCAACTCGAATCAAGCGGGTTATAATTTGTAAAACCTCGTAGCCATGACTCTTAACCCAAAAACATTTGTTTTAGTAAATTATTTGAAAAACAATGATAAGTTCTGATGATATGTATAAATAAGAGAATAATGCATGATTAAATGAATAACCATGTAAAATGAGTTTGTATAAGATATGTTGTTTGTAACACAATGTCTTGTGAAAAGTATGTTATTTGTATAAATGTTATATATCTCAAACTGAAATGATTCAAATAACGTTACAGTATGTAATACCATACAAGCACTTATATATAGGAAGTACCAGCGGCGTATCCACCATGTTTGTATCATATTACACACGCATCGTTACTTAATCACTTAATCAAACTAAACCAAATCGATAGATAGATAGTACATTAAATATACCTTCGTTGTTCAAAAGAATAGATTTAGATAGTATAGTACAAGTATACTTCGGATTTATAGATAACATATCAAAATATGCTTTGGATGTGATAAATAACATATTAAACTATGTTTTTGTTTAGTAAATAACATATCAAAATATGCTTTGGATGTGATAAATAACATATTAAACTATGTTTTTGTTTAGTAAATAACATATCAAAATATGCTTTGGATGATTAATAAAATATATGTTGGTTTGTACAATACCACACATGAGAGTATATCAAAATATACTTTAATAGTGTGATTTGAGAATTCAATCAGACCTAGTGCATCAAGATACACCTTTGAGACTATAGAAATACCACAAAGGCAATTCCTATTTGGATGGAGCAACAAATTGGTTTCAGACATTCCATGCCAACAGGAATGGGGTGTCAAATCCTATAGCGCTATATCATACTAACAATCGGTCTGGTGAACATAAAATAAGTACAATTCAACAATTTATTTTATGTTCTTTGAGAAAATCAATGTTTAAATCATAGATAGTTAATCAATTTGTCAAAAGATAAGTAATAACATGTATAATCAATTATACTTTTGGAAAACATGAAAGTAACAAATAGGTACACATGCTTCACCCCAAAACAGTTTGAAAACAGTAAAAGAGGGGAATAATGTACTCGCCTGAGATTGCTCAGATGTCTAAAGATAATCACCAAGTAATGCTAGAGATCTCGGAATATCAAACGGCACCTAATATAGGTAACTACATTAATAAACCGGACCTAAATCGGAGGATCGGATAGAATGAGGGTTTGTAAACCAAACGAGTGTAGAGACTCGTGTCATTTGATTTAACAAAGCCTACATACTAAATGAAACCTAACATAATTGTTTTCGACCCATTACGACCCGTTTAGGTAGCTTATGCTACTTTAACGCGTCGTGCGCGTGAAACGCGTTCGGACCGTCTAACTAGTCCTATGACAAGTGTTATATGCCAAAACATGTTACATAATCAGTTATGTGACAAAGGTTTAGGTTACATATGCTTAATTACCAATTATACATGAAAAGGGTATTCTGGTAATTTACCTAAGGCATATAAACTACCTATCATACAACTACTTAAACGATGTGACCATAGGGTATAACCTCGGAAGGTTATTCCCTACACTAAGGTCACCTAATGTATTTGGTCGGATCCTAATGATCGACCAAACTGGGTCGGGTTCGAGGTATAAGCGATTTATTAGATCGCTTACCCTACGACCCTAGACAACGTGGTAATCAGTAGGCATAGTCCCAAGGGACTATAACCAACGTGATTACACTCACGTTGCGAAGTTCAAACGAACTTCGCATTGACCATTACTGGTCAACGCTGAAAGTCAAACAAAGTTTGACTTTCTGACTCGAAAAGCAATAAAATAAGGAAAAGAATGAAAGAATACTTACGAAGGGTCCCCGAATGCTAATCCCGATTCAAGAATCTCAGGTATGAAACAATGGTTTCAACTTAGAGGTTCTCAAATTCAGAATTCTAGTGAGAAATGCAATGGGGGTGGATGGGTATTTATAGGAATACCCGAACCGTTAAGATCGTTTGTCGAATATCGTGCCTTAATCACATCCGTACACTTGTCGGAATGTTATGGTGCCTAAGTTCCATCCTTATCCGCTGACTAAGCAATGGAGAACATGTGGTTGTGAATTAAACAACGGCTAATACATCGAATCTGGTCCCGAATGCGAAAAACTGATGTTTCTGCATGTTTTCTGCCCAGAATAGGTAGTCGCGTAGCGCGACTGGTAAGGCTACATGCAGTGGCGCTACGCCACTGCCCCCTTGTTTCAGCAAACTTTCAAAATTGGCAGAAATGGTCCCTGCAGCCCGTTTAAGCGATTTTCGATGCGTTTGAACCCCGTTAACCTCATTTTAAGGCTCTAAAATGAAGTTAAAGTATAGGGAACTCAAAACATGCTCAAAAATATGCCGGATGATGGTTCGTTTGGTCGTACGAACGCGATGTTCGCTTAATTACGACGAAATGCGCACAAGCGCGAAAAACGATCCAAATGACGTGACGAATGGATTTTTCTTTTGGCGAACACTAAAATATAATATAGTCATGCTTACATAAATTTTTGGATGTCCGGATGTATTCAGAACGTAAGTTATGCGCGAAAATGCAAACTCGTGCACTTTTTGACACTTTTAGTCCCTGAATGACCCAAAAGTTTATTTTAGCACACCGAACCCCTCAAAGCCTATTTCTAAGCTATGTAAATGATATTTAAGGTGTGTTTAACTTATGGTTATGTTCTGGAATGTTCGTTACAGTTCAAATTGACATACTTTCGCAGTTTGTCAAGTTTAGTCCCTGTAAGCGATTAAACTTGTCTTTGCCATACCAAATCCTTCAAAACTTATTTCTAAGTTATGTAAAGGTTATTTAAGGTATGTTAAGCCTATTTCACTATTCCGGAGTGTTCGTTGGATTAAACTGGTTATATTTACGCATCAGAGCGCGTATAACTCTCCAGAAAGCGATTTAAAGCTTAAAGTCAAACAAGAGTTGATATGTGTAAAAGATACACATAATTTTACAAATCCCAAATATGAAATACAATATTTCATTGGTTTGGCATTTGATTGACGGTTGAAGTGACACAGGTGTTACAGTCTCCCCTACTTTAGGAAATTTCGTCCCGAAATTTAATTCTAGAGGAAACTTGTGAAGACAGCTGTGACGATTTCGCCTTTTAATAGATCCATTGAACCCTTAAGTAATACTCTGAGTCATGTTAGGATTCTTAGCGAATTTGTTAACCCTCAAAGTGAATTCCTTGTAGCAGTAAAACATGGAATTTTTGAACTACGGACAGAAGAACGTTTCTTATGAAGACTTATCATTTGAAACTGTGTGTGTGATTGAGATCAGAATTGGGAAGTGTGAGAATAAATGACATAGGTCAAAGTCCGAGACTTCTCCCGTATCATTATTCTCGTCACTTTAGGTCTTAACACATGACAAAACTTCTTGTGGTTTCTGTGCACTGAATTCCATAATTATGTAGGCCTCCATAATTACGTAATCTCTTGCACAGTCCGCACAGTTCATTTCATAATGCGTAGGAAAATAATTACTTGAATAAACATGAAGCGACTTGACTAGATCACCAAAGGATCTTTTTAACTAAATCAACGAACGATCTTTTTAACTAGATCAACATATGATCTTATTAACTAGACCGTCGTATGATCTCCTTAAATAGACCACTTAAGGGATCTTTTCAATTATATCATCACATGATATTTCTAATCAGATTTTCAAAATCAATCTGTTTAACCAGACCACTCTAGGGGTCCAATTTTAGAATAGTACTTTAAAACCCAAGGGACTCGACTACAACGTAGAAGTCCATTAAGGATTTAAGATAGTAACTTTGGATATCCTATTATGAATCTCTCATATGAAATATAAAAGACTCTACGAGGATTTGGATGGATCACATACAACCACAAAACATGTAAGAAAACACATAAGCACATAATTAGTTAACTTGATTCTTTAATTTGTTGTCTTTGGGCATGGATATTCAAAGCACACTAGAAATCCAATTCATGAATTTCATTTGGTACTTTAATCATTTCCAAGGATCCATCTATAAAGATAGAAGGATTCTCAATAAGAGTTTGGCTTTGTTTCTTAAAAGAAACGAGTATTAAAGGTTCTTGGGAAGATCACAAGTGATCATAAAATGATAGAACCATACGAGTAGTTTGTCTTTGAGTTGACATCATAAGATTGTATCCAACGTTCACACAATCGTATCAGTTTTGCAAAAAATAAAAACGACGAATTTTTATTTATATTACAACTGACTTGTCTTTAAACATCATAAGATAACAACCAAGGGAAAATAACAAAACACTAGTTGTTCATTGTTGCATCATTGTTCATGTTTGCATCATTGATGTTAAACGCTCATCCTCGCGCCGGAGGTGCGTTAACAAGCCTTGGGCAATTGTTCCTGTAATGGGTAAGGTCACCGCAGTTATAACATGACCCCGGAGGGAACCGTGCTTGAACAGCAGCAGGATTTGCAGCAGCTTGATTTGCATAGCGACAAACATTGATCAAATGTCCCAACCGTCCACAGTGGGTACATTTGTGACACTGCTCTTGCGCTAGATGATGACGGTTGCACTTGTTGCACAAAGGTGCAGTACCAACATAGTTTTGCCTTTTGCGAGGTTGTGCTGGTTAGTTTGGTGCAACCTGTTTGTCTTGAGCAGTTACAGCGCAGTTCTGAGAGGCTTTGCGCTTCTTCTTCTTGGACACCTCAGCATTTTCTTCCTTTGGTTCCACTTGAGCAGTCTTGTCGGATGGTCTTGGGTCGCCTTTTCGGAACAGCTTTTTCTTTCTGATGTGGGATTCAGTTAGGGTGGCAGACAGTTCAATGGCTTGTCTGACAGTAGTAGGGTTACTGCCAGTAACGATATCCTGAACTAGATCAGGAAGACCATCAGTATATTTCTCGATCGCCTTATCCACAGGAGTAACCATAGCAGGACACAACAGGCTCAATTCTTCAAAACGGTCAGTATAGGCTCGATGCTCGCCACTGTCTTGCTTCAGATCATCAAACTCCCTCTCCAAAGCTCGCAGTTCATGACGAGGGCAAAACTCCTTCATCATAAGAGCCCTAAGCTCAGCCCAAGTCTGTGCTAATGCAACCTCAGCACCGCGGTCTCTCATCACCCCGTTCCACCATGTGAGAGCCCTCTTCTGAAACACACTCGAAGAAAACTCGACCTTACGATTTTCAGGACACAGAACATGACGGAAGGTATTCTCAATGCTCTCGAACCACTGAAGAAGCCCAGTTGCTCCCTCAGAACCACTAAACTTGAGTGGTTTGGCCGAGTTGAAACTCTTGTAATTGCATGGAGCATTGTTGTTGTTGATGGTTTGCATCATTTGAGCATAAAGATTTGGGAAGGCAACAGCCATTTGCTGTGCAACAGCCATTTGCTGTGCAATGATTTCCGCCAGTTCGGCATTATCCATCTGATTGTCGCGTCGAGGAGGCATTCTAAAAGAGGAAACATGAAAGGAAACGAGTGAGAGATTTAGACGAAAAGAATGAGATGAAACAAATCTGATGAAAGCAAGGATAGTGGTTATTTGTTTGCATTACAAAGCAACCAAACTACACACAGTGACTAATCAAAGTAAATGGGTCAAAAAATAATGTATCGCGAAGACATGCTCGCCTATAAGTGAACACTCATCCCAAGAATTCCCAGGTAAGCACAACTGGTCTCGCGTCTGATGAGATATATACGAAGTGCTTGCCTAGACAGAAAACCCAGAATACAGGCATTCACCCTTCCAGTTTGCACGTGTTCACATTATTTAAAACCCAAAACCTTGACGAGATTTTTGAAAGTTCAAAGGGGTTCAAAACCTTATAACAGAGGGTTCAAAACCTTACAATAGAGGGTTCAAAACCTAGTAATCAATCATCCTAGAACAGATGATTAGTTTTCAAAGCGGTTTTGAAATTTATGTTCTTATTGTGGTCGTCGCCTAAGGATAGGTGACGGTATCGTTTTATGACTAAACGCAAGTAAACTCGCGTTAGGGTCCTAAGAAGGTTATAGACTAGGTCAAAGCATTACTAATAACCTAATTCCCTATAACCATTGGCTCTGATACCATCTTTTCTGTCACACCCCGACCACGTAGAACATACAAAACGTGGCGGAAATGTCGGGGAGTGTTGTAACAGAATTAATCGTTTCAAATCCATGGCAATTAAAGTTTCGTTTTAAGACGCTAAGGCACGAGTCCATCCTAAATGTAGCATGTATCAACAATCATTGCAAAGCAGTACCTGAAACATGTGTAAAAACGAGGTCAGCAAAGAAATGCTGGCAAATACATTGGTTTTGTAGGAGTGTCGAAATCATGGCTAGTTTAGACGTTGCAATACTTTATTTAAAAACCTTGTTTTGAAAAGAGTATAATATTGCAACTTAATTAACCAACTCGAATCAAGTGGGTTATAATTTGTAAAACCTCGTAGCCATGACTCTTAACCCAAAAACATTTGTTTTAGTAAATTATTTGAAAAACAATGATAAGTTCTGATGATATGTATAAATAAGAGAATAATGCATGATTAAATGAATAACCATGTAAAATGAGTTTGTGTAAGATATGTTGTTTGTAACACAATGTCTTGTGAAAAGTATGTTATTTGTATAAATGTTATATATCTCAAACTGAAATGATTCAAATAACGTTACAGTATGTAATACCATACAAGCACTTATATATAGGAAGTACCAGCGGCGTATCCACCATGTTTGTATCATATTACACACGCATCGTTACTTAATCACTTAATCAAACTAAACCAAATCGATAGATAGATAGTACATTAAATATACCTTCGTTGTTCAAAAGAATAGATTTAGATAGTATAGTACAAGTATACTTCGGATTTATAGATAACATATCAAAATATGCTTTGGATGTGATAAATAACATATTAAACTATGTTTTTGTTTAGTAAATAACATATCAAAATATGCTTTGGATGTGATAAATAACATATTAAACTATGTTTTTGTTTAGTAAATAACATATCAAAATATGCTTTGGATGATTAACAAAATATATGTTGGTTTGTACAATACCACACATGAGAGTATATCAAAATATACTTTAATAGTGTGATTTGAGAATTCAATCAGACCTAGTGCATCAAGATACACCTTTGAGACTATAGAAATACCACAAAGGCAATTCCTATTTGGATGGAGCAACAAATTGGTTTCAGACATTCCATGCCAACAGGAATGGGGTGTCAAATCCTATAGCGCTATATCATACTAACAATCGGTCTGGTGAACATAAAATAAGTACAATTCAACAATTTATTTTATGTTCTTTGAGAAAATCAATGTTTAAATCATAGATAGTTAATCAATTTGTCAAAAGATAAGTAATAACATGTATAATCAATTATACTTTTGGAAAACATGAAAGTAACAAATAGGTACACATGCTTCACCCCAAAACAGTTTGAAAACAGTAAAAGAGGGGAATAATGTACTCGCCTGAGATTGCTCAGATGTCTAAAGATAATCACCAAGTAATTCTAGAGATCTCGGAATATCAAACGGCACCTAATATAGGTAACTACATTAATAAACCGGACCTAAATCGGAGGATCGGATAGAATGAGGGTTTGTAAACCAAACGAGTGTAGAGACTCGTGTCATTTGATTTAACAAAGCCTACATACTAAATGAAACCTAACATAATTGTTTTCGACCCATTACGACCCGTTTAGGTAGCTTATGCTACTTTAACGCGTCGTGCGCGTGAAACGCGTTCGGACCGTCTAACTAGTCCAATGACAAGTTTTATATGCCAAAACATGTTACATAATCAGTTATGTGACAAAGGTTTAGGTTACATATGCTTAATTACCAATTATACATGAAAAGGGTATTCTGGTAATTTACCTAAGGCATATAAACTACCTATCATACAACTACTTAAACGATGTTACCATAGGGTATAACCTCGGAAGGTTATTCCCTACACTAAGGTCACCTAATGTATTTGGTCGGATCCTAATGATCGACCAAACTGGGTCGGGTTCGAGGTATAAGCGATTTATTAGATCGCTTACCCTACGACCATAGACAACGTGGTAATCAGTAGGCATAGTCCCAAGGGACTATAACCAACGTGATTACACTCACGTTGCGAAGTTCAAACGAACTTCGCATTGACCATTACTGGTCAACGCTGAAAGTAAAACAAAGTTTGACTTTCTGACTCGAAAAGCAATAAAATAAGGAAAAGAACGAAAGAATACTTACGAAGGGTCCCCGAATGCTAATCCCGATTCAAGAATCTCAGGTATGAAACAATGGTTTCAACTTAGAGGTTCTCAAATTCAGAATTCTAGTGAGAAATGCAATGGGGGTGGATGGGTATTTATAGGAATACCCGGACCGTTAAGATCGTTTGTCGAATATCGTGCCTTAATCACATCCGTACACTTGTCGGAATGTAATGGTGCCTAAATTCCATCCTTATCCGCTGACTAAGCAATGGAGAACATGTGGTTGTGAATTAAACAACGGCTAATACATCGAATCTGGTCCCGAATGCGAAAAATTGATGTTTCTGCATGTTTTCTGCCCAGAATAGGCAGTCGCGTAGCGCGACTGGTAAGGCTACATGCAGTGGCGCTACGCCACTGCCCCCTTGTTTCAGCAAACTTTCAAAATTGGCAGAAATGGTCCCTGCAGCCCGTTTAAGCGATTTTCGATGCGTTTGAACCCCGTTAACCTCATTTTAAGGCTCTAAAATGAAGTTAAAGTATAGTGAACTCAAAACATGCTGAAAAATATGCCGGATGATGGTTCGTTTGGTCGTACGAACGCGATGTTCGCTTAATTACGACGAAATGCGCACAAGCGCGAAAAACGATCCAAATGACGTGACGAATGGATTTTTCTTTTGGCGAACACTAAAATATAATATAGTCATGCTTACATAAATTTTTGGATGTCCGGATGTATTCAGAACGTAAGTTATGCGCGAAAATGCAAACTCGTGCACTTTTTGACACTTTTAGTCCCTGAATGACCCAAAAGTTTATTTTAGCACACCGAACCCCTCAAAGCCTATTTCTAAGCTATGTAAAGGATATTTAAGGTGTGTTTAACTTATGGTTATGTTCCGGAATGTTTGTTACAGTTCAAATTGACATACTTTCGCAGTTTGTCAAGTTTAGTCCCTGTAAGCGATTAAACTTGTCTTTGCCATACCAAAGCCTTCAAAACTTATTTCTAAGTTATGTAAAGGTTATTTAAGGTATGTTAAGCCTATTTCACTATTCCGGAGTGTTCGTTGGATTAAACTGGTTATATTTACGCATCAGAGCGCGTATAACTCTCCAGAAAGCGATTTAAAGCTTAAAGTCAAACAAGAGTTGATATGTGTAAAAGATACACATAATTTTACAAATCCCAAATATGAAATACAATATTTCATTGGTTTGGCATTTGATTGACGGTTGAAGTGACACAGGTGTTACAGTCAAAGGAAGGGATACACCTCCTAAACCTAATAACCCCGGATGACATCTTTATTTCACTACGCAGCTTGACACATGCATACTCTGCCAGATCCACTAATTCCCTGAAATACATGTAGTTTGAAAAATCAACAAAAAGTTGAGCGAGTTCATGTGTATGTGAGTATGTATAAACCTTTAAAGTATGTCTGTATGTATAAAAGTCCCTGGTATGTAGCAATTAAGGAAAAATAGATCACCAATGGTTTGCAAGGCCATTGATATGTGTGAAGTGATGCAGGAAGTACTCAAACGTAGCAGATTTCGTCGATAAGACATAGTCACCTCATGGTCCACTCAGCGGACTCAAGAGTGGGGCTCGCTACACCCGAATAGATCTATCACTCATGTCCCTCGGTCCTACAACGAGGATTAATAGCCTTAAGTGTCATACCCACCACTCACATGATCTAAGTAGTAACCCTCCTTAAGCTAACCATACCATGTATAAAATGTCTGTAATAATTGTAACATGTATTTCACCCCCGCAGTATAAAACTGAAAACAGTTAAAAGAAATGGGGGACATGAACTCACAGTATTGCGTCTTCGTACTTGTAACCCAAATCTCCTTGGCAAACACGACTACCTACAATGGTCTAACGTCTATTAGACGAACGGGTCGTGCCTTATCTTAGTATTTACGTTTTTGAGTTACGTCTCTGATATTATTCCCAGTTATAATTACTTGTTAAAATAATGATTATTTTAACTTTGAATTACATTTGATTTTGGAATAATTGTTTAAACAATATTTTCTGATAATGCTTCTCAAGTATGTATTTCCTTCCCAAGGATGGGGGTATCTCATACATGTATTTTCGTATTTGTATTTGTATATCTTGCCAAGTAATGGCGTCGTATTTCGGTGTATTGTTCCAAATAAAAATATGTTAATATATTCCCAATATATATTTCCAAAACCATATATTTCACGTCTCACTTAAATATATATAAACTTATTTTGTTCAATCATGTATTGTCCCAGAAAATATATATTTTTCTCAAAAAATTATATATCTTCTAAATATACTAGGAAAATATATTTTTATCTCCCAAAAATAATATATTTTCTCGTTGTCAAAAAAATATGATATACTTGGTAACATTTACAAAATCATATTTTCACTTCTTTCATTTCCAAAATAATATTTACCAAAAATATAGTGTAATGGTATATCCCGTAATATTTTGTAAGTTACGTTTTAGCGTACGAATTCACAATATCAAGTGTGTAACTTAAATATTTATTCCGTGGGATTTTTGGTATTATTTTGGGGTTGTAATTTCATGGTATATGTTAAGTTATATTATTTTACCCTAAAATAATATAACTATTCCACGATGTATACAAATATTCACAAAAGAGTTTTAGTATATATATTCTAAATATATATTTACCCATTTTATTTACAAAAACCAATCTCCGATACTTTGTATTTTTGTAACAAAACCTATGGCGAAGTTTATTTTGAAAAAAACAAAGTTAAAAGTATACTCGTAACACTTGTTTAGAAACTATTTTCTAAGTGTTGGAATTTTAGAAAATTTCGCCATAGTCTCCTTTGTAAATGGAGGTGTCCATGCTATTAGCATATCATTTTCTCCTTGAAAATCATTCAAACAATCAACCACAAGTTACTAAACAATATTACACCTATCAAGTGCGAAAACAATGCACTTTACATAACAACATGAACTTGGTTTTTCATAAAAACGCGTAGTAACTTAGTGAAGTGTTTAGTGGGTTTAGTTACCCTCCAAAGTGTGTTTACTTCTTTTAAAATCTCATCCTTGAAGAGATTTGGTGTTACAACTTGTAAACATAATTTACAAAAATATTTATTTACAACATCTTCTTGTCTTAATAGCATCTCTACACTTATTTTATTTCAAAAAATAGTGCAAGTGTATGTAAGAATCATGATCTTTCAAAAACCGTCTTTTAGACTTGGTTGGTCTAGAAAAATCATTCACAAGCCTTGGGTTTACAAGTTTACTAGTTCACTAGGTTTATTACTTTGTAAGAAAAATCATTTTTACTTTCAAGTTCATGTTAGTCTAGAAGATGATTATTTCATGTAAGCACATAATCATCTCTAACTTGTTAAACCATGTTTTTAATCATATTTTAACAAGTTCCATATGATGATCAACCATCATATTACTAGCAATCAACAAGTATTCATCAACACATTCAAAACAACATCATACTAGCAATGTTTCATTATGTTTCATCTTTTGTAAGCTTATGTTTCATGATTTATGTTTATGCTCTTTTGGTGTTCTTATGATCTCATCATAATATATCTATTAACCGTCAAAAATGTGAAGTAACAAGAGTGTAAAGAAGTCTTACAACTAGCCTAAAGCTAGGGAAGATCAATGGGGAAAAATGAGTGGATAAAAGCTTGTGAAGGAGGTCCTTGATGATCCGTGAGTTCCACACTTCATTATTCACCTTTGTGCACCTTGTAGTAACCTTGGAATACTTGAACTTGAAACAAAAATATGGTGGGTGTGTGGACAAGGGGTCGGCCGAGATGGGGGGTCAAGGAGAAGAAGAAGTGGTGTGGTGATAAGATGAAGAAGATAAGTGTTTAACTTATAACCAAGATGCTAATATCCAATGGGTTATGTGTCTACAAGAGTACATACACAATCTAGCTCATATCAAATCAAGATCATTTAGGATCTTTGGAAGGATTTAGAAGATTAGAAAATCTTGGAGTGGGGTCCCCTTTTTGGGGCCGGTTATAACAAGGGGGGGGGGGGGTTAAATGTAAATAGTTGGGTAAGTAGGTGATTTAGTGGAAGATTAAAGTGTAAGACTTGTGTTTAGTGTGTACCATGCTTATGTAGAATGTTTAAGTGTTCGGGAACCAAAACTGGTTCAGAAAAAGTGAAACAATATTTTTAGCAATATTTTGGTGTTCCGGGTAATGTCCGGTTGTCCGGTTAGATATAGTTCCGTTAAAGTGCTATGTTATACCGTATAGTGTCCTTTATGTAACCTTTTGTGACACTTTTAATTCCCGACACTTAGGAAAGCATACAGGACCATGTTGCCCAATTTTTGCACTTTACTAGCCTGTTAAAATGCTGAATTTTTATGTTAAATGCAGAATTCTGCACTTTAAGTGGGTTTTAGGCACTTTCCGGCACTTAAACTATCACCTAGTGACGCAGTTTTATGGTCCTTACTTCCCTACACTCCATACTAGTGTAGTACCTTGTCCCTGGCTCATACTGGGCCTCAAAACATTGTCTGTCTATGTGCTGGCATTGTCAGCATGTTTCTGCATTATCCGCTCACTGTGCTAACTGTGCTTTGTGCATCAAGTATGTCACTAAAGTTTGTATGTGATAAATGTTGTGACAGTATGAAATGTGATGCACATGTATGTATGATACAGAAATCAGAAAGCAGATTAAGTCATCAGTTGTAATTAAGCACAGTCATTAAGCATAAATCAATATTAATTAAACGTACGGATGCATGCAAATTTGACAGTTGTCACACGTGTAGAAACCCTAGGTCTTGCAGTTGTCGAAGCGGGTGTGACCCTTGTTTCTAACTTATTATTTTTACTCATTCTAATTAGTCATTTTTAATATTTTTTTCTAAACAAACTAAAAATAAAAATTAGCAAGCTTCATAATTATTTTGTACACTTGTTTGTAAATAAGTTTGGCTAATCGAACAACTAGTGTGATACTGACCACATGCTCTTCGTGGATACGATACTCGACTTACCCTAGCTACCTAGGTTAATTGGGTTTTTGACTGATCGGGACGACACGGTCACGTCACACTCGTGAGTCGTGATGAGTTACTTTTGTCTTTAAAGTTACAGTTCGAGATTTTGAGTCGCCGAGTTCTCGAGCTGGAGTTCGATGAGGGTGCTAGGCGGTCACCATTCCCGTTCCATCCTACTTCTGCTCCCCCACCCTCATCATTAACTTCTTTTGTACCTCCACCTGCTGCTCCCGCATCCATTCCGGGTTTTGATGCCCGCTTTCTCACTGTTGAGCAGCAGATTAGCTTTTTGATTCACCGAGTTCATGAGCTCGAGCTCGCCCATGTTCGCAGTTTGCTCTTTTTCCCTCCTCCTCCGCTATCAGTATCGTAGGTTTTTGGTTTTATGCAGATGCTCTACTTTTGGTGAGAACGCTACAATTGAGCCGAGATTGTGAAGACAGGAAGACCACTTTTTGATTATTACTTTTTTATATTGACAAACTTATTTGACAAGGGTAGTGTGACCCTATGTCTCTTTTGGTATGATACACTTTGAAAACAATGCAACTTGTGGTTGGTGATTAATGAAAGCTCAATAGTCGTGTTCTCATTAAATACATTGTTGGTTTACATGTTCATGCGATGATTATGTTATTGTGTGGTTGATTGTTGTGATGATTGTTTATGTTATATATATATATATATATACACATACGACTCCTAGATAATTATTTATTTATTTAATAAATAAGGCCTAACCCATCCGAATCTCCTTACTAGAAGAAGGATGCCACCTCGAAGGAATACCGATACCAACAACCCTCTGCCAAGGACAGAGGCGGAGCTACAAGAGCGCATCTTACAAGCCATCGCTCGGCACGAGGCACTCCGCTCCGAACATAGCGGTGGTACCTCTGGGAATAACCCCCCAATCAGTAATGTTAAGTCACCTAAGACACATTACAACTCGTTTGGATATTTCCATTTGTGCTTTGCTAATGCTTATTGTGAATGGTGTTGCTTGTGTTACAGGCTGTACCTACAAACAATTCTTGGACTGCAAGCCCCTTAATTTCGATGGCACTGGGGGTGCTGTCTGTGACAACCCGCACTAAACCAGGTATCCGTACGACTTAACTAATGATTAATCACTGCTTAATTACTGTGCTCGTTTGAACTAGCTGATGAACTGCTACTTGATATCTGATACATGTACTTACCTGCATCATACTTTACTTATCGTCACTACATTATTTACATGCTGAACCCTAGTGACAACCATGATGCACAAAAAGCACAGTAGCACAATAGCGGATAACCTATTGAACATGCTGATAAAGCCAGCATCAGGCAGACACTGCCTCTAAGGCCTGAAAGAGCCTGAGATAATTGCTACACTAATGGTGAGTGTAGGGATACAAGGGTTGTAGAACTGCGTCTCTAGGAATAAGTTACAATGACTGGATGTGCCTAAAACGTACTCTAAGTACAAAATTCAGCACTTTACATAATAATTCAGCTTTTAGCCAACTAGTAAAGTGCCAAAACATGAGGAAAATATTACTAGACGCTTTCCAAAGTGTCGGAAATAAGTTGTGTCACTAAAAATGGTAATAACGACACTTTAAGCTTTGTTAAGCACTTTAACGAATTACTATCCAACCGAACAACCGGACTATACCCGGAACATGAAAATATTGTTATTTTCATTATTTATCTTTTTCTGAGCCAGTTAGGATCCCTGATTACCCTAACACCCTTTGTAACGCGTGACACACAACTAACCAAGTTAATCTCTAAACTTAACTTAGTTAACCTAACTAAGTAACCAACTAATGGTTAGAATCGAACTAAACCCCCCCCCCCTCTTTATAACCGTCCCCATGTAGGGGGACACACTTGTACCATTTTGATTATTAAAATCACTCATGTTTAATATCTCTAAGACACAAGATCCAATGGGTAATTAGCATGAGTATTATCTATAAGTATGAGCTATTATACATATGATCATTCACTTAACATAACACCACACAAAACTATCTCTTTCTCTCTAAATAAGTCACGGCCGAACACCCCCCTCCCCATACATCCATTTTCGGCTTCCATCTTCACATCACAAGATCATACAAGCTTCAAGGATCACGTATAAGGAGTCTTGGTGCACTCGGAGTTCGAAGGACCACTTTCTCTTGCTTTTATCCACGCCATTTTCTCAAGATTCTTCCCTAGCCTCGAGCTAGTGGTATGATGTTTAAATCCCTATCTTGAACTATTCTAAAGTGGTTAAAAGGATTTTTATCGGTTAAAACTCGTTAACATGCAAGATGATGCTTTAAAGTTTACTAAAAACACTAATAATGGTGGTTAATAGCACATAAGTTGTGTAAATGATGTAGTATTCGAAATGTATGATTATTTAGGCCTGATCTATGATGTGGTAGCTCGGATCATCGTTTAACCCGGTTTGGTAAGATCATGGATCTTAACATAAGCTTGTTTTGAATAATACAAGGGTTAAAAGGTGAAACTCTACCACACGCGAATCATGAACTTGTGTAAAAGAGTTTTACTTGTGAAATTGTGTTTAAAACTAGCAGATCTACGCATCTGCAAGTGGTATTTTCAAAGAACCACGTATCAAAGAAATCATGTATTTTAAAAGATAGATTTCATACTAACAAGCATGATTTTTATAAACCACAAGTGTGTAAACACTTGTGAAATGAAAAGATCCGACAAAATAACAGTTTTTGTAAAAGATGACGGGAAGTTGTAAAGATGGATTTTCTCTAAAAACAAGGTTTTTACAAGATCAAATTACCTTATATGAAGATCTACTAAATTTAAGGGGATTTATACCACAGTTTTGGGAAAACTGCAAGTTCATGTAATTTTTGGCAATTTACACATATGTTGATTTGTTGTTGTGCTGAAAGTTGTTCTGATCACATAAAGAAAATTGTTGAGTTGATTTGTTAAAGAAAATGATACGCTTGAAAGCGTGGCCACCTCCAGTTACAGAGGAAACTCTGGCGAAATTCTTCTAAAAACCTAACACTTAGAACTATTTACATTACAAGTGTTAGAATTACTTTTGGCATGTTTTCAAAATATAAATTTCGCCATGACTTTATTTACTAAATATTCGGAGGTGGGATTTTCACAAAATTTAACGTGATAAATATATATTTTTCACACACTGTTTATGATTATTTTGTGAAAATACATAGATATTATTTTTAGAGTAAAAATAATATTTACGAACGTTAACGAATCCAAAATAATACGAACGCTTTCACCATAAATATATAAGTTACACCGGTAAGTATATTACCACTCAATTGTTAAAACGTAACTTACGCACTTACGAAAATATTTATGAATGCGTATTTTAACAACGTATTATTGGAGAAAAATTATGTGAAATAAAGATATAATATTTTTGAGAAAAATACTTATATTTTGGGATTGGAAATATATATATATTAAGTGAGACTTAATGATATAATTTGAACGCACATGTATTGAATCCCCCATCCTTGGGAAGGAGATTAACTACCAAGTATATACAGAATGTAAACACGAAATAGTTGTCTAACTATTTCCCAAAGACTTAAACTATAAAGCTAAGGCACGGCCGTCCGTCTAATAGAAATTAGCACCTGTAGGTCGTCGCACAGCTGCGTGAGCAGGAGATACTTGGTAGAGACGCTTCACTGTGAGTTCATGTCCCCCTTTTCTCTAACTGTTTTCAGTTTTCTTAACTGCGGGGGTGAAATACATGTTACTTTGATTACAAGTACTTTATACATGGTATGGTTAGCGTAAGGAGGTTTACTACTTAGATCATGTGAGTGGGTAGGCAGAAACACCGAGGGACGTAAGCGGTAGATCTATCTGGGTGTAGCGAGCCCAACTCTAGGCCCAACAGAACGGACCTCAGAGAGGCCCAACAGAACGGACCTTGGAGTGACTTTGTACCCAACGCGAAATCTGCTAGGTTTGAGTCTTCCTACTTGCACTTCACACATACTAATGGCCTTGCAAACCATTGGTGATCTCTTTTTCCTTACACTGCTACATACCAGGGAACTTTTATACTTACAAGTGTTTTACATACTCACTTACACATGAACTCGCTCAACATTATTGTTGATTTTTCAACTTACATGTATTTCAGGAAATTAAAGATCTGGCACGGTATGTTATGTTTTCCCGCTGCATAAGGGTTCCAAGGTCATCCCAGTTTAGGAAAAGTTGACTCTTTCCTGGACAAGTCACAACTCTTAAACTGCGCTTGTTTCATGCTACTGTTTATGTTTTTCAAGACAATGTTTTATGTTATGATGTTGTAAGTCTCTAAGACAATGGTATGTTACTCTGGTTTTTAAAACTTAATCAAATGGATGATCTTGCATGATTTTATTTCATATAGCTTTGTTATGGTTAAGCTATGGTATTAAGAAGTCACACCAAAATTAACCACGCTTCCGCAAAGCCAGGGTGTGACACTGTCGCTTTCGTAGGTTGGGTGGAGAAAACTGACTCTATATTGAGAATGAGTAAATGTGCTCTAGAACAAAGAGTCACGTATATTTCTAGGTTGTTTCTAGATGGAGCGCTTTCGTGGTGGAACCTCCAAGTTCAGACTTTGGGTGAAGATACTGCGTACGCATTGACATGGGATGAACTGAAGAAGTTGATGCACAAAAAGTATTGTTCTCGAGCAGAGATTCAGAAGTTGGAAACAGAATTCTGGAACTTGAAAATGGATGGACCAAAGGTGTCACACCCGCTCGTAGCGGAAGCGCGGGGTGTGATCTGTATGGTTTTCATTACATAAATATCGATGTACATGAACAAACTATATGAATAAAACATACTCCATTGCCATTACATAAGTGTTTCAAAAGATTACAACATAAGTTTAGTGTGTCGGTTACAAACCATTAACGTAAAAGTTAAGCTATGGTATTAAGAAGTCACACCAAAATTAACCACGCTTCCGCAAAGCCAGGGTGTGACAGCTTGGTATCAGAGCTCTGATCATAGCGAACTAGGATTCTTTCTCGAGTCTAGACTATGATCACTAGGGCTCTCACGAAAACATTTTTCTGCATACCACTTAAGTCCAGATCCAAAACTTTTTACAAACAAATGTTGAGCACATTTTATTATTTATAGGCTCAGTCTAGAAAGGCTGAGGCTCGGTCTGAGGGATCGAGGTAGTTGGCTAGTGAGACTAGGAAGAGTAGGCTCAGTCTAGAAAGGCTGAGGCTCGGTCTGAGAGGCCGAGGCTCGGTCTGAGAGATCGAGGTAGTTGGCTAGTTGGACTAGAAAGAATAGGCTCAGTTTGGAGGCTGAGGCTCGGTATTGGAGACCGAGGCTCGATCTGAGAGGTCGAGGTAGCTGATAGAGCAGTCTAGGAGACTGGGAGGCTAGTGGGACTAGGAGAATTATGTGATTATCTGATTGTATGACTGATTATTTAAGCATATTTGTGTTTAGGTTACAGACTCATGGATTCAGCCGGTACTGGCGATTCGGACACCACTGGACCCATACCTATCGTATCTGATGACCTCACATCCTCCGAGCACGAGGTGTACACATCTGACTATACCAGTACTGACGAGGATGATTTCCAGCCCTTCGCACTACCCGAGGGTGCTGATGAGCCTGCAGATGGCCCTCCCGCTGAGTACCTACCCCTAGTAGAGATTTCGGCTCCTATACCCTTAGCCGTTTATCCAGCATATGACTTCCTTCTTGACGCCGAGGCTGACGGCGATGTTGACCTGTTTGAGGAGGAGCCCTTTGAGGATGAGATCCAGGGCGAGGCCCTTCTTCCTGCGGACGATCTTCTGATGATCGCTGACGTTCCCGCTGAGGATTCGCCTACACATTCTCCTGTCCCAGACTCCTTCGAGTCTGTGGCATCCGCACCTTCTCACACATTGAGCGCACAGCACTTGGCGCATGATTCTGATCCTGACCAGGCATCCTCTGTTGCACCTATTCCCAGCTTTGCGTTTGACCATGATGACATAGAGGATTCTGATCCTATCTTTCCCCCGGGATACGACCCGGATCGTGATATCGAGTTTATACCTATGGATCAGCCCATGGAGGATCCAGCTGACCCAGTAGACCCTATCGACCCCGAGTTTGACTTCGAGATGGCTTTTGATGATCCCGAGCCTGTCGTCGCTCCTGAGCAGGCAGCCGCTCTAGACCCCATACTTGAGCATGACCCCGTACATGCTGGCATCCCTATTGAGCCTGTTATAGCAGACCCACCTGTTGATGATCTCCCCGTGGATGTTCCTTTGATAGAGGGCGATCATGTTGTTGTTGATCTTGTTGTTCCTCTACCTGTTGTCGATATACATGTTGACCATCCTGTTGAGCACATTGCACCTGTTCACACTTTTGTTGCTCCCCCACCTGATCCCATCCCACTAGAGCCCGAGCATGCACTGTTCGCGGCACACATGGATCCACCAGATAAGCATGCACAGCACGGTTGGATACCTGCTGATGAGGATGTCCCACCTTTTCCCCCTCAGATCCCTGATACACGACATGTTGATTCTTCTTTTCAGGTTCCACAGTTTGTACCTCCAGCGAGGACTGGAGAGGGTTCTTCAGCCCATCCTTTTGGGCATGTACCGATGTCTATCCCCTTCATACCCCAGATGTTATCTGTTCCACCCTCTGTTGCTCCATTTCATGTGGCACCTTTTGATCCCACCAGTGAGCCATTCCTTTGGGCACCAGACTCTGCTATGCCACCTACTGACCCCTACCATTCTTTCCACATGGGGTATACTATCGAGGACGTTTTGATGTCTTTTGTCGCCCAGCACGAGTCACACACGCAGCGCATCCAGGAGCTTGAGAGAGCTCAGCTGCCACCATGCCAGTGCCATGGTCAGACACACTCTCCTCTGCAGCCATTTCGACCCTTACCTCCAGATTATGCTGCCCGTCTCTTTACACTAGAGCAGCAGGTTGCTTCTATCATCCGTACCCAGCGAGCCATGGAGGAGGACTGGCTCCAGTTACGTCGTTTGTTTTACACCCACTTTCCCCCTCCTCCACCGCCATCTGTATAGAGCTCATCAGTGCTGTTTGGGTAGACGTTGGTGAGAAGACGGCGAATGCTTTTGACTGCACAACATTTTTGGAGACCACTTTATGATCCTGACTTTTGTTGACATGTATTTGACATATTTGACACTGACATGATATAGTTTTTGGACAGGGGTGATGTAGCCCCTAGTTGATTGATGATTGTATGACACAAGGATGTACTGATACACTTACTATGTGGTCTCGATATATGGCAATCGCAGTATTCTCATCATGTTTGATTCGCTTGATTGCTTATTTATATTTTTATGACATGGGATGTTGTGTGATTGATATTTGCGATGTATTGATAACATGAGATGTTATGTGCTATTACTATTACTATATACGTACGTTTTACTATGGCCTGACCAACGTAAACCATCTTTTAGAAGATGCCGCCGAGACGTGAGACACGCATGCCTACCAATGAGGTAGAACTCCAGCAAATTATCACTGCTGCCATCGCACAATACGCCGCTTCACAAGGAGGACCCAGCGGAAGCAGCACGAATAACAATGGCAACAATAATCCACCTCATGGTAATACCAAGTCATTTAGACCTACCATGACCTAATTGGATATCTTTAGCGATGATGCTAATGCCGTTCATATGTTACAACGTATGTGCAGGGTGCACCTACAAGCAGTTCTTAGACTGCAAGCCCGTAAACTTTGATGGCACAGGAGGTGCTGTCGCCTTTGTTCGTTGGGCTGAGAAAACCGAATCTGTTCTTCGCATGAGCAAATGCGCGCTGGATCAGCAAGTCACCTATATCTTAGGGCTGTTTTTAGATGGAGCCCTATCCTGGTGGAATCTACAAGTTCAGACACTAGGCGAAGCTGCTGCCTACGCGCTGACCTGGACCGAACTGAAGGAACTTATGCGCAAAAAGTACTGCTCTCGCGCGGAAATCCAGAGATTGGAAACCGAGTTCTGGCACTTGAAAATGGACGGTCCAAAGATCGCAGAATACGTGCAAAGGTTCCATGACTTATCGCATGTGGTACCCTACATGGTCACTCCTGAGTTCAAGAGAATTGAACGCTTCATTTGGGGATTAGCTCCTCAAATCATAAGCATGGTAACCTCATCCAAGCCTGCAACTATTACTGAGGCGATCGATTTGAGCGTAGCTCTCACTGAGGAGGCTATTCGCCTGAACAAGTTTGATGAGATCAAGACCAAGAAGGCAGAGACTCACGTCGAGTCATCAGGAGGTAACAAACGGAAGTTCTCGAACTTCAAGCAGGGCGCCAGTGTGGTGGTTAAGAAAGGAGGATCAGACACGCCAGCTCAGGTTACAGCTGGTAGAGGAAAGAAAGGAAAAGGGTATATGGGCACCCAGCCCAAATGCAACACCTGCCAGCGCCACCATTCTGGTCATTGCGGGCCAAAAGTATGCGAAGCATGTGGGAAACGTGGCCACTCGAAGGACACTTGTTGGGCCACTGCTGGTCAGGGAGGCCAGGGAGGATTCGGAAACAGAAATTACAACCGGGGTGGGAATGGAAATCGCCCACAAGGAAACTATGGAGGTAACGAGAATCGAGACAACAATGCTAACCAAGCGGGCACCGTGAATGGTAATCAGAGGAATGATTAAGCTGGTGGAAACGGGCAAAGACTTGGATGCTTTAACTGCGGTGATATCGGGCATTTTAAGAAGAACTGCCCAGAGTTAAACCAAGCCCGTGGGAGAGTGTTTCAAATCGAAGCAAGGGAAGCGCGCCAGGACCCCAATGTCGTTACTGGTACGTTCCCTGTGAACCAACGCTATGCATCCGTTTTATTTGATACTGGTGCCGATTATAGCTTCGTATTGTTAGAATTTAAGAATATGCTTGGTCTAGCTGCTAATAAGTTAGATATTCCCTACTCGATCGAATTGGCCAATGGAAAGTTAGTAGAAGCCAATGAAGTTGTTAGAGGTTGTGTGATTGAATTGGGAGAGCGTGAGTTCGCTCTAGATCTACTACCAGTCCAGTTGGGAAGCTTCGACGTGGTGGTAGGAATGGATTGGTTATCAAGCAACAAAGCTGAGATAGTTTGTCACGAAAAGGTTGTTCGTATCCTAACCGATGATGGTGAGACCATTGTTGTTCATGGAGAGAAGCGTGAGACGCCGTTGAGGATTATCAGCTGCTTGAAAGCAAGGAAGTGTTTGCAGAAAGGATGTGTTGCTTTTCTGGCACACATTGTGGATAAAAAGGCTGCTGAGCCAAAGATCGAAGACATCCCTGTCGTGAGGGAGTATCCAGAAGTCTTCCCAGAAGACTTGCCTGGACTGCCACCTCAGAGGCAAGTAGAGTTTCACATCGATTTAGTTCCAGGCGCCGCGCCTGTGGCTAAGGCACCGTACAGACTTGCTCCGTCTGAGATGCAGGAACTGTCAACACAACTTCAAGAGTTGTTAGACAAGGGTTTTATCCGACCAAGCTTCTCGCCTTGGGGAGCTCCGGTCCTGTTTGTCAAAAAGAAGGACGGTAGTTTTCGAATGTGCATCGACTACCGGGAGCTGAACAAGCTGACGATCAAGAATAGATATCCTCTGCCAAGAATTGATGATCTGTTTGACCAACTGCAAGGTTCAAGCTTTTATTCAAAGATCGATCTTCGATCTGGATACCATCAGTTAAGGAAACAAGAGGAAAGCATTCCGAAGACAGCCTTCAGAACTCGTTATGGGCACTACGAGTTCCTCGTTATGCCATTTGGTTTGACAAACGCACCGGCGGTATTCATGGATCTAATGAATAGAGTTTGCAAGCCGTACTTGGATAAGTTCGTGATTGTATTTATCGATGACATTTTAATTTATTCAAAGTCGAAGGCTGAACACGAGCAGCATCTTAGAGCCATTCTAGAGCTGCTGAAGAAGGAACAGCTGTATGCCAAATTCTCTAAGTGCGAGTTTTGGCTACGAGAGGTGCAATTCCTTGGGCACGTGGTAAATGGAGATGGAATCCACGTGGATCCAACCAAGATCGAGGCGATCAAGGATTGGGAAACGCCAAAGACGCCAACCGAGATTCGGCAATTCTTGGGTTTGGCTGGCTATTATCGAAGATTCATTGAGAATTTTTCAAAGATCGCTCAACCATTGACGCTCCTCACGCAGAAGGATAAGAAGTTTGATTGGGGAATCAAACAGGATGAAGCGTTTCAGATATTGAAGGATAAGCTTTGTAACGCGCCAATCTTAGCTCTACCAGAGGGTACTGATGATTTTGTGGTATACTGCGACGCATCGCGTCAAGGATTGGGTTGTGTGTTGATGCAACGCCAAAAGGTTATTGCTTACGCATCGCGTCAATTGAAAGTGCATGAAAAGAACTATACCACACACGATTTGGAGCTCGGCGCAGTGGTTTTTGCTTTAAAGATCTGGAGACACTACCTTTATGGTACGAAGTGTACAATCTTTACAGATCACAAGAGCCTACAACATATATTCAACCAGAAGGAGTTAAATATGAGGCAAAGACGATGGGTTGAATTGTTGAACGACTACGACTGCGAGATAAAGTATCATCCAGGGAAGGCGAATGTAGTCGCCGATGCCCTAAGTCGTAAAGAGAGAATCAAGCCCATAAGGGTTAGAGCTTTAGAAATGATTATACGAACCGATCTTTCCTTGCGCATTCGTGTCGCGCAGAAAGAAGCTCTCAAGGAAGGAAACCTTGAAGAAGAATATCTCCGTGGGATGGAGAAGCTTTTGGTACCAAACGAAGAAGGAACATTATGTTTTGAGAAAAGGATTTGGGTTCCTCTGTTTGGTGATTTAAGGAAAGTTATTTTCGATGAAGCTCACAAGTCGCGGTACTCTATCCATCCAGGAGCGGATAAGATGTACCAGGATCTCAAAGATTATTATTGGTGGCCTAGGATGAAAGGCGATGTTGCTGTTTACGTGAGCAAATGTTTAACGTGCACTAAGGTTAAAGCGGAATACCAGAAGCCTTCAGGACTTCTGCAACAACCTGAGATTCCCAAGTGGAAATGGGAACAAATCTCCATGGATTTTATTACAAAATTGCCAAGAACGCCAAGAGGCCATGACACTATCTGGGTGATAGTGGATCGATTAACGAAGTCAGCACACTTCTTACCAATCAGAGAGAAGGATAATACGAGCAAATTGGCTGAAATTTACATGAGAGAGATCGTCGCGCGCCATGGAGTACCTCTCTCAATCATCTCTGATAGAGACGGAAGGTTTGTGTCAAGGATATGGCAATCCTTCCAAGAAGCCTTTGGCTCACAATTGAATCTGAGCACTGCGTTTCATCCGCAAACTGACGGTCAAAGCGAGCGAACGATACAGACTTTGGAAGACATGCTGAGAGCATGTGTTATGGATTTGGGCGGTAGCTGGGATAAGCATTTGCCTTTGGTCGAATTTTCATACAACAACAGCTACCACACCAGTATTGGTGTCGCGCCATTTGAAGCCCTTTACGGACGCAAGTGCCGATCACCTCTATGTTGGGCTGACGCAGGTGATAGGCAGCTTGCTGGTCCTGAAATCGTCCAAGAGACGACAGACAAGATCGCGCAGATTCTTAAACGCATCGAAGCAGCTCGCCACAGACAGAAGGCCTATGCGGATCCAAATCGAAAACATGTGGATTTCCAAGTTGGAGAAATGGTGTTATTGAAAGTCTCACCCTGGAAGGGTGTGGCACGCTTCGGGAAGCGTGGGAAGTTAAATCCGCGCTACATTGGTCCCTTCAGAATTCTGGAAAGAATAGGACTAGTAGCATACAAGTTGGACCTACCTGCTGAACTGAATGGTGTTCACGATACATTTCATGTATCCAACCTGAAGAAAAGTCCAACTCAAGTTGACATTGCCATTCCCATCGACGAGATTCATGTTGACGACACGCTCCACTTCGTTGAAGAACCGGTTGAGGTTACGGATTGGAAAGTAAACAAGACCCGCCGGAGCAGTGTCAAGCTCGTCAAAGTTCGTTGGAATGCCAGACACGGTCCTGAGTACACCTTGGAGCGTGAGGACCGAATGAAAGAGAAATACCCCCACCTTTTCCCTAAGAACCCTGCATCTTCCAGCAGAACTTAAATTTCGGGACGTAATTTATTTAACGGGGGGAGAATGTGACAACCCGCACTAAACCAGGTATCCGTACGACTTAACTAATGATTAATCACTGCTTAATTAATGTGCTTGTTTGAACTAGCTGATGAACTGCTACTTGATATCTGATACATGTACTTACCTGCATCATACTTTACTTATCGTCACTACATTATTTACATGCTGAACCCTAGTGACAACCATGATGCACAAAAAGCACAGTAGCACAATAGCGGATAACCTATTGAACATGCTGATAAAGCCAGCATCAGGCAGACACTGCCTCTAAGGCCTGAAAGAGCCTGAGATAATTGCTACACTAATGGTGAGTGTAGGGATACAAGGGTTGTAGAACTGCGTCTCTAGGAATAAGTTACAATGACTGGATGTGCCTAAAACGTAATCTAAGTACAAAATTCAGCACTTTACATAATAATTCAGCTTTTAGCCAACTAGTAAAGTGCCAAAACATGAGGAAAATATTACTAGACGCTTTCCAAAGTGTCGGAAATAAGTTGTGTCACTAAAAATGGTAATAACGACACTTTAAGCTTTGTTAAGCACTTTAACGGATTACTATCCAACCGAACAACCGGACTATACCCGGAACATGAAAATATTGTTATTTTCATTATTTATCTTTTTCTGAGCCAGTTAGGGTCCCTGATTACCCTAACACCCTTTGTAACGCGTGACACACAACTAACCAAGTTAATCTCTAAACTTAACTTAGTTAACCTAACTAAGTAACCAACTAATGGTTAGAATCGAACTAAACCCCCCCCCCTCTTTATAACCGTCCCCATGTAGGGGGACACACTTGTACCATTTTGATTATTAAAATCACTCATGTTTAATATCTCTAAGACACAAGATCCAATGGGTAATTAGCATGAGTATTATCTATAAGTATGAGCTATTATACATATGATCATTCACTTAACATAACACCACACAAAACTCTCTCTTTCTCTCTAAATAAGTCACGGCCGAACACCCCCCTCCCCATACATCCATTTTCGGCTTCCATCTTCACATCACAAGATCATACAAGCTTCAAGGATCACGTATAAGGAGTCTTGGTGCACTCGGAGTTCGAAGGACCACTTTCTCTTGCTTTTATCCACGCCATTTTCTCAAGATTCTTCCCTAGCCTCGAGCTAGTGGTATGATGTTTAAATCCCTATCTTGAACTATTCTAAAGTGGTTAAAAGGATTTTTATCGGTTAAAACTCGTTAACATGCAAGATGATGCTTTAAAGTTTACTAAAAACACTAATAATGGTGGTTAATAGCACATAAGTTGTGTAAATGATGTAGTATTCGAAATGTATGATTATTTAGGCCTGATCTATGATGTGGTAGCTCGGATCATCGTTTAACCCGGTTTGGTAAGATCATGGATCTTAACATAAGCTTGTTTTGAATAATACAAGGGTTAAAAGGTGAAACTCTACCACACGCGAATCATGAACTTGTGTAAAAGAGTTTTACTTGTGAAATTGTGTTTAAAACTAGCAGATCTACGCATCTGCAAGTGGTATTTTCAAAGAACCACGTATCAAAGAAATCATGTATTTTAAAAGATAGATTTCATACTAACAAGCATGATTTTTATAAACCACAAGTGTGTAAACACTTGTGAAATGAAAAGATCCGACAAAATAACAGTTTTTGTAAAAGATGACGGGAAGTTGTAAAGATGGATTTTCTCTAAAAACAAGGTTTTTACAAGATCAAATTACCTTATATGAAGATCTACTAAATTTAAGGGGATTTATACCACAGTTTTGGGAAAACTGCAAGTTCATGTAATTTTTGGCAATTTACACATATGTTGATTTGTTGTTGTGCTGAAAGTTGTTCTGATCACATAAAGAAAATTGTTGAGTTGATTTGTTAAAGAAAATGATACGCTTGAAAGCGTGGCCACCTCCAGTTACAGAGGAAACTCTGGCGAAATTCTTCTAAAAACCTAACACTTAGAACTATTTACACTACAAGTGTTAGAATTACTTTTGGCATGTTTTCAAAATATAAATTTCGCCATGACTTTATTTACTAAATATTCGGAGGTGGGATTTTCACAAAATTTAACGTGATAAATATATATTTTTCACACACTGTTTATGATTATTTTGTGAAAATACATAGATATTATTTTTAGAGTAAAAATAATATTTACGAACGTTAACGAATCCAAAATAATACGAACGCTTTCACCATAAATATATAAGTTACACCGGTAAGTATATTACCACTCAATTGTTAAAACGTAACTTACGCACTTACGAAAATATTTATGAACGCGTATTTTAACAACGTATTATTGGAGAAAAATTATGTGAAATAAAGATATAATATTTTTGAGAAAAATACTTATATTTTGGGATTGGAAATATATATATATTAAGTGAGACTTAATGATATAATTTGAACGCACATGTATTGAATCCCCCATCCTTGGGAAGGAGATTAACTACCAAGTATATACAGAATGTAAACACGAAATAGTTGTCTAACTATTTCCCAAAGACTTAAACTATAAAGCTAAGGCACGGCCGTCCGTCTAATAGAAATTAGCACCTGTAGGTCGTCGCACAGCTGCGTGAGCAGGAGATACTTGGTAGAGACGCTTCACTGTGAGTTCATGTCCCCCTTTTCTCTAACTGTTTTCAGTTTTCTTAACTGCGGGGGTGAAATACATGTTACTTTGATTACAAGTACTTTATACATGGTATGGTTAGCGTAAGGAGGTTTACTACTTAGATCATGTGAGTGGGTAAGCAGAAACACCGAGGGACGTAAGCGGTAGATCTATCTGGGTGTAGCGAGCCCAACTCTAGGCCCAACAGAACGGACCTCAGAGAGGCCCAACAGAACGGACCTTGGAGTGACTTTGTACCCAACGCGAAATCTGCTAGGTTTGAGTCTTCCTACTTGCACTTCACACATACTAATGGCCTTGCAAACCATTGGTGATCTCTTTTTCCTTACACTGCTACATACCAGGGAACTTTTATACTTACAAGTGTTTTACATACTCACTTACACATGAACTCGCTCAACATTATTGTTGATTTTTCAACTTACATGTATTTCAGGAAATTAAAGATCTGGCACGGTATGTTATGTTTTCCCGCTGCATAAGGGTTCCAAGGTCATCCCAGTTTAGGAAAAGTTGACTCTTTCCTGGACAAGTCACAACTCTTAAACTGCGCTTGTTTCATGTTACTGTTTATGTTTTTCAAGACAATGTTTTATGTTATGATGTTGTAAGTCTCTAAGACAATGGTATGTTACTCTGGTTTTTAAAACTTAATCAAATGGATGATCTTGCATGATTTTATTTCATATAGCTTTGTTATGGTTAAGCTATGGTATTAAGAAGTCACACCAAAATTAACCACGCTTCCGCAAAGCCAGGGTGTGACACTGTCGCTTTCGTAGGTTGGGTGGAGAAAACTGACTCTATATTGAGAATGAGTAAATGTGCTCTAGAACAAAGAGTCACGTATATTTCTAGGTTGTTTCTAGATGGAGCGCTTTCGTGGTGGAACCTCCAAGTTTAGACTTTGGGTGAAGCTACTGCGTACGCATTGACATGGGATGAACTGAAGAAGTTGATGCACAAAAAGTATTGTTCTCGAGCAGATATTCAGAAGTTGGAAACAGAATTCTGGAACTTGAAAATGGATGGACCAAAGGTGTCACACCCGCTCGTAGCGGAAGCGCGAGGTGTGATCTGTATGGTTTTCATTACATAAATATCGATGTACATGAACAAACTATATGAATAAAACATACTCCATTGCCATTACATAAGTGTTTCAAAAGATTACAACATAAGTTTAGTGTGTCGGTTACAAACCATTAACGTAAAAGTAAAGTGTTATTGTTTCATACTTCAACATGAAAATAAACTACTAAGGTTTAAACCATCATATTTCCGCAAAGAGGTGGAATATAATAGTTAAACCCTCCAAAAGATGTCATGGAGTTCTGGTACTTGTTATCTTGACTGAGAATCCTGACATAGCCCATTAATTCCCTGAAATACATGTTAAGTTTGGAAAACATCAACAAAACTTGGCGAATTCATACAGTTTAGTTGTAAAAGAGGTATTTAAAATGTAAGTTGTAGTATGTAAAGCGTCAATGAAATCGTTGATCATTAATGTTTTGCAAGGACATTAATTTGTGTGAGGAAAAAGGAAGCAATCCAACCCTAGACGATTTTATGTCGACTACTATCGATTGGGACACAAAAGCACTCTTCTGTATGGGTCCACGACCAAGAGTGGGGCTCGCCAAAACCCATTAGATCTAACCACTTGTACCTAGGTCCAAACTGGATTAATGGTGCTTAGATGTATAACCCTAATTCGCACATGATCTAAGGTGTTTCATTCCCTAACTTTAACATACGTTGAACATGTA
Organism: Helianthus tuberosus; assembly: GCA_030545235.1. Classification (NCBI taxonomy): domain Eukaryota; kingdom Viridiplantae; phylum Streptophyta; class Magnoliopsida; order Asterales; family Asteraceae; genus Helianthus; species Helianthus tuberosus. The sequence continues at coordinate 109,982,413 of CM060411.1, read as the reverse complement.
TTTTCCCCGATAGTTGTAAAGTTGTAAAACATTTAAATTAATAGGGGACATGAACTCACAGTATCGCGTCCGTGAATAGAAGTAACTATGATCTCACGTGCGGTCGTCCTGAATAGTGTTGCGACCTACAAATGTTCTTATATTTGTTAAACACTTCGGTGTTTGTAAATGGGTTATTGGATTTTATCACCCCTAACTATTGGCTATTTGCCGTTGCCACCCCCAACTATCATTTTGGCGCCCGCCACCCCCAACTTAACACTTAGTGTGTTCTGTCACCACGTCATTAACTGATCACTAACTTTTGATCTTGGTACTATACTTTTGGGGGTGTCATAGGGATCTTAGAAAGGTTTTAGGGATCTTAGGACACCCCAAAAGTATAGTAACAAGATCAAAAGTTAGTAATTAGTTAACGACATGGTGATAGAACATAATAAGTGTTAAGTTGGGGGTGACGGGCGTCAAAGTGATAGTTGAGGGTGGCAGTGGCCAATAGCCAATAGTTGGGGGTGATAAAATCCAATAACCCTTTGTAAATAACTTGAGTACAAGTCTTGTGTCTTAAATATGTGTAAGACTTGTATGTCTTTACTGTTCGTTGAACTGTGTATTAGATGAATGAATTGTTAAACTGTTATATATATATATATTTCACCAAATATATATATATATATATATATATATGTCATCTTGTATCTTGTGAGTTGTATCATCGGGTCTTGTCTTCTTGATTTCGTGTCGTTGCATAAGTAAATTGTATAATGGTAATTTTTACCAATTATATGTCATTGGGCTTAGCCCAAGAATTTATGTTATTGGGCCTAAATAGTGTTGGGCCTAAATAGTGTTGGGCCTCAATAGTGTTAGGCTTAAATAGTGTTGGGCTTAAATAGTGTTGGGCTTAAATAGTGTTGGGCCTTGGCCCATATTTTTGGTATTGGGCTTAGCCCATGAGTTTTTGATATTGGGCTTAGCCCATGTATTTATGTTAAGCCCATTATGAAGATAAGCCCATTAAGAAGTGTAAGCCTATTTGTATAAAATAGCCCATTAAGAAGTGTAAGCCCATTTGTATAAAATAGCCCATTTGAAAGTATAAGTCTTTCATTATTATAAAAACATTTTTATAAAATTCACTAAGTATACTTTTTAGTTAATAAAAACATAATAGTTTTTATAAGTTTCAAAATGTCCGAATTTTGTTAATGGTAACGTATTTCTTTGTGTCCATGTCGAAAGATCGCCTAAACGTCGTAGTAAGTCCTCGGATTGGCGATATGTTCATAGGTTCGTCCGTCGTCTGATTTGACTATAATTTGTATCCGATTATTCGGATCGTCCGTAACTCGTTTTTAAGGCGTATCTATATGAAATCTTGTAAGACTTTGATTATTACGTATCGTGTGTTCATTATCACCATTGTAATCAAGTTTCTATCTTTGATGTATATAACTAATACATCAAGTACCACATAGCACTTAAGTTGTTAAATTAATCAAATATATATTTTCTCAAAATATATATTTATAACTAACTTTGTTTTTATAAAAACTATTCTTTAAATCTTTATAATCTTGTAAAGGTTTAGCCAAAATTGATGGTTTTGTTAACATATAATTTATAAGGAAATTTGGCCATATAACATTTGTATTTTCGACTTTACCATGTTTAATCAACATATCTTTTTCTTTTCAATTCAACATCAATTTACTCATAACTTTCATAAACAATACACATGAGATTTATAACATAACCTCATCAAGATGATCTCAGAATCATGTAGGATTTTTGGTATGATCCTTTCCTATGTTCATTAGTTCAAAAACCAAGTTTACTTCTAGTTTTAACAACTTTTATAAAAATCTCATGTAGTATGTTACTTTTTATAATCTTGTAAAAGTCTTGTTTTTAAATAAAAACCTTAGATAAATTAACTACACCATAAATTATGATCAACCACTTATCTTTTAAGTTTAAAAAAAATTCCTTTAACATATTCATGTATACTTGTTAGATCATATTTTTAAAACACCATCTAACAAGTTATACATATCATAATCATCATAACAAGATCAAATATGCAATTAACAAGTCTTAGATCACAACATAAACAAGCATATATATATCATGATTATTAATTTTGCTTCTTTGTATTTTCATGTTTATTATGTATGATTATTTTGTTATCTCTAGTTATATTAACAATCATAACATAAATAAGTATGAAAATAAGAGGTTTAGAAGCTCACTTCTAGCACTAGGCTAGGGATGATCTAAGTGATGATTAAGAGCAAAGAAGATGAAGATCTTGATGATTGAAGGTTCTTGAGTGGATGAAAGAGTATCATTTTTCTTGTAAGTGCTTTAGAGCTTCTTATGTTCCATAGAAATCCATCTTGATCATGAAGGAGGTGATAAAATAAAATGGGTTTATGGTGGGTGTTCTTGATGAAAAGATGAAGATGATGAGAGAGTTTATGTGAAAAATAAAAGATGTAAAATGAGTGGTAAAAATGCTAGTAACTTAGTGTGTAAGTTTTATCATAAATCACCATCTTCATCCACTTGTAAGTAACCAATAATATCTAGATATTTAGCAAAGGATTAAGGGTTGTGGGACCCCTTATTTTCGGCCCAAAATATGTGAGGGGGGGGGGGGTGCCTTAGGTGGTTAAATGTGTTAGTAATTTTTAAGGGTTCAAAATGAAATAAAAAGGTTAAGTGTTTAGGTGTTTAAGTTTTTGCAACTTTACAAGATAGTTCATGACATAAATTGATCATAAACTAGCTTTATTTGGTCAAAAATAATATTCACTAGTTTGCCACATATGTCAAATTATAGTTCGGATGGTTGTTTAGTGCTCGTTCCGCAAGAAGATAGTCGAAGGTTAACATATATAAGTTATAGGGAAATATTCGGTTATGTATTTATATGATATTCCCTATGTATTTTTATATGGAATTTATGTTTAAACAACACTTTTGCATCATATAAAAAAACACTAATGCTGAATTTTGTGGAAAAATATTGAAATGGTAACTTTTAGCGCTTTTCGGCAGTTTTCGGGCAGTTTTTGGTGCTACCGGACATTGGTAATATATTAAACCAAACCCTTGTATTCCCATATAGGGTTTAATGTATATTTGATGTTGGACTTTCGTCTGAGTCCTAAAGATGTCATTTAGATGGTTTCTGCGGATCCTGAGTTTTCGTCAGCACACTAGTTTACTAGGTACTACTCTAGTTGTTTCGTTGTTTCGATGCATTGTTTACACTATTTCAAATGTAACCAATAAAAATGAATAATGTGCATCATAAATGAATATTCCATGAGTGTTCTAAGATGTATATCATGTAATCATGTAGTTCGAATATTCCAAACACATACTTGTATAATGTAAATCATTGCTTTAAATGTACGTAAATTACCCGAAAGTGGCAGTTGTCACATTCTCCCCTTGTTATTGAGAATTTCGTCCCGAAATTCTAGCTTTGTTATTTGTTGTAGGAGTCTTCTTGATCAGATGAGGATATTTGGCTTTAATTTGGTCTTCATGTTCCCAAGTATATTCGGGTCCGTGACGAGAGTTCCAACGAACTTTTACTAACTTGATACAACTTCTCCGTGTTTTCTGGACCTTCCAGTCCGTGACCTCAACAGGTTCTTCAGTGAATTGGAGTTTGTCGTCAATGTGAATTTCATCCGCAGGAATGATGACAGTTGCTTGTGTTGGACTCTTTTTAAGATTCGACACATGAAACGTGTCGTGCACACTGCTAAGTTCATCTGGTAACTTCAACTTGTAGGCAACAGTGCCAATCTTTTCTAAGATTTCCAATGGTCCAATGTAACGTGGGTTAAGCTTTCCACGTTTACCGAACCTCGCTACGCCTTTCCAAGGCGAGACTTTCAACAAGACTTTGTCTCCGACCTCGAAAGATAATGGTTTTCGTCTTTTATCTGCATAGCTCTTTTGTCGATCGCGAGCCGCCTTGATACGGTCTCGGATCTGAAAAATTTTATCCGTAGTCTCTTGGACTAGTTCCGGACCAATTAATTGACTATCTACTGTTTCCGCCCAACATAGCGGAGAGCGACACTTTCGACCATAAAGAGCTTCAAACGGTGCAGCTCGTATACTAGTATGGTAGCTGTTATTGTAGGAAAACTCAACTAAAGGTAGATGAGTATCCCAATTGCCACCTAAATCCATAACACATGCACGAAGCATATCTTCGAGTGTTTGGATTGTCTGTTCGCTCTGGCCGTCAGTTTGCGGATGAAAGGCCGTACTTAGATTCAAATGAGATCCAAAGGCCTGTTGAAATGATTTCCAAATTCTTGAAACAAAACGACCGTCTCGGTCCGAAATGATTGAAATAGGAACTCCATGACGAGCCATTATTTCTTTGAGATAGATTTCCGCTAGTTTCTCAGTACTATCCTTCTCCCGAATCGGTAAGAAGTGTGCGGACTTTGTCAATCTATCGAAGATTACCCATATCATGTCATGGCCTTTAGAGGTCCTGGGTAACTTCGTAATGAAGTCCATCGATATTTGTTCCCATTTCCAAGCTGGAATCTCAGGTTGTTGTAGTAAACCCGATGGTTTCTGATACTCTGCCTTGACCTTCGCGCAGGTCAAGCATTTTCCGACATAGATAGCAATATCCTTTTTGAGGTTAGGCCACCAATAGTACTCCTTTAAGTTTTGGTACATCTTATCTGATCCAGGATGGATCGAGTACTTTGACCTATGTGCTTCCTCAAAAATAAGATCTCGAAGGCCTCCAAAGAATGGAACCCAAATTCTACCTGCAACGTACAAAGTTCCATCCTCTTTTGGCACTAACCGCTTTTCCATGCCTCGAAGTGACTCTGCTAGAATATGCTCTTCCTTGAGCGCTTCTTGTTGTGCATTATGAATTCGTGCGGTAAGATCTGTGTGAATCGTCATTTCTAGTGCTCGCACTCTTAGTGTTTTAACTCGTTCCTTGCGGATCAAGGCGTCTGCTACAACGTTCGCCTTGCCCGGATGGTACTTGATTTCACAATCATAATCGTTCAATAATTCAACCCAACGTCGCTGACACATATTTAATTCTTTTTGGTTGAATATGTGTTGTAGACTCCTATGATCTGTGAAAATAGTGCACTGTGTACCATATAAGTAATGCCGCCAAATTTTTAAAGCAAATACCACCGCGCCTAACTCTAGGTCGTGAGTGGTATAGTTCTTCTCGTGAACTTTCAGTTGGCGAGACGCGTACGCGATAACCTTTTCACGTTGCATGAGTACACAACCCAAACCTTGATGCGAAGCATCACAGTATACCACAAAGTCATCGGCACCGTCGGGTAATGATAAGATTGGTGCAATGCACAACTTGTCTTTAAGAAGTTGAAATGCTGCTTCTTGTTTCTCTCCCCAATCGAATTTCTTGTCTTTCTGTGTAAGAGAAGTTAGCGGTTGAGCAATCTTTGAAAAATTCTCAATAAATCTCCGATAATATCCCGCTAAGCCCAAAAATTGTCGCACTTCAGTAGGAGTCTTGGGCGCTTCTCAATTCTTAATCGATTCGATCTTCGACGGGTCTACTTGAATGCCCTTCTCGTTCACTACATGCCCGAGAAATTGCACTTCGCGAATCCAAAATTCGCACTTGGAAAATTTTGCGTATAGTTTCTCCGTCTTTAACAACTCCAAAATGGTTCTCAAATGTTGCTCATGTTCATCAGTCGATCGAGAGTATATCAAAATGTCGTCAATAAACACTATGACGAATTTGTCGAGATACGGCTTGCACACACGATTCATTAAATCCATGAAGATCGCTGGTGCATTCGTTAAACCAAAAGGCATAACGAGAAACTCGTAATGACCATAACGAGTCCGAAAGGCCGTTTTCGGTATGCTTTCTTCTTGAATCCATAATTGATGATACCCCGATCGTAAGTCTATCTTTGAGTAGAAACTCGACCGTTGCAGTTGATCGAATAGGTCATCAATCCTCGGTAGTGGATACCGATTCTTGAATCCATAATTGATGATACCCCATTCTTGTTACCAATTGTGACAACCCGTGATTTACGGCTCTTAACTACGTGATTAACAAGTGATTAACGTGATAATAAATGGTGTTTACAGCGCGAATTAACCTAATTAGGCCTTTGGAGTGCACAGGAACGATTATCCGACTTTACAATGCGCGAACGGTGGTTTACAGAGAAACCTGTGGAACGTTAAACGGCAACGGATTGAAACCAAACAGGATACTGACAACGCCAACAAATATTAAATTTTTACGATATATATTAGCTTCGTAATAAAATTTTTGTGACTACAGTCGAAACCGGATTAGAAAACGGATTAAAGACGACAACGATACAATTTTTCGCGATTATTACCTTAATCGATGAACGGGCGTGCAACCAACGACTACCGACCGTATTTTTGTGTATTTTAAATTTTGACGTTAAACGAAGTTCAGGATTTGACAACGGGTCTCGTAGGAATTACGGGCCACTTACACACGAGATGGGCTTGTGGGCCCTGGGCCCAAGCCCAAAACCCACAAGCCTAAACCTGCCCAATAAATTAGATCTTACGAAATCTCTGAAGATCTTTAATTATCCCTACAAATCTAAGCAAGATATTTAATCAAACCTCATCAAATCTCTACTAGAGATGTTGTCTCAAAAATAAGAAACACAGTGTACATTGAGTAAATGAGTTGAGAGAACCTGAATGTAACCTTATTACACATAGAACAATAACCTCTCTCTTGACTACATAAAGAACCACAGAGAAACCCAAATCCTCAGTTGCTCACATCTCAAACCTCAAACTCACACACATAACAATCCTGTCTCTCCCTCTCGATCTTACATATACAACAAAACAATACACACTCGCAGATCTCTCTCTCCGGTGAAGATCCGGCAGCGACGGCCGGCGAAGGCGGCGGAGCCACCGTAGGCGGCGGCGGTTCAGCGAGATGCCGGGGGTAAGTTTTCCGGTCAAACACTCCTCCCCTGCTCATCCCCAACCGGTACCCCCCCCCCCCCTTTACGATCTAAAAGCAATCACCACCACCATCATCCGGTGGTGGTGCGACGTCGAAGAACAAGCAGAGAAAGAGACAGGAAAGAGAGATCGAGAGACGAGGGAGAAATAACCGGCGGTCGGAGACTCGGACCGCCGGTCAGTTAATTTGTCCGGTGGCCGATATCAGGTCCGGTCGGTTCATTTGTACGGTGGTCGGCGTGATTATCCGACAGGTATCACCATATTTCCGGTGGGGCTTGTCTTTATCCGGCGGTGATGATGGATTTCCGACAGGTCACGGTGTCAAGGAGCGGCATGAGAGTTCGTGCGGGTCACGTTTGATTCGGGTCTCGGCTCAGGGAGCCGGTTCGATTCAGATCTCGGCAATGGTTCAGACGACGCGTCCCCATCCTCGTTAAGTTCCGTTATGATGGCGGGGGTCTAAGGAAGCACATGATTCAAGTTCGGTTCGACAAGAAGCAGGGTGGTGGCTCGGTTCAGTCTCGACTCGGGTCAAACCGAGTCGACTCAGTCAACGGCTCGGTTCGGGTCAGCCGGTTCGAGTCGGATCATGAAGTAGTTCGGTTTGACTCGGTCGGACCGAGTCAACTCAGTGATCGGGTCATGGTCCGGCTCAGTCAACAGGTTAAACGGGTCGATTCAGGTCTCGCGGTTCGGGCAGACGGTCAGCTTCAGTTTTGGCTCGGTCAACTCGGGTCGAACCCGGTTGACTCGGTCAAACTCAATCAACCCGAGTCAACTCAGTTGACTCGGTCAACTCGGTCAGCATGTTCGGCATATCGACACGCGAAGATCGGTAAAGATTTTACGACGTGAATTATTTCGTTATTTTATAGTTTTATTTATTTTCGCGTGATAACGAGCTCGAACCAATGTGGTTATAGTTTACGAAATATTTGGCGAATTTGATATATATATATAATGATTAAATCTTGACTAAATAACGACACTTTAATTGTCGGGGTCGCCCAAAAACAGAGGAAACTCTGCCCGTTTTTCGAGAAAATCCAAGTTTTATTATAAAACAATATGTGCTTTTTGAGCGACTTTTATAAAACGAGATACGAATATAAAGTTTCTTTCGACCACAACTTACAACTTACGAGAACAACGATACGAAAAATATTTCGACAACAAAAAATAAATATAGTTATTATTATATTTATTTCAAACAAACTTGAATCCTTTATAAATAAATATAGTATATATATTTATTTCAAATATCACGCGACACGATTTCGCCTTATAAAATAAATATAGTTTTTATATTTATTTCAGGTATCGTACGACACGAGTTCTTTTATAAAAAAATAAATATAGTTATATATTTATTTTCAAATACAACTCGACGATTCTTTTGTCGAATAAATATAACTCTTTTATATTTATTTCGAACGCCTAAACGACATATACACATATTTTGATAATTTTCATACAAGACGCGATATATAATACAAGTTTATTATATATTACTTTCATACGAATATTCCTATATATCAACATACGACTTCTCAAAACGAAGCTAAACGAAACTTAGCAAGCATAACTTCTTCGTTTCTTATAAGTTAACAACAAACCGTCGAATCGTTCGGTCCACGATTCGGTAGAGCTCGGTAACACGTAGATTTGTTACCACATTAATTAGGGACTTATTAGATATTCCGTGTTAGGAATGTTGTAGAACGCACAAGTCTTGAAAACGACATCACGAAGTCGTAATTAGCTAGCTTTGCACAGGAATATTCAGGTGAGTTCATAACCCCACTTTTTACTGTTTTACAGTTTTGTAAATGTTTTCGGGGTGGAAAGACATGCACGTTTTGCAAAAACAAACAAAGTTTTTAACAAACGCAACACTAGTATTTCTAAATCATATTACGAAGGGATTTCAAGGAACTCAAATGATTTACGAAAGGTTTATACTAAACATACCGGTTTTTACAAAACAAAGGTGTATTATCGAAATGAATGATTTTCATGACTAGGGATGGATCGTTTGGTAATGATATATAGAGAATGAGGAGCCAGCCTTAGTGGCTGGGGAGGCCAGCCTTGGTGGCTGGGGAGGATCAGCCTTAGTGGCTGGGGAGATTCAGCCTTAGAGGCTGGGGTAACATACATGTTACAATTTCTACAGACATTTTTACACATGGTATGTTTAGCGTAAGGAGGGTTACTACTTAGATCATGTGAGTGGGTAGGCGGAAACTTGAGGCCATTAATCCTCATTGTAGGACCGAGGGACAGGAGCGGTAGATCTATCTGGGTGTAGCGAGCCCAGCCCCAGGCCCAACCAGAACGGACCTCGGGGTGACTTTGGACCCAACGCATAAATTTCCTAGGTTTGAGTCTTCCTACTTGCACTTCACACATATCAATGGCCTTGCAAACCATTGGTGATCTCTTTTTTTCCTTATTTGCTACATACCAGGGACATATATACTTACGAAACTACTTGTTCATACAAATTAAAATACCATGTTTTATACAAAAATTCAAAGCACATGATTTTGCGGGTAAGGAGTCAAAGTCAGGGTGGGCATTGACGGTTATATGAACATTACAAATACAAGGCTTTACAAATACATGGTTTTATGAACATAACGTGTTACAAACACAACGTTTCCATATAACTTGGCAAGAAAATGATTTTTAAATCCATTTTCTCAATACTATTTCAAAAACCGGTTATTCCAAAGATTTATTTCAAATCTTTCACAATACCAAAGATTTATTTCAAACCTTTCACAACTCAAAAGATTTATCTCAAATCTTTTACAAACAAACTATGAACTCGCTCAACTTTATGTTGATTTTTCGCATGTTTCTTTCTCAGGTTACAGTTCTAAGACAAGGCACGGTTGGAATAGGAGAACCATTGGAGATACGAGTACTTAGTGGCGTTCATTCTCTAAAAGACTTAGCTTATTTGCTTCCGCTGTGCAATGAAGATACCAGTCCAGTCACGCCAACTCTGATAATTTCGGGGTGTGACAGATTGGTATCAGAGCTATAGGTTACAGCGAATTAGGTTTCTGTTGTGATACCTAGGCTCTAACCTCACTTTCTCTGGGACTTAGACTATTAAGACGTTGAATACATACAGAACGCCTAGTACTCGAATATGGTCTCCAACCGTTGCCGAAAAGCAAACAGTCAAAATTTTGTTTTCAAACATACGCTATTGTGATGTTTTATACACGGTACATGAAACGATTACATGCAGTACACAAAAATCTGAGAGTTTAGGAAACATGCATTTAAGACCTTCGGAACAGGGAGTCAGTCTGAGAGACTAGGAGATTCAGTCTGAGAGGCTGGGAGGATAGTCTAGTGGGACTAGGAAGTTCAGTCTGAGAGGCTGGGAGGATAGTCTAGTGGGACTAGGAAGTTCAGTCTGAGAAGCTGGGAGGATAGTCTAGTGGGACTAGGAAGTTCAGTCTGAGAGGCTGGGAGGATAGTCTAGTGGGACTAGGAAGTTCAGTCTGAGAGGCCGGGAGGATAGACTAGTGGGACTAGGGGAATTACTTGATTGCTTATTGGTGACTAACATGTTATATGATTGATTATTTGCGCATGTGTGTGTTTATTAAAGGTCATCACGTAGGAACCGCGAATATTAACTCGGGCACATATTATTATCCATATTGTCTATGATATTTTGACTTCCCGAGCGGGCAGCCTACGTATAACGAAACACTAGCGCACGAGAATACATGAAACTCAAACTTTACGTCAATGGATGTCGAAGTACATCACCTTCTACGCGGCACACAACGCTAGTGCACAGGTATACGTGAAACTTAAGCTATACATCAACGGAGGTTGAAGTACGACACATACGACTGTCGAGGCTAGGCCTTTGAGAAGGAACGATGACGCAAATTTAACGACGACGTTAGATCCCTGTCAGCAGGAGAACTAACGATCAGGAAACGACAACTTGTCACGCGATCCTGCAACGACACGAGTCACGCCAGGGAGAAGACGATTGTCTCCGCATTTCCCCCCCCCCCCCCTACTACCTAATTAATGACGAATACGATATGTTCGACATTCCATGGTAATGTCACCTAACAATCGGATATCACACGAAACCCCAGGTAAAGTCCTCAAATTTCTTTTATTGAAATTTCGAATTTCACACTTACTGAGTAGATTTTCGTATCTCTACTCCTCTTAATGGTCATTGTATCACGATCATTTCTTTACAAGTTACATACATGGTTTTTCGTTGTAACCATGCCTAAAGTTTTCTTGTCAATACATATATTTATTGTCGGATTGCGCTAAAACCAAGTTCGATTGTTTGAACTTCTGCATTACACATACTCAATTTGATATACCATATGATGTATTGAAGACATCATATTCAAATTCGTTTTAACAAGAGTTTCATTTGTTTCGAGTCGTAGTAGACTTGTTTTGTCTACGACTCCAATAAGTCATTTGTTGATTTCGACACCTTGCGGTGGTGTATTCATTAACTTGAAGCTTGCGCTAAACTCGTTTACGCGTCTCATGCACGGATTTAATTATTTCTTTATTGATTTGTTTTAAATCCGCTTTGACTTTATCATATTAAAACAGTCTTAACACAATCGTGTGTTAGGACAATGGTACATAAATTCATTTCATATTCCGGTGTACCTCATAACGGTTCTTTCATCATCAATCGAATGCTTTGCGACATTCATTGCTTCTTCACCTTCGATCGAAAACATTGTTTCTTTGATGTTCAAATTTCAATTGAAAATTCTATGATGTCATTTGAAACAAACTTTTGGATTCACCTTATTACGCTTTCATTTGACTTCAAACACGGTGAATTTGTTTGATCACCGCTATTATTGAATTATTTCAATCACTACGACACTTTGTGGTGTCAGTACAAACTTGTAGCTTGGGCTAATCATGATTGAGCGTTTCATACAAAACACAGGTGATACTTGTTCGATCACCTCTATTATTAAATTGTTTCATTCATTGTGACACCTTGTGGCGTCGGTATGACTTGCAGCTTGCGCTGATCACGATCGAGCGTTTCATGCAAACTAGTACATTTGAGATTGTTGATTCTAAGTTCATCCAGTGGATGTTATTGCTTCTGGAACTCAGTTACTTATTGTGAACGTTCATATGAAATTCGATTGGTCGAAGTTCCTGTTCATTGTTGGATCCTTGTTAACTTAGTCGCACTGGTGACTGTATCATTACGTCTCATTTCCTTTTGACATCAACTACCGAGACACATTTTTAAAACCGTTGGGATTCCTATTGTGAAGGAATGTCCTTGAATTCACATGATTCGAATAAGTCTTGTTTCGATTACGAGGTCATTCACTTGGTTATTATTCGGACTTACCTGCGAACAACACAATTCCGAGGGGATAACATAGTCTAAATTTCGAGGACGAAATTTCTGTAACAGGGGGAGAATGTGACAACCCGTGATTTACGGCTCTTAACTACGTGATTAACAAGTGATTAACGCGATAATAAATGGTGTTTACAGCGCGAATTAACCTAATTAGGCCTTTGGAGTGCACAGGAACGATTATCCGACTTTACAATGCGCGAACGGTGGTTTACAGAGAAACCTGTGGAACGTTAAACGGCAACGGATTGAAACCAAACAGGATACTGACAACGCCAACAAATATTAAATTTTTACGATATATATTAGCTTCGTAATAAAATTTTTGTGACTACAGTCGAAACCGGATTAGAAAACGGATTAAAGACGACAACGATACAATTTTTCGCGATTATTACCTTAATCGATGAACGGGCGTGCAACCAACGACTACCGACCGTATTTTTGTGTATTTTAAATTTTGACGTTAAACGAAGTTCAGGATTTGACAACGGGTCTCGTAGGAATTACGGGCCACTTACACACGAGATGGGCTTGTGGGCCCTGGGCCCAAGCCCAAAACCCACAAGCCTAAACCTGCCCAATAAATTAGATCTTACGAAATCTCTGAAGATCTTTAATTATCCCTACAAATCTAAGCAAGATATTTAATCAAACCTCATCAAATCTCTACTAGAGATGTTGTCTCAAAAATAAGAAACACAGTGTACATTGAGTAAATGAGTTGAGAGAACCTGAATGTAACCTTATTACACATAGAACAATAACCTCTCTCTTGACTACATAAAGAACCACAGAGAAACCCAAATCCTCAGTTGCTCACATCTCAAACCTCAAACTCACACACATAACAATCCTGTCTCTCCCTCTCGATCTTACATATACAACAAAACAATACACACTCGCAGATCTCTCTCTCCGGTGAAGATCCGGCAGCGACGGCCGGCGAAGGCGGCGGAGCCACCGTAGGCGGCGGCGGTTCAGCGAGATGCCGGGGGTAAGTTTTCCGGTCAAACACTCCTCCCCTGCTCATCCCCAACCGGTACCCCCCCCCCCCCCTTTACGATCTAAAAGCAATCACCACCACCATCATCCGGTGGTGGTGCGACGTCGAAGAACAAGCAGAGAAAGAGACAGGAAAGAGAGATCGAGAGACGAGGGAGAAATAACCGGCGGTCGGAGACTCGGACCGCCGGTCAGTTAATTTGTCCGGTGGCCGATATCAGGTCCGGTCGGTTCATTTGTACGGTGGTCGGCGTGATTATCCGACAGGTATCACCATATTTCCGGTGGGGCTTGTCTTTATCCGGCGGTGATGATGGATTTCCGACAGGTCACGGTGTCAAGGAGCGGCATGAGAGTTCGTGCGGGTCACGTTTGATTCGGGTCTCGGCTCAGGGAGCCGGTTCGATTCAGATCTCGGCAATGGTTCAGACGACGCGTCCCCATCCTCGTTAAGTTCCGTTATGATGGCGGGGGTCTAAGGAAGCACATGATTCAAGTTCGGTTCGACAAGAAGCAGGGTGGTGGCTCGGTTCAGTCTCGACTCGGGTCAAACCGAGTCGACTCAGTCAACGGCTCGGTTCGGGTCAGCCGGTTCGAGTCGGATCATGAAGTAGTTCGGTTTGACTCGGTCGGACCGAGTCAACTCAGTGATCGGGTCATGGTCCGGCTCAGTCAACAGGTTAAACGGGTCGATTCATGTCTCGCGGTTCGGGCAGACGGTCAGCTTCAGTTTTGGCTCGGTCAACTCGGGTCGAACCCGGTTGACTCGGTCAAACTCAATCAACCCGAGTCAACTCAGTTGACTCGGTCAACTCGGTCAGCATGTTCGGCATATCGACACGCGAAGATCGGTAAAGATTTTACGACGTGAATTATTTCGTTATTTTATAGTTTTATTTATTTTCGCGTGATAACGGGCTCGAACCAATGTGGTTATAGTTTACGAAATATTTGGCGAATTTGATATATATATATAATGATTAAATCTTGACTAAATAACGACACTTTAATTGTCGGGGTCGCCCAAAAACAGAGGAAACTCTGCCCGTTTTTCGAGAAAATCCAAGTTTTATTATAAAACAATATGTGCTTTTTGAGCGACTTTTATAAAACGAGATACGAATATAAAGTTTCTTTCGACCACAACTTATAACTTACGAGAACAACGATACGAAAAATATTTCGACAACAAAAAATAAATATAGTTATTATTATATTTATTTCAAACAAACTTGAATCCTTTATAAATAAATATAGTATATATATTTATTTCAAATATCACGCGACACGATTTCGCCTTATAAAATAAATATAGTTTTTATATTTATTTCAGGTATCGTACGACACGAGTTCTTTTATAAAAAAATAAATATAGTTATATATTTATTTTCAAATACAACTCGACGATTCTTTTGTAGAATAAATATAACTCTTTTATATTTATTTCGAACGCCTAAACGGCATATACACATATTTTGATAATTTTCATACAAGACGCGATATATAATACAAGTTTATTATATATTACTTTCATACGAATATTCCTATATATCAACATACGACTTCTCAAAACGAAGCTAAACGAAACTTAGCAAGCATAACTTCTTCGTTTCTTATAAGTTAACAACAAACCGTCGAATCGTTCGGTCCACGATTCGGTAGAGCTCGGTAACACGTAGATTTGTTACCACATTAATTAGGGACTTATTAGATATTCCGTGTTAGGAATGTTGTAGAACGCACAAGTCTTGAAAACGACATCACGAAGTCGTAATTAGCTAGCTTTGCACAGGAATATTCAGGTGAGTTCATAACCCCACTTTTTACTGTTTTACAGTTTTGTAAATGTTTTCGGGGTGGAAAGACATGCACGTTTTGCAAAAACAAACAAAGTTTTTAACAAACGCAACACTAGTATTTCTAAATCATATTACGAAGGGATTTCAAGGAACTCAAATGATTTACGAAAGGTTTATACTAAACATACCGGTTTTTACAAAACAAAGGTGTATTATCGAAATGAATGATTTTCATGACTAGGGATGGATCGTTTGGTAATGATATATAGAGAATGAGGAGCCAGCCTTAGTGGCTGGGGAGGCCAGCCTTGGTGGCTGGGGAGGATCAGCCTTAGTGGCTGGGGAGATTCAGCCTTAGAGGCTGGGGTAACATACATGTTACAATTTCTACAGACATTTTTACACATGGTATGTTTAGCGTAAGGAGGGTTACTACTTAGATCATGTGAGTGGGTAGGCGGAAACTTGAGGCCATTAATCCTCATTGTAGGACCGAGGGACAGGAGCGGTAGATCTATCTGGGTGTAGCGAGCCCAGCCCCAGGCCCAACCAGAACGGACCTCGGGGTGACTTTGGACCCAACGCATAAATTTCCTAGGTTTGAGTCTTCCTACTTGCACTTCACACATATCAATGGCCTTGCAAACCATTGGTGATCTCTTTTTTTCCTTATTTACTACATACCAGGGACATATATACTTACGAAACTACTTGTTCATACAAATTAAAATACCATGTTTTATACAAAAATTCAAAGCACATGATTTTGCGGGTAAGGAGTCAAAGTCAGGGTGGGCATTGACGGTTATATGAACATTACAAATACAAGGCTTTACAAATACATGGTTTTATGAACATAACGTGTTACAAACACAACGTTTCCATATAACTTGGCAAGAAAATGATTTTTAAATCCATTTTCTCAATACTATTTCAAAAACCGGTTATTCCAAAGATTTATTTCAAATCTTTCACAATACCAAAGATTTATTTCAAACCTTTCACAACTCAAAAGATTTATCTCAAATCTTTTACAAACAAACTATGAACTCGCTCAACTTTATGTTGATTTTTCGCATGTTTCTTTCTCAGGTTACAGTTCTAAGACAAGGCACGGTTGGAATAGGAGAACCATTGGAGATACGAGTACTTAGTGGCGTTCATTCTCTAAAAGACTTAGCTTATTTGCTTCCGCTGTGCAACGAAGATACCAGTCCAGTCACGCCAACTCTGATAATTTTGGGGTGTGACACCAATTCCACTTCCCGATCCAGTATTATTTCCTGTTCCCCAACACGATTCAGCACGGTGGCCATTCTTGCCACACTTGTCACACTTGACAACCCGACAATCGCCCAAGTGATGATATTTGCATCGCTCACACTTGGGTAAAGTACCAGCGTACTTCTTAGGACCAGTGTCGTTTGTGGCTACAAATGCCCTTGCATCCTTTTGCGAGTTATTCTGTCGCCTGTTGTTGTTGTTGTTGGGGTTATTGTTGTTGTGGTTGTTGTTACTGTTGTTGTTGTTATTACCATGGGTTCCCTTCTTGAAATTCGAGTACTTCCTCTTCCCACTGTTGGAAGGCTCGACATGTGTTTCCTTCTTATCATCACCTTTCTCTGAGAATATATTCATCCTGACCCTGTCTTCAGTGAGACTCACGGCTATAGTCACAGCCTGAGTAATAGTCATGGGTTTAGCTGCAGTAACAAGACTCCGAATCTTGGGAGAAAGTCCCCAGATGTAGCATTCGATATGCTTGTATTCCGGTGATACAAGATAAGGAATCACGCGGGACAGATCGTGAAACTTTTTCGTATATCCTGTGATATCAGCTCCGACCATGGTAAGGTGCCAAAACTCGTTCTCCAACTTCTGGAGTTCAGCACGAGAACAGTACTTATCCCTCATACGTTCCTTCAGTTCATCCTAAGTCAACGCATAAGCAGCGTTATCACCCAAAGTTTGCACTTGTAAGTTCCACCATGTAAGGGCCTCGTTGAGAAACAGGCCAGTAACGAAAGTGACTTGCTGATTAGCGGAACATCTGCTCATTCTGATAGTGGAATCCATTTTCTCAGTCCATCGCACGAAAGCCACAGCACCGCCCGTGCCATCGTAGTTAAGTGGCTTGTAGTCCATAAACTGCTTGAATGTGCACCCTGAAATTGGACAAACGGATTATGAATGAGCAAACAGTGAATCGCACGAATAGATAACGATAGGAATTTGATAAGTTGTAACAAAACAACTAAACGTTACCCGTAATATTTGTTCCACCTGAAGTACTGCCTTGGCCCTGGCCTCCCGATCCGCCGGTGCCACCACTTTGTTCGGCACGGGATGCCTCATACAGTGCGATAGCTTGGGCGATTCTCTATTCTATTAGTGCATTCAGTTCTGCCTCAGTCGTAGGCATTGGTGGGGGTGGGGGTGGATTAGTCCGTGAACGTAAAGCTCTACTCGGTGGCATGATTCTTCCAAAGGAGAAATAGGATAAAGATTAGACGTTGATTTGGTTTGTTAAATATTTTTACTAAGTAAGAAGAAAAGAAAAAAAATATTCATAACATTAATAGCAATATCCCCAAGAAACATATAATGCGAGTAAATAATTTAATCATAAACAATAAGATATGTCCAACCAGACCATTCAGATGCATTTAATAGATAACACCAAGTTTTTCATATATATTAGACAACAGGTTACATGATCGTTTGAAAGGAAACAAAATAGACTCGGGCTACATAACCCGGTCATACTAGTCTAGTACAACAAAAGAGATAACAAAATCTTCCTTCCAACTATGTGATCCGCTGTCTGTCGGTTGTCTTCAAAACTTGGTGGAGCGTCAATATGTACACAAAACGGATATAGATACTCGTCTCAAAAGTATGATACCTGAAAACACAGTCTATGGTGGAGGAAAGACTGGTGGTGGAACCGGGAACAATGACCTGTAAACATGAGAAACCCTATCCTCCAAATCATGAACCAAACGGTTAAAGAAATCAATCTGCTGCTCAAGTGTCAAAACACGAGCAGGTAAACCAACTGGTGGTATATCAACTGGTGGCATCTGAGGTGGTAGTGGGGGTAATGGTGTTGACCCTGGTGGTGGTGGTGAAGCATGGGGTGGTGAATGAGCTGGTGGTGGAGTCAGAAATACCAAACCCTGAAGGTGAGTAAGCTCCTCCTCGAGTTCATGAACTCGACAGATAATAAAGTCTATCTGCTGCTTGAGTGTCAGCACACGAGCACGTAATTCGGTAGTAACAGCTGGGTAATGTAATGGATGGTATGGATCTGACATGGGCATAACATGAGGTGGAGAGTGTGGCGCAATAAGAGGCTCGACAGGGACCTGTGGGACAGAGCGAAATGTGGGCATGTCCAGATGGTCCGACCTCATCGGTATGATCAGTGCGCATGAGGCGAATGTGCTCAGGAGATGTATCTGCAGCAGGGACCTGAACAGGAGCAGGGATGGCTGGCTCTACTGGCATGACGTCATCCCCAAAGTCTGTGTTGCGCTGTAGGCCAATGGCCTGCAGTGCAGACGAAGTAACGGATGCATAAGAGGAAGCATCCAAGTCGGTATCTGCATCAGAAGAAATATCGATCACCGAGACCACTGGTGATGCAATGTCTAGAATAACTACATCGTGAACTTCTCCGTCTCCCAAACCAGCATACATGTGATCCACCGGAATAACTGGAACAATGTCGTCGTCGTCGAGATCGACGATAAAAGGTATGATATCAAGAGGAGCGACGTCAAAGGGTATAATCTCTACTACATGTTCACCCTCCGGGTGACCCAAAATAACTATATCGTTGAGTATAGGGGGGATAGCTAACACATCATCATCGATGATCTCGCCTAGAAGTGCGAACGGCTGGAAATCATCTATGTCGCTGTCAGACGTAGAGTCACTATCAGATAAGATGACCTGAACCTCTGGCACGACATCATCGTCGGATACAATCTCCATGGAGTCTACGCCGTCGTATACATTACTACCTTCAGATGAAGACATAGTGACCTGAGAAATAAGTTGTTCGACACGTATGAGTATTTGTTACTTTACATATATACACGAAATGTATTTTTCACATAATCATTTTAAGTTATCCTAATTGAGTTGTGTGGATTAACTTAAAGTTGCATGTCTACCATTTAGATGACTAAGACACTAATGTCCTTGCTTGATTTGTATGAGATGAATTCTTGTAGAAAATGGACCATGAAAAATGTTTATGCAAATGAAAACATTTGTTTGTGTTTAAATGGTTTTCGTGAGAGATCCCTAGTGATTGTAGACTTAGACTCGAGAAAGAATCCTGGTTCACTACAATCAATGCACTGATACCAAACTGTCACACCCGCTCTTAACAGAAGCGCGAGGTGTGATCTGTATGGTTTTCATTGCATAAATATCGATGTACATGAACAAACTATATGAATAAAACATACTCCATTGCCATTACATAAGTGTTTCAAAAGATTACAACATAAGTTTAGCGTGTCGGTTACAAACCATTAACGTAAAAGTAAAGTGTTATTGTTTCATACTTCAACATGAAAATAAACTACTAAGGTTTAAACCATCATATTTCCGCAAAGAGGCGGAATATAATAGTTATACCCTCCAAAAGATGTCATGGAGTTCTGGTACTTGTTATCTTGACTGAGAATCCCGACATAGTCCATTAATTCCCTGAAATACATGTTAAGTTTGGAAAACATCAACAAAAGTTGGCGAATTCATACAGTTTAGTTGTAAAAGATGTATTTAAAATGTAAGTTGTAGTATGTAAAGCGTCAATGAAATCGTTGATCATTAATGTTTTGCAAGGACATTAATTTGTTTGACGAAAAAGGAAGCAATCCAACCCTAGACGATTTTATGTCGACTACTATCGACTGGGACACAAAAGCACTCTTCTGTATGGGTCCACGACCAAGAGTGGGGCTCGCCAAAACCCATTAGATCTAACCACTTGTACCTAGGTCCAAACTGGATTAATGGTGCTTAGATGTAT
Source organism: Helianthus tuberosus (assembly GCA_030545235.1). NCBI lineage: Eukaryota > Viridiplantae > Streptophyta > Magnoliopsida > Asterales > Asteraceae > Helianthus > Helianthus tuberosus. Next base: position 109,962,108 of record CM060411.1, on the reverse strand, counting down.
AACCCTAATTCGCACATGATCTAAGGTGTTTCATTCCCTAACTTTAACATACGTTGAACATGTATTTTCCCTGATAGTTGTAAAGTTGTAAAACACTTAAATGAATAGGGGACATGAACTCACAGTATCACGTCCGTGAATAGAAGTAACTATGATCTCACGTGCGGTCGTCCTGAATAGTGTTGCGACCTACAAATGTTCTTATATTTGTTAGACACTTCGGTCTTTGTAAATAACTTGAGTACAAGTCTTGTGTCTTAAATATGTGTAAGACTTGTATGTCTTTACTGTTCGTTGAACTGTGTATTAGATGAATGAATTGTTAAACTGTTATATATATATATATATATATCATCTTGTATCTTGTGAGTTGTATCATCGGGTCTTGTCTTCTTGATTTCGTGTCCTTGTATAAGTAAATTGTATAATGGTAATTTTTACCAATTATATGTCATTGGGCTTAGCCCAAGAATTTATGTTATTGGGCCCAAATAGTGTTGGGCCTAAATAGTGTTGGGCCTCAATAGTGTTGGGCCTCAATAGTGTTCGGCCTAAATAGTGTTAGGCCTTAATAGTGTTGGGCTTAAATAGTGTTGTGCTTAAATAGTGTTGGGCCTTGGCCCATATTTTTGGTATTGGGCTTAGCCCATGAGTTTTTGATATTGGGCTTAGCCCATGTATTTATGTTAAGCCCATTATGAAGATAAGCCCATTAAGAAGTGTAAGCCTATTTGTATAAAATAGCCCATTAAGAAGTGTAAGCCCATTTGTATAAAATAGCCCATTTGAAAGTATAAGTCTTTCATTATTATAAAAACATTTTTATAAAATTCACTACGTATACTTTTTAGTTAATAAAAACATAATAGTTTTTATAAGTTTCAAAATGTCCGAATTTTGTTAATGGTAACGTATTTTTTTGTGTCCGTGTCGAAAGATCGCCTAAACGTCGTAGTAAGTCCTCGGATTGGCGATATGTTCATAGGTTCGTCCGTCGTCCGATTTGACTATAATTTGTATCCGATTATTCGGATCGTCCGTAACTCGTTTTTAAGGCGTATCTATATGAAATCTTGTAAGACTTTGATTATTACGTATCATGTGTTCATTATCACCATTGTAATCAAGTTCCTATCTTTGATATATATAACTAATACATCAAGTACCACATAGCACTTAAGTTGTTAAATTAATCGAATATATATTTTCACAAAATATATATTTATAGCTAACTTTGTTTTTATAAAAACCATTCTTTAAATCTTTATAATCTTGTAAAGGTTTAGCCAAAATTGATGGTTTTGTTAACATATAATTTATAAGGAAATTTGGCCATATAACATTTGTATTTTCGACTTTACCATGTTTAATCAACATATCTTTTTCTTTTCAATTCAACATCAATTTACTCATAACTTTCATAAACAATACACATGAGATTTATAACATAACCTCATCAAGATGATCTCAAAATCATGTAGGATTTTTGGTATGATCCTTTCCTATTTTCATTAGTTCAAAAACCAAGTTTACTTCTAGTTTTAACAACTTTTATAAAAAATCTCATGTAGTATGTTACTTTTTATAATCTTGTAAAAGTCTTGTTTTTAAATAAAAACCTTAGATAAATTAACTACACCATAAATTATGATCATCCATTTATCTTTTAAGTTTAAAAAAATTCCTTTAACATATTCATGTATACTTGTTAGATCATATTTTTAAAACATCATCTAACAAGTTATACATATCATAATCATCATAACAAGATCAAATATGCAAATAACAAGTCTTAGATCACAACATAAACAAGCATATATATATCATGATTATTAATTTTGCTTCTTTGTATTTTCATGTTTATTATGTATGATTATTTTGTTATCTCTAGTTATATTAACAATCATAACATAAATAATTATGAAAATAAGAGGTTTAGAAGCTCACTTCTAGCACTAGGCTAGGGATGATCTAAGTGATGATTAAGAGCTAAGAAGATGAAGATCTTGATGATTGAAGGTTCTTGAGTGGATGAAAGAGTGTCATTTTTCTTGTAAGTGCTTTAGATCTTCTTATGTTCCATAGAAATCCATCTTGATCATGAAGGAGGTGATAAAATAAAATGGGTTTATGGTGGGTGTTCTTGATGAAAAGATGAAGATGATGAGAGAGTTTATGTGAAAAATAAAAGATGTAAAATGAGTGGTAAAAATGCTAGTAACTTAGTGTGTAAGTTTTATCATAAATCACCATCTTCATCCACTTGTAACTAACCAATAATATCTAGATATTTAGCAAAGGATTAAGGGTTGTGGGACCCCTTATTTTCGGCCCAAAGTATGTGAGGGGGGTGCCTTAGGTGGTTAAATGTGTTAGTAATTTTTAAGGGTTCAAAATGAAATAAAAAGGTTAAGTGTTTAGGTGTTTAAGTTTTTGCAACTTTACAAGATAGTTCATGACATAAATTGATCATAAACTAGCTTTATTTGGTCAAAAATAATATTCACTAGTTTTCCACATATGTCAAATTATAGTTCGGATGGTTGTTTAGTGCTCGTTCCGCAAGAAGATAGTCGAAGGTTAACATATATAAGTTATAGGGAAATATTCGGTTATGTATTTATATGATATTCCCTATGTATTTTTATATGGAATTTGTGTTTAAACAACACTTTTGCATCATATAAAAAAAACACTAATGCTGAATTCTGCGGAAAAATATTGAAATGGTAACTTTTAGCGCTTTTCGGCAGTTTTCGGGCAGTTTTTGGTGCTACCGGACATTGGTAATATATTAAACCAAACCCTTGTATTCCCATATAGGGTTTAATGTATATTTGATGTTGGACTTTCGTCTGAGTCCTAAAGATGTCATTTAGATGGTTTCTGCGGATCCTGAGTTTTCGTCAGCACACTAGTTTACTAGGTACTACTCTAGTTGTTTCGATGCATTGTTTACACTATTTCAAATGTAACCAATAAAAATGAATAATGTGCATCATAAATGAATATTCCATGAGTGTTCTAAGATGTATATCATGTAATCATGCAGTTCAAATATTCCAAACACATACTTGTATAATGTAAATCATTGCTTTAAATGTACGTAAATTACCCGAAAGTGGCACTTGTCACAAAAGGTAGCTGAGTACATCCAGCGCTTTCACGATTTGTCGAGAGTTGTTCCTTATCTGGTGGAGCCAGAGTTTAAAAGGATTGAACATTGGGATTGGCACCTTAGATTCTGAGTATGGTGGCAGCTTCCAAGCCTCCAACTTTTTCTGAGGCTATTGACTTAAGTGTGGCGCTTACTGAGGAAGCAGTTCGGTTGGGAAAGTTTTCGATTTCTGAAACAAAGAAGAAGGAGACTCATGTGGAGTCATCGGGTGATAACAAAAGAAAGTTCACTAATTTCAAGAAGGGCACCCGAGCGAACAACAACAATGCCAACAAGCGAAGAGACACTAATCAGCCAGCTAAGGTACAGACTGGCGCTGCAAATGCTGAAAATAAAGGAAAAGGGTACATGGGTACCTTACCAAAGTGTGACATCTGCCAACTTCATCATGTTGTTCGGTGCAGATATGGAAAATGTGAAACTTGTGGGAAAATGGTCATTCTAAGGAGATGTGTTGGTATGGAGCAGGACGTGGGAATGGAAATCAGGGTGGTAACGCTAATGGCAACTGTGGTGGGAATGGTTATGGAAACAGAAACTAGGGAGGAAATAACAATCAAGGAGGTAATGGAAACAGAAACGGAAATGGAAATCAAGCGGGAAATGGAAACCGTGGAGGAAATAACAACAATAACAACAATAACCAGGGTGGTAATGGGAACGGACGTGGCCAAGGATGTTATGGTTGCGGTGATTTGGGGCACTTTAAGCGGGACTGCCCCAAAAAATATCAAGCTCGTGGAAGGGTGTTCACCATTGGAGCCAGGGAAGCACGCCAGGATCCAAACATCGTTACTGGTATGTTCCCTATTAATCAACGTTATGCATCTGTGTTGTTTGATACTTGTGCCGATTTTAGCTTCGTATCCCTAGACTTTAAGAATATACTTGGTTTAGTGGCAAGTAAGCTAGACGTTCCGTATTCGATAGAACTAGCTATTGGAAAGTTAGTAGAGGCGAATGAGGTGATTAGAAGGTGTATTTTGGAGCTTGGAGAGCATGAGTTCTCTATCGATCTTCTACAAGTTGATTTAGGAAGCTTTGATGTTGTGGTCGGGATGGATTGGTTATCTAGCAACCGTGCTGAGATAGTTTTCCATGAGAAGATCATTCGCATTCCGGTGGCGAATGAGGATACGATCGTGATTCATGGAGAGAAGCATGATTCGCCCTTGTGGATCATCAATTGTATGAAAGCGCAGAAGTGTCTACGTAAAGGATGCGTTGCCTTCTTAGCTCATGTAGTGGATAAGGAAGTCGGAGAGCCGAAGCTTGAAGATATCCCTGTGGTAAGGGAATATCCTGAGGTCTTCCCCGAAGACTTGCCAGGATTACCTCAGCAAAGACAAGTCAAATTCCGCATTGACTTGGTTCCAGGCGCCGCGCCTATAGCCAAGCCACCTTATCGACTTGCACCGTCTGAGATGCAAGAATTATCCACGCAGCTTCAGGAATTATTGGACAAGGGATTCATAAGGCCGAGCTTCTCGCCTTGGGGAGCTCTAGTTTTGTTCGTTAAGAAGAAGGATGGTAGCTTTCGAATGTGCATCAACTATCGGGAACTGAATAAGTTAACTATCAAGAATCGGTATCCATTACCGAGGATTGATGATTTATTTGACCAATTACAAGGATCGAGCTACTACTCGAAGATTGATCTTCGATCGGGTTATCATCAGTTGCGTATTCAAGAGGAAAGCATACCAAAGACCGCGTTCAGAACTCGTTATGGACACTACGAGTTCCTTGTAATGTCGTTCGGATTGACTAACGTGCCAGCAGTGTTTATGGATTTGATCAATCGTGTATGCAAGCCATATCTCGATAAATTTGTGATCGTATTTATCGACGATATTCTGATCTACTCGCGGACAAAGGAAGAGCACGAGCAACATCTCAGAGCCATTCTGGAACTACTAAAGAATGAAAAGCTCTACGCTAAGTTCTCAAAGTGCAAATTTTGGATTCACGAGGTACAGTTCCTCGGTCATGTGGTAAACGAAAATGGTATTCATGTGGATCCCATAAATATTGAAGCGATAAAGAACTGGGAAACTCCCAAGACACCGACTGAGATCCGACAATTTTTGGGATTAGCGGGCTATTAACGCAGGTTCATCGAGAATTTCTACAAGATAGCTCAACCGCTGACATCCCTTACTCAGAAGGATAAGAAGTATGACTGGGGATACAAACAAGAAGAAGCCTTTCAACTACTCAAGAACAAGTTATGTGATGTACCGATACTATCCCTACCCAAAGGCACGGAAGACTTCATGGTATATTGCGACGCTTCGCGACAGGGATTGGGTTGCATGCTCATGCAACGCCAAAAGTTCATCGCTTATGCTCCGCGCCAACTGAAAGTCCATGAGAAGAATTATACCACTCACGATCTGGAGCTAGGCGCAGTGGTATTCGCCTTGAAGATCTGGCGACATTATCTGTATGGTACCCGATGTACTATCTTCACGGATCACAAGAGTCTGCAACACATATTTGATCAAAAAGAGCTTAATATACGACATCGACGATGGGTTGAGTTGCTGAATGATTATGACTGCGAGATCAAGTATCATCCTGGATGTCACACCCGTTCATTAGCGGAAGCGCGCGGTGTGAACTTGATTAGTTTTCATTGCATACAATTTAAGTAAACAACTACATGATTAAAACAAACGATGTTCATCCATTGACATAATTTAAAATATTATACATCATAAGTTGTTTAGGATACAAACCGACATAAGTTTTAATTTTTACAAAAGGACTAGTTTGACATAAGATTAAAACATGAGGCTTAGCATCCTATATCTCATTGAAGATGCGATATATGGACCAAACCCTCCAAAAGGGATGACATCGAATCTTGTAATCCAAAAGCTTCATAGTAAACAACAGCACCAAGATCACATTAGTTTCCTGAAATACATGTAAGTTTGAAAACATCAACAAAAGTTGAGCGAGTTCATGTGTTTTGAGTGAGCTCCAATTAAACTTTTAAACATGTGAGAGATCTTTTATAACAAACAGGTATGTATAGCGTCTATGAATAGATCATTAATGTTTTGCAAGGACATTAATATGTGTGGCGACATAGGAAGCACTCAACCCTAGCGAATTTCCTCCGGTCCACCCAGTCAGAACAACAAAAGCACTGCATGGGCCACACAAGGACCCAAGAGTGGGGCTCGCTACACTCGATAGATCTACCACTTTTTCCCTCGGTCTTATACAAGATTAATGGCGCTTAATAGAGATTACTATTCACTCACATGATCTAACAGTTCACTCCCTAGCTAAACAATACCATTGAGACATGTATTCCACCCCCGAGAGTTATAAATCCGAAAACAGTTAAGAGAAAAGGGGGACATGAACTCACAGCTTTGCGTTCCTGAGAGAGAAAGATATTATAGCAACGTGTTCCGTAAACGCGAGTCAACCTACAAGGGTTCTAACTCATTAGACACGTCGATCTTTCCTAAACCATGTACTCGTTGTTCATCTTGAACGTTTGTTATTTTCATTTCGTTTTTGCAACACTTGTGTAGTTTAATAATATGTTGGCATTTGTTTCTGGTATACTTTGATTCGAGACTTTATATTTGTTACACAAATATAAGTGTATATCTTTAATTGATAAAAGTGTTGAAAATATTTATTTTTAACGTCGAAATACGTTGCGTATGTGTACAACATTCTTACGATAGCACACTTCAACAAGTGTATGTGAGTATATCATCATGTACGTGAGTCTTTTATACGTATGCGTATACCGTATTTATACGTGTGGTATACCGTATTTATACGTATGGTATACAATATTTTAATGTATTATTACAATATATATTTATAAAAATATATATGTATTTTACATTGGGCCTAGCCCAGCTTTTATGATATTTGGGCCTTTATAAGTGTTTATCAAAATGGGCCATTGCCCATGTATTTAAGATATTGGGCCTCGCCCAATCTTTATGTTATGTAAGTGGGCTTTAGCCCCATTTTTTGTATAAATGGGCCTTCATTAGCCCATTATATGCCCAAATATTTTTATACTTTTACAAGTGTATTTTATACGTATTATTATACATGTGTCCTCACATATATATGTATACTTAGTAATATATACTTTATACTTTTCGGGTTTTTTATAAGTGTTAAAATATGTAGGTATACTTTTCTTGTCTAAAAATATGCATTATTTTTAAAGTTCCGTCGTAGAGTCGAAAAATTATATCCTCGGGTCGAAAGTGTCCATGTGTTGTCCACAATGAGTGCACGCTTCGTGCCGATACGTGGAGGTGTTCGATGTCGGTGGCGACGCATTTCATTTGGTGGAGCGTTTATTATATTTATTTTGCGTCGGTTCAAATATATATAGTCTTGTTAATATTATGGTTAAAATTCGATTTGTTCGGTGTCCGTTCGTCCGCGTTTCGTTGTCCGTTTATTTGTTTTAACCAAAATATAAATGGAGTCTCATGTGTATAAGTTTGGTGTATTTTCCAAGTGTAGTGTATTTTTATATTTGGTATGTATTGTTCCTACCACTACTACATACAAATAATATACACACATTATATGCCAATCTATGGTTTTTAAAAGAGATATAAATATATTTATATATATATATATATATATATATATAGAAACGGGATCAGGAGAAAACGCTCAAAAGTGTGAGAATGGTGAGAACGCTTCCTGGCCTAACACGTGTCACGCGGCCTAGAGAAGGGCGGAGGGGCTTTTTTGTCCTTTCATATTTCTTTTTTTAAACGCGTGTCACATCCCGTTTCCATTTTTTTGGCGTTTAATAAATACGCCGCGTTTTATTGTTTGTAGATCAGGATCATAGTTAATATTTTAGCGTTTTAATTATGTTTTGGCGTTTTTATTGTTTTTTTTTTAAATGAGGATGCCTGTCTATGATGTAAAAAACATCAGTAATTTTCTTGATTTTTATTATATCAAGTAGGATACAGGTCTATAATTTGACAGACAATTATGGCGTTTTGAAAAGATAAATAAATTCAGTTTTCCATGTATTGGCATTTAATTTAATTAATGTTTGGTAATAATGTTACCGTTTCTTCATTTTTCTGTTTAGCAATTACTGTTTCGTTCAATTTCATCGGTGAATTAGTGTTGATTTTTCATTAATACCTTGTTTGGCGTTTTTTGGCGTTTTATAGCAACATTGTGCTTTGCTAGCATCCGTTCTCTCAGTTTTCACACTATCAGTCGTTTTGTTGTTTTTGGCGTTTTATATTAAATTTTTTTAGTAGAGAATTAGATAATAAAACCAGAGAATTAGATAACAAACAATAGAAACTGAAAAAAATTTATAATCTAATTTCTCTTCCAAATCTTCATTGTCATCAGCCTCATCTGCTTTAACATTTTTGGCGTTTTGAACCTGTTTTGAATACCTTATGTAGATCCTTTTTTCCTACATAATGTCCGTCTTCATTAAGGGGTAAAAGTCTTTTTTTCTTCGTTTTTTCATGAAAATTTGTCTATCTCATTCAGCAAAAGCTTATAGATATACCCACCTCAGAGTAGAATCCATTCAGTGAGACTTCATGCAGAACAATACTCAATAAAGAAGAAATGACGTTCCGCATCTGTAGCTTTTTTAAGTATCTTTTTTGGCGTTTAAAGTGAATGGTTTGTTTGAAAGATGGCGTTTATTTTTTTTGTGTTGTGATCAGTTGCAGATACGTCTCTTTTATAGGATGTTTTTGGCGCGTAGTTTAGGTGGGATTTTTATTTATAAAAAATGATATTAATAAAGTAGCGGTCTTTTCAGTTACTGTGTGTATTTTTTACTGGTTTTGTTCAGGTTTTTATGAGTTTTTATGGTCTTAGTCATTCCATCTTCCAAGTTTGGCGTTTTTTAATGGCTTTAAGTAGTTTTTGGCGTTTGTTTCCATTTTTAGGTTTTAATAATTTTTCTCTAAATTACTTTTATTATAGGTTGGGAGTTTTTGGCGTTTTACTTCATTATGGCGTTTCACAATAATTAAGACTTTTGGCGTTTTATTAATATAATGTTATTTTTTTATTCTAAGTTGAAAAATACATAACAAACAACAGAAAAAGAAAATTAAAAAAATAAAAATAGAAACAATTCATCTTTCAAATCTTCACTGTCGTCAGTCTCTTTCTTCTTTGAAACATGTTCACTGGCGGTTTGGCTTAGTCATGCTTGTGTTTTTTTGGCCGTTTGAAAAGGCAATATGACATGAGTTTTTTGTTTGAATATGTATTTCCAAACCACTCATCAGTGTCATTCGTCTAATTCTTGCCATTATAATATTCATCAATAACAAAACACAAAAACTGACATAAGTTTGACCCCAGTATCTTTTTCTTGAAGTTTTGTCCATCTCATTCAGCAAAATGTTATTTGAGTCGCAGCACCTTAGGAAAGAATGCATTTTTCGAAACTTCGCGTAAAACAATATTGAATATACAAAAACGATTTTTGGCATTTTTGGCGTTTTTCTGAGGAAATAGTGTATCTGAAAGAAAAGTCCATCTTTTGGAAATTTTTGATATTTGAGAGATTTGGCGTTTTCTAAGATGATTGGTATATAGTAAAATATGGCGTTTTTGAGTAGGTGTGTTTGATGTTTTGGATTTTTTGGCGTTGTAAGATGAATGCTATATAGTAGAAATATGGCGTTTTCAGGTTGGGGGAGCTGTGTTCTTATGTATGAGAATGTTTTGTTTATATAGGGATGCGTTTTGGCCAGTAATGGCGTTTTATTCATTAGTTGGTGTTTTTTGTATAGAAGTGTAAAGACCTTTTTACTCTTAATGAAGCGCGTCGACTCAATAGAATTCGTGTTATTTACGAAAACGCCACCGCGCCAATCTAGTCCATAGATTGTTTTGATCGGACGATCGATAAGCGTTCTCACCGTTCTCACACTTTTCATCGTTTTCTCTAAATCCTGACCCTATATATATATATATATATATATATATATATATATATATATATATATATATATATATAATGTTCACAAAAATTATATTTATTGTTATACATTTAACTTTTCACCCCCTTTACTTATTAAAAATACTTTCAAGTATTTAAGTAAACTCTTGTATGGTAAATGCTTAACGATTGTCATTAGGGTTTCTATAATCATTATTAGGGTCGTTAATCATAATTAAGTTTACTAATCATGATTAACCATGTTAATCACCCCGTTAATCCCATTTTAATCGCGATTAAAATTCAGAAAATTTCGCCATAGTTTCCCCTAAACTATGGCGTTTTCCCACGTTTTTAAAAACGCGTTTTTAAGCATGTTAAGCACCCTTAATCATGACCAATCCAAACCAAGTTTCATTACCAACTTTGCATGTATATAACACCAATAAACACCTTCATTTTCCATGAACCTTATAAATATATTCTTAACAAAAACCTCTAAATATCACATCACGTTTTATATATTTTAACAAAATCATTAAAACTAACAATATTTCTCATGATCTTTAACTAGTTCACTCATTTAAATAAACTTGTTTAGGCTACTTTTTAAGATCATCATAATATAATTCATGATTTAATCTCTATAAAAGCCACATATATGTTGTAACTCATTTTTAGATCGTAGTTTATGGATCATGAGGTTGATGATCTTGTTTAGATTTAAACATTACAATGTTTAAATCATCATTTTTAATCTTTATCATACAAGATCATCATACTAATCACCCTACTTTAACAATAACATCAAGAGTATCTAAACTAACTAGCACTAAACAACTTCATCAACACATAATATAACATTTTTAGTATACTTTTAAGTTGTGTTTAGGGTTTTAATCTTTGATTTTTTTTGTTCAAGATGATCAACATATATAATACTAAACTATAATGTATAATGAACTTGAAATGAGTGGAATAAGGTCTTACAATTTTGCAAGTGTCTTAAGATGATGTTTAAGAAGAGGTTTAGCTCCAAAGATAGTCCTAAAAATTCTCCAAGCTTGCACCTTCCTTGAGTGGTCTTGAAAGGAGATTTTAGGGATTAAAATGGCTTGTTTAATGGGTGAAAAGGATGGGTTTATGGGGGTGTTGGCTGCCGAGAATAGAGAAGAGGAAGAGGAAGAGGAAGAGGGTGATGTTTGGTGTTTTGATAAGTTGGTAAATGATAAGAAATGGTAGTAAGGTTAGGTTATATGATTGCATGTCCATGCCATTCTCCATATCTTCCTACCATGCCTTGAATCCTCAATTTTTCAACAAAAAAACAAGTGGGTGGGGCCACTTGTTGACCGTAAATGGCTAGGGGGTGGTTAAGTTTATCTTTTTTTTTTAACATTTAGACATGTGATTCATATACATATGTTATGATATTTTGGTCATTAAGTGTGTTCTAGCATCATTAATATGTTAGTTTAAGGTAGTAAATAAAGTCTAACTAGTCCACTAGTTTAGTGGGTATAGGTTTTGGATGGTAAAAAGACCACTAGTTCGCTCGTCGGTTTGATCTCGGGTGAAATATAAAAGACGCTATATAATACCGGGAGCTATGGTTTTAATTTACCATCAACGCTATAGCGTTTATTCAAGGTGTTGGCGACGCCGAAATATGGCTAACTAGTTCGCTAGCCTTTTAGTTTAGGAAATTGGATGGTAGAAATATAAATTATTCACCTATTGGCTCGGACTTGGGCAATGTGTGAAAGTTGCGGCGTAGCATTGGGAACTTGTATTTTGGACGTCCCATTGATATCCCCAAGCTTATTTAGGGTGTAATATATTATTAACAAGTCCTACGGACATTCAAATGCTAAATTTTAGTGTTGCGGACATGTTATTTTGTTACAGTTTGGCGCAGAACGAACAACTTAAAAATATACATTTTTTTTTGAAAGTTTAAATGTTTTATCATTTGGTGCCCCTAGTTAGGGGTTTTTATTTATATTCCAACTATAATATTCTTTCATGCCATTCGTTGCTTGTTCGGACAGTTTTTAGAACTAGCTGGCATGAATAGTGTGATCCGGTGAATAGTGTTTTCAGCATTTTGCCAACATATTAGGACATAGTTTGCGGGTTTCTCGCGACACGACGATTGAGTTAATATTGTTTAGCCTTTTAACCATGTCCTATGATTTCTAGATCTTATACGACCTAATCATGCAGTAATTAAATCGTAATGAGAGAAATTAAACATTAAATCGAGTGTTTAAGTTGTACGGAATTACCATTATTTTTGCCAGTTGTCACATTCTCCCCCCGTTAAAAGAATTTCATCCCGAAATTCAAGTCGTGTTACCGGTTGCAGGGGAGTCTTGAAACAGGTGAGGGTACTTGGTTTTCATTTGATCTTCACGTTCCCACGTATACTCGGGACCGTGACGCGAGTTCCAACGAACTTTAACAAGCTTCCTACGACTCCTCCGCGTCTTGTGGACCTTCCAGTCTGTAACCTCAACAGGTTCTTCAGTAAATTGGATTTTATCATTGACATGAATCTCGTCTGCTGGAATGACAACCATCTCTTGTGTAGGACTTCCTTGAGATTTGACACGTGAAACGTGTCGCGTACACTGCTCAGTTTTTCTGGTAGTTTTAACTTGTACGCAACAGTTCCAATCTTTTCCAGAATTTCAAAAGGCCCAATGTAACGTGGGTTTAACTTTCCGCGTTTACCAAATCTTGCTACGCCCTTCCAAGGCGAGACTTTCAGCAATACCATGTCTCCGACCTCGAAAGCTAATGGTTTGCGTCGCTTGTCAGCGTAGCTCTTTTGTCTATCGCGAGCCGCCTTGATGCGGTCTCGTATTTGATTGATCTTATTTGTAGTTTCCTGGACCAATTTCGGACCAATGAGTTGTTTATCCCCGGTCTCCGCCCAACATAGCGGGGACTGACAATTTCGTCCATATAATGCTTCAAACGGGGTGGCCTGGATGCTAGTGTGATAGCTATTATTGTAGGAGAACTCCACTAAAGGCAAGTGAGTATCCTAGCTTCCACCCAAGTCCATCACACAAGCACGCAACATGTCCTCTAAAGTTTGTATCGTTCGTTCACTTTGGTCGTCCGTTTGAGGGTGAAAGGCCGTACTAAGATTCAGTTGTGATCCAAAGGCCTTTTGGAATGATTGCCATATTCTTGACACGAACCAACCATCTTGGTCCAATATAATAGAAACAGGCACTCCATGCCGTGCCACAATCTCCTTGAGATATATTTCAACCAATTTCTTAGTGCTATCTTTTTCACTGATCGGTAGAAAATGTGCGGACTTTGTTAGTCGGTCTACAATTACCCAAATCATATCATGGCCTCTTGAGGTTCGGGGTAACTTAGTAATGAAGTCCATCGAGATTTGTTCCCATTTCCATATGGGAATTTCAGGTTGTTGTAGCAAACCTGAAGGCTTTTGATATTCCGCCTTAACCTTGGCGCAGGTAAGGCATTTCCTGACATAAGTAGCAATGTTGCTTTTAAGCTTAGGCCACCAATAAAATTCTTTTAAATCTTGGTACATCTTATCCGAACCCGGGTGTATAGAGTACCTTGATTTGTGTGCTTCATCCAAAATAATCGTCCGTAGTTCTCCGAAGAACGGAACCCAAATTCATCCCATAAAGTACGGTGTTCCATCCTCCTTTGGCACCAATTGTGCCTCCATTCCTCGTAAGGATTTGGCTCGTATATTTTCTTGTTTAAGCGCCTCTTGTTGAGCATCGTGAATCCGAGAAGTGAGATCAGTTTGTATGGTCATCTCTAAGGCTCGCACCCTTAGAGGTTTTGCACGTTCCTTGCGGCTCAAGGCGTCCACCACAACGTTCGCCTTGCCCGGATGATACTTTATCTTGCTGATTCCAGGATCCGGTGAGTTCGACGGAGCTTTGGTCCCGAAACGACGTGTTCGGTGTGTTTATTAATCGACAAAAACGAAAAGAAACGAGTAGAAGATAGATATGGCACCGAGCAACGACTTATAATCTGGTCTCTATTGATTATTCAACGTTTACATCACCGAGAGACCAGTTGGAAAACATTTCCCCTCTGGGAACCAAAAGCTTGTCCAAATGGAACCCCAAGGTCCCTATTTATAGACATCTCACAACATGGTGTCATCCGATCGGATTGCCATCCGATCCGGATGCACCTTTACAATATCAAAACCTGTCCAACTTTCTCCTATTCGATACAATATTCAACACACGCTCTATCTAGCTATTCGCATAGTGGCAGACGTACGAATTATGCACCAACAGATTCCCCCTCGGATTTCACTGTCGAATCGTCTTTAACACTTTGAGAACCTTGAGCCGTGTTTGAATATTCTGTACTCTTCAACTTTTCTTCAACTTCAATCAGGCATCTTGATCTTACAATACAAGTTCCCCCTCGATTGATGATTCGGGTTTGCTTTTGTCACAGTATAAAGCACGAATTCCCCCTAGAATGAATCTTCAGGTCTATGGCACAGTTTACGACTCTCCTCTGGTTTGCTAAACTGCAACCTTCACGAGCAAACACCAACTTGAAACTAATCAATGCAGCATCCTCTGTTTCAACTTTACCCGCATCCGAGTTCAGTTTTTGATATGACTTGTAAGCACCAAGATCTTACGCATTCCGCCTGCGCGATCTAAGAATGTACAAAAACTCAACCGGCATATGATAGAAACTTCAAATACCCCACTGGTTAACTTTAAATCCGTGATTCCCCCTGAAGATCTGATATCCCGTTTACCATGACCCACGTTAACGCACCGTAAGAATGACAGATCCGTGTAAACGGTATTCTCCACAATCAACAAATCTTCATCAGAAAACAAATTATCTGGTAATGTAATCCGATCTCCGAAGCCTTCATCCACAATCAGATTCATTTCCTCGGATAATCTAGATCTCAGAAGCTATCATCCATGATCACTCTCAGATCTCCGATGCTAGATCAGATATCAACACCTTGGATCATCTTGATCTCGGAAGCTTACATTCACGATCAGATTCACATTCCCCCTGACAATCTGAAGTCGAAACTACCCAAATATAGTTGCAGTGTCACGAATTTCAAAAATGCCGGAATTTCAACATACGACATTGAAATTTTGATTCCCCCTCATTTTTGCAAATTCTGATGCATCTATCACTGAATCCCCCCTCAAACTGAATTCAGTTTTCAATTCCTTCTCCGAGAAACTTGACCAACCTAGAATATCACAATATTCGCCACAATTGTCAGTTTTTTGCCTTTGCAGATTCTACGTTTTGGCCCATAAATAGTCATATACCCTGAAAGATAAACTTTCCGCACCAGTATCATGACTACCCCACTAATTTCCACAAACTGTGATCGCATCATTAAATCTGTACACTGAAGTTCCCGACGGTGTCCCCGAACAACCCATCTTGGTCGATAAAAACTCGAAAAATTTGACAATCACCAAATTTTTTCTGGAGACTCTCCTCGTCGTTGCGATAAAAAAATGCCTTTTTTTAATATAATCGGTGATTCTATTGATTGATGTGATAACGTACAGCACCTGAATCACGTGGAGCACTTTCTCTCTCTAGCTTCTACGTTATGTTCGGAAACACGTTGGGTCAATTATATTACATTTTCACTAGGTGGTATAAATTCGAGTTACTTCAACACTAGAGCTCTCAAGTCTCCAAAATGGCAAAAGTCTCAAAAGTCTTAATCTCTAACCCTAACTCATCTATTTATAGGCCAAGGCTTTAATGAGAAAACTCATTAATTACAATATTGCCACCTTGCCTTTCTTATCTAGATATTACAATATAAGGCTAGAATTAAACTGTTTCTGCTACGATGTGAATTGACGAAGGCGATAGACATAAATGCACCAACAGACTCCCCCTTGGATATTGCCGCAGTCAATCCGTAGTCAAACTCGTAGTGACTTGTCTTTCTCTCTCTCTCTTTTTCTTGAACAGAATCCATATGGATCTGTCTTCAGCTTCAGCTGCTCCTCCTTTCTGTAAACTCTACCTTCAGGCTCCCCCTTTCTTCAAGCTTCCGTGCTTTTGGGATTGACACTTGGATTTCCGTATACAAGCTCCTTCAGGATAGTTACCTGGCTACTTGAATGCACGCTCCCCCTTGCATTGAGCTCGTCTTCAGACTCCCCCTTAGACTCGGCTATCGGGATCGTAGTCTGGTACATCATCTGCAATCCTTAAACGTTTATAAGTAAAAAAAATTTGAACATCCAGGTTTGAAAAACCCTGGCTCTCTCAGCATAAGCTAAAATATTTTTACAGTGAAAGTATTTTCAGTTTGTCCAGGAGTCGTAACCTGGCTCTTTTAAAATTTCTAAATCAAGATCCTGGCTCAAAGATATAATAATATGGATATATCCAGAAATACTTGTTTTTCTCCCCCTATCAACAATCTTCAAAGATTTGGCAGTTTCAGCGAACAGGATCGGAAACTGGCTCTATTCAATAGATTTTAACAATATAAGCATCCAAATCCCTCACAGTTAATCATCCAAGTCCAACTTAATGACCTTGGAGATATCACAAACTGTTTTTGAATTTTGATTTAAAAAATTTCAAGTTTCAAATTAATGAACTTGTTTTATTTTCAGAAACACGATCAGCATACTTAGATTTTGAAACTCAGCATTCAGACATCGGTTGTCGAAACTAAAGCAGAAATCAAAATCTTTTTGTATTTTTCTGAAATTAAATGTAGTAAAGAAATATTTACAAACATATTTACAGACAATATTTTTGTTTGAGTTCCCGTCAGAGGATCATATCAGTTTATGACAAATCACTAGTACCGTTGAGCTTTAAACACTTTAAGTTCTAAACGATTCACTTAGATTATCAGTATACTGATCCACTTAAATTTTCACACAAAGTTCAACTGATTCGAGATACGGATTTAGTGTTTTAAGGACTTAAACTTATTCGCGTGTCCCACCTCAGAATATACTCCCGTATCCAGACTCCTATATTCAGTCTTACAGGTGAATGTACACTAATGATATCTGTAAACGGGTAAATGCGAGGCCATGAGAGCTCAGGTTAGAACTTTCGTTCAGACAAAGACATGATGGCTCGACTTTAGGTGTGTCCCGTTTGGGGATCTTTTCTTCAACAGCACATGATTAGTATTTTTCAATGTTTCATCATTTTTTATGCTGAGGGTAGGCTTTATGATTAAAGCAGTGCTGAATATTATACGAGGACTAGGCTATTGCTCCCGCAAAATTAGAAGTCCCGGTATAATACCCCAGATATCATCACGTACAAAGACCTAGTATGTCAGAAATAGAAAGCCCTTCAAACAAGATTTCAGGGGTTACCTATATATCCGAGAGATGTTCCCCACGAGATAAGTAAGTATTTGATATTTAGGTTTATATCTCGAAAACAATCTACTAAGCGTGTAAAAACCTACTGGCATATCATCAGTGAGACCGTTTATCACATTTTAACTTTCCAATTCTTTAGCGTACTGTGATTGTCTACTGATGTACTATCATTTCCTCTTTTTACACAAAAACTCATTTTTGAATTTTATCATGTTTTTGGCTTTTTTAAATTATCAAATGTTTTTGGATTTTCTGAAATTTTCTTACTCCCCCTAAAATTTAAAACATTTAAAGAAAATTTGACAACCTGATACTGATAGCTTTGTCTCGCCATCCATTTTCTGCACCTCATGCTCTGTTTTGCAGAAAATATAACGTACCCCCATGATTTACAACACATTGATATTTTACAGTTTGAAAACCGTTTTTTCAATCTTGTGAAATTAATCATGTTTGTTCCACCGTGAGGGTTTCGGCATATTCAAGTAACACATTTTTGATTTTTTTTGGACACAATTTAAAAACAAACATATTTTTTATTTTTAAATTTTTCAATTTTTAGGAGTTTTGAAATATGGTTTATTTATGTACAGAAACACAAACTCCCTGATTTCGGATGCAGGGACCAGCAACCTTCTCTTCTCGTGCCAGGCTGCTCCGACATTCTTCTTGTTGACATTCAGATTCCTTAGGAAGCACCTGCACATTCAACAATTGAATTATTTGAACAATTTAGCCCAAGTCTGTTTGACCTTAGGCATTTCAACACAATATGCTTCATTCAACTTCGGAAAATCTTTGTCATTTTGTACAAAGACTTTGTCAATTTTCACTTCAACTTTTTCATTATTTGCCGAAGTCATTTGTTTCTTAACAGACCATGTTTGACCTTTTGGAGTCCCTCTTTTGTAAAAATGTGAATCTTTTTGAACATTTTGATTCTGAACAACATTTGGTTTCCAAAAATGTTGTGGTTTTGTTGCATCGACATTTGTTCTCCAACTTTGTGTTGTTCTAAATCTAGGTGTGTGAGAATTCCAGGTCTGTCTAGAATCGAACCTATTCAGGTTTGTTTTCCAAGTTTGATTCGAAGCAAACTTGTTTGTGTTGTACCTCCAAGTTTGTTTTGAATCAAATCTGGTTGACCTTTGTTTCACAACCTCAGATTTTTGTTTCTCAACATCATTGAACTTCTTTTTCGTCTCAACATCAACAGGTTTCAGATTTGGACACTTGCGTGCCAGATGTCCTGTTTGATCGCATTTGAAACATGTTCGCTTGGACACATCTTTGACTTGTTGTTGTTGCTTTTTCTGAGCATAGAACTTTTCATTAGACTGACGCCTAAATTGGAGTTCTTTCTCTTCTTCGAAACTTGTTCCGTGAACAAAATTCATTTGCTTGATAATTTGACTTTTCATTTTTATTCCAACTTTGTTTCTTCTTATAACCCAACCCAGCCTTCATGTTTTTCTTCTTGAAACCAGGTTTGTTATAAAAAGTTTTGTGACCTTTTCCAGCAAACTTTGGAATCTCAGACTTTTCAATCTCAACCATTTTGAAAACTTTGTCAATCTTTTCTGAAATCACATTCTGAATCGGGAATACAATATCTAAGAATAATTTGTCCGATCCAATCATGGTATAAACCAATCCTTTTGAATCATCATTCAAATTTTTCTCAGATTTTGAGTTTTTCAGATATTCTTCATGAAAACTTCCTTCATTTTCATCCTGTGATTCAGATTTACCTGTATCAACTGTTTCTTCTTTCAACACACTTTCAACGACCTTACCTACCACCTCTGAATCACTTGAATCATCAGATTTGGAATAGGTTATGTCAATGTTTTCTGGAAATTGATCGACCATGTTGAAAGCTTTTTCGACTTTTTCATCATCATAGAATGCAAATTTTTCCGGTGGAGGGACTTGATGAAACTCTGAGCCAATACCCTTTTTGTTTTTCTCAGAATCATCATCACCAGGTTTTATGTTGAAAATTCTTTCAAGCACATATGATGACGCATGATAGCTTTTTAATTTGTTGTTATCCTGTTCTAAATCAGCTATTTGACGCTTTAGCTTAGCAACATCCTCAATGTAAGAATTGACAACTTGTTGCTTTATTGAATACTGTCGCTTAAGTGTATCAGTTGTTTCAGAATAGTATCTCAATCTGGATTGAACAAGTTTCATTTGGCTTTGTTGGTGCATATGTCTGTCGACTTCGTCTTATATCGAGTCTTGTAACTAGAATGATAGACCAAGTCACGTAGTTTGAGGAAAACGAGGAACTAAGCTGAACAAGCCATTTCGCACGAAATGGACATTGTCCATTTCGCACGAACTGGGCATTCCCATTCCACACGAAATGGCTGGCCTATATATAGAGGACTTGTTCAAATCTTTTGTAACTTTTCTGATTCCGGTACCGAGGTGCTGCTGAAGTCTCTCCAGGCTGTAAAACGTTGTTATATCAATAATCAAGACAATTAAAGTGTATATCAAGCTGATTCAACATCAATACCTTTGTTTCCGCCTCTCGTATTGATTAGAACTCTTCTGAACGACTCGTTTTGGTCGTGCAAACGATCCTA
Source organism: Helianthus tuberosus (assembly GCA_030545235.1). Lineage (NCBI taxonomy): Eukaryota > Viridiplantae > Streptophyta > Magnoliopsida > Asterales > Asteraceae > Helianthus > Helianthus tuberosus. Next base: position 109,941,978 of record CM060411.1, on the reverse strand, counting down.
CAAGTGGTATCAGAGCTCAAGAGGAAGAGTTCTTACCAAATCAGCTTGTTTTCACCGAAATTTCTGACTTCTACTCATTCTTCTTCACATTTTTCTAAATTAACGGAGTTTTTACGGTTAAAATGGACTGATTTTCACATATAACGTGCGAAACATTGTATTAATCAATCCTTGAAAGATTTTGACCTAAAATAGACCTAAAACGTGATTTATTTGACAAAAATCTGGCCGACTGGATGACATCAGCACCATTTCGCAAGGAATGAACCTCCAATTCGCTTGAGATAGCTCATTTCGTACCAAATCTGCTCCATTTTGTTTGAAAGTACATCATTTCGTACGAAATAACCCAATTCGTGTGAAACTGACCTCCATTTCGCACGAAATAGATTTCCAAATCGCACCAAAGTGACCATTTCATTTGAAGAGGACTAGTTCGCTTGAAAGGTCCCTCCATTTTGCACCAAAGATCCCATTTCACACGGATTGGATATTGTAGATCCCATTTCGCACGAATTGAACTCGTTTCACTTGAAAAAGGGACATTTTGCATCAAATCCATTTCGTTTGAGTCATTAGTTTGGTTGAACCTTGTGATTTTGTGAAACATTTTACCGAAACATGGAAGAAGAGTTTTACAATGCGTTTGCTACTGCTCCAGCTGCTCCCATCACAGTTGCCGAGACTCTTGAAATTGAAAATGAAACGGGAACGTCTCAAAAGCCTCCAAAGCTTATGTACATCGAGGATTTTAAAGGATGGTAAAACCGTTTTGAAACTTGGGTGCAAGCTTTTAAGTTTGATGCATGGGTTTCGTTAGACAAAGATTACGTTAAACCGATAGATGACCGTGTAAATGAAAAATATTTAAGTGACTATTCAGCAAATGAGAAGTTAAAATACACCAGTGAGAAAATGATGATTAGCATTCTCCAACAAGCTAGTAAAGGTGAAACGACTAAGAAGACTATCGATAGATATTGTCATCTTGTTCAGGAAATGAAAAGATTGGAGATAACAAAAGAAGATGATGAATGGGTTGATAAGCTATCTGATGCGTTACCACAAGATAAGTGGGGAACATATCTGTTGATTTTAAAGCATATGAGAAAATCTGAAAGTATGAATCTGTGCAAGTTCATTCAGAAGCTTGAAGAACATGAATTAGATGTTCAGAAAACTGCTATCATGAATAATCCAAATGCTCAACAAGATGAAAGTTTATACTATAGAGGAAGCAGAGTTGAGACTACTCCGAGTCCAAAGATTCAGACTGCGTTCAGTGCTGATGGTACTTACGGAACAAATGTTAGCACTACAACTCAGAGTGGTGGATATTCGTCATCATATTCAAGTTTTGATCCGAATTTCTCAACACCAAGTTCTCAACGACAGAGTTCAACAAGTCTGCAATGCAATGTGACATTAAACATACAAAATGGTCAAAATCTCTCTCCAGAAATTGCTAAGCAACACATGGCATCACTTGTTACTATGTTAGAGTCTTATGAAAGCTTAGTTTCTGGAAGAATTGGAAATCCGATGCTCACTAAGGAGGATTATGACCAGATTGATTCTGAGGAACTTGAGTTGATGGACCTCAAGTGGTGTTTAGCTAGTGTTGTAAGAAGAGCAGAAAAATTCAAACAAATCACCGGTAGAGATGATCTTCGTGATGCTGCCACATCTCCGTTAGGGTTTGATAAATAAAAGGTTACTTGTTTTTGTTGCCGAGAAAGGGGCATTTTAAACGAGAGTGTACAAACAGAGAAGCAACCGGAAGACAAGATCCGTTTGGAAACAATGATTATCATCGAAAAGCGATCTATCATCAGATTGCTCAACAATCTTCATCATCCCGTGCTATCGAAGATGGAAAGAAGAAAGCTTATCTAGTAAATCAAGATGACGAAAAATTGGCAGAGGGATTTAGTTGGGACAAATACGTTTCGGTTGATTCAGCATTTGTTGCTCAAATCTTGGAAGAAGAAGCAGTCAAATCTAAGCAAAAAAGAACGAAGATTTTCAGATCATCAGAAAGTGATGAAGATACCGATGATGAGGAAGAGTATATTAATAATGCTAGAAAATGTTTAGACTCATTCAGTTTTAATTTTTTTTTTGCAGATAAAATTGAGATGTTGAAAGAGAAAAGGGCTGCTCGACTGAAGAGAGAATTGGAAGCAAGAAAGATTGCTGAAGAAAAGGCAAAAATGGAAGCCGAGAAAGAAAAAGTTGAAGAAAATTCGACAGAGAAGGTTGAAGATGAAGAGTGTGAGATAAAAGTAGAATTTGATGAAGAACTGATGATTGAGAAGGTGGTGGAGAAAATTGTTGAAGTGGAGAAAATTGTTGAAGTTGAAAAAATCGTCGAGGTTGAAAAGATAGTTGAAGTTGAAAAGATTGTCGAGGTCACTAAATCTTGTCTAAAATGTTTGGAATCATGCAAACATTGTGAAGAGAAAGACAAGAAGTATCGTGAACTAGACGAGTTGAAAGAAAAACTGTTGTTTGATGTTAAGTACGTAAAAGAATCATATGATGTGCAGAACAGAACGGTTGATAGTTTGAACAAGACAAACCTAGAAATGGGAGCTGCTGAAACGATGATGAGTTCAACATTAATGACTCAGCAGAAGATCATAAATAGCTATATTGAAGAGTGTGCAAAGCTGAAGCAGGATTTGGAGACCGAAAAGATTGAAAATGAGAGAATCAAACGATTGCTGATGAGTTATACAGCTTCTGATTATTTGATTGATAGAGTTTATCCTACTGTTGCAGGTCTTGAAGCTTTTCAAGATAAAAAGACTGACGATACGGATACTGGTAAGAAACAAGGTGTCAAGTATAACAAGTGTCCGCCTCCGATCTGGGAAAGTTATTCTCCCAGAAAACCAAATGAGGAGCAATTATAAAAGGCAGTCAACATAAAGTTAAAGTATGAAACCATTGATGAGTTACCAGACAACATTGACGTCAAATTCACAGCGTCTGACACTGATCATGAGTCTGAGTTATTAAAGAAAGTGGTCGATCAGGTGTTGGATATGGATGAAGAGTCAAAGTAGGAGTCTAAATCTGAAAGTTCGAGTTCATCAGACAAGAGTCCGAGTTCACCGGATAAAAGGGTTTACAATAAAGGATTTCTGATGTTAAAAAATAATTTGAAAGACGAAACATTCAAAGTTGCATATACTTTGAATGATTCTGACAAATTATTTTCTGATGAAGAATTTCCAATAAGAGGTGTTAAAACTGAAATGATTAACAAGGTTTTCAAACTAACAGAAGTTAATATTTCTGAAATAAAAGATGTAAATCTTACTAAAAAACCTAAACCTTACACCTTAAGAGTTCAACAAAGATTAAATAAGAAAAAAGGGTTACAGTTCTGGCTCAGGTTATCGAAAGAAACCAAACCATAACGGTAATTTCAAAAAGAAGGGATTGGGTTTTATTCCTCCAGAAAATTATAAAAATGAGAAAATTTATAAAACAAAAGCTGTATTTGTTTCAGGTACAAGTTCAGAAGAAGAGAAGGAGAAACTGTTCAGGAAACAACCAATCAAGAGTTTCTCATTGAAAAGAAAAAGAATTTTTTGAAAAAATCTGCACCAAGAGTTGATAGAAGAACTTGTTTCAAATGCCAAGAAGTTGGACACATTGCTTGGAATTGCCTCAAGTCCACTTATACAAAACAGGGAGTTACTTCTAACTCAGATTTGAAAGAGAAATGTGTTGATAAAACAGAACAACCAATGGAAAAATTTTAAGTGTTCAAAAATTCGACTTTCGAAGTTGGTGAAAGTTCGAAATGTTTTTACAAAAGAAAAGTCGATTTGAACAAACAAAAATGGGTTGTTAAAAATGAAAATAGTTCTGACAATGAATCTGACTCGTCAAAGTCAGAAGAGTCATTTGTTGTGAAAAAAGATGAGAATTCCGTTCCAGAAATGAACGATGAATACTTTCCACCATTTTCAAAAGAAAACTTGAAGTTAAAAGTTGGAAAGATTGAGATCTCAGATCAATTCTTCCCTGGTAAAGAAGAATTTGATGCTGAAAGGGCTTTTAATGGAAATGTGAAATACATTTTTGGAAAGATGGTCGACAGAAAGGTAAAATGAGCAAAAGAATTTTATGAATCAAAGAGATGGAGTTACCCACCGAGTGAAAAGAACTCGGGAACACCCAAGACTGGTCAGGCTTGGGTGACAGCATTCTCTACTTAAAATCCTGACTTGCCGGAGCTCCCAAGTTGGTAATCGTGGAGCATGAATCGGCATCTTTCTCAAAATTGAAAAATATTATATTTCGATTTACAAGTGGTATTGTGATAAGTACCTACTAGTGGTTAATCAAGGTCATTAAGTTGAACTTGACTTAACTTTCGTACAAGTGGTAATTGAATAAACAATGTGATGAATCCCTGATTCTACAAGTGTGAATTCAACAAAACTTATTTTCCGGAAAAACCATTTTGATTAAAACAAACTTAAGTGTTTTGAAATCTTAATGGGAAAATAGTTTGTTGTCAGGGGGAGTTCTGATTGTTTACGCCAAGTGGATGGCGATTTGAAGCAATTCACATCAGTTTGTCACTTTACCTTGTACAGTTTACTGATTTTATTTTCAATTTTTCTCGTAAAATCAAAAATTGAAACATATTTTGGATTTTAGGGGGAGTAAAAAATTTTAGAAATTTTGAAAATTTGAAAAATCCAAAAACATGATAAAATCTAAAAGGTCAAAAACATCGAAAAATCAAAAATGAGTTTTGTTGTGAAAAAGAGGAAATGATAGTACATCAGTTAGACTGTCACAGTACGCTAAAGAAATGGAAAGTTAAAATGTGATAAACGGTCTCACTAAAGATGTAACGATAGGCTCAGCTAGACTAGTAGATTTGCGATAATGATACAAACTTAAATGAAAAAGCCTAGTTCTAGTGGGAAACGCGGTTGAAAGCATAGTACTTAGTTTTATCCTTCGTGACTGTGTACCTACTCAGTAATCACTGAATGCTAAAAGAGCATAAAAACCGGTCAGTTTGTGAACTTTCACAACTTGCTGAAAAGGTCACTGTGATTGTGCATTTCATTTTGCAAAGATTTAAACTTGTTTGATTTCTTTATTTTGTTTAAGCATTGGACATCCTCTGCGTATACGTGAGTATTGAACTGGATGTTAGTGCCTAAACATTCTGCTTTATTTTTCTTGGTGTTTCGTTTAAATCTTGGATCACCTCTGCATATATGTGAATATCGAACTGGTTGTTAAGATCTAAACATTTTCAACTTGTTTTTATTTCTTATTTTGTTTAAACATTGGACTTTCTCTGCGTATCGAAAGATCGACCTGATTGTTAATGTTTAAACATTTTGCGTTGTTTTTAGCACATATCACAGTTGATGAAAGTTTAAAGGCAGTACTTAAGTCAGTGTATTGCATGATGAGGGGATATGCTGAGATCGTGGGGTCCATAAGAATTTAGTGCAAAATTAATATATCTTAACATATTGGTAAGCATCTCGAAAGTTTTTAGATTGAGTTTAAGAGGACAACAATATCGTCAATCTATATGAATCGTTTAAGAATTTAAAGTGTTTAAAGCTCAACGGTGCTAGTGATTTGTCTCTAAAACTGATATGATCCTCTTACACAAACTCACAAAAATATTGTCTGTAAATATTTTTTTACTGCTTTTCATTAAAGGAAAAATCCAAAAAGATTTTCAGTGTGTTTTAGCATAAATTTTGAAAAAGACCAAAAAGATTTTATTTCATCTTATTTTTTTGACAACTGACGTTGGAAAGCTGATTTTCAAAATTCCGAGTGCTAAACATGATGAACAAAAGGTTTGGGAGAGTTTGTTTGAAATGAGAATTGAATTTGAAAAAAATAATTGGTTCATTAAGTTGAAACCAAATTTTGAATGGTGTTCTTACAAGTGGTCACCAGAGATTAAAAATGTAAAATCATGTTGAATAATATTTACAAGTGTTTTTCTAAATTTGTTAAATCATTGTGAAAGTTATTGTTGGGTAGAGATTTGTGCAGGTCCCCGAGCATAAAGACTGAGCAGAGTTTGAGCCAGGTTTCAATTCTAGAACAAAAGCTATGTCAGATTGTGATCCCGGAACAACTTAAGGGGGAGTCTGCTAGCAAATGGGAGTCTGAAGACGCAAGAGCCAGTTTCTGATCCTGAAAGTTTGTTAAAGATAAAGCCAGGATTAAGATTCTGGGAATGATCGAGAAAAAGAGGAGATTGAAGACTAGATCAACATCCAAGGGGGAGGTTAGCTGCTGATAAGAGATTATAAAGATTGAAGGATGCTTAAAATGTCAGATACTTTGGAGAGAGAGCGAGAAGACTGATTAAGATTGAAGATTTGACATACCGAAGACTCGACACTGAAGACTTCGTCAACATCCAAGGGGGAGTCTGTTGGTGCATATGTCTGTCGACTTCGTCTTATATCGAGTCTTGTAACTCGAATGATAGATCAAGTCACGTAGTTCGAGGAAAACGAGGAACTAACTTGAACAAGCCATTTCGCACGAAATGGAAGAGCCATTTCGCATGAACTGGGCATTCCCATTCCACATGAAATGGCTGGCCTATATATAGAGGACTTGTTCAAATCTTTTGTAACTTTTCTGATTCCGGTACCGAGGTGCTGCTGAAGTGTCTCCAGGCTGTAAAACGTTGTTATATCAATAATCAAGACAATTAAAGTGTATATCAAGCTGATTCAACATCAATACGTTTGTTTCCGCCTCTCGTATTGATTAGAACTCTTCTGAATGACTCGTTTTGGCCGTGCAAACGATCCTACAGGCTTTTCACATCTTCATATGACTCTTTTGTAATGTGATAGACCAATTTTATTGAATCATATTCATTTTTCATTTCTTAACATGCATTTTCCTTTTGTAAACACTCTTCTGTCATTTTCGAAACCTTTTCTTTCAAAATCTCATTTTCTTTTTCTAAATTCTTGCATTTTTGTGTAAGTTTTTCATCATTATCTTTCAAAACTTTTTCATTTTCTAACATTTCTTTGCATTTATTTTTTAAAACATTTTCGATTTTAGTAAATTCTAGATCTCTTGTTCTGAACTTTTCTTCTTTTTCAGTACAAGCACTACACGTTTCCATGCATTACTTGCACTGTTCAACTGTTTTATTTAGAGTTTCAGAATCAGAATTTACCTCAGTGATTGGCACCTCGGTGTTTGCTACAGTTTCTGTCTGATCAGCATTTTTCTTCTGTTTTTCTTCAACATCAACTTCATCACCAACATCACCAGCAACCTCCAAACTCTCATTTTTCACTACTTCTTCTTCTTTCTTCTTCATTTCTTCTTCAACAACCTGCTGTTTTTCAGTAACAGCTTCTTTCACAACTTCTTCATTGACAACAACTTTTTCTTCAACCTTCTCTTCCTTCACTTCTTCAGCCACTTTCTTCAACTCATCCACAATACACTCCACATTTTTCTTCATTCTTGCTTCATCCCTCTTCCTCAGACTTGATGTCATAGCATCTCTGATGATTTTATCCAGCCTTTTCTTGTAGTTTTTATCTTTTTCAGCATTTGAGTAGTACTCGCCAGATAGAGGAATTATTGCAAGAACTTCATCAAAAACTATTTCACTTGGATGAACAACCGGTTCACCTTCCTTGTTCACATAACACTCTCTCTTCTTATCCCATCTTTTGTTGCTTATCGCTTCTCCATACTCTCTTTCCATATCTTCGATTCTGTATCCCACAATGCATCTTTCTCTGTAGGTTTTCTCTTTCAGAATTTCTTCTCGGGTTCTCAGTTTTATTTCAGCCATGATTTTATCTCCTTGATATTCGCAACTCGTAAATCACAGCACAAGAAACAATCAAATAACAATGATCAGTTACAACAAAATATCAAACACTTGGATCGGATGGGCCTAATAGACTTCGCTCGGATGGGCCTTTGCTGCCCGACGGATGGGAAAGCTGTACGACCGGATGGGTTATGTGCTGTCCGGTCGAGTGGGTATCCAACTTTTTGACAATCACCTGTTTTTGAGTCGGGTGGCAATCCGCTCAACCCACCACTCGATTCATGGCACTATATGACAAATATTTATCAAATCTGTTTCAACACAAGTTGTAACAAATATCGGATGTAAACCGATTATGCAAATGCAGACACTAAACACAAATGATCACATGGATTGGTTTTAAGAATCTTGGGGTTCCATTTGGACGGAGCTTTGGTCCCGAAATGACGTGTTCGGTGCATTTATTAATCGACAAAAATGAAAAGAAACGAGTAGAAGATAGATACGGCACCGAGCAGTCACTTATAATCTGGTCTCTATTGATTATTCAACGTTTACAACACCGAGAGACTAGTTGGACAGCATTTCCCCTCTGGGAACCAAAAGCTTGTCCAAATGGAACCCCAAGGTCCCTATTTATAGACATCTCACAACATGGTGTCATCCGATCGGATGGTCATCCGATCGGATTGCCATCCGATCTGGATCACCGGATGCACCTGTACAATATCAAAACCTGTCCAACTTTCTCCTATTCTATACAATATTCAACACACGCTCTATCTAGCTATTCGCACAGTGGCAGACGTACGAATTATGCACCAACATATCTCACAATCATAATCATTCAATAACTCGACCCATCGTCGTTGCCGCATATTTAAATCCTTCTGATCGAATATGTGCTGTAAACTCTTGTGATCTGTAAAGATTGTGCAACAAGTACCATATAGGTAGTGATGCCAGATCTTTAAAGCGAACACCACCGCACCTAGCTCAAGATCGTGCGTGGTATAGTTTTTCTCATACACTTTCAATTGACGAGACGCGTATGCGATGACTTTGTCCCGTTGCATCAATATGCAACCAAGACCTTGTCGTGACACATCACAATAGACCACGAAACCATCAGTACCGTCGGGTAAGGATAAAATAGGTGTGTCACAAAGTTTATCTTTCAATAGTTGAAAAGCCACCTCTTGTTTCTCGCCCCAATCAAATTTCTTGTCCTTTTGTGTTAGGGACGTTAGCGGTTGAGCCACTTTTGAAAAGTTCTCTATGAATCGTCTATAATAGCCCGCTAATCCTAGAAACTGTCATATCTCAGTAGGGGTCCTAGGCGCTTCCCAATTCTTAATAGCCTCAATCTTTGCCGGGTCGACATGAATTCCCTTCTCATTTACCACATGACCAAGGAATTGTACCTCGCGAATCCAAAATTCACACTTCGAAAACTTTGCATACAGTTGTTCCTTTCTCAAGAGTTCCAAAATAGCTCGCAAATATTGCTCGTGTTCCTCCTTGGTTCGTGAGTATATTAGGATATCATCAATAAACACAATCACAAACCTGTCCAAATATGACTTACACACACGGTTCATGAGGTCCATGAATACCGCCGGTGCATTGGTTAAGCCAAACGGCATAACAAGAAACTCGTAATGTCTGTAACGAGTCCTAAAAGCCGTTTTGGGGATACTTTCCTCTTGTATTCTCAACTGATGGTATCCCGACCTTAGATCGATCTTGGAGTAGTAGCTGGAACCTTGTAGTTGATCGAACAAGTCGTCGATTCTCGTTAAGGGATATCAGTTCTTGATGGTCAGCTTGTTTGACTCCCTATAGTCAATGCACATGCGAAAGCTGCCGTCTTTCTTTTTAACAAATAATACCGGAGCTCCCCAAGGTGAGAAACTCGGTCTAATAAATCCTTTATCTAGCAGCTCTTGCAACTGAGTAGATAACTCCGGCATTTCTGACGGAGCTAACTGATATGGTGATTTCGCCACTGGTGTCGCTCCTGGCACCAAATCAATTCGAAACTCCACTTAACGTTGTGGGGGTAGTCCAGGCAAGTCTTCTGGAAAGACTTCTGGAAATTCTTTCACGACAAGGATGTCTTCTAGCTTCGGCCCTTTGGTTTCCTTGTCGACTACGTGGGCGAGGAAGGATATACAGCCTTTTCGAAGACACTTTTGCGCCTTCATGCAATTTATGATCCGTAGGGGTGTCTCGCGTTTCTCCCCATGAATTATAAGCGTTTCTTCATTCGGCAGTGGGATGCGGATGGTCTTCTCGTGGCAAACCACTTCTGCCCGGTTGTCGGACAACCAATCCATTCCAACAACCGCGTCAAAGCTACCCAGATCAATGGGTAAGAGGTCGATAGAAAATTTTCGCTCCCCAAGCTCGAGTGTACAACCCTTGATAACCTCATCCGCTTCGACTAACTTTCCGTTCGCCAATTCTATAGAATACGGGACTTCTAGTTTACTCGACTCTAGACCAAGTATGTTCTTAAATTCTATAGATATAAAACTAAAGTCGGCGCCAGTATCAAACAGAACGGATGCAAAGTGTTGGTTTATAGGGAACGTACCCATAACTACGTTCGGGTCCTGGCGTGCCTCGCGTGCTCCTATCGTAAAAACTCTCCCACGAGCTTGATTTTCCTTCGGGCAGTCCTTCCGATAGTGCCCCTTGTCGCCACATCCATAACAACCTTGGCCCTTGCCATTTCCATTTCCACCTCGATTATTATTATTGTTGCCACCTTGATTTCCATTGCCACACTGATTTCCAGTTCCACCCTGGTTCCCATTTCCACCCTGGTGTTTATTACCGCCCTGGTTTCCATTACCACCCTGGTTTCTATTCCCACGCCCCGTACCAGACCAACATGTCTCCTTGCTGTGCCCGATCCTACCACAATTTTCGCACCTAATTGTTTTGCACGGACCCGCATGGTGATATCTACACCTATCACATTTAGGCAAAAAGCCCGCATAACCTTTCCCACCAGTTTCATTGTTCGCTGCGCCAGTCCTAGCCTCGGCTGGCGGATTGACTTCCCTCCGTTTGTTGGAATTGTTGTTGTTTGCCCGAGTGCCTTTCTTGAAGTTCAAAAACTTCCGCTTGTTATCACTTGTAGACTCCACATGAGTCTCCTTTTTGTTAGCTCCAGACTTTGAGAATTTCCCCAAACGAAGTGCCTCCTCGGTGAGTGCAACAGCCAAGTCAATCACCACACTGATTGAAGGGGGCTTAGAAGAAGTAACCAGACTCGGAATTTCCGGGGCTAGTCCCCAAATATACCTCTCAATCCTTTTAAACTCCGGTTCCACCAAATATGGAACAACCATTGACAAATCATGGAAACGTTGTGTGTACCCAGCGATATCAGACCCGATCATCTTTAAATTCCAAAACTCAGTCTCAAGTTTTTGAATCTCAGCCCTCGAACAATACTTCTTCCTCATCAGCTCCTTGAGCTCTTCCCAGCTCATAGCATACGCTGCTGTTTCCCCTTTAGTCTGAACCTGTAGGTTCCACCATGAAAGCGCTCCATCCAAGAATAACCCAAAAATGTAGGTGACCCTTTGTTTAGGAAGACATTTGCTCATTCTCAGGAGTGAGTCTGTCTTCTCGGTCCAATGTACAAACGCTACGGCACCTCCTGTGCCATCGAAGTTCAGAGGTTTGCAGTCCAGGAACTGCTTGTACGTGCAACCTGAAACATTTGCAATAACAAACCATGAATGAGCATTGTCAAAGCACGAATAGAACATACATGAGTGTTGTAATGTGTCATAGATGACTTAACATTACCAGTAGGGGGATTGTTTCCTAATGAACCTCCAGTACCACCGCTATGCTCGGAGCGGTTGGCTTTGTATTGCGCAATCGCCTATGAGATACGCTCATTCAGTTCCGTTTCCGTCCTTGGCAGTGGGTTCGTGTTGGTCCTTCGCCTTGGTGGCATTGTCTTCTAATAAAAGACATCGAAGGAGGTTAGACACATATTTAATAATAAATGTTGTCTACGAAGGTATATATAATGTATAGGTAATCATCACGTCATCCAAACATGCAATCACAAAAGCAACACAGGCATACATATCAACAACAATGTGTAGTAAGAAATTAAACTACTTCGCTTTCATGAATTAGACAACTTGATACATTGTTTCGTAGAAGAAAACAAAAGGACTCGAAGCTACATCACCCCGGTCGTACAAGTTCATAATACACAAAAATAGTAAAGTCTGTTTCTTCCACATTGGTCTTCAAAATCTTCAAGTGTCTTCAGCTCATACTAGGTCTTCATATATACACTGAAAGTGAGTCTGCAACTCCCAAACAAAAGTATCTGCAATAATCACCTAAGAAGTAAGAGGGGTGGGGTGTGGTGAAGGATAGATCAAGCTGTGAAGATGGGCACACTCATCCTCCTGCTCGTAGACACTGCGAGAGAGGGCACTGACTTACTGTTGGAGCACTAAGTCGAGCGCTTGAACAGAAATGTCAGGGTCGGTAGGTGCAGTATGGTGTGGTGGTGGAGGGTACGCTGGAGGTGGCGGTGGCTAACAAATTTTGTTTGTTTAGTTGACTAGTCTCAACCGACTCGTGATATAAATTGAATGTTAGGTGTGAACAAATACGTGTGATCTTCTGGTGTTGTAGGGTGTTATAGTACCACCCCGACTAGTGTTCTACCAGATAGAACTTAAGATTTTCGAATAGATAGTGATCATTAGCTTGACCCGCAGAGCCCATCAGGATTTCCATGCACTACAAGTTGTTATTATGTGGGCCCCCGAAATAATAAATTGCCTTGCATGGTCACCCTAATGTTCTCTCGTTCAGAGCAGATGATCAGTTTGAGGGGGGGACACTACTGTTTTCATACCTTCAACATAGAAGGGACCTTCATGATGGTCCACATGCTAATATCCGTTATCATTACTCGCAAAATGGCACAACGTTAGACGAAGTAGAAATAAAGAGAATTTGTAGCAATAGTAGCTGGAGGGGCACCTTCAAGATGAGTACTTCATCTTCCCGGTCTGGACAAGAGTGTCGTCAATTATGATTCGTAAAAGCCACAGGGAACTCGCCCCACAAATAGAGTTGTTGTCCAAGGTTGCCTCATCCGCCTCGTCGTCGTCACTACCGAAGTCAGGCATCTTCCACATTCAAGGGAAGAACAACCATCTTCTACGGCATCAAGCTTAAGGTCTAACTTAGTAACTACATCCGCCATAAGTTTCGCAATAGATGCGAGGTCGATATTCTCACCGCGCGAGTCAAGAACAACGATAGAATTTGAAGCCGAAGGTATTTCATTTTCGGCAAAATATTCCGTACAACATGCATATACATATATATCAATAAATAATATAATTACTTATTATATATATATATATATAATTAAACATAGCATATCAAATATAATCACATTCTAGTTCGGCAAGTCTATCCCATATAGACTAAGCCCCAAATTTTCTTGAAAAGAGTTTTGTTAGTGGATCTTGGTGTCTTTGTTTATGCAATGAAAATCATTTTTGTTATTATAAAAATGTTTTCGTGAGAGTATCCTAGTGATTGTAGACTAGACTCCAGAAGGAATCCTAGTTCACTACAATCGAAGCTCTGATACCAATCTGTCACACCCGTTCATTAGCGGAAGCGCGCGGTGTGAACTTGATTAGTTTTCATTGCATACGATTTAAGTAAACAACTACATGATTAAAACAAACGATGTTCATCCATTGACATAATTTAAAATATTATACATCATAAGTTGTTTAGGATACAAACCGACATAAGTTTTAAGTTTTACAAAAGGACTAGTTTGACATAAGATTAAAACATGAGGTTTTGCATCCTATATCTCATTGAAGATGAGATATATAGACCAAACCCTCCAAAAGGGATGACATCGAATCTTGTAATCCAAAAGCTTCATAGTAAACACCAGCACCAAGATCCTATTGGTTTCCTGAAATACATGTAAGTTTGAAAACATCAACAAAAGTTGAGCGAGTTCATGTGTTTTGAGTGAGCTCCAATTAAACCTTTAAACATGTGAGAGACCTTTTTATAATAAACAGGTATGTATAGCGTCTATGAACAGATCATTATTGTTTTGCAAGGACATTAATATGTGTGGCGACATAGGAAGCACTCAACCCTAGCGAATTTCCTCCGGTCCACCCGGTCAGAACAACAAAAGCACTACATGGGCCACACAAGGACCCAAGAGTGGGGCTCACTACACCCGATAGATCTACCACTTTTGCCCTCGGTCTTATACAAGATTAATGGCACTTAAGAGAGATTACTATTCGCTCACATGATCTAACAGTTCATTCCCTAGCTAAACCATACCATTGAGACATCTATTCCACCCCCGAGAGTTATAAATCCGAAAACAGTTAAGAGAAAAGGGGGACATGAACTCACAGCTTTGCGTTCCTGAGAGAGAGAGATATTCTAGCAACGTGTTCCGCAAACGCGAGTCAACCTACAAGGGTTCTAACTCATTAGACACGTCGGTCTTTCCTAGACCTTGTACTCGTTGTTCATCTTGAACTTTTGTTATTTTCATTTGATTTTGGAACACTTGTGTCATTTAATAATATGTTGGCATTTGTTTCTGGTATACTTTGATTCGAGACTTTATATTTGTTACACAAATATAAGTGTATATCTTTAATTGATAAAAGTGTTGAAAATATTTATTTTTAACGTTGAAAAACGTTGTCGTATGTGTACGACATTCTTACGATAGTACACTTCAACAAGTGTATGTGAGTATATCATCATGTACGTGAGTCTTTTATACGTATGCGTATACCGTATTTATACGTGTGGTATACTGTATTTAATATGTGTGGTATACCGTATTTATACGTGTGGTATACCGTATTTATACGTGTGGTATACCGTATTTATACGTATGGTATACCGTATTTTAATGTATTATTAAAATATTTATTTATAAAAATATATATGTATTTTACATTGGGCCTGGCCCACCTTTTATGATATTTGGGCCTTTATAAGTGTTTATCAAAATGGGTCATTGCCCATGTATTTAAGATATTGGGCCTAGCCCAATCTTTATGTTATGTAAGTGGGCTTTAGCCCCATTTTTTTTGTATAAATAGGCCTTCATTAGCCCATTATATGCCTAAATATTTTTATACTTTTACCAGGGGATTTTATACGTATTATTATACATGTGTCCTCACATATATATGTACACTTAGTAATATATACTTTATACTTTCCGGATTTTTTATAAGTGTTAAAATATGTAGGTATACTTTTCTTGTCTAAAAATATGCATTATTTTTAGAGTTCCGTCGTACAGTCGAAAATTTATATCCTCGTGTCGAAAGTGTCCATTTGTCGTCCGCAATGAGTGCACGTTTCGTGCCGATACGTGGAGGTGTTCGATGTCGGTGGCGACGCGTTTCATTTGGTGGAGCGTTTATTATATATATTTTGCGTCAGTTCAAAGATATATAGTCTTGTTAATATTATGGTTAAAATTCGATTTGTTCGATGACCGTTCGTCCGCGTTTCGTTGTCCGTTTATTTGTTTTAACCACAATATATATGGAGTCTCATGTGTATAAGTTTGGTGTATTTTCCAAGTGTAGTGTATTTTTTATTTGGTACGTATTATTCCTACCACTACTACATACAAATAATATACACACATTATATGCCAATCTATGGTTTTTAAAAGATATATATCTATATGGAGCTGCTAAAATGAAAACCATCCCCAGTAGTAAGAACCATGAGAACCACTCTCCACCAATCAGATTTTGCCACCCTAAAGGGTAGTTTGCTCATTTACTCTATGTGTCATTTCATCTCTGCCCTCTGACTCTTTTAAATGTCTATCTTTATAACTTTTCCTCATTCTCCTTCTTCACATGAAGAAACTCTCTCACATTTCTCTTTCTTCACATGAAGAAATCACCAATTTTTCATCTGATCTCCAACGAAGATTGTTGTTTTCGGTATAGACAAGAGACACCCACACCTCCTTTCTTCTCCGTTCCGTCGACAACCACCAGCAGCAGCCACCCCCTCACCTCCCCTCTTCATATGTACGGCGCCGGTTAACCGGCCAGACACCCCCCTTTGATGACGTTCCTGACAGCGGGAACCAGAAAGAGAGGAGGAGAGAGAGACCGAGCATAGAGAGATTCGGAAAGCCAACGGCACCGGTTAACCGGCCAAACACCCCCCTTTGGTGTCTCCGGTTGATGTGTCGATGGCGGTGGTGGCGGTGTGTCGACGGCGGTGATGGCGGCGAATGATGGGGTGAAGGGGGTGGGTGAATCTGGTGCTTTTTGATTCTGTTGATTCCGTTGAATCTGGGTTTGAATCTTGTGGTTTTGACTTTCTTGATGGTTTGTTGGTAAGTGTTTTTGTTGGGTTTGAATGTGTTTGAATATATTGTTGGATTTGAATCTGGGTTTTTGTTGGGTTTGAATCTTGTGGTTTGAATCTGGTGCTTCTTTGATGAACTTTGATTTTTGATATGTGGGTTTGATGAACTTTGTGGTGATTTTGCTTTTTCTAGTGATTTTTTGATGAAGTTTGATTTTTGATGAACTTTGATTTTTGATATGTGGGTTTGATCTGTTTTGTGGAAATTTTTGATATGTGGGTTTGATCTGTTTTGATATGGTCGATTGGGCGGCGATGATGCAAAAAAAAAAAAAAAAAAAAAAAAACGTTGATTTTGATGACGATGGCGCGGCAAGGACGGCTGAGGGTAGGTTTTTTAAACCTGCAACCCCACTTTTGCAGCCTTTTGATTATCGGATAATCTGGGCCAAACCCTGTTTTTTTTTTCGAGATACACTTTGTTTTGATGTTGTTGGTTTTTTATTTTTTCCCCCTAGTCGAGGATGATAACAATATATCTGAGACACTTCACCGAGTTTGCGATTTCTGGGTGCGTTCGTTTTTGCGTAAAAAAGTTTTTGTAAAAAAAAAATTAAGCCGTAAACTTTTTAACATAAACCGTAAACTTTTTAATGTAAAACGTAACGTAAAACGTAAAAAGTTTTAAGTCAAGTTTAACGTAAAAAGTTTTACGTAAAGTTTAACGTAAAACGTAAAACTTAAAAGTAAAAAAGTTTAAAAAGTTTAACGTAAAACATAAAAAGTTTAAAAAATGGTGCGTTAAAAAAAACGTGAAAAAAACGGCACGTTAAAACGACGACGTAAAAAAATGTGTAAAAAACGGCTTTGTAAAAAAAAGTCTAAAAAACGGCGCATTAAAAAACGTTAACGTAAAAAACCAGCACGTCAAACGTAAAAACGTAAAAAACGTAAACGTAAAAAACCGGCGCGTAAAACATAAAAAAACGTTAACGTAAAAAACCGGCGCGTAAAACGTAAAAAACCGGCGCGTAAAACATAAATAACGTTAACGTAAAAATGGCGCGTTCAAAAAGCGACGCGTGAAAAAGCCTGGTGTAAAAACGGCGCGTCAAAAACAAGGCGTGAAAAGGCCGGGCGTAAAAACGTAAAACGTTAAACGTAAAAATTTGTAAATAAATATGAATTTGAAAATGCTTAATAAAAAACTATGTTTAAAAAATAAAAATCTAATATAATAATATAATAAAGTAATAAAAAAACAATAAAGAAAAAAAGACAAAAAATAGAGTAATTTTACTAAAATACCCTTTCGGATTAAAATATTAAATACATAATAAGACAAAAAATACTTAATATTATTTTTAAATACTTTTAATCTCATCCATCCATCTTCTTGATCTAATGGCTAGAAAGTGGTTCTCGCGGTTCTTACAACTGGAGGTGGTTTTCATTTTAGCGCTCCCCTATATATATATATATATAAGTGCTCGCTAAAATGAGAACCACCTCGAGTTGTAAGAACCGTGAGAACTACTTGATCCGGGGCGAGGTGGACCAAATTTTTTTTCATAAACGTAGATGCGTGTATTATAAACACATTTGTAAAAAAAAATTCAAAAAAAAATATCGTGTGTGTAGTTTTGAGCACCACAAGTTTGTGGAAAATTTACGGTACCCGTAAACACAAACTTGTGGTGCTCAAAACTACACACACGACATTTTTTTTGAATTTTTTTACAAATGCATTTATAATACACGCATCTACGTTTATGAAAAAAAAAAATTTGGTCTACGGTACCCGTAAACACAAACTTGTGGTGCTCAAAACTACACACACGACATTTTTTTTTACAAATGCATTTATAATACGCGCATCTACGTTTATGAAAAAAAAATTTGGTCCACCTCGCCCCGTACGGTGTAGTTCTCACGGTTCTTACAACTCGAGGTGGTTCTCATTTTAGCGGTCCCCTATATATATATATATAATTTTCACAAAAATTATATTTGTTGTTATACATTTAACTTTTCACCCCCTTTACTTATTAAAAATACTTTCAAGTATTTAAGTAAACTCTTGTATGGTAAATGCTTAACCATTGTCATTAGGGTTTCTATAATCATTATTAGGGTCGTTAATCACAATTAAGTTTACTAATCATGATTAACCATGTTAATCACCTCGTTAATCCTATTTTAATCGCGATTAATATTTTAGAAAATTTCGCCATAGTTTCCCCTAAACTATGGCGTTTTCCCACATTTTTAAAAACGCGTTTTTAAGCATGTTAAGCACCCTTAATCATGACCAATCCAAACCAAGTTTCATTACCAACTTTGCATGTATATAACACCAATAAACACCTTCATTTTCCATGAACCTTATAAATATATTCTTAACAAAAACCTCTAAAAATCACATCACTTTTTATATATTTTAACAAAATCATTAAAACTAACAATATTTCTCATGATCTTTAACTAGTTCACTCATTTAAATAAACTTGTTTAGGCTACTTTTTAAGATCATCATAATATAATTCATGATTTAATCTCTATAAAAGCCACATATATGTTGTAACTCATTTTTAGATCGTAGTAAAGTTCATGGATCATGAGGTTGATGATCTTGTTTAGATTTAAACATTACAATGTTTAAATCATTATTTTTAATCTTTATCATACAAGATCATCATACTAATCACCCTACATTAACAATAACATCAAGAGTATCTAAACTAACTAGCACTAAACAACTTCATCAACACATAATATAACATTTTTAGTATACTGTTAGGAAACTTTATTTGTAAGTATTGAAGAAAATCACAATCAACTGGATCTATGAAGAGATCACAGTCCTGAAGATCACAAACAAGAAAAAGAAGATCAGATAGGACAACTGAAATGCACAGCATCTACTTCAAAGAAACACAGTTTGATCAAGAGCTGAATTGGATTATCAGAGAAGGTCATTTCTGATGGATCTGATGAAATATCATAGGTTTCTGACGATTCTGATCATCAGGATTTTTCTGATGATTTGTTCATCAGAATTTCTGATGAAGTGGTTTATCAGAATTCTGATGAAGTACCCCACTTGTCTGAAATTGGCTCTATCCTGCCACAATTACCGAAGCAAGTTGACATTATTGGATATCATGATGAAAAAGGCAACTTGAACGTTGGATTCAATGAATATGTCAATTGGCCACTTTTTGCTGGACTTATTGCATGAATAAACTATTGTTTATTCATGCACCCAGCCTTCTATAATTAGAAGGCTCAACCAGGAGAAGCAAAGTGAGTTTGAAGCTTAGCATTCACACATACATCAAAACTCCATTGCCCTCTCACCCACAGAATTCAAGATTCATTTGTATTAGATAATAATCTTACAATCACCTTGTAAACCATTTTGTTTCAAAGTGATATAAACATGATAATTCTGTAGGTCTTGTTTCTTGAAAGTCTGATTTCCATTTCCGCACATCTTTTTCACATCTACTGAAATCACTTGCCATATTACGTGAAAAGAAGTTGTTAAGGCCATACTGGGTCCAACAATTGGTATCAGAGCTTGGTCTCTGGTATCCTAAGGATACAAACCTTGAATTAATTGCATTCATAGATGCAGATTATGCAGGGTGCAAAATTGGCAGGAAAAGCACATCTAGTGCCTGTCAACTCTTGGGAGAAAAATTGGTATGCTGGGCTAGCAAGAAACAAAACTGTGTTGCCACATCAACAGCAGAATCAGAATATGTAGCAGCAGCAAGTTGTTCACAAGTGCTGTGGATGCAAACTCAACTGAAAGATTATGGAGTAACTCTGACAAGAATTCCAATTCTATGTGACTCAAAGAGTGCTATTGCAATAACAGAAAATCCAGTTCATCACTCAAGAACCAAACACATAGACGTCAGATACCACTTCATAAAAGATTATGTGGAGAAAGGTAACATTGAAATGTATTTTGTTCCAACTGAAAACCAAATTGCTGATATCTTTACAAAGCCTCTTGATGAAAAGAGACAATTTTTTGATCAGCAAACTTGGCATGGTTAATCTAAATGATGAAGATTTTTCAGAAAAGACAAGGACACAAATTGAAAACCAAATTGATGATCATCAAAGTTCTGATAATTAAAGAACAAATCAACTGGTTTCTGACAAAGAAATCCATCAATCTGATGGAACATCAGAAAATCTGATGAATCATCAATAAATGATGATTTATCAGATAATCTGAAGAAATATCAGAATATCTGGTGAAATCACCAGAAGTTCTGATATAAAATCAGAAACCAGGTTGAAATATCAGAATAATTTGTAATTACCATAATCGTCAATCTTCAGAGGCATATCCCACTCACTGTATTTATTCATATTTGTGTATATTTTGTTTTTGTTTTTTTTTTCTTTCTATTTAAAAAAAACAAAAAGGGGGAAAAGTAACATGCATAAAGATAAAATTCTATATTGCTGAGAAAATTAACCGTCTCTAATTGTTTTTCCAGATTATTGAATTTCATTTTTTCTGTCAATGCATGCAATGTCATTTTTTCATAAGAAACTTAAGTGACACGTAGGCACTAAAATGATTAGGAGCTATGAAAGTAGCCGCCTAGTCATTAAATGCTTACTCATACATGGGGCTTTGTAGACTGTCACATTCACTGTTACATTTCACTGTTACATTCACTGCAACAGATATCGTCTTAATTGAAGAGATGAAAAAAAAGGGTTGGCTGTTAATATCACTTATAGGAAACTATCACTTTCATCTATAAATATTAACAACCTGAAAAGAACTTACTTCACACCAAAATCATCTCTTCAAAAGCCTTTTTGACAGAACTTTTCTTATCTTAAAGTGGGTCGCCCAAAATTGATGAAGACTACTCAATTTCCTCTTCCATTTCACAGACTTCATAATCTTAGATTAAGATCCAACTGGGAAGGACCTGCATGGGAGGACTGCAGGTTTGTGTACAATATGATCATGCGAAGTCCTTTGGGCTTTGCTGTATCATCACATGTCACCATTTATCCAAAACTTCTTCAAGAGTTCTGGTGGAACTCTGAAATCATGTTTAGTGGTACTTCCATGTGGATTGAGAGTAAGGTTATGGGGGTAAAAATTACCCTAAAAGAGGAAACAATCAGAAATGTCCTCAAACTGGGTAATGATCATGAAATCAAATTTCTGGATAAGGCAGATGTGCAACAGACCTTGACTGAAATGGGCTATCATACACTCAACTCGTCAAGGGTTGTTAGCAAATCTGGTTTTATACCACCTTTCCAGTTTTTGGTAACACAGCTAAGTGTCTGCTTCTCCAAGAAGATTGGACACTTCAACGAGCTGTCTCATAAGATGATGGAAGTGGTTCATGCTGTTGTACAGGAAAAACCTTACAACTATGCTAAGTTTCTCATGAGAGACCTAGAAGCAAACATCCACGACCGTCAACCCTTTCTGATCTACCCTCGATTCGTAACCAAGGTGATCACCAGTCAGCTAGACTTCGGAGGAGTAAGAAGCTGCTATCCAAGGGCAGAGCTGGTACTTCAAGAAAACATTAGTGAAGCCACCCTGACGCCATCAACGAATCACACCGGTCGAATAACCAGTCTTTGGTTATATGTGAAGTGCATGTATAATGTGCTGGAGGAGGAGGAGGAGTAGTTGTTGTTTGTTTTCCTTGTTGTGTGTTTTATGTTTTTTTTTCTTATATATCATGGTTGCTTTAATTTCTTTTCATTTTAAAAAAAATGTGTCAATAGATCTAGGGGGAACTAACACAACATGTCTGATAAAAACAAGGAAAATCTGGTGAAATTCAAATGGGATCTGACAGGATTTAGTGAAACTCAGAAAATCTGATAATCAATCAGAAAATCTGGTATTTATTCAGAAAACTCAACAGTCACACAAATCTGTTCATTCACCAGAAAATTTTCAAAATAACCAGAAAATCTGACAATAAATCAGAAAATCAAATGTTTTATCAGAAAAATCTCTTGAAAGCCAGGAAGTTTGACAAATCTTCAGAAAAAAATGCTTTTAATCAGATTTAAAGAAACTTATGACCATCTAAATTTTTGAAATAAGTTTCTTTCAAAAAAAATTTCTGAGGACTGGAACAAGCTGTATGAAAATCACTTCCTGTATATCAGAACAAAAGTGTGGAGTTCAGAACTGCAAGACTGCAATGTAAGTAAAAATCTCGGAACTCTTCTTATTCCCTCTCATCTCAAAAAAAAAAAATTCTGATGATTCATCCTCTATAAGTGAATCAAATGAATTCTGATGATATATGAAGAAAATACAACTCTCAAAAGTTTGATTCAAGATTTTTTGATATATATCATCATGAGGAAAACCTGGGAAGACACACAAACTCAGAAAAGGTTTCTATTGGACCTTTTGAAACAAAAAGGTCCCACATGGAGAAAAGGTGCAAGTTGGACTTTAGTGTTTATCCGCCAAATCATTGGAATCTTTAAATCTCTTTAAAGGATTTACATTAAATTAGAGATAAACCAAAGGTTTTTCAAAAACGGTTGTTTCCTTAAAGGATTGAAACATCATTAAGGTGTCATTAACCACCTTGAATACAAACAACCCACGAAAAACACTAAAAAATCTCTGTCTGTATACACTATAAATACCTTATTCAAAACAGAGACTTCCATCTTCAACCTTCAAACTCAAAACCCTAAAACCCTTTTCCGAAACAAAAACCCAAATTCTCAATGGCAGCTATCAACATCAACATACCACCAACTGAACACTCTGTTCCCTTCATCACTGAAGCTGAATTTCTTCCATTAAAGAGCAACAATGAAGCAATGAATGTTAACATTGAAGAGTATGATATGAAGTGTCAAATTCTCATTGAATTTCTGACCAGATGCCCTATAGCTCAAGCCCTCACAAAGACCAGAGAGGTACCAGAAGAACTCATACAACAAGTTGTAAAAACTCTCAAAGTCTCAAATCAACTCGAGCTAACAGCACATGTGTGGGGAAATATCTTTATTACAATTTCACCGAAGAAAATAAGGGAATGTTTGGAACTTCCCTTAAGCCAAAGCTATGAAGAAGCACCAGCAAAAGAAGATATGTTCTCACAACTTGATGTTGTAATGGGCTACAAGACAAAGATTTCAAAAATCAATGAATTCAAGAGAAACAAGCAACCTGCCTTCTGGCAAGTTCTAATGGAAATTCTGAACAAGTGTCTATCTTCAAAGATTGGAGGTACAGATCAGATAAATAAGAACATTCTAACAATCATGTTCAGTCTCATTAGTGGGTTGAACATTGATTTTGGAACAGAAATATTTATGCTGATCAGAAGATCAATTCTGACAAACACTGGAAGGATAGATTCACATCTACCCTTTCCCAGATTTCTGTCAATCATTATTTTTGATGCCTTTTCTGAAAGGAACCTAGAAATTCCAGCATCAGAAAATATGTGGAAAATAGAAATAATGAGACCTTGGACTGCCGTAGGGTCTTGGAAGTCAGATAATGATGTGCCTGCTCTATCAGAAAATATGATGAATCTAATACCAGAAGATTCACCATACAGAGCAGAATATCCGAAGATGTTGAACAAAAGGCCAGAAAACAAAGAAGTTTTTGAAAATGTGTCCCCCATGGAGCATGATGCACAAGAGTCAAGCACACCAAGAATGGAATAGCAGGGTGAATCTGATCCTCATCCAGGTGATGAAGATGTGAATATGAGTCCTGTGGCAGATGAACATCATGCTGAAATCTCACATATGGGAGAAACAGGTGCACAACACTCCAAACTAAACATATTTCATTTCTCTGAGAGTGATTTTGATGAATCAATTCAAGGAAAACATGAAATTTTACATAGAGGCACCATTTCTGCAAAACAAAATGTGAGTGAAACCAAAGACCCATTTTCTGAATCAGATTCTGAGGAGGAAAATGTGGTGGCAACTGGTGGAGATCAGTCTACTGATCAAGGAAACCTGGATGAGAAAACTAAGAGTTTCTCAACAACTCATGGAGAACCTGAAAAGGTTCAAGGATATGAGGAAAACCAGAACTTGAATGTGTTTCAATTTTCTGGTGAGGATATAGAGAATTTGGACTCTTCCAATCCTCTTAACCTCAGAACAGCAGAGAATGTGTTTTCTGCTGGTGTTAGAAGGGGAACATCAGTTGTTTCTCCTATTTCCCAAGGACATCAATCTATGTCCCCTAAACAACTTCACAAGGAACTTGAAGACACAACTGCTACTGTGAAAACAGCCACAGAAGAAAAACTTGATCTGATACTGGAAGAAATCAGAAATCAAAAGTCAGATATCAAGGTTTTATCAGAAACTGTCAAGGTTATGCAGAAGTAAATAGAAGACAATGCTGCAGCTCTCAACAAACTACAAAAGACATCAGAAAATAGAGAGAGCTCATCAGAATTAGAGAAGGTTCTCAAGGAACTGCATGATATCAAGAAAAAGATGGCTGAGGTTGCAACTGCATGAGAAAGCTCAAGTTCAGGAAAGATTATTGAAGAAGTACAGTTCCTCAGAGCCAACAACAGCAGCATGGCTGAGGCTTTTGAGAAGCTGTTGATGGAATTGACTGCACAAAGAAATCAAGAAAACCAGGAGTTTCAGAAAATGAAGAAACAAGAAGAAACAAATACTAAAATTCTCTCTAATGTTCACTTGTTAGTAGAAAGATTACAGTATAATGTTGCCAGACTAGCAAAAGATGATCTTCATGAACTGAAAGCCTCAATTCCACAAGAAAGACAAGCAAGAGGATCAGAAACTCCTCAACAACAACAATCAGAACCCATTCAACAAGATCAAACCAAACAAACAGAATCTTCAACAGCTCAAAAACAGAAGCAACCCATGGGTCCACCTCCAGATAAACAAAAGTTACTCATGGGTCCTCCACCAAATGTCCCAAAGCCAGACACATCAAGGGTACAGCAGAAAGACCATGTTCCAGTTCAGTCATCTTCTACAGCCATCACAGGAGAAACAGAGTTAAGCATAAAGATGGATACAAAAGAGAAGAGAAGAATGGAACATGAAGTGACTTCCTCAAAAAGGCCAAGAAAAGAAATGATAGAAGATTCAGAAGGGAACATCAGAGAAATGGATGTGCTGAAAGGTGATTTACACACTATTATGTACCCTGAAGAACATCTAAAGCATTACTATTGGAAAGGTCCAGAAGACAACCCAAAGAGACCACTCTCTCCAATGAGTAAAGGTATTGTTGAAAACAGAAACAATGGAGGTTGGGTAATTCTACACAAGCACATGACCAATCCAATAGTATCAATTGAAAGAATTGATACTTTGACCACTGG
Organism: Helianthus tuberosus; assembly: GCA_030545235.1. Classification (NCBI taxonomy): domain Eukaryota; kingdom Viridiplantae; phylum Streptophyta; class Magnoliopsida; order Asterales; family Asteraceae; genus Helianthus; species Helianthus tuberosus. Next base: position 109,916,343 of record CM060411.1, on the reverse strand, counting down.
AGGAGGCATCTTAGGTTATGAAGCACAAAACAAGTATACCCTGATCAAAAAAGATAACAGTGAACAAAAGGTTACTGATGCAAATCTGGCTGATGATATTCACCCAATGGGAATAGTCAAAATGAAGAATATCATTGATGAAATGAAAAGTAATTCAGCTGTGATCAGAAGAGCCCTTGAAAGCCTCAAAAGTGCAGGAGCAAAGCTATACAAAAGGGCTGCACTGGCAGACTTTGATCTATGTATCAATTTTGAGTACAGCAACAAGGTGCTAATACCTCCTCCCAACACTTCAATTCCAGCTGAAATCCCTTCCAAACTAGTGAGAACCGGAGCAATCTTTGACCAACCCGAAATGTGTGTAGTCTTCAAAGATGTTAATGAAGAGAAAGCTCTGTTCAGAATCAGTGAAATATGCAGGTACTCCAATCAAACTCTGAAATATATAAGGAACTGCATGAATGAAAAACAAGAGCAGCTCAAGAAGAAGGGAAAGAACAATGAACAGCTGAGAAAAACAATTGAAGAATGCATTGAAAACTGGATGGAAGCAAGAGGATGGTACAAAGAAATGTACAAAGAAACTCAAAAGGCAATTGATCACAAGAAAAGGCTGAAACCAGGAGACAAATACAGAAGTGGAGTGAAGATCAATTAATGAATTGATGAGATTAAATCCCTGTTTTTGAACAATATTTTAATTTTGTCTGATTTATGGTTGGTTTGACTATGTTCTATGTTTCTGAACTTAGTTGTTTTTAAATTTCTCTTTCAAGAAAGTTGTTTATGTTAGATATAGAGATAGTTCATTTTCTTACAATACTTAAGGGGAAACTGTTAGGAAACTTTATTTGTAAGTATTGAAGAAAATCACAATCAACTGGATCTATGAAGAGATCACAGTCCTGAAGATCACAAACAAGAAAAAGAAGATCAGATAGGAGAACTGAAATGCACAGCATCTACTTCAAAGAAACACAGTTTGATCAAGAGCTGAATTGGATTATCAGAGAAGGTCATTTCTGATGGATCTGATGAAATATCATCGGTTTCTGACGATTCTGATCATCAGGATTTTTCTGATGATTTGTTCATTAGAATTTCTGATGAAGTGGTTTATCAGAATTCTGATGAAGTACCCCACTTGTCTGAAATTGGCTCTATCCTGCCACAATTACTGAAGCAAGTTGACATTATTGGATATCATGATGAAAAAGGCAACTTGAACGTTGGATTCAATGAATATGTCAATTGGCCACTTTTTGCAGGACTTATTGCATGAATAAACTATTGTTTATTCATGCACCCAGCCTTCTATAAATAGAAGGCTCAACCAGGAGAAGCAAAGTGAGTTTGAAGCTTAGCATTCACACATACATCAAAACTCCATTGCCCTCTCACCCACAGAATTCAAGATTCATTTGTATTAGATAATAATCTTACAATCACCTTGTAAACCATCTTGTTTCAAAGTGATATAAACTTGATAATTCTGTAGGTCTTGTTTCTTGAAAGTCTGATTTCCATTTCCGCACATCTTTTTCACATCTACTGAAATCGCTTGCCATATTACGTGAAAAGAAGTTGTTAAGGCCATACTGGGTCCAACAATTTTTGACGAAGCTCATAAGTCGAGGTACAAGATCCACCCAGGATCGGACAAGATGTACCAAGATCTGAAAGATTTTTATTGGTGGCCAAAACTCAAGAGCGACGTTGCTATCTATGTTAGGAAATGCCTAACCTGTGCTAAGGTTAAGGCCGAATATCAGAAACCTTCAGGTCTGCAACAACCGGAAATACCCATGTGGAAGTGGGAACAAATTTCTATGGATTTCATAACGAAATTACCCAGGACACCTAGAGGACACGATATGATATGGGTAATAGTGGACCGCTTAACAAAGTCTGCACACTTCCTACCTATTCGAGAGAAAGATAGCACTGGAAAGCTAGCTGAGCTTTACCTCAAGGAGATAGTAGCACGTCATGTAGTGCCTATCTCGATAATATCTGATAGAGATGGACGGTTTGTATCAAGGATTTGGCAATCCTTTCAGGAGGCTTTTGGATCTCAGTTGAATCTTAGTACGGCCTTTAACCAGCAGACAGACGGTCAGAGCGAACGAACTATTTAAACACTGGAAGACATGCTTCGTGCATGTGTGATGGATTTAGGTGGCAGTTGGGATACTCATTTACCGCTAGTTGAGTTTTCCTATAATAACAGCTACCATACAAGTATTCAAGCCGCACCGTTCGAAGCTCTTTATGGCTGTAAGTGCCGCTCACCGTTGTGTTGGGCAGATGCTGGAGATAGACAGATGGTTGGTCCCGAACTGGTTCAAGAAACAACTGACAAGATCATGCAGATCCGAGAGCGCATCAAGGCGGCACGTGATCAACAAAAGAGCTACGCAGATCAAAGACGGAAACCCCTAGAATTCGAGGTAGGAGACATGGTTTTGTTAAAAGTCTCACCTTGGAAAGGTGTAGCACGATTTGGGAAACGTGGCAAGTTAAATCCACGTTACATTGGGCCGTTCAAGATTTTGGAAAGGGTTGGTACCATAGCATACAAGCTTGAATTACCAGAAGAACTAAACAGTGTTCACGATATATTTCATGTGTCAAACCTGAAGAAAAGCCCAACTCAGGAAACAGTTATCATCCCTACGGATGAAGTGCATATCGACGACACTCTCCAATTCACTAAGGAACCCATTGAGGTTACAGACTGGAAAGTCAACAAGACTCGGAGGAGTCGCGTTAAGCTGGTCAAGGTTCGTTGGAACTCACGTCACGACCCAGAGTTTACTTGGGAGCGTGAAGATCGAATGAAATCAAAGTATCCACACTTATTCCCTAGCTCCCCTGCAACCGATAATGCAACTTAAAATTTCGGGACGAAATTTTCTTAATGGGGGGAGAATGTGACAACTGTCAATTTTCCATGTAATTCCGTACATGTTAAGCAGTAATTTGTGCTTTAATAACTGTGCTTGATTTGAATTAATGGCATGAATGATTTCTGATTATTGTCATATATATACAAGTGCATTGCATGTTGCATGATTGTTTCTCATTATTGCATGCAACACATTATGATCCAATTAGTGCACGAAACAAAGTTAGCACAGTTATCAGACAACTAGAAGTACTGACGGGAGTCCAGTACTCAGACAGACATGATGTTAAGACACAGAATGAGCCCGAAACCAAGAGTTACACTAGTATAGTGTGTAGGAAAGTAAGGATCATAAAACTGCCTTCCTAGTGATAATTTAAGTGCCGAAAAGTGCCCAAAACTCACACAAACTGCAGATTTCTGCATTTTTCAGCAAAAATCAGCATTCTAACACTAAAATATAATACAGAATTATGGTTTAATGGTCCAGAATAGCTCCCTAGGTGTCGGGAATCAAAACTGTCATAAAAGGGAACATAAAGCACACTAAACTGCGTAACTTAGCACCTTAACGAACCGGTAACCAATCGAACAACCGGACACTACCCGAAACACCAAATTTTCACTAGAAGCATTGTTTTATCATTTCCGAGCTAGTTATGGTTACCGAACACCCTAATGCATCTTATAATTACATAACACATATAAACAATAAACATATTACTTAGAATCTAACTAAATCATTCAACTAACAATTGAAATCCAACTTTATAACCCCCCCCCCCCTGGTGACGGTTACCATGGGTGGACCCACCCATGATTTTTATTCAATTGTTTGTTGGATTTGTTGTTGGTTATTGAAACATATTAACCTAAGGATAAGCATATGTTGGAGAATGATTATTTAAAATCCACAAGTAACTTCACTTCTCACATTTCACAACATCAACAAACTCACTCTTCTCTCCCTCTCTTCCTTGTCTATGGCCGAGAACCACCACCCACACCACAACCATTTTTACTTCTTGTTCATGCAATCCAAGGTGATCCTAAGGTGTTAGAAGCAAGATTAAGAAGCTAGGAGGCATTGGAGCTTGAAGGACCATTCTCTAGAGCTTTTAACCACCTTGTTCATCATCTTCTTCATCTTTGATTTCTTCCCTAGCCTTGTGCCAGTAGTAAGCCTCTTGTAACTTGTCTTTACTTCTCTTTTGTTGGTTAAAAGATTATGTAAGTGGTTAAACATAAAGATCATGAAAGAACAAGAAGATAATCCTTCACATAAAGCTTAAAATCACAAGAATCTATGTTGTTTTAGTGTATGTGTGAATCTTGGTTGTTGATTCCTTGTGATTATGATGTTGATCATCATAAGAAGCTTGCTAGATTGTGATTAAACACATGATCTAGCAAGTGAGAGGATGAATCTTGTGAAAATCAAGATGCTCATCCTTTATCTTTCACATGAACTTGAAAATGAAGATGTTTTTGAGTATGATGATGATAGATACATGCATTAAGTCTTGTACAAGGATGATTTCAAAACTAATTTTCTCAAGAAACCTAGGTTACTTACAAGATTTACATAATCATGATTTTTAAAGAAACTAATCATGTTTTTAGTGTTAAATCAAGACTAGAAGCATGTTGTTAACAAGAAGAATACAAGAAAAATCATTTTTAGAAAATCATCTTACAAGTTGTGAAAGACTAAATTTTTCAAGAATGATATTTATAAACAAATAACCATATTTTTAAGGGTAACTAAACCTACTTAACAACATATTAAGTTACTACAAACTTTTACAAAATTTCAAGTTCATGATGTAGTGTAAATTGCATGATTTTGGCTCATGGCAAGTCTTGAATGATTTGGTGATGATTGATGATGATTTTAAAAGAAAATGATATGCTTTTTAAGGCATGGAAACCTCCATTTTTAAGGGGAAACTATGGCAAATTTTTTCTAGAATTTAAACACTTAGAAAAATATTTTTAAACAAGTGTTTATAAGTAAATTTTAACCATGGTTTTTCAAATAAAATTTGCCTTAATTTTTGTTACAAAAATTACAAATATTGGAGGTTGGTTTTTGATAAATAAAAGTGACTAAGTATATATTTAGGAAAATATATTTAGATGTCACAATTTGTGTGTTACTTGTATATTATGTGTATTAGTTATATTATTTTAGGACTTGAAAATAATATAACTTACCAAAATACCAAAAATTATAATACAAAATAATGCCAAATTTCCAAGAAAACAAATATATAATTTATACCCAAATATTGGACAATCGGAGGTATGGACTACACTTATATATATTCCGGAAATAGATTTATATTTTGACAAATAAGTTAAACGGTATTTTGGAAACCAAAGAAACGGAAAATATGATTTTTACAAGTATTACAAAAATGTATCATATTTTTACCAAGTAGAAAATATATTATTTTGAATGGAGAAAAATAAATATATTTTCTTGAACAATTAGAAGATACATTATTTTTGAAGAAAATATATATCTTTTCTTAAACAAATTAAGAATATATTATTTTGGGAGAAAAATGGATTTATAAATATTTTCTAAGTTAATCTTGAAAATATATTATTTTTTAGGTTTATATGAAAATATAATTATTTTTGCCAAGAAAGATTTATAGATAATTTTCTATAAAAGTTTTCTTAAAATACATGCATTTTGAGGATATAAAATGGTGATTATTATTTGATTAAAAATAATATTCTGGAAAATTAAATACAAAAATTAAGTATAAGAATACTTAATAAATACAATAAAAATACGTATCCTCGTACGTACAAATACACACCGGAATACGCCACCAATACTTGACAAAATACACAAGACCAAAAATACACAAGTATAATTATACCCATCCTTGGGAGAATATACATGTATAAATACATAATATACCAAGTTTTTTTTTCTAAAATCTGAGTAGTCTCTTTTCTTAATAGAAATAAACTAAGTGCACTTTACATCAATATCGCAGGTAAGCGAGCAACAAGCTGCGCCGCTACCCCTTTCTGAATAGCAAACCCTAGCCTATTAAAGACAAACCCCTGCCCCCCTGTTAATGAGCAACTGCTGTGGACAACCTTTTGGACACTAGTCAACAAACGGATAGCTTCTGGAGCTAGGGAGCTAAAGGTGTCGAAGGCGAAGGGGACAAATGCATGTTGGTTATCAGCACATGCTTTAGCGTGTTTATCCACCTTTTTTGATTCCGCTTTCCTTATAGCTTGTCCTGCTACAAACCTGTTTTCCCTTAAACCAGCTAAAATATATTACCAAGTTAAAATATATTATTTTAACAGATATTCCAATAATTGACAAATATAATTTAAGTTAAAATATTATTATTTTAACAAATAATTATATACTTTGGAATAATATAATATTCACCAAAAGACGTAACTCAAAGAATGCTAAGCCAAAACAATTAAGACTAAAAGTCGTGGCACGACCTAGCCGTCTAATAAACCATAGCACGTGTGTAGGTAGTCGTACGACCCGAGGAGAAGCTTTGAGTTACTTGGTTGAAGAACGCAAGATTGTGAGTTCATTTCCCACTTTTCTTTTAACTGTTTTTGGTTTATAACTTCGGGGGTGAAATACGTGTTACAAATGTTTACAAACGTTTACATATGGTATGGTTAGCTAAGGAATGAACTGTTAGATCATGTGAATGGGCAGACACACACTTAAGACCATTAATCCTCGTATAAGGACCGAGGGACATGAGTGATAGATCTATTTGGGTGTTGTGAGCCCCACCCCTGGGCCGGAAGTGGCCGAAGGTGGTGACTATGTCTTCCAGCCGGAAGCCTGGTACAAAATCTGCTAGGTTTGAGCCTTCCTACGCCGTTGCACACATATTAATGACCTTGCAAATCATTAATTGATCTGTTCATAGACGATTTCATACCGGTTTACAAATACATACATACAGGTGTTTACAAGAATATTCGTGCACACATACAAACACATGAACTCGCTCAACTTTTGTTGATGTTTTCAAACTACATGTATTTCAGGGAATTTATGGATCTGGCGAAGGTTGAAAGTTTTCAAAATAGGTCTTCAATAAATGATGTCATCCACACTTTTGTAGGGTTTGACTTGGATGTTTTATCTTAGTTAAGACATACAAGTCAAAGCCTTGGTTTTATTTATGTCTTTTGTCAAAGTCCTTTATGGAACTCCAAACATTTGGTTGGTTTGTAATCTAAACTTGAAGTCTTTGTTTGGGATTAAACAATGTGGTTTGTAATATTTTGAAACTTATTAATGGATGAACATCATGGTTTCTATCATATAGTTGGTTGTTATAATTGAATGCAATGATATTAAGCAAGTCACACATAATATGCTTCCGCAAAAGTCAGGGTGTGACATTATCGATAACATGTTTAATGATGAGTATGAGTGTGACAAATAAATAATATAACGTGTCAAAACTAACATTATGATAACTAACCATGTGATGAAACAATGGTTAACTGGAGGGTTAATTCACTAGTCTCGTCGAGTAGGGTTAATCCCTTCTTTCCTCGATCAATGGCCGGATCGTCCTCTAACCTGTCTCCTGTACAAGGAAACACACCGTGACTCATAACAAGGAGGATGGGGTGGGGGGTGCTCCTTGTTACAACTCTCCGACGTGAGAATAAGTATTTGCTTGAGAACAAAGTGTGAGTTTAAGTGGTATGTGTGAGAGAGCAGATTAGCGTTACCTCAAACCTGGTTCGGGATGGGTATTTATAGCCGAAGAGCGAAGGAGGAGAGCCAAGAAGCTAGACTGACAACGCGTAGCCTTTTTGTAGGTGTGTCAGGAGCGTAGGTCACGGAAGCGTTGGACGCATCCGGATGTGATGCCACGTCTGTCACACCCCCAAAATCCACCATGCGGAGTACCACCGCTTGGAGGCGTGACGTGACCAGGATCAAGCCACCAATCATATAGAACATCGTAATTAAGTAAGTAAGACCAACCACAATACGATTGGTGACCAAAGCCAGTTAACCATGTTTAGTTTAAACAGCGGAAGCATAAAAGTAAATCCAAAAGAATAAGTCCATAGTTTATAAGTTAAAGTTCAAAACGCAAGTTTAATAAGTTCATAAGGATTTAAATAGTAAGCACGGAACATAACAGTCCGTACACCACAACGACTCCTTCCTCGTGCAAGCTCCAAGTGTTTAGCGACCTGTAAGGCATGTAACAACGAGTCAACAACAAAGTTGAGTGAGTTCACGTTTGGTTGTTTAGTTTTAAGTTGTTTCTGAAAATCGTGGTTTGACTTTCGTTGGCTTAATTGCCGTGGGGGTTACCCCGTAGTTGAAAGTATGTTTAACCAGTTCCTTTTTCATTACCCAAACCATAACCATAATCAGTGGGGGGCTTTCCCCGTTTGAACTACTAGACCATACATATCGACAACTGACGAACAATAGTTGTGCCCTACATCAGTGTCTATCATCACTGACAGTTTTCCATAGTCCATTAGTACATGCCCATCCGACTGGCACGGTGTGAGGTTTGTTAAACCTAATAGCGCTATTAACTAATGACCCGCTCGCCATTGGCCTCGGCGATTAAGTCGATATAAATTGAGGGACTTCATGATAGAGTTTTGTCTAGCTAGTTTTAAGGTTGTTGTCCTACCCAAGGAGGACGAACGTACGTATTCTGCACCAGGAGAATTCGTAGGATTAATAATGGCATCCAATCTATGGAGGATGGCCGTACATATCCTACCCAAGGAGGATATGTAGATTTAGTTTTAAATTCTTTAACCCATTCCCAAACCACCGGGAATCCCATGCCTTAGAAAGTGTGTGAACTCACCTCGGTTTGCTCGGTTAGATTCTCAAATATAGCTAACAGTCAAGGTCGGTCAATCACGTCCTAGTATGGTTTACCAGTTAGTCATTTAGTGGCTTTCAAATAGAGCACAAAGTTCCTACACGTATCTATCACACAACATGCATCACTTTGACGGTTTATGCCCATATAAGTTTCCCATCCATTCCCCACTCATAAACAAACATACGATAATGCACATAACACATATAACATGTTAGATCATTCACAGATAGCATACTCGACAGTTAGATACGCAAATTACAGCTTATGTCATTTCAGCATAAATATTCAAAACCGGGCTATTTTCGGACATTTTAATAAAATAGTTAACTTATTCCAAAAATTCCCAAATTTTTACAGAATGTCTTAAACATTCAAATTTTATTGTGTAAAAATATCGGGGTCCAGTTCATTATTAATATTTTATAAAAATTCATTTTCCGGACTGAACTCAGATTTGTATTTTTCTGACCACAGCCCACGGGATAATTTATTTAAAATTCATCGAGCGTCCGATTTACGAAATTCCAGTGGGGTAATTACAAATACATCGGTGGTCATCTACAGTACAAGTTTCATGATCCAACTCTACACAGAATCCAAGTTATGACAGAAAAAAAAACACATATTTTCAGCAGAAAAATGCAGCTCTAGCTGCTGTTACGAAATGACGCTTTAAAAATAGTAAACGAAGTCCAAAAATTACGATTCCAGTGCCATTAGAACCGTATTTCATAATAACACGTTTTAGACTCAAAATATCAGTTTTTTGTAGAGTTTATGACCTGTTTACAGCCAACTGAAATTGGCTGTAAAACCTGGACAGATTCTGTTTTCATTCTTTAACTTACTAACTTGTGTTCGATTGATTCCGTTAACATGTTTAGTGATTATAACAACATCAATCATCAATATTAACCAGCAAAACATTGGATAATCAACCAATAATCATAACCACACAAGATCTACATGATTACACACATAACTTCTCTTTATCCAACTTATTCATCTTAGGTTCAAGACTTTGTGTTATCTTATTTAGTGTTCTTCATATATCATCATACAAACATCTATTAACCACTAAAATCAAGAACAAGATGGTGATCTAGAACACTTACTACTAGCACAAGGCTAGGGAAGAAACAAGACGTAAACTAGGTGGATAAAAGAAATGTAGAGAGGTCCTTGAGCTTCCGAGTGCACCGGGCTTGCTTGAATGATCTCTAGCACACTTGTATGTGAGTAAAATGACTAGATTACAACTTGATGATGGGTGTATAGGGGTGGTGGTGTTCGGCCGATCATAGGCAAGAGGGGAAAGAGAGAAGGCTTAAGTTGGTGATTTGTGAATTGAAACTCTTATCCCTCATGTCTAATTATAATCCAATACCCACTAAAGTCCATTGTGTAATGTGTTAGATAGATACTAGACAAGATCAATAAAATATTTAAAATGCAAGGAGTGTGTCCCCCACATGGGGACCGATTGGTTGAAGGGGGGGGGGTAATATGGTTGGATTTGAATGATGTAGTTAGTGTTCTAGTTTGTTTAGTTAAGTAACTAAATTAGTGTAATAGTGTGTTATGTAATATAACGGGTGTTAGGGTGTTCGGGGACCCTAACTAGCTCAGAAAAATAGAAACACTGTATTTGACAATATTTTTATGTTCCGGGTAAAGTCCGGTTGTTCGGTTTGACACTGTTCCGTTTAAGTGCTTAATTAATCCGTAAGGTGTCTTTTATATATATTTTTACAACACTTTTAATTTCTAACACTTAGGAAATTATAACAAACTATTTGGTGACTTTTCTGTACATTACTAGTATGTTTAACAAATACATGTAAGTATAACACAGATATCAGAAAGCAGTTAAATGATCCAGTACAGTCATTAAGCACTTTAATTAACAATAATAGATTGTACGGTTACATGTAAATTTGAGGGTTGTCACATTCTCCCCCTGTTAAGAGAATTTCGTCCCGAAATTTAGCGCGTGGTTACTGAGGAAGCTAGTTAAGTTGCGTTGTTTTCCTGATTTTCCTGGGGTGTCACATCATCCCCCTCGTTGATTTGGAATTTCGTCCCGAAATTCTGCAGTAGCTTCTGCCTCAGTAGTGGTTGCGTTTTTCTTAAACAGTTGGGGATACTTGAGTTTCATTTGGTCTTCTCGTTCCCAGGTATACTCTGGGCCACGACGAGCATTCCAATGAACTCGGACCAGAGGTATCCTGGTACGCTTGAGGATCTTAACATCTCGATCCGTAATCTGTACTGGTTCCTAGACGAATCGCAGCTGGTCGTCGATTGTGAGTTCCTTGAGAGGAACTCTGAGGGTCTCATCTGACAGACACTTCTTCAGATTCGACACATGGAAAACATTGTGAACTCCGCTGAGTTCTTCAGGTAGATTCAACCTGTAGGCGACTTTGCCAATTTTCTCGGTGACTTCGAATGGTCCGACATAACGCGGATTGAGCTTGCCTCGTTTGCCAAAGCGGACTACACCTTTCCAAGGTGAGACTTTGAGTAGCACTCGATCCCCACCTGGAACTCGAGTGGTTTTCTTCCTTTATCAGCATAGCTTTTCTGACGATCACGAGCTGCCGCCATTCGCTGTCGTATCTGAGCAATTCTCTCGGTGGTATCTACCACAAGTTCTGGGCCAGTGATTTGGCTGTCACCAACCTCTGCCCAACAGAGAGGTGATCGGCATTTGCGTCCGTACAATGCCTCAAACGGAGCAGCCTGGATGCTGGTGTGGTAGCTGTTGTTGTACGAAAACTCCACTAGCGGGAGGTGCTTCTCCCATCCATTACCAAAATCGATTACACATGCCCTAAGCATGTCTTCAAGGGTTTGGATGGTGCGTTCAGATTGCCCATCCGTCTGTGGGTGATAAGCTGTGCACATATCTAAACGTGAGCCAAAAGACTTGTGCATTGCTTGCCACAGTTCAGAAGTAAAACGCGCGTCACGATCAGAAATGATGGAGGTTGGCACTCCGTACCTTGATACCACTTCCTTTAGGTAAATGTCTGCAAGAGTAGAAAACTTATCCGTTTTTTTGATAGCCAGAAAATGTGCAGACTTGGTCAGTCGATCTACGATCACCCAAATGGTATCGTTTTCGCGTTGAGATCTAGGCAGACCAGTAATGAAATCCATGGAAATTTGCTCCCATTTCCATTTCGGGATCTCCGGTTGTTGAAGTAGGCCTGATGGTTTTTGATATTCAGTCTTGACTCTCGCATAAGTCAAGCACTTACTGACGTAGGTTGCTATGTGGGCTTTCATGCCAGGCCACCAGTACGTAGTCTTTAAGTCGTGGTATATCTTATCTGAACCAGGGTGTAATGAATAACGAGACTTATGCGCTTCATCCATCACAAGCTCTCGTAAGTTTCCATAAAGTGGAACCCAGATGCGTCCGTTAACATAGTAGGCACCGTCTTCCTTTTGTTCTAGCCGCTGCCTCGATCCTCGTAAGGATTCAGCCCTGATGTTCTCTGCTTTTAATGCTTCAACCTGAGCATCACGAATTTGAGCGGGAAGGCTAGAGTGAATGGAAAGCTGTAACGCACGTACACGCTTAGGTATAGTATCCTTTCGACTGAGGGCGTCGGCCACAACATTGGCCTTGCCTGGATGATATTTGATAGCGCATTCATAATCGTTCAAGAGTTCGACCCATCGGTGTTGTTGCATATTTAATTCCTTTTGCTTGAAGATATGCTCGAGACTCCTGTGATCGGTATAAATGGTGCACTTGGTACCGTATAGGTAGTGTCTCCATATCTTAAGGGCGAAAACAACTGCTCCCATTTCCAAGTCGTGCGTAGTATAGTTTCTTTCGTGAACCTTAAGTTGGCGCGATGCGTAGGCAATGACCTTGTCACGTTGCATCAACACGCAACCAAGTCCTTGGATGGAAGCGTCGCAATAAACCACAAAATCTTCTGTGCCTTCAGGCAATGAGAGGATAGGCACGCTACAAAGTCTTTCTTTTAAGTGTTGAAATGCGGACTCCTGTGCATCACCCCAACGATAGATGACACCCTTCTGAGTCAGTGAAGTGAGGGGTTGCGCAATCTTTGAGAAATCCTTTATAAATCTTCTGTAATATCCTGCCAAACCCAAGAATTGGTGGATTTCTATTGGTGTACGGGGTACAGGCCAGTTCTTGATCGAGTCTACCTTAGATGGATCCACATGGATTCCATCCTTGTTTACTACGTGGCCTAGAAAGTGGACTTCGCGAAGCCAGAAGTCACATTTCGAAAATTTAGCATACAGTTGCTCTGCTCGAAGAAGTTCCAGCATAAGTCGTAGATGCTGCTCGTGTTCCTCTTGACTCTTAGAATAGACCAGGATGTCGTCGATGAAAACAATAACGAACTTATCCAGGTATGGCTTGCACACTCGGTTCATGAGATCCATGAAAACCGCTGGTGCATTCGTCAACCCGAAAGGCATGACCAGAAACTCGTAATGGCCGTAACGAGTTCAGAATGCTGTTTTGGAGATGTCCTCCTCTCGGACTCTCAGCTGATGGTATCCCGATCTCAAATCAATCTTAGAGTAATAGCTTGACCCTTGCAGCTGGTCGAACAAGTCGTCAATACGTGGAAGAGGATAACGATTCTTCACAGTCACCTTGTTAAGTTCGCGATAGTCAATACACATTCTGAAAGTACCATCTTTCTTTTTCACAAACAAGACTGGAGCTCCCCAGGGCGAAGAGCTAGGACGTATGAAACCCTTTTCCAAGAGTTCTTGTAGTTGTGTGGACAGTTCTTCAAGTTCTGATGGAGCTAGACGATATGGTGCTCGAGCTACTGGCGCTGCTCCAGGAGCTAGCTCGATTTGAAACTCAACTTGGCGATGAGGCGGAAGACCAGGTAATTCCTCAGGAAATACCTCAGGGAAGTCGCGCACAATAGGAATGTCTTCAATTCTCTTCTCTTCCGTTGATGTGTCAGTAACGAGTGCCAGAATGGCAGTGTGGCCCTTTCGCAAACACTTCTGGGCCTTAAGGAAAGAGATAATGCCTACGACAGCACCACTCTTGTCGCCATGAATCATGAGAGGTTCTTCACCAGAACGAGGAATGCGGACGATTTTCTCCTTGCAAACAATCTCCGCTTGATGGTGAGATAGCCAATCCATCCCAATAACGACGTCGAAACTACCCAGTGTGATAGGAATAAGATCGATAGAGAAAGTCTGACCAGCTAAGACTAGGTTCCAACCTTTAACTACGTGTGTGGCTTCAAGACTTTTACCGTTTGCTAGTTCTACCACGTGTTTGGTGTTCAGAAGTGTTGGAGTGCGCTTAAGCATTTGGCTAACTTTTAAGGACACATAACTAGTATCGGCACCCGAATCGAATAAAACAGTAACAAAGAAGTCGTCCAGAAGAAACTTACCCATCACAACGTTGGGATCGGTCCTTGCATCACCCTGACCTAGCACGAAAACACGACCCCTTGCCCCATTGCCATTGTTGTTTCCCCCATTGCCGCCTCCATTGTTGCCTCCATTGTTGTTCCCATTGTGGTTCCCATTTCCTTGGTTGTTGTTGTTCTGATTCTGGTTCAGTTGGGGGCAGTTCCTCTTAAAATGGCCTTCAGCGCCACACTGAAAGCATCCTTTATTGCCCTGTTGTTGTTGCTGGTGGTGGTTCTGTGGAGCTTGTTGTTGTTGTTGGCAATTTTGATTTGCTGGTCGGGCGCTCCTACAATCCTTTGCTTCATGACCAAACTTGTTACACCTCAGGCAACGACCTTTGTTGCACTGCTCTGTCACACCCTGGCTTTGCGGAAGCGTGGGTTTATTTGGTGTGACTTCTTAATACCATAGCTTAATCACAACAAAGCTATATGAAAATAAAACCATGCAGACCATCCATTGATTTAAGTTTGAAAAGTAAAATACCACAACATTGTCTTGAGGCGTTGACACATGCAACGGAAATTACAACCTAATAACATAAAACATTGTTTGAAAGACACAACCACAAACTGAAAATAGACGTAGTTTAAGAACTGTGACTCGTCCAGGTAAAAGCCACAACCCCTAAACTCGGATGATCCCATAACTTTACGCAACGTGAAAACGTAGCATACCGTGCCAGATCCTTAGTTCCCTGAAATACATGTAAGTTGAAAAATCAACATAAAGTTGAGCGAGTTCATGTGAAAGTGAGTATGTAAAACCTTTAAAGTATGTCCCAATGTAAAAAGGTTTAAGTACGTCCCGATGTAAAAATGTCCCTGGTATGTAGCAATAAGGAAAAAGAGATCACCATTGGGTTGCAAAGCCAATGATATGTGTGAAGTGATGCAGGAAGACTCAACCCTAGCGGATTTGTGCGTTGGGCACTTAGTCACCACCTGGTCCATTTAGCGGGCTCAGGAGTGGGGCTCGCTACACCCAAATAGATCTATCACTAATGTCCCTCGGTCCTACACGAGGATTAATGGCCTCAAGTTGCGCCTACTCACTCACATGATCTGTACGTCCTAACCCTCCTTAAGCTAACCATACCATGTAAAAAGTGTTCGTAATCATAGTAACATGTATTTCACCCCCACAGTTTAGAAAACTGAAAACAGTTAAGAGAAAAGGGGGACATGAACTCACCGTAGTGCGTCTCTAACTAGAAATCTCCTCGTCAACCTGCTGTGCGACGACCTACACGTACTAACTTCTATTAGACGGACGGCCGTGCCTTAGCTTAAGGTTTAATGTCTTTGGGAAATAGTTAGGCAACTATTTCGTAATTACTTTCCGTAATTATTTTGTAAATATATTCCTTCCCAAGGATGGGGGTTTTAATACATGTGCATTCGTATAACTTCGAAATATATTATTAAGTCTCACTTAATGTAATATATTTTATTTCATTTGACCAAAATACTTTACTTCCAAAATATAAATATTTTACCCAAAATAATACTTTGTCAAAATACACGCTTATGAGTATTTCCTGAAAATACGTAAGTTACGTTGTAAGGTTCGGGTGGTATAAATAATACCGGTGTAACTTAGACACTTATTTGTGAAGGCGTTCGTATTATTTTGGAGCCTTGAATATTCAGTATGTTCTAGTAATATTATTTTTACCCTAAAAATAATATTTATGTAGTTCACAAAATAATCATAAAAATTACACAAGTGTTACTATGAAAAATATATATTCTAAATATATATTTAACAAGTTTTATTTAGTGAAAATCCCACCTCCGACACTTGGTAATTTTGTAATAAAAATCATGGCGAACTTTGTTTGGAAAAATAAGTTAAAATATACTCATAACACTTGTTATCAAAAATATTTCCAAGTGTTTATATTTCTGTAAAATTTCGCCAGAGTTTCCTCTGTAACTGGAGGTGGCCACGCTTTCAAGCGTATCATTTTCTTTTATAAACTCAACCAACAATGTTCCCAACATCAACAAACAATATTTCAACACTAAACTAGTCAAAATATACTTAAGTCGTCAACACATGAACTTGTGGGTTATGTAAAAGTGTGTAGTATCCTTCCGGTGTTTTTAGTAGATCTTTCTATTTTTATAAATAAAATCGGTTTCTTAAAAATCTTATTTCTAAGGAAAGTGTAAGTTTACAACTTCTTGTCAAAAGCTCAAAAATAATTCTTTGTTAAAACCTTTCGTTACACAAGTGTCTACACACTTGTTTGTTCACAAAAACACCTTTAGTTTAGGAAAGATCCGGTTTTAAAACATGGTTTCGTCTTACAGTTGGTTCTTCGAAAATACCACTTGTAGATCTTTAGATCTACTAGTTTAGAATTCCATTTCATAAGAAAAATTGTTTTTTTTTTACACAAGTTCATTTTTATGTTTGAAAGGGTTCGTCATCTAATAACTTTACGACTTAACATAAGGCTAGTTCATGCTCCATGAACATGATCTAGCGTGGTTTGGTGATGATCCATTCCAACACTAGCGATCAACAACAATAAATAATCATAGCAAAACTAGTTTCAAAAGTTTTACACTAACATTCATTCATTAACCACCATGTTTATTATTTTTAGTAGACTTTTAGTTTTGGTCTCTAGTGTTCATGATTTTTACCCGTTAAATTTCTTATTAACCACTTTAAACAAGATCAAGAGAATGTTTAGAGACACTTACTACTAGCTCGAGGCTAGGGAAGAAACTAGACGAAAAATAGGCGGTTAATAGCGTTGTGGTGAGGTCCTTGCGATTCCGTAAGCACCGGGTCTCCTCGTATGAGCTCTAACACACTTGTATATTGGTAGAATAGCAATATCAAATTTGGAAGTTGATGGTGGGTGGGCTAAGGTGTTCGGCCGAGAGTAGTGGCAAGAGGGAAAGAAAGAGCACAATATTGTTAAGTGTTGATTGTGAATAAAATGAGAGTCTTATCCCTTGTGCATTCTTATAATCACTAACCAATCATTAACCAAAAGATAATATGTAAACTACATATTAGACAAGCTAGATTAAATATACAAAAGTTGGTGGAAAGGTGTCCCCCCTTGGGGAACCGAACGGATAGAAAGGGGGGCATTTGGTTGGGAATTAACTAGGTAGTTTAGGTTTTAGTTAGTCTAGTTAGGGAGTTTAATTAGTGTATTATGCGTGTGGTAATTTATAACGGGTGTTAGGGTGTTCGGGTACCCTAACTAGCTCAGAAAAAGAAAACAATGTCAATGACAATATTTTTATGTCCCGGGTTAAGTCCCGTTGTACGGTTGGATATTACTCCGTTAAAGTGCTAAATAAGTATTTAAAGTGTCGTTAATATTATTTTTAGTGACACAATTTATTCCCGACACTTTGGAAAGTGTCTAGTAATATTTTTCTCATGCCTTGGCACTTTACTAGTTAGCTTAAAAACTGAATTTTTGTATTAAGTGCAGAATTTTGTACTCAAAGTACGTTTTAGGCACATCCGGTCACTATAACTATCACTTAGTGACGCAGTTCTACAATCCTCACCTCCCTACACTCCCTACTAGTGTATTAAACTATTCCCGGCTCATACTGGCCTCAGAGACAGTAACTGTCTTATGCTGGCTATGTCAGCATGTTTACTGGGTATCCCGTATAGTGTGCTCACTGTGCTTTTGTGCATCAAGGTTGTCACTAAGGTTTGTGTGTAAATAATAGAGTGACAGTATAAAATGTGATGTATGAGCATGTATGTATCAGAAATCAGTAAGCAGTTCAATCACAGTTGTAAGCAAGCACAGTAATTAAGCAGTAATTAAATATTAATTAATTCGTACGGATACCTGGTTTGGTGAGGGTTGTCACATTCTCCCCCCGTTAAAGAAATTTCGTCCCGAAATTTAAGCTCTGCTTCTAGATGCAGGGTTCTTGGGAAATAAATGGGGGTATTTCTCTTTCATACGATCCTCACGTTCCCACGTGAATTCAGGTCCATGCCTTGCATTCCAACGAACCTTGACGAGTTTGACACTGCTCCTGCGAGTTTTGTTAACTTTCCAATCCGTGACCTCAACAGGTTCTTCAGTGAAGTGGAGCGTGTCGTTGATATGTACTTCGTCAGCAAGAACGATCACTGTTTTTTTTTTTTTTGTGTGTTGGATTCTTTCTCAAATTTGATACATGGAATTTATCGTGAACACCATGGAGTTCAGCAGGTAGGTCCAACTTGTAGGCAACAAGCCCAATCCTTTGCAGGATTCTGAAAGGGCCAATATAACGCGGATTCAACTTCCCACGCTTTCCGGAGCGTGACACACCCTTCCAGGGTGAAACTTTCAATAGAACCCTATCCCCAACTTGAAATTCCAAAGGTTTCCTCTTTGGATCTGCATAGGCTTTCTGCCTTTCACGAGCCGCTTCGATGCGCTTTTGAATCTGCGCAATCTTGTCCGTCGTCTCTTGGACTATTTCGGGACCAACAAGTTGTCTATCACCTGCATCAGCCCAGCATGGGGTGATCTACACTTGCGTCCGTAAAGAGCTTCAAATGGCGCGGATCCAATACTGGTGTGGTAGCTGTTGTTGTATGAGAATTCGGCCAATGGTAAATGCTTATCCCAGCTACCACCAAGATCCATTACACATGCTCTCAGCATATCCTCCAATGTCTGAATAGTTCTTTCACTTTGGCCATTAGTTTGCGGATGAAATGCAGTACTTAGGTTCAATTGCGAGCCAAAAGCTTCTTGGGAGGATTGCCAAATCCTTGATACAAATCTCCCATCCCTATCAGAGATGATCGAGAGAGGCACTCCATGACGTGCAACGATTTCTCGCATGTATATTTCCGCAAGTTTACTAGTATTGTCCTTCTCTTTGATTGGCAAGAAGTGCGCGGACTTTGTTAGGCAGTCAACTATCACCCAAATAGTATCATGACCCCTGGGCGTCCTTGGCAACTTCGTTATAAAATCCATTGAAATCTGTTCCCATTTCCACTTGGGAATTTCCGGTTGTTGCAGAAGTCCCGAAGACTTCTGGTATACAGCTTTCACCTTGGCACACGTCAAACATTTGCTAACATAAACAGCAACGTCGCCCTTCATCCTGGGCCACCAATAATAATCCTTAAGATCCTGGTACATCTTATCAGCACCGGGATGAATAGAGTACCGTGATTTGCGTGCCTCATCAAAAATAACTTTTCTCAACCCACCGAACAGAGGAACCCAAAATTCTTTTCATAAAACATAAAGTTCCTTCCTCGTTTGGCACCAACTACTTCTCCATTCCATGGAGATACTCTTCCTCAAGGTTTCTTTCCTTAAGAGCTTCTTTTTACGCGGCACGAATGCGCAGGGAAAGATCTGTCTGGATAATCATCTCCAAAGCCCTAACCCTTATGGGCTTGATCCTTTCTTTACGACTTAGGGCATCGGCGACCACATTTGCCTTCCCTGGATGGTACTTTATCTCGCAGTCATAATCATTCAACAATTCGACCCAACGTCTTTGTCTCATATTCAGCTCTTTCTGGTTGAATATGTGCTGTAAGCTCTTATGATCTGTGAAGATTGTACATTTCGTACCATATAGGTAGTATCTCCAGATCTTTAATGCAAATATCACTGCGCCTAGTTCCAAATCATGCGTGGTATAGTTCTTTTCATGTACTTTCAACTGACGTGACGCGTAAGCTATGACCTTCTGGCGTTGCATCAACACGCAACCCAATCCTTGACGTGAGGCATCACAGTATACCACGAAATCATCTGTACCCTCTGGTAGTGCTAAGATTGGCGCATTGCAGAGCTTGTTCTTCAATAACTGAAACGCTTCTTCCTGTTTGATTCCCCAATCAAACTTCTTATCCTTCTGTGTGAGCGCGGTAAGGGGTTGAGCGATTTTAGAAAAAAAATCCTCAATGAATCTTCGATAATAGCCAGCCAAACCTAAGAAGTGGCGAATCTCGGTCGGCGTCTTTGGAGTCTCCCAGCTCTTTATCGCCTCGATCTTTGTGGGATCAACATGGATTCCATTTCCATTAACCATGTGTCCAAGAAACTGGACTTCGCGTAGCCAGAACTCGCACTTAGAGAATTTGGCATACAACTGTTCCTTTTTCGGCAACTCCAGAATGGCTCTTAAATGCTGTCCGTGTTCAGCCTTTGTCTTTGAATAAATCAAAATGTCGTCGATAAACACAATCACGAACTTATCCAAGTATGGCTTGCAAACTCTGTTCATTAGGTCCATGAAAACAGCAGGCGCGTTTGTCAACCCAAACGGCATAACTAGGAACTCGTAGTGTCCATAACGAGTTCTGAAGGCTGTCTTCGGGATACTCTCCTCTTGTATCCTTAGCTGATGGTATCCAGATCGAAGATCGATCTTAGAGTAAAAGCTTGAACCTTGGAGCTGATCGAATAAGTCATCGATCCTTGGCAGGGGATACCTATTCTTGATAGTCAACTTGTTCAACTCCCGGTAGTCAATGCACATACGAAAACTACCGTCTTTCTTCTTAACAAACAGGACCGGAGCTCCCCAAGGTGAGAAGCTTGGTCTGATGAATCCTTTGTCTAGCAACTCTTGGAGTTGTGTCGACAATTCCTGCATCTCTGACGGTGCAATTCTATATGGTGCCTTGGCTACAGGCGCGGCGCCAGGAACCAAATCAATGTGGAACTCGACTTGCCTTTGAGGCGGTAATCCTGGCAAGTCTTCTGGAAGGACCTCCGGATATTCCTTGACGACTGGAATGTCTTCAATCTTAGGTTCAACAGCTTCCTTATCCACGATGTGTGCTAAGAATGCAACACATCCTTTCTTCAAGCACTTTCTAGCTTTCAGGCAGCTAATAATTCTCAGCGGCGTATCATGCTTCTCACCGTGCACTATGATCGTTTCTTCATCCGTCAGTGGGATGCGGATGGTCTTCTCATGGCAAACGATCTCGGCTTTGTTACTCGATAGCCAATCCATTCCCACTACCACATCAAAGCTTCCCAGCTCGACAGGTAGTAAGTCCAACGTAAACTCGTGCCCTCCCAGTTAAATCACACCTCCTCGGACAACTTCCCTGGTCTCAACTAGTTTTCCATTTGCTAATTCAATGGAGTATGGCACGTCTAACTTACTAGGCGTCAATCCAAGTATATTCTTAAATTCTAACGATACAAAGCTATAATCGGCACTAGTATCAAACAGAACAGATGCAAAGCGTTGGTTTATCGGGAACATACCAGTGACAACGTTTGGATCCTGGCGCGCTTCCCTTGCGCCAATGTTGAATACTCTCCCACGGGCTTGATTCAGCTTCGGGCTTTCCTTCTTGAAGTGCCCAATTTCCCCACAGTTAAAGCATCCTGGCCCTCAGCCATTCCCATTCCCAGCTTGATTCGCAACATTTCCATGGTTCCCGTTTCCGTTACCTCCTCGATTGTTGTTCTGATTACCAAGACCTCCTTGGCCTCCCCGACCAGCACTAGCCCAGCAAGAATCCTTCAAGTGGCCAACCTTTCCACAAGCTTCACATACTTTTGGCCCACACCGGCCAGAAAGATGACGCTGGCAGGTGTTACACTTGGGCAGAGTGCCCATATAACCCTTTCTTTTGTTCTCATTATTCGTTCGGGTATCTTCGGTGAGCTTTCTTTTGTTCTTTCCGGATGACTTTACCAGAGTCTCCTTCTTCTTGGCAGGGTTTGTAAGTTCTTCTAGTCTAAGTGCCTCCATAGCGAGTGTCAAACCCATCTTACTTGCAGCATCAGTTGTTGGTGGCGTTGATATTGTCATCAAGCTCAAGACTTGAGGCGCCAGTTCCCAAATGAATTGTTCCAATTTCTTTAATTCTGGTTTCACCAGGTACGAAACAACTCGTGACAAATCATGAAGTCTTTGCACGTACTCCAACACCTTCGGACCTTCCATCATCAGGCTCCGAAATTCATCTTCCCACTTCTGGGTTTCCGTTTGGGAGCAATACTTCTTATGCATCATTCCTTTCAGTTCACCCCAGGTTAACGCATATGCTGCAGTAGCGCCCTTTATACGAATCTGAAGATTCCACCATAATCGGGCTTCATCTAGAAGCAGCTCAGAAACGTATGGGACTTGTTGTTCCGGCGTACAACCGCTCACTTGAAAGATGGAATCCATTCTTTCGATCCACTTCACAAAGGCTATGGCACCTCCAGTGCCGTCGAACTTCGGAGGCTCGTAGTTGAGGAAGTGCCAGTAGGTACAGCCATGAGGTGGATTGTTTCCTGTGGTACCCTTGCTAGGTTCGGAGCGCAAAGCCTCGTGCTGTGCTATAGCGGCGGCAATAATCCCTTGAAGTTCTGCCTGGGTAGTAGGCATGCGTACTTCGCGTCTTGGAGGGATCTTCTAAAAGATGGTTTACGTGAGTCAGGTCATGGTAGGTAAAGTGTGCGTATATAACGATAGTAATAATACATAACATCTCATGTTAAAATAAACCAAACACATAACATCTCATGTTATAGAACATAAACAATCAATCACACAACATCCCATGTTATAAATATATCAACCACACAACATCCCATGTTATAGATCATAAATAATCAATCAAACATCACATATGATGAGAATACCGCGATTGCATTGCCATAAATCGAGACCACAGGGTAAAGTGTACAAGTACATAACTGTAACATACAACATCAACGACTAAGGGCTACATCACCCCAGTCCAAAATATCAAATCAGTGTCAACATATCCAATAACAACAAAAGTCAGGATCAATATGCAGTCTCCCAAAAGCTATGCAATCTGTGCAATCGCCGTCTTCTCAACAAAAGTCCACCCGTGTCGTACAAAATAGCCCTACGCTGATGGCGGTGGAGGAGGGGGAAAATGAGAATAGAACAAACGGCGCATGTGGAGCCAATCCTCCTCCATGGCTCGGTGAGAACGTAACAAGAAAGCTATCTGCTGCTCCTGTGTCAAAAAACGTGCAGCAGAGTCTGGAGATAACGGTCGAGGGGGATGTGATATCGCAGGGTGAGGAGGGCACTGGCATGGAGGTCTCTGAGCTCTCTCGAGCTCCTGCACGCGTCGAGTAAGTGCCACCTGCTGGACCATGAATGAAACAAGGACATCCTCTACAGTATAACCCATGTGAAAAGGATGATAGGGATCGGTCGGTGGCATGATGGGTGGTGATGTCCAAAGAAAAGGCTCACTAGCTGGAGTGAAAGGTGGCACAGTAAACGGTGGAACAGGGGGAACAGCAGTAGAAGACTGTGGTATGACCGGGACAGATATCGGCACATGACCAACGGGATGAGTCGAGGAACCCTCTCCCGGGCGCGATGGCGGTGTAAACTGACGGAACATAACAGGTAAGTCGGTGTGGTGAACACCGGTAGTATGTGTCACACCCCCAAAATCCACACACGGAGTACCACCGCTTGGAGGCGTGACATGACCAGGATCAAGCCACCAATCATATTGAACATAAGTATATATATCAAAAGTCATTCAACAATACGATAGGTATTTACAAAACCAAATATAAACAAGTGTGTAGCGGAAGCATTAATGTAAAACCCAACATAAGTTTAAGTACAAAATGTTATAATGTTTAACAACACATTCACGATCCATGTCCACAACGACTGTGCCTCCCGTGCAAGCTCCAAAAGTACCTATGGTCCTGCAAGGCATGTAACAGAGAGTCAACAACTAGTTGAGCGAGTTCACAGTTGGTTATTTAGTTATAATGTTCATTTCGTAAATCGTATGTTCGATTAGTAATCATGTATCGTATGTAATAGCATCGCGGCCCTCTAGGCATGTTTGCGAAGTTTAGTGGGGGTTTCCCATATGTTCACTAGACTAGGTATATTTGTATCGCGGCCTTCCAGGCATGTTTGCGAAGATTAAAGTATAGTTCGCGGCCATTCCAGGCATGTTTGCGAAGATTGTTCTAGTATCGCGGCCGATCCCGGCATGTTTACGAAGAGATGTATAAGTATCACTAGTCTAGTAGTATCTACCATTGACCTTCCTCTCACGAGGCCTATGGTATGTAATTCCGATAACTCTTAAGCATACATAATCAATCAACCCATTCCCAACCCCGGGAAATCCCATGCCTTTGTAGAAGTGTGAACTCACCTTGTTTGCTCGGTATGCTAAACTATGTGCTCGCAAGTAATCAATCAGATCCTATAGTGCACGTATATTCAATCAGTTCACATTGTTTGTAAAGTTTCACAGTTGAACTAGTGTCACAATAATATCACAGAGTGTTTGACAGTTCATATCATGCAACACAAGCAGTTAATTGCATCTATACATGTAACAGAGTTGGCATCTAGTAAATCTAGCAAATTAACTGAGTGAATAAAGTTAACGGAGTTCAATGAAATAACAGAATTAATCCACTTAATTTGGAATAATAAATAATCAGAGTAAGTCACTTAACCCAGTTAATCAACTTAACAGAATTGTCATCTAACAGAGTTACTCAAACAATGAGGTTCTCAAAATACATATTTAACAAAGTTAAATAACTAACTGAGTTATTCAAATGATTAGTTTAATTGAATAACATAATTAATGACATTAATTATTAACAGTAGCTTGTTGCCAAACAAACAAAAGTGGACGAAATCCCATATGGCCGAAAACCCCTTAAGAGCCGAAAACACATGAAGGGCCGAAATCACATTAAGAGCCGAATCACCTAAGGTTGCCGAAAACACTATTGGGCCGAAAACACCCTTATAGCCGAAATCAACATGTGGGCCGAAATCCCTTTGGGCCGGAACTGTTTGGGCCGAAATCACTTCATGTGATTTCGTCCAGTTGATTAATGTGGGGGTGTTTTCGTGATCAACATCATCTTCTCCAAAACTCACTGTAACTTAAACCCAGCAACTAAATCTTATCACAGTTACAGGTTTAATCATCTACAAGTCATTTAAATCAATCATTGATATAAAACAAATACTCTACCAAAACTTTGTGAGATCAAGAACATACTTGAATCAGTTTATCATTCATTAACAAACACCCACTGTTGATCAAAACTTCAAATATACATACAGTTCATGTATATTAATTATCTAACAATCACACAATGATCAATCACATAATCACATATATAAATGTATACATACATCATGAATAAACATCCAAAATCATACGATATGCAACAAGAAACAACTTGAATCATGAAATCACTAACCAAGGGTTTAAACAGAGGTTTTTGCTTCAAAAGAGGAACTCTTTGTGGGTTTTCAGAGATAGAGAGAGAAACAATGTGATAGGATCAGATTTGATAAGTGTGAAACTTCTCAGAGAAGTTTGTTTATAAAATGATTATATATATAAAATATCTCAAGATTGGACACTGGGCCAAGCCCATCTATGATTTCGTTGGTCATAGTGGACGAAAACACTTAAAGTGTTTTCACCACTTGGGTGATTTCATGAGTATTTGATTTCAGTAAGTTCCAACTTTAATTAACATATGTTTAAATAATAACACCTTATAACATACAATCACATATAAAAATATATATGGATCACAAGTATAAAATATTAATCGAAATACGATATAACGTATTACAAAGGTAAGCGTTGTGAAACAACGAGTCGTATTAACAAACAACTAAATAAAATAAAAAAAAATTTAACGTGCACTAAATGCGAAGATAGAATCTTGGAAACTCGAGTTGTCACATTATCCCCAACTTGAAAGAAATTTCGTCCCGAAATTTAGCATGCGGTTACTGAGGAAGCTAGGTAAGTTATCGTTTACTGGTTTTCCTAGGGTGTCACATCATCCCCCCGTTGATTTGGAATTTATTTCCGAATTTCTGTAGTAGCTTCAACCTCAGTAGTAGTTGCATTGTTTTCGAACAACTGGGGATATTTGAGTTCCATTTGGTCTTCACGTTCCCAGGTAAACTCTGGGCCACGACGGGAGTTCCAACGAACTCGAACAAGAGGTATTCTGGTGTTCTTGAGGACCTTAACATCCCGGTCCGTGATTTCAACTGGTTCCTCGACGAAATGCAATTGTTCGTCGATAGTGAGCTCCTTCAGAGGAACTACGTGGGTCTCATCTGACAGAAACTTCTTCAGATTTGACACGTGAAAGACGTTGTGAACTGCACTGAGTTCAGCTGGTAAGTTCAGTCTGTAGGCCACTTTGCCTATCTTCTCAATGACTTCAAATGGTCCAACGTATCGTGGATTGAGTTTGCCTCGTTTGCCAAAACGAACAACACCCTTCCAAGGTGAAACTTTGAGTAGTGCTCGATCCCCAACCTGGAATTCGAGTAGTTTCCTGTCTTTATCGGCGTATACTTTCTGACGGTCACGTGCTGCCGCCATGCGTTGTCGTATTTGAGCAATCTTTTCAGTAGTATCAACTACCATTTCTGGACCTGTGATCTGACTATCACCCACCTCTGCCCAACAAAGAGGTGATCGGCATTTACGCCCGTACAATGCCTCAAATGGAGCAGCTTTAATGCTGGTGTGGTAACTGTTGTTGTACGAAAATTCCACAAGTGGCAAATGTTTTTCCCAGCCTTTGCCAAAGTCAATTACGCACGCCCGAAGCATATCTTCTAGAGTTTGAATAGTGCGCTCAGACTGCCCGTCTGTCTGAGGATGATAAGCTGTGCTCATGTCTAAACGAGAGCCAAAAGATTTGTGCATTGCTTGCCACAATTCTGAAGTAAAACGTGCGTCACGATCTGAGATAATAGAGGTGGGCACCCCGTGCCTCGAGACAACTTCCTTAAGGTATACGTCTGCTAAAGTGGAGAACTTATCCGTTTCCTTGATAGCCAAGAAGTGAGCAGACTTTGTGAGTCGATCTACGATCACCCAAATAGTATCATTTCCGCGCTGAGATCTAGGTAGGCCAGTAACAAAATCCATGGAAATTTGCTCCCATTTCCATTGTGGTATCTCAGGTTGTTGGAGTGGGCCTGATGGTTTCTGATATTCTGCTTTGACTCTCGCACAAGTCAAACACTTGCTAACGTAAGTTGCTATGTGGGCCTTCATGCTAGGCCACCAATATGTAGTTCTGAGGTCGTGGTACATCTTATCCGAACCAGGATGTACTGAGTAGCGAGACTTATGAGCTTCATCCATTACCAGCTCGCGTAAATTACCATAGAGTGGGACCCAGATGCGTCCGGTTACATAATAGGCGCCGTCTGCCCTTTGTTCTAACCGTTGCCTTGAACCGCGTAGGGCTTCAGCCCTGACGTTTTCCTATTTCAATGCTTCTACCTGAACATCTCGTATCTGTGAAGGAAGACTAGACTGAATAGTGAGTTGCAACGCTCGTACACGCCTAGGTGTAGTATCCTTTCGACTGAGGGCGTCGGCCACCACATTGGCTTTGCCCGGATGGTACTTTATAGCACATTCGTAATCGTTCAGTAACTCGACCCATCGACGTTGTCGCATGTTCAATTCTTTCTGCTTGAAGATATGCTCAAGACTCCTGTGATCAGTGTAGATGGTGCACTTGGTGCCATACAGGTAATGTCGCCATATCTTGAGCGCAAAAACAACAGCTCCAAGCTCTAAATCGTGCGTAGTGTAATTCCGTTCGTGAATCTTAAGTTGGCGCGAAGCATAAGCAATAACTTTATCCCGTTGCATCAACACACATCCAAGACCTTGGATAGATGCATCGCAGTAGACTACAAAATCGTCCGTGCCTTCAGGCAATGAGAGGATAGGTGCGCTACAAAGTCTATCCTTTAAGTGCTGAAACGCTGTTTCCTGTGTATCACTCCAACGGTAAACAACACCTTTCTGTGTCAGTAATGTAAGCGGCTGTGCAATCTTTGAGAAGTCT
This sequence comes from Helianthus tuberosus, assembly GCA_030545235.1. Taxonomy (NCBI): domain Eukaryota; kingdom Viridiplantae; phylum Streptophyta; class Magnoliopsida; order Asterales; family Asteraceae; genus Helianthus; species Helianthus tuberosus. Next base: position 109,888,220 of record CM060411.1, on the reverse strand, counting down.
TTGATAAACCGTCTGTAATAACCCGCCAAACCCAAGAATTGGCGTATTTCTGTCGGTGTACTAGGTGCAGGCCAGTTCTTGATCGAATCTACTTTGGATGGATCGACATGAATCCCATCCTTGGTTACCACATGGCCTAGAAAGTGGACTTCACGAAGCCAGAAGTCGCATTTTGAAAACTTAGCGTACAGCTGTTCCGTTCGAAGAAGTTCCAGAATAAGTCGTAAATGCTGCTCGTGTTCCTCCCGATTCTTCGAATAAATCAGGATGTCGTCGATAAAAACAATAACAAACTTGTCAAGATAAGGTTTGCACACCCTATTCATAAGATCCATGAAAACCGCAGGCGCGTTCGTTAGCCCGAATGGCATGACCAAAAACTCGTAATGACCGTAGCGAGTTCTGAATGTTGTTTTGGAGACGTCCTCATCCCGGACTCTCAGTTGATGATAACCTGACCTCAGGTCAATCTTTGAGTAATAGCTCGACCCTTGCAACTGGTCGAATAAGTCGTCGATGCGTGGAAGAGGATAGCGATTCTTCACAGTCACCTTGTTCAGTTCGCGGTAATCTATGCACATACGAAAGGTACCGTCTTTCTTCTTTACAAATAATACTGGAGCTCCCCAGGGCGAAGAACTAGGACGAATAAAACCCTTTTCCAAGAGTTCTTGCAATTGCTTAGACAGTTCTTCCAGTTCAGTTGGAGCTAAGCGGTAAGGCGCTCGAGCTATAGGTGCTGCCCCTGGAGCTAGCTCGATTTGAAATTCGACCTGGCGATGAGGCGGTAGCCCAGGTAACTCTTCAGGAAACACTTGAGGAAAATCGCGTACTACAGGAATATCCCCAATCTTTTTCTCTGTCGTCGATGTATCAGTAACGAGTGCTAAAATAGCTATGTGGCCCTTTCGCAGACACTTCTGAGCCTTCAAGAAAGAGATGATGCCACTCACGACACCACTCTTGTCGCCTTGAACTTCGAGAGGTTCTTTGCCAGAACGAGGAATACGAATGATCTTCTCCTTGCATAGGATCTCTGCTTGTTGTTGGGATAACCAATCCATACCAATGACGACATCAAAACTACTCAGAGTTATAGGAATGAGATCGATAGAGAAAGTCTGACCAGCGAGGATAAGATTACAACCCTGAACTATGTGTGTGGCTTCTAGACTTTTACCGTTAGCTAACTCTACGACATGTTTGGTGTTCAAAAGTGTTGGTGCGCGTTTAAGCATTTGACTAACGTTCAGAGACATATAACTGGTATCCGCACCCGAATCAAATAATACGGTAACATAAAAGTCGTCGAGAAGAAACTTACCCGTAACCACATTAGGATCGTTCCTTGCATCACTCTGACCAATCACAAATAAACGACCCTTTGCACCATTGTTGTTGTTGTTTCCCCCATTGTTATTCCCACTGCCCTGATTATTGTTGTTGTTGTTCTGATTCTGGTTTAACTGGGGGCAGTTCCGCTTGAAGTGACCTTCAGCCCCACACTGAAAGCATGTCTTATTTCCTTGCTGTTGTTGCTGTGACTGGTTTCGTGGAACTGGTGGCTGTTGTTGCTGGTTCTGATTCGCAGGCCTTGAGCTCCTGCAATCTTTAGCGTCATGACCTACTCTTAGACATCTCTGACAGCGGCCTTTACGACACTGACCACTGTGGTGTTTGTTGCACCTGTTACATAGTGGATGAATTCCCCGATATCCACTCTGCCCCTGACCACCAGACGATTGCTGACTCAGGCTCTGGTAATCACTAGTCTTGCGCTGCTGTTGTGTTTGAGACTGTATAGTAGCTGAACCCCTGCTGGAATCCCCTTCCCATTTCCGCTTGTTGTCACTGAGATTAGCAGGAGTAGCTGGAGTGGTAACAGTAGTAGCGCTGATACGTTTAGGCAGCCTGTTCTGTTCCACTGCCTGATCGGTGAGGCGATGAGCTAGCTTGACGATCTGTTGAATAGTGCCAAGATTCGCTGAGGTTACGTGACTTTGAATTTCCGGCACCAGACCATTGAGATACAGTTCGATACGCTTAATGGGAGGGTCCACCATAGTAGGACACAGAATCGCCAACTCATTCGATCTTCTTGTGTACGCTTCAATTTCTGACCCCGTCATTTTCAAGTGGTAAAACTCTACCTTCAGCTTATGAATATCATCACGGCTACAGTATTCTTCTTTAATCAATTCCTTGAAACCGTTCCAGGGTGTGGCATTAGCAACAGCCAACCCTAACATCTGAACTTGCGCATTCCACCAAGTCAGCGCAATGCCTTCTAGAGTACCAGTGGCGTACTTCACCCTGCGAGCCTCAGGGCATTCGCACATTTCAAATACGGACTCGAGCTTTTCAAACCAATGGAGGAGTCCAACCGCTCCTTCCGTGCCACTAAAAGTAGTAGGACGACAGTCCATGAAAGTTTTGAAGGTACAAACAGGTGGTTGACCTCCTGCTTGTGCGGCTGCAACTGCCGCAGCAACTTGTTCGTTAATGAGAGCCGTCAGTTGGGCTTGCGTCATGTTAATGTGTCCAGACATGATCTTCATAGCAAATATGACATAAGTGAGAGAGGTTCGCGAGTAGTGCGATAACAAAAGAGAATAATCACACAAGTGTTCTCATGCAATAGTGTTACGTTTATCTAAGCATACCTTGAGCAAAGTTCTATGCAATTCTAGCAAGTAGGCAATAAGACATGTACCATATTACCTAGAGTGATGAGTCTTGCACGTGGAGCGAGGCGTCGTTGTGGATCGTTGAGCACTGTTCTGGTTATAGTCTGGTTTTAATAAAAACGTTTTCCCCTTATTAAAACCGAGTTCTCTATAACCAATGGCTCTGATACCAATCTGTCACACCCCCAAAATCCACACGCGGAGTACCACCGCTTGGAGGCGTGACATGACCAGGATCAAGCCACCAATCATATTGAACATAAGTATATATATCAAAAGTCATTCAACAATACGATAGGTATTTACAAAACCAAATATAAACAAGTGTGTAGCGGAAGCATTAATGTAAAACCCAACATAAGTTTAAGTACAAAATGTTATAATGTTTAACAACACATTCACGATCCATGTCCACAACGACTGTGCCTCCCGTGCAAGCTCCAAAAGTACCTATGGTCCTGCAAGGCATGTAACAGAGAGTCAACAACTAGTTGAGCGAGTTCACAGTTGGTTATTTAGTTATAATGTTCATTTCGTAAATCGTATGTTCGATTAGTAATCATGTATCGTATGTAATAGCATCGCGGCCCTCTAGGCATGTTTGCGAAGTTTAGTGGGGGTTTCCCATATGTTCACTAGACTAGGTATATTTGTATCGCGGCCTTCCAGGCATGTTTGCGAAGATTAAAGTATAGTTCGCGGCCATTCCAGGCATGTTTGCGAAGATTGTTCTAGTATCGCGGCCGATCCCGGCATGTTTGCGAAGAGATGTATAAGTATCACTAGTCTAGTAGTATCTACCATTGACCTTCCTCTCACGAGGCCTATGGTATGTAATTCCGATAACTCTTAAGCATACATAATCAATCAACCCATTCCCAACCCCGGGAAATCCCATGCCTTTGTAGAAGTGTGAACTCACCTTGTTTGCTCGGTATGCTAAACTATGTGCTCGCAAGTAATCAATCAGATCCTATAGTGCACGTATATTCAATCAGTTCACATTGTTTGTAAAGTTTCACAGTTGAACTAGTGTCACAATAATATCACAGAGTGTTTGACAGTTCATATCATGCAACACAAGCAGTTAATTGCATCTATACATGTAACAGAGTTGGCATCTAGTAAATCTAGCAAATTAACTGAGTGAATAAAGTTAACGGAGTTCAATGAAATAACAGAATTAATCCACTTAATTTGGAATAATAAATAATCAGAGTAAGTCACTTAACCCAGTTAATCAACTTAACAGAATTGTCATCTAACAGAGTTACTCAAACAATGAGGTTCTCAAAATGCATATTTAACAAAGTTAAATAACTAACTGAGTTATTCAAATGATTAGTTTAATTGAATAACATAATTAATGACATTAATTATTAACAGTAGCTTGTTGCCAAACAAACAAAAGTGGACGAAATCCCATATGGCCGAAAACCCCTTAAGAGCCGAAAACACATGAAGGGCCGAAATCACATTAAGAGCCGAAATCACCTAAGGTTGCCGAAAACACTATTGGGCCGAAAACACCCTTATAGCCGAAATCAACATGTGGGCCGAAATCCCTTTGGGCCGGAACTGTTTGGGCCGAAATCACTTCATGTGATTTCGTCCAGTTGATTAATGTGGGGGTGTTTTCGTGATCAACATCATCTTCTCCAAAACTCACTGTAACTTAAACCCAGCAACTAAATCTTATCACAGTTACAGGTTTAATCATCTACAAGTCATTTAAATCAATCATTGATATAAAACAAATACTCTACCAAAACTTTGTGAGATCAAGAACATACTTGAATCAGTTTATCATTCATTAACAAACACCCACTGTTGATCAAAACTTCAAATATACATACAGTTCATGTATATTAATTATCTAACAATCACACAATGATCAATCACATAATCACATATATAAATGTATACATACATCATGAATAAACATCCAAAATCATACGATATGCAACAAGAAACAACTTGAATCATGAAATCACTAACCAAGGGTTTAAACAGAGGTTTTTGCTTCAAAAGAGGAACTCTTTGTGGGTTTTCAGAGATAGAGAGAGAAACAATGTGATAGGATCAGATTTGATAAGTGTGAAACTTCTCAGAGAAGTTTGTTTATAAAATGATTATATATATAAAATATCTCAAGATTGGACACTGGGCCAAGCCCATCTGTGATTTCGTTGGTCATAGTGGACGAAAACACTTAAAGTGTTTTCACCACTTGGGTGATTTCATGAGTATTTGATTTCAGTAAGTTCCAACTTTAATTAACATATGTTTAAATAATAACACCTTATAACATACAATCACATATAAAAATATATATGGATCACAAGTATAAAATATTAATCGAAATACGATATAACGTATTACAAAGGTAAGCGTTGTGAAACAACGAGTCGTATTAACAAACAACTAAATAAAATAAAAAAAAATTTAACGTGCACTAAATGCGAAGATAGAATCTTGGAAACTCGAGTTGTCACAGTATGAACGGGATGCAAGGGAACATCAGTAGGAACTGAAACAGGTGCTGAAGCAGGTGTAACGGGTACCACAAAAGGCGGGTAGTCGTCATCATCGTCTATCCACCCATTTCGGGTGTCAGCATACTGAGGGTCGACATGAGTCGCAAAGAGTGCATGGTCGGGCTCTAGAGGCACCGGGTCAGGAAAAGGAGCAACAACATCAGGCTCAGCGGGTATATCAGCAATGTGAGGGGCAACAACCTGAGCATCAACAACATGCTCATCCTCCAATAGTGGAGCAACAATAGGATGATCATCGATAGGTACATCAGCAATCAAAGGATCAACAATGGGTATATCAGCATGAATAGGGTCATGCTCGAACACGGGGTCTGGAGCAACTACCGGCTCGGGGGCCACAGCAGGCTCCGGGTCGTCAAACTCCATCTCGAACTCTACGGGGTCAGCAAACGCAGGGTCAACATGGTCAACTGGGTCCTCCATGGGCTGATCTAGGTGTATAAACTCAACCTCCTGGTCTGGATCATAACCAGGTGGAAAAACGGGGTCTGAATCATCATCAATGTCATGATCGATAGCAAAACTAGGGGCAGGTGCAGCGGACGATGCTCTATCAGGGTCTGTATCATGCGAATAGTGATGCGCTCCCTGCACGTGTGATGGAGCAGATGCCACAGACTCGAAGGAGTCTGGGACTGGTGAATGAACGGGTGACTCCTCAGCAGGGGCATCAGCGAGAAGTAGGAGATCACCAGCAGCAATGTGGGCCTCGCCCTCAAAATCATCCTCTAATGGATCCTCGTCAAACAAGTCGACGTCGTCGTCAGCGACTACGTCAAGGGGCATATCAAGAACAGGGTACGCGGCAAGAGGTATAGGGGCAGGGATCACCGCAAGCGGCAAATCCCCGGCGATAGGGCCATCAGCGGGCTCAGCAACGACATCGGGCAGCGCGAATGGCTGAAAATCGTCCTCATCCGTGCTGGTGGCGTCCGAAGTATGCACCTCGTGCTCTGATGACACTCTGTCGTCCGATACTATATGCATAGGGTCAGTGGTGTCTGACTCTCCTGTGCCGGATGGAGGCATATCGTCTGTAACACAAACACACATATGCACAAGTAATCAATCACATAGTCAAATAAGCACATTAGTTCAATAAGCAATCAAATAGTCCTCCTAGTCCCACTAGCCTCCCAGCCTCCCAGACTGACTCCCTAGTCCCACTAGACAACTCTCCCAGCCTCCCAGACTGACTCCCTAGTCCCACTAGACAACTCCCTCAGCCTCCCAGACCGAGCCTCAGCCTCCCAGACTGAGCAATAACTAACAAATAAAATGTGCTCAACATTTGTTTGTAAAAACGTTTTGGATCTGGACTTAAGTGGTATGCAATGTAAAAATGTTTTCGTGAGAGCCCTAGTGATCATAGTCTAGACTCGAGAAAGAATCCTAGTTCGCTATGATCAGAGCTCTGATACCAAGCTGTCACACCCTGGCTTTGCGGAAGCGTGGGTTTATTTGGTGTGACTTCTTAATACCATAGCTTAATCACAACAAAGCTATATGAAAATAAAACCATGCAGATCATCCATTGATTTAAGTTTGAAAAGTAAAATACCACAACATTGTCTTGAGGCGTTGACACATGCAACAGAAATTACAACCTAATAACATAAAACATTGTTTGAAAGACACAACCACAAACTGAAAATAGACGTAGTTTAAGAACTGTGACTCGTCCAGGTAAAAGCCACAACCCCTAAACTCGGATGATCCCATAACTTTACGCAGCGTGAAAACGTAGCATACCGTGCCAGATCCTTAGTTCCCTGAAATACATGTAAGTTGAAAAATCAACATAAAGTTGAGCGAGTTCATGTGAAAGTGAGTATGTAAAACCTTTAAAGTATGTCCCAATGTAAAAAGGTTTAAGTACGTCCCGATGTAAAAATGTCCCTGGTATGTAGCAATAAGGAAAAAGAGATCACCATTGGGTTGCAAAGCCAATGATATGTGTGAAGTGATGCAGGAAGACTCAACCCTAGCGGATTTGTGCGTTGGGCACTTAGTCACCACCTGGTCCATTAAGCGGGCTCAGGAGTGGGGCTCGCTACACCCAAATAGATCTATCACTAATGTCCCTCGGTCCTACACGAGGATTAATGGCCTCAAGTTGCGCCTACTCACTCACATGATCTGTACGTCCTAACCCTCCTTAAGCTAACCATACCATGTAAAAAGTGTTCGTAATCATAGTAACATGTATTTCACCCCCGCAGTTTAGAAAACTGAAAACAGTTAAGAGAAAGGGGGGACATGAACTCACCGTAGTGCGTCTCTAACTAGAAATCTCCTGGTCAACCTGCTGTGCGATGACCTACACGTACTAACTTCTATTAGACGGACGGCCATGCCTTAGCTTAAGGTTTAATGTCTTTGGGAAATAGTTAGGCAACTATTTCGTAATTACTTTCCGTAATTATTTTGTAAATATATTCCTTCCCAAGGATGGGGGTTTTAATACATGTGCGTTCGTATAACTCGTTCGTTGATCAAAGCCGTCAACTGGGCTTGGGTGAGGTTGATACGTCCTCCGCGTCCGCTCATGATCTTCATAATGAAGCAACGTAAGTGAGAAAAGTGTCGCGAAAGTGCGTAAGTGTGGGACGACAATAGAGAGTAAGCACACAAGGTTCAAATAGCAATTATCACATTATCTAATGCACAGTGAGAACTATCTAACCGACAATATAACATAAATCATACCACTTATGGTGTCGAGTCTTGCACGTGGAGCGAAGCGTCGTTGTGGATCGTTGAGCACTGTACTGGTTATAGTCTGGTTTTATCAAAAACTTTTCCCTTTTAAAACCAAGTTCACTATAACCAATGGCTCTGATACCAATCTGTCACACCCCCAAAATCCACCATGCGGAGTACCACCGCTTGGAGGCGTGACGTGACCAGGATCGAGCCACCTATCATATAGAACATCGTAATTAAGTAAGTAAGACCAACCACAATACGATTGGTGACCAAAGCCAGTTAACCATGTTTAGTTTAAACAGCAGAAGCATAAAAGTAAATCCAAAAGCATAAGTCCATAGTTTATAAGTTAAAGTTCAAAACGCAAGTTTAATAAGTTCATAAGGATTTAAATAGTAAGCACGGAACATAACGGTCCGTACACCACAACGACTCCTTCCTCGTGCAAGCTCCAAGTGTTTAGCGACCTGTAAGGCATGTAATAACGAGTCAACAACAAAGTTGAGTGAGTTCACATTTGGTTGTCTAGTTTTAAGTTGTTTCTGAAAAACGTGGTTTGACTTTCGTTGGCTTAATTGCCATAGGGGTTACCCCGTAGTTGAAAGTATGTTTAACCAGTTCCTTTTTCATTACCCAAACCATAACCATAATCAGTGGGGGCTTTCCCCGTTTGAACTACTAGACCATAATATCGATAACTGACGAACAATAGTTGTGCCCTACATCAGTGTCTATCATCACTGACAGTTTGCCATAGTCCATTAGTACACGTCCGTCCGACTGGCACGGTGTGAGGTTTGTTAAACCTAATAGCGCTATTAACTAATGACCCGCTCGCCATTAGCCTCGGCGATTAAGTCGATATAAATTGAGGGACTTCATGATAGAGTTCTGTCTAGCTAGTTTTAAGGTTGTTGTCCTACCCAAGGAGGACGAATGTACGTATTCTGCACCAGGAGAATTCGTAGGATTAATAATGGCATCCAATCTATGGAGGATGGCCATACATATCCTACCCAAGGAGGATATGTAGATTTAGTTTTAAATTCTTTAACCCATTCCCAAACCACCGGGAATCCCATGCCTTAGAAAGTGTGTGAACTCACCTTGGTTTGCTCGGTTAGATTCTCAAATATAGCTAACAGTCAAGGTCGGTCAATCACGTCCTAGTATGGTTTACCAGTTAGTCATTTAGTGGCTTTCAAATGGAGCACGAAGTTCCTACACGTATCTATCACACAACATGCATCACTTTGACGGTTTATGCCCATATAAGTTTCCCATCCATTCCCCACTCATAAACAAACATACGATAATGCACATAACACATATAACATGTTAGATCATTCACAGATAGCATACTCGACAGTTAGATACGCAAATTACAACTTATGTCATTTCAGCATAAATATTCAAAACCGGGCTGTTTTCGGACATTTTAATAAAATAGTTAACTTATTCCAAAAATTCCCAAATTTTTACAGAATATCTTAAACGTTCTAAATTTTATTGTGTAAAAATATCAAGGTCCAGTTCATTATTAATATTTTATAAAATTTCATTTTCCGGACTGAACTCAGATTTATATTTTTCTGACCACAGCCCACGGGATAACTTATTTAAAATTCATCGAGCGTCCGATTTACGAAATTCCAGTGGGGTAATTACAAATACATCGGTGGTCATCTACAGTACAAGTTTCATGATCCAACTCTACACAGAATCCAAGTTATGACAGAAAACAAAATACATATTTTCAGCAGAAAAATGCAGCTCTAGCTGCTGTTACGAAATGACGCTTTAAAAATAGTAAACGAAGTCCAAAAATTAAGATTCCAGTGCCATTAGAACCGTATTTCATAATAACACGTTTTAGACTCAAAATATCAGTTTTTCGTAGAGTTTATGACATGTTTACAGCCAACTGAAGTTGGCTGTAAAACCTGGACAGATTCTGTTTTCATTCTTTAACTTACTAACTTGTGTTCGATTGATTCCGTTAACATGTTTAGTGATTATAGCAACATCAATCATCAATATTAACCAGCAAAACATCGGATAATCAACCAATAATCATAACCACACAAGATCTACATGATTACACACATAACTTCTCTTTATCCAATTTATTCATCTTAGGTTCAAGACTTTGTGTTATCTTATTTAGTGTTCTTCATATTTCATCATACAAACATCTATTAACCACTAAAATCAAGAACAAGATGGTGATTTAGAAGACTTACTACTAGCACAAGGCTAGAGAAGAAACAAGACGTAAACTAGGTGGATAAAAGAAATGTAGAGAGGTCCTTGAGCTTCCGAGTGCACCGGGCTTGCTTGAATGATCTCTAGCACACTTGTATGTGAGTAAAATGACTAGATTACAACTTGATGATGGGTGTGTAGGGGTGCTGGTGTTCGGCCGATCATAGGCAAGAGGGGAAAGAGAGAAGGCTTAAGTTGGTGATTTGTGAATTGAAACTCTTATCCCTCATGTCTAATTATAATCCAATACCCACTAAAGTCCATTGTGTAATGTGTTAGATAGATACTAGACAAGATCAATAAAATATTTAAAATGCAAGGAGTGTGTCCCCCACATGGGGACCGATCGGTTGAAAGGGGGGGGGGGTAATATGGTTGGATTTGAGTGATGTAGTTAGTGTTCTAGTTTGTTTAGTTAAGTAACTAAATTAGTGTAATAGTGTGTTATGTAATATAACGGGTGTTAGGGTGTTTGGGGACCCTAACTAGCTCAGAAAAATAGAAACAATGTATTTGACAATATTTTTATGTTCCGAGTAAAGTCCGGTTGTTCGGTTTGACACTGTTCCGTTTAATTGCTTAATTAATCCGTAAGGTGTCTTTTATATATATTTTTACAACACTTTTAATTTCTAACACTTAGGAAATTATAACGGACTATTTGGTGACTTTTCTGTACATTACTAGTATGTTTAACAAATACATGTAAGTATAACACAGATATCAGAAAGCAGTTAAATGATCCAGTACAGTCATTAAGCACTTTAATTAACAATAATAGATTGTACGGTTACATGTAAATTTGAGGGTTGTCACAACGTCCTGCCCGGACAGACCACTTACTGGTTTGGTCCGTCTGCCAACTTTTCATGCATGTGGGCTGGGCAGCTGACCGTTGTCAGTGCCCGGACAGACCACTTACTGGTTTGGTCATCGAAGTCAAAGTGTCAGTTCCACTTGTATAGACAATAGGATGCGGTTTTGGACCGCAGTGATTACCGCATCCCTTGTTGTGACGAAAACACCCGTTTTCATACACAAGGAAAGTCTTCTCATCCTTTCCCGAGTGGGAAAGCAAACCGGGTTCGCGCGTGCCCGCACGAACGCAGGTGAATCCTTATCGATAGGGGTAATGAGCCGGGGGATGGTCACTCACGGCTAAGCCTGGTGCGAGATTTGGGACCATACCCCTTTAAGTCCCCCCAGTCCAGTGTTGCTTCCATGTGCAAGTTGCAAGTGGGTGGAATGCTGGACTAATGGTCGAAAGGGTGTTCTTGAAATCAGTTTGGAGAAAATACTCGGCCGAGGCCTTTGCTCCTGCTTCATGTAAATCAATCTGGCGATTGATTGCTAATTGTGGAGCTGGTTGAGTAGAGTCTTCTAACGACTGTATAGAACCGGTGAGCAAGTTCAGGCTGACGCTGAAACATCTCGCGGTTTGTTGCGGTTTGGTGGCAGGCTGGTAGTTTCACTTTATTTATATCTGTGATTTTTTATTTTAAATATTTAGATTGGTTGGTTGGTTACGTATGTAATGTATAATGTTATATGACACGTCATGAATACGCCAACGTAAAAAATAATACAAAATACAACTACGATACGCCACGATACCATACAAGGACGATACGATATAATACGATACCTCACGATAAGATATAACAAAGTTAAAAATGTGATACGATACGTCACGATACGCTATAATACCGTACATAACGATAAAAATATAATAAAAATTATAAAACCCATAAAAACAAAAATAACAAAACAATAAACACCAACAACCATACCCAAAACACCAAAATTCCATCTCAAAAGAAATAAGACCTACAATACGGATCGTATAGGCCTATACGATCCGTATAAGCCCAGCCGCCAGAAAACGCTGACCCTGTCAGTCTGTCATGTCTAAAACCTTACCTAATACGGATCATACAGACATATACAATCCGTATTAGACCAGTCAAAATGTATAAAGTCTGTCATGTCTAAAACCTTACCTAATACGGATCATATAGACATATACAATCCGTATTAGACCAGTCAAAATGTATAAATAGATGCGCTGGTGTACCATAGAATTTCCCTAAAGTTATACTTCCTTCCTTCCTATTGGACCAGTCAAAATGCGTAAATTAATGGGCCGTTGTACCAATAAAATTTTCATAAATGTATCCTTCCTTCCTAGTTCCTATATATTTATTATCATTACTCCTAAGCGAAGGCAATAGATAAGTATGAATTTTGATGGCTAACAACACGAATTTAACAACAAACGGCGTCGGCACCACCACCGACAACGGCGGTCGGTCGGAGGTTTCTGCGGCGGGTCCTTCTGGACCTAATGTGTACTGGACTCCCCATGAACAGTCCATGATGAACCAACTCCTCTCCACGTATGTTAAAATTTTTAATACTTGTTGCTCAAACTTATATACAATTTCTATTCCTTGAATGTTGAATTCATGAATGATAGTTATATGTAATTTGTCGGTGTTATATTTAATCTGTTGGACTATGTTTTCTTTTATTGTGTAAATACAACAATCTGTGGGTTATGCTTTTTTTTACAGGTAAAAATACTCGTGCATTGCATTTGTTGAATAAATATGTCTATCACACAAGTTGAATAAAACCGGGGAAGGATCAAATACAAAACAATCTTTAACTTAGGAAGGGTAGGAAATCGGGTCATACGAACTCCAGTTGACCATATTCGAGCGGCGTTGGAACCCTCTTGTCGAATCCTATTCAAATATACATAGGGTTTTGCTTTTTGGGTTTAGAGTTTAACTTTTAAGGTTTAGCTTTAGATTTTAGCTATTGGCAAAGGCAAAACCTTTAAACACCTTGGGAGGGGAGGTTTTGGGTTCAAGTCCCATAGACCACACCACAGGATTTAAAAGAAATTTGCCGTTCAAAAAAAAAGTTTAGATTTTAGGGTTTAGGGTTTCTGGTTAGGTTTCGACAAGCCGGTTCCAATGCCGCTGTGGAATGAGCTCAATCGGAGTTCGTTTGACCTGGTTTCCTACACTTCCTAGGTTAAGGACATTTTGTAACCCGAATAAAATATATTGTTAGAATAATAATTTATTGTGTAGTATATATATCGGTGGCGTAGAATTGTGACATGTGTCTCTTTAGGATTTTTATTAATTATATAGTATAGATAGATAAGATATAGATGTAATTTGTTGAACTAGTGTTTATTTGTAAATCTAATATGTAGGTTATTCTGGAAATTTGTGTTTTTGTGTATATAAATTGTGGATATGTTTTTTTTTTTTTTTTGTTCTTGATCATCAAAGAGGGCGTTTTAAATCTAGTAAGAGTGAATATGCTGTATTACAATAGTAATAAGTTTTGGTTTTGAATATTTATAGGTTTAGTGCCTGATGAATATAACTTTTTGGATGGCTTTTGACCCGTTTTTGTTTTTTACAAAAAAACTTTACACGATAAAATAATTGAAATCAACCCATTTTCAAGTAAATGGGTCCAAATTGTCACCTTGTGTTTCTGAACTGTTCACTTAACACCAACATTCTTATGTTTTATGCAGAAATGCCTCACCTAATTTGGTAAAGCGTTATGCAATAATTGTGCTGAAGTTGCAAGAAAAGAAAACGTTAAACGATGTGGCGCTACGTCATAGATGGATGACTGTATGATCTCTATCCCCGATTTCTTGTTATTTATTACATTGCATGATCGAAAGTTCCAAACAGAAAAACAATCATGTTGACTACTGAACTTAACTATCGTTCTAGTTACATTTGGCCTTTTAGTTTCCCTTTATTTTATTGATAAAATTTGTCGTATGTTACCTCTATAAGATGTTCATGATAGAACTAATGTGTGTTATTGAACCACGTAACTGCCTCTCTTCTCTCTCTCTCTCTCTCTCTTTCCCACTATATGTGGTCAACAATACGTTTATGCGATTCTCACAGTTATTTACTTAAAATTGGCTTTTGTATGGAACATGCCACCGGATATTTGAGTATCTCAACTAATCTTGGTGTTTATATTCAAGCATTAATTAACACTCTTCAACACTGATTTGTATCTTGTATTGCTTTTCTAGGTGAAGAGAAATGGCAAGCAAAGGAAAGATGATAGTAATTCATCAAGGACGCATAAAGAAATAAATGTATGCTTTACCACTTTATACCATTTATTTTATCTTTCGCGTTGACGACATTTGATTATGCAAGAATATTTCCTCATGTTTCAGTTCTTCCCTGCAAATTACAATTTAAAAATGGGTGTTTTGTTTGTTGTATAATGATTATTAAAGAATAAAAGAAAGGTTTATTGACACAATTGGCATTTTCTAAATTGTTGGAATTCTAATTATTAGAGGCGACGATTTAGACAGATTTATGGATAATCGGGTCAAATTCGGTTATGCTGCTAAACTATTTATGAAAAACTAGACTATTATGGTGGCAGAATCATATTCAAAACATTAACCATTTATGAAATTCAAGAAAAGAAATGACAAGTTATTTGCTGGTTGACCCAACTCAAATAACCCGTTACCCATTCGCTCATTTTGCCACTAGTCATTCACGATTATTTTGTTTTTCGCTTTCAGGAAAAAGCTGCATATGAACAAGTGAAGCCATCTTCTGATGCTACCAATGATCAGCATTATGCTCAGTTATCAACCTCGATGGACGGCGATGAAGGTATTGATGATGAAATATCTTATGAAGGTAATGACTGTTTTCATGCTGTTTTCTATATCTGTTACGGCCTTGCAAATGACCTTTTTATATTAAAGAATTTGCGGTTGCTGCAGCTAATGTTGGTGCTGCATCACAGCTTCTTGAGCGAAATGGTCATGCCACAAATCAAATTTCTGCACACGGTTCTGCTTTCAAGGTAAATGAAACCACATTTATTAAGTTTTTCTTGATAACTTTTAAGTAGAGGTGGCAGTTTTGACACGTATGTTTACTTATAAATGGGTTGATTCGAGATATGTTAATCTCTCATGGGAACTTAAAAAAGTTTTTTTTAAAGGAAACAAGTCAAATGGGTCAAGCAGGTTGAAAATCAAAGCCTATTTTAATGAACATAATCTCCTAAATCATTTTATTCAAAAATTCAGTTTTATTTTAATTAATTGTTTTCGATAAAATTCGACACACTTTTTATCTAGATATATAAGTTTCAACTAATATTCAAGTACTAATTTAATAACAAATACATAGTGTAAAATATAATCTTTTTTGCCCCTCTAAGTTCTGTTTTAATAGTGTTGTTCCAAGCGTAAAATATAAAGTATTATTCTTCAAAAAGGTTAATGGGCAAGATAATTTTTTATGAAATGCCAATGCATAGGAGTATAGGACTATGAGGGTGTTTGGATGCTCGTTTAAACTGATTGTTGAGACATATATGTTAATTTACTTACCTGTTTCTATTCTCTAGCTTTAATTTTTTAATTATAAGTTTCGAACTTCAATAATCACTGCCAAAACGCACATACAAACACCCCCTAGTAGTCAAAGGCACACAAGGTGCTCGCCTAGGTGCCTAAAACATGTCTAAAGCTCTTAAAAATGTGTTCTTTTTATTGCGAGACTTTTTTTTTAAAAAAGATCTTGCTCTCATATGTATCTTGCATTGCTTGTCTTCAAAAAGGAAAATGGCAAACGAATGAAAGATAATAGCGATTCATCAAGCGGGCATAAATACAAAAAGGTATGCATTACCGCTTTACACCACTAACTTTATGTTTCTTGTTAACGTCATTTGATACATAGGATTGTTTCGTTTTGTTGTATAATGATGTTAACGAAAAAGAGGCAAGATTTCTTCTCCTGCGTTAGTGGCATTTTCTAAACTGTTAAAACGGGTCCATGTCTGATTTTTACATCTTACGGCTTAAATACTTCCACATAAAAACGGGTTGGAGGATCAAATGGCTCAGAACTCACCCAACGTGCATAAAACTGTTTATCTAAAAGTTTAGACGATCAAGGTAACAGGTCTCATATGTCATAAATCATATTCAAAACATCAGTTATTCATAAAATTCAAGAAAAGAAAAGGCAAAAGTTATACGTCGGTCGACCCGACATGAATAACCCGTTTCCCAAGCCGCCCATTATTCCACCACTACAAATTATTCACTATTTTTTTTACATTCAGGGAAAAGCTGCATATCAACAAGTGAAGTCATCTTCTCATAGTACAAATCATTCCAATGGTATTCATCATGCCCAGTTATCAACCTCCGTAGACAGCGATGAAGATCCTGATGATGAATTATCTTACAAAGGTTGGTGTACAATTCGTTAATTATTTGATAAACCGCTAGTATAAGTAGATCTTTTTTATGTTAAAGAAGTTGTGGTTGCTGCAGTTATTAATGGTCCTGCGGGGCAGCTTCTTGAGCAGAATGAACAAGCCATGAGTCAAATTTCTGCTTCCAAGGTAAATAAAACTATTTCTTAAGTACAGGTGCTAATCGCGACACGAGTTATTGGTGGGTCAAATGGTAAAAGATAAAACATTTGTTTAAAAGGAAACCGGCCAAATGGGTCAAGCAGGTTACAAGTCGAAAGCCTATTTTAATGCATATAGCCTCCTAAGGGGCTGTTTGGCAACATCTAAATCAATAAGTGCTGAATGAATAAGAGGTCTGAATGGGTAAGAGGCTCTGAACCAGTAAGTGCTGAACCAGTAAAGTGCTGTTTGGTTGCACATCTGAATGACCGTGTAAAATGACATTTTTACCCCTTTTAATTAAAAAAACCATTTTATTATATATATCATTTCCAGTCATTCATCACCACGAAACTTTCTGTCTCTCTCTACCTAACAACAAGAACAAGAACCTCATCATGCCGGAATCGTTCATCTCCACAACACCCACCACCGCTGCACCTCCACCGTCACCACCACCACTACACCGTCACCACCACAACACCCACCACCGATCTTCAACAAGAACAAGAACCTCATCAACATCAACATCCACTTCCAACATACAAGAAAACAAATCCATTCTACATACAACATCAAAAAATCAGAAAAATAAACAAATCCATAAAAATCAAACTTAACCACATCATAATCATAATAATGAGTAAAATAAATGAAAAATCAGTTTAATAAAAAAAATAAAACTAGAAAACAAACCTGGGTGCAGTTCGGCAATCGGCGGTGAGGAGAGGGCTGAGGGCGGCGGGAGGCGGAGGTGGTGAGGAGATGGAGGAGGAAGGCGGCGGGAGGCGGAGGTGGTGAGGAGAGGGAGGAGGCGGCGGAAGGCAGAGGTGGTGAGGAGAGGGAGGAGGACGGCGGCGGGAGGCGGAGGTGGTGAGGACAGGGGTGGGGTGGACGGTGGAGGTGTTGGCTGATGAAGTAGGGTTTGTTGTTGAGAAGAGAAGGAGAAGAGAGGGGAAAGGGTAACCAATGTCTTTTTTTCCATTCAACATCATATTATATCTGTATGATACAGACTGATTCAGGCCATTAAGAGGCTAGCATTTTGCCAACCAAACAACCACACCTCTGTCCGAATAAGAGGTCCACCTCTTAATGAATCATTAAGAGGTTTGCCAAACAGCCCCTAAATCATTTTATTAAAACATTAATTAATTAATATTGAAAGTAATTATTTTTAAAATAATAGCTTTTGAAAATATTTGACACACTTTTTATCTACAAGAAGTATTTCAGGTCGACCCAACCGACCCTCTACCAGAATAAACTGTCTACATAAACTCTCTTTAACCTTCCTGTTGAAAGTTTCATGTGTTGCAGGGGAACATAAACAATAAGCCTATTTGTCAAATGATAAATAACATTGATGCACTCATGAATGTGTAAGTCAGGAGCTCTTTATATGCTTATATTTACTTTCATTTTTTATAAACTATGGTATTTGACACCCTTGAGTCCACAGCGGACCCTTCCATTTATTTATAAATTTATATTTGTATCTATCTATATTTATTTTATTTATATTTTTTTATCATAACATATTTACTTATAGTTATTTTTGTCATAATCTTATATATATATTGGGGAGGGTTTAAATGAGAACGCTAAATATCGCGAGAACCGTGAGAACGAATGAAAAAACCACGAGAACTTGGTCAAAAACAATTCAAATTCAAAATTTCTTTTTACACTTATCATTATTGTTCGAATACAATGTTAGAAATTAAATTTACACGTTTAAATTTACGTGAATTCGTAAATAAAGAAAATTTACACACGTGTAAGTTTGTCATTTACACATGTGTAAATTTGTTATATTTACACATGCGTAAAAAATCTAGTAAGAGTGATTTTAAGAGGAGAAATGAATTATTTGATGTTGTAAATTCTTTTTGGATGTTGTATTTTAATTACAATGATGTTTGTATTAAAAAAATTCGGTTTTGATTGTTTTGATCGGTTTTGTTGTATTTTAATTACATCATTGTAATTAAAATACAACATCAAAAAAGAATTTACAACATCAAATAATTCATTTCTCCTCTTAAAATCACTCTTACTAGATTTTTTACGCATGTGTAAATATAACAAATTTACACATGTGTAAATGACAAACTTACACGTGTGTAAATTTTCTTTATTTACGAATTCACGTAAATTTAAACGTGTAAATTTAATTTCTAACATTGTATTCGAACAATAATGATAAGTGTGAAAAGAAATTTTGAATTTGAATTGTTTTTGACCAAGTTCTCGTGATTTTTTCATTCGTTCTCACGGTTCTCGCGATATTTAGCGTTCTCATTTAAACCCTCCCCTATATATATATAGGGTTAGGTTAACGTACAATATCCCTTATCGTACAATATGTACGCGCTCATCTCAACCGTGAGATCTTCATCCTACATTGAAATCGCATGTTGGTTTTTTGTACAATTTCGCATGTTGGTTTTTTAACATGCGATTTCCTCAAAATTACCACATGCGAAATTGTTACAAAAAACCAATATGCGATTTCATCAAAATTATCACATGCGAAATTGTTACAAAAACCAACATGCGATTTCATCAAAATTATCACATGCGATTTCATCCATGCTATTTCATCCATGCTATTTTATAACATGCGATTTCACATCTCGTACGTAGCGTACGTTAAGGGATATTGTACAGTACACACACTCTCTCTCTCTCTCTATATATATATATATATATATATATATATATATATATATATATATATATTAATAAACACTAGGTAAACGTACAAAACTTGTATAAATCATAGGCTCACTCGATAAGTGAAGCTTGGGCTTGGGTTCATTTAATAAACGAGCTTATGCTCGATTGGAGCTTTTAAGCGAGCGGCTCAGCTAATTTACGGTCCTAGTTCATAGGGTCCATGCAGATATATCTTAAAGTTGATTTTGTGATTGCAGAAGCTTAAATGATATGCCTGAGATGGAACAGTCGGCTTGCCAACGCTATAATTTCTCAATGGCCAGATCCCTAAACATTGGTTGATGACGAGTCACTTTGTTTTTGGTTTTCTTTTTCTTCTTAGATTGAGATTGTGAATATGGGTTTAGGGTTGATGGAAGATTTTATTCTTTTCAAGATTTGATATGGTAAGTGTTGGATTTATATGTACGGACTCGATAAATCAACGCTACTAACCGAGCTATGACCCGTGAGAGTTACACCTTGGGCAATGAACACTAAAATCCACTTGACTCGATTAACTGGTAATCACGAATAATTTACGGGGCGACACATATAATTATTTATACTGATTATAAATAATTTATTGTTTAATTATTATTATTATTTTACTTTATTTAGTGCACCACCACTAAAAGAAAAGTAAGTAATATCAATTTAGATGATAGTGGTCGACCACATTATCTCTATTGTGGCCAATTCATAGTTGAGTGGTTGAGCTGACCCACTATTAAGATGACTTTTTCTTTGAGTGGTTGGGCTACCCCACCATTTTGTTATTAATCATCTTCTGCCGAATATTATAAAGCAATTGATTTTGCTTTGTGAGATTTGCACAAGATTGATTTTGTGATATATATATATATATATATTATTATCACAACTCAAAACATAGTGATCAACTGCAAAAACCCAAAAGGATTATTCCTTTTGCGACTCCACTGTCCACAAGCATAAACAGACTTGTTTTGCTGCCGCAATTGTCTCCGGCGCCTACCGGTCTCTGTTGCAAGCCCTGTTCATTTGTGTTCGTGTTCTAGCACTCGTTCGTTGTACCTCGGTGTCTCAACCGGTTAGTCTTTAACCGCAAAGGTATATTTAATCTCATCAGTAGATTAACAACATTAATAATAATATATACCGTGTTTGCATGTTTGTAACCATGATCCTGTTCGATTCACTTTTGGTGTTGATTACATATTTATTCCGCTGCGTTTTTTATTAATTATATATTTAATTAATAAAATATGTCAAACCCGATTTGATAAAAAGTAAAATTGACACCACTGAAACCCAACAATGGTATCAGAGCCTTGCTTACAACATGCAAATCGGTACCGGTCTTTTAACCGGAATTAGAACACAAACTTTAATTTTATTAAAGTTTCTATTCTAAATAATTTTAGGGGCAACTTTTATTTTGGTCAATATTTTATTTGTTTTGCTTGACCAAAAGATTACCCGGTATATTTCGTGATTGTTGTGGAATATGTAAATCTGGCCCGACCTTGTGATTATGTTGAATATGTAATAAGCAAAGTGTTGTTTTTATTTCAGTTTTGATATTATTTTTTTTTGGCAACCTTGATGGTTCAAAGTTGTAATAGATAGGGTTTCTTCCTTTATTGTATTCTGTAAAATATTGTAATAAACGAAGACCCGGAGACAAAACTGAAGACGCTAAACAGGAGTCATGAAGTCAGTGGGAGTTACTCGAGACGACTGGATGCACTCAAGTCCATCCTTGTGGTTGTTTGTGTGTTGTGACCCCGTGACCCGTTTGGTCTTGCTAAAAGGCTCTAGCAAGATCGAACAATTTTTTGGCTATATAGATTTACATATTTATTTTGCTATTGTGGTTGCTTTTTATCTTATAATTTGTTATAACATAACCAACCTAAATACCAACATGATTTTAAAAGGAGTTTTAAAATATAAAAACAATCACATTAAAACAAGTTCTAAATTGTTTTACAACTTGTTAAAATTTTGTTATAAAACAAAGTTTGTTTTTAAAAACGAACAATAACCAATTAAGTTTTTGCAAATTAAACTAGATTTAATTTTCCAAAACTATTAACTTAATAGAATTCTATTAACTCAAAATTGGTTGTATAAGTCGCGACAAACTTAGTTTTAATAGGTTATTTAAAAACTAAGTGTCCTGAGAGATGAAAAGGTTCATCAAGATGTCACGACTAAAATATATACTAAAATTGGCTCTTGCGACCCTATTTGGTAAACATTAAAATTAACCCATAATTAAAATCAATAGTCTATGCCATCCTATCACAAGCTACACTTGGAACGTAATGCGAACCATCAGTGTTTGGAGCCACAGCACCGCACTTGATGTCTAGCTTATCCTTCCAAGGTGCAAGGGTTTCGTTGACACACCCGGCCCTTCCACAAGTACCTTCTTTTAGGACGACTATTACTTTTTCTTTTCTCATCACATGCTCCAGCTATCTTGAAAGTAAAAGTCGGCATAGATGAGGCTAAACGTATCAATGCATAAGACAATAGTTGTCTTAACGGCCTCATACCCGAGAGTTGTGCAATTCTCACAATTGACACTCGTTGTCAGTCTGCCTAGTCACTTACTAAAGTGTATGCCATAGCTGCCTTTAATACTGACCTAGCCAGATTCTCATTCCTTGTTCTAATTACTGTAATGGGTCATTAATTAAATAAGGAAATATACATCGAAAATACTAATTAAATAATTTTTGCTTAACAGATGTCATCTGAAAACAACTCCTCTTTTGCTCTCAAGTCCATACTTGAGAAAGATAAACTGAATAACACCAATTTTCTTGAGTGGCACCGCAACTTGAGAATTGTTCTCAAAATGGCAAAGAAGCTTTATGTTTTGGAAACCCCAATCCCAGCTGCACCTGAAAATGGTTCTGCTGCTGCGAAGAAGGCTTTCGATAAACACAAAGAAGATGCCATAGAAGTTGCTTGCCTCATGCAAGCCACCATGTCCCCAGATCTCCAAAAGAATATGGAAGACATGAATGCTTTAGACATGATTGAGCAACTCAAGGGCATGTTCCAGAAACAAGCCCGTCAGGAACGCTATGACACCATGAAACAACTTATAAGTTGTAGAATGCAAGAGGATTCCTCAGTTAGTGCTCATGTCCTCAAGATGAAAGGCTACATCGATCAATTAAACAAACTTGGTTATCCTCTCCTAGATGAGATGGCTGTTGACTTCATTCTCAACTCTCTTTCCAGTCACTATGATCAATTTGTTATGAACTTTAACATGAATGACTGGGTAAAGACAGTGCCAGAGCTGCATGGGATGCTCAAAACGGCAGAGATGAACATTTCCAACAAAACAAACCAAGTGTTAATGGTTCGATCTGGTGGTGTTAAGAAGCCCAAAACAAAGAAAAAGTATTCTAACAGCAAAGGCAAAGTAAAAACTCCCGTTGCTGCCAAACCTGCCACCAATAAAGAGTAAACAAGCTGTGAAAGCCCCTCTTCCTGAAGAGCGGCAATGCTTTGAGTGTAATAAGATGGGACACTGGAAACGTAACTGTCCCGAGTATCTTGCCAAACTCAAATTGAAGAAGGCTAATGGAGAAGGCACTTCTTCAGGTATTCTAATATATGTTATTGAGCTTTTCACTGTTTCTAGCAACACATGGGTATTTGATACCGGATGTGGTTATCACATCATTAATGTCTTGCAGGAGCCTGAGAAGTGGAGAAAACTAAAACCAGGGAGCATGGAGCTAATTGTTGGCGATGGAAATAAAGTCCCAGTTCTAAGCAACTGGCACATTTAATCTTACATGTCCTTCTGGTCTTATTGTTGTTTTGAACAATTGTCTTTTTGCACCTGGTTTGACTAGGAACATCATTTCAGTTTCATTGTTGTTTGAACAAGGTTTTAAGTACGCTTTTAATGGTATTGCTATTTCTGCCTACTTGAATAATATCTTTTATTTTGAGGCTAAACCTCGAAATGGTATTTATGAGATAAATGTTCAAACTGACAATAACATATATAATCTTTCTAAACGCAACAAAGCTGGTATTAATGAAACATTTCTATGGCATTGTAGACTTGGCCACATAAGTAAGACACCCGTAAAATGGCTCCAATCCGAGGGGATTCTTGAATCCACTGGACAGGACTCCTTTAATGATTGCGAATCTTGCTTAGCTGGCAAACTCACAAAGCGTCCCTTCACTGGTATTGGTGAACGGGCCAATGGTCTGCTAGGACTCATTCACACTGATGTATGTGGCCCTTTCAGAACCATGACAAGGAACCATGAAAGATACTTCGTTACTTTCATCGACGATTATAGTCGATATGCTTACGTCTATCTTATGAAGCATAAGCATGAAACTTTTGAAAAGTTCAAAGAGTTTCAAAACGAAGTAGAAAACCAACTTACTAGAAAGATAAAAGTACTTCGATCAGATCGAGGTGGCGAATACCTCAGCTTAGAGTTCCTCAATCATCTGAAAGAGTGTGGAATAATTTCAGAACCCACTCCACCTGGCACACCCCAACTTAATGGCGTGAGCGAAAGGAGAAATCGAACCCTACTTAATATGGTTCGATCGATGATGTGTAGAACTAACTTGCCTCACTCCTTTTGGGGTTATGCTCTTATGACTGCCGCCCGCATTGTCAATCTAGCTCCGACTAAAAAGGTAAACAAAACTCCATATGAGATATGGCATGGGTGTAAACCCAATTTGGAATACCTTAGAGTATGGGGATGTGATGCATACCTCACAAGTGATTCTGATGATAAGCTCGATCCTCGAGGCGAAAAGGTTGTTTTCGTCGGATACTATAAAAGAAGCGGATATTATTTCTATCATCCTGATACAAATATTATTTCCATCAAAAGGAAGGGACGTTTTCTCGAGGAAGAACTTCTTAATCGAGGAACTGGAAATAACGTGGTTGATCTTGAAGAAATTTGAGAACCACATACAACCGCTAATCAAGTCGGACCATCTGATCAACAAGTAATTGTTGCCAATGAATCAGCCAATGAATCAGACATGAACCTTTGGTATCTCGAAGGTGCTGAAGTCTTGGTAGTAGATGAGTCTAATGACGAACCTGCTAACTACAAATCTGCTATCTCAGATCCTGAATCTGCGAAATGGCTGGAAGCCATGAACGCTGATATGCAATCTATGCGTGATAATCAAGTCTGGGACTTGGTTGAGCTACCCCCCGAATCTCGGGCAGTAGGGAGCAAATGGATTTTCAAAAGAAAAAACGATATGCATGGAATTGTACACACCTATAAAGCACGGCTAGTTGCGAAAGGTTTCACTCAAACTCAGGGTATTGACTATGATGAAACCTTCTCGCCCGTTGCTATGATCAAATCGATCAGGATATTGCTTGCCATAGCCGCGTACTATGACTACGAGATATGGAAAATGGATGTCAAAACCGCTTTTCTTAATGGGCATCTCTCTGAAGATGTCTATATGGTTCAGCCAGACGGTTTTGTTGATCCAAAATATCCTAATAGGGTGTGCAAACTGAATAAGTCCATTTATGGACTCAAACAGGCATCTCGTAGCTGGAATCTTTGTTTTGACCAGAAGATCAAAGAGTTTGGTTTTGTCAAGAATGAAGATGAGCCTTGTGTTTACAGAAAGGCTAGTGGGAGCACCATATCATTCCTCATCCTGTATGTGGATGATATACTAATCATTGGAAATAACATCCCTATGCTTAACGAAGTTAAACACTATTTGGGATCTTGCTTCGCAATGAAAGATCTTGGAGAAGCAACTTATATTCTGGGAATCAAGATCTACAGAGATAGATCTAAGCGGCTTCTAGGGCTGAGTCAAAGTACATACATAGACAAAATAATGACACGCTTTAAAATGGAAAACTCCAAGAAAGGAGGTGTTCCTATGACTAAAGGAACCGTGTTGGACAAATCGCAATCTCCTATAACAGACATTGAAATTAAGCAAATGAAAGCAGTTCCATATGCTTCAGCGATTGGTTCTATCATGTATGCTATGTTATGTACTACACCTGACGTCTCGTATGCTTTAAGCATAACCAGTCGTTTTCAGCAAAATCCTGGCATTGCCCATTGGACTGCAGTAAAGAACATTCTAAGGTACTTGAGAAGAACTAAAGATATGTTCTTGATGTTTGGAGGAGTGGAAGAAGAGCCCACTGTAAGGTGTTACACTGACGCTAGCTTCCAAAGTGACCAAGATGATTCTCGCTCACAATCAGGATTTGTATTCACTCTAAATGGAGGAGCTATCTCATGGAAAAGCTCCAAGCAGAGTGTAGTGGCGGATTCAACCACGGAATCTGAATATATTGCTGCATCAGATGCTGCAAAAGAAGCTGCTTGGATGAAGAAATTCATCACCAATCTCGATGTGGTTCCAAGTATTCAGAAACCAATCGAGGTGTTCTGTGATAACTCAGGAGCCATTGCTCAAGCCAAAGAGCCCAGATCTCATCACAGGGCCAAGCACATTCTAAGAAAGTTCCACTATATACGGGAAATACTGGAACGAGGAGACATCATAATAAGCAAAGTAGACACAGATCAAAACCTAGCAGACCCGTTCACTAAACCAATGACTCAGAACAAGCATGACCAACATAGGGATGCTATCGGTCTTAGATTAGCTGGCCATATGTTTTGATTTAGTATTTGGATGTACGAACATTCAAACAGTTGTACCTTATAAATTCACCTTTGATTTACTGGTTAAATGCAAACTTTGAATCTTACAACTGTGTTCGATTTTAATACGTTTAATCCATGAATCTTGTATTCTAAATTATCCGTAGTCGGTCAGACTCGTGGGAACGACTCTGAATTAAGACTATTCTGACTTTGGACTCAAGGAGTTGACTTCCAAACTCACAGTCCTCATTATGAATGACGTTGGATGTAACTCGCATCAAATTATCTTCATGGATCTTAGTCATAAGATGTATTTGATTTAGGTATACTCATTTAGTATCCTCTGACCTGAGATACATATTAGAACTTCCGTTTACCAAGGATTATTCTTTGATTACTGTCAACCGCTGTCGCGTAACTGCCAGTCATAAAGGCTTTAATTGGGAATAGTTCTGAAGTTCAGTGGGAGTTGTATGTAGTCGATCAGGGATTCTATACTCTTACATGATATGTAACAGTTAGACATTGTGGCGCCCTCGTTGATTCAAACTGGTGAAGTGTAAGGCCTTACCCAAACTTACTGTGTGTTTGTTCGGACCACTTTGACTCTTGATCGAGAACAATAATAATTGAACACCATATGAGAATGAACTTAATCCATGTCTCATTAATTCAATTTATGTCTTTTACAGAAAGGATGAATGACAACAGTTACCATAAGTCTATTGTCTTGCAATAGTAAGTTGTTACTAATGGCAAGGTGTTTTGGTTAATGACTTTAAAGTGTCATACCTTGTTGGGGGCAGCCATGTGCAGCTAGAGCGCCGCTGACTGTCTGCGTTGAGGATTTTATCGAAACCCGTCCAAGTGGGAGATTGTTGGATTTATATGTACGGACTCGATAAATCAACGCTACTAACCGAGCTATGACCCGTGAGAGTTACACCTTGGGCAATGAACACTAAAATCCACTTGACTCGATTAACTGGTAATCACGAACAATTTACGGGGCGACACATATAATTATTTATACTGGTTATAAATAATTTATTGTTTAATTATTATTATTATTTTACTTTATTTAGTGCACCACCACTAAAAGAAAAGTAAGTAATATCAATTGAGATGATAGTGGTCGACCACATTATCTCTATTGTGGCCAATTCATAGTTGAGTGGTTGAGCCGACCCACTATTAAGATGACTTTTTCTTTGAGTGGTTGGGCCACCCCACCATTTTGTTATTAATCATCTTCTGCCGAATATTATAAAGCAATTGATTTTGCTTTGTGAGATTTGCACAAGATTGATTTTGTGATATATATATATATATATATATATATTATTATTATCACAACTCAAAACATAGTGATCAACTGCAAAAACCCAAAAGGATTATTCCTTTTGCGACTCCACTGTCCACAAGCATAAACAGACTTGTTTTGCCGCCGCAATTGTCTCCGGCGCCTATCGGTCTCTGTTGCAAGCCCTGTTCATTTGTGTTCGTGTTCTAGCACTCGTTCGTTGTACCTCGGTGTCTCAACCGGTTAGTCTTTAACCGCAAAGGTATATTTAATCTCATCAGTAGATTAACAACATTAATAATAATATATACCGTGTTTGCATGTTTGTAACCATGATCCTGTTCGGTTCACTTTTGGTGTTGATTACATATTTATTCCGCTGCGTTTTTTATTAATTATATATTTAATTAATAAAATATGTCAAACCCGTTTTGATAAAAAGTAAAATTGACACCACTGGAACCCAACAGTAAGTGCATATATGGGTTTGTTTGGTTCGGTTTTTGGTTCATTTCTTTGCACATAACATGTCATACCAATCTTAAAGAAACTATCCCAAAGATAGAGATGTAATGTGAACAAAATGTTTGGAAAACCAGTGTTAAGGCTATACGAAGTGGGTGGGTGGGGGTGGGGGGGGGGGGTGAAAAGGGGGCGTTATGCGACATGTGGACGCCATGTCGGCACGCGTCAGAAAAGTGGAATGGTGCAAAAAAGGGAGTGGGAAGGAGCGTGAAAGGTGGCGCTATTCGACACGTGACACATACTTTTTATTATTGTTTTATATTTAAAAATTATATAATTAATATCTATTAAATTTAATAAAAAATACCATTAATACAAATTAAAAAAACATTACATAATTTAAAAAATAAAAACATTCCATAACCTAAAAAGTAAAAACATAATACTTAACCAAAGAATCTTAATATTTGCCATGTCCCGACGTGTTTGAAGTGACAACCGTACGTGTGCCTGTACTCGACGAGGGTGACTTGGATGACGCCGTCTTCGTTGAACTCACCATCGTCGTTTTCCACAGCGTTGACAACAATCTCAAATCTCAAACTAGCCATACAAATAATCTGGAAACGTGAATAAAGTGCGTCCATGGTTCGGGTGGCCTCACCCCTATGCATACAAAATTGTTAGAAAACTCTCCCAAAACAAATGTGTGGTTAAGGGAGCCGCGTTGTCGGTAATTGTTGCGATCCAAGATTCACACAATGCAATGTCATCTTCTTCGTTCCATGGATTCATTGCCATTTTGAAGAGTCTTTTGAGAGAGTTTTGTGATAAATGAGATGAAAGTGAGAGATTTTGAAGGTAAATTTTGGAAGAAAGGGTTTAGATTAAATAGCCGTTGGGGGCAATGCCTATAATCCACACCCAACCACGAGATGCAACGTCGGCACCCCAAAGCCTTCCACGCCAGTGGAAAACCCCCGCCACCAACTCCATGCCGATCCCGGGGTGGTATGCCCGGAGTGGAGAGGCAACCAAGCCGAAAAACCACGCCACTCCGTATGGTCTAACCTCACCTGCGTTTTGCTATGCAATCACTCAAACCACACGCGTGGAATTATGGTTATGATTTGCAGCTAATGATAGGGATGAAATATGCTCATTTTGTCTTTGAAATCTTCAATATTTTTGACTCTTCCTAAACTACCCTCTAAATCTCTAATATCTATAATCTGTAATGCATAAGACAAGGATATTTTAAGATACCCAAAAGTAATTTTTTTTGCTTTAATGCATCAGATACAATCTAAAATAAGGGTAGATTACTCTTTCAAATATTAATTACATTTTAATCCTCTTATGTTAGTTATACTTTTGTCCCCCATCTTTAACCAAATTATAGATAATTAGTAGTTATATTTTATCTCCTTGTAAAAAACTAACAACCCCTACGATTTTTTAAACGGTCATAACTTTTATGTACGTTAATATTTTTTTAGAACAATTAACACCATTGAAACGAGTATTTTATTTGCTTTAGGTTGAGAATAGTAGTGCTAGAGTTTTTTAATAAAAAAATTGATATGTTACCTGATTAACAGTGTCTAAGGGTGAGCAACCAATGAATCATTAACCGAAATATAATAAAAAATCCGGTTTTGTTATGTTTTTTTTTTCCAACTTTAAAATGGATTCAGGTTACTACACAAATGGTTACAAACTCCATTACTTCTTCCTTTACAAAATCTAACAAAGCTAATTTTGCTAATTATATTTATTTTATTTAAAAGTTTCAATTATTTACAAAACCATCCCCTTAACTTATAACTCGAGTTAACCAACCAAACTAACTCTGGTACAAGCTCCCTTATATGATTCTAACCAAATTAACTGAAACGCTTATAAAACTAATGTTTTTAGAACGGTTTTAATCAACCACGTATGTGACGTTAATAAAATATTTGAAAATAATAAAATTACCATTTTTATTTATTTTCACTGGACCGGTTTTTTTGTCACACCCCGACCACGTAAAACAACAAAAGGTGGCGGAAACATCGGGGAGTGTTGTAACAGAATCATTGTTTCATAACACATGGAAATTGAATTATTGTTTTATTAAATAAAAGAGTTACAATGTCTTGACAATCAAAGAACATAACATAAATAACTAGTCTTGCATCTTTTATTGTCACTAAGGCCCAAGTCCGCCTAAGTGTATCTTGATAAGTCCTATGCATCATCTCCTGAAAACACATGTGAAAATAGGTACGTCAGCATAAAAATGCCTGTGAGATACATAGGTTTTGTGAAAATGAGATTCATGACTTATGTTTAAGAAAATGTTTAGTCATGAACCTTGTAGTTTGCTTTGTTTTATAAATTGTTTGAAAAGCAATAAGATCAAATGATATGTATAAGTAAGAGAATAATTTATGGTTAAATGAATAACCAAGTAAAATGAGTTTGTAAAAGATAAGTTGTTTTGTAAAACAATGTCTTGTGAAAAGTATGTTATTTGTATAAAATGTTATATGTCTCAAATTTAAATGATTCAAATAACGCTATGATATGTAATACCATACAAACACTTATATATAGGAAGTACCAGCGGCGTATCCACCATGCTTGTATCATATTACACACGCCTCGTTACTTAAATCACTTACTCAAACCAAACCAAACAATGTAAGATGTCTATGTTTAAACCAATTGTCAAAAGTCCTTGTATAAACCATGTAAAATATTGATAGTCCAAAAATAGTCAAGTAATGTGTAACAAATGTTATGTATGGTAAGTAAAATAAGACTACTTAAACCATAAGTAAAAATGTACAAAACAAAGTATTGAAGTAAAACTTGGTTTAAATCAAAGTTATGTTTTGTAAAATATATGCATGCTATACTGATATAGACATTTATGCGGTATTGTGAAAATTCATACATCCAAGCCTTGAGACAGCTGGATAACTATGTAAAAATGAGTTATCAAAAGAATATGTATTCGGATTCGGTCATTCCTTACGTCCAAACAAACCCGAGATTTCAGGAATGGGATTTGTCAAGTCCTATGGTACCACTACCTACTACCGAGCGGCATGATCGGTGTTAATGAATGTACATTGTCTCATTTAAACAAACCAAATGTCATACCAAAATGTAAGCATGTGATGAAGATAATGTACCTAGTATGCTAGAGTAAACATACAAGGTAGAGCTGTAAAACAATGTGTCCATATGTTACTGGAACATATGCAACAGAGATGCAATGTAAAATAATGTACTAAGCATGTACTAAATGGACATACATAGCATGAAAACAATGAAATCATGTACTATAAATGTACTATTGAACATAACATGTATATGATGTGAAAACAGGAAAGCATGAAAGTAACAAGTAGGCACATGTGTTCCACCCCAAAACAGTTTGGAAAACAGTAAAAGAGGGGTCTATGTACTCACTTGAGATTGCTCAGATGTCTAAAGATAACCACCAAGTAATGCTAGAGATCTCGGAATCAAACGACACCTAATATAGGTAACTATGTTAATAAACCGGACCTAAATCGGAAGATCGGATAGAATGCGGGTTCGTAAACCAAACGAGTATGGAGACTCGTGTAATATGGTTTAACAAAACCTACATACTAAATGAAACCTAACATAAGTGTTTACGACCCAATACGACCCGTTTAGGTAGCTTATGCTACTTTAACGCGTCGTTCGCGTGAAACGCGTTCGGACCGTCTAACTAGTCCTATGACAAGTGTTATATGCCTAAACATGTTACATAATCAGTTATGTGTCAAAAGTTTAGGTTACATATGCTTAATTACCAATTATACATGAAAATGGTATTCTGGTAATTTACCTAAGGCATATAAACTACCTATCATACAACTACTCAAACGATGTGACCATAAGGTATAACCTCGGAAGGTTATTCCCTATATACTATGGTCACCTAATGTATTTGGTCGGATCCTAATGATCGACCAAACTGGGTCGGGTTCGAAGGTATAAGCGATTTATTAGATCGCTTACCCTTACGACCCTAGACTACGTGGTAATCAGTAGGCATAGTCCCAAGGGACTATAACCAACGTGATTACACTCACGTTGCGAAGTTCAAACGAACTTCGCATTGACCATAACTGGTCAACGCAGAAAGTCAAACAAAGTTTGACTTTCAGACTCGAAAAGACTCGAAAAGCAATAAAAGAACGAAAGAATACTTACGAAGGGTCCCCGAATGCTAATCCCGATCCAAGTAGCTCAGGTATGAAACAATGGTTTCAACTTAGAGCTTCTCAAATCAGAATTCTAGTGAGTTTAGCAATGGGGGTGGATGGGTATTTATAGTTTTCGGGTAACCGTTAAGATCGTTTCATGGAAACCGTGCTCAAATCTTGTGCGTACACTTGTCACAAAGTTGTGGTAACTTAAAAATGGTCCTAATGAGCTGAATGTGCAGTTGTGAGTGTGTGGATGAGGTTTAAACAGCTGGAATCAGCTGACTAAGCGTTTTTATCTGATCAGGGAGGCTGAGGCGGCCCGCTTCAGGATCAGACAAATCTAATGCGGGCCGCATGGCCCTTTTGATCAGCATATAACTTTCAAAAATGACAGTTTCAGCCCCTGCACGTGTTTAAGGCCATTTTCGACACTTCTAAGGCCCGTAAAGCCAACTTTAAGGCCCTAAAATGATGCCTAAACATTGTGGACATGAAACATGTTCAAAAATATACCCGATGTCAGTTCGTTTGGTCGTACGAACACGATGTTCGCTTAATTACGACGGAATGCGCATAAGCGCGAAAAATGATCCAAATGACGCGACGAATGGATTTCTCTTATGCCGAACACTAAAATAAAATGTTTTAGTGCTTACATAAATTTTTGGATGTCTGGATGTATTCAGAACGTAATTTATGCGCGAAAATGCAAACTTGTGCACTTTTTGACACTTTTAGTCCCTGAATGAGCCAAAAGTTTATTTTAGCACACCGAACCCCTCAAAGCCTTTTTCTAAGCTATATAAAGGATATTTAAGGTGTGTTTAACTTATGGTCATGTTCCGTAATGTTCGTTATAGTTCAAATTGGCATACTTTCGCAGTTTGTCAAGTTTAGTCCCTGTAAGCGAATTAACTTGATTTTGCCATACCAAAGCCTTCGAAACTTATTTCTAAGTTATGTAAAGGTTATTTAAGGTATGTTAAGCCTATTTCACTATTCCGGAGTGTTCGTTTCATTAAACTGGTTATATTTACGCATCGGTGCGCGTATAACCTTCCCAGAAAGCGATTTAGAGTTTGGAATTGAACAAAAAATTGATATGTGCAAATGATACACATATTTTTACAAATCCCAAGTATGAAATATAATATTTCATTGGTTCGGTATTTGTTTGATGGCCGTGGAGGCACAGGTGTTACATTTTTAATCTGGGTCGGGTTTCGGAAACCCGTTTTTAACGGATGTTATAGTCTCCCATACTTTTGGGAATTTCGTCATGAAATTAGGAGAAACCGTTCGTGTAGGAAAGTGATATCGGTTAAATTCGAGAATAGTACTAAGAGCTCCAATCCTAAGGTCAGATTATTTCTTAGGGATGTCTGGTACGAACAGTTAAACACAAATCGTGAAGATGCTGAGAGTACATTCAAACTACGATACAACAATGATCACACTTAGATCTGATTGAGGCGGTAACGTTCCTAGTATGGGTTAAACACCCAGGCAAGGAATCACTTTTAGTGCTAGAGATACAAAGACGAGGAGGGTAAATGATTACGTATGAGATAGCCTGTCATAGGCGAGATGACAATTACGTCATGAAGCCTACGAATAGCGTATTGGAATTTGATAGTAGCTTAAGAAAAATTGTCCTGAAATTGACTTATAACACGATAGGATTGGCAAACTGAGTCGTAGGATGTACTAGGGGTGAGCAGAAAACCGAAATAACTGAACCGTAACCGAAATAACCAAAAAATCCAGACCAAAAAAACCGAACCGAAACAAAAACCGACGGTTCGGTTTTCGGATTTTTAATAACCGAAAATTTCGGTTCGGTTTTCGGATAATCGTTTTCAATAACCGAAAATAATCGAACCGAACCAATAAAGTTTAATAGTATACAAAATCTATATATTTTTATATTTAAGTTGTTTAAGTGTTTACCCATGCTACTAAGAATTATTAATTTTATTCTTGTTTGTTAAATAGTTATAATAAGAACATTACCATGTTTATTTATCATTAAATTTATCCATTGTTTACAAGAACTAACAAAGTTTAATATAAAAATTAAATGATTTTCAAAGTATTATGAAAGAAAACGTCTTGACAAAAACTTTAAAGAAACATTAAAATAGATTAGAAGGTTAGGTTTATGTGAATAATATTAATTTAAAAGACTAAATATATTAACTTAAATGTAAACATTTAAGAAAGATTCTTAAACCTCGAATTATACTTTTAAGTTTTGAATCTTACATAATTCGTTTCAAAAACCGAAAAAACCGAAAAACCAAACCGAACCGTTGCTAAAACCGAAATAACCATAACCGAAAAAACCGAAACCGAATGGTTTTTAAAAACCAAAAACCGAACTTTCGGTTACGGTTTTGGTTTTACCCAAAAACTGAACCGAACCGTGCACACCCCTAGGATGTACTCTTGATGCCTAAACTCCATTCCGTGTCGTGACTTGGGATTTTGAAAGAAAAAATTTCCCATAGAAAATGTCACAATGATAAGATTGAACTCACAATGCCATAGAAATGAACCATCAACACACAACAAAAACATATTGACAAAATATTTCTCATGATTAGTCTAAGACTGCTTTTGAAAATTTGGTAGAGGCACTTATATATAGGAAGTACTAGCGGTGTATCCACCATGTCTCTACCGAACTTTTATCCACTTCGTTATTCAAATCATAATTGATGACACTACAAAACTTACACCGAACTTCTCATGACCAGTCTAACGAGCCTTTTGATAGTTTGATAAGAACACTTATATATAGGAAGTACCAACGGCGTATCCACCATGTGCTTATCAAATTTCATCTACTTCATTTTTAGATTATGGTTAGTTCTATGTGACGACACACGCACTAAATAAATAAAATCAAACCACAAATAACCATAGCTTGACGGGAAAACTGCTGTGACATCTGTGCCTCTACGACCATCATACAAATACGAATCCAATGAAATCTTGTGTTTCAATCTTGGGATTTGTACAAATACATGTGACTTTTGCACATATCAATTCTCGTTCGATTTCGAGCTCTAAATCGCTTTCTGGATAGTTATACGCAAACTGATGCGTAAACGTAATCAGTTTAATGCGACAAACACTCCAGAACATCAACATAATCTTAACATGTCTTAAATAACCTTTACATAACTTATAAATAAGTTTTGAAGGGTTTGGTATGGCAAAAACAAGTTTATTCGACTACAGGGACTATTTGCGACAAACTGCGAAAGTCCGCCGATTCGGATAGTAACGAACATTCCGGAACATGATCATAAGTTAAACATACCATAAATATCCTTTACATAGCTTAGAAATAATATTTGAGGGGTTCGGTGTGAGAAAATAAACTTATTTGATCAATAGGGACTAAAAGCGTCAAAAAGTGCATAAGTTTGCATTTACACGGATATCTTACGTTCTGAACTTATCCGGACATCCAAAATTTTTTTTAATCATTAAAATATTTTATTTTAGTGATTAGAATGCAAAAACACCACTCGTCGCATAATTTGGATCATTTTCGCGTCCGTTCGA
Source organism: Helianthus tuberosus (assembly GCA_030545235.1). Taxonomy (NCBI): domain Eukaryota; kingdom Viridiplantae; phylum Streptophyta; class Magnoliopsida; order Asterales; family Asteraceae; genus Helianthus; species Helianthus tuberosus. The sequence continues at coordinate 109,852,568 of CM060411.1, read as the reverse complement.
GTTTCGTCGTAATTAACCGAATAACGCGATCGTACGGCCAAACGAACCCGACCCGTGGATCCAACCAAACACATTTTGTGACCATAGTTGTATAGGGAATAACCTTCCGAGGTTATACCTTATGGTCACTTCGTTTAGTTAGTTGTATGATAGGTAGTTTATATGCCTTAGGAAAATGACCAAAATGCCCTTTTTACGCATAATTTCATTTTAAGCATATGTAACTTAAATTTTGACATCTAAACTGATTATGTAATATTATTAGACATGTTAAGGCATATAATACTTGTCATAGGACTAGTTAGACGGTCCGAACGCGCTTTTGAGCGAACGACCCGTTAAAGTAGCGTAAACTACCTTAACGAGTCGTAACGGGTCGTAAGCACTTAGGATAGGTTCCGACTTAGAATGTAGGATTTTTTAAACCATATCATATGAGTTCCAACACTCATTTGGTTTACAAGACCTCATTTTATCCGATCTTCCGATTTAGGTCCGGTTTATTAACGTAGTTACCTATATTAGGTGCGGATTGATTCCGTGATCCTTCGAGCATTACTTGGTTGTTATTTCAAGACTCTTAGGAAATATCAAGTGAGTAAGTAGTCCCCTCTTTTACCTTTTTCAAATATTTTGGGGTGATACATGACGTGCTTGTCGTGGTACACGCAAATTTAATCCCAATAACAACTATAGATAGTGGTAAGTGGGTATCGAACACAGGGAGTTTGTGGAATGTATGTTATCTAAGTGTATATCTAACTTGACTAAATTAATCTAATTGCAAATAAAATAAATTCAAGAGTGGGTTTGATTGGTTGATTTTTAAAACTAAGACTACTATTCTAATTGCAAAATGGAAGTGTTTTGGTTGTAAACAAATTAGAGACGAGTGACCATCTTTAGTTTCCGGTTTGCTTCAACATTTATGCTATCATTCACTAGAAAGAACTACATAGACATAGTTCATGTGCAATTACTTGTTGTGATAAAAGGGAACTAAGTACTCAGATTCCTAGAACGTGAGGTTGTTACCCAATGACCAATTGACCCTTACCCGATCCTAGTTCTACCCATGATATCTCGATTGCCAACGGCACCAAGAACGTATGGTTTCAAAATAGAATAATCATAAGCATCAACAATTTACAAGCAAATAAGAACACACCATGATAAATAAAACATAAATTCACTTTACCATTCTAGAAATATGAAATCAAGTACAATTGTCTCTACAAACCTTCAACTAAAGATGACCATAAAGAGTTTAGCCATTCATGGCTTGAACAACCATCCTCCACCAAGTCCCCAATTCGTTCTACCACCAAGTGTTGTGTCAAGAGAGTAGTGTGTAACCGAAAAATAAGTGAAAAGACCTCTTAAAACTCCATCAAAAGGCCATTAAATGCATAAGTTACAAAAGCTCTTCAATCGGTGCCAACAAAAGAAAATATGCCGTCACAAGTGTTGATAATGGATGTTGACCAAAAGTTGAAGTGATGATGATATTCCTTAGTTAATCGGCCCACTGTGAGTCAACAATTCCACTCTTCTATTCGGCCCAATTACAATGTGGTGATGATGTCTTTTGTGATCATATGATAATTTCAATTAATGCCTCCCAAGAAAACAATCCACGTGATGATGATGATGATGATGATTGATTATTAATTTCCCAAAATTATATTTGTTGCCTCCTCTCTCTCTCAGCGTGATGTATGATGATGTATGTTGATATCAAGTCAAAACCTCATGTGCACCTCTTCACGTGATATATGGTTTTAGAGAGGGCCCCCTTAGTTGCCATCAATGTCATAAGAATGACTTTTATTTCATGTGCATGTGAAGTCTGACACATGAGACTTCATGTGTTGTCCAAAACATAGAATGGTGATATCCCTTTTCTTTTCATCCCATACATAACCGTGCGTTGTCTTGTATAGTTAACCGTAACCTACGGATTAAGACCGTAGGCTACGGTCCGTAGTTTCTGTAAACATATCAAACGCAGACCATAGGCACCGATTTTTCTTGTTTCAACTTTCCCACTTTAACAATCAATACCCTTGCACTTCATTCTTACCCGTTTCTTGTGTTTTGAAATTGTTTCATCACCCGAAACAAGTACCTAGCAACGCGATGTGCCTCGGTTATCATCCAAGTATTCCGCTTCATTACCAAACATCGTAACTTCACCGAATTATGAGATTATCCTTTATAATTACCAATACTCGTAGTTATCACATTCACGATACATAACCGTGTAAAATATGGGATATGCACGTATTTAGCTCATTTAAAGGTTGTCCTACGGACCACCCGTCACATCCCCACACTTACCCGTTGCTTGTCCCAAGCAACCGATTCAAAAACTATTTCAAAACCACAAGCGATCAACATGCAAACCAAGCTAAAATGTATCGTCCTTTTACTAACTTTCAATCATACCACAAGACACACCCCTCACAAAAACTCTCGGTGACAAGAAATATTAGCACATAATGCTAAACTACTCAATGTGTGTGTGCGTTTTTGCGACAATAAGCTTGTATAAAAATCAAGTCTCCTCCTATTGAGTATTTAGCATGCTTATGAATCAAAAGGACTTACGGGTTGTAACGGGGCTAGGTGCAAAGGTAGGAAAATGGAGGAATATATATGCGAGAGCTAATTGATTTGACCCGGTTTTTATTTCTACCACTAAACAAAGCAACCATCAAATATATACACAACTTCTTCAACATTCTCAACTACTATTGCAACTAAATACTTTTTTTTTCATATTTTTCTCTTTCTCTTTTTTTTTTTTTCATTTTTTTCATAACACATCAAACTCAACAATATATACAAGAACATCAATACTACATACTAAATCTCCTAAACCGGGTCATCTCAATAGGTAAAATTTTGTAGGAAGTAGGTTTGGGTCACAACCGAATGGTATAAGGCTCAAACATGGCTTTCTAAAGACCAAACCCCCACCCCTCACAATACCAAACTCATATATGTAAAGTATGAGGTCCAACCCACCAATCCCACACTCTCACACGTCTAGACGAGGCTACCTAAAAGTCCCCTATCATTTTCAAAAGCATGCTAACTCTAGGATTTAACAAGAATTCGTACACAAGTTCTATTAACACAATAAACTCACCGCCACTCAAAACAAAGAAAGCATCATTAATAATCATATGTGGCTCAAACTCTCACCAATAAAGGACTAGAAATGGGTGTTGGTGTGTCAAGTGGAACAATATCAAGTTTTCAAATTTTGACAATTTTCGCTTGGCTTCACAAAAATTTTTAAAATTTTCAAAAAATTCCCCTCATCCCCACACTTGGGATACATTGTCCCAATGTATGGTTTTGAGGGAAAGATCGCTTCTAACCAAAAACATTAGCTTTCGCTAATACTCTCAAATCCCAATTTTTTTTTTAATTCTAATTATTAAAAACACCACCAATTCCTTCACAACCCATAAACTAAACACATCAAAACACCACCCAACCGCCCAACCAAAAACTTAAACAAGAATATATACAAAGGTGCACAAGATGAGAACAAGACACGACCTGATTAGTAAATCAGCAGTGTTGGTAGTGATGCAGCTGCGGTAATCGAACCGGTTCAAAAACATCTCTCAGATTCGCCGATATCTCAACAGGGATGTTGCCAAACATCCCCACACTAGAATCATTGCATCCGCGAGGGTTGAAACGTAATAACCTACCAAAACACAAACACAACACCAAAACAAAACCAAACAAAGCAAAACAAAACAAAACAAAACAAAACACAAATACAATACTCTACATCCTCGGGCTGCCTCCCGAGAGCGCTAAGTTTAAAGGTCTTCAGCCAGACCATACCTGATATGCGTTATGGTGGTCTTAATGCACACTTACCCGCAACATTTCCAACAAATGCCCGGAAATTTACATGCCATCTCCATAGATTTGTCAGTATATTTGGCATGTTAAAGCTGCTCCTACGGGCTTTGCTAGTCCACTTCATGACATATACCTTAATGTCTGGTAGTTTCACCCTTCTCATCTTGTTCCTCGAAGCCTCTTCCCCACACTTGTTAATTTGAATCATTGATATGGGAAGAGGTTCGGTACACATATCCATCCCATCAGCCTGCTCTACCTCATAATCTGCACACATCATCTGATCTACAAGTGACTCTTCATCAGATAAAGGACTCATTGGTGTGGTATTATCCTCCACAACCTCCTCCTTCATATGAGAACAATCTCTAATATCGTCAGGTAATGGTGAGAGGCTTTCTTCTATCTCTATCTTCAATTTTAAAGTATGACACTTAGAAACTAAGCAGCTGATTCGGTCTTCATCGGACAGGTTGGGTGTTGCTAAATATTGCTCGAGTTTGGACAAAGTTACTTCCAATACAGCAAGCTCTTTTTCCTCCTCGGTCTCATAAACATAAACACCTTCGGGCTCAGAATATTCTTCGGGATGATATTGTCGATATCCCTGATACGGTCTATAGATGCGCGCTTCCATCATCTTTTTATCCCAATACTTCGGGTTTTCCGAATACACCGTGCACACGTCATAATCATAAGTGTGATCGCGACCGCAACAAAAACATAGACCATCCATCCTTGCCTCATAATAAACTTCCTCGTCCCGATCGTATCCATATGAATAATAGTCATCCTCCATTTCTGATTCAAAATCATCAACGTATGATGGAGGTGGAAGCTGTGAAACATAAGACACCGGTTTTCCATGTGCCCTCCTGTAGTGAGCCTCGTGGCAACTAATACATGGATGTCGTGGACCCCCGCACAATCTACACGTAAATAAGCTGAAATTTGTGTAATGCCCTGTCATCCTGCACAACACAACTCAACTACCAAGTGTAAATCATGAACATAAAAGAAATATTTTTGGTTTTTTTTTTTCAAACTAATACACAAGATAACACACGTTGCGCACTACTCCCCGGCAACGGCGCCAAAATTTGACGTGCTTGTCGTGGTACACACAAATTTAATCTCAATAACAACTATAGATAGTGGTAAGTGGGTATCGAACACAGGGAGTTTGTGGAATGTATGTTATCTAAGTGTATATCTAACTTGACTAAATTAATCTAATTGCAAATAAAATAAATTCAAGAGTGGGTTTGATTGGTTGATTTTTAAAACTAAGACTACTATTCTAATTGCAAAATGGAAGTGTTTTGGTTGCAAACAAATTAGAGACGACTGACCATCTTTAGTTTCCGGTTTGCTTCAACATTTGTGCTATCATTCACTAGAAAGAACTACATAGACATAGTTCATGTGCAATTACTTGTTGTGATAAAAGGGAACTAAGTACTCAGATTCCTAGAACGTGAGGTTGTTACCCGATGACCAATTGACCCTTACCCGATCCTAGTTCTACCCATGATATCTCGATTGCCAACGGCACCAAGAACGTATGGTTTCAAAATAGAATAATCATAAGCATCAACAATTTACAAGCAAATAAGAACACACCATGATAAATAAAACATAAATTCACTTTACCATTCTAGAAATATGAAATCAAGTACAATTGTCTCTACAAACCTTCAACTAAAGATGACCATAAAGAGTTTAGCCATTCATGGCTTGAACAACCATCCTCCACCAAGTCCCCAATTCGTTCTACCACCAAGTTTTGTGTCAAGAGAGTAGTGTGTAACCGAAAAATAAGTGAAAAGACCTCTTAAAACTCCATCAAAAGGCCATTAAATGCATAAGTTACAAAATCTCTTCAATCAGTGCCAACAAAAGAAAATATGCCGTCACAAGTGTTGATAATGGATGTTGACCAAAAGTTGAAGTGATGATGATATTCCTTAGTTAATCGGCCCACTGTGAGTCAACAATTCCACTCTTCTATTCGGCCCAATTACAATGTGGTGATGATGTCTTTTGTGATCATATGATAATTTCAATTAATGCCTCCCAAGAAAACAATCCACGTGATGATGATGATGATTGATTATTAATTTCCCAAAATTATATTTGTTGCCTCCTCTCTCTCTCAGCGTGATGTATGATGATGTATGTTGATATCAAGTCAAAACCTCATGTGCACCTCTTCACGTGATATATGGTTTTAGAGAGGGCCCCCTTAGTTGCCATCAATGTCATAAGAATGACTTTTATTTCATGTGCATGTGAAGTCTGACACATGAGACTTCATGTGTCGTCCAAAACATAGAATGGTGATATCCCTTTTGTTTTCATCCCATACATAACCGTGCGTTGTCTTGTATAGTTAACCGTAACCTACGGATTAAGACCGTAGGCTACGGTCCGTAGTTTCTATAAACATATCAAACGCAGACCATAGGCACCGATTTTTCTTGTTTCAACTTTCCCACTTTGACAATCGATACCCTTGCACTTCATTCTTACCCGTTTCTTGTGTTTTGAAATTGTTTCATCACCCGAAACAAGTACCTAGCAACGCGATGTGCCTCGGTTATCATCCAAGTATTCCGCTTCATTACCAAACGTCGTAACTTCACCGAATTATGAGATTATCCTGTAAAATTACCAATACTTGTAGTTATCACATTCACGATACATAACCGTGTAAAATATGGGATATGCACGTATTTAGCTTATTTAAAGGCTGTCCTACGGACCACCCGTCAATACACATGTGCCTACTTGTTATTTTCATGCTTTTCATGACATATACTTGCTACGTTCATCTAGTTTAATCGTATAGTACACGATTTCACTTATGCTTTGCTATGTATGATTACTTAGCATTCTAACACATTGATATACATTACATTTCTACTTGGTTTGTTTACTTAACGTACATTTTCACATGATATTTGATTATGCATAACATTACGCCTATGGGATTGAGTAAATTCTTTTATTCACCATACATGACATTACACCTATGGGGTTGAGTAAATACTTTTTATTCACCATACATGACATTTAGTTATACATCGACATTTTACCTATGGGGTTGAGTAAATACCTTTATTCACCATACAAGACATTAGTTGTTATTTGACATTGGTTTGACAAGACATTATTGGTGGTTTATTTGGTAAGTGATTTGAATAACGAGGCGTGTGTAATATGATAAAAGCTTGGTGGATACGCCGCTGGTACTTCCTATATATAAATGCTTTTATGATATTACATATCCCAGCGTTATCTAAAACCACTTTAACAGAAACAAAGACATGATTCATTTTATACAAAGACACGACACATTGTTTACAAGACACTGTTTTACAATTAACATATTTTATACAAACTCGTTTTTACTTGGTTATTTATTTAACCATGCATTATTCTTTTATATCATCTGATTTTCATATCGAATTTCATAAGATTTTATAAAAGAAAACATTTTACAAGATTCATGACTACCTTTTTGTTAAACACTTCTTTTACTTACAAGTCATGAACCCTACAACAACGAAACCTATGTATCTCACAGGCATTTTTGTACTGACGTACCTATTTTCACATATGTTTCAGGAGCTATTGCTTGATGATGTTCGTGACACACTTAGGCGGACCTGGGCCTTATTGACTTAAAACTATGAAAGATAGTTTGATTCATGTTATGTTTATGTAAATTACTAGACAATGTAAACATTTTAATTAATGAAACCAAACTTTAAATTCCATGTGTTGTCAAACAATTATTCTGTTACGACATTCCCCGACGTTTCCGCCGCGATGTGTTATTTTACGCGGTCGGGGTGTGACAGAAAAGTTGGTATCAGAGCTCATGGTTATAGGGAATTAGGTTATTAGTAATGCTTTGACCTAGTCTATAACCTTCCTAGGACCCTAACGCGAGTTTACTTGCGTTTAGATTCTAAAACAATACCGTCACCTATCTTTAGGTGACAACCACAACAAGAACACAAAATACAAATCCATTTTGAAAACCAATCATCTGTTCTTGGATGATCTGTTATAAGGTTTAGAACCTTCAAAGCTTTCAAAATATCGTCAAAGCTTGGGTCTTATAATGTGAACACGTGCAATCTGGAAGGGTGGGTGCCTGTACCTCAAGCTTTCTGTCTAAGGCTAGAGTGTTCGTACAAATCCGCAGTATCGGACCAGTCACTCTTACCTGGGAACTCTTGGGGTGAGTGTCCACTTATAGGCTAAAGCATGTCTTCGCGATACATTATTATGACCCGTTTACTTTGATTAGTCACCGTGTCGTTTGTTTGTTATAAGTAACGAACAAATGATCACAATCCTTATGCCTTATCGATATTCTTTTAAGCATTCAATTTTTACTATCCATTATCATCTCACACGTTTCTTTTCATGTTTCTTTGCTCTTTTAGAATGCCTCCTCGACGTGACCAAACTCAGGATGCCGCTATGGCAGCCTTAATCACTCAGCAGATCGCTACTGTACTCCCAAACCTGATAGCCCAGATAAACCAAGCAAACAACAACAATAACAACAATGCACCCGCTTCGTGAAACTATAAACAGTTCAGCTCAGCTAAGCCACTCACATTTACTGGGTCTGAAGGGGCCACTGGGCTCCTACAATGCTTTGAGAGTCTCGAAAGCACGTTTCGTCATGTACAATGCCCAAACGAGCGAAAGGTTGAGTTTGCATCAAGTGTATTCCAGAAAAGAGCACTTACATGGTGGAACGGTGTAATGAGGGATAGGGGTGCCGATGTGGAAATGACACAAACCTGGGAAGAGCTTCGAGCTCTAATGATGAAGGAGTTTTGCCCTCGTCATGAACTCAGGGCGTTGGAAAGGGAATCTTATGATCTTAAACAAGACAGCGGTGAACATCGAGCCTACACTGATCGTTATGAGGAGTTAAGTTTATTATGTCCAACTATGGTTACGCCTTTGGATAAGGCAATTGAGAAATACATCGATGGCCTTCCTGACCCAGTTCAGGACATTGTTACTGGTAGTAATCCTACCACAGTTAGACAGGCCATTGAACTATTCGCTACCCTGACTGAATCTTAGATCAGAAAGGGTAAACTTTTCCAAAAAGGCGACAAGAAACAGGCAGCTACTACTACTCAAGAGGAAAACAAGGGAAACAGAACCGAATCTTCTAAGAAGCGTAAGGCTTCACAAAACTATGCGGTTGCTGCTCAACCCAACCAAAACACTCACAACCAACCAGCTCAACCTCCTGCAAGGAAACCTTATGCTGGTACTGCACCGATATGCAACAAATGTAATGCACACCACCTAGCTCACCTACAGTGTCGTCAATGTGCATTATGTGGGCGAGATTCAGTGTGCATCACAAGAAATAGGCAGCTACTACTACTCAAGCTCGTTTTCCACCTGGTTCTTGCTACAACTGTGGCGAGATGGGCCACTTCAGGAATAATTGCCCAAAGCTTAATAATGCAAATCCAGCCCGTGGATGAGCATTTGGCCAGCTGGAAGATGATGCCGCTTTGAAACAACTGAACTTTATGTTTTATTTCCTTGTTATCCAAGACTATGAAACAATTATGTTGGTTTATAAATAAATCTTTGTCCGCATTTCGATGTACAAAAACAAATGTGGTTACATATGTATATGACATACCCTTACGATACCGACACCAAGGAACTATGTTCCTTGCAAGACAAACTACTCTTGTAATTCTCTCATTCATGTGATCGCTCGCGATCTCCTCAAAAATCCTAAGTACTTGTTTCCTTCTAAGAAACAAAGTACAAGGTACAAGTTACAACTCTGGACGAATACTCAAAGTACCACTTTAAATCCTTGCTGGACATCTAAGGGTACTTTTCATAAATCCTCCAATAGTCTTATACGATGTGTCTATGTACATATCATTACATTCTGGTTTTCATAACAACATACCTAGTATATGTTTTCAAAACATCCTTCATGATTCAAAAACATTTCATATGGTTTAAAAACATTTTAAGATACTATATTTACTCAATATACCAAATGTATAATTTCAAAAAAGCATTATCCATGTTTTCAAAAACCATATACATGATTTCAAAACTATTTCACATGTTTTAAAACATTTTATAAACATATTTACCTAATACACCTACCACATGATTTCAAAAGCATTACGTAAGGTTTCAAAAACATTAAACACATTTCCAAAGAACCCCATGCATAGTTTTCATGAACACTTTACCTCATGTATCGACTTAAGCACATCTAGTACAAGGTTTCGAAACATCTCTCGCTACAAGAGTTCCAAAATTCCTATAAGATCTTCCTATCTTCATAGTTAAATCCTTGTGGAAATTCGAAGCGCCAAATCAAAGTCCAGGGATTGGATTCCTGGCATACTTTAAATACACATATTCAAATCAATAACAAGTTTACAAACAAATTTATAACATATTGATAACAAATTTATGATCAAGTTAACAATTAAATGATTATGTGTTTATGTGTGAATCCAATTACTCGCTATCCAAATCCTCATAGAATCTTTCATATCTTTGTATGATGGATTCTTAGAAGGATATCCAAAGGTACTATCTTAAAATCCTTAATGGGCTTCTATGTAATAGTTAAGACCCTTGGATTGTAAAGTACTACTCCAAAGTTAAAGATATCGTTCGTCGATATAGTTAAAGAGACCCCTTGGGTGGTCTAGTTAAAGAGATTGATTCGTCAATCTAGTTAAAGATATCAATCGTTGATATAGTTAAAGAGACCCCTTGAGTGGTCTAGTTAAAGAGATTGTTTCGTCAATCTAGTTAAAGATATCATGTGTTGATATAGTTAAAGAGACCCCTTGGGTGGTCTAGTTAAAGAGATTGATTCGTCAATCTAGTTAAAGATATCCTGTGTTCATATAGTTAAAGAGACCCCTTGGGTGGTGTAGTTAAAGAGATTGAATCGTCAATCTAGTTAAAGATATAATTCGTCAATATAGTTAAAGAGACCCTCTGGTGGTCTAGTTCAAGAGGTCATTCGTTGATCTAGTTAAAAAGATCCTTTGGTGACCTAGTTGAAGAGACTTTTTGGTGGTCTGTTTAAAGAGATCATTCTTTGATCTAGTTAAAGAGACTGTATGGTAGTCTAGTTAAGTCATCATAGGATTATTCGATTTATTTTCCCCTACAAATTATAAAATGAACCGTACGGACTGTGCAAGGAGTTACGTAATTATGGATGCATACATAATTATGGACTTCAGTGCACAGAAACCACAGTAAGTTTTGTCATGTGTAATTTAATTTACTAGAAGTTTAGAACCTTGACCAATGTTGTTTTATGTTATACTCTTCGACTTCAATTTCGAGCACACACAAGTTTCCTCTAAATTAAATTTCGGGACGAAATTTCCTAAAGTAGGGGAGACTGTGACATCTGTGCCTCTACGACCATCATACAAATACGAATCCAATGAAATCTTGTGTTTCAATCTTGGGATTTGTAAAAATACATGTGACTTTTGCACATATCAATTCTCGTTCGATTTCGAGCTTTAAATCGCTTTCTGGAAAGTTATACGCAAACTGATGCGTAAACGTAATCAGTTTATTGCGACAAACACTCCGAAACATCAACATAAGCTTAACTGTGACAACCCGAATCTCTAAGGTTAGCGTTACTTAAACTCCACAATCTTTGGTGTTGGATTACACGTGTACATCACTAAATATTTATGTGTGCTTATTAACTATACACGAAGTCGTTAAACGTATTATATGTGCTAAACGTGTTATATGTGCTTAGTTACTTATGTCGCATTGGCGTATTCGTACGTACGTAGTAGAGTAAATAATGTAGTGAGCCTCGTCTAGTTTCTCACTTGGGCCGAATTAGAATCTAGTTATACACTTGGGCCGCAACACACTTCTTTCGAGCCGCACTTCTTTCGGGCCGCGATGCATGTATTAGATCACACACTTTAAACCTTCATCTTATTCTCTAAACCCATCGGCCCACACTTGTTGATTAAGCCCAAACCCATCATGGGTTTCGTATACAAGAGAGATAGGGGGCACGTAAACTGTGATTTGGAAGTTTAACAAACCCTAACTTCTTCCCAAACGTACGAGTCGGCAGCAAAATTCCCCCATCCTCTCGAAGCTTTCTCGCACTCTCGCTACTCTCCGGTTAGTTACTGATTTCGGTTTAGTGTTGAGTATTTTTGTTAATCTTGGATGTGTGATACATGCTAGGGTTGTTATGCTATATACATGAAACTAAAACACGACTCAGGATCTTGATTGTATTCGTATATGAATACTAGTAAACCGATGGAACTAATGATTAGTGATGATGTATAATAACCTGGTTCAATGTGTTAAATATATGAATTCGGCCCATAATCGCGAGAATTAGAGGCTGCTAGTGGGCTGCATAATTATGAGGAGCATGATTTGATGATGAACAGTGGGTAGTAATATGGCTGGTACTTGAATTGTGTGGCAGTAGGATTGCTAGTTGGTTAATCATTATTGTTTAGGAATGTTAATGCATGATAGAGTGGCTTCAAAAGAATTACGGTAAAAATTAATGTGTTAGTATACATGTTATGGTGGTCATGAGTTTTATTAATGTGGGTAGTAATAATAGGTTCATGCTAGTGAATTTGTATTTAAATTGGTTAAATATGCGTAAATAAGAACTGATATCACAAATGAGTTCATGAGTTTGTGTTGCATGATTATGTTCTTCGGGTTGTATGTGATGTAAGTGATTAGGGGATGTTAATTAGACTCATGAACCTCACTGTTTGGGATTGATAAATGGTGTAAATTGGGCTACAGTGGGTTGCTTAATTAGCCTTGAAACACTACACATATTAAACCATAAAGTGGACTCTAGTAACCATATTTCACATAAATGAATTACATACAATACTTCTGGTCGTGCAACATAAACACGAATGAACAAGCCCACTGATGTTGGGCTTCACACACTTTTGGGCCGCGTTTGGGCTCGGTCCGAGTAGTAGGCGACGATGGGGCTTTGGCCTAGCGCAAGTGTTTGTTTACTTGATATACGTTGGGTGTGGTTAATTTGTATTTAAAGTAGAACTCGGTGAATAAGCGATATGGGGGATTCGAGACATTTGGTACATGAAATCATGGTGTATGCTAAGTGCATAATCAAATAACTTGTATGTTGTTATACGGTGCTATTTGTGTAACGTGTGTATATAATGTAAGATTTCATGCCACGTGACTGATTGTTAATGGTAACCATGTTAGGATTGATTTGAGCAACTTGAACACATAGCTAGTCTTACCGAGCAAAACCAAGGTGAGTTCATCTCTCTTGAGCATGCGTCCCGGTGGTTGGGACAGTCATTGGGTAGCCCTGAGAGGGATAGGTTTTTGGGTAAATCATGGGTATTCCTGAGAGGAATATGTCTTATGGGTAAAATCTAGAATGTTGGATAATATACTCGTCCTATCACCATTAAAGTCCCTCCATGTTGTTTGGTTACCTGAGAGGTAACAAGGTATTAGTTGGTAGCGCTACTTAGGTTTGGCACCCTCACCCCGTACCTGAGAGGACGGGTGTGAACTAATGACCTAGTCATGACCAATGCTTTGATAGGAGCATTGGAGAAAGGGCAATGTAAATCAGGAGCCGTCTTGTATTCGGGATATTATCTACATTAAATTCAATGGATTAACTAAACACTTGGTAACCAACGTTTTCGTAAAACTATGAACTCATCAGCGTTGTTTGATACACTTGTTGCATGCTCGCAGGTCGTTAGATATCTTGGATTTGGCAATCTATGAAAGTTATTCTCCCAGAAAACCAAATGAGGAACGTTTAAATAAGGCACTCAACATAAAGTCAAAGTCTGAAACCATTGATGAGTTACCAGACAACATTGATGTCACATTCACAGCATCTGATACTGATCATGAGTCTGAGTTATTAAAGAAAGTGGTCGATCAGGTGTTGGATATGGATGAAGAATCAAAGTCGGAGTCTAAATCTGAAAGTTCGAGTTCATCAGACAAGAGTCCGAGTTCACCGGTCAAACGGGTGTATAATAAAGAATTTCTGTTATCAAAATCTAATTTGAATGATGAACCAATCAAAGTGGCATATACTTTGAATGATTCAGACAAATTATATTCTGATGAAGAATTTCCAATAAGAAGTGTCAAAACTGAACAGATCAAACAGGTTTTCAGATTAACAGAAATTAATATTTCTGAAATAAAAGATATAAATCTTACTGAAAAACCTAAAAAATACACTTCAAGAGTTCAACAGAGATTGAACAAGAAAAAAGTTATAATTCTGGTTCAGATTTTCAAAAGAAATCAAATCATAACAGTAATTTCAAAAAGAAGGGTTTAGGATTCATTTCCCCAGAAAATCGTAAAAATGAGAAAACTTATAAACCAATAACTAAATTTGTTTCAGGTACAAGTTCAGAAGAAGAAAAGGAGAAACTGTTAAGGAAACAATCAAATCAAGAATTTTTCGCTGAAAGGAAGAAGAATCTGGTAAAAGAATCTGAGAAAAGAGTTGAAAGAAGAACCTGTTTCAAATGCCAAGAAGTTGGACACATTGCTTGGAACTGCCCAATGACCAACAATATAAAACAGGGAGTTACTTCTAACTCAGAAAAATTCAAAGTGTTCAAAAATTCGACTTTCGAGGCTGATAAAAGTTCGAAACGTTTTTATAAAAGAAAAGTTGATTTGAATAAACAAAGATGGGTTGTTAAATCAGAAAGTATTTCTGACAATGAATCTGACTCGTCAAAGTCAGAGGAGTCATATGTTGTGAAAAGCGAGAAGAATTCTGTTCCAGAAATGAACGATGAAAACTTTCCGCCATTGTCAACAGAAAACTTGAAACTAAAAGTTGGTAAGGTTGAAATTTCAGATAAATTCTTTGCTGGTAAGGAAGAATTTGATGCTTAAAAGGTTTTTAATGGAAATGTAAAATATATCTTTGAAAAAATGGTTGATGGGAAAGTAAAGAGTGTGAAAGATTTTTACAAATAAAAAAGATGGTGGGATAGAGATGAATCAAAATCACCTAAGGCTGGTCAGGCTTGGGTGACAGTTTTTTCTACTTAAAATCCTGATTTGCCGGAGTTCCCAAGTTGGTAATCGTGGAGCATGAATCGGCATTTTTTTTAGGTTTTCACTTACAAGTGGTTAATCAAGGTCATTAAGTTGAACTTGATCTAACTTTCATACAAATTGATTGGAAAACCATGTGATGATTATGACCCCTATTTTACAAGTGGTAAAATCAACAAAACTAATTTTTCGGAAAACCATTTGATTAAAACAAACTTATGTGTTTTGAGGGGGAGTTCTGATTGTTTATGCCAAGGTGAATGGCGATTTGAAGCAATTCACAACACTTGTCACGTTTCTTGTACAGTTTATTTTCAAATTTTTTCTTTAAATGGTTTTGAATTTTAGGGGGAGTAATAATTTCAGAAAATCCAAAAACATTGAAAAATTTGAAAAAGTCAAAAACATGATAAAATGAAAAAGTGTTTTGTGTAAAAAGAGGAAATGATAGTACATCAGTGGACTATCAGTGCATGCTAGAGAAATGTAAAGTTTTATAAAGTTTTAAACAGTCTCACTAGGGATGTGTCGATAGGCTCAGCTAAGACTAGTAGTTTTGCGAAAACGATACAAACATAATGCAAAATGCCTAAGTCTGGTGGGAAACACGGTCGAATGCGTAGTACTTAGTTTTGTCCTTCTTGACTGTGTGTCTGCTCGGTAATTGCTGATTGTCTAAGACATAAAACCGGTTAAGTTTGTGTGCTTTCACAACTTTGCTGATAAGTCACTGTGATTCTTTGTTTTGATTTTGCAAAGATTTAACCTTGTTTGATTTCTTTATTTTGATTAAGTATTGGACATCCTTTGCGTATACGTGAGTATCGACCTGGATGTTAATGCCTAATCGTTCTGCTTTAGTTTTTTTGGTGTTTCGTTTAAGCTTTGGATCACCTTTGTGTATACGGAAGTATCGAACTGGTGGTTAAAGCCTAAACACTTTCAACTTGTTTTGTTTTTCTTATTTTACTTAAACATTGGACGATCTCTGCGTATACGGGAGTATCGACCTGATCGTTAATGTTTAAGTGTTCTGAGTTATTTTTGCACAAATCACAGTTGATGAAAGTTTAAAAGCGTTATTCGGGTCAGTGCATTACATGATGAGGGGATATGCTTAGATTGTGGGGCCCATAGGATTTTAGTGCTTTCTAATATCGATGATCTAGGGTGAATTGTTTAAAATCTTTAAGTGGTAAAGTTTAGATCAACGGTGCATTTGATTTGTCTCAATAAACTGATATGATCCTCTAACGCAAACTCACAAAAATATTGTCTGTAAATATTTCTTTTCAGCATTTCTTTAAAATCAAAAATAAAAAAAGTGTTTTAGCATAAATTTTGAAAAATACAAAAAGATTTTCGACAACTGATGTTGGATAGCTGATTTTCAAAATTCCTAGTGCTAAACATGATGAACAAATGGTTTGGGAGAGTTTGTTGAATTGAAAAATGTTTTGAAAATGTCAAAAATGAATGTTTTTCTTACAAGTGGTCATTTGGTTTTTTAAATGTTAAATCATTTTGGATGATTTTTACAAGTAATGATTTGATAATAATTCTGAAAGTGGTTTACAGTGATTAAATCTGTTAAATTGATTAAATTTGAGAAATTTATTTTTGGGTAGAGTCTGTACAGGTTTGTGAAATTGCTAATGCTAAAGAACTAAAGGAATCAAGAGATCCGATCAAGAGAATTAGAAAGCTCAAGAGCCAGTTTGTGATTCTGAACCAGTGAAGAAAAGAGAAGTCTGAAGATTGTTAAATCAACATTCAAGGGGGAGTTTGAAAGGTTGAAAACCAGATTGAGATCTTGGAAAAGAGAGAGAGAAGAAGATAGAGTTTGATGAAAGTTTAAAATGTCAGATCCTTTGAAAAGAGCCTGAAGACTGATAAAGGCTGAAGACTCGACATGTTGAAGATTTGTACTGAAGACTCATCGACATCCAAGGGGGAGTCTGTTGGTGCATATGTCTGTCGACTTCGTCTTATATCGAGTCTTGTAATAGTTTAGATTAATCAGGGCACGAAAATTGAGAAACATGTAGGAAAGATCATTTCGCCCGAAATGACAAAGAGCCATTTCGTACGAAATACCATGTCTATATATACCTGATGTGCAAAGTCTTTTGTAACGATTCTGATTTCCGGTACTGAACTGCTGCCGACGTGTCTACTGATTGTAATCGTTGTCAAATCAATATACAAGACGTTAAAAGTGATTTTGTATGCAAATCAAGCTGATTTGAAGTCGATATGTCTGTTTTCGCCTCTCATATTGATTAGAACTCTTCTGTTAGACTCATTTAGATCGTTTCTCGATCCTACATGGCAACCTGTTGACCAGTTGTGAGGGGTAAGCTTCCATTCAAGGATTGACGAACGAGCGAACTATCATCAGATGGAAGTCTAAGGGGAGGACGTTCCTAAAACGGCATATCGAACGCATTGCGGCTACTGCCAGGAGACACAGGAAGAATTATTCCATGACCTTTTGGGATAAACAACACACCAGCAACTCTACAGATCACATGAATCGACCGTGTTTATTGAGGATGTCTTGAATCATTTCTAGGAGAAGGGAACACCATGGGTGTCACACCCCGAAATTATCCGAGCTGGCGTGACTGGACTGGTATCTTCATTGCACAGCGGAAGCAAACAAGCTAAGACTTTTAGTATGTGAACGCCCACTAAGTACTCGACCCAGATGGTTCTCCTATTCCAACCGTGCCTTGTCTTAGAACTGTAACCTGAGAAAGAAACATGCGAAAAATCAACATAAAGTTGAGCGAGTTCATAGTTTGTTCGTAAAAGATTTGAGATAAATCTTTTGAGTTGTGAAAGGTTTGAAATAAATCTTTGGTATTTTGAAAGATTTGAAATCAATCTTTGGAATAGCCGGTTTTTGAAATAGTATTGAGAAAACGAATTTAAAAATCATTTTCTTGCCAAGTTATATGGAAACGTTGTGTTTGTAACACGTTATGTTCATAAAACCATGTATTTGTAAAGTCTTGTATTTGTAATGTTCGCATAACCGTCAATGCCCACCCTGACTTGACTCCATACCCGCATAATTCTTTGAATTTGTATAAAACATGGTAGTTAATTTGTATGAACAATAAGTTACCATAGGTATAAAATCCCTGGTATGTAGCAAATAAGGATAAAAAGAGATCACCAATGGTTTGCAAGGCCATTGATATGTGTGAAGTGCAAGTAGGAAGACTCAAACCTAGCAAATTTATGCGTTGGGTACAAAGTCACCCCGAGGTCCGTTCTGGTTGGGCCTGGGGCTGGGCTCGCTACACCCAGATAGATCTACCGCTCCTGCCCCTCGGTCCTACAATGAGGATTAATGATCCCAAGTTGCGCCTACCCACTCACATGATCTGTACGTTCTAACCCTCCTTACGCTAACCATACCATGTATAAAAATGTCTGTAAAAATTGTAACATGTATTTTACCCCAGCCTCTAAGGCTGAATCTCCCCAACCACTAAGGCTGTTCCTCCCCAGCCACTAAGGCTGGCCTCCCCAGCCACTAAGGCTGGCTCCTTATTCTCTATATATCATCACCAAACGATCCATCCCTAGTCATGAAAATCATTCATTTCGATAATACACCTTTGTTTTGTAAAAACCGGTATGTTTAGTATAAACCTTTCGTAAATCATTTGAGTTCCTTGAAATCCCTTCGTAATATGATTTAGATATACTAGTGTTGCGTTTGTTAAAAACTTTGTTTGTTTTTGCAAAACGTGCATGTCTTTCCACCCCAAAAACATTTACAAAACTGTAAAACAGTAAAAAGTGGGGTTATGAACTCACCTGAATTTCCATGTGCAAAGCTAGCTAATTACGACTCCGTGATGTCGTTTCCAATGTGAGACTCGCTAGCGTGCATTCTACAATATTCCTAACACGGAATATCCAATAAGTTTCTAAATAAAAGCGGTAACTAGTCTACGTGTCACCGAGCTCTACCGAATCGTTAATCGAACGATTCAACGGTAAGTTGTTAACTTAATGGAAAAGATTAAGTTATACGTGTTAAGTCTCGTTTAATGTCAGTAGCAGTTTAATAAGTCTTGAAAAAGACTCAGTTTCCGAGAGACTTAAAATGAATAAATATTTATATAAAAATATATAAATATATCGTTGTAAGTGTGTTAGCCGTCTCGAGTAGTCATACGTGTATAAAAGAATATTTCCATGAAAATATCATATAACAAACTCGTATCATATATCGCGTTACGTATGAAAGTAATATATAATAACTTGTATTATATATATATCACGTCTTGTGTATAATTGCCAAAAATATACGTATATGCCGTTTCGGCGCTTGAAATAAATATAAAAACTTATATTTATTTAATGGAGTTTTAGCGTTGAAGTCGTTTAAAATAAATATAATAGTTATATTTATTTTACAAAAGAAGTCATATGGTTTGTTATCTGAAATAAATATACCGACTATTTTTATAAAAGAGTTGTCGAAATATCCAAGTTTAAAATAACTATAAATACTATATTTATTTTTGTAAATTACTTTCTGAATCGTCGTTTTCGAAAATTGCGAAGTGTTGTCGAAAGTAATTATATGCTTTTGCTAGTTTTCATAAAAGTCGCCTGATATCACTAGTCGTCGTTTCTCAATAAAACATGTTTTGTTTTATAAATAAACGCCCTTTATTTTACGGATTTTCTCGAAAAACGGGCAGAGTTTCCTCTGTTTTTGGACGCCCCCGACAACACATGTTGTCGTTATTTTTCAAAAACCAATCAACAATTATTCAGTTATCAATATATAATGTTGTAAGCACGGCAAAGTGTAATTTAAATACTAATCCGAATCGGTTCGAGCTCGTTTACGTTAATAATGTAAAAATTATTAAATGACATCAATAATCGTGCCGCTGAAATTCTTTACCAATTCTTGCGTCGAGTCGTTGACTGAGTTGACCGAGTTGATTCGCTTAGTTGACTCAGTTCGACCGAGTCAACCCGAGTTATGAACCGCGAACCTGACCGAACCGGACCTGTTTGTTAACTTGCCTCACGAAACCCGAACCGAAGCAGCTTGACCCGAACACTGAGTTGACTCGGTTTGACCGAGTCAAACCGAACCGAGCCGTTTGACCGACCTGTTGACCCGTTGACTGAACCGAACCTGTTGGACCAAACCCGGGAATAACACCCGAATCAGAGACCATTCTGACCTGACCCGATCTCAACATGAACAAAACGAACACCCTTGACATCAAATCTTCAAAGAAATGTAGAAGAAATAAGCAGGGGGGGGGTGTGTTACCGTGTACCCGAGTCGTGAACCACCACTAAATCTGACCGTGAAACCCGACGGACAAAATCAAGGACCACTGGTCCGAGACAGGGACCACCGGTCCGGGACGCCACCGCCGCTTACCACCACCGCCTTCAACCTCAGCCTTCATCATCAAACATCATCGTCATCACCTTCGTCTAAAACCCGCCGGATAAACATGTTGACCACCGGATAAACGAACCAACCGCCGGGTAATCGAACTGACCGCCGGTTTCTCTCTTTCCCCTTCAGTCTCTCTCTCGTCTCTGCTTTGTAGTCGCCGCACCACCACCGTATGGCGGTGATGGTGCTCCGTCTTGTAAATCGAAAGGGGGGGGGGTGTTTGCAGGTGAGATGGAGCCTCGTCGCCGGAGAAACTCGCCGGCCGCCGTACGGTGTGCGGCTTCTCCCTGAGGTTCCGTCCGGCTAGCCATCGAGAGGGAGAGAGTGTTTGTGAGGTCAATGTATTTGTTTGGTCTGTGTTTGTTTGTAAGTAATATCGAGAGGGAGAGAGTAAATGTGAGAGATGGATAGGATTTGTGTGTGTATAAATGTCTGCATATGGATCTCTTTATAGAGATTTGAGGATCAAAGTTCCTTTTGTGTATTTATTTTACCTTCAGGTAATATATTTTACCCTTAGAATCATGATCTTTTGAAGAGATTAGTATAGATTTGCAGGGATCTTGTGTTTCAAATTTTTGAGACAAAAATCTTTAGAAATTTTACTAGGATTTTTAGCAAGATTTGTAGAGATTATGCCTATTATGTGTAGGTTTAGGCTTGTGGGCTTCGGGCTTGGGCACAGGGCCCACAAGCCCATCTCATGTGTAAGTGGTCCGTAATTCCTACGGGACCTGATATCGCGATCCATGAGCATAAAATATTCGCGTAACATCCATATTTGATGGCGTTGACAGTATTCTGTGCGGTATCAGTTCGTTGTCGCGTAATATTCAGCAGATTTCTCTGTAAGTCACTGTTCGCGCACTGTAAAGCTGAATGAACGTTCCTGGGCTCTCCAAGGGCCTAATTAAGTTAATTTGCGCTGTAAACACTATTTATTATCGCGTTAATCACTTGTTAATCACGTAATTAAGAGCCGTAAATCACGGGTTGTCACATTCTCCCCCTGTTACAGAAATTTCGTCCTCGAAATTTAGACTATGTTATCCTCTTAGAATTGTGTTGTTCGCAGGTAAGTCCGAATAATAACAAAGTGAATGACTGCGTAATCGAAACAAGACTTATTCGAATCAGGTGAATTTAATAACATTCCTCAACAATAAGAACCCATCGGTTTAAAAGAAATGTGTCTCGGTAATTGATGTCAAAGGAAACGAGACGTAATGATACAGTCACCAGTGCGACTAAGTTAACAAGGACCCAACAATGAACAGGAACTTCGACCAATCGAATTCCATATGAACGTTTATAACATGTGAATGAGTTCTAGAAGCAATAACATCCACTGGATGAACTTAGAATCGACAATCTCAAATGTATTAGTTTACATGAAACGCTCGATCGTGATCAGCACAAGCTGCAAGTTATACCGACGCCACAAGGTGTCGCAATGAATGAAACAATTTAATAATAGGGGTGATCGAACAAGTATCACCTGTGTTTTGCATGTAACGCTCAATCATGATTAGCCCAAGCTACAAGTTTGTGCTGACACCACAAGGTGTCGTAGTGATTCAAATAATTCAATAATAGCGGTGATCAAGCAAATTCACCGTGTTTGAAATCAAATGAAAGCGTAATAAAGTGAATCTGAAAGTTTGTTTCAAATGACATCATAGAATTTCCAATTGAATATGGAACATCAAAGAAATAATGTTTTCAATCGAAGATGAAGAAGCAATGAATGTCGCAAAGCATTCGATCGATGTTGAAAGAACCGTTATGAGGTACACCGGAATATGAAATGAATTTGTGAACCATTGTCTTAACACACTATTGTATTAAGACCGCTTTGATATAATAAATCGAAGTGGATTGGAAAACAATCAATAAATATTTAGATCCGTGCATGAGATGCGTAAACGAGTTTAGCGCAAGCTTCAAATAAGTGAAAATACCACCACAAGGTGTCGAAATCAACAAACAATTTAATGGAGTCAAATACCAAACAAGTTTACCACAACTCGGAACAAATGAAGTGCTCGTTAAAAATTGATTCGAATATGATGCTCCCAATACATCATATGGTGTCTCGAATCGAATAAGTGTAATGAGCAAGTTCAAACAATTGAACTTGGTTTTAGCGCAATCCGATAATAAATATATATATTGACAAGGAAACTTTAGGCATGGTTACAACGAAAAACCATGTACGTAACTTGAAAAGAAATGATCGTGATACAATGACCATTAAGAGGAGTAGAGATACGAAGATCTACTCAGTAAGTGTGAAATTCGAAATTTCAATAAAAGAAATTTGAGGACTTTACCTGGGGTTACGTGTGATGACCGGTTGTTAGGTGACATTACCATGGAATGTCGAACATAGCGTATCGTCATTAATTAGGTGGGGGGGGGGGGTAAATGCGGAGACAATCGTCTTCTCCCTGGCGTGATTCGTGTCGTTGCAGGATCGCGTGACAAGTTATCGTTTCCTGATCGTTAGTTCTCCTGCTGACAGGGATCTAGCGTCGTCGTTAAATTTGCGTCATCGTTCCTTCTCAAAGGCCTCGCCTCGACAGTCGTATGTGACGTGCTTCAACCTCTGTTGACGTACAGCTTAAGTTTCACGTATACCTGTGCACTAGCGTTGTGTGCCGCGTAGAAGGTGATGTACCCCCGACATCCGTTGACGTAAGGATTGAGTTGCATGTATTCTTGTGCACTCGTTTTGTTATGCGTAGGCTGCCTGCTCGGGAAGTTAAAATATCACAGACAATATGGATAATGTGTGCCCGAGTTAATATTCGTGGTTCCTACGTTACGACCTTTAATAAACACACACATGCGCAAATAATCAATCATATAATCAAATAAACATGTTAGTCACCAATAAGCGATCAAGTAATTCCCCTAGTCCCACCAGTCTATCCTCCCAGCCTCTCAGACTGAACTTCCTAGTCCCACTAGACTATCCTCCCAGCCTCTAAACTTCCTAGTCCCACTAGACTATCCTCCCAGCCTCTCAGACTGAACTCCTAGTCTCTCAGACTGACTTCCTGTTCCGAAGGTCTTAAATGCATGTTTCCTAAACTCTCATATTTTTGTGTACTGTATGTAATCGTTTCGTGTACCGTGTATAAAACATCACAATAGCGTATGTTTGAAAACAAAATTTTGACTGTTTGTTTTTCGGCAACGGTTGGAGACCATATTCGAGTACTAGGCGTTCTGTATGTATTCAACGTCTTAATAGTCTAAGTCCCAGAGAAAAGTGAGGTTAGAGCCTAGGTATCACAACAGAAACCTAATTCGCTGTAACCTATAGCTCTGATACCAATCTGTCACACCCCGAAATTATCAGAGCTGGCGTGACTGGACTGGTATCTTCATTGCACAGCGGAAGCAAACAAGCTAAGACTTTTAGTATGTGAACGCCCACTAAGTACTCGACCCAGATGGTTCTCCTATTCCAACCGTGCCTTGTCTTAGAACTGTAACCTGAGAAAGAAACATGCGAAAAATCAACATAAAGTTGAGCGAGTTCATAGTTTGTTCGTAAAAGATTTGAGATAAATCTTTTGAGTTGTGAAAGGTTTGAAATAAATCTTTGGTATTTTGAAAGATTTGAAATCAATCTTTGGAATAGCCGGTTTTTGAAATAGTATTGAGAAAACGAATTTAAAAATCATTTTCTTGCCAAGTTATATGGAAACGTTGTGTTTGTAACACGTTATGTTCATAAAACCATGTATTTGTAAAGTCTTGTATTTGTAATGTTCGCATAACCGTCAATGCCCACCCTGACTTGACTCCATACCCGCATAATTCTTTGAATTTGTATAAAACATGGTAGTTAATTTGTATGAACAATAAGTTTCCGTAGGTATAAAATCCCTGGTATGTAGCAAATAAGGAAAAAAAGAGATCACCAATGGTTTGCAAGGCCATTGATATGTGTGAAGTGCAAGTAGGAAGAATCAAACCTAGCAAATTTATGCGTTGGGTACAAAGTCACCCCGAGGTCTGTTCTGGTTGGGCCTGGGGCTGGGCTCGCTACACCCAGATAGATCTACCGCTCCTACCCCTCGGTCCTACAATAAGGATTAATGATCCCAAGTTGCGCCTACCCACTCACATGATCTGTACGTTCTAACCCTCCTTACGCTAACCATACCATGTATAAAAATGTCTGTAAAAATTGTAACATGTATTTTACCCCAGCCTCTAAGGCTGAATCTCCCCAGCCACTAAGGCTGATCCTCCCCAGCCACTAAGGCTGGCCTCCCCAGCCACTAAGGCTGGCTCCTTATTCTCTATATATCATTACCAAACGATCCATCCCTAGTCATGAAAATCATTCATTTCGATAATACACCTTTGTTTTGTAAAAACCGGTATGTTTAGTATAAACCTTTCGTAAATCATTTGAGTTCCTTGAAATCCCTTCGTAATATGATTTAGATATACTAGTGTTGCGTTTGTTAAAAACTTTGTTTGTTTTTGAAAAACGTGCATGTCTTCCACCCCGAAAACATTTACAAAACTGTAAAACAGTAAAAAGTGGGGTTATGAACTCACCTGAATTTCCATGTGCAAAGCTAGCTAATTACGACTCCGTGATGTCGTTTCCAATGTGAGACTCGCTAGCGTGCATTCTACAATATTCCTAACACGGAATATCCAATAAGTTTCTAAATAAAAGCGGTAACTAGTCTACGTGTCACCGAGCTCTACCGAATCGTTAATCGAACGATTCAACGGTAAGTTGTTAACTTAATGGAAAAGATTAAGTTATACGTGTTAAGTCTCGTTTAATGTCAGTAGCAGTTTAATAAGTCTTGAAAAAGACTCAGTTTCCGAGAGACTTAAAATGAATAAATATTTATATAAAAATATATAAATATATCGTTGTAAGTGTGTTAGCCGTCTCGAGTAGTCATACGTGTATAAAAGAATATTTCCATGAAAATATCATATAACAAACTCGTATCATATATCGCGTTACGTATGAAAGTAATATATAATAACTTGTATTATATATATATCACGTCTTGTGTATAATTGCCAAAAATATACGTATATGCCGTTTCGGCGCTTGAAATAAATATAAAAACTTATATTTATTTAATGGAGTTTTAGCGTTGAAGTCGTTTAAAATAAATATAATAGTTATATTTATTTTACAAAAGAAGTCATATGGTTTGTTATCTGAAATAAATATACCGACTATTTTTATAAAAGAGTTGTCGAAATATCCAAGTTTAAAATAACTATAAATACTATATTTATTTTTGTAAATTACTTTCTGAATCGTCGTTTTCGAAAATTGCGAAGTGTTGTCGAAAGTAATTATATGCTTTTGCTAGTTTTCATAAAAGTCGCCTGATATCACTAGTCGTCGTTTCTCAATAAAACATGTTTTGTTTTATAAATAAACGCCCTTTATTTTACGGATTTTCTCGAAAAACGGGCAGAGTTTCCTCTGTTTTTGGACGCCCCCGACAACACATGTTGTCGTTATTTTTCAAAAACCAATCAACAATTATTCAGTTATCAATATATAATGTTGTAAGCACGGCAAAGTGTAATTTAAATACTAATCCGAATCGGTTCGAGCTCGTTTACGTTAATAATGTAAAAATTATTAAATGACATCAATAATCGTGCCGCTGAAATTCTTTACCAATTCTTGCGTCGAGTCGTTGACTGAGTTGACCGAGTTGATTCGCTTAGTTGACTCAGTTCGACCGAGTCAACCCGAGTTATGAACCGCGAACCTGACCGAACCGGACCTGTTTGTTAACTTGCCTCACGAAACCCGAACCGAAGCAGCTTGACCCGAACACTGAGTTGACTCGGTTTGACCGAGTCAAACCGAACCGAGCCGTTTGACCGACCTGTTGACCCGTTGACTGAACCGAACCTGTTGGACCAAACCCGGGAATAACACCCGAATCAGAGACCATTCTGACCTAACCCGATCTCAACATGAACAAAACGAACACCCTTGACATCAAATCTTCAAAGAAATGTAGAAGAAATAAGCAGGGGGGGGGGTGTGTTACCGTGTACCCGAGTCGTGAACCACCACTAAATCTGACCGTGAAACCCGATGGACAAAATCAAGGACCACCGGTCCGGGACGCCACCGCCGCTTACCACCACCGCCTTCAACCTCAGCCTTCATCATCAAACATCATCGTCATCACCTTCGTCTAAAACCCGCCGGATAAACATGTTGACCACCGGATAAACGAACCAACCGCCGGGTAATCGAACTGACCGCCGGTTTCTCTCTTTCCCCTTCAGTCTCTCTCTCGTCTCTGCTTTGTAGTCGCCGCACCACCACCGTACGGCGGTGATGGTGCTCCGTCTTGTAAATCGAAAGGGGGGGGGTGTTTGCAGGTGAGATGGAGCCTCGCCGGCCGCCGTACGGTGTGCGGCTTCTCCCTGAGGTTCCGTCCGGCTAGCCATCGAGAGGGAGAGAGTGTTTGTGAGGTCAATGTATTTGTTTGGTCTGTGTTTGTTTGTAAGTAATATCGAGAGGGAGAGAGTAAATGTGAGAGATGGATAGGATTTGTGTGTGTATAAATGTCTGCATATGGATCTCTTTATAGAGATTTGAGGATCAAAGTTCCTTTTGTGTATTTATTTTACCTTCAGGTAATATATTTTACCCTTAGAATCATGATCTTTTGAAGAGATTAGTATAGATTTGCAGGGATCTTGTGTTTCAAATTTTTGAGACAAAAATCTTTAGAGATTTTACTAGGATTTTTAGCAAGATTTGTAGAGATTATGCCTATTATGTGTAGGTTTAGGCTTGTGGGCTTCGGGCTTGGGCACAGGGCCCACAAGCCCATCTCATGTGTAAGTGGTCCGTAATTCCTACGGGACCTGATATCGCGATCCATGAGCATAAAATATTCGCGTAACATCCATATTTGATGGCGTTGACAGTATTCTGTGCGGTATCAGTTCGTTGTCGCGTAATATTCAGCAGATTTCTCTGTAAGTCACCGTTCGCGCACTGTAAAGCTGAATGAACGTTCCTGGGCTCTCCAAGGGCCTAATTAAGTTAATTTGCGCTGTAAACACTATTTATTATCGCGTTAATCACTTGTTAATCACGTAATTAAGAGCCGTAAATCACGGGTTGTCACAATGGGCGGCATTCGCATCCTATCTTAGAGCTCCCGAGGGAGGAGCCACTACACACGAAGTCTCGTTAGGAGTAACTTCTGGATTCGCGAGGTGCATACTCTTTTTGGTCACATAGCCAACGAAGAGGGAATACACGTGGATCTCGCTAATACCCATTCTGCTAGAAACTGATCGACACCAAAGATCCCTTTGGGGGTACGACAAACCCTTGGTTTCGCAAGATACAATCGCAGATTCATCACAGGATTTTTAAAGATTGTGCAGCTATAACCTCTTTAACACGGCAGTGTGCTGTGTGTTCGTGGGAGACGGAACAGGAGAACGTCTCTTCAAGATTTTGAAGCTCAACACTACAATGTATTGAGTATCGTCTTTACCCGAGGGTACGGGTGATCTTGTGGTATACTATGATGGTTCGAATCAGAGTCCCGGTTACACATCGATGCAACACGAGAAGGAGATGGCCCACGTGGTGGACTTACAGGAAGAACTACACGAATCACGACCTGCGGTGGAAGCCATAGTCTTTGGACTTAAATTGGAGGCATTACTTGGACGGTACCGAATGCACCGCTTAGACCGATCACAAGGGCCTCCCGTGTACCCTTGTTTCAAGAGAGCTAAACATGTGATGGCAACGCTGGATGGAATTTTTGAATGAATACGACCGTGAAACCTGGACGTGCACGAGCTTTGCATCTCGCTATCCACTCTAACATACCTGATCAGACTCGCCTTGTTCAAAATGAAGAACTGAAGGAAGAGAGTTCTCAAGATTGACCCATGCGGGGCATGGGGGAGCAACCTTTGGCAGGTCGGACGATATTTGCTACTTCATGGAACGAATATGGACCTTACTATACAGCAACCTTAGGGAACTGGTGCAGGCGAAGCACCCGGGTCTCGATATCCTATTCATCTGAGTTTTGATAGGATGTATTAAAACTTGAAGACCATCTACGGATGATTGGGCCTGAAGGCCCACACAGCAACGCATGAGAACGATGTTTGACTTGTGGGAAAGTCAAGGTGGGATATTAGCAACCAGAAACACATATATGGAAATGAGAGCAGACTGCCATGGATTTTATCACTGGTCTACTTACAACTCGAAACGGAAACATTATCACCTGGATGATCGTTGATGGACTCAAGTTACCAGCACACTTTCTTGCAATCAAGAAAACTGGCGAGTCTTCACAGTTGTGAATGTTCCTCTGAGTGAGGCGACTTTTAGGCATAAGGTGCCAACTACTGTTACCTCTGAATTTGATCTATGCATGATTTATGTCAGGCAATACTCAACACCCTTGGCTCACGTCAGGACCAGAGCATTGCTTATCGCCGTTGGACAAACGATCAGAGAAAACGAACTCTCCTGGCACTCGAAGACATGCTGCGAGCATGTGTGTGACTGGCGTTGGTGCAAATTTGAAGGACTCTTATCTATGGTTGAGTACTACAGCGGCAGTTATCATTTTGGTAACAAGACAGCTCAGTTGAGGCATTACATAGACAATAATGCCAACCTTCTTGTTAGACTGAGATATTGACAACTTAATTACTGGTCCAGGACTGGTACTCGAAACTTTTGGGAAGGTTGTTTGGATCGGGAATCGATTGGCGGCAACGCGTGACCGTCAGGAAAGCTGATAAACTTAGGAAACGCTGGAAGATCATTGTAGGCGATCGTATCGTGTTGAAAGTCTTACCCTGGGAGGGTGTGGAATGCTTGGGAAGCATGGTGAGCTTAACTGACGTCACGATGGACCATTCAACAGTCTGGGAAGAATCAGTAACGTAACCTACAAACTCGAGTTACCCGACGAATTGAGTAACGTACGCGATGTCATTTATGTTTCGGGTCTAAGGCAGTGGTTGTCTGATGAAACACATGCGATACCTTTACTGGAGGAATTTATCAAACACATGGACCAGAAAGTCAAGGTTCGTTAACCTAGTCAAATTCCAATCGTGAGTGTTTGTTGGAACCCAAGACGTGGACCGGAGTTCACGTGGAAACGCCATGATCGGATGAAGCTCTAGTATCTTCAATTCTTCAAACAGTTGTTTCAACCTTGGACGTCATTGACGAATTTCGGGACGAAATTCACTTTCAAGTTGGGGATGATGTGGTACCCGAGGAAAAATCCACAGTCATCCTGATCTAACACCTTGTTGTTTGGGATACTTATCAAATTTCGGGACGAAATTTCTTTCAAGTTGGGGATGATGTGACAACCCGAATCTCTAAGGTTAGCGTTACTTAAACTCCACAATCTTTGGAGTTGGATTACACGTGTACATCACTAAATATTTATGTGTGCATATTAACTATACACGAAGTCGTTAAACGTATTATATGTGCTAAACGTGTTATATGTGCTTAGTTACTTATGTCGCATTGGCGTATTCGTACGTACGTAGTAGAGTAAATAATGTAGTGAGCCTCGTCTAGTTTCTCACTTGGGCCGAATTAGAATCTAGTTATACACTTGGGCCGCGACACACTTCTTTCGGGCCGCACTTCTTTCGGGCCGCGATGCATGTATTAGATCACACACTTTAAACCTTCATCTTATTCTCTGAACCCATCGGCCCACACTTGTTGATTAAGCCCAAACCCATCATGGGTTTCGTATACAAGAGAGATAAGGGGGGGGGGACACGTAAACTGTGATTTGGAAGTTTAACAAACCCTAACTTCTTCCCAAACGTACGAGTCGGCAGCGAAATTCCCCCATCCTCTCGAAGCTTTCTCGCACTCTCGCTACTCTCTGGTTAGTTACTGATTCCGGTTTAGTGTTGAGTATTTTTGTTAATCTTGGATGTGTGATACATGCTAGGGTTGTTATGCTATATACATGAAACTAAAACACGACTCAGGATCTTGATTGTATGCGTATATGAATACTAGTAAACCGATGGAACTAATGATTAGTGATGATGTATAATAACCTGGTTCAATGTGTTAAATATATGAATTTGGCCCATAATCGCGAGAATTAGAGGCTGCTAGTGGGCCGCATAATTATGAGGAGCATGATTTGATGATGAACAGTGGGTAGTAATATGACTGGTACTTGAATTGTGTGGCAGTAGGATTGCTAGTTGGTTAATCATTATTGTTTAGGAATGTTAATGCATGATAGAGTTGTCACACCCCGACCACGTAAAACAGCTAAACATGGCGGAAACGTCGGGGAGTGTTGTAACAGAATTATTGTTTCACAACCATGGTAATTAAAGTTATGTTTTATTCATCAAACATGAGAGTTACATTGTCTTAAACGAAAGAAAATAAGAGTACATAACATTATTAAACTAGTTCTAGCTTCATTTTTAAGTCACTAAGGCACAGGTCCGCCCTAGTATGTCCTGCTCAAACCTGTGCACCAGCTCCTAAAACACATGTGAAAATAGGTACGTCAGCATAAAAATGCCTGTGAGATACATAGGTTTTGTGAAAATAGGATTCATGACTTAAGCTTAAGAAATGTTTAATAAAAATTAGTCATGAATCTTGTAAGTGTTTTCTTTTATAATTCATATGAAAATGTGATAAGAAATCAGATTATATATAAAAGAAAGGTGTATGGTTAATTAAATAACCAAGTAAAATGAGTTGTATAAAACAAACTGTTTTGTAAAACAATGTCTTGTGAAAATATGTTATTTGTGTAAAATGTTATATGTCTAGATTGAAATGATTTAAATAACGCTATGATATGTAATATCATACAAGCACTTATATATAGGAAGTACCAGTGGCGTATCCACCATGCTTGTATCATATTACACACGCCTCGTTACTTAAATCACTTAAACAAACCACTAATGTAAAATGTTCATGTTTGAACCAATTGTCAAATGTTATTGTATAAACCATGTCAAATGTTTAATGTCAAAATGTAAATCATGTAATGTGTAACAAATGTTATGTATGGTAAGTAAAATGTGATTACTTAAACCAAATGTAAAAATGTACAAAACAAAGTATTTTGAGTATATCAAAAGTCATGTTTTGCAAAATAAATGCATGCTTTACTGATACAAACACTTATGCGGTAAGTTAAACGTATACATTCAAGCCTTGAGACTGTAGGATAACCTTAGAGTAAAGGTTATCAAAATGTTTTCGGATTCAGTCTTTCCTTCAATCCAAACAAACCTAGGATATCAGGAATGGGAGTTGTCAAGTCCTATGGTACCACTACTTACTACCGATCGGCGTAGGTAATGTTAATGAACATATTTTAGTTCGTTACACAAACCAAATGTCATACCAAATGTGAGCATGTTTTATGAAAACAATGTACATAGTATGCTAAGTAAACATACAAGGTAGAGATGTAAAACAATGTGTTCATATGCCGAGTAAACATATGTAACAGAAAATGTAATGTAAAACAATGTGCTAGCATGCCAAGTAAACATACATAGCAAAAGAAACGTAATGTAAAACAATGTGCTAGCATGCCAAAGTAAACATACATAGCAAATCATAATGAAATCATGTACTATAATTGTACTAATGAACATAGCAAGCATATGATGTAAAACATGGAAAGCACGAAAGTAACAAGTAGGCACATGTGTTTCACCCCAAAATGTTTGTAAATCAGTAAAAGAGGGGTCTATGTACTCACTTGAGTTTGCTTAATAGTATTTTAGATAACCACCAAGCAAAGCAATAAGGATCGCGGAATCAAACGGCACCTAATATAGGTAACTATGTTAATAAACGGACCTAAATCGGAGGATCAGATATAATGAGGGTTCGTAAACCAAATGAGTACGAGAACTCATGTAATATGGTTTAACAAAGACTACATTCTAAAACGGAACCTATCCTAAGTGCTTACGACCCGTTTAGGTAGCTTACGCTACTTTAACGCGTCGTTCACGTAAAACGCGTTCGGACCACTTAACTAGTCCTATGACAAGTAAAATATGCCTTAACATGTCTAATATTGTTTCCAAATCAGTTTGGATGTCAAAAATTATATAACATATGCTTAAAATGAATTTTGGCGTAAAAAGGGCATTTTGGTAATTTTCCTAAGGCATATAAACTACCTATCATACAACTAACTAAACGAAGTGACCGTAAGGTATAACCTCGGAAGGTTATTCCCTATACAACTATGGTCACCTAATGAGTTTGGTCGGATCCTAATGATCGACCAAACGGGTCGGGTACGAAAGTATAAGCGGTTGTTTAGACCGCTTACCTTACGACCCTACATAAGCACTAAACCTAAAGTGACGAGCTAAACATGTTAAAACATGTTTAACGAATTTAGAAAACAGGTTTGGTATCAAAACAAACGGTTTTGATACCTAAAAGTAGTTTGGTTACAAAATACGTAAGAATACGCATTTTGGCCGAAACTACGACTCGCCACTATGCCTAGATAACGTGGTAATGAGTATGTATAGTCACAAGAGACTAAAACCATCGTGATTACGCTCACGTTATGAAGTTTAAACGAACTTCGTGTTGACCATAAACTGGTCAACACAGAAAGTCAAACACAGTTTGACTTTCACGCTAAAAACGCGTAAAAGAACGAAAGAGGACTTACAAAAGGTCCAAGAATGGAGCTTTGATTCCAAGTATTCTCAGGTATGAAGTGAAAATCACCTCAATTTAGAGAAGTTTCAGAATCAAAGGTGTGAGTTTTGAGCAAAGGGGTGGGGGGTATTTATAGTTTTCGTACAACCGTTAAGATCGTTTCTTGAAACCCAAGCTTCGATCATGGCCGTACACATCATGCCCACTGATTTGTAAAACCATGGGAGCCTCCAAACCAGCCCATAGATTGCCCAAAACCATGTGCAAAAGTGTGGAATAGCTGGAACAAGCTGGAAACAACTTTTCTGTCCAGATAGGGTGCTCGCGTCATGCAACGGCCAACCCACATAGTGGTGGCGTGACGCCAGCATGTGCCCCGTTCCAGAAAGTTTCAAATATTTACAGTTTTGGTCCCTGCACATGTTTAAGGCCTATTTTGATGCGTTTAAACCCCGTTAACCCATTTTCAAGGCTCAATAGTGAAGGTTAAGTATAGGGAACATGAAACATGCTCAAAAATATCTCGGATGTTGGTTCGTTTGGTCATACGATCGCGTTATTCGCTTAATTACGAGGAAATACGCACCAACGCGAAAAACGATCCAAATTACGCGACGAATGGATTTTTCTCATGCCATTCACTAAAATAAAATATTTTAATGATTACATAGAGTTTTGGATGTCCGGATGTATTCAGAACGTAAGATATGCCCGAAAATGCAAACTTGTGCACTTTTTGACGCTTTTAGTCCCTGAATGAGCATAAAGTCTATTTTAGCACACCGAACCCCTCAAAGCCTATTTCTAACCTATGTAAAGGATATTTAGGGTGTGTTTAACTTATGGTCATGTTCTGGAATGTCCGTTACAGTACGAATCGGCATACTTTTGCAGTTTGTCGAATTTAGTCCCTGTAAGCGAATAAACTTGATTTTGCCATACCAAAGCCTTCAAAACTTATTTCTAAGTTATGTAAAGGTTATTTAAGGTACGTTAAGTATAAATTGATCTTCCGGAGTGTTTGTCACATTAAACTGATTACGTTTACGCACCAGTTTGCGTATAACTCTCCAGAAAGCGATATAGAGTTTGAAAGTGAACAAAAATCAAAACATGAAAAATGTCAAACATAATTAAACAAACATTGGGGTAAAATAACATTGTTTCATTGATAACTAAATTGTTTACAATGATTACAGACACAGGTGTCACAGTCTCCCCTACTTGTGGAAATTTCGTCCCGAAATTTGTTTAGAGGAAACTCGTGGGAAAAGATGTGGATATTTCGCCTTCATTTGATCTTCACGTTCCCAAGCAAATTCTGGTCCACGTTTAGATTCCCAGCGAACTTTGACCAAAGGAATGCGCTTGCGTTTAAGCCACTTGACTTCACGATCCATGATTTCCACAGGTTTCTCAACAAAATGCATTGTTTTATCAACACGAATTTCGTCAAGTGGTACGTGGAGGTTCTCATCAGCTAGGCACTTCTTGAGATTGGATACGTGAAAGGTTGGATGAACATTTCCAAGTTCAGGAGGTAACTCAAGTCTGTAGGCTACCTTACCGATTCTTTCAACGATCTTGAATGGTCCAACATATCTAGGTGCAAGTTTTCCTGTCTTTCCAAATCTGATCACACCTTTCCAAGGTGAGACCTTAAGTAATACGCGATCACCGACTTGAAATTCCAAGGGCTTGCGTCGTCGGTCCGCGTAACTCTTTTGACGGCTTCTAGCTGTCTGAAGGTTATTGCGAACTTTCTTAACCTTATCTGTTGTCTCTAGAACGAGGTCAGGTCCAGTAAGCTGAGCCTCACCGATCTCATTCCAGCAGACTGGTGAACGACATTTTCGACCATAGAGAGCTTCGAAAGGAGCCATGTCGATGCTGGAGTAATAACTGTTGTTTTAGGAGAATTCAATCAATGGAAGATACGAATCCCAACTACCACCAAAATCGATCACACAAGCTATAAGCATATCCTCCAAAGTTTGGATTGTTCTTTCAGTTTGGCCATCTGATTGCGGATGATAAGCTGTGCTCAAATTAAGTTGGGTCCCCATAGCAGATTGCATGGTTCTCCAAAAACGAGACGAGAATCGAGCATCTCTGTCAGAAATAATGTTCAAAGGAACACCATGTCTAGATACAATTTCATCCACATAAATTTTCGCAAGCTTGTCAGCAGATAAATCCTCACGGATCGGCAAGAAATGAGCTGACTTTGTAAGATGATCAACAACTACTCAGATGTCACACCCTGTCTTTTGCGGAAGCGTATGATGTGTGACTAGCTTGTTATCATTGCATTCAATCGTAATAAACAACTATATGATCAAAACGATGTTCATCCATTCATGAAAATTTGAGTATTACAAACACTTGTTATTTAAGTTTTCAAAACACGACCTTTGACAAGGTTACAATTCAACAAAAGTGGATGACATCTAAACTTGTAGTCTACTTCTAGTTACGACACTTGCACCCAAGATCCATCCTGTCACCTGAAATACATGTAATTTTGGAAAACATCAACATAAAGTTGAGCGAGTTCATGCGTTTTTGTATTTCTCATTTGTATACTTTGTATGAAAACATAGTGTGTGTCATGTATAATTCAAGTTTTTCTTGAGTACCCCACGTACTCAAGTATAATTCCCGTTTTCTTGAGTACCCCACGTACTCAAGTATCATTCAAGTTTTCTTGTGTACACCACGTACTAAATGAATGTTTGTACCAAGACATTAAGGCATGTGAGGACATAGGGAGCATTAGCATTTTCTCCTTCAAGGCATGTGAGGACATAGGAAGCATTTGTATTTTCTCCTTTAACTGTGTCGATTACCCTCGAATGTGTCGATTAACCTCGACTGTGTCCATTTCCCTTGACTGTGTCGATTACCCTCGACTGTGTCGATTAACCTCGACTGTGTCGATTTCCCTCGACTGGGACACCGAAGCACTCAAGAGGTCACATAAGGACCATGAGTGGGGCTCGGCCGTACCCGTTAGATCTAACCCTCGTCCCTAATTAAGTATTAATGGCATCTCAATATTTAGTTTAAGCTCACATGATCTAGTATTTTCTAGGCATTTCTTAATGCTCATCATATTGCACTCACCACGAGTGCTTCTCGTATTTTTACCATTTGTAAAAATTATAATATGTGTAACATGTATTTCGCCCCCGAGAGTTATAAAACCAAAAACAGTTAAAGAAAAGGGGGAGCATGAACTCACAACTTTGCGTTCCTGCGTCGTAAAATTCACCGGATTTGCTTATCTGGCGTCGTGACCTATACGTGTTTTCTTAACGTTAGTCACTAGACTTGTATCTCACAAGTACAGCCACTATCTCTTGTGTACGTATTCTTGTGTTAAAAAATAACTTATATTTTTAACTAAGTGTCTTACTTATATTATTTTCTCGAAAATAATTATAAGTCTCTTGTATTTTTGCACTTTGCACCCGAATTATGTATTTTGCCTAAGTATGGTGTATGTGTATTTTGTATTTTCACTTCTCATGAGTATTTAGTGTATTCTTAAGTCCTAATACACTATAAAGTATAATACATACTACATACACTTAGCACAAAATGTGGCGATCAATAAATATATATTTTCCTCACAAATATACATACTTATATCCTTTCAGTTTAAATATACAAAATTAGGCTGTTTTCGGGCATTTTAATAAAATAGTTATCTTATTCCAAAAATTCTCAAATTTTTACAGAATGTCTTATATGTTCCAAAAATTATTGTGTAAAAATATCGGGGTCTAGTTCATTACCAATATTTCATACGAATTTATTTTCCGGACTGCAATCAGATTTGTCGCTTTCTGATTGCAGTTTACGAAATAATTCATTAAAATTCATCATGAGTCCGATTTACAAAATTCCAGTGGGAGAATTACAAATACATCAGTGGTCAACTATGGTATAAATTTCGTGATCAGACTCCACACAAAATACAAGTTATGACAGAAAACAATACACATATTTTCAGCAGAAAAATGCAGCTCAAGCTGCTGTTACGAAATGGCGCTTTAAAAATAGTAAACGAAGTCCAAAAATTTCGATTCCGGTGCCATTAGAACCGTATTTCATAGTACATATATCTAGACCTCAGAAAACACATTTTTCGTTTAGTTAAGGACCTGTTACAGCCCGTTAAAGTCGGCTGAAAAGGGCAATCAGCATGCTGTTTTTGGTTTTAAAGGTTTCTAAAACGCATATATATGACCACCATCCTTTCTAATATGATAAAAGTCAGTTTATAAGTCTGTTACAGCAGATTGTAGTTTGTTTATTTCAGATTTATCATGATTTACACCATTGGTTTCACTTTATCTACTTTGTTCATCATATATTCCAAGACTTTTCGTTATGATCTTGCGTGTTCCCGATCTTTAACCGTTAAATCTCTTATTAACCACTTTAGACAAGATCAAGAAGGTGTTTAGAATAACTTACAACTAGCACAAGGCTAGGGAAGATTCAAGATGAAAACTGGGTGGTTAATAGCGACGTAGTGAGGTCCTTGCGATTCCGTAAGCACCGAGCCTCGTTAGCGACCTTCTTACACCTCCTAGTCACCTTAGAAAGCTTGGAGGATGAATGAAAAAGATGGAGGTGTGTGTGTGTGATGAAGCCGTAGCCAAGGGGAAGGGAGGAGAAGAGTTTTGTGAAGTTGGTGATGAGTGAGAATGAAACTCTTGTGGTTTTATATAAAATCCTCCAACATTGTAATATCCTTTAGTCAAAGTGTCTTCTAGATATCATACATGATCTATTTTTTTAATTCAAAGAAATCAAGGGGGTGTACCCCTTGTCTAGGGCCAGTTATGGGGGGGTTGGGCATCTAGTTTGGTTGCAATTGCTAGTTACATAAGCTAGTTAGTGTATGAGGGTTAAGTTAGGGGTTTAAGTGTGTTATTAAATATATAGTGTGTTAGGGTGTTCGGGGACCCTAACTAGCTTCGAAAAATAAAAACAATGCTTCTAGCATTATTTTGGTGTTCCGGGTAATATCCGGTTGTTCGGTTAGACACCGGTTTGTTAAAGTGCTAAATTACACCTTTTAGTGTCTAATAAGTACCTTTTGTGACACTTTCAATTCCCGGCACTTAGGGAAGTATTCTAGATGATAAATCATCATTTCTGCACAATATTTCATTGTCATAATGCTGATTTTAGCTGAATTTAATGAAATTCAGCACTTAAAGTGCGTTTCGGGTGCTTTTTAGTGCGTGTTTTAGCTCTCGGAATGTCTATATGTAAACCCTTGTATGTACTCTTGGGTTTTAATGCATTCTTGACGTTGGACCTATACCTAGGCTCCAATTCTAATATCTGAGTGCTTTCTGCAGTTCTGTTGACACGATGTGTCTTACCGGTGAGTTTACTAATATTTGACACAACGCTAGCATAACGTAATTCTTGTAGCATATATCATGCATGAATTCACTTGCATGGAATTCAGGAATTAATTTGTCTGGTAAACAGATCATGCATAGTCATTTAAGCACAAATTACTGTTCATTTCGTGTACGGAATGTACGGAAAAGTGACGGTTGTCACAGTCTCCCCCCGTTAAAAGAATTTCGTCCCGAAATTCAAGCGATGCCATTGGTCGCAGGGGAGTTGTGAAACCAATAGGGTCACTTAGATTCATGATTTGTCTTCATGTTCCCATGAAATCTCTGGGTCATGTCATGAATTTTATCGTACTCAAGTAAGTCGATCATGACTTTTCTGTGTCTTGTAGACTCTTGGTCCATAACCTCAACAGGTTTCTATAGTATTGTGGACTCCTGGTCCAAAATCTCAACATGTTTCTATAGTATTGCGGACTCTTGGTCCAAAACCTCAACAGGTTTCTATAGTATTGCGGACTCCTGGTCCAAAACCTCAACAGGTTTCTATAGGAATTCTTGTCGTTTGTCATTTACGTGATTCTTATTTGTGGGAACAACGACTGTTCCTTGAGTCAGACTCCTTTAAAGACTAGACACATGAATGTGTTGCGATCACTACTGATCTTTTTCTGGGAGTTTTATCTTGTGGACAATGGTTCTGATCCCTACTCCGGGGATTCAACCTTTTTGTTTTCCAAATCACACTACGCCTTCTCTAGGCGAGGCTCTCATTTTAGTCATACTTCTTGTCTCATATTCTTACGATTTCTGCCGCTCATCGGCGTAATCTTTCTGTATTCTGCGGGCTGTCCTGATATGGTCACATATCCGAACGATCTTGCCTCTAGTTTTCCTGGGCCAACTCGGGCCAGTAGATTGTTTATTCCCGGTCTCTGATCAACACGACGGGGATCGATTTACTATGTTCCGTCTGAAGCTTCGCACGAAGCGGTACCGTTGTAGGAAAACTCTACTAAGGGCAAGTGAGTGTTCCGACTTTTTATCGAAGTTTATCACACAAGCACGTATCGTGTTCATACAGTCTGCATCGTTCAGCAGCTCAGTTCATATTCGAGTTCTTACGATCATCGGTGTGCTGCAACCCTTGTGATCAGTAAAGATCGTGCATCGTTTTCTTTCAGGTAATGACGTCCAGTTTGCGGCGCGCAATTACTGTATCTATCTCAAGGTCTTTTCTCATGATTCCTTAATCAATGTGCCGTGTACGCAATGTTGTGGTCTCGTTGCATCGACGTACAATCAAGACTTTGTCGAGAGACGTCACATAATTGCAACTCTAGCTCCTTAGCTCTTGGTTGCAAGGTTGGCATGAATTTCATTCTTATCCACCATGTATCTTCAGTTCTCCCTTCGCGAACTCGAAATCCACTTTTCGTCATCATTGCACATAACTGTGCTTTCTCTAAGAGTTGCAAGGTAAATTGCAGCTGTTGCTCACGACCTTCCTTGGTCGTTGGCCATATAAGAATGTAGTCAATAAGTATATGACTTATCCAGGTATGGCTCACACTTTCGATTCATGAGGTCCATGAATATTGTCGATGCATGTGTTAAGCCAAATGATACGACAAGGATCTCGTAATGCTCGAAGCAAGTCCTAAAGGTCGTTTTAGGGATATTTCCTCTTGTATTCACAGTGGAGGACCTCTTGTCCTCAAGTAACTGGAACCTTACGATTGGCTCATTTGTGTCATCAGTCCTTGGCAAAGGATTCCGATTCTCAATTTTCTGAAGTTTATGTAAAGTGGAGACTACCAACTTTCTCCTTGTTTCCTTAACTAAGGATGTTATGTCCTTAATTTCCTCTGTCTAGCAGCTCTTGCAGTTATATCAGAGGTTCATGCTTCGCTGGTGAAGCTAGTCGGTATGGCGTCATTCGTCCCTAGTGCTGCTCCTGGCACGTGATTTATCCTGAACTCCTCTCGTCGCTACGGTGAGGCGTTCCTGGCAAGTCTTCCGAAAAGGCTACTGGGACTTCTTCCATCACGGGGATGTTCTCAGGCTCTGCAGTCTACTCGGAGGCGTTTCTACGCCTCTTCGACCAATGAGGGATGTCGTAGATCTGCCGCCTTGTGGGGTCTAGCATCCTTGCACCTATTGCAGGAAAGTTGGGTTTCGTCATCCGCAAGAGGTATGCGTCTGTTTTTCTGATATCGAACGACTTCAGCTGTATACTTGGATTTCTAATCCATGCTGACTATCATATTATGACTTCGCGAGTCAATGGTAACAGAAGGTTCTGGCCTTCTGAGTCCCTAAATACAATCCTTAGTCGCTTCGACTGTTTAAACCAGCCTCCTATATGCCCATTTCTAAAGAATACGGGGCGTCTATTTTTCTCGCAACTAGGCCAAGCAGTTTCTTGTGTTCTAAGCATGCAAGGTTAAAGTTGATGCCAGTATTAATTAAAAGTAGATGTGTTAGGTTGGTTAATAGGGAACGTACCCGTAACCGCATCTGGATCCTGGCGTGCTTCACGAGTTTCAATTGTGAAAACCCTTCCTTGTTTGCTTCTTCCTAGGGCAATCTTTCCTAAAGTGCCCTGCTTCACCACATCTGTAGCAACCTGGTATTCTCTTATTTCTCCCATCTGGGTCCTTTGCCCAACAGGCAACCTTGCTGTGCCCTTCTTTTCCACACTTTCCGCACTTAGGCCTCGGACATCGACCTTCATGGTGAAAATTGCATTCTCCGCACTTCGGTTTAGTCCTCGAGTATATTCTACCACCGGCCTTATTAGTGGCTCCATCAATTTTCCTGTCATGCGGCGGTTTCACCTTCTTGCTTTTGTTTGTTTTAGAGCTTCCATAGTTGACTTGGGTGCTCATCTCTAGGCTTGAGGACTTCCTCTCCTTGTTGCTTGACGACTCCACATGAGTCTCTTTCTTGTTATCCTCAGATTCCGAAAATTTTCCCGCACGTAGAGTTTCTTCAGTAAGAGTGACACTCATATCGATAGCCTCTGTAATGGTTGAGGGCTTTGAGGTACTAACCATGCTCCTGATCTGAGGTGCAAGTCCCCAAATGAATCGTTCAACCCTTTTGAATTCCGGTTTGACTAAGTAGGGGACGACCCTAGACAAGTCGTGAAATCGTTGGACGTATTCAGGAATCTTCGGTCCGTCCATTTTCAAGTTCCAGAACTCCACCTCAAGCTTCTGGATTTCAGCCCTAGAACAGTATTTCTTTTCCATCATTTCCTTGAGCTTGTCCCAGCTTAGTGCATAAGCAGCATCCGCACCAAGGGTTTGAACCTGAAGGTTCCACCAGGAGAGTACGCCATCTACGAATAACCCTGAGATATAAGTAACACTCTGTCGGGGCGAACAATTACTCATTCTTAGAATGGAGTCAACAATTACTCATTCTTAGAATGGAGTCAGTCTTTTCTGCCCAACGAACAAATGCAACGGCACCTCTTGTGCCATCAAAATTCAATGGCTTGCAGTCCAGGAATTATTTATAGGTGCAGCCCGTTGGAGGGTTATTTTCAGTAGTGCCATCGCTGTGCTTAGAGCAGAGGGCTTCATGTCGTGCAATTGCCTGTGAGATGCATTCTTGCAGCTCGGCTTCTGTCCTTGGCAACGTACTGGTGTTCGTGTCTCGCCTGGGCGGCATTCTCTTCTGCCAAAATGGTATGAAGTAGGTTAGACAACATTCCAATTGTCTATGAGATACATAGCACCATAAGCCATTATGTAATCACCCAATTTCACAGGTATATATAATCAGTGTATAAGCGAGGAAACAGTTATTGAGCCTTCACATAGGCTTGCCAACTTGGCTTATTGTTTGAAATGAACTCGAGGCTACATCGCCTTGGTCATTCAAGTTCTAGTTATTCCCTGCTACATTAGTTTTCTTAGGTCTATAGCTTTACTGGTGCGTATATTTCCCCTTAGATGGGGTTGTCCATGTCGAGGTGGTAGAGAGTGTATCATCACTAATTCTTCCTGAATGTCATTCCACCTCTCTTGCTTAAACATCGTTTTCTCAAACGTCTCGTATGCAGGTAGAAGTGTCAGTCACGAAGTAGGCTAAGACAAGCTTCCTACTTTCTAACGTGCTAAAGCACTGATCTATGTGTTGTTCTACCAGATGAAGGTGAGGACACCTATAGATTAATTTTGTATGGTTTTCATTAGCTTGACTCGCAGAGTCCACCAGGATTTCTGTGCACTACAAGTCGTTATTACGTGGGCCCCCGTAATAATAAATTGTCTTGCACAGTTACCCCAAATTTTCTCTCGTCCAAGCAGATGATCAATCAAGGAGGGGACACTACTGTCCTTATACCTCTTGTCATGGAAAGGACCTTTGCGATGGTCCACGCGCTAACATTCGTTATCGTTACGCGCGTATAGGCACGGTGATTAGATGGAATAGGAATAGAGAGAATTCCTAGTAGTCGGAGGGGCACCTTCGAGATGAATACTTCATCTTCCTTTTCTGGTCAAGTATGTCATCGATCTTGCTTCACATAAGCCGCAGGGATCTCGTCCCGTTGATCAAGAATTTTGTTCAAGGTCGCCGCCTCTGCCTCGTCATCATCACCGTAGTTAGGCATCTTCACGATCGAGAGGGAAAAGCAGCCATCTCCTACGGAAGCAAGCTCAGCATCTTGTTTGGTAATCACTCCCAACCATGAGCTTTGCAAAGGACGCGAGGTCGGTAGCTTCATCGTGCGAGTCACGTACCGTAATAGGAGTCGGAGTCGAAAGTATCTTATTCACGTCAATAATCATTCCGTACACTTATTTGTATGTATGTATATCAATAACATATATGCTACTTAGCATAATCAAGCAATTTAATGCATTATATCACGTATAACTCTCGTTTTTGGGGGTCATTTTGTTTTTGGCAAGTCTAACCTGTGTAGACTATGCTTTGGTTGGCACCTTATTTTAAGGGTATTCCTCACTAATGTCCTTGCCTTGTCTTTTCTTTGAAAAGTGTCTGACTCGTGGATCTTGGCACTTTCGTGAATGCAATGAAAACCTTTTTGTAAAATGTTTTTGTGAGAGAACTTTAGTGATTGTAGTCTAGACTCGAAAAAGAATCCTAGTTCACTACAATCGAAGCTCTGATACCAAACTGTCACACCCTGTCTTTTGCGGAAGCGTATGATGTGTGACTAGCTTGTTATCATTGCATTCAATCGTAATAAACAACTATATGATCAAAACGATGTTCATCCATTCATGAAAATTTGAGTATTACAAACACTTGTTATTTAAGTTTTCAAAACACGACCTTTGACAAGGTTACAATTCAACAAAAGTGGATGACATCTAAACCTGTAGTCTACTTCTAGTTACGACACTTGCGCCCAAGATCCATCCTGTCACCTGAAATACATGTAATTTTGGAAAACATCAACATAAAGTTGAGCGAGTTCATGCGTTTTTGTATTTCTCATTTGTATACTTTGTATGAAAACATAGTGTGTGTCATGTATAATTCAAGTTTTTCTTGAGTACCCCACGTACTCAAGTATAATTCCCGTTTTCTTGAGTACCCCACGTACTCAAGTATCATTCAAGTTTTCTTGTGTACACCACGTACTAAATGAATGTTTGTACCAAGACATTAAGGCATGTGAGGACATAGGGAGCATTAGCATTTTCTCCTTCAAGGTATGTGAGGACATAGGAAGCATTTGTATTTTCTCCTTTAACTGTGTCGATTACCCTCGACTGTGTCGATTAACCTCGACTGTGTCGATTTCCCTCGACTGTGTCGATTACCCTCGACTGTGTCGATTAACCTCGACTGTGTCGATTTCCCTCGACTGGGACACCGAAGCACTCAAGAGGTCACATAAGGACCATGAGTGGGGCTCGGCCGTACCCGTTAGATCTAACCCTCGTCCCTAATTAAGTATTAATGGCATCTCAATATTTAGTTTAAGCTCACATGATCTAGTATTTTTTAGGCATTTCTTAATGCTCATCATATTGCACTCACCACG
Organism: Helianthus tuberosus; assembly: GCA_030545235.1. Classification (NCBI taxonomy): domain Eukaryota; kingdom Viridiplantae; phylum Streptophyta; class Magnoliopsida; order Asterales; family Asteraceae; genus Helianthus; species Helianthus tuberosus. The sequence continues at coordinate 109,807,878 of CM060411.1, read as the reverse complement.
AGTGCTTCTCGTATTTTTACCATTTGTAAAAATTATGATATGTGTAACATGTATTTCGCCCCCGAGAGTTATAAAACCAAAAACAGTTAAAGAAAAGGGGGAGCATGAACTCACAACTTTGCGTTCCTGCGTCGTAAACTTCACCGGATTTGCTTATCTAGCGTCGTGACCTATACGTGTTTTCTTAACGTTAGTCACTAGACTTGTATCGCACAAGTACAGCCACTATTTCTTGTGTACGTATTCGTGTGTTAAAAAATAACTTATATTTTTAACTAAGTGTCTTACTTATATTATTTTCTCGAAAATAATTATAAGTCTCTTGTATTTTTGCACTTTGCACCCGAATTATGTATTTTGCCTAAGTATGGTGTATGTGTATTTTGTGTTTTCACTTCTCATGAGTATTTAGTGTATTCTTAAGTCCTAATACACTATCAAGTATAATACATACTACATACACTTAGCACAAAATGTGGCGATCAATAAATATATATTTTCCTCACAAATATACATACTTATATCCTTTCACTTTAAATATACAAAATTAGGCTGTTTTCGGGCATTTTAATAAAATAGTTATCTTATTCTAAAAATTCCCAAATTTTTACAAAATGTCTTATATTTTCCAAAAATTATTGTGTAAAAATATCGGGGTCTAGTTCATTACCAATATTTCATACGAATTTATTTTCCGGACTGCAATCAGATTTGTCGCTTTCTGATTGCAGTTTACGAAATAATTCATTAAAATTCATCGTGACTCCGATTTACAAAATTTCAGTGGGAGAATTACAAATACATCAGTGGTCAACTATGGTATAAATTTTGTGATCAGACTCCACACAGAATACAAGTTATGACAGAAAACAATACACATATTTTCAGCAGAAAAATGCAGCTCAAGCTGCTGTTACGAAATGGCGCTTTAAAAATAGTAAACGAAGTCAAAAAATTTCGATTCTGGTGCCATTAGAACCGTATTTCATAGTACATATATCTAGACCTCAGAAAACACATTTTTCGTTTAGTTAAGGACCTGTTACAGCCGGTTAAAGTTGGCTGAAAAGGGCAATCAGCATGCTGTTTTTGGTTTTAAAGGTTTCTAAAACGCATATATATGACCACCATCCTTTCTAATATGATAAAAGTCAGATTATAAGTCTGTTACAGCAGATTGTAGTTTGTTTATTTCAGATTTATCATGATTTACACCATTGGTTTCACTTTATCTACTTTGTTCATCATATATTCCAAGACTTTTAGTTATGATCTTGCGTGTTCCCGATCTTTAACCGTTAAATCTCTTATTAACCACTTTAGACAAGATCAAGAAGGTGTTTAGAATAACTTACAACTAGCACAAGGCTAGGGAAGATTCAAGACGAAAACTGGGTGGTTAATAGCGACGTAGTGAGGTCCTTGCGATTCCGTAAGCACCGAGCCTCGTTAGCGACCTTCTTACACCTCCTAGTCACCTTAGAAAGCTTGGAGGATGAATGAAAAAGATGGAGGTGTGTGTGTGTGATGAAGCCGTAGCCAAGGGGAAGGGAGGAGAAGAGTTTTGTGAAGTTGGTGATGAGTGAGAATGAAACTCTTGTGGTTTTATATAAAATCCTCCAACATTGTAATATCCTTTAGTCAAAGTGTCTTCTAGATATCATACATGATCTATTTTTTTAATTCAAAGAAATCAAGGGGGTGTACCCCTTGTCTAGGGCCGGTTATGGGGGGGGGGGGGGTTGGGCATCTAGTTTGGTTGCAATTGCTAGTTACATAAGCTAGTTAGTGTATGAGGGTTAAGTTAGGGGTTTAAGTGTGTTATTAAATATATAGTGTGTTAGGGTATTCGGGGACCCTAACTAGCTTAGAAAAATAAAAACAATGCTTCTAGCATTATTTTGGTGTTCCGGGTAATATCCGGTTGTACGGTTAGACACCGGTTCGTTAAAGTGCTAAATTACACCTTTTAGTGTCTAATAAGTACCTTTTGTGACACTTTCAATTCCCGGCACTTAGGGAAGTATTCTGGATGATAAATCATCATTTCTGCACAATATTTCATTGTCATAATGCTGATTTTAGCTGAATTTAATGAAATTCAGCACTTAAAGTGCGTTTCGGGTGCTTTTTAGTGCGCGTTTTAGCTCTCGGAATGTCTATATGTAAACCCTTTTATGTACTCTTGGGTTTTAATGCATTCTTGACGTTGGACCTACACATAGGCTCCAATTCTAATGTCTGACTGCTTTCTGCAGTTCTGTTGACACGATGTGTCTTACCGGTGAGTTTACTAATATTTGACGCAACGCTAGCATAACGTAATTCTTGTAGCATATATCATGCATGAATTAACTTGCATGGAATTCAGGAATTAATTTGTCTGGTAAACCAGATCATGCATAGTCATTTAAGCACAAATTACTGTTCATTTCGTGTACGGAATGTACGGAAAAGTGACGGTTGTCACATCAGATGGCATCATGACCTCTCTTTGTGCGCGGAAGTTTGGTAATAAGATCCATAGCAATGTTTTCCCATTTCCAAACTGGAATCTCTGGTTGCTCCAATAAACCAGAAGGATGTTGATGTTCAGCCTTAACCTTAAGGCAAGTAAGGCATTTTGAAACGTACAAGGCAATGTCTTTCTTCATACCAAGCCACCAATACTGAGTACGAAGATCCTTATACATCTTGTCTGCACCAGGATGAATAGAATAACGAGAGTTATGAGCTTCATCTATAAGCAAGGTGCGAATATCATCTTGACTTGGGACCCACAAACGGTCCATGAAATAATATGATCCATTGTCCTTCAGTTCAAGATCAGGCTTAATGTGATAGGGTAATTCCGTACCCATTAAACGTTGTGAAACACAAGTATGTTGAGCCTGAGAAATGCGGGTTTGGATATCAGATCAAGCTTGAATATCAGATTGAACACGAACACAATGAAGCTTGACATGTTCTTTATGACTCAAGGCGTCAGCCACGACATTCGCCTTACCAGGATGGTAGCGAATTTCGCGGTCATAGTCGTTTAGAAGCTCAACCCAACGTCGTTGCCTCCTGTTGAGTTCTTTCTGATTGAATATGTGCTAAAGACTCTTGTGGTCAGTGAAAACCACACATTTTGTACCATACAAATAATGTCTCCAGATTTTGAGAGCGAAAACGACTGCACCTAACTCAAGATCATGAGTGATGTAGTTCTTCTTGTGTATCTTTAACTGCCTCGATGCATATGCTATGACTTTGTTCCTTTGCATTAAAACACAGCCAAGACCCAAGTTTGATGCATCACAATACACGGAAAAATCATCATTGCCCTCGGGCAAAGATAGAATAGGCGCATCACAAAGTTTATGTTTCAAGGTCTGAAACGCTTCTTCTTGTTTGGTTCCCCATTCAAAGGGTTTGTTCTTCTGAATTAGAGCAGTTAGAGGAACTGCAATCTTTGAGAAGTTCTTGATGAAGCGGCGGTAATAACCCACGAGACCAAGAAAAGAACGAACTTTGGTGGGTGTAGTAGGTGTATCCCAATCCTTAATCGCACTGATCTTGGAGGGATCTACATGAATACCTTGTTCGTTAACGATATGTCCCAAAAATTGAACTTCCTTAAGCCAGCATTCACACTTGGAGAATTTGGCGAAAAGTTGCTCTTTCTTCAGGAGTTCCAGAGTAAGACGAAGATGTTGCTCATGATCAGCTTGCGTCTTAGAATATATCAAAATGTCATCAATGAAAACGATGATGAAGTTATCTAAATAAGGCTTACAAACCCTATTCATCAAGTCCATGAAAACAGCAGGAGCATTAGTCAAACCCAATGGCATAACTGTGAACTCATAATGCCCATAACGAGTGCGGAAAGCTGTCTTGGGAATATCTTCTTCATGCACACGAAGTTGATGATACCCAGAACCCAGATCAATCTTCGAGAAACAAGTAGCGCCCTGTAACTGATCAAAGAGATCATCAATGCGAGGTAGGGGATATCGATTCTTGATGGTAAGCTTGTTAAGCTCGTGGTAATCGATGCACATTCTGAAAGATCCATCCTTCTTCTTGACAAAAAGAACGGGAGCACCCCAAGGTGAAAAGCTAGGACGGATAAAAACTTTGTCAGAAAGCTCCTGAAGCTGCTTAGACAACTCTTGCATCTCAGACGGTGCAAGATGATATGGAGATCTGGCAATAGGATTTGCACCAGGTACAAGATCAATACGAAACTCGATTTGGCGCGCTGGGGGTAAACCAGGTAACTCTTCAGGAAACACTTCTGGATAATCCCGAACAACAGGGATATCTTCAATCGACTTACCTTTGCCTTTATCTGCTACAATATGTGCCAAGAAGGCCACATAGTTCTTTCGCAGATACTTCCGAGCTTGAAAACAAGACATGAGCTTGAGAATACTAGCAGGTTTCTCACCACGAACCTGTAGGATCTCACCTGTTGAAAGAGGAACACGAACAATCTTCTCGAAACAAACTACCTCTGCGTGATGCTTGGCTAACCAATCCATGCCCACTATAATGTCAAAACTCCCAAGTTGCATTGGCGTGAGGTCGATAGGAAAAAGATGGTTGTTAAGGTTCAACTGACAATTGCGAAGAACAGAATCAAGAACAATGGGTTCACCACTAGCAACTTCTACAGTCAAAGGCTTTCCTAGTTTTGTTCTACACATGTGAAGCAATGGCTCAAAAGATAATGACACAAAACTCTTATCGGCACCCGAATCAAAAAGAACAGAAGCAGATTGATTGTTAACAAAGAACGTACCGTTGACCACTTCATTGTTTGCTTGCGCCTCTTGTGCATTCATGTTGAAGACTCGACCACGAGCCTGAGCCTGATTCGGATTCACCAACCTTGGACATTGATGCTTGTAGTGGGTCAAATCCCCACAGTTATAACAAGAACCAGGTGGGTAGTGAGGTCGTACAGCTTGAGCCTGTTGTTGAACAGGAGGCTGAGCAGCTTGTTGGGCTGGGTTTTGAGCTGCCCGATTCTGATTCGCAGGAAGACGACATGTGGCAGCGAGATGAACAGGTCTTCCACAATTAGTGCAATAACGACACTGGAGGTGCGGTTGATGATGACCGTTACACCTGTTGCACAAAGGTGCATTACCAAGGTATGGTTTCTTGGCAAGTGGTTGCGAAGGCTGATTTGGAGCAGCTTGATTTGGCTGTGCAGTAACGGCGAAGTTTTGGGAAGCCTTGCGCTTCCTAGACATCTTTGCAGACTCAGCTTCCTTACCTTTCCTGTTCTTACCCTTCTTGCTTTCACCTTTATCAGACGCTTGTTTCTTACCCTTGTCACCATTCCTGTGTAACTTACCCTTTCGAACCTGCGACTCAGTCAATGTCGCAGCTAACTCAATTTCCTGACGAACTGTGGTAGGGTTACTACTAGTGACGATGTCTTGTACGGAGTCAGGTAAGCCATCAATATATCTCTCGATGGCTTTCTCGAGTGGGGTAACCATGGTAGGGCATAGCAAACTCAACTCCTCATACCTGTCAGTGTACGCACGGTGCTCACCACTATCCTGTTTCAAGTCATCAAACTCCCTTTCTAAAGCCCTCAGTTCATGACGAGGACAAAACTCCCTCATCATAAGAGCCCTAAGTTCAGCCCAAGTTTGTGCTAAAGCAACCTCTGCACCACGGTCTCTCATAACCCCGTTCCACCATGTAAGAGCCCTCTTCTGAAACACACTTGAAGCAAACTCGACTTTCTGATTTTCAGGACACTGGACATGATGAAATGTACTCTCAATGCTCTCGAACCACTGTAGGAGCCCAGTTGCTCCTTCAGAACCACTGAACTTGAGTGGCTTAGCCGAATTGAAACTCTTGAAGTTGCATGGAGCGTTTTGGTTATTGTTGGCTTGGTTCACCTGAGCAATAATGTCTGGGAGTACAGCAGCCATATGCTGCGCCATAATATGTGCCATTTCGGCATTAGGTAGTTGATTTTCGCGTCGAGGAGGCATTCTAAAAAGAGGAAACATGAGAGGAAACGAGTGAGATGATTAGATGAAAAGAATGAGATGATGCAAAAGTCGACAAAAGCAAAGATGGTGGTCATTCGTTTGTGCCACAAAGCAAACAAACGACGCACAGTGACTAATCAAAGTAAATGGGTTAAAAATAATGTATCGCGAAGACATGCTCGCCTATAAGTGAATACTCACCCCAGGAGTTCCCAGGTAAGAGTGACTGGTCCGATTATATGGATTTGTACGAACACTCTAGCCTTAGACAGAAAACCCAGGGTACAGGCATTTACCCTTCCAGTTTGCACGTGTTCACACTATTTAGAACCCAAAACTTTGACGAGATTTTGAAAACTTGGAAGGCACAAGGCCAAAAGAATCATTCAAATACGGATGATTAAATTTTCAAAATCATTTTGAAAAATTGAAGGGTTCAAAACCTTATAATAAATCATTTAAAAGCAGATGATTGATTTTCAAAAAACGTTTCGGAAAATTGGGTTCTTGTTTTGGTAATCACCTAAGGATAGGTGAAGTGCATGTTTTAAGATCTAAACACAAGATAACTTGTGTTGGGGTCCTAGAAAGGTTATAGTCTAGGTCAAAGCATTACTAATAACCTAATTCCCTATAACCATTGGCTCTGATACCAACTCTTCTGTCACACCCCGACCACGTAAAACAACAAAACGTGGTGGAAACGTCGGGGAGTGTTGTAACAGAATTATTGTTTCACAACCATGGTAATTAAAGTTATGTTTTATTCATCAAACATGAGAGTTACATTGTCTTAAAAGAAAGAAAATAAGAGTACATAACATTATTAAACTAGTTCTAGCTTCATTTTTAAGTCACTAAGGCACAGGTCCGCCCTAGTATGTCCTGCTCAAACCTATGCACCAGCTCCTGAAACACATGTGAAAATAGGTACGTCAGCATAAAAATGCCTGTGAGATACATAGGTTTTGTGAAAATAGGATTCATGACTTGAGTTTAAGAAATGTTTAATAAAAATTAGTCATGAATCTTGTAAGTGTTTTCTTTTATAATTCATATGAAAATGTGATAAGAAATTAGATTATATATAAAAGAAAGGTGTATGGTTAATTAAATAACCAAGTAAAATGAGTTGTATAAAACAAACTGTTTTGTAAAACAATATCTTATGAAAATATGTTATTTGAGTAAAATGTTATATGTCTAGATTGAAATGATTTAAATAACGCTATGATATGTAATATCATACAAGCACTTATATATAGGAAGTACCAGCGGCGTATCCACCATGCTTGTATCATATTACACACGCCTCGTTACTTAAATCACTTAAACAAACCACTAATGTAAAATGTTCATGTTTGAACCAATTGTCAAATGTTATTGTATAAACCATGTCAAATGTTTAATGTCAAAATGTAAATCATGTAATGTGTAACAAATGTTATATATGGTAAGTAAAATGTGATTACTTAAACCAAATGTAAAAATGTACAAAACAAGGTACCAAGATTCAAAAAGGAACGGAAAAAAAACCCTAACTCTCTCTCTAGCTTTGGCGATTTCCCTGTTCATCATACAACCCTAATTTTTTCGTAAATCTTTTGCTTAACAGGTCTGTATTAGCGTTTGATCATTACAATCTCTAGTACGAATTCTGTTAACAGTAGTGACCGTCCTAAAATTAGGGTTTCTGGGTTTTCTTTTCAATCGCCGCCGTCCTTCTGTGTTTCGAACAAGTTGTATAGAGTGCTGGTTTATTCTGGGTTTGACACTTTGAATTACCGACATCACTATATGATTCTGCAAGATTCATGGGTTAGGGTAATGCTAGATTAGGGTTTATTTCGTTTCTGTTTTGTGCGATCGTTGTTTGTCTTGGTATTCTTGCTGCTTGGGTTATTGACACTTGTCTTTTGGAGAGAGTTGTAGTTTATGGAATGGATGAACGTCCAACAGTTGGGGTTCCTCCACAAGATGATTGCGGTAAACCACCATACTCCATTGAGGCTTTCGCTAACCGTGTGATTGATCTTGAGGGAAATACCTGGTTACCGCGTCGGGGTATAGTTCAGACATCCCAGTCCGAACCCAGGAATATTAACATTGTCGATGAACTATTGAAGAAGACTGTTCCTGTTACTTTGGAGAAGGTGTGGCCAGAATCTAGGGCTTTGGAAAAATTGGATGCTTGTGAGAGTTCTCAAGGTAATCGTTGTGATGTGGGAGACAATTCAAAACCTTTGTCTTATGCAGATTCGGTATTGGCAACCAAGTCAGTCAAGGTGAATTTCAGAACTCTTGCAAGTCCGGTTCTGCATGAAGGTTGTGATGTGGTGCTTCCTCGTGAGTCTGTAAGAGCAGTTCAGGATAAGTTAGCAAATACTCTGTATGGGTACTTCTTAGGGGACCGAGTGGCATACCCAGTGGTGGAGTATTTTGTGAGGAATAACTGGAAGAAGTTTAGATTGCAAAAATCCATGATGAATGCTAATGGGTTTTTCTTCTTTAAGTTTGCTGATGAAGCTGGAATGATGAATGTTCTTAAAGAAGGTCCTTAGATTATCCAAGCTCAGCCTATATTTCTTAACGTTTGGTCTCCTACTTCAAAAACTAGAAAAGAAGGAGGTAAAGAGTTTGCAAGTGTGGGTCAAAATATATGATGTTCCGATTGCTGCGTATACGGAGGATGGTTTGAGTATGATTGCTACGGCTATTGGTGAGCCGAAGCTTTTGGACTCGTACACTACGTCAATGTGCATGGATACTTGGGGTAGGAGCAGTTATGCCCGAGCTCTTATAGAAATCTCAGCTGAGTCTGATCTTAAGGATGAGATAGTTATAGCGGTTCCAGAACTGGAGGGTGAAGGTTTCATCAAAGAAAAACTGAGGGTGGAATACGAATGGAGTCCTCTTAGGTGTGCTCATTATAAAGTATATGGTCATTCAGATGATTCTTGCCCGAGGCAAGCTAGGAGGACCCCTACAGGGCCGGCCAAGATTCAGAATAAGCAAGAGGGAAACAAAACTCGGCATCAAGTGAAGCAGCCGGTTGTAGACAAAGAGGGTTTTATAGATGTGGATCACAAGAAAGCGGCTAGGAAATCAGGGTTTCCTGTTAATAAACAGAAGCATAAATTTGAATATCGGCCGATTGGATCCAAGTTGTCACACCCCTTTCTGCGGCGGAAGCACGAGGTGTGATCATGAAAGGTTCTCATTGCATACGAAAGGTAAACATACTACATGCTCATGAAAATAACTTCAAATACCATAATTTGAGAACATAAGTTAGCGTTTACATCGCGGGTTAACATAAAACATTGTCTTAAAAGGGTTTTCAACTTTATTTAAAGATAAACAATAGCGACATCCACGAGCATGGGTAAGACCGCGCGCACATCCACTTCTAGTTACCTGAAATACATGTGAGTTTTGGAAAAACGTCAACATAATGTTGGTGTGTATTCATGCAGCTTTGTATTTAACGCTTGTATACTTTGTATAAAAATCATGGTATGTATTTGTTAAATCACGTATTCAAGTGTAAATCAAGTATTTCCATATGTATCAAGTGTTAATGGGTTGCAAAGCCATTAACATGTGACACGACATAGGAAGTCACCAAACCATAGGCATTTTTCTATAGTCGATTCACGACTGAGACACAAAAACACTACTTGGTTCTAGTTGTCACCAAGAGTGGGGCTGCCCTGAAACCCATTAGATCTAACCTTTTGTTCTGCAGTCTAAGTATGTACACGATTAATGGTGCTTATGTTACCCTATTCGTGACACGATTTCTCGTATCCATTCTTGGCACTAGTTGTCGCCAAGAGTACTTCTCGTTTTAGTACATATCATACCATTTTGTAGATATTGAAGTATTTGTAACATGTATTTCACCCCCGAAGTTAAAAATCTGAAAACAGTTAAGAGAAAAGGGGGAGCATGAACTCACAACTTTGCGTTCCTGTGCGTCGTAAACTTCACCGGATTTGCTTAATTAACGTCGTAACCTATACGCGTTTTCTTAACGTTAGTCACTAGACTTGCGTCGCACAAGTACAGTCACTCTCTTTTGTGTATATTTTCATGTGTTAAAAATATTCTATATTTTTAACTAAGTATCTTACTTATATTATTTTCTCAAAAATAAATATAAGTCTTTTGTGTTTTGCACTTTGCACCCGAATTATGTGTCTTGTATATTGTAAGTGTATTTTTGTGTTTATACTCCTCATGAGTATTTAGTGTATTTTTAAGTCTTAATACACTAGCACGTATATCACATACTATACACACTTAGCACAAAAGTTGGTGATAAAATAATAGATATTTTTCTCTCAAAAATATACATACTTATATCCATTTTTATTCTTGAAGAAATCCTCATTTCTTATCACCAAAAATTAGGGAAACCTTGGTAATACACTTAAATACATTTTTAGGGAATAAGTTTCTCATAAACTTATATTTTCTAAGTGTCAAAATTTATAAAAATTTTGACAGAGTTTCCCCTAAAAATGGAGGTTTCCCATGTTTTCAAAACATGTGTTTAGTTTCTTTTAAATCATCAACAATCATCAACAACAGTTATCAACAATAATCATCAACAATAATCACTAATTTCTCCATTTCATGAACTTGAATATTTACAAAAATGTGTAGTAACTTAGTAGCACATTTAGTAAGTCTTGTCATCTTTAAAAATAAGTTTAATTTCTTAAAAACTTTATTTTTAAAGAATATGGAGTTTCACAACTTCTAGTCGATTTTTACGAAAATATTTCTTTGTTAAATCCTTTCGTTACACAAGTGTCTGCACACTTTTTGGTTCTCAAAAATGTCTCTATTTCGAGAAAGATCCGGCTTTTTAAACATGATTTCATCATACACTTGGTTATTCAAAAATACCACTTGTAGATCCGTAGATCTACTAGTTTAGAACTCCATTTCATAAGAAAAATCGTTTTTACACAAGTTCATGTTTAGTGTGTAGTAGTGTTTCATCATTTAACCCCTTTTCATACTTTAACAAACTCTATGCCATGATTCTTGAACATGACTAATCCGGGTTAGATGATGATCCGAGCTACCACAACATAGATCGACACTAAATAATCACCACAAAACAAGTCTTACAAGTTTTACACAACATTATAGTTTTTATCCAACTTATTTCTCATTCTTGTAAACTTTTAATATGTGATTTAGTATGTTCATGATTTTCACCCGACAAGGTTCATATGAACCACTTTAGAATAGATCAAGAGTGTGTTTGAAGTCACTTACTACTAGCTCGAGGCTAGGGAAGAAACTAGTCGAAAAATGCGTGGATAAAAGCAATGGGGTGAGGTCCTTCACGATCTGAACGCACCAAGCTTCCTTGTATGAGTTCCTTGACACTTGTATGCACTTGAAATGGCTTGAAAGAAATCGAAAATGATGGATGGATGGTGGGTGGTGTTCGGCCGTAAGCTTAAGAAGAGGGAGAGAGAGTTTTGATCAAGTGTTGTGAGTGTGGAGGTTATGTTGTGTTTAGCTTGGAACTTATAGGCAAATCACTACACACTTAACCATTGGATCATATGTCTCATTGATATGGGACATGGATGATTATTTTAATCATCAAAGTACAAGGGGAGGGTCACATAGTGACCGAACTCGGTTGGGGGGGGGGTTTATCCGGTTGGTTTCCAACTAATAGTTAGGTATTAGTTAAGTTAAGTTGAAGGTTAACTCGGTTACTAGTGTGTTGTGCATTATAGTGGGTGCTAGGGCATCCGGGAACCCTAACTAGCTTAGAAAAATAAAAACATTTCTTCTAGCAATATTTTGGTGTTCCGGTTGTTCGGTTATATACCGATTCGTTAAAGTGCTAAATTGCACTTTTTAGTGTCTTATATGTACCTTTTTGTATCCTTTCAATTCCCAACACTTAGGGAAATATTCTGGATGATAAAACGACATTTCTGCATAATATTCATATGTTTAAATGCTGATTTATTGCTGAATTATATAAATTCTGCACTTAAAGTGCGTTTCGGGTGCTTTTTAGTGCTTACTTTTGCTTTCGCAATGTATATATATTAACCCTTGTATGTACTCTTGGGTTTTAATGTATTCTTGTCGTTGGACCTACACCTAGGCTCCAATTTTATTGTCTGACTGCTTTCTGCAGTTCCGTTGACACAGTGTGTCTTACCGGTGAGTTTACTAGTATTTCTGACGCAACGCTCGCGTTTATGCATAAAGCAATATTTTGTAGTATACAATGTGCATGAATTCACTTGTTTAATCGTGTGTTCAGACATTGTTGACAATTAAGCACATAATTGCAGTCAATAAATAATAATTAAAGTGTACGGAAATTGTGACAACCCTCACTAAACCAGGTATCCGTACGACTTAATTAATAATTAATTACTGCCTAATTACTGTGCTTATTTGAAATTACTGATGAACTGCTACTTGATTTCTGATACATGCATATACCTGCATCATACTTTACTCACCGTCACTACATTATTTACATGCTGAACCTTAGTGACAAACATGATGCACGAAAAGCACAGTAGCACTATAAACGGATAACCTATTAAACATGCTGATAAGCCAGCATCAGGCAGACACTGCCTCTAAGGCCTGTATGAGCCAGAAATATTTTACTACACTAGTGGTGAGTGTAGGGATACAAGGGTTGTAGAACTGCGTCTCTAGGAATAAGTTACAATGACTGGATGTGCCTAAAACGTGCTCTAAGCACAAAAACTCAGCACTTTAATAAACAATTCAGCTTTTAGCTAACTAATAAAGTGCCAAAACATGAGAAAATATTCCTGACACTTTGGAGGAATAAGTTGTGTCGCTAAAGATAATTATAACGACACTTTAAAGCTTTGTTAAGCACTTTAACGGATTACTATCCAACCGAACAACCGGACTATACCCGGAACATGAAAATATTGTTAATAACATTATTTACCTTTTTCTGAGCCAGTTAGGGTCCCTGAATACCCTAACACCCGTCATAACACACTACACACTAGTAACCGGGTTAATCACTTAACTTAACTAGATTAACCTAACTAATATACCTAACTACTAGTTGGAATCGAACTAGCGCCCCCCCCCCCCTTTACGAATTCGGTCCCCAATAGGGACACCTCATGTCCTTTGTTGATTTGTTTAATCTTTGTTGCCTAATATCTAGAAGACATAAAATCCCTTGGACAATTAACTTGAGGTTTGTCTATAAGATCAAGGTTTAATCCAACATAACCATTCATCACATCTCACAACTCAACACTTCCTCTCTCTCTCTCTCAAAGGCTTCGGCCGAACACACCCACAAACACCCACCCATTTTCGAGTTTTGATCAAGCAATTCCAAGCATCTTCAAGTGTTAAGGATCGCGTATAAGGAACCTTGGTGCAACCAGAAGGCGAAGGACCTCACTACATTGCTTTTATCCACGCATTTTTCGCTTAGATTCTTCCCTAGCCTTGAGCTAGTAGTAAGTTGCTTGAATCACCTTCTCGAACTATTTTGAAGTGGTTAAAATGAGATGTAACGGTTAAAAGTTATGAACATACAAGATGAAGCATAAAAGTCTACTAAAAATGCTATAAGTGATGGTTAAAAGCTCATATGTTGTGTAAATCTTGTAATATTTGATTTGTGTAGTTATTTGGACCCGATCTATGTTGTGGTAGCTCGGATCATCATTTAACCCGGGTTGGTCATGATCATAGATCATGACATAAGGTTGTTTTGAAAGTAAAAAGGGTTAAGTGATGAAACTCCACCACACATCAAACATGAACTTGTGTAAAAGCGATTTTGCTTGTGAAATAGTGTTTAAAACTAGTAGATCTACGTATCTACAAGCGGTATTTTCAAAGAACCAAGTATCAAAGAAATCATGTTTTCTAAAGACGGATCTTGCACTAACACGAATGATTTTTTTTTTGAACACACAAGTGTGTAAACACTTGTGTAGCACACACTTTCGACAAAATAACTATTTTTAAAGATGACGAGAAGTTGTTAAGATGGAATTTCTTTAAAAACGGAGTTTTTACGAAAACGGATTGATTTATATAAAGATCCACTAAAAGTAATGGAATTTACTTTCTATTCTCGGATAAAACGCAAGTTCATGTAATTTATGCAATATACATATTTATTTACTAGTTTGTTGTTTTGGACATGGTTTGGTTAAATAAGGAAATTGTTGATTTGATTTGTAAAAGAAAATGATACGCTTGAAAGCGTGGCCATCCCCAGTTACAGAGGAAACTCTGGCGAAATTTTTCCAAAAGCCTAACACTTAGAAATATTTTCACTATAAGTGTTAGAAATACATTTTGACTTGTTTTCAAATTATAGATTTCGCCACGACTTATTTACAAAACATCGGAGGTGGGATTTCACAAAATAAAACTTGGTAAATATATATTTAGTATATATTTTTCATAAAGTCACTTGATATGTGTTTATGATTATTTTGTGAAAATACTAGTATTATTTTTAGGGTAAAAATAATACTATTGAATGTTAATGGATCCAAAATAATACGAACGCCTCTACGATAAATATATAAGTTACACCGGCAATTATTATTACCACTCGATCATTAAAACGTAACTTACGCATTGTGAGAAAATATGACTTAACGCGTATTTTTGTCAAGGTATTATTTTGGGAAAACTTATGTAATAGAAAATATAATATTTTTGAGAAGAATATTTATATTCTGGAGTTAGAAATAAAATATATTAAGTGAGACTTAATAGTGTAATTCGAATGTTACGAACGCACATGTATTAAATCCCCCATCCTTGGGAAGGAGAATAACTACCAAGTATATACAAAATGTGAACACGAAATAGTTGTCTAACTATTTCCCGAAAACTTAAACCATAAAGCTAAGGCACGGCCGTCCGTCTAATAGAATTAGTACGTGTAGGTCGTCACACAGATGATTGATTTGGAGGCATACTTGGTAGAGACGCACCACTGTGAGTTCATGTCCCCCTTTTCTCTTAACTGTTTTCAGTTTTTAACTGCGGGGGTGAAATACATGTTACTTTGATTACAAGTACTTTATACATGGTATGGTTAGCGTAAGGAGGTTTACTACTTAGATCATGTGAGTGGGTAGGCAGAAACTGGAGGCCATTAATCCTCATTGTAGGAACGAGGGACGTAAGCGGTAGATCTATCTGGGTGTAGCGAGCCCAACCCTAGGCCCAACCAGAACGGACCTTGGGGTGACTTTGTACCCAACGCGAAATCTGCTAGGTTTGAGTCTTCCTACTTGCACTTCACACATATCAATGGTCTTGCAAGCCATTGGTGATCTCTTTTTTCCTTATTTGCTACATACCAGGATTTTTATACTTACAAGTGTTTTACATACTCACTTACACATGAACTCGCTCAACATTATTGTTGATTTTTCAACTTACATGTATTTCAGGGAACTAAAGATCTGGCACGGTATGTTATGTTTTCCCGCTGCATATGGGTTACGAGGCCATCCGGGTTTGGGGAATGTGACTCTTTCCTGGACAAGTCACAATCCTTAAACTGTGTTTATGTCATGTTGATGTTTATGTTTGTTGAACAATGTCATTAGGATGTGTTTCCGTTAAGACAATGTTGTTGTATTTGGTTTTTAAAAACTTAATCTATGGATGATCTTGCATGGTTTTATTTCATATAGCTTTGTTATGGTTAAGCTATGGTATTAAGAAGTCACACCAAAATAACCACGCTTCCACAAAGCCAGGGTGTGACAGCTTGGTATCAGAGCTCTGATCATAGCGAACTAGGATTCCTTCTCGAGTCTTGACTATGATCACTAGGGCTCTCACGAAAACATTTTTACTGCATACCATTTAAGTCCAGATCCAAAAATTTTTACAAACAAATGTTGAGCACATTATATTATTTTTAGGCTCAGTCTTGGAGGCTGAGGCTCGGTCTTGGAGACCGAGGCTCGATCTAAGAAATCGAGGTAGATGGCTAGTAAGACTAGGAAGAGTAGGCTCAGTCTTGGAGGCTGAGGCTCGGTCTTTGAGGCCGAGGCTCGATCTAAGAGGTCGAGGTAGATGATAGAGCAGTCTTAGAGATTGGGAAGAATTTGGCTAGTGGGACTAGGAATGTCAGTCTAGGAGACTGGGAGGCTAGTGGGACTAGGAGAATTATTTGATTGACTAACATGTTTATATGATTATATGATTGATTATTATACGTATATGTGTTTGTGTTACAAACGTCATGCTTTCATCATGTACTAGAAAGATGGACACTACGAATCCCATGGCCATAGTATCAGACGACATAGTTTCATCGAAGCACGAGGTGTACATTTCCGATACTACCGGCACAGACAATGACGACTTTCAGCCCTTTTTGAGCTGCCTGAAGTCGTAGCAGAGCCTACTGATGGCCATCTTGTTGGGAGTTTGCCACTCGCGGTGATCCCTGCTCCTGTGCCCCCTTGCCGCTTATCCTGTTGTTGATATGCCCCCCCCCCCCGACATGGCCTCTGACGACGATAACGATCTACTAGAGGAGGACCCATTCGAGGGCAGGGCCCTATTGCTGCTGGTATTAGCCTACTGCATGCGGACGCTCCTGCAGGGGAAACTCATGCCCATTCCCCTGTCCCAGACTCATTTGAGTTTCTGACATCCGCATTTTCGCATATACAGGGAGTGCAGCACCATTCACACGACGCCGACCTTGATACGGCATCATCAGCTGCACCGGTTCCCGCACCCAGCTTTGAGTTTGATCACAGTATTGAGGGTGATCTTGTTCTTCCACCTGGTTTTGATACAGACCATGACCTTGAGTTCATACACTTAGACCAGCCCTTGGAGGATCCTGTAACCCCTTGTGTTTGTTGATCCAGCTGATCTTGAGATGGAGTTTTTGATCCGGAGCCAGCCGTGGCCCCTGAGCCAGGCGTTGCTCCTGACCCCGCATTGGAGCATGACCCTGTTCATGCCGATGCACCTGCTGTTGCTCCTTGATTGATCATCTGCTTGGACGAGAGAAAATTTGGGGTAACTGTGCAAGACAATTTATTATTTCGGGGGCCCACGTAATAACGACTTGTAGTGCACAGAAATCCTGGTGGACTCTGCGGGTCAAGCTAATGAAAACCAATGTAGCAGGAAATATCTAAAACACGAATGACCAAGGCGAGGCGATGTAGCCTCGAGTTCATTCTATTACAAGCAACAAGCCAAATTGGCAAGCCTATGTGAAGGCTCAGAAATTTACTTCCCCACTCATACATTGAGTATATTTGCGTGTGAAATTGGGTGATTACATGATGGCTTATGTTGCTATATATACCTCATAGACAATTGAAACGTTGTCTAACCCGCTTCACACCACTTCGACAAAAGGGAATGTCACCCAGACGTGACACAAACACCAGTACGTTGCCAAGGACAGAAGCCGAGCTGCAAGAACGCATCTCACAGATAAATGCACGACATGAAGCCCTCCGCTCTAAGTACAACGATGGCATTACTGGAAATAACCCTCCAACTGGCTGCACCTATAAACAGTTCCTGAACTGCAAGCCTTTGAACTTTGACGGAACAGGAGGCGCCGTTGCATTTGTTCGATTGGTACAAAAAGATATACTCCATTCCAAGAATGAGTGACTGTTCGTCCCAACAGAGTGTTACCTACATCCCGGGGTTATTTCTAGATAACTCACTCTCATGGTGAAACCTTCAGTCTCAGACCCTTGGCACAGACGCTGCTTATGCACTGAGCTGGGGCGAGCTCAAGGAAACGATTGAGAAGAAATGTTGTTTTAGGACTGGAATTTAGAAGCTTGAGGTGGAGTTCAGGAATTTGAAAATGGACGAACAAGAAATTCCTGAACTTGTCCAGCGATCGCACAACTTGTCTAGGGTCGTCCCCTACTAAGTCATTGACGTTGTATGATACAGTTGTGTACTTGTAAGCTTTACATTGTGGTCTCAATTTGTGGCAATGCAATCGCAGTATTCTCATCACTTGTGATGTGTGATTTATTGTTTATGTTCTATGACAAGAGATGTTATGTGGTTGATTTATTTATAGCATGAGATGTTATGTGTTGATTTGTTGAATACATACGAACATTTTACTTGCTATGACCTAACCTACGTGAAACATCTTTTAGAAGATGCCACCAAGACGCGAAATGCGCATGCCCACCTCAGAGGCGGAACTTCAAGAGATAATTGCTGCAGCTATAGCACAGCACGAGGCCCTATGCTCCGAACCTATCAGAGGTACCTCAGAAAATAACGGTTGTTCCTACTGGCATTTCCTCAACTACAAGCCTCCGAAGTTCGATGGCACTGGAGGTGCCATAGCTTTTGTAAAATGGATCGAAAGTATGGATTCCATCTTTCAAGTGAGCGGTTGTACGCCGGAACAACAAGTCCTATACGTTTCTGAGCTGTTTCTAGATGAAGCCCGATTATGGTGGAATCTTCAGACCCATATAAAGGGTGCTACTGCAGCATATGCATTAACCTGGGGTGAACTGAAAGGAATGATGCATAAGAAGTATTGCCCCCAAACGGAAACCCAGAAGTGGGAAGATGAACTTCGGAGCCTGTTGATGGAAGGTCCGAAGGTGTTGGAGTACGTGCAAAGACTTCATGATTCGTCACGCGTTGTTCCGTACCTGGTGAAACCAGAATTTAAGAAATTGGAACAATTCATTTGGGAACTGGCGCCTCAAGTCTTGAGCTTGATAACAATATCTACGCCACCAACAACTATGGCTGCAAGTAAGATGGGCTTGGCACTCGTTACGGAAGCAATTAGACTAGAAAAACTTGCAAACCCTGACAAGGAGACTCAGGTAGAGTCATCCGGAAAGAACAAAAGGAAGCTCACCGAAGATACCCGAACGAATAATGATGAATAAAGATCTATTCGAGGTTGTTTTGACTGCGGGGACAAAGGGCATTTCAAGAAGGACTGCCCTAACAACAAACAGGCCAATGAAAAGATTTACTTAGAAACTAAATCAAGACGTGCTGGGTGCAAGTATCACCACGATTGTGGATGTCGGAAGCCTAGGTGCGGGAGGATAGGAAATGGCCGAGTACCAGGATGCTTCCATTGTGGGGACGTTGGACATCTTAAAAGGGAATGCCCGAAGTTGAAACAAGACCGTGAAGGAACATCCAACATCGGAGCTTGTGAAGCGTGCCAGGATCCAGGCGTGATTACTGGTACGTTCTCTAATAACCAAAACTCTTGCATCTATTTGATACTGGTGCCTATTATAGCTTCGTATCGTTAGAGTTTAAGAATATGCTTGGTTTAGCCGCTAGTAAATTAGATATTCCGTACTCAATCAAATTGACAAATGGGAAGTTAGTAGAAGCCAATGAAGTGATCAGAGGTTGTGTAATCGAATTGGGAGAGCGTGAGTTTTCTTTGGATCTACTACCAGTCCAGTTGGGAAGCTTCGACGTGGTGGTAGGAATGGATTGGTTATCAGGCAACAAGGCTGAAATAGTTTGTCACGAAAAGGTCGTTCGTATCCCAACCGAAGATGGCGAAACAATTGAGGTTCACAGAGAGAAGCGTGATATGCCGTTAAGAATTATCAGCTGCCTGAAAGCGCGAAAGTGTTTGCAGAAGGGATGTGTTGCCTTCCTGGCACACACTGTGGATAAGAAGGCTGCTGAGCCGAGAATAGAAGACATCCCTGTCGTGAGGGAATATCCAGAAGTCTTCCCAGAGGACTTGCCTGGACTGCCACCTCAGAGGCAAGTAGAGTTTCACATCGATTTAGTTCCAGGCGCCGCGCCTGTGGCTAAGGCACCTTATAGACTTGCTCCGTCTGAGATGCAGGAACTGTCGACACAACTTCGAGAGTTGTTAGACAAGGGATTTATCCGACCAAGCTTCTCGCCTTGGGGAGCTCCGGTCCTGTTTGTCAAGAAGAAGGACGGTAGCTTTCGAATGTGTATTGACTACCGGGAGCTGAACAAGCTGACGATCAAGAATAGATACCCTCTGCCAAGGATTGATGATCTGTTTGATCAACTGCAAGGCTCAAGCTTTTATTCAAAGATCGACTTGCGATCTGGATATCATCAGTTAAGGATACAAGAGGAAAGTATCCCGAAGACAGCCTTCAGAACTCGTTATGGACACTACGAGTTCCTTGTTATGCCGTTTGGTTTGACAAACGCACCTGCAGTTTTTATGGATTTGATGAATAGAGTTTACAAGCCGTACTTGGACAAGTTCGTGATTGTGTTCATCGACGACATCTTGATTTATTCAAGAACAAAGGCTGAAAACGAACAGCATCTAAGAGCTATTTTGGAATTGCTGAAGAAAGAACAGTTATATGCCAAGTTCTCTAAGTGCGAGTTTTGGCTACGTGAAGTCCAATTTCTTGGACATGTGGTTAATGGAAATGGAATCCATGTTGATCCCACAAAGATCGAAGCGATCAAGAATTGGGAAACGCCAAAGACGCCAACCGAGATTCGACAATTCTTGGGTTTGGCTGGCTATTATCGAAGGTTCATTGAGGATTTTTCGAAGATCGCTCAACCATTGTCACTCCTCACGCATAAAGATAAGGAGTTTGATTGGGGAATCAAACAGGAAGAAGCGTTCCAGATGTTGAAGGATAAGCTCTGCAATGCGCCGATCTTAGCACTACCGGAAGGTACGGATGATTTCGTGGTATACTGTGATGCTTCGCGTCAAGGATTGGGCTGTGTGCTAATGCAATGCCAAAAGGTTATTGCTTACGCGTCACGCCAATTGAAAGTGCACGAAAAGAACTATACCACGCACGATTTGGAGCTAGGCGCAGTGATATTTGCATTGAAGATCTGGAGACACTACCTATATGGTGCAAAGTGTACAATCTTCACAGATCATAAAAGCCTACAACACATATTCAATCAGAAGGAGCTGAATATGAGGCAGAGACGATGGGTTGAGTTGTTGAACGATTACGACTGCGAGATAAAGTATCATCCAGGGAAGGCGAATGTGGTCGCCGATGCCCTAAGTCGAAAAGAGAGGATCAAGCCCATAAGAGTTAGGGCTTTAGAAATGATTATCCGAACCGATCTTTCCTTGCGCACACCACGCAGAAAGAAGCTCTCAAGGAAGGAAACCTTGAAGAAGAATATCTCCGTGGGATGGAGAAGCTTTTGGTGCCAAACGAGGAAGGAACGTTACGTTTTGAGAAAAGGATTTGGGTTCCTTTGTTTGGAGGTTTAAGGAAGGTTATTTTTGATGAAGCTCACAGATCGCGGTACTCTATCCATCCAGGAGCGGATAAGATGTACCAAGATCTCAAGGATTACTATTGGTGGCCTAGGATGAAAGGCGATGTTGCTGTTTATGTGAGCAAATGTTTAACATGCGCTAAGGTTAAAGCCGAATATCAGAAGCCTTCAGGACTTCTGCAACAACCTGAGATTCCCAAGTGGAAATGGGAACAGATCTCAATGGATTTTATTACGAAGTTGCCAAGAACGCCAAGAGGCCATGACACTATTTGGGTAATAGTGGATCGATTAACAAAGGCAGCACACTTCTTACCTATCAGAGAGAAGGATAACACTGGCAAATTGGCTGAAATTTACATGAGAGAGATCGTCGCACGTCATGGAGTGCCTCTCTCGATCATCTCTGATAGAGACGGAAGGTTTGTGTCAAGGATATGGCAATCCTTCCAAGAAGCTTTTGGCTCACAATTAAATCGGAGCACTGCGTTTCATCCGCAAACTGATGGTCAAAGCGAGCGAACGATACAGACTTTGGAAGACATGCTGAGAGCGTGTGTTATGGATTTGGGCGGTAGCTGGGATAAGCATCTGCCTTTGGTCGAATTTTTATACAACAACAGCTACCACACCAGTATTGGTGTCGCGCCATTCGAAGCCTTTTTCGGACGCAAGTGCCGATCACCCCTATGCTGGGCTGACGCAGGTGATAGGCAACTTGCTGGTCCCGAAATCATCCAAGAGACGACAGACAAAATTGCGCAGATTCTAAAACGTATCGAAGCCGCTCGCCACAGACAGAAAGCCTATGCTGATCCAAACCGGAAACACTTGGAATTCCAAGTTGGAGAAATGGTTTTATTGAAAGTTTCACCCTGGAAGGGTGTGGCACGCTTCGGAAAGCGTGGGAAGTTAAATCCGCGCTACATTGGTCCTTTCAGAGTTTTGGAAAGAATAGAGCTAGTAGCATACAAGCTGGGCTTACCTGCTGAACTCCATTCAGTTCACGATACATTTCATGTATCCAACCTGAAGAAAACTCCAACTCAAGATACCATTGCCATTCCTATCGACGAGATCCATGTTGACGACACGCTCCATTTCGTTGAAGAACCGGTTGGGGTTACGGATTGGAAAGTAAACAAGACCCGCCGGAGCAGTGTCAAGCTCGTCAAAGTTCGTTGGAATGCCAGACATGGTCCTAAATACACCTGGGAGCGTGAGGACCGGATGAAAGAGAAATACCCCCACTTATTTCCTAAGAACCCTGCATCTACAAGCAGAACTTAAAATTTCGGGACGAAATTTTTCTAACGGGGGGAGAATGTGACAACCCTCACTAAACCAGGTATCCGTACGACTTAATTAATAATTAATTACTGCCTAATTACTGTGCTTGTTTGAAATTACTGATGAACAGCTACTTGATTTCTGATACATGCATATACCTGCATCATACTTTACTCACCGTCACTACATTATTTACATGCTGAACCTTAGTGACAAACATGATGCACGAAAAGCACAGTAGCACTATAAACGGATAACCTATTGAACATGCTGATAAGCCAGCATCAGGCAGACACTGCCTCTAAGGCCTGTATGAGCCAGAAATATTTTACTACACTAGTGGTGAGTGTAGGGATACAAGGGTTGTAGAACTGCGTCTCTAGGAATAAGTTACAATGACTGGATGTGCCTAAAACGTGCTCTAAGCACAAAAACTCAGCACTTTAATAAACAATTCAGCTTTTAGCTAATTAATAAAGTGCCAAAACATGAGAAAATATTCCTGACACTTTGGAGGAATAAGTTGTGTCGCTAAAGATAATTATAACGACACTTTAAAGCTTTGTTAAGCACATTAACGGATTACTATCCAACCGAACAACCGGACTATACCCGGAACATGAAAATATTGTTAATAACATTATTTACCTTTTTCTGAGCCAGTTAGGGTCCCTGAATACCCTAACACCCGTCATAACACACTACACACTAGTAACCGGGTTAATCACTTAACTTAACTAGATTAACCTAACTAATATACCTAACTACTAGTTGGAATCGAACTAGCGCCCCCCCCCCCCCCCCTTTACGAATTCGGTCCCCAATAGGGACACCTCATGTCCTTTGTTGATTTGTTTAATCTTTGTTGCCTAATATCTAGAAGACATAAAATCCCTTGGACAATTAACTTGAGGTTTGTCTATAAGATCAAGGTTTAATCCAACATAACTATTCATCACATCTCACAACTCAACACTTCCTCTCTCTCTCTCTCAAAGGCTTCGGCCGAACACACCCACAAACACCCACCCATTTTCGAGTTTTGATCAAGCAATTCCAAGCATCTTCAAGTGTTAAGGATCGCGTATAAGGAACCTTGGTGCAACCAGAAGGCGAAGGACCTCACTACATTGCTTTTATCCACGTATTTTTCGCTTAGATTCTTCCCTAGCCTCGAGCTAGTAGTAAGTTGCTTGAATCACCTTCTCGAACTATTTTGAAGTGGTTAAAATGAGATGTAACGGTTAAAAGTTATGAACATACAAGATGAAGCATAAAAGTCTACTAAAAATGCTATAAGTGATGGTTAAAAGCTCATATGTTGTGTAAATCTTGTAATATTTGATTTGTGTAGTTATTTGGACCCGATCTATGTTGTGGTAGCTCGGATCATCATTTAACCCGGGTTGGTCATGATCATAGATCATGACATAAGGTTGTTTTGAAAGTAAAAAGGGTTAAGTGATGAAACTCCACCACACATCAAACATGAACTTGTGTAAAAGCGATTTTGCTTGTGAAATAGTGTTTAAAACTAGTAGATCTACGTATCTACAAGCGGTATTTTCAAAGAACCAAGTATCAAAGAAATCATGTTTTCTAAAGACGGATCTTGCACTAACACGAATGATTTTTTTTTTGAACACACAAGTGTGTAAACACTTGTGTAGCACACACTTTCGACAAAATAACTATTTTTAAAGATGACGAGAAGTTGTTAAGATGGAATTTCTTTAAAAACGGAGTTTTTACAAAAACGGATTGATTTATATAAAGATCCACTAAAAGTAATGGAATTTACTTTCTATTCTCGGATAAAACGCAAGTTCATGTAATTTATGCAATATACATATTTATTTACTAGTTTGTTGTTTTGGACATGGTTTTGGTTAAATAAGGAAATTGTTGATTTGATTTGTAAAAGAAAATGATACGCTTGAAAGCGTGGCCATCCCCTCTGGCGAAATTTTTCCAAAAGCCTAACACTTAGAAATATTTTCACTATAAGTGTTAGAAATACATTTTGACTTGTTTTCAAATTATAGATTTCGCCACGACTTATTTACAAAACATCGGAGGTGGGATTTCACAAAATAAAACTTGGTAAATATATATTTAGTATATATTTTTCATAAAGTCACTTGATATGTGTTTATGATTATTTTGTGAAAATACTAGTATTATTTTTAGGGTAAAAATAATACTATTGAATGTTAATGGATCCAAAATAATACGAACGCCTCTACGATAAATATATAAGTTACACCGGCAATTATTATTACCACTCGATCATTAAAACGTAACTTACGCATTGTGAGAAAATATGACTTAACGCGTATTTTTGTCAAGGTATTATTTTGGGAAAACTTATGTAATAGAAAATATAATATTTTTGAGAAGAATATTTATATTCTGGAGTTAGAAATAAAATATATTAAGTGAGACTTAATAGTGTAATTCGAATGTTACGAACGCACATGTATTAAATCCCCCATCCTTGGGAAGGAGAATAACTACCAAGTATATACAAAATGTGAACACGAAATAGTTGTCTAACTATTTCCCGAAAACTTAAACCATAAAGCTAAGGCACGGCCGTCCGTCTAATAGAATTAGTACGTGTAGGTCGTCACACAGCTGATTGATTTGGAGGCATACTTGGTAGAGACGCACCACTGTGAGTTCATGTCCCCCTTTTCTCTTAACTGTTTTCAGTTTTTAACTGCGGGGGTGAAATACATGTTACTTTGATTACAAGTACTTTATACATGGTATGGTTAGCGTAAGGAGGTTTACTACTTAGATCATGTGAGTGGGTAGGCAGAAACTGGAGGCCATTAATCCTCATTGTAGGACCGAGGGACGTAAGCGGTAGATCTATCTGGGTGTAGCGAGCCCAACCCCAGGCCCAACCAGAACGGACCTTGGGGTGACTTTGTACCCAACGCGAAATCTGCTAGGTTTGAGTCTTCCTACTTGCACTTCACACATATCAATGGTCTTGCAAGCCATTGGTGATCTCTTTTTTCCTTATTTGCTACATACCAGGATTTTTATACTTACAAGTGTTTTACATACTCACTTACATATGAACTCGCTCAACATTATTGTTGATTTTTCAACTTACATGTATTTCAGGGAACTAAAGATCTGGCACGGTATGTTATGTTTTCCCGCTGCATATGGGTTACGAGGCCATCCGGGTTTGGGGAATGTGACTCTTTCCTGGACAAGTCACAATCCTTAAACTGTGTTTATGTCATGTTGATGTTTATGTTTGTTGAACAATGTCATTAGGATGTGTTTCCGTTAAGACAATGTTGTTGTATTTGGTTTTTAAAAACTTAATCTATGGATGATCTTGCATGGTTTTATTTCATATAGCTTTGTTATGGTTAAGCTATGGTATTAAGAAGTCACACCAAAATAACCACGCTTCCGCAAAGCCAGGGTGTGACAGAAATTACCGGTTTGGTGCCAGTTGTCACAGTCTCCCCCCGTTAAAAGAATTTCGTCCCGAAATTCAGGCTGAACTAACTCTCGCAGGAGTCTTCTTGAACAGGTGGGGATACTTTTCTTTGAACTGGTCTTCACGTTCCCACGTGTACTCGGGTCCGTGCTTAGAGATCCAATGTACTTTGACAAGTTTCACACTGCTCCTCCTGGTCTTGTTGACTTTCCAGTCGGTAATCTTAACGGGTTGTTCTGTAAATCGGAGGGCTTCATCAATATGCACTTCATCCATCGGGATGATCACGTTTTCTTGTGTTGGACTCTTCTTCAGGTTGGATACATGAAACGTATCATGTACTCCATTAAGTTCTTCCAGTAACTCCAACTTGTATGCCACGGTACCAATTCTTTTCAATATTCTGAATGGTCCGATGTATCGTGGATTCAGCTTTCCACGCTTTCCAAATCTGACTATGCCCTTCCAAGGTGAGACTTTTAACAACACTTTGTCTCCCACTTTGAATTCTACTGATTTTCTTTTCGGATCAGCGTAGGTCTTTTGTCGATCTCGAGCCGCCTTAATGCGCTCTCGGATCTGCGCAATCTTGTCGGTTGTCTCTTGTACAAGTTCAGGACCAACCATACGTTTATCTCCAACGTCTGCCCAACATAGGGGCGATCGGCATTTGCGGTCATACAGAGCTTCGAACGGCGCGGCTTTTATGCTCGTATGATAACTGTTATTGTAGGAAAACTCAACTAAAGGTAGATGAGTATCCCAGCTGCCGCCTAGGTCCATGACGCATGCGCGAAGCATATCTTCTAACGTTTGTATAGTCCGTTCGCTCTGGCCGTCTGTTTGTGGATGGAATGCCGTGCTTAGATCTAACTGAGATCCAAAGGCTTCCTGAAATGATTTCCAGATTCTTGAGACAAAGCGTCCATCTCTGTCTGAAATGATTGAGATAGGCACTCCATGACGTGCCACAATTTCCCTTAAGTATATTTCAGCAAGCTTTCCAGTGCTGTCTTTTTCTCGGATCGGTAGGAAGTGCGCAGACTTCGTTAATCGATCAACTATTACCCATATCATATCGTGCCCTCTCGGGGTCCTGGGTAATTTCGATATGAAGTCCATCGAGATTTGTTCCCACTTCCACACAGGAATCTCTGGTTGTTGTAGTAGGCGGGATGGTTTCTGGTATTCTGCCTTAACCTTGGCACAGGTTAGGCATTTTCCAACATAAACAGCAACGTCGCTTTTAAGTCTCGGCCACCAGTAGTACTCCTTTAAGTCTTGATACATTTTGTTCGATCCTGGATGGATCGAATATCTCGATTTGTGGGCTTCATTAAGGATGACTTCTCGTATGCCACCATAGAGTGGAACCCAAATACGCTTCTTGAAGTATAAGGCTCCCTCTTCGTTTGGCATCATGTATTTCAGCATACCCCGTAGGTATTCAGCTTTACGGTTTTCTCCTTTAAGAGCTTCTTGTTGTGCATCACGAATGCGTGCAGTGAGGTTTGTTCGAATCGTCATTTCCAATGCTCGAACCCTTAGGGTCTTAACCCTTTCTTTTCGGCTCAACGCGTCCGCTACAACGTTTGCCTTTCCAGGATGGTACTTGATCTCACAGTCATAATCATTTAGCAGCTCGACCCATCGCCGCTGGCCCATATTCAATTCCTTCTGATCAAATATGTGTTGTAAGCTTTTGTGATCTGTGAAAATTGTACATCGAGTACCATATAAATAATGTCGCCAAATCTTTAAGGCGAATACTACCGCACCTAGCTCCAGGTCGTGCATGGTATAGTTTCTTTCATGAACCTTCAATTGTCTTGAAGCGTAAGCGATGACTTTTTGCCGTTGCATGAGCACGCAACCCAAGCCTTGTCGTGAGGCGTCGCAGTATACCACGAAGTCTTCGGTGCCTTCGGGTAATGATAGTATTGGTGCATCGCAGAGCTTGTTCTTAAGTAGCTGAAAGGCTTCTTCCTGTTTGTGACCCCAGTCGTATTTCTTGTCTTTCTGTGTAAGGGTCGTTAGCGGTTGAGCTATCTTTGAGAAATTCTCAATGAATCGCCGATAGTAGCCCGCTAAGCCCAAAAATTGTCGAACTTCAGTTGGGGTCTTGGGAGCTTCCCAGTTCTTTATTGCTTCTATCTTGGACGGGTCTACATGAATGCCCTTCTCATTCACAACATGACCAAGAAATTGTACTTCGCGAATCCAGAATTCGCATTTCGAGAACTTTGCATAAAGTTTCTCTTTCTTCAGTAGTTCCAGAATAGTTCTGAGATGTTGCTCATGTTCTTCTTTCGTTCGCGAGTAAATCAGGATATCATCGATAAATACAATCACGAATTTATCGAGATATGGTTTACATACGCGGTTCATCAGATCCATAAAGACCGCTGGTGCATTCGTCAGCCCGAATGGCATTACAAGAAATTCGTAGTGCCCATATCGCGTTCTGAATGCAGTCTTTGGCACGCTTTCTTCTTGGATTCTCAGCTGATGGTATCCAGATCGAAGGTCGATCTTGGAATAGTAGCTTGATCCTTGCAGTTGATCAAATAAGTCATCAATCCTCGGTAGTGGATACCGATTCTTGATTGTGAGCTTGTTCAGTTCTCTGTAATCGATACACATCCGCAGTGTTCCATCCTTCTTCTTCACGAACAATACTGGAGCTCCCCAGGGTGAGAAGCTTGGCCTTATGAATCCTTTATCCAACAACTCCTGAAGTTGTGTAGATAATTCTTGCATTTCGGATGGTGCAAGTCGATAGGGAGCCTTGGCTACAGGAGCGGCTCCTGGAACCAAGTCTATGTGGAATTCGACTTGTCGTTGCGGAGGTAGTCCTGGCAGATCTTCAGGGAACACATCAGGAAATTCCTTCACCACAGGAATGTCTTCGAGTTTTGGCTCCACAGCCTTCTTATCTACAACGTGTGCTAGGAAAGCAACACATCCTTTCCTTAAGCAATTCTATGCCTTCATACAACTGATGATTCGTAGAGGCGCGTTTCGTCTTTCTCCATGTACGATGAGAGTTTCATTATTCGCCTGAGGGATGCGAATGATTTTCTCATGACAAATGACTTCGGCTTTGTTCTTGGACAACCAGTCCATTCCGACCACTACATCGAAGCTACCTAATTGAATAGGTAAGAGGTCGATGCTAAATCTTCGTTCACCAAGTTCTAGCGTGCAGCCTCTAACAACTTCGCCCGATTCAACAAGTTTACCATTGGCTAGTTCTATGGAATAAGGAATTTCTAATCTACTAGATTCTATTCCAAGTATGTGTTTAAATTCCACAGACATGAAGCTATAATCGGCGCCAGTGTCGAATAATATGGATGCAAAGTGATTGTTAATGAGGAACGTACCGTTGACCACATTAGGGTCCTCGCGTGCGTCCCTTGCTCCAATTACAAATGCTCGAGCCTGAGCCTTGTTTCCTTCTGGGCAATCCTTCATGAAATGATCTTTGCTTCCACATCTGAAGCATCCTTGGTTTCGCCCATTCCCGTTACCAGCACCATTTCCATTTCCACCATTGTTCCTATCATCAGCCCCATTACGATTTCCATTCCCGTTCCTCTTACTCCAACAGTCTTCAGTGCGGTGACCCAACTTTCCACACTTGTCACACTTTGAGATGCGACAAGCTCCCTCGTGATGGCGTTTACACCGATGGCATTTGGGCAAGGTGCCCAGGTATCCCTTTGCTGGAGCGTCGTTCATGGCTGCAAGAGATTTCGCCCCTTGAGGCGGGTTAGGGTCACGCTTCTTGTTGGAACCTTTGTTGTTACGAGTTGCTTGATTCAAGTTTGCATGTTTCCTCTTCTTGTCGCCAGCCGACTCAGCATGCGTCTCGGCATTTTCTGTTGGGTTCAGTGATAGCTTCTTCATTCGAACACAATCTTCAGTAAGGCTGACAGCCAGAGTTACAGCCTCGGTGATTGTTTGTGGTTTGGCCGACGTCACCATGCCACGAAACTCTGAGGCCAGTCCCCAAATGTAGCGTTCAACGTGCTTGAATTCGGGAGTCACCATGTAGGGAAGCACTCTAGACAGATCGTGGAACCTTCGAGTGTAACCATTAATGTCAGCACCTTCCATAGTCAAGTGCCAGAATTCCGTTTCCAGCCTTTGGAGTTCGGCA
The DNA here is from genome assembly GCA_030545235.1 of Helianthus tuberosus. Classification (NCBI taxonomy): domain Eukaryota; kingdom Viridiplantae; phylum Streptophyta; class Magnoliopsida; order Asterales; family Asteraceae; genus Helianthus; species Helianthus tuberosus. Next base: position 109,777,634 of record CM060411.1, on the reverse strand, counting down.
CGAGAGCAGTACTTCTCTCTCATTCTTTCCTTCAGTTCATCCCAAGTTAGGCCATAAGCGGCATCATCGCCTAGGGTTTGGACTTGTAAGTTCCACCAAGTCAGAGCTTCATCGACAAATAACCCAGTAGCAAAGGTGACTTGCTGATCCGCGGTACACTTGCTCATGCGGATAGTAGCTTCAGTCTTCTCCGTCCAGCGTACAAATGCTACTGCACCTCCTGTGCCGTCGTAGTTCATCGGCTTGCAGTCGAGGAACTGCTTGAAAGTGCAGCCTGGAAATAACCCAACCAATTCACTTATGAGCAATTGAAGAAATAATGAAAAAAGGACCGTTCATAAATCTCTTCATGCTTAGTAAATTGTTTTAAGGTTACCTTGAGCTGCGTTTCCTCCAGACGAATCTCCATTCCCATTACGCCTATCATTGCTTGGTCCACCACTGTCTTGAGTACGGTTCGCCTCGTACTGGGCGATAGCAGCGGAGATCCTTTCTTCCAGTAGAGCGTTCAGCTCTTCAGCAGTTCTTGGCAGTGGGGGAGGAGGAGGTTGATCATCATTGCGAGCATTCACAGCTTTCCTGGGTGCCATGTTCTGACAGAACATAACACAACAGGGTTAGGCATTTGTTTGATATCGTCACACTAGACAGTAGTATCATATATATTCATAGGTATATATACCACATAAGTGACATCAAACAATTATTACTCTAGCAGAGTACTTAGTAGGCTTGCACTGAGGGAATCTATACGTGACAAGACTTGCTGTGATTTTTGTGCACTGAATTCCATAATTATGTATGCATCCATAATTACGTAACTCCTTGCACAGTCCGCACAGTTCGTTTTATCGTCGTATTTCTCCCTTCAGATGGGCCATTGCTTTCAGATAAAGTCTCGTATACTTGTGACATTCTACTTCTTAGTATATGCTAACTATCACACATAATTGCAAGTAATTTCTAGTCAACGACAAGTGCTACTCAAGTGCACTCTAAGTCTCGTAGTGTCTTTTCTAGACTCATGCAGACAGTTTCAGGCAGTGGATGTCGCGGGACGTTTTATGCAATGAAAACTCTTTGAAAATTGTTTTCGTGAATGGATCCTAGAGATTGTAGACTAGACTCGAGAAGGAATCCTGGTTCACTACAATCGCAGCTCTGATACCAATCTGTCACACCCCTTTCTGCGGCGGAAGCACGAGGTGTGATCATGAAAGGTTCTCATTGCATACGAAAGGTAAACATACTACATGCTCATGAAAATAACTTCAAATACCATAATTTGAGAACATAAGTTAGCGTTTACATCGCGGGTTAACATAAAACATTGTCTTAAAAGGGTTTTCAACTTTATTTAAAGATAAACAATAGCGACATCCACGAGCATGGGTAAGACCGCGCGCACATCCACTTCTAGTTACCTGAAATACATGTGAGTTTTGGAAAAACGTCAACATAATGTTGGTGTGAATTCATGCAGTTTTGTATTTAACGCTTGTATACTTTGTATAAAAATCATGGTATGTATTTATTAAATCACGTATTCAAGTGTAAATCAAGTATTTCCATATGTATCAAGTGTTAATGGGTTGCAAAGCCATTAACATGTGACACGACATAGGAAGTCACCAAACCATAGGCATTTTTCTATAGTCGATTCACGACTGAGACACAAAAACACTACTTGGTTCTAGTTGTCACCAAGAGTGGGGCTGCCCTGAAACCCATTAGATCTAACCTTTTGTTCTGCGGTCTAAGTATGTACACGATTAATGGTGCTTATGTTACCCTATTCGTGACACGATTTATCGTATCCATTCTTGGCACTAGTTGTCGCCAAGAGTACTTCTCGTTTTAGTACATATCATACCATTTTGTAGATATTGAAGTATTTGTAACATGTATTTCACCCCCGAAGTTAAAAATCTGAAAACAGTTAAGAGAAAAGGGGGAGCATGAACTCACAACTTTGCGTTCCTGTGCGTCGTAAACTTCACCGGATTTGCTTAATTAACGTCGTAACCTATACGCGTTTTCTTAACGTTAGTCACTAGACTTGCGTCGCACAAGTACAGTCACTCTCTTTTGTGTATATTTTCATGTGTTAAAAATATTCTATATTTTTAACTAAGTATCTTACTTATATTATTTTCTCAAAAATAAATATAAGTCTTTTGTGTTTTGCACTTTGCACCCGAATTATGTGTCTTGTATATTGTAAGTGTATTTTTGTGTTTATACTCCTCATGAGTATTTAGTGTATTTTTAAGTCTTAATACACTAGCACGTATATCACATACTATACACACTTAGCACAAAAGTTGGTGATAAAATAATAGATATTTTTCTCTCAAAAATATACATACTTATATCCATTTTTATTCTTGAAGAAATCCTCATTTCTTATCACCAAAAATTAGGGAAACCTTGGTAATACACTTAAATACATTTTTAGGGAATAAGTTTCTCATAAACTTATATTTTCTAAGTGTCAAAATTTATAAAAATTTTGACAGAGTTTCCCCTAAAAATGGAGGTTTCCCATGTTTTCAAAACATGTGTTTAGTTTCTTTTAAATCATCAACAATCATCAACAACAGTTATCAACAATAATCATCAACAATAATCACTAATTTCTCCATTTCATGAACTTGAATATTTACAAAAATGTGTAGTAACTTACTAGCACATTTAGTAAGTCTTGTCATCTTTAGAAATAAGTTTAATTTCTTAAAAACTTTATTTTTAAAGAATATGGAGTTTCACAACTTCTAGTCGATTTTTACGAAAATATTTCTTTGTTAAATCCTTTCGTTACACAAGTGTCTGCACACTTTTTGGTTCTAAAAAATGTCTCTATTTCGAGAAAGATCCGGCTTTTTAAACATGATTTCATCATACACTTGGTTATTAAAAAATACCACTTGTAGATCCATAGATCTACTAGTTTAGAACTCCATTTCATAAGAAAAATCGTTTTTACACAAGTTCATGTTTAGTGTGTAGTAGTGTTTCATCATTTAACCCCTTTTCATACTTTAACAAACTCTATGCCATGATTCTTGAACATGACTAATCCGGGTTAGATGATGATCCGAGCTACCACAACATAGATCGGCACTAAATAATCACCACAAAACAAGTCTTACAAGTTTTACACAACATTATAGTTTTTATCCAACTTATTTCTCATTCTTGTAAACTTTTAATATGTGATTTAGTATGTTCATGATTTTCACCCGACAATGTTCATATTAACCACTTTAGAATAGATCAAGAGTGTGTTTGAAGTCACTAACTACTAGCTCGAGGCTAGGGAAGAAACTAGTCGAAAAATGCGTGGATAAAAGCAACGGGGTGAGGTCCTTCACGATCCGAACGCACCAAGCTTCCTTGTATGAGTTCCTTGACACTTGTATGCACTTGAAATGGCTTGAAAGAAATCGAAAATGATGGATGGATGGTGGGTGGTGTTCGGCCGTAAGCTTAAGAAGAGGGAGAGAGAGTTTTGATCAAGTGTTGTGTGTGTGGAGGTTATGTTGTGTTTAGCTTGGAACTTATAGGCAAATCACTACACACTTAACCATTGGATCATATGTCTCATTGATATGGGACATGGATGATTATTTTAATCATCAAAGTACAAGGGGAGGGTCACATAGTGACCGAACTCGGTTGGGGGGGGGGGTTTATCCGGTTGGTTTCCAACTAATAGTTAGGTATTAGTTAAGTTAAGTTGAAGGTTAACTCGGTTACTAGTGTGTTATGCATTATAGCGGGTGCTAGGGTATCCGGGAACCCTAACTAGCTTAGAAAAATAAAAACATTTCTTCTAGCAATATTTTGGTGTTCCGGTTGTTCGGTTACATACCGATTCGTTAAAGTGCTAAATTGCACTTTTTAGTGTCTTATATGTACCTTTTTGTATCCTTTCAATTCCCAACACTTAGGGAAATATTCTGGATGATAAAACGACATTTCTGCATAATATTCATATGTTTAAATGCTGATTTATTGCTGAATTATATAAATTCTGCACTTAAAGTGCGTTTCGGGTGCCTTTTAGTGCTTATTTTTGCTTTCGCAATGTATATATATTAACCCTTGTATGTACTCTTGGGTTTTAATGTATTCTTGTCGTTGGACCTACACCTAGGCTCCAATTTTATTGTCTGACTGCTTTCTGCAGTTCCGTTGACACAGTGTGTCTTACCGGTGAGTTTACTAGTATTTCTGACGCAACGCTCGCGTTTATGCATAAAGCAATATTTTGTAGTATACAATGTGCATGAATTCACTTGTTTAATCGTGTGTTCAGACATTGCTGACAATTAAGCACATAATTGCAGTCAATAAATAATAATTAAAGTGTACGGAAATTACCGGTGTGGTGCCAGTTGTCACACAAGTCTCAAGGTGGGGCTACTACCTCGGGTCCGTCATCTAGTGTCAAAACGCATAATCCATTTGATGTTTTAATGGATAAGGGTAACAATGTGGGTAAAACTGGTGAAGTTAAACATGATCAGCTGGACTCGGATGATGAGGAGGTTATTGGAACCTATAATGAAACTAATGAGTTTATGACTTCGGGTTCACTTCCTGTGTTGTCGAAAGCAGGGGCAAGCACCTCGTCCACGAAGATCTCCAATGGATAGATTGTTGATGGTTCGTATCAAGGGGCTGCTGGTCTGTGGCAATTTCATTTTTGATGATGGAGGATGATTTTTAGTGTTGGTTTGGTTTGGTTTGTCTTGTCTACTAGATATTTTTCCATAATGTGTAGTAGACTAGGTTTTGTGGTGTCATAGGCATCATTGTTTATTTTTGCTTGGCTTACATATATGGGGCATGTCCTATATATGAACTAGTGTGGAACACATCCTCACTACTTGTACTAATTTGGGATTGTTTTTAATAGAATCACCGGGGTAACCCTTTACCCAAAAAAAAGTATTTTGAATATATCAAAAGTCATGTTTTGCAAAATAAATGCATGCTTTACTGATACAAACATTTATGCGGTAAGTTAAACGTATACATTCAAGCGTTGAGACTGTAGGATAACCTTAGAGTAAAGGTTATCAATTTTTTTTCGGATTAAGTCATTCCTTCAATCCAAACAAGCCTAGGATATCAGGAATGGGAGTTGTCAAGTCCTATGGTACCACTACTTACTACCGAGCGGCGTAGCTAATGTTAATGAACGTATTTTAGTTCGTTACACAAACCAAATGTCATACCAAATGTGAGCATGTTTTATGAAAACAATGTACATAGTATGCTAAGTAAACATACAAGGTAGAGATGTAAAACAATGTGTTCATATGCCGAGTAAACATATGTAACAGAAAATGTAATGTAAAACAATGTGCTAGCATGCCAAGTAAACATACATAGCAAAATAAACGTAATGTAAAACAATGTGCTAGCATGCCAAAGTAAACATACATAGCAAATCATAATGAAATCATGTACTATAATTGTACTAATGAACATAGCAAGCATATGATGTAAAACATGGAAAGCACGAAAGTAACAAGTAGGCACATGTGTTTCACCCCAAAATGTTTGTAAATCAGTAAAAGAGGGGTCTATGTACTCACTTAAGATTGCTTAATAGTCTTTTAGATAACCACCAAGCAAAGCAATAAGGATCGCGGAATCAAACGGCACCTAATATAGGTAACTTTGTTAATAAACGGACCTAAATCGGAGGATCGGATAGAATGAGGGTTCGTAAACCAAATGAGTATGGGAACTCATGTAATATGGTTTAACAAAGCCTACATTCTAAAACGGAACCTATCCTAAGTGCTTACGACCCATTACGACCCGTTTAGGTAGCTTACGCTACTTTAACGCGTCGTTCGCGTAAAACGCGTTCGGAACACCTAACTAGTCCTATGACAAGTAAAATATGCCTTAACATGTCTAATATTGTTTCCAAATCAGTTTGGATGTCAAAAATTATGTCACATATGCTTAAAATGAATTTTGGCGTAAAAAGGGCATTTTGGTAATTTTCCTAAGGCATATAAACTACCTATCATACAACTAACTAAACGAAGTGACCGTAAGGTATAACCTCGGAAGGTTATTCCCTATACAACTATGGTAACCTAATGAGTTTGGTCAAATCCTAATGATCGACCAAACGGGTCGGGTTCGAAAGTATAAGCGGTTGTTTAGACCGCTTACCTTACGACCCTACATAAGCACTAAACCTAAAGTGACGAGCTAAACATGTTAAAACATGTTTAACGAATTTAGAAAACAGGTTTGGTATAAAAACAAACGGTTTTGATACCTAAAAGTAGTTTGGTTACAAAATACGTAAGAATACGCATTTTGGCCGAAACTACGACTCGCCACTATGCCTAGATAATGAGGTAATGAGTAGGTATAGTCACAAGAGACTAAAACCATCGTGATTACGCTCATGTTATGAAGTTCAAACGAACTTCGTGTTGACCATAAACTGGTCAACACAGAAAGTCAAACACAGTTTGACTTTCACGCTAAAAACGCGTAAAAGAACGAAAGAGGACTTACAAAAGGTCCAAGAATGGAGCTTTGATTCCAAGTATTCTCAGGTATGAAGTGAAAATCACCTCAACTTAGAGAAGTTTCAGAATCAAAGGTGTGAGTTTTAAGCAAAGGGGTGGGGGGTATTTATAGTTTTCGTACAACCGTTAAGATCATTTCTTGAAACCCGAGCTTCGATCATGGCCGTACACATCATGCCCACTGATTTGTAAAGCCATGGGAGCCTCCAAACCAGCCCATAGATTGCCCAAAACCATGTGCAAAAGTGTGGAATCGCTGGAACAAGCTGGAAACAACTTTTCTGTCCAGATAGGGTGCTCGCGTCGTGCGACGGCCAACCCACATAGTGGTGGCGTGTTGGATCTGAGTTTGGTTTTGATTGTATTTTTTGTTTGAAATTAAGATGGAAATGGATGAGTTGTGCAGCGGAATTAATATGGAAACAAACTTTGCATACAATCAAACGAGAGTATTGCTTTGATCAAGACATTTTCTACAAAGAACCGAAAGATTGAATTTAGTTTCAACAACGATTACAATGTAATGCTTAATACAAACTCCCCCTCAGCCAGAGCTCAGCGTTTGTTCGTGCAGGAAAACAAGTTTGCAAAGAGCTAATAGAACAGTACAGAGCACTGTTCTATTTATAGGCACTAGCAAACCACTGAGCATCTAAACTGACGTCACCATGAAAGTGACATCTAACCTCCTAACAAAGTCTAACCTCTGATCAATACAAACACTGCTATACTAACTACTGCTTATTACATTACATTACATAAAGACAGAATAAACAACTGCTGCATCCCTCCACTGCTGTGAACCTAGCAGTACTTGTCCGGATCAGCAGTGCTTGACTCAAGGCAGTAGATTGAATAGCAGAGCTTTAGTCTTTCATCAGGTCTTCACTTGAGCAGCAGTTTGACGGTCAGTAGCTTGTACGATCAGTAGATAGGAGATCAGCAGATGTTGAAACCACTTTCAAGGGGAGAGACTTATATGTAACATCTGCTTATTCTGGATCCACTGCTCTGATCCAGTTTTGGCTTTAATTATCTGTTCCTCTGGTAGGGTTCAATCCCAACAATCTCCCCCTGGAACAGATAATGCCAAAACTCTTCATTGTTGTGGAATTTTATTGCCTCATCAACAGTTCCCTTATCTGACCTTTAAATTGTAGTTCAAAGTCTAGGGCATCTGTATCATCATCATCTCTGCTAAGTGGAAGATCAAGGAGATCCTGCAAATCTTCAAGACTCAGGCCAAGAGCTTGTTCCCTTGATATTTTCTTCACTTCTCCATCAGACCTGAGCAAAGTCAATACGTAGGTCTGTTTGTCAGTTTCCCACTTTTGTATTTTTGAGCCTGGTGGGTTTCTTGGGAGATGTTTATTTGCTGAGGTATTTGGTGAGGCTGGCCTATTCATGACGGGCTGAGTAGTACTTGCAGATTGTTCCAATTCAAGATCTTCTTTTATCATTAATTTAATGCCCTCTTTTACAACAGCATTTCCAGCTTTTAGATCTTGAATTGTTTCAGCACCTGACTGGTTTTGGCTCCTTCTTTTGTAGATGGCAGCACAAGCTGGAGCAGTGGTTCTTTTGACTTGCAGCTTTGGTGGTCTTTTTGAGACCTCTGCTTTGGAGTAGTCAGGCTTTTGTGGAACTTTTGGATCTTTCTTTCTAAGTTCCTCTAACCTTTTATAGGTAGCCCTGACCCTATCTTCTCCCCACTTTATCACTGAATTCTTTGACCCATAATCAGCTGCTATCAGCTCCTCTTTCATTCTCTTCAACTCTAATGCCTTATCAGCTTCAAACTGTTTAAACTTTTCAGGAGGAGTCTGCTTGACCTTATTTTTAATCATTTCTTGAATCCTGGCTGCCTCTTTTTCAAGCTCAGGAATGGTCCAGTTTTTGTACATGTGTTTCTCCCCCTTGTATTTCTTGTAGGTCATGATGTTCTCAATGTAGTCTTTTCTCAAGGACTCATCTGCCCTTTCTGAAATTTGCTGACATACATTTTTAGCAAATCGCTCCATAGCACTGACCTGTGTGAGTAGAAACTGATAGTTTTGCTGAAATTCTCTATCAGATTTCCCTTGTCTGTTTCTGATTGCGATATCCTCTGCTTGCTTGGCCTTGAGTTTCAAATATTCTTCGATATTGTTTGGCCTGGGATATCCTTCAACTGATGGCAAACTCCTTTTAGCTGGGTCATCCTCATAGTAAAAGGATTTGATTTCTTCCCTAACTGCAATGAGTTCCAGAGGAAATGAGACACCAGCAGGAGGTAATGGCTTTAGAATTTGAGCTGAAGAGAGAGGTATGGGTTTTGGAATTGTGACAAGTGATAGAGATTTTGAAGATGTTGGTGGTGGTGAATTGTCATCATCTTTAAGAATTAGTCTTCTCCTTTTTGTTTGAGGAGGGACTAATGATGTTTTGGGTGGAACAGTGGTGGTAGATTTGGTGGCAGTGGTTTGTGATTGACTAACAGCTGTTGAAACAACTGGTGTTTCAACCACTGTTGTCATTACAACAGATGTTGTAACATCTGCTGTCTTCTGCTTTTTGGCAGGAGAAAGTGGTGGTGAGATTGTTTTTGGTGGTGATGATGGTGGTGGTAAAACAGTGGTTGTGGTGTGTGTTGAAGTGATAACAGATGTTGAAACCTCTGAAGTACCAGCAGTAGTTGATACATCAGGAGTTACAACAGCTGTTTGGGTGGAGGTTTGATGCTGATGGCTTTTGGATGGTGGTTTTGGAATATGCTTTGGAATTCTGGATGGGATGGACTTAGGTTTCCTTTTTGGCTTAGGATTTTTAGTATCCTTTGACCCAGAACAACCCTGCGCATACAGCTCCATGAAAGCTCTTTTCTCCTCATTCCACCTTGAAATATCCTTTGCCACTCGATCCCTTTTTACACTTGCTACTCCTTCATCAAGTGCTTCTTGGGTTGCATCAACCTTTTTACTACCATCTGGCACAGGAATTTTTCTGGTCATAGCATCCCTTTCTGGTTCAATGTAAAGACCATCATCTATTCCCTTCTTCTTCCACTCCTGAATTTTCTCCCCCTTTTTGGCATTATCTGGAGGGAGTTGATCAATAAAGAGGACAGTTGGAGGAGCAGTGCCAGTGGTATGCAAGATCTGAGCTTTTAGAGCCTTGAAATTAGCTTGGGTGTTTTTGAACCTAGACTCCAATGTATTTCTCAGCTGTAGTACATGTTTTTCATGTTGCTGATCTGCCATTTGTGCTTGTTGATGGTGAAAAGGTTGAAATAGATTCCATAGCTCATTTGTAGCAGGTGCTTGTGGTGGAGAAGGTGCTTGTGGTGGAGCAGGTGCTTGAGGTGGAATAGCAGTGGATTGCACCTTTTGTACTTGTAACAACTGTTGCAGCATATCTTTGAGTTCTGCAACAGAGTTATCAAGTTTTTCAACACGATCCGTCAATTTTTGGTACTTTAAACCATCACCCAATTTAATGGGATCATCTGATTTCCCACTAGCAGTGGTTTTATCAGTGGTTGAGGTAGGGAGTTTACTCCAAACATTAACCACTGATGCCCCTTTTTCTTGGTACTGGGGTCTTCTCCCTTCAACACTTGACAGTCTTTTGATGTTGCCGGAGGACAAGAAAAGTCCACCGGTAGATGTCAGAGGTGCTATAGAAGGAATTGCCTCCAAGGAAGTCTTATTAATGTAACCACCGTCCAACTGTAAACCAGTGGGTTCAACATTTGTAGTGGCTGCTTCACTTGGATTACCACCAAGAGTTACTTGTAACTCAAGGGGTGTAACCTCCTCAGGTTGTGTTGGTGGGTTAGCAAAGGTTGATACATCAGACCCAGTCATTTGTTGAGGCATATTCTCATTGATAGGTGATTGAGAAGGACTGGTTAATGCCTGGTTCAAATCAATTGCATCCAACAGAAGTTTAGTTGGTGGGGGAATTGTGGATGTGATGTTTGGTTTAGAAACAGAATTTGCCCCGGGAATTGGGCTGTGGATGATGAAATCAAATGATTTCAGAGCATCATGATGTGGTGTCCCAATTTGTACAACGTGTTCTTTTTGTGAAGAAGCAGGAGGAGCTGTGGTTATGGGTTGAGATATTTTGACCAACTGCTGTGAGGAAGTAGCAGCAGTGGTTTCTTGTGACTTTTGTTTTGTCAGTGGCATTTGCTCTGGTATCTCATCCTCCATAGTTGCCTTTTTGATGGGGTTGGGGGGGGGGGGTTTGAGTTTTTCTTTTTGTTGGCTTTTTGGTGATTGTAGGTGTGGGTTTCAAAACAGTTGTTCTGCTGCTTTGATCACCTTGAGCAGTGGGCTCAGCAGCAGATACCTGAGGAGCAGTGGTAGCTGCTAAATTCTGCTCAGGCACCTCTGCTTGTGTTTTGCAAGGTGTTAACATTCTTGTAAAAGTTTTAGCAGTTAAGCTGTTTATTTTAAAATAATCACCTTGGTTTATTACAGCAATATCATTCTTACTGAATTTCCTTTCAAAATAATAACTTAAAAACCTTGGAAACAGTAAGAATGATTTTGTTTCAACATTGTTAACCAAATCATTAAAGATTTCCCGAGAATAATTAAAATTTTCTTCTTGAAGAATAGCATATCCCAGATTTTGAATCTTTAATGGTATTTCATTAAAAGAAGTGGTTTTGTTTGAAACACACAAGAGGAGGGTATGGAATAAAAATCTTGTTGTAGAAGGAAAGAAACCTTTTTGTAAGGTAGCTTTCTTCATCATTGTGTCTGCATACCCTCTCTCAATGAAGTCAATTTTTAACTCGTTTTTAGGGAAAGAAGTGTTACCTTGCTAATCCTCGAGTTTAAATACTTCTGATATTGATTGTGGCGTGATTTGAACAGCTTTACCCTTTAAAGAGGAGTTAATGGCTACCACATTTTCACCTTGTTTGTCAAGGGTTGCGTTTTTCCAAAACTCTCGTTGGGTTGCTAAGTAAATTGGTGCATCGGCTGTTAACAAAGTTTTGTACTTTGATTTGGTCATTTTGTCGATGATGGAGTCGAAAGCCTCTGTGGTGCCGGGTTTTGTGAGAAGACCCAGAAGATTGTGAGATGGTTTGTATGGAATTTCGGTGGGATTGGCCTTTTGAGAGGCCGCTTTCGACGATGATTTGGAGGTGGATTTTGCAGATGGCTTCGATTTTGTCATTTTGGAGATGATGATCGAAGAAATTTGTGAAGGAATTTTGAAGAAAAACTGTTTTGAGAAGAGAATTTTTGAGAATTCAATTCGACAGTAAAACCCTGTTTTTGGTGTGAAGTGGGGGTTTTATAGAGGAAAAAGTGAAGGCTGACGTTGCAGCGGTTACAAAAGTACTGACCACTATGTACTGCCCACATGCCAAACTCTGAGGAAATGAAGGACAGTACTTTTATGAAAGTTACTGATGAAGGCAGTGGTTACAACGGTAAAATGTAAGCAGTGGATGATTTTCACTATCAGTGGATAGCATATCAGTGGATAAGACACTGCTTTTGAACAACAGAGTTTGTCAAGGAAATGAGAGAACAGAGGATGGCTTTCAGCAGTGGACAGATTTTGAAGTAGAGCAGACTTTTGAACAAACAGTGGTTATGGCAGACTTTTAAGGATTTTAATGAAAATTTCATTTTTAGCTATTTTTAAGGATGGATTTTTGATTTTCTGAAAACATTTTGATGCTTTTATTCATAGAAAAACAAGATTTTGCTTGTTATTCCATGTTTAGCTTCCAAATTCTAGAGACCAAGCTTTCAAAGGTGGCTGTATCAAGTGCTTTTGTGAGCACATCTGCCAACTGGTCTTTAGTTGGGACATGATGCAGAGAAATCAAACCTTTTTCATAGCAATCCCTCACAAAGTGATGTCTAATGTCGATGTGTTTGGTGGTTGAATGGGAAACTGGATTTTTGATGATATTTTCTGCTGCCTGGCTATCCAACATGAGTGGTGTCTTTAAGGCAGTGATACCAAAATCCAGCAACTGATTTTGAAGCCACAGGAGTTGGGCTGTACAGCTTGCAGCAGCAATGTATTCAGCTTCAGCAGTGGATGTTGAAACAGCTGCTTGCTTTTTGCTTTGCCATGAAACTAAACAATCACCTAGAAACTGGCACCCTCCTGATGTGGACTTCCTTGTGGTGTTACATCCAGCAAAGTCACTGTCTGAAAATCTTGAAAGCTTGATATTCCCATTAGCTGGATACCAGATACCAAGTGTGGGAGCACTTTTTATGTATCTGAATATCCTTTTTACAGCAATAAGGTTGGATTTTCTAGGGGCTGATTGACTTCTTGCACAAACACATGTTGCAAACATGATGTCTGGCCTAGATGCAGTTAGGTACAACAAAGACCCAATCATGCTTCTATATAAATTTTAGTCAATCAGCTCATCCTTTTCATCAGACATGACAAGCTTATTTGTTGCCATGGGTGTGCTGCATGGTTTACAATCATTCATATCAAATTTATTCAAAAGTTCTTTAGCATATTTGCTTTGATGAATGAAAGTTCCATTTTGCATTTGCTGAACTTGGAGACCAAGAAAGCATTGCAGCTCACCCATTGCACTCATTTCAAACTCAGCTGTCATGAGTTCCCTAAACTCTTCACACATTTTCTTGCATGTGCTTCCAAAAATAATGTCATCTACATAAATTTGGACAATCATTAAATCCTTTCCTCTCCATTTTAGAAACAGTGTTTTATCAATGGTACCTCTTTTGAAACCATTTGAGAGTAGAAAGGTGGAAAGAGTTTCATACCAGTCCCTTGGTGCTTGTTTCAGGCCATACAGGGCTTTGTTCAGCCTGTAGACATGATCCGGATAAAATGGATCCTCAAAACCTGGAGGTTGATAGACATACACCTCTTCTTGAATTGTACCATAGAGGAAAGCACTTTTGATATCCATTTGAAACACCTTCATGTTGTGGTTGACAGCAAAGGCCAGGAACAGTCTAATGGCTTCTAATCTTGCAACAGGGGCGCATGTTTCATCATAATCAATCCCCTCTTCCTGTCTGTAACCTTGATGTTGGGATTGAACCCTATCAGAGGAACAGATAATTAAAGCCAAAACTGGATCAGAGCAGTGGATCCAGAATAAGCAGATGTTTACATACAAATCTCTCCCCTTGAAAGTGGTTTCACATCTGCTGACCTCCTATCTGCTGATCTTACTAAGTGCTGATCTGCAACTGCTGCCTTGCATCTACTGCCAAATGTCAAAGACTGATGGAAGACCAAAGCTCTGCTGATTCAATCTACTGCCTTGAGTCTAGTACTGCTGATCCGGACAAGCACTGCTGGGTCCACATCAGTGGAAGGATGCAGCAGCTGTTTAAGTGTCTTTTATGTATCGAATTGTAATAGCAGTAGTTAGTACATCAGTGTTTGTATAGATCAGAGGTTAGAGTTTGTTAGGAGGTTAGATGTCACTTTCATGGTGACGTCAGCTAAGATGCTCAGTGGTTTGCAAGTGCCTATAAATAGTTCAGTACTTTGTACTGTTCTATTAGCTCTTTCATAACATTGTCTTCTTTGCACGAACAAACTACTGAGCTCTGGCTGAGGGGGAGTTTGCATTCATTCATCAATCATTGTAATCGTTGTTGAAACAAATTCAATCTTTCGATTCATTGTGTAAAGATGTTTGATTAATGTATTACTCTCGTTTGATTGTATGCAAAGTTTGTTTTCATCTTAATTCCGCTGCACAACTCTTTCATTTCCATCTTATTTTCAAACGAAAATACAATCAGAAACAAACTCAGATCCAACAATTGGTATCAGAGCTTGGACAGTCAAATTTGATTTAACAATCATTTTGACGTAAATAGTTCAGCTCATAACAGTTGATACTGATCGTTTGTTCGTCCGTTGAAAAACAGAGCAAGGATTAATCACCATTAAAGTTGATTTCTCAGTGTCTGTAAAACAACAAGAATGACGTCACAATCTCAGGATGATAAAAACAACATCGGCTCGCTTTTTAAACCACCTATGCTAAAAAGAAATGAGTACAACATCTGGCAGAGAAGGATGGGTCACATCCTTTCTCAACAAAGCACAGGTTGTTGGAGGTCTGTCACCTTTGGTCCCCATGTTCCTTCAGTGCCAAGCGCTGAAGATGCTAAAAAGTTCGTTCCAAAACCAGTTGAAAATTATACCGAAACTGACTTTCAAAAGATCGAACTAGATGCTAAAGCGTTTAGCATCATAGCATCAGCGCTACCCAATGAGATATATGCTGGACTGTTACACTGTAACAGTGCCAAAGAGTTATGGGACGCACTTAAGGAACAGTTTGGGGGAACCGAGGAAGTCATAGAAAACAATAGGGAAATCCTGAACCAACAGTATGAAACATTTTGTTACGTTAAAGGTGAATCACTAACGCAACAATTTGAGCGTTTCAGTTGTCTCATCAGTGAACTGAGGCTTGTTAACACCACTTTTACAAACTCAACTCAAAATAGCAGGTTCCTCAGGTCACTGCCAGAAAAATGGGACACCATAGCTTTTGTCACCCGAAACTCACCTGAGTTCAAGGATCTGACCTTGACCCAACTCCATGGTCGACTCCTGACCTACGAAAGGGAGTTGAACCAGAAAAGGAGGTTACAAGAGTCAGGAAAAGTTACTGATGATTACACTTTCGGTAATACTGCTCTTCTTGGTCAAGAAGAATCTGGGAACAGTGGTAAGGATCAGGGTTATGATCACTTCATTGACATAACTGCTGGTGCAAATTTTGACAACCCTGATCCTCACTCTGTAAGTTTTGCATTCATTGCAAACGAAAACCAGATGTCAGATAATCTAAGCTTTGAACTCAATGATTTACAACATTTTGATCCCACCGACTTAGAAGAGATGGATATCCTGCACCAATTGGCTTTGCTAAGTGTTAGAACTAGCAAATTCTATAAAAGAACAGGGAGAAAATTCCCAGGACTTCATGGGAATTTGAGGGTTGGGTTGGATAAATCTAAAATCAAGTGTTACAAGTGTAATAGGTTAGGGCACTTTGCTAGGGAATGCAGAAGTCAAAACAATGGACCAATAGTTACTCATCCTAGCTCTAACCCTAGACCACAAAGTCAAAACACTGTGCACTATACCCAATATACCCCTGCAGCTCAAGTGAACACTGCTCACTATGCTGCTGCCCCTGTGCCAGTGCACTATGTCCAAACTACTGTTCCACAGATCCAATATGTTCAAACCCCTGCTCCACAGGTACAAGTGCATCCTGTTGCACCTCAAACCACTGCTTCAGCAGCAGTACAACCAGATCAACAAAGCTTTTGCACTCTATGCTTCTAATGATTCTTCTTATGATGAGTTTTGTTTGATGGCATTAGAGTCAATACAGGAGGGGGTTGAAACTGAAGAGGAACAGCTGAGTATTGAAACAGTGGATGAGGTGACTGAAGCAGTGGTTACTGCTGTGGCTGGTGAACTACTGTTGGGAGAAAGTTCAGGTACCCTGATTGAACCAATGACAGATCCATGGTCCGTAGAGGACAAAGAAGAAGAGAAAGAAGAAAAGGCTGGTGAAAAGAAGGTGAAAGCTGATGATGAAGAAGATCATCAATGTGATTGTGCAATGATGGCAGCTGCCAAGGTATCTCCTCAAGTTCTTGAAAAACTGTGTTCTGACAATTGCATAATTGCTTTTGCTAACATCAAAGAGGTGAATGAAAACCTTCGAGATAAAATCTTGACTGATGAGGTTAAATTTGAAAAGTCTTTAAAAGAACTTAAAAACAAATTGACTGAAAAGGAAAAAGAAATCAGCTGTCTAAAAGAAGAGCAAAGCATAACTAAAACCCAACTTCAAACTATGGTAGAAAAATACCAAGTTTGCAAAAAGGAGTTGGAATCCACCTAGATTACTTGTGAAAGATGGGTGGAATCCTGCAGAGGATATGAGGTGATGCTTGCTAAACAGATTGAAAGCAATGTGAAATTTGGGGTTGGTTATAGAAAATATGATGATGAACATATTTCTTTTGAAAAATCTGTCCAAACCACTGATGAAGCTACTGAGCTCATCCCCACAAACAAGAATGGCCAAGAAGTGAAAATCACTGACAAACTTGGTAACAAAATCACACTTACCAGACCAATGGGATCCTCCACTTTCAAGGAGCTTGAAGATCATCAGTTTAAACCAAAATGGTCTGATGAGTGTGATATTCTTGAAAATTTCAAGCCAATGGACTTTACATCAACTGATGGTGTCAAGGCTCCAAAAGCTAAAGTCATACCTCTCAAGGACATCCCAGCAGTGGTTAAAACCTTTGCTGCAAAGGAGTCTGAAAAGAGAAAGAAGAAAGAAAAAATTGATAACTTGTTTTGTGAATTCTGTGAGAAAAGGAATCATCTAACAAAAGATTGTTTCCACTTAAAAGCTTATGATTTAAACAGAACAAGTGTCATTGTTTCAGCTGAAAGTTGCATTGTCTGTGGTAAAACAAACCACAAAACTCAAGCATGTGTGTATCTCAAAAACTTTGATGTGAAAAAGAATGAGTACATTGCTAAAACATCCTTGAGTCCATCATCATCATCAACATCTGTCAAATTCACCAAGAAACAACCACTGTTTGTGCCAGTTCAAACAGCTGTTACAAAACAGCTGAACCAAACATCTGTCAAAAGAGATGTTCAGGTTACTGATGCACCCCCTGCCAATCAGTTCAGAAAAGGCAAGGAAAAACAGTCTTACCAAAGGATTCCACACGTTTATGAGGCCTACAAAAGGCCCTCTAAACCCAAAGTGAACAGGCATTCTTTTGGTTACCAGCAGGTGATTGGTCAGGACCCACAACAGTGGTTAGAGAAACACTGTCCTAAAACAGTCCAAAGCCCTGACCTAACCACTGTTCATCACTCTGCATCCATCCCAGACACTGTTGAGACCCCATCCAAAGCCTTGTTGGCTTTGGAGACCTTAATGAACTAATCCTCTTACTTCATGTGCAGGGAGCTTCTGCATGCTTTAATAGTCTTTGGTATGTAGATAGTGGAGGCTCCAGGCACATGACAGGATGTAAAGCCCTCCTCAAAGACTTTAAAATCTATGGAGGGGGTGATGTATCCTTTGGGAATAATAGTAAAGGGAAAGTTCTGGGGTCTGGTACAGTGCAATCTGGAAATGTAAAATTTGAAAATGTCAATCTAATAGACAATCTAAAATTCAACCTTCTGAGTGTGTCCCAAATGAGTGACAAGGGATTTGGGTCATTCTTCACAAAAGACTGTTGTAGGATTGTTGGACCAGAAATGGTCAACAAGATTGAAGCAATAATCAAAATTGGTCAAACTAAACTTATTGCTCAAAGAGGTGGCAATGTTTATGTTGTTGACATGTCAAAAGAGTGTCCCAGAGCTGATGCCTGTCTGTTCTCAGCTGCCTCTAACAAAGAGACAGAACTTTGGCACAGAAGGCTGGGGCACACAAATCTTAAGACAATCACAGAAATTTCAAAAAATGGTTTGGTGAGAGGCCTACCACAAAAATTGTTTTCATGTCCTGAACATTGCATTTCCTGTTTAAAAGGAAAACAGCTTAAAAGTTCTTACAAGTCCATTGAAGAGTCCAAAACAACCCAGTGTTTGCAAATGCTACACATGGATTTGTTTGGCCCAGTTCAAGTCATGAGCCTAAAAAAGAAAAGATATTGTTTGGTTATTGTTGATGACTATTCTAGGTTTACATGGACTTTCTTTTTACACTCAAAAGATGAGACTGCAGGCATTTTGCAAGACTTTGTAACACAGGTTGAAAAGCAATTTGACCTTCCAGTGAAAAGCTTCAGGAGTGACAATGGCACAGAATTCAAAAATAGGGAGTTGGATGCCTTCTGTGTGAAGAAAGGGATTGTAAGGCAGTACAGCATCCCTAGAACACCAGAGCAGAATGGGGTAGTGGAAAGGAAGAACAGAACATTGATTGAGGCTGCCAGAACCATGCTTGCAGATTCAGTTTGGCATTAACTTTCTGGGCAGAGGCAGTAAACACTGCTTGCTATGTTCAGAACAGAGTTTTAATAAACCCCAGGCACAAAAAGACTGCCTATGAAATTCTGTATAAAATTAAACCACTGATTTCATACTTCAAGGTGTTTGGCTGCCCATGCTTTATTTTGAACTTAAAAGATTCCATTTCAAAATTTGCAGCCAAAATTGATTGTGGTTATCATCTGGGATACTCAACCACTGCCAAGGCCTACAAAGTGTTCAATACACGGACCAAGGCAGTGGAGGAGACTTTGAATGTTAAGTTCAATGAACTTTCATCAATGAAAATCCCAGCAAACCCTGCAGATCTGTTTGATCTTGAAAAATTTACTTTTGAAAATACTGCTGTCAAGACTAACAGTGCAGGTCCATCAGAGGATACAACACCAGACTATGGGTATGAAATCATCATCCCTCAAAGGTCTGCCACAAAGGGAAAAGCACCAGCTGTTCAAAACAGTTGTCAAAGCTCAACCACTGCTACCTCAACAGTTGTTGACCAAAGTAGCCCATCAACCACTGCTTCCACATCTTCAAACACTGCTGACAACAGTCCTCAAACAGTGGATAAAAGTCAGCAGTTGTCCACCTCATTACCTCCTATTCCACCACCTTTTGAAGCCACTGCTGGATCATCAAAGTCCCCAGCAGTGGTTAGCTCAGATGATACACATTTGCAGCCTTCACCTACCAATGCCATCATACCATACCAAGGAGATTTAATCTTCTTGAGATCTCATCCACCTGATCAAAGCATTGGCAACATAAATGAAGGGGTGCTCACAAGAAGCCAAACCCAAAACATTTGTCTTTTTGCTGGTTTTCTATCACTCCATCAGCCAGTCAAGTACCAAGAGGCACTGAAAGACAACAGCTGGGTAGAAGCCATGCAAGAGGAGCTCCAACAGTTTAAAAGACAACAAGTATGGGAGCTTGTACCACTGCCAGAAGAGGTTAGTCCCATTGGCACAAAGTGGGTCTTCAAGAACAAAACTGATGAAAGGGGTATTGTTGTCAAGAATAAAGCCAGGCTTGTGGTTCAAGGTTACAGACAGGAAGAGGGGATTGATTATGATGAAACATGTGCCCCTGTTGCAAGATTGGAAGCCATTAGACTGTTCCTGGCCTTTGCTGTCAACCACAATATGAAGGTGTTTCAAATGGATATTAAAAGTGCTTTCCTCTATGGTACAATTCAAGAAGAGGTGTATGTTTGTCAACCTCCAGGTTTTGAGGATCCATTTTATCCAGATCATGTCTACAGGCTAAACAAAGCCTTGTATGGCTTGAAACAAGCACCAAGGGCCTGGTATGAAACTCTTTCCAACTTCCTACTCTCAAATGGTTTCAAAAGAGGTACCATTGATAAAACACTGTTTTTAAAATGGAGAGGGAAGGATTTAATGATTGTCCAGATTTATGTGGATGACATTATTTTTGGAAGCACATGTAACTCAATGTGTGAAGAGTTTAGAGAACTCATGACAGCTGAGTTTGAAATGAGTGCAATGGGTGAGCTGCAATGCTTTCTTGGTCTCCAAGTACAGCAAATGCAAAATGGAACTTTCATTCATCAAAGCAAATATGCTAAAGAACTTTTAACCAAATTTGATATGAATGATTGTAAACCATGCAGCACACCCATGGCAACAAATAAGCTGGTCATGTCTGATGAAAAAGATGAGCTGATTGATCAAACACTTTATAGAAGCATGATTGGGTCTTTACTGTACCTAACTGCATCTACACCAGACATCATGTTTGCAACATGTGTCTGTGCAAGAAGTCAATCAGCTCCCAGAAAATCAAATCTCATTGCTGTAAAAAGGATCTTCAGATACATAAAAGGTGCTCCCACACTTGGTATCTGGTATCCAGCTAATGGGAACATCAAGCTTTCAGGTTTCTCAGACAGTGACTTTGCTGGATGCAACACTACAAGGAAGTCCACATCAGGAGGGTGCCAGTTTCTAGGTGATTGCTTAGTTTCATGGCAAAGCAAAAAGCAAGCAGCTGTTTCAACATCCACTGCTGAAGCTGAATACATTGCTGCTGCAAGCTGTACAGCCCAACTCCTGTGGCTTCAAAATCAGCTACTGGATTTTGGTATCACTGCCTTAAAGACACCACTAATGTTGGACAGCCAGGCAGCAGAAAATATCATCAAAAATCCAGTTTCTCACTCTACCACCAAACACATCGACATCAGACATCACTTTGTGAGGGATTGCTATGAAAAAGGTTTGATTTCTCTGCATCATGTCCCAACTAAAGACCAGCTGGCAGATGTGCTCACAAAAGCACTTGATACAGCCACTTTTGAAAGCTTGGTCTCTAGAATTGGGATGTTGAACATGGAATAACAAGCAACATCTTGTTATTCTATGAATAAAAGCAACAAAATGTTTTCAGAAAATCAAAAATCCATCCTTAAAAATAGCTAAAAATGAAATTTTCATTAAAATCCTTAAAAGTCTGCCAACAACCACTGATTGTTCAAAAGTCTGCTTTACTTCAAATGCCTGTCCACTGCTAGAAGTCAACCCCTGTTCTCTCTCATTCCATTTGATAAACTCTGTTGCTCAAAAGCAGTGTCTTATCCACTGATATGCTATCCACTGATAGTAAAAAATCATCCACTGCCCTACTACCACTGCCTTCATCAGTCACTTTCATAAAAGTACTGTCCTTCACTTTCCTCAGGGGTTGTCACGTGGGCAGTACATATTGGTCAGACCTTTTGTAACGGCTGCCACGTCAGCATTCATTTTCTTCCCTCTAAAATCCCCTACTCACCACCAAAACAGGGTTTTACTGTCAAATTGAATTCTTAAAAATTCTCTTCTCAAAGCAGTTTTTCATCTCATTTCTTCACAAATTTCTTCGATCATCATCTTCAAAATGACAAAATCGAAGTCATCTTCAAAACCCTCATCCAAATCTTCATCGAAAACAGCCTCTCAAAAGGCACTTTCCACTGAAATTCCATATAAACCATCCCACAATCTCCTGGGTCTTCTCACAAAACCAGGAACCACAAATGTTTTCGATTCCATCATTGACATCATGGCAAAATCAAAGTACAAAACTTTGTTCACTTTCGATGCACCAATCTATTTGGAAACCCAAAGAGAGTTTTGGAAGAATGCAACCCTTGAAAAACAAGGAGACACTGCAACCACCATACACTCTTCTGTAAAGGGTAAAGCTGTCCAAATCACGCCACAATCCATTTCAGAGGTCTTTCAACTCGGTGATCAGGAAGGTAAAACTTCTTTCACTAAAAACGAGTTACAAACTGACTTCATTGAGAGAGGGTATGAAGCCACAATGATGAAGAAAATTACCTTAGAAAAAGGTTATTTTCCTTCTGCAACCAGATTTTTATTTCATACCCTCCTACTATGTGTTTCAAATAAAACCACTTCTTTTAATGAAATCCCTTTAAAGATTCAAAATCTGGGATATGCAATTCTTCAAGAAGAAAATTTTAACTATTCTCGGGAAATCTTTAAAGATTTGGTTAATAATGTTGAAACAAAATCATTCTTACTGTTTCCAAGGTTTTTAAGTTACTATTTTGCAAAGAAATTCAGTAAGGATGATTTAGCTGTAATAAACCAAGGTGATTCTACTCAAATAAACAGTTTAACAACTGAAACTTTTTCAAGAATGCTAGCACCTTGCAAAACACAAGCAGAGGTGCCTGAGCAGATTTTAGCAGTTACAACTGCTCCTCAGGTATCTGCTGCTGAGCCCACTGCTCAAGGTGATCAAAGCAGCGGCACAACTGCTTTGAAACCCACACCTAAATCACCAAAAAGCCTACAAAAAGAAAAACTCAAAAACCCCCCTAACCAATCAAAAAGGCAACTCTGGAGGATGAGATACCAGAGCAAATGCCTGTGACAATACAAAAGTCACAAGAAACCACTGCTGCTTCTTCCTCACAGCAGTTGGTACAAATATCTCAACCCATAACCGAAACTCCTCCTGCTTCTTCACAAAAAGAACAGGTTGTACAAATAGGGTCTCCACATCATGATGCTCTGGAAACACTCGTTTCTATCATCCACATCTCAATACCCGGGGCAAATCCACTTTCTACACCACCCTTCACATCCACAATTCCCCCACCAACTAAACTGCTGTTGGATGCAATTGATTTGAACCAGGCATTAACCAGTCCTTCTCAATCACCTATCAATGAGAATATACCTCAACAACTTACTGGGTCTGATGTATCAATCTTTGCTAACCCACCAACACAACCTGAGGAGGTTAGACCCCTTGAGTTACAAGTAACTCTTGGTGGTAGTCCAAGTGAAGCAGCCACTACAACTGTTGAACCCATTGGTTTACAGTTGGACAGTGGTTACATCAATAAGACTTCCTTGGAGGCAATTCCTTTTATAGCACCTCTGCCAACCACCAGTGGATTTATTTATCCTACTGGCAACATCAAAAGGTTGTCAAGTGTTGAAGGAAGAAGACCCCAGTACCAAGACAAAGGGGCATCAGTGGGTAATGTTTGGAGTATACTCCCTACATCTACCACTGATAAAACCACTGCTAGTGGGAAATCAGATGATCCCATTAACTTGGGTGATGGTTTAAAGTACCAGAAATTGACGGATCGTATTGAAAAGCTTGATAACTCTGTTGCAGAACTCAAAGATATGCTACAACAGGTGTTACAAGTACAAAAGGTACAATCAACTGCTGTTCCACCTCAAGCACCTGCTCCACAAAGGGCACCTGCTACAAATGAGCTCTGGAATTTGTTTCAACCTTTTCTCCATCAACAAGCACAATTAGTAGATCAGCAACATGAAAAACATGTCCAACAGCTGAGAAATGCAATGGAGTCAAGGTTCAAGAACACTCAGGCTGATCTAAAGGTTCTCAAAATTCAGATCCTGCACACCACTGGCACTGCTCCTCCAACAGTACTTTTCATTGATCAACTCCCAGAAGATAATGCCAAAAAGGGGGAGAAAATTCAGGAGTGGAAGAAGAAAGGAATAGATGATGGTCTTTACATTGAACCTGAAAAGGATGCTATGACCAGAAAAATTCCTGTGCCAGATGGTAGTAAAAAGGTTGATGCAACTCAAGAAGCACTTGATGAAGGAGTAGCAAGTGTTAAAAGAGATAGAATGGCAAAGGATATCTCAAGATGGAATGAGGAGAAAAGATCTTTCATGGAACTGTATGAGCAAGGTTGTTCTGGATCAAAGGACTCTAAAAATCCGAAGACAAAAAGAAAACCTAAGTCCATCCCATCCAGATTTCCAAAGCCTCCAAAACCACCATCCAAAAGCCATCAGCATCAAACCTCCACCCAAACAGCTGTTGTAACTCCTGTTGTATCAACTACTGCTGATACTTCAGTAGTATCAACATCTGCTCTCATTTCAACACACACCACCTCAACACACACCACAACCACTACTTCACCACCACTGTCATCACCAAAAACAATCTCACCACCACTTTCACCTGCTGATATACAGCAGAAGACAGCAGATGTTATAACATCTGTTGTAATGACAACAGTGGTTGAAACACCAGTTGTTTCAACAACTGTTTGTCAATCACAAACCACTGTCACTACATCCACCACCACTGTTCCATCCAAAACATCATCAGTCCCTCCTCAAACAAAGAGGAGAAGGCTAATTCTCAAAGATGATGACACTTCACCACCACCATCTTCAAAATCCCTGTCACTTGTCACTATTCCAAAACCCATACCTCTCTCTTCAGCTCAAATTATACAATCACTACCTCCTGCTGGTGTCTCATTTCCTCTAGAACTCATTGCAGTTAGGGAAGAAATCAAATCCTTTTATTATGAGGATGACCCAGCCAAAAGGAGTTTGCCATCAATTGCAGGATATCCCAGGCCTAACAATATTGAAGATTACTTGAAACTCAAGGCCAAACAAGCAGAGGATATTGCAATAAAAAACAGAAAAGGGAAATCTGATAGAGAATTTCAACAAAACTATCAGTTTTTACTCTCACAGGTCAATGCTATGGAGCGATTTGCTAAAAATGTATGTCAGCAAATTTCAGAAAGGGCAGATGAGTCCTTGAGAAAAGACTACATTGAGAACATCATGACCTACAAGAAATACAAGGGGGAGAAACACATGTACAAAAACTGGACCATTCCTGAGCTTGAAAAAGAAGCAGCCAGGATTCAAGGAATGATTAAAAATAAGGTCAAGCAGACTCCTCCTGAAAAGTTTAAACAATTTGAAGCTGAGAAGATCTTAGAGTTGAGGAGAATGAAAGAGGAGCTGATTGCAGCTGATTATGGGTCAAAGAATTCAGTGACAAAGTGGGGAGAAGATAGAGTCAGGGCAACCTATAAAAGCTTAGAGGAACTTAGAAAGAAAGATCCAAGAGTTCCACAAAAGCCTGACTACTCCAAAGCAGAGGTCTCAAAAAGACCACCAAAGCTGCAAATCAAAAGAACCACTGCTCCAGCTGGTGCTGCCATCTACAAAAGAAGGAGCAAAAACCAGTTGAGTATTGAAACAATTCAAGATCTATTAGCTGGAGATGCCATTGTAAAAGCAGGCACGAAAGTAATGATAAAAGAAGATCTTGAATTGGAACAATCTGCAAGTGCTGCTCAGCCAGCTATGAATAGGCCAGCCTCACCAAATACTTCTGCAAATAAACATCTCCCAAGAAACCCACCAGGCTCAAAAATACAAAAGTGGGAAACTGACAAACAGACCTGCGTATTGACTTTGCTCAGGTCTGGTGGAGAAGTGGAGAAAATATCAAGGGAACAAGCTCTTGGCCTGAGTCTTGAAGATTTGCAGGATCTCCTTGATCTTCCACTTGGCAGGGATGATGAAGATACAGATGCCCTAGACTTTAAACTACAATTTAAAGGTCAGATAAGGGAACTGTTAATGAGGCAATAAAAATTTCCACAATAATGAAGAGTTTTGGCATTATCTGTTCCAGGGGGAGATTGTTAGGATTGAACCCTATCAGAGGAATAGATAATTAAAGCCAAAACTGGATCAGAGCAGTGGATCCAGAATAAGCAGATGTTTACATACAAATCTCTCCCCTTGAAAGTGGTTTCACGTCTGCTGACCTCCTATCTGCTGATCTTACTAAGTGCTGATCTGCAACTGCTGCCTTGCATCTACTGCCAAATGTCAAAGACTGATGGAAGACCAAAGCTCTGCTGATTCAATCTACTGCCTTGAGTCTAGTACTGCTGATCCGGACAAGCACTGCTGGGTTCACAGCAGTGGAAGGATGCAGCAGCTGTTTAAGTGTCTTTTATGTAATGAATTGTAATAGCAGTAGTTAGTACATCAGTGTTTGTATAGATCAGAGGTTAGAGTTTGTTAGGAGGTTAGATGTCACTTTCATGGTGACGTCAGCTAAGATGCTCAGTGGTTTGCAAGTGCCTATAAATAGTTCAGTACTTTGTACTGTTCTATTAGCTCTTTCATAACATTGTCTTCTTTGCACGAACAAACTACTGAGCTCTGGCTGAGGGGGAGTTTGCATTCATTCATCAATCATTGTAATCGTTGTTGAAACAAATTCAATCTTTCGATTCATTGTGTAAAGATGTTTGATTAAAGTATTACTCTCGTTTGATTGTATGCAAAGTTTGTTTTCATCTTAATTCCGCTGCACAACTCTTTCATTTCCATCTTATTTTCAAACGAAAATACAATCAGAAACAAACTCAGATCCAACACTTGAACCACAAGCCTGGCTTTATTCTTGACAACATTGCCCCTTTCATCAGTTTTGTTTTTAAAGACCCACTTTGTGCCGATGGGACTGACATCTTTTGGCAGTGGTACAAGCTCCCATACTTGTTGTCTTTTGAACTGTTGGAGCTCCTCTTGCATGGCTTCTACCCAGCTGTTGTCTTTCAATGCCTCTTGGTACTTGACTGGCTGATGGAGTGATAGAAAACCAGCAAAAAGATAAATGTTTTGGGTTTAGCTTCTTGTGAACACCCCTTCATTGATGTTGCCAATGATTTGATTAGGTGGATGAGATCTCAAGAAGATTAAATCTCCTTGGTATGGTATGATGGCATTTGTTGGTGAAGGCTGCAGATGTGTATCATCTGAGCTAACCACTGCTGGTGACTTTGATGACCCAGCAGTGGCTTCAAAAGGTGGTGGAATTGGAGGTAATGAAGTGGACACATGCTGACTTTTATCCACTGTTCGGGGACTTTTGTCAGCAGTGTTTGAGGATGTGGAAGCAGTGGTTGATGGGCTACTTTGGTCAACAACTGTTGAGGTAGCAGTGGTTGAGCTTTGACAGCTGTTTTGAACATCTGATGATTTTCCCATTGTGGCAGACTTTTGAGGGACAATGATTTCATACCCATAGTCTGGTGTTGAATCCTCTAATGGACCTGCACTGTTAGTCTTGACAGCAGTATTTTCAAAAGTGAATTTATCAAGATCAAACAGATCTGCAGGGTTTGCTGGAATTTTCATTGATGAAAGTTCATTGAACTTTACATTCAAAGTCTCCTCCACTGCCTTGGTCCGTGTATTAAACACTTTGTAGGCCTTGGCAGTGGTTGAGTATCCCAGATGATAACCACAATCAATTTTGGCTGCAAATTTTGAAATGGAATCTTTTAAGTTCAAAATAAAGCATGGGCAGCCAAACACCTAGAAGTATGAGATCAGTGGTTTGATTTTATACAGAATTTCATAAGCAGTCTTTTTGTGCCTGGGGTTTATTAAAACTCTGTTCTGGACATAGCAAGCAGTGTTTACTGCCTCTGCCCAGAAAGTTAATGGCAAACCTGAATCAGCAAGCATGGTTCTGGCAGCCTCAATCAAAGTTATGTTCTTTCTTTCAACTACCCCATTTTGCTCTGGTGTTCTAGGGATGCTGTACTGCCTTACAATCCCTTTCTTCACACAGAAGGCATCCAACTCCTTATTTTTGAATTCTGTGCCATTGTCACTCCTGAAGACTTTTACTGGAAGGTCAAATTGCTTTTCAACCTGTGTCACAAAGTCTTGCAAAATGCCTGCAGTCTCATCTTTTGAGTGTAAAAAGAAAGTCCATGTAAACCTAGAAAAGTCATCAACAATAACCAAACAATATTTTTTCTTCTTGAGGCTCATGACTTGAACTGGGCCAAACAAATCCATGTGTAGCATCTGCAAACACTGGGTTGTTTTGGACTCTTCAATGGACTTATAAGAACTTTTATGTTGTTTTCCTTTTAAACAGGAAATGCAATGTTCAGGACATGAAAACAATTTTTGTGCTAGGCCTCTTACCAAACCATTTTTTTGAATTTCAGTGATTGTCTTAAGATTTGTGTGCCCCAGTCTTCTGTGCCAAAGTTCTGTCTCTTTGTTAGAGGCAGCTGAGAACAGACAGGCATCAGCTCTGGGACACTCTTTAGACATATCAACAACATAAACATTGCCACTTCTTTGAGCAACAAGTTTAGTTTGACCACTTTTGATTATTGCTTCAATCTTTTTAACCATTTCTGGTCCAACAATCCTACAACACTCCTTTGTGAAGAATGACCCATACCCCTTGTCACTCATTTGTGAAACACTCAGAAGGTTGAATTTCAGACTGTCTATCAGATTGACATTTTCAAATTTTACATTTCCAGATTGTAGAGTACCATACCCCAGAACTTTCCCTTTACTGTTATTCCCAAAGGATATATCACCCCCTCCATGAATTTTGAAATCCTTGAGTAGGGCTTTACATCCAGTCATGTGCCTGGAGCCTCCACTATCAACATACCAAAGGCTATCTAAACAGGCAGAAGCTCCCTGCACATGAAGTAAAAGGTTTAGTTCATTAGGGTTTCCAAAGCCAATAAGGCTTTGGATGGGGTCTCAACAGTGTCTGGGATGGATGCACATTGATGGATAGTGGTTAGGTCAGGGGTTTGGACAGTTTTAGTATTGTTTCTTGCTAACCACTGTTGGGGTTCTTGACCAATCACCTGTTGGTACCCAAAAGGATGCCTGTTCACTTTAGGTTTAGAGGGCCTTTTGTAGGCCTCATAAACGTGTGGAATCCTTTGGTAAGACTGTTTTTCCTTGCCTTTTCTGAACTGATTGGCAGGGGGTGCATCAGTAACCTGAACATCTCTTTTGACAGATGTTTGTTTCAGCTGTTTTGTGACAGCTGTTTGAACTGGCACAAACAGTGGTTGGTTCTTGGTGAATTTGACAGATGATGTTGATGAACTCAAGGATGTTTTAGCAATGTACTCATTCTTTTTCACATCAAAGTTTTTGAGATACACACATGCTTGAGTTTTGTGGTTTGTTTTACCACAAACAATGCAGCTTTCAGCTGAAACAATGACACTTGTTTTGTTCAAATCATAAGCTTTTAAGTGGAAACAGTCTTTTGTTAGATGATTCCTTTTCTCACAGAATTCACAAAACAAGTTATCGATTTTTTCTTTCTTCTTTCTCTTTTCGGACTCCTTTGCAGCAGAGGTTTTAACCTCTGTTGGGATGTCCTTGAGAGGAATGACTTTAGCTTTTGGAGCTTTAACACCATCAGTTGATGTAAAGTCCATAGGCTTGAAATTTTCAAGAATATCACACTCATCAGACCACTTTGGTTTAAACTGATAATTTTCAAGCTCCTCAAAAGTAGAGGATTCCATTGGTCTGTCAAGTGTGATTTTGTTACCAAGTTTATCAGTGATTTTCACTTCTTGGCCATTCTTGTTTGTGGGGATGAACTCAGTGGTTACATCAATGGTTTGAACAGATTTTACAAAAGCAGTGTTTTCATCATCATGTTTTCTATAACCAACACCAAATTTCACATTGCTTTTTATCTGTTTTTCAAGCATAACCTCATACCCTTTGCATGATTCCACCCATCTTTCACAGGTGATCTGGGTGGACTCCAACTCCTTTTTGCAAACCTGGTATTTTTCTACCATAGTTTGGAGTTGGGTTTTGGTTATGCTATGTTCTTCTTTCAGACTGCTGATCTCTTTTTCCTTTTCAGTCAATTTGTTTTTAAGTTCTTTTAAAGATCTTTCAAATTTGACTTCATCAGTTAAGATTTTATTCCGAAGGTTTTCATTTACCTCTTTGATGTTAGCAAAAGCAATGATGCAATTGTCAGAACACAGTTTTTCAAGAACTTGAGGAGATACCTTGGCAGCAGCCATCATTGCACAATCACATTGATGATTTTCTTCATCATCAGCTCTTTCTTCCTTCTCACCTGCTCTCTTTTCTTCCTCATCTTCTTTGTCCTCTTTGGACCATGGGTCTGTCAGTGGTTCAATCAGGGTTTCTGAATTTTCTCCCAGCAGCAATTCACCAGCAACTACATTAACAACTGCTTCAGTTACCTCATCCACTGTTTCATCACTTAGCTGTTCACCTTCAATTTCAATCCCCTCTGGTATTGACTCTAATTCCATCAAACAAAATTCATCATTAGAAGGTTCAATAAAAGCATACAGTGCAAAATTTTCATCACCAAGTTCATCAGGCATGCTGCTCCAGTCAACAAAGCCTTGAGTGAAAAAGCTCTGCTGATCTGGTTGTACCACTGCTGGAGCAGCTATTTGAGGTGCAACAGGTTGCACTTGTGACTGAGGAACAGGGGTTTGAACATATTGAATCTGTGGAACAGTGGTTTGGACATAATGCACAGACACAGGGGCAGCAGCATAATGAGCAGTGTTAACATGAGATGCAGTATTGGGTATAATGCACAGTGCTTTGATTTTGAGGTCTAGGGTTTGAGCTAGGATGAGTGATTATAGGACCAGTAGTTTGACTCCTGCATTCCCTAGCGAAATGACCTAGCCTATTGCACTTGTAACACTTGATTTTCGATTTATCCAACCCAACCCGTAGATTCCCATGTAAACCTGGGAATTTTCGCCCTGTTCTTTTGTAGAATTTGCTAGTTCTAACACTGAGCAAAGCCAATTGGTGCAGGATGTCCATCTCGTCTAAGTCAGTGGGATCAAAATGTTGTAAATCATTGAGTTCAAAACACAAATTATCTGACATCTGGTTTTCAGTGTTTGCAGTAAAAGCATAATTTGTAGAGTAAGGATCAGGGTTGGTAAAGTTACCACCAGCTGTTATATCAATGAAATGATCATAACCCTGTTCCTTACTACTGCTACCAGATTCTTCCTGACCAAGAAGAGCTGTGCTACCGAATGAGTAATCATCAGTGGCTTTTCCAGACTCTTGCAACTTCTTTTTCTGGTTCAACTCCCTTTCATAAGTCAGGAGTCTACCATGAAGTTGGGTCAGGGTCAGATCTTTGAACTTAACAGAGTTTCTAGTCACAAATGCAATTGTGTCCCATTTATCAGGTAGCGATCTAAGAAACCTGCTATTTTGGGTTGATTTTAGAAATTCAACCTTAACAAGCCTTAGCTCACTGATGAGACAACTAAACCGTTCAAATTGTTGGGTCAATGATTCACCCTTAATGTGACAGAAGGTTTCATACTCCTGATTCAGAATTTCCCTATTGTTTTCAATAACTTCTTCTGTCCCACCAAACTGTTCCTTCAACGCATCCCATAGCTCTTTGGCACTGTTACAATGTAACAGTCCAGCATAGATCTCATTAGGTAATGCGGATGCTATGATGCTAAATGCTTTGGCATCCGGTTCGAACTTTTGAAAATCAGTTTCAGTATAGTTTTCATAAGGTTTTGGTACGAACTTCTTTGGATCCTCAGCACTTGGCACCGTAGGAACATGGGGACAAAAAACAACAGACCTCCAACATCCAGTGTTCTGTTGAGCAAGGATGTGACCCATCCTTCGCTCCCAGATATTGTATTCATTTCTTTTAAGCATGGGTGGTTTAAAAAGCGAGCCAATGTTATTCTTATCATCTTGTGATTGTGACGTCATCCTGGTTGTTTTACAAACACTGATTAATCAACTTTAATGGTGATTAAACCTTGCTCTGTTTTTCAACAAAAACGAACAAACTATCGATATCAACGATTTTGAGCTGAACTATTT
This sequence comes from Helianthus tuberosus, assembly GCA_030545235.1. NCBI lineage: Eukaryota > Viridiplantae > Streptophyta > Magnoliopsida > Asterales > Asteraceae > Helianthus > Helianthus tuberosus. The sequence continues at coordinate 109,745,977 of CM060411.1, read as the reverse complement.
ATGTCAAAATGATTTGTTAAATCAAATTTGACTGTCCAAGCTCTGATACCAATTGTTGGATCTGAGTTTGGTTTTGATTGTATTTTTCGTTTGAAATTAAGATGGAAATGGATGAGTTGTGCAGCGGAATTAATATGGAAACAAACTTTGCATACAATCAAACGAGAGTATTGCTTTGATCAAGACATTTTCTACAAAGAACCGAAAGATTGAATTTAGTTTCAACAACGATTACAATGTAATGCTTAATACAAACTCCCCCTCAGCCAGAGCTCAGCGTTTGTTCGTGCAGGAAAACAAGTTTGCAAAGAGCTAATAGAACAGTACAGAGCACTGTTCTATTTATAGGCACTAGCAAACCACTGAGCATCTAAACTGACGTCACCATGAAAGTGACATCTAACCTCCTAACAAACTCTAACCTCTGATTATTACAAACACTGCTATACTAACTACTGCTTATTACATTACATTACATTACATAAAGACAGAATAAACAACTGCTGCATCCCTCCAATGCTGTGAACCTAGCAGTACTTGTCCGGATCAGCAGTGCTTGACTCAAGGCAGTAGATTGAACAACAGAGCTTTAGTCTTTCATTAGGTCTTCACTTGAGCAGCAGTTTTACGGTCAGTAGCTTGTACGATCAGTAGATAGGAGATCAGCAGATGTTGAAACCACTTTCAAGGGGAGAGACTTGTATGTAACATCTGCTTATTCTGGATCCACTGCTCTGATCCAGTTTTGGCTTTAATTATCTGTTCCCCTGGTAGGGTTCAATCCCAACATGGCGTGACGCCAGCATGTGCCCAGTTCCAGAAAGTTTCAAATATTTACAGTTTTGGTCCCTACACATGTTTAAGGCCTATTTTGATGCGTTTAAACCCCGTTAACCCATTTTCAAGGCTCAATAATGAAGGTTAAGTATAGGGAACATGAAACATGCTAAAAAATATCTCGGATGTTGGTTCGTTTGGTCGTACGATCGCGTTATTCGCTTAATTACGACGAAATACGCACGAACGTGAAAAACGATCCAAATTACGCGACGAATGGATTTTTCTCATGACATTCACTAAAATAAAATATTTAAATAATTATATAGATTTTTGGATGTCCGGATGTATTCAGAACGTAATATATGCGCGAAAATGCAAACTTGTGCACTTTTTGACGCTTTTAGTCCCTGAATGAGCATAAAGTCTATTTTAGCACACCGAACCCCTCAAAGCCTATTTCTAAGCTATGTAAAGGATATTTAGAGTGTGTTTAACTTATGGTCATGTTCCGGAATGTCCGTTAAAGTACGAATCGGCAGACTTTCATAGTTTGTTGAATTTAGTCCCTGTAAGCGAATAAACTTGATTTTGCCATACCAAAGCCTTCAAAACTTATTTCTAAGTTATGTAAAGGTTATTTAAGGTACGTTAAGTATAAATTGATGTTCTGGAGTGTTTTTCGTGTTAAACTTATTACGTTTACGCACCAGTTTGCGGATAACTCTCCAGAAAGCGATATAGAGTTTGAAAGTGAACAAAAATCAAAACATGAAAAATGTCAAACATAATTAAACAAACATTGGGGTCAAATAACATTGTTTCATTGATAACTGAACTGTTTACAATGATTACAGACACAGGTGTTACAAGAGTGGCTTCAAATGAATTACAGTAAAAATTAATGTGTTAGTATACATGTTATGGTGGTCATGAGTTTTATTAATGTGGGTAGTAATAATAGGTTCATGCTAGTGAATTTGTATTTAAATTGGTTAAATATGCGTAAATAAGAACTGATATCACAAATGAGTTCATGAGTTTGTGTTGCATGATTATGTTCTTCGGGTTGTATGTTATGTAAGTGATTAGGGGATGTTAATTAGACTCATGAACCTCACTGTTTGGGATTGATAAATGGTGTAAATTGGGCTACAGTGGGTTTCTTAATTAGCCTTGAAACACTACACATATTAAACCATAAAGTGGACTCTAGTAACCATATTTCACATAAATGAATTACATACAATACTTCTGGTCGTGCAACATAAACACGAATGAACGAGCCCACTAATGTTGGGCTTCACACACTTTTGGCCGCTTTTGGGCTCGGTCCGAGTAGTAGGCGATGATGGGGCTTTGGCCTAGCACAAGTGTTTGTTTACATGATATACGTTGAGTGTGGTTAATTTGTATTTAAAGTAGAACTCGGTGAATAAGCGATATGGGGGATTCGAGACATTTAGTACATGAAATCATGGTGTATGCTAAGTGCATAATCAAATAACTTGTATGTTGTTATACGGTGCTACTTGTGTAACGTGTGTATATAATGTAAGATTTCATGCCACGTGACTGATTGTTAATGGTAACCATGTTAGGATTGATTTGAGCAACTTGAACACATAGCTAGTCTTACCAAGCAAAACCAAGGTGAGTTCATCTCTCTTGAGCATGCGTCCCGGTGGTTGGGACAGTCATTGGGTATCCCTGAGAGGGATAGGTTTTTGGGTAAATCATGGGTATTCCTGAGAGGAATATGTCTTGTGGGTAAAATCTATAATGTTGGATAATATACTCGTCCTATCACCATTAAAGTCCCTCCGTGTTGTTTGGTTACCTGAGATGTAACAAGGTATTAGTTGGTAGCGCTACTTAGGTTTGGCACCCTCACCCCGTACCTGAGAGGACGGGTGTGAACTAATGACCTAGTCATGACCAATGCTTTGATAGGAGCATTGGAGAAAGGGCAATGTAAATCAGGAGCCGTCTTGTATTCGGGATATTATCAACATTAAATTCAATGGATTAACTAAACACTTGGTAACCAACGTTTTCGTAAAACTATGAGCTCACCAGCGTTTTCTGATACACTTGTTGCATGCTCGCAGGTCGTTAGATATCTTGGATTTGGGAACTTGCTGTCTGGAGTAGCTGGAGTGGTCATGGGTCGACTGGAGGGACTCATGTGATTGATTATTGCTATTATACATTGGTTTTGAACAATTTAAACTTGGTTTACTATTTGCTTCCACTGAACATGATGGTTTTCATTTAAACTTGTTGATGACATTTTTTATTAATAATTGGGGATTTTATTTATAAACTTGAATGGGTTCAATGTAATTAGTGGCTCGTTGTTGGTACGTCACACGCCTAACAGGGACATTCCCTAGGTGGTATTTTGGGGGTGTGACAATAACATACCTTAAATAACCTTTAGATAACTTAGAAATAAGTTTTGGAGGGTTTGGTATGGCGAAAACAAGTTTATTCGACTACAGGGACTATTGCGACAAACTGCGAAAGTCCGCCGATTCGAATAGTAACGAACATTCCGGACATGATCATAAGTTAAACATACCATAAATATTCTTCACACAGCTTTGAAATAAGCTTTGAGGGGTTCGGTGTGAGAAAATAAACTTATTTGATCAATATGGACTAAAAGCGTCAAAAAGTGCATAAGTTTGCATTTACGCGCATATCTTACGTTCTAAACATATCCGGACATCCAAAAAAAATTTTAATCATTAAAATATTTTATTTTAGTGATTAGAATGCAAAAATACCACTCGTCGCGTAATTTGGATCATTTTTCGCGTCCGTTCGAGTTTCGTCGTAATTAACCGAATAACACGATCGTACGGCCAAACGAACCCGACCCGTTTGGTCGATCATTAGGATCCAACCAAACACATTTTTTGACCATAGTTGTATAGGGAATAACCTTCTGAGGTTATAACTTATGGTTACTTCGTTTAGTTAGTTGTATGATAGGTAGTTTATATGCCTTAGGAAAATGACCAAAATGCCCTTTTTACGCATAATTTCATTTTAAGCACATGTAACTTAAATTTTGACATCTAAACTGATTATGCAATATTATTAGACATGTTAAGGCATATAATACTTGTCATAAGACTAGTTAGGCGGTCCGAACGCGCTTTTGCGCGAACGACCCGTTAAAGTAGCGTAAACTACCTTAACGAGTCGTAACGAGTCGTAAGCACTTAGGATAGGTTCCGACTTAGAATGTAGGCTTTGTTAAACCATATCATATGAGTTCCAACACTCATTTGGTTTATGAGACCTCATTTTATCCGATCTTCCGATTTAGGTCCGGTTTATTAACGTAGTTACCTATATTAGGTGCCGATGGATTCCGTGATCCTTCAAGCATTACTTGGTTGTTATTTCAAGACTCTTAGGCAATATCAAGTTTGTAAATAGTCCCCTCTTTTACCGTTTTCAAATATTTTGGGGTGATACACATGTGCCTACTTGTTATTTTCATGCTTTTCATGACATATACTTGCTATGTTCATCTAGTAAATGTATAGTAGACGATTTCACTTATGCTTTGCTATGTATGATTACTTAGCATGCTAACACATTGATATACATTACCTTACATTTCTACTTGGTTTGTTTACTTAACATACATTTTCACATGATATTTGATTATGCATAACATTACGCCTATGGGATTGAGTTAATTCTTTTATTCACCATACATAACATTACACCTATGGGGTTGAGTAAATACTTTTTATTCACCATACATGACATTTAGTTATACATCGACATTTTACCTATGGGGTTGAGTAAATACCTTTATTCACCATACAAGACATTAGTTGTTATCTGACATTGGTTTGACAAGACATTATTGGTGGTTTATTTGGTAAGTGATTTGAATAACGAGGCGTGTGTAATATGATAAAAGCATGGTGGATACGCCGCTGGTACTTCCTATATATAAATGCTTTTATGATATTATATATCGCAGCGTTATCTAAAACCACTTTGACAGAAACAAAGACATGATTCGTTTTATACGAAGACACGACACATTGTTTACAAGAAACTGTTTTACAATTAACATATTTTATATAAACTCATTTTTACTTGGTTATTTATTCAACCATGCATTATTCTTTTATATCATTTGATTTTCATATCGAATTTCATAAGATTTTATAAAAGAAAACATTTTACAAGATTCATGACTACCTTTTTGTTAAACACTTCTTTTACTTACAAGTCATGAACCCTACAACAACGAAACCTATGTATCTCACAGCCATTTTTGTGCTGACGTACCTATTTTCACATGTGTTTCAGGAGCTATTGCTTGATGATGTTCGTGACACACTTAGGCGGACCTGGGCCTTATTGACTTAAAACTATGAAAGATAGTTTGATTCATGTTATGTTTATGTAAATTCCTAGACAATGTAAACATTTTAATTAATGAAACCAAACTTTAAATTCCATTTTTTGTGAAACAATGATTTTGTTAAGACACTCCCTGACGTTTCCACCGCGATGTGTTATTTTACGCGGTCGGGGTGTGACAACTGCTTGTGTCCTTAACTTTTACAAGTTAAGCTGTGACCACGTCCTTGTCCTTTGTGGGTCAGGTCGGGTAATTGCTTGAAATGATATGAAATAACAATGATAATAAATCATGAAATGACAACAACTTGAATTAATAATAACTTGAAATAAGGATATTATAAAGAGACAATGGAACAATAAAGATAATAAATGACATTAGCATAAAATATCTAAGTCTACATATCATTAACGTAAATGTCTGAGCACAAAATGAAAAACGATGATAATTCAAGACAATACATAAAAACTTCCCAATCGCCTTGAGTTTTGAAACACTAGAAAAGTTTTGTCCATTTAGACTTAGATTACACGTTTCCAATGTCGTTGATAACCCCTTCTTGATTCACATTGACGTTGAAAACTCTACCCCCTGGTGCTTGATTTGCTTTGTTAATTGGGTTAGCCTGGGCTTGGGCATTAATGATGTTAACCAATCTAGGGCAGGTGTTTCTAAAATGGGTGGGATCCCCATTGTAGAAACAAGCCCTAGTATTTGGCATCATAGGGTAGTTGGGCTGATAATAGGGTGGAGTCACGTTCTGAGTATGATATGGAACCATCATCATATTGGGCTGGTAGAAGGATTGAGTTAGGACTTGTGCATTCTATGGGTTTCATGGATGGTTGGTTGCTCGGTTTTGGGGTATGCAACATGCATTGACTAAGTGGCCAAAACGTCCACAACTAGTGCATTGCAGACATGGGAAGTTGGGTGGATGGTGGTATTGACAATGGTTGCATTTGGGAAAAGAACCAGTATAGGGTTTCTTATTTCGGTTGGTTACTGCATAATTCTTTTTGTTAGCCTTATGCTTCTTTTTGTTGGAACAAGTAGATGACTCAGCCTAAGTTTCCCTTGTCTCCTTCAACTCCTCGACCAGAGATTTATCAATTGTTCCTTTGTACCCCTTTCGTTCAAGATCACCTGACTTAACTTGATTTTTCGTTAGTTGACTAGCTAAACGCATAGCCGCTTCAAGGGTGGCAGGGTTACTGCCTTCCACTGTGTCTTTAGTGATCGCAAGAAGACCCCCAATGTACTTTTCGATGAGTCGAGAGAGAGGTGTGAACAAATATGGGGCCATTTTCCTTAATTCGTGAAAACGCTTATTATATGCCACGTTCTCACCACTATCTTGTTCCAAAACCCAGAATTCATCTTCTAATTTCTTAATCTTGCGATGAGGACAAAACTGTTTGGTCATCAACTATTAAGATCTGAGTTTGATACTTGTGAACAAATACTGATAAAAACAATATAATTCATAAGTAGAGAGATATTATCAATAACTGTTTTTCAATTGATTCAAAAGTTTTACAGAACGATTCTACAATCTCCCCCTTAGCCTGATCACTCACTAGAACTATTGGTACAAAAGAGAATGTGTGAAGTGATAAAATAGATCTCTAACAAGTGAGATCTATTTATACTAAGTATTAAAGCTCTGCTCATGATAGGCTAACACACCCTGATAATGACATCTAACATTCCTAACAGAAAAGATTCAACAGATGTTGCAAACATTTGTACAAATCTAAACATATGTTCTAACTAGTCTAAACACTGATTAAACAAATACTGTTACATTGGGAAACCACTGTTAGAGCTATCCTCTTTTGCTTTGATTGAAACATCTGTTTGGCCATACAAATGTTTGGTCTTCTTCATCAGACATTTGGCTTCAACAGAGTTTAGCTTTCAACAGATGTGTTTCTTCTTGAACAATGGTTCCAAGGCTTGATCAGATGTTTGCTTTGTCTTCAATAGATGTTCTGATTGGGTGTTCAAGATTCACTATCTTCGGGGATAGAATTGCTTCATCAACTGATTATTTCTTGATCTTTTTGTCATGTCTTGGCTTTTGGATATTATATGTTCTTTTGTAGGTCCAACAATCTCCCCTAGAATAGATGATGCCGAAATAGATGTTTATTTGATCAATATTTATTTCTCATCAACTATTCTCTTATCTGACATTTGAATTGTAATTCAAAGTCTAGAGAAACAGTGTCTTCTGGGTCCCTCTCTAGTGGCAGAGTTATCAAGTCTTGTAGATCTTCAATTTTTAGCCTAGAAGCACTTTTCATTGAGATCTTCTCCACCTCCCCACTAGCCCTGAGCAAAGTCAATTCATGGGTGTCTTTGTTTGACTTCTATTTTAGAATCTTAAGACCAGGAGGATTTGCTGGGACTAGAGTTATTACTGATGAGTTTGGAGACTCAGGTCTTCCCATGATGATGTCAACTAAGTCTTTTTTCCTGGCATCCTTCTTCTGTTCAAATTTTCTTTTAAGATATTCCCTTGCAGCTCTTGATATTTTTCTTGCTAATGGGAACTCAGAAGGCTCAACCAAAGTCTTGATGGGAAAGTCTAGTTGCTCACACTCTGGCCTTTTTTGGTAATGAGGGATCCCTTTCTCTTTGAATTTCCAACTGTTTATAGCTCTCAAGGGTTGTTGACTTAGTCCATTTAGCCAAAGTCTTCATGGTGCTCATTTTTGCAGCATCCAGTTCTTCCTTCATCCTTCTCATCTTCAGAACTCTCTTGTCATTTGGCTTTTTACCATCTTTCCAATTAGGGGGGGGGGTGAAGGAGTGATATTAGGGAATAGCTTCAATTTTTTAATCCTCGTTATTTCATCTAGCATGGATTTAGTTAGCCACCCTGTGAATGTTCCCTATCAGCATCATATGTTTCGTCTCCATGATGTGATTAAGGTAATCCTCTCTGAGCAGCTTTTTGAGATCTGCATCAGTTATGGGGTCATGTGAAAGATTTCTGTAGATCATGTTGGCATAACCTTTGAGAGCTTCTAACTTTTTGTATTCTTCTAATAGAATCTGCAGAATCTGTATGTCATCCTTCCCTTGGTTTCTTTCCAAAACTATTCTTTTGGCCTGCCTTTTCTTTAGTTCCAAAAATTCATCAACACTGGCTGGGCTTGGAAGGTTTGCAGATGGAAGAGATGATGAAGCTGGAATTGATGAAGTTGTGGTAGAAGATGTTTGGATGGGTGAAGTTATCATTTTTCTTTTTCTGGTTTGAGGGATAGGTGGTAGTAATGTGGTGAGTGGTGTTGTTGAAACATTTGTTGGCCCATTTGAAATGCTAACAAATGTTTGAGGTGCAATGGTTTGGGGTAGAACAGTGGTTTGAGTAGGTTGGATAGTGGTTTAAGAAACCTTAACCTTTTTGGCTAGGTTTATTGGTGGAAGCTTTCCTAGGTTATCACTACTCTCCCCCTTTTTGGCATCATCTGTAGGATACTTGGGAGTTGGAGCAGTGCCTATAGCTTGAAGGAGATACTCTTTTATGGCTTGAATTTCTGCTTGTGTGTCATTAAACATTGCTTCAACCATATTTCTGATCATTTCCATGTGGATAGTGTGGGTGGCATCTGCAGGCTGCTTTTGTAGTTGAAGATAGGCTTGAGCATGTAACCAAACAATTTTTGCAAGTTCTGTATTTGTTGAAGGCGGAGTAAAGTTTTGTACCAATATCTTCATCATATCTTTGATCTCAGCCACCGAAGTTTCCAAATTGGTTACTCTATCCATCAATTCCTTATATCTTAATTCATTACCTAAACTAATAGGATCATCTGAATTCCCACCAGAGGTGGCTGTATCTTGTTTTGAATGAGATACCCCTTTGTTTTGGTACCGGGACTTCCAATAGTTTTAGAGTGTACAATTGTAGAATCAAAAGTTGTTGCCTTTAAGGGGGTCTTAGTAATGCAACTACTGTCCAATTGTGAGACAGTTGTCTCTACAATTGTAGTAGCTGCCCCACTTGAAATACCTTCCTATGTCTTTTGAGACACATGATATCAAAAACTCTTATAACAATCGTCATCTATAGTCATTACAACATAATATTAAAAACTCTTATAACAATCGTGTGGACTTAGTAATATTTTGCAACATACAAACCCTAGTTCATCTAACATTGTTATGAGTGTTTTTCAATCATGTTAACTGACGTGTGCGCGTATATACATATTTTTATAATGAAATTACACACGATTCGGTTTTAAATTTATAAAAGTGATTTATACTTCAACATCAAAACACACACGAAAGAGGCAAGTGTACCCCGTCACATATGTAGTAAAGCATCGGTAAGAACCAAGTATCGATCCAAGGAAATGGGCGGAGGAATAATACTAGACCTTTGTCATTAAATTAATGGAAGAAATATAAGTTTTGTGATTTTCTAAAAACTAAAGTAAGCATAAACAAATACTTATAAAACTTAATAGATTTCAAATAAGAAAATAGATAAATAGCCTTGCTTTATACACAACCAAGGCATGCGAATTAAGTCGGTTTTGTCACTAGAAACATTTGGTCAATTCTTCATTTTCAAGACAATTAGTATCCCTTTCGGGAATCCTAACATGACAATCATTCGGAAAGCTAAAACGATAAACACACTTTAACCACCTAAAATTGTTCTTTAACGTGCAATTGATAAATGTCTATGAAAATCTCTTAAAAATAAGTTAGTCATCCGTTAGGAGTTCTTTAACCTCACTTAAACAAGGAAAGTGACATCGATAAACACAATGCAACCACCGAGACAAGCATAAACTAGATTAAATCACAACCGAGTTCATTTTACAAATCTTGCATATAAATTCACCAAGATAGCAATTTTGGCCTAAACTACTAACTAAGCTAACAATTCATGGCAAGAATTCATAACAACACCATTTAACCCGTTAAGGTCCTTACGTGACAGAAAGCTTTCTTGATTAACAATAATTACATTTTATTAAACCACTAACCATTTCTAGTATCATGGTGCACACATTTTAAGCAAGTTAAACAAGTTAAGCATGTTCAAAGTTTACTAATACACGATTAATTAAGCTTCATCTTTCAACTATCTCAACTAACCATACATTAATCATCCAACATAATTACTTATAATCAAGAAATCTGTTGATGCACGATGTCTACAGCCTACGTCTTGTGTCTAGGTCATATGTTAGTAGATTGTATAAGGGTCGGAATGTAATTTTATAGTATTTCATGGTAATTTCGTTTGAAATGGTAACATGTCATTTCAAACGAAATTAACCATCTAATTCCGTTTGAAATGGCATGTTACCATTTCAAACGAAATTAGACTCCCTATATATATGGGAGGTGTCTTCTCATTTTCATATGGAATTACTTTGTGTGTCACGAAGTGCTGCTAGAATTTCACTGTGTATTCACGTTTATATTGAATGAGAAGCAAGTATTAAAGTAATATCTCTGTTTTCTACACCATTCTTTACTGATTCAGCTCTGTTTGTTTGTTTCCGCCATTCAAACAGTGTGTATTGACTCACATTGACTCACCCGGTCGGTAAAACGATCCTACAATTGGTATCAGAGCCAGTTATGTGCCAATACACTTGAATCAGTAACTTTTCTACTCAAAATTGGATTTCTGGACATTTTAACAGACAAAATGGACTGAGTTTTTGACAGTGTGTGTAAAAGTGTGTTTTAACAAACCCTTGAGAGAATCAGATCAAAATTCGAGCTAAAAGTGACATAAATGGACCGTGAACCTTATTTCGTTTGAACGAAGCCAAGATATTCCGTTTGAAAAATCGTATTTCGTTTGAAAATCTGAAGTTATTTCGTTTGAAATAACAATTCCGTTTGAAAAAAAAATTCTTGCAATTTCAAACGAAATATCTTATTTCGTTTGAAAATAGAGATTTCATTTGAAGGTCTTGGCTGATTTCATTTGAAAAGAGGTTGTTGGTCATTTCCGTTTGAAAATGGCACTCTATTCCGTTTGAAGGTACTATTCCGTTTGAAAGTCATCTAGTTTGAAAGTAATATTGTTTGAAAGTGATCTCGTTTGAAAAAGTTAATCTTGCTTAAAGCATAATTTCATTTGAGAGGATCTGATTTCTTGTGAAGAGTCCATTGTGTTCGTGATTTCGTTCGAAAGTCTAATTTTGTGTAAAACCTGTTTTCAAAACTTGAAAAATTGTTCGTAATCTGTTTTTGTAAAATGGACAATCAAGATTTTTATAACTTCTTTGCCGGCGGTGGGATAACAGCAGCACAAAATCCAACCAGTATTGTACAAAACGTTAATATGGAAAATGAGTTAGGGACAATGAAGAAACCACCTAAACTGATGAATATTGATGAGTATTCGAGTTGGTCTGGAAGGTTTAAGACATGGGTTCAAGCAAATCATTTTGAATGCTGGATGAAGATTGAATCAAGATATCTTCTTCTGAGAGATGGTTTCAATCATGTGAAGGTGATTGGAAGTTTGACACAAGCTGAACAAGAAGATTTTAAGGCAGAGAAGAAGATGATGAGTATTCTACAACAGGCCATTAAAGAAGATATCTTGGTATTGTTACAGCATGAGGATAATTCACAATCCATTTGGCAGATGCTAAAAGTTAAGTTTCAAGGGAGTGTGTCCATGATGAAAAGCAAAAAGGCTTTGATAAAGAAACAATTTGACATCTTCACTGGTATAAAAGGTGAAACTACAAAACAATTGATTGAAAGATACTGCCATCTAGTTGTGGAAATGGGGAGATTGGAGATAACCAAGACCAATGAGGAGTGGATTGATAAATTGGCAGATGCATTGCCATACGATGAATGGGGTACTTATTTGCTGGTGTTAAAGAACCATTCAGATTTTGGTAATTTGAATCTCAGTGGTTTCATAGAGAAGATCGAAGCACATGAGTTAGAGTTAACAAAGATTAAACAGACGAATTCTGCAAATGTTCAACAGGATGTTTCACTATATTACAAAGGCAGTTCTCCGGCAACAACGAATCTAAGTCCGAAGATTCAAACAGGGTTTAGTGCAGATTTAACATCCGGTGTTTCGTCTAGTACTTCAAGCAACAATAAGCCTTCACCGTTTGCGAGTTATGAGCCAAATTCCAAAGCTCCCGAGCAAGTTACTCCACAAAGCTCTTCAAGCTCGAACAATCATGGTCAAGGACCGGGGATATTGTGCAACATTGCAGTAAACATTAAGAACGCTCAAGATTTTACAGAATCTTCTGCTAAACAGCACATAACACTTCTCGCATCAGTGTTGGAATCTTACGAGAGTTTGGTTGCAGGGAGAATAGGAAACCCTGATATGACGAAAGAGGACTATGATCAAATAGATCCGGAGGAGCTCGAATTCATAGACATCAAGTGGGGTATGGCAAGTTTGGTGAGAAGAGCTCAACGATTTATGGAAATTACTGGTCGGAACAGTTTGTCAGGACCAGATCAAAAGCTTGGTTTTGATAAGTCCAAAGTGACGTGTTTCAGATGTAAAGAGAAGGGGCATTTTAAGCAAGAGTGTCCGAATAGAGAGGTCAATAATCACCAAAATCCATTTACCAATGATTACTACAGACAGGCGATCTATCACAAGACAAATCAACAACCAGTCATTCAAACACCTCAGATGGAAAACAAACCAGAAAAAGCTCTCATAGTCAATCAAGATGATGAAAAGGTAGCTGAGGGATTCAGTTGGGATAAGTGTATCCCTGGCAGTGAGGGTAGAGCAATGATGGCTGAAATTGTGGAGGTATCTGAGAGTGTTGTTGAAACAGAGGTTGTTTGTGAAGATGTGTCTGAAGAAAGTCCGGTTAATCTCGAAGAAGTTGATGCAAAAGTCTACGATTATCAATCCGAACAGGAGGTTTTAGCTAGTTCTTTAAAATCAATTATGCCTCCTAAAGTGTTTGATTCTTTTGCTGATGTTTTCAGTGAGCCAACAACAGGATTTTGCCCACAGTATGAGGTTGTGAAAGCTCCAGTTGAAGAGATTATTGATGTCTCCAAAGAAATGACTGAAGAAACACTGAAAGAAATTGCTGACAAAGCCTTAATGGCAAAGCTGAAAGAGGTAGACACAGAATCTGTAAAACCAGAGTCTGTTGATACTGAGTCAGTTGAAAGTGTGTCGGTCAAAACAGAGTCAGGTCAAATGGAGTCTGACGGGAAATCTGAAAGTGAGGAGGTCAAAACCGAAGGAGTGTCTGAGTCAGAGTCTGATAATGTCGGTAAACAGGATGTTGATTTTGAGCAAGAGGAAAAGATTGTTGAAAAGATTGATTCAATCTCTGAAACTCCATGCAAAAACTATTCAAAACAATGCATGGAATGTCTTGAAAAAGACAAAAAATTTCAGGAATTGAAACAATACACTAATGAGGTTAAATTTGATCTGAGTGAAGTAAAAGAAGCGTATGACAAATTGGCTAAATCTATCAAAATGATTCAAAAAGAGAGTCTTGAAAACGACAAAGCCACAAAATTGTTAAAATCAACAGTTTTGGATAAACAAAAGGAAATCAACTTTCATTTGGATACAATTGCCTCATTGAAAAAGGAATTGGAGTTAACAAAAATTAAGAATGAAAGAATTGATAAAAAAATTGATGAGTTATGTTGCATCTTCATATGTGATTGAACAGATCGTCCCTCAACAACCAGATTCAACACCTGTCTTTAACAGTGTTCCACCCCCAATCTGGAGTCATTACACTCAGAAGTATCCAGACGGGGTGGAAGCTGCCTTGAACCTCAAATTGAGAACCATTGAGAATGAGTTACCTGAGAGTATTGATGTTACATTCTCTCCGTCCAACACTGACAATGAGTCACAGGTTATTAAGACCGTTGTTGACCAACTGTTAGACAAAGAGAGTGATAACTCGGAGTTTGAAACTGTGAAAACTCATTTTGAGAATTCGATTTCTGATTCTGAAGAAGATGGTAACTTCTTAGACAGATTCATACCAAAATCAAACAAAGTCGCGAATGATGATCCAATCAGTGTGGTTTACACAATGATTGGAACTGACAAGCTTTATTCTGATTTTGAGTATCCGCTTCAAAATGCTAGAATTGAGAATGTTGAAAAGGTGTTTAAATTGGTCGAAATTGACATTTCTGAGATAAACAACAATGAGTTCTTTACAAAACCTAAAAAGCCTTTTGTAACTCAACAATCTAACAACCCAGGGAAGAAAGGGTCAGTGGGTAATCATGGTCAGAACAAAAGACCGAGTAACAACTTGAAAAAGAAAGGTGTTGGTTTTGAGAAAAAGATGGGTAAAAATGAAATAAAATCAAAAGAAAAGATGTGTGATGTTTTTGTCGCTGGACCGAGTGTGGATGCTGAAAAAGAGTATATTTTCAGTCAAAAAGCCATTGATGATTTCAATGCAGCGAAAAGTTGAGAGAAGAGACCTACAAATCAACTTTTGTTGAATATGACAAAAGAGTTTGTTACCGCTGCAATGAGATTGGTCATATGGCGAAACAATGCACCAAAAAGATTGAAAAACCCATTTTCAAGAAACCGGTTTTGCAAAAGCCGAGACCTAAAACTCCAACTGATAACAAGAGTAAAAAAACCCATAGTTTCCCCCGTTCGAATTTTAAAAAGAGGAGAATCTTTGAAGTCTGAGGACAAGCCGAAATCAAAATTTGAGATTGGTGAGTCTTCGAAGACTCAAAAGACTTCAAAAATTTATCCGAAGACAAAAATTCTTGAAAATCAATCATGGGTGGAAAAATCAAAAGCATCAGTTGAAGAGAAAAAGATGGAAAGTGTTTTGAAAACTGAACCAAAAGTTTTTAAAGATAATGTGGAAAAGCTTGAATTTGAACTTGATAAGTTGCTTGAGGAATTTCCTCCAATTAAAAAGGGAGAATTAAAACCAAAATCTAAACCTGTGATCCCAAATGTCATTTTTAGTATTCCGAAAATTGAAGTGGATTGTGATATTGTATTTGGTAGTGTTTCAACTGTTAAGAAATCATGGGCCTCATTGTTTGAATAAATTGTCTGTGATGTGTGCAGGGGCTTCCGAAGTCGTACATCTCGAAGTGGATAATGGACAGCGGAGTGTCAAGACACATGACCGGAATGCTAGCATTGCTTTATGACGTTAAATCTTTAAACGGAGGATATGTGGGATTCGCTGGGAATCAGGGTGGCAGGATTGTTGGTCAAGGGACTCTAACAAATGGAGTCATTTCGTTTAACAAAGTGAACTATATAATTGAACTTGAAAACAATCTGCTGAGTATTTCGCAGATCTGTGACAAATCATTTACTGTCCACTTTACTAAAAATGAATGTTTAGTCTTAAAACCTGGTTTCAAAATTCCGGAAGAAATGGTGTTGTTGCGAGCTCCACGAGAAAATGATCTGTACATTCTTGATATGAGTGTCGCAACAACAACAGATTATAAAAAACAGTGTTTTGTGTCAAAAACAAAGGCTACTAAAAAAGAGTCGATAATGTGGCATCGAAAGATGGGCCACATTCATGTCAGAAAAATGAACTTTCTTGTACACAATGATTTAGTTGAAGGTGTAAATTTGAAAAACTTTCATTTGAATGATGATTGTGTAGCATGTAAGAAGGGAAAGCAGACAAAGAAGTCACACCCACAGAAGTTGCTGAATTCAATCAGAATGCCTCTCAAGAGACTCCATATGGATCTTTTTGGACCAGTCAATATGGAAAGTATCAACGGAGACTTATACTGTCTAGTAGTCACTGATGACTTCACTAGATTTTCTTGGGTGGTGTGCATGGAGAGGAAAGATCAAACGTTTGACTCTTTGATGATTCTTTTCAAGAAAATGGAGACGCTCTACAAGTTGCCGATCAGGAGAATACGAAGTGACAATGGAACGGAGTTTAAGAATAATCGCATGCTCGAGTTCTGTAACGAGAAGGGAATTCTTCATGAATTCAGTGCACCATACACTCCACAGCAAAATGGTGTAGCTGAACGAAAGAACCGTACCATAATCGAAACTGCTCGTACAATGCTCGCCGATTCCAAGTTAACAATATTTTTCTGGAGTGAAGCTGTGGTAGCGGCGTGCTATACATTGAATCGCGTTCTTACTGTGAAGAAATACAAAAAGACCTGCTTTGAACTTCTTCATAGATATAAGCCAAATCTGAAGTTTCTAGAACCGTTTGGATCACCATGTACTTTCATTGATCCTGATGGCAAGTTTGGTGCAAAAAGTAATGAGGGTTTCTTTGTTGGATATGTGAGTCCGCTAAAAAGAGTGTTCGTTCCATGCCTGAAGAAGGTAATTGAAGTTCAGCATGTAGACTGTCAGAAGCATACGGCTCCACCGCAACTTCCCGGACAAAGATTGCTTTTCGATTACGACAAACTCTGGGAGTCTTTCCAATTACCGACAGAGCCGAGTGAAGAGGAACTTGCTTACTTATACCAACAGCAACAATCAATGGTACAAGATCAGATACCTAGACCGTGGGTGGTTTCTCAACCAGATGTGGGTACAAACATTCCTACAACTGGTACAAACGATCACGAGGCAGGTCCCAGTGGAACAGCTCACGAACCACCAGAGGAACCAGCTCCTTCATTTGATCAGTCCGATGATTCAGATTTGGAAAACGGTCCGATATTTGATGAGGATCCAAATGTTGCATCAACTGAAGCTGAGGATCACACCGGTGATCTAGATATCACGAATCTGCAATCGGAAGTTAATGTGCCTGACACTGTCATGCCTCGAACTCTTTCTTACCATCCTTCAGAGCAGATTATTGGTGATCTTCAGAGTGGAGTAAAGATGAGAGATCAGATCAACAGAGCACTTACTTGTTTTTATACATCTGTTGCTCCTTTACAGGAGGAATTCTCACTTAAATGTTTTATCTCGCAGATTGAACCCAGAACGTATAAAGAAGCTTTGACTGAAGACAGCTGGGTGAACGCTATGCAAGAAGAATTGCAACAGTTTGAGAAGTTGGGTGTCTGGAAATTGGTAGATCTTCCTGAAAACCAGAAGCTGATAAAGACAAAATGGGTCTTTAAGTGCAAAAGGGACGATAGAGGTGTGATTGTGAGGAATAAAGCACGACTGGTAGTACAGGGTTTCAGCCAGCAGGAGGGAATTGATTTCACCGAAGTGTACGCCCCTGTAGCTAGGCTCGAGGCGATAAAAATCTTCCTAGCATTTGCATCGTGGAAAGGATTCAAAGTATACCAGCTGGATGTCAAGTCTGCATTCCTATACGTCTCAATCAAAGAAGAAGTGTATGTTGGTCAACCACCGGGGTTTACTGATCCAGTACACAAGAACAAAGTCTATCTTCTGGACAAAGCGCTCTACGGACTACATCAGGCCCCGAGAGCCTGGTATGAGACGCTTTCTCAACATTTGCTGGCCAACGGGTTTAGCAGAGGGACAGTTGATAGTACGTTGTTCATCAAAGAGATTGCAGGGCATCTTTTGATCATGCAGATCTACGTCGATGATATCATCTTTGGTTCGACAAATGACGAGTTATGTAAAGATTTTGAGAATGTGATGAAAAAGAAGTTTGAGATGAGTTCGATGGGGGAGATGAAGTTCTTCTTAGGGTTGCAGGTGGAGCAAATGCCCGAAGGAATCTTCATTCATCAAACTAAATATGTGAACGATGTTCTGGAAAAGTTCAACATGGCTCAATCTAGTCCATCATTAACCCCCTAGCTCAGAATAACGGGATTTGCCCAGACGAGAGTGGAGAGAAAGTGGAAGAGACACTGTATCGGTCAATGATTGGATCTTTGATGTATCTTACTGCTTCCCGCCTGGACATCATGTATCCGACGTGTTTGTGTGCCCGATATCAGTCAAGCCCACGCCAGTCACATCTGACGATCATGAAACGAATCTTACGGTATTTAAAAGGCTGCCCAAGCACCGACTTGTGGTATCCTAAGTCTGGCGATTTCTCTCTCACAGGTTTTGCTGATTCAGATTATGGTAACTGTAACAAAATGCTAAGTCCACCACTGCTGGGTGTCAGTTCTTTGGAACTCGACTGGTCACCTGGCAGTGCAAGAAACAAACCTCAGTAGCGCTCTCTACGTGCGAGGCAGAATACGTTTCAGCCTCGAGCTGTTGCTCTCAGATCCTTTGGATCCAACAGCAGATGCGAGACTTTGGTTTGCAGTTCTTGAACACTCCGATTTTTGTGGACAATGAAGCGGCTATTAACATAACAAAAAACCCGGTTCACCACTCGAAAACTAAACATATTGAAATTCGGCATCACTTCATCCGTGATTGCTACGAGAAAAAGTTAATCCGAATAGAACATATACACACCAATGAACAGAAGGCTGATTTCTACACTAAACCTTTTGGTAGAAAAAGATTTAATTATCTTTTGAAATTGAACGGGATGAAAAATCTGTTTTCTGGGAGGGTAATCGAGTGTGAAGCCGAGGAGGATGGCGATCTGATGTGATCCATGTTATGTTGTCAAGTATTTGTACAGTTTATTTTCTGCTTTCGATAAAAACCAAAAACACAAAAATATGTTCTTGTTTTTAGGGGGAGAAAGTTTGCAGAAAAATACAAAAACATGATAAAATTTCAAAATCCAAAAACATTTGAAAAAGAAAAATGAGTTTGTGTAAAAAGGGGAAATGATAGTACATCAGCTAGACAGTGCAGTACGCTAAAGAAATGTAAAGTCGAATGTGTTAGGCAGTCTTGCAGATGATATGCCGATAGGTTTTTACACATTCAGTAGGTTTGTTCGGGATATAAACATAAAATTTCTTACTTTTATGTGGGGAACATCTCTCGGATATATGGGTAACCCCCGAAATCTTGTTTGAAAGGTCCCTCTTTCTGATATACTAGGTCTTTATGCTTAGTGATATCTGGGGTATTATCCCGGGACTTCTGATAATGCGGAAGCAATGGCCTAGTCCCCGGAGAATACTTTACGATGCTTGAAATAAAAGCCCCCCCCCCAGCATTAAAAATGATGAAACATTGAAAAATGCTAATCGTGTGCTGTTGTAAAAAAAAGATTCTCTAAAGGGAACCCACCAAAAGTCGAGGCTGTCATCTCTCTGTTGAACGGAAGTTCTGACCTGAGCTCTCACGGCCCTAGCATCTAACCCCTTACAGATATCATCTAGGTATACTCACCAGTAAGACTGAATATTGGGATCTGGATACGGGAGTATATTCTGAGGTGGGACACATGTAAAAGTTAAGTCTTAAAACACTAAATCCGTATCCTGAACAGATTGAACTTTGTGTGAAAATTTAAAATGGACCAGTATATCAACAATCAATGCAAACTGTTTAATGCTTAAAATGTAATTAAAGCTTATCGGTACTTGTATCTTGTCGGCAGCTGATATGATCCCCTAACACGCTCGCAAAAATATTGTGTGTACAGTTTATTGCTTACTATATTCTAAATCCAAAAAGATTTGTTTTTTCATCTTATTTTCGACAACAGACGTTGGGGATCAGATGATCAAAGTCTTATGTGCAGAACATGTCTGGATCATGAGGGTTGGGTAAGCAGAAAATTGTGAAAAAGTGATCGGTAATAGCTTGAAAGTTCAAAGGTTCATTAAATTGAACTAAATCAGTTTCAAAAGTCAGCATACTTCATAATTTGGTCAGCCAGGGTCATTAACTTGGACTTGGCAGGCTAAACAGTTGACCAGGGTCATTAACTTGGACTTGGTTAAATGGGTGTGTCGGTAAAATCTGAAAAAGTAAAAAATTTGAAATTTTGAAAAATTAATTTCGCTTGAAACACACTAATTCCGCTTCAACATGGCATTTCGCTTGAGGAATGATTCCGCTTAAACGTCTTGTGACACTTTCAAACAGAATCACATTGTCTATAAATAGCTGAGGGATTCCGCTTGAAAGGCCATTTGTTCCTGATTCCGTTTCAACCACACTTCAGAGCGATTTCAATCGAAATCTCAAAACCCTTGTGTTCTAGTCGTTATACTGTCCGATTGTACTTAGATCTTGTGTTTTTAGTTGGCTGGTTCAACTATTAACATGGTGAAGGTAAGTTTGATGGTCGATTTGAACAGATTTAATTGTTTTCATATGTCGGCGATGAACAGATCTCAAAACTTAGATCTAGGGTTTAAAATTGATGAAAATTGAAAGATAAACATATGTGTATGGTCGGAATTTGTTGTAGATAAGTTGTAGGATGATTGATTGTTGCAGATCTATGTTTCCGGTTTGAACGATGTTGTACAGAACTTCTGACTTAGATCTAGGGTTGTTTATTGATGCAAATTGGATAAAAAACATACCCACTTCTGACTTAGATCTAGGGTTGTTTATTGATGCTAGAGATCACTGAATCAAACGGCACCTAATATAGGTAACTATGTTAATAAACCAGACCTATATCGGAGGATCGGATAGAATGAGGGCTCGTAAACCAAATGAGTATGGGAACTCATGAAGTATGGTTTAACAAAGCCTACATACTAAATGAAACCTAACCTAAGTGCTTACGACCCATTACGACCCGTTTAGGTAGCTTATGCTACTTTAACGCGTCGTTCGCGTAAAACGCGTTCGGACCGCCTAACTAGTCCTATGACAATTAAAATATGCCTTAACATGTCTAATATTGTTGCCAAATCAGTTAAGTGACAAAAGTTTGGGTTACATATGCTTAAACATCAATTATGCATAAAAAGGGCATTTTGGTAATTTACCTAAGGCATATAAACTACCTATCATACAACTACTTAAACGAAGCGACCATAAGGTATAACCTCGAAAGGTTATTCCCTATAAACTATGGTCAGCTAATGTGTTTGGTCGGATCCTAATGATCGACCAAACGGGTCGGGTTCGAAAGTATAAGCGATTGTTTTGATCGCTTACCTTACGACCCTATATAAGCACTAAACTAAAAGTGACGAGCTAAGCATGTTAAAACATGCTTAACTAAGTTTAGAAAAACAGGTTTGGTATCAAAACAAACGGTTTTGATACCCAAGAGTAGTTTGGTTACAAAATACGCACGAATGCGCATTTTGGCCGAAACTACGACTCGTCACTGAGCCTAGATAACGTGGTAATCAGTAGGTATAGTCACTAGGGACTATGACCATCGTGATTACGCTCACGTTATGAAGTTCAAACGAACTTCGCATTGACCATAAACTGGTCAAGGCAGAAAGTCAAACAAAGTTTGACTTTCAGACTCGAAAAGCAATAAAAGAACGAAGGAACACTTACAAAGGGTCCCCAAAAGCTAATCTTGATCCAAGTAGCTCAGGTATGAAACAATGGTTTCAACTTAGAGCTTCTAAGATCAGATTTTGTGGGTTTTGAGTTGTGAATGGGTTGGGTATTTATAGGAAAAGAAGAACCGTTAGGATCGTTTCTCGTTAATCGTTCTTTGATCTTGTCCATACATGTGCACACGTGGTTTTGTAATACCATGTGCACTCAATAGCAGCCCATAGATTCAAGAAATACCATGTGCAAGTGTGGAATAGGCCAGATTCAATGTTTCTGCATTTCTGATGTTCTGGGGACTGCTTACGGACCGTAAGAATATACCCTTACGGTCCGTAAGGACCTTGCAGACCAGCAACTTTGATTTTTGGCAGTTTTGGTCCCTGTGCGCGTATCGTCGTGTTTTGGCACTTCTAACACCCGTCAAGCCCATTTTTAAGCTTCACAAGGATGTTAAAGTATAGGGAACATGAAACATGCTCAAAAATATGTCGGATGTCAGTTCATTTGACTGTACGATTGCGTTGTTCGGTTAATTACGACGGAATGCACATAAGCGCGAAAAACGATCCAAATTGCGTGACGAATGGATTTTTCTTATGCCAAACACTAAAATAAAATATTTTAGTGCTTACATAAATTTTTGGATGTCCGGATGTATTCAGAACGTATGTTATGCGCGAAAGTGCAAACTTGTGCACTTTTTGACGCTTTTAGTCCCTGAATGACCCAAAAGTTTATTTTAGCATACCGAACCCCTCAAAGCTTATTTCTAAGCTATGTAAAGGATATTTATGGTATGTTTAACTTATGTTCATGTTCCGGAATGTCTGTTACAGTTCAAATTGGCATACTTTCGCAGTTTGTCAAATTTAGTCCCTGTAAGCGAATTAACTTGATTTTGCCATACCAAAGCCTTCAAAACTTATTTCTAAGTTATGTAAAGGTTATTTAAGGTATGTAAAGCCTATGTCACTGTTCTGGAATGTTTGTTGCATTAAACTGGTTATATTTACGCATCGGTGCGCGTATAACCTTCCAGAAAGCGATATAGAGTTTGAATCGAACAAGAATTGATATGTGCAAATGATACACACATTTATACAAATCCCAAGTATGAAATATAATATTTCATTGGTTTGGTATTTGTTTGATGGCTGTGGAGGCACAGGTGTCACAATTAAGTCCTCATATTTGCAGAGATTAAGTGATGGACCGAGTAAAAGCAGCTCTGAAATTGTAGAAGATAGTCATGTGGAGAGGGAACAATAAAAAGAGGAGACACAATGTGGCTGTTGTGGTGAAATCTACAAGAAGAATGCGTTTTGGATCGCGTGTGACATCTGCTGGTAACATTTGCTGATAACATTTGTTGATAAGTTGAATATATCGATAACTTATGCTGGTAACATCTGCTGATAACATCTGATTTGATAACATCTGCTGATAACATCTGCTGATAAGTTGAATATATCGATAACATCTGCTGGTTAGTTTTTAACTCTTTTGCTAAGTTACCAGTTTTTAGACCATAAACGCAGCAAGGATCTTAAAAACCCAAGAAAGAAGTACAAGGTATGTTACATTAAAACTAAGGTGTAATGATATTGTCTGTTCATTCGTGGGGGTATTAACGTCTTCTCGCTGTGGAATTCTAATATGTGCAGTTGAAACACAAGAAGAAAGAAGTTGCGAGGAAAGGATGGGTACGGGATATTAGGAAGCCTGCCGGTCCTTATGGCGGAGAAGTTTCTGGAATCAATACTATCAGCAAAAGCATCAGATTCAAGAGTTGAGCATTGTTTTTTTTTTACTTTGTATCAAGGATAATATTATGAGGTTAACACAAATTTTGCTGTGTGTACCAAACTTTTACATAGTTATTGATTTTTAGATATCTTTATATTTGAGATATAAAATTTCTACCTAATTTTGGTTATATGTAAGATATGCAGTTTGATATGCTCAGAATCAGGTTTTTGTTCTCATCTATGATAGCATTGTAAATTGTGATGGTGATCTAGCTTTGCATATTCAATGTTTTATTGGATGCAACAGTAGAGGTGATTATGTGTGGCGGGTGATCACGCAAGTTAATGATCTAAATTATGACTCATTAGTTGATATTAATTCATACTGTCAATGTGAATAATAATAATGACACTCATACCTTGTACTTTCGTAACTTTGTGTTCCCCTAATGAGCGATTATCCAATTTTTATTGTAGTATGTTAATATAAAATTTGTTTTAAAACGACATAAATACAAATTTAATAGCATACGAAGTTAATGATCTAAATTATGACTCTTGGAGTGTTTCCATCTACATCTCCACTAATTTGGTTGAATCAAAAGTTAATGAAATCTCATAGTTATGAATTAAGGCTTAATTTGGGTAATGTTTTATAGTGTTTGAAAACAGTGGTTGAAATCACTGTTGTAATCAAATTGGGCTTGGAGAAAACAGTGGTTGAAACCACTGATGGGTAATAATTTTATTGGGTTTATTGGGTTAAAACAGTGTTTTGTGGAGAAAACAGTGATTGAAACCATTGTTGGGTTAAAACTGTTGTTTGAAACCGCTGTTCGGCTAAAACAGTGTTTTGTGGAGAAAACAATGGTTGAAACCATTGAAACACAGTTTTAACCTAACAGTGGTTTCAACTACTGTTTTCTCCACAAAACACTGTTTTAACACAATAAAAAATTACCCAACAGTGATTTTCAACCACTGTTTTCTCCAAGCCCAATTTGATTACAACAGTGATTTCAACGACTGTTTTCAAACACTATAAAACATTACCCAAATTAAGCCCTAAAGATACTTACCCAAAGTATCACAAAGTTCATTTATTAATAGAGTTATGACATATAGTTCTTCTTTTAGTCCGTAAAGTATCCTTTATTTGTTATTTAATTGATGTTCCCTTTCTTTATAATCCATTTTTAATTAAACCTTAAAACATTATAATCATTCATCGACTAATAAAATATGGTATGCATGGTTTTCTAATAAAACCAGAGACACTTGTCATCATATTAAGCCATCTCTTATAGATAATTATTATCTTAGTTTTATCTCTTCTAACTAATTATAGATAATCCTCCTGCTAAATATTATTTAGTTTAATATCTTATATTATAGATAACTCTTCTACTAAATGTTATTAGTTTAATATCTTATTGATAATTATTATTTAGTTTAATCTCCATCTCATTTATAATATTATTTATTTGAATTAATTATATTTGAACGATTTGTTTAGTTTGGTATCAAATATATTTTACAAAACTGAAAATAAAATTAACAAATATTATTTATCATTTATACATTTACGGAGTTTTAAATAAAGGGTTAAATTTATTGAAACTTCGTTAACAAATTTTGCAACAACAGAATAATCTATTTTTATCACGAAAACCAAACTTTGTATTAATATATTAAATATTTTTCTTTTCACTATACAAAATTACATTTACTCGACCCATGTAATACATGAGGTTTTTTAAGATATAACTTTTTATTATTTGATATATAAAATTAGATTTATTTAATTCGTACAATACACGGGGTTTTTTTAAGGATATATATTTTTTTATAATTTAGTACAGAAAATTACATTTATTCAAATCGTGTAATGCGCATATTTTTCAAGATGTAATTTTTTTATTATTTGGTATATAAAATTATATTTATTCAACCCGTGTAATAAATGAGGTTTTTAATGAGGTATTATTTTATTATTTGGTAAACAATATTACATTTATTCAACCCGTCTAATACACGTGGTTTTAAAGATATAACTTTTTATTTGGTATATAAAATTATATTTATTCAACCCGTACAATATGGTTCTTATATATATATATATATAACTTTTTATTATTTAATATATAAAATTATATTTATTCAACCCGTACAATAAATGAGGTTTTTAAAGATATATCGTTTTATTATTTAGTATATAAAATTTATTTATTCAACCTCCTGTAATACACGAGGTTATAACCTAGTATGTATATATAAAGGTTCATGCTATTCACACACCCAAACCTTATTTCCACACCCCCCAAAGCGCCCCCCTTTGGCCAAAGCGGTGCGTTTTGGACTGCTTTCCAGACAACCGGTGATGTGATGGTGTACGATGTCAGTTGAAGCACCCCGCTTTGGCCAAATCGGGGCGTTTAGGGTTCTTTATGCAGACAAAGGGTGATGAGACTTGATGGGATGTTATACTCTGTACAGTGTCGCGCAAAAGTGGAATGTTTGAACCCTAAATGCCCCGCTTTGTGTGACATTTGTGCTCTGTAAACACTAAACGATGTAACACAATATCAATTATCAATTAAACGTTGTGTTTTGGTCTCAATATTTGTTTATTTGTGTTTGACAATTTCACGTTTTGATTCTAGTTCGATTTCAAGCTTTAAATCTCTTTCTGGAAAGTTATACGCAAACTGATGCGTAAACATAATCAGATTAACGCGACAAACACTCCGGAACAATGACATAGGCTTAACATACCTTAAATAACCTTTACATAAATTAGAAATAAGTTTTGAAGGGTTTGGTGTGCCAAAAACAAGTTTATTTGATCATAGGGACTATTTACGACAAACTGTGAAAGTCTGCCGATTCGTATGGCAACGAACATTCCAAAACATGATCATAATCTAAACATACCCATAATATCCTTTACATAGCTTAGAAATAGGCTTTGAGGGGTTCGGTATGCAAAAATGCGCTTACTTGATCAATAGGGACTAAAAGCGTCAAAACTGCGAAAGTATGCATTTACGTGCATGTCTTGCGTTTTAACCATATCTGGACATCCAAAAATTTTTGTGATCACTAGAATATTGTATTTTAGTGATAGGAATGCTAAAATACCATTCGTTTCGCAATTTGGGTCGTTTACGCTCGTTACGATTCTGTCGTAATTAACCAAAAACCACAACCGTACGGCCAAACGAACCGACATTCGTGACATTTTTTAGCATAATTCAAGTTAAATATACTTTGACTTCATCATGGAGCTTTAAAATGGGCTTGACGGGTGTTAGAAGTGCCAAAACGCGACAAAACAAGGTGCAGGGGCTAAACTGTAATTAACTGAAACTTGCTGATCTGCATAAAGCCCATACGGACCGTATGGAAGACCCTTTGTGGTCCGTAAGCTGGTCCCAGATCAGCATATTCATTGAATCTTCTAAACCAGCTGTTGCAACCTGTTTTGATCATTGTTTTTGCATCTTGTGGGCTGGTTTATGTGTTCCCCAAGTTGCCCAAGCATTGTCCAGCAAGTGTAAGGCCAAGATCATGTTTAAAAACACTTGGAATGATCCTATTGATTCAAGAAATCTATAAATAGCCATGGGTTTTCAACCTTGTTCCTTGCTCATTCCAAATTCTTCACAAATCTGCTCTAAGTTGAAGCTCTCACACTTGTTGAAGGCTTCATACCTGAGTTTTCTTTGTTCTATCTCCAAGCTTGGACCCTTTGTAAGTGATCTTTCATGCTTGGTTATGTAGTCAAGTAAGAAAGTCAAACAGTGTTTGACTTTCTTCTTTGACCATGAATTGGTCAAGACAAAGTTCGTTTGAACTTTGCAACGTGAGCGTAATCACGATGATTATAGTCCCTTATGACTATACCTACTGATTACCACGTTGATTAGTCAAAGTGACGAGTCAAAGTTTCGGTCAAAATGCACGATTATGTGCATTTTGCGACGAAGCTATTTTCGGGTATCAAAACATTTTGTTTTGATATTAAACCTGTTTTCTAACTTAGTTAAACATGTTTTAACATGTTTAACTCATCACTTTTAGTATAGTGCTTGTATATCGTCGTAAGATAAGCGGTCTTAACAACCGCTTAGACTTTCGAACCCGACCCATTTGGTCGATCGTTAGGATCCGACCAAACATATTTTGTGACCATAGTTGTATAGGGAATAACCCTACGAGGTTATACCTTATGGTCACTTAGTTTAATTAGTTGTATGATAGGTAGTTTATATGCCTTAGGTAAATGACCAAAATGCCCTTTTCATGCATAATTTGAATTTAAGCATATGTAACTTAACTTTTGTCACATAAACTGATGATGCAACATATTTAAACATGTTAGGGTATATAATACTTTTCATAGGACTAGTTAGGTGTCTCGAACGTGCATTCACGCGAATGACGCGTAAAAGTAGCGTAGACTACCTTAACGGGTCATAACGGGCCGTAAGCACTTAGGATAGGTTCCGATTTAGAATGTAGGCTTTCTTAAACCATATCACATGAGTTCCAATACTTATTTGGTTTACGAGACCTCATTCTACCCGATCTCCCGATTTAGGTGTCGATTTATCAACACAGCGATCCTATTACTAGGTGCCACTTGATTTCCTTGGTTTGCCCGAGCTTTGTTAAGTTCTTTAAATCGAGGATACCTTGCAATCTCAAGTGAGTACATAGTTTCCCCTATTTTACCGATTTCAATTGTTTTGGGGTGATTCATATGTGTTAAACGATTTCGATGTTTTTCAAAAACGAGTACTATGGTTTATCTTAAACACAACGATTTCGATAATGGGAACGAACTTGTTGGGACGTTATTACATAATGAATGACATTCATTAGCTTTGGCCGAGCCGACCAATAGTATGTTATGATACCATAGGATCTGACAAATCCCATTATCAGACTATTACCATGGTTATGTATGGGGATAATGTGGGTAATGACAAAACTTGATGATTGTTAACTTACCCTTTGGTGGTTTGTTAATACGAGATTGAACAATGAACGAGTCACGAAGGTTTGAATGTATTCAACGAGAAGACCAAAAGTTAGTTTTCACAATTAAAACACGAACGATTGAACGATTTAAATGATTGAACGATTTGAACAATTTGAACAATTTGAATGATTGAAACGATTGAACGATTTAAACGATTTGAACAAGTTAAATGAACGATTGATAACACGAACGAATAGAACGATTTTTGAACAGTTGGTTATTGGTAAGTGGTTAGATAACGAGATGGGTGTAATGTGATAAAAGCATGGTAGATACGCCGCTGGTACTTCTTATATATAAGTGCTTTTGTCATATTATATACCGTGGCGTTATTTAGTTCACTTGGACGAATGATTTCAAACGATGACACGCAACGATGTTTATGCCACACCCTGACTTTTGCGGAAGCGTATGATGTGTGACTGGTTTAATATCATTGCATTCAACCATAATAAACAACTACATGATTAAAACAATCTTCATCCATTTATGAAATTTGAGTATTACAACATCGGTTATTTAAGTTTTTAAAACCCAACCTTCGACAAGGTTACAAACCAACAAAAGTGGATGACATCTAAACTTGAAATTTACTTCTAGTTATGACACCCGCGCCCAAGATCCATCCTGTCTCCTGAAATACATGTAATTTTGGAAAACATCAACAAAAGTTGAGCGAGTTCATGCGTTTCGTGTGAGTACTGTAATCTTGTAAATCTTTGAGAGACTCCTTTGTAAACAGGTATGAAAAGTGTGTACGAACATAATTGTTTTACAAGGACTTTAAGGCATGTGAGGACATAGGGAGCACTCGTAATGAGTAGGCTTATACCCTTGTCGATTTTCCTCAACTGTGTCGATTAACCTCGACTGTGTCAATTTACCTTGACTGTGTCAATTTCCCTTGACTATGTCGATTACCCTCGACTGTGTCGATTACCCTCGACTGGGACACCGAAGCACTGCTTGGTACTAGTTGTGACCATGAGTGGGGTTCGGCCGTACCCGTTAGATCTAACCCTCGTCCCTAATTAAGTATTAATAGCATTTCAGTATTAAGTCTATGCTCACATGATCTAGTATTTCATAGGCATTTCATACCGTTTAAGCATTCGTACATGTATTCCACCCCCGAGAGTTATAAAACCAAAAACAGTTAAAGAAAAGGGGGAGCATGAACTCACTGTTTTGCGTCTTCAGTACTCGTAACTCAAATCTCGTCAGCAAACACGACTACCTACAATGTGCTAGGGTCTATTAGACGAGCGGGCCGTGCCTTGCCTTAGTATTCATGTTTTGAGTTACGTTTCCTTTATGTCTCTAACATTATCCAAAGTTATAATACTTCTCAAGTATTTATTTTCGTATTTCCTTCCCAAGGATGGGAGTATTTTATACATGTGTATTTGTATTCTCGTATTTGTAGTTTCCAAAATAGTATATTTTCAAGTCTTACTTCAGAAAATATATTTAAACTTGTTTTGTCCCAAAAATAATGTATTTCAAGAATATATATATTTTTCTCAAAAATCATATATCTTCTAAATACGCAAAGAAAATATATTTTAACCACCGAAAATAATATATTTTCTCTTTGTCGAAAATATGATATACTTTGTAATAATAACGAAAATCATACTTTCATTTCTTTTGTATCCAAAATAATATTTACCAAAAATATATTTATAACGGTATTTTTTGGAATATTTCGTAAGTTACGTTTTATTGTTCGGTTTCACAATATTAAGTGTGTAACTTATATTTCATTCCTTGTGATCTTTGGTATTATTTTGGATTGTAAATTCTTGGTTAAGTTATATTATTTTACTCTAAAATAATATAACTATTTCACATAATCACACACAATGACTTTAATGTAAATATATATTCTAAATACATATTTATCCATTTTTGTTTATAAAAATCAACCTCCAATACTGGTATTTTTGTATTAGAATTTATGGCAAAGTTTATATTGAAAAGCATAGTTTAAAATACACTTGTAAATATTTGTCTAGAAAATATTTTCTAAGTGTTTGTATTTTTTGAAAATTTTGCCATAGTTCCTTTTGAAAATGGAGGTGTCCATGCTATTTAGCATATCATTTTCTTTTCAAAAATCATCACACAATAATCAACATTCAACCCTAAACAATATTACACTTACCAAGTGTAAAAACTATTCAATTTACATTCTAACATGAACTTGATCTTTCACAAAAATGCGTAGTAACTTGGTAATGCTTTTAGTGGACTTAGTTACCTTCCAAAAAGTATTTACTTTTTGATAAACTTTATTCTTGGAAGTTCTAGATGTTTACAACTTGTAAGCATGTTTTACAAAAACGTTTCTTCATTAAACCTTCTTGTTTTTCTAGTGTTTCTACACTTATTTCATCACCAAAAGTAGTGTATGTTTAGTAGAAACCATGATCTTTCAAAAATCACCTTTTTAACTTGGCTCTTTTAGAAAAATCATTCACAATTCTTGGATCTATAAGTTTACTAGCTCACTTTGTTTATTACTTTTCAAGAAATCATTTTGTTTTCAAGTTCATGTCTATGTATGAGGATGATCTTCTTGTGTTAACACATAATCATCCTCTAACTTGCTAGATCATGTGTTTAATCAAAATCTAGCAAGCTCCATGTGATGATTAACATCATCATCTCAAGAAATCAACAAGCAAATATCATTCATGCACTAAACAACAACATTTCAACAAGATTTCATCATATTTCATCTTATGTTTCAAGATTCAAGTTCAAGTCTTTTAGTGTTCTTGTGTTGATCAACATACTACAACTTTTAACCACCAAAAATATGAAGTAACGAGTATTAAAAAGGATCTTACTACTAGCTTCAAGCTAGGGAAGAACAATGATGAAAATCGAGTGGATAAAAGCAAACAAAGGAGGTCCTTGATGATCCAAGAGTTCCACACTTTCTAGTCTTGCTTCTTACACCTCAAAATGGTCTTGGATTGGATGGATGGTGTTCGAAAATGGTGGTGGTGTGTGGGAGGAGGTCGGCCGAGAGTGGGGAGGGCAAGGGAGGAGAGATGTGAAGTGTTGTGATGAAGATGGAAGGAGTGCTTATTCTTATAATCCACTTTAGAGTTTTATCCAAAGGTTCTTATGTCTTCATAAGTACAAACCAATCTTCATCAAATCCAGGTAATATCATATGGAGATTTAGTGAAGATTTAGAAAAATCTTGAGGTGGGGGCCACTTGGGCCATAAATCATATGGGGGAGGGGGTAATTTGTAACTTTAAATGGTAAGTAGGTAATTAGTTGGAAGATAAGTATAAAGTCTAGTGTTTTATATGTATCTTGCATTATGTAGTATGTTAAAGTGTTCGGGAACCATAACTAGCTCAAAAAAGTAAGACAATGCTTCTAGCAATATTTTGGTGTTCCGGGTAATGTCCGGTTGTTCGGGTAGATGCCGGTTCGTTAAAGTGTTAAGTTATACCCTATAGTGTCCTTTATGTACCTTTTTGTGACACTTTTAATTCCCGACACTTAGGAAAACATACAGGACCGTTTTGCCATATTTTTGCATGTTACTAGCATGTTAAAATGCTGATTTTTACTGATTAATGCAGAATTCTGCACTTTGAGTGGGTTTTAGGCACTTTCGGTCACTTAAACTATCACCTAGTAAAGCAGTTTTGTGGTCCTTACTTCCCTACAAACTATACTAGTGTAATACGTAGTCTCTGGATCTTACTGGGCCTCAAAATACTGTCTGTCTAAGTACTGAACTTCGTCAGCATTTTTAGTTTGTCTGGTAATGGTGCCAATTCTGTTTTGTGTATTATTAGAACTATCTCGAGTTGCTTATAGCAACGATAAAAGTCTTGCAACATGAAATGCCATTGTATGTATATAACAGTAATCATAAATTCATTTGTCTTGTAATTTAGATCATGCACAGCTATTAAAGCACAGATTACTGTTCAACTAGTGTATGGAATGTACGGAAAAGTGACGGTTGTCACAGTCTCCCCCCATTAAAAGAATTTTGTCCCAAAATTCAAGCGATGCCATCGGTCGTAGGGGAGTTGTGAATCAAATATGGTCACTTAAGTTCAAGATTTGTCTTTATATTCCCATGTAACTCTGGGTCATGATATGAATTCTATCGTACTCAAGTAATTCAATTATGTCTTCTTTGTATCTCGTGGACTCTTGGTCCGCAACCTTAACAGGTTCTATAGTAATTTTGTCGTTTGTCATTGACGTGAATCTTATTTGTGGGAACAACGACTGTTCCTTGAGTCAGACTCCTCTAAAGGCTAGACACATAGAATGTGTCGCGATCACTACTGGTCTTTTTCTGGAAGTTTCATCTTGTGAGCAATGGTTCCGATCCCTACACCGGGGGTCCAACCTTTACGTTTTCCAAATCACACCACGCCTTCTCCAAGCGAGGCTCCCATTAAAGCCATACTTCTTATTTCAAATTTCTACAATTTTCGCCGCTCATCGGCGCAATCTTTCTGTATTCCACGGGCTGTCTTGATATGATCACATATCTGAATGATCTTGCCTCTAGTTTTTCCTGGGCCAACTCGGGCCAGTAGATTGTTTATCTCCGGTCTCCGTTCAACACGACGGGGATCAACTTATTATGTTCCATCTAAAGCTTCACATGAAGCGGTTTAAACGGCGGTGTGATAAATACTGTTGTAGGAAAAATTCCACCGAGGGCAAGTGAGTGTTCCACTTTTCATCAAGTTTTATCACACAAGCATGTATCACGTCCATACAGTCAGCATCGTTCAGTAGCTTAGTTCATCTACTTTAATATTCATGCTTTTACGATCAACGGTGTGCTGCAATCCTTGTGCTTAGTAAAGGTCGTGCAGCGTTTTCTTACAGGTAATGACGTCAGATTTACGGCGCGTAATTATTGCTTCTAGATCAAGGTTTCTTCTCATGATCCTTTAATCAACGTGTCGCGTATGCAATGCCGTGATCCCGTTGCATCGACTCTCAATCAAGATTTTGTCGAGAAGCATCACATAATTGCAACTCTAACTCCTTAGCTCTTGGTTGCAGGGTTGGCATTAATCTCGTTCTTATCCACCATGTATCTTAAAGTTCTCACTTC
The DNA here is from genome assembly GCA_030545235.1 of Helianthus tuberosus. Lineage (NCBI taxonomy): Eukaryota > Viridiplantae > Streptophyta > Magnoliopsida > Asterales > Asteraceae > Helianthus > Helianthus tuberosus. Next base: position 109,712,563 of record CM060411.1, on the reverse strand, counting down.
GCGAATTTGAAATCCGTTTTTCGACGTCTTAGCACATAGCTGTTCTTTCTCTAAGAGTTGCAAGATAAGTTGCAGAAGTTGCTCACGACCTTCCTTGGTCGCTGGGCATATGAGAATGTAGTCAACAATTATGATCCTGTTCTATCCAGGTATGGCTTAAACTTTCGATTCATGAGGTCCATGAATATTGTCGATGCATGTGTTAAGCCAAATGTTACGACAAGGAACTCGTAATGCTCGAAGCGAGTCCTAAAGGTCGTTTTTGGGATATTTCCTTCTTGTGTTCACAGTTGAGGACATCCTGTCTTCAAGTCGATCTTTGAGTGGTAATTAGAACCTTACGATTGGTTTGTTCATGTCACCAATCCTTGACATCCAATTCTCGGGAATTTATGCAAAATGGAAACTGTCAACTTTCTCTTTGTGTCCTTAACTAAGGATGTCATGTCCTTAATTTCCTCTGTTTAGCAGCTCTTGCAGTTATAACGGAGGCTCATGCTTTGCGGACGAAGCTAGTCGGTAAGGCGTCATTAGGCACTACTGCCGCTCCTAGCACTAGGTTCATCCTAAACTCCTCTTGTTGCTGTGGAGGTGTTCCTGGCAAGTCTTCAGGAATGGCTACTGGAACTTCTTCCATCACGGGGATGTTTTCAGGCTCCGCAGTCTACTCGGAGGCGTTTCTGTGTCTCTTCGACCAAAAGATGTCGCAGATCTGCTGCCTTGTGGGGTCTAGCACCCTTGCACCTATTGCAGGAAGGTTGTGTACTATAAACGTTTCCTCATTCACAAGAGGGATGCGACTGATTTTCCTTTTATCGAATGACTTCGGATCTATACTTGGATTTCCAGTCCATGCTCACTATCATATCATGACTTCCCAAGTCAATGGTAACAGAAGGTTCCGACCTTCTGAGTCCCCAAAATATAATCCTTAATTGCTTTGTCTGCTTAAACTAGCCTTCTATATGCCCATTTCTAAAGAATACGGGACGTCTATTCTACTTGAAACTAGGCCAAGCAGTTTCTTAAGTTCTAAGCATACAAGGTTAAAGTTGGTGCCAGTATTAATCACAAATAGATGCATAAGGTTGGTTAATAGGGAACGTACCCATAACCGCATCTGGATCCTGGCGTGCTTCATGAGTTTCGATCGTGAAAACCCTTCCTTACTTGTTTCTTCCTAGGGCAATCTTTCCTAAAGTGCCCTACTTCACCACATCTGTAGCAACCTGTTACTCTACCATTATTTCTTTTGTCTGGATCCTTCACCCAACAGGCATCCTTACTGTGTCCTTCTTTCCCACACTTTCCGAACTTAGGCCTCAGACATCGACCTTCATGGTGAAAATTGCATTCCCAGCACCTCGGCTTAGTCCCCAAGTAACCTTTACCACCAGCATTATTAGTGGCTCCATCAGCCTTCCTGCCACGAGGTGGGTTCACTTCCTTTCTTTTATTATCTTTAGAGCTTCCATAGCCGACTTGGGTGCTCATCTTTAGGTTTGAGGACTTCCTTTTCTTGTTGCCTGATGACTCCACGTGACTCTCTTTCTTGTTATCCTCAGATTCCGAAAATTTTCCCATGCGTAGAGCTTCTTCAGTAAGAGTGACACTCAAATCGATAGCCTCTGCGATGGTTGGGGGCTTCGAGGTAGTAACCATGCTACTGATCTGAGGTGCAAGTCCCCAAATGAATCGCTCAACCCTCTTAAATTCCGGTTTGACTAAGTAGGGGACGACCCTAGACAAGTCGTGAAATCGCTGGACATATTCAGGAATCTTCGGTCCGTCCATTTTCAAATTCCAGAACTCCACCTCAAGCTTCTGGATTTCAGCCCTAGAACAGTATTTCTTTTCCATCATTTCCTTGAGCTCGTCCCAGCTCAGTGCATAAGCAGCATCTGCACCAAGGGTCTGAACCTGATGGTTCCACCAGGAGAGTGTGCCATCTAAAACAACCCTGAGATAAAGGTAACGCTCTGCTGGGGTGAACAGTTACTCATTCTTAGAACGGAGTCAGTCTTCTCTGCCCAACGAACAAACGCAACGGCACCTCCTGTGCCATCAAAGTTCAATGGCTTGTAGTCCAGGAATTGTTTATAGGTGCAGCCAGTTGGAGGGTTATTTCCGGAAGTACCACCGCTGTGTTCGGAGTGGAGGGCTTCATGTCGTGCAATTGCCTGTGAGATGCGTTCTTGCAGCTCGGCTTCTGTCCTTGGTAACATACTAGTGTTTGTGTCACGTCTGGGCGGCATTCTCTTCTGTCAAAAGGTATGAAGTAGGTTAGAAAATATTCCATAATTGTCTATGACGTACATAGCACCATAAGCCATCATGTAATCACCCAATTTCACATGTATATATAATCAACAATGTATGAGCGAGGAAACAATTACTGAGCCTTCACATAGGCTTGCCAATTTGGCTTAATGTTTGTAATGGGAAAATAAAATGAACTCGAGGTTACTTCGCCTTGGTCATATAAGTTTTCGTGAAGTGGTAGTTGTTCACGTAGGGGTGATAGAGAGTGTAATGTCACTGAATCTTTCCGAATGTTATCCATCTTCACTTGCTTAAACATCGGTTCTCAAACATCTCGTACACGGGTAGAAGTGTCAGACACGAAGTAGGCAAGACAAGTTTCCTACTTTATAAAGTGCTAAAGCACTGGTCTATGTATTGTTCTACCATATGAAGGTGTGAACACCTAGGGTTTATTTTTGTGTAGTGATCATTAGCTTGACCCGCAGAGTCCACCAGGATTTCCATGCACTACAAGTCGTTATTACGTGGGCCCCCATAATAATAAATTGTCTTGCACGGTCACCCCAACTTTCCCTCGTGCAAGCAGATGATCAATCAAAGAGGCGACACTACTGTCCTTATACCTCTGTCATGGAAAGGACCATTGCGGTGGTCCACGCGCTAACACTCGTTAGCGTTACGCGCGAATAGGCACGATGATTAGATAAAACAGGAACAAGGAGAATTCCTAGTAGTTGGAAGGGCACCTTCAAGATGAATACTTCATCTTCCTTTTCTGGTCAAGTGTGTCGTCAATCTCGCTTCACAAAAGCCGCAGGGATCTCGTCCCGCTGATTAAGAAGTTGTTCAAGGTTGCCGCCTCTGCCTCGCCGTCACTACCGTAGTCAGGCACCTTCACGATCGAGAGGGAAGAGCAGCCATCTCCTACGGAAGCAAGCTCAGAATCTCGTTTGGTAATCACTCTAGCCATGAGCTTTGCAATGAACGCGAGGTCGATAGCTTCATCGTGTGAGTTAAGTACAGTAATAGAGTTCGGAGTCGAATGTATCTTATTCACGTCAACAATTATTCCGTACACTTATTCCTATGTATGTATCAGTAATTAAGTATGTAACTTAGCATAAACAGGCAATTTGATGCATCATATCACGTATAACTCTCGTTTATCCTTTGGGGGGGTCATTTTGTTTTTGGCAAGTCTAACTCGTGTAGACTATGCCTAAGTTGGCACCTTATCTTGAGGGTATTCCCTACTAATGTCCTTGCCTTGTCTCTTCTTTGAAAAATGTTTGACTCATGGATCTTGTCGCTTACGTGAATGCAAGGAAAAACCTTTTTGTAAAATGTTTTTGTGAGAGAACTCTCGTGATTGTAGTCTAGACTCGAGAGGGAATCCTAGTTCACTACAATCGAAACTCTGATACCAAACTGTCACACCCTGACTTTTGTGAAAGCGTATGATGTGTGACTGGTTTAATATCATTGCATTCAACCATAATAAACAACTACATGATTAAAATGATGTTCATCCATTTATAAAATTTGAGTATTACAACACTGGTTATTTAAGTTTTTAAAACATAACCTTCGACAAGGTTACAAACCAACAAAAGTGGATGACATCTAAACTTGAAATTTACTTCTAGTTATGACACCCGCGCCCAAGATCCATCCTGTCTCATGAAATACATGTAATTTTGGAAAACATCAACAAAAGTTGAGCGAGTTCATGCGTTTTATGTGAGTACTGTAATCTTGTAAATCTTTGAGAGACTCCTTTGTAAACAGGTATGAAAAGTGTGTATGAACATAATTGTTTTACAAGGACTTTAAGGCATGTGAGGACATAGGGAGCACTCGTAATGAGTAGGCTTATACCCTTGTCGATTTTCCTCGACTGTGTCGATTAACCTCGACTGTGTCAATTTACCTTGACTGTGTCGATTACCCTCGACTGGGACACCGAAGCACTGCTTGGTACTAGTTGTGACCATGAGTGGGGTTCGGCCGTACCCGTTAGATCTAACCCTCGTCCCTAATTAAGTATTAATGGCATTTTAATATTAAGTCTATGCTCACATGATCTAGTATTTCATAGGCATTTCATACCGTTTAAACATTCGTACATGTATTCCACCCCCGAGAGTTATAAAACCAAAAACAGTTAAAGAAAAGGGGGAGCATGAACTCACTGTTTTGCGTCTTCAGTACTCGTAACTCAAATCTCGTCAGCAAACACGACTACCTACAATGTGCTAGGGTCTATTAGACGAGCGGGTCATGCCTTGCCTTAGTATTCATGTTTTGAGTTACGTTTCCTTTATGTCTTTAACATATCCAAAGTTATAATACTTCTCAAGTATTTATTTTCGTATTTCCTTCCCAAGAATGGGAGTATTTTATACATGTGTATTTGTATTCTCGTATTTGTAGTTTCCAAAATAGTATATTTTTAAGTCTTACTTCAGAAAATATATTTAAACTTGCTTTGTCCCAAAAATAATGTATTTCAAGAAAATATATATTTTTCTCAAAAATCATATATCTTCTAAATACGCTAAGAAAATATATTTTAACTACCAAAAATAATATATTTTCTCTTTGTCGAAAATATGATATACTTTGTAATAATAACGAAAATCATACTTTCATTTCTTTTGTATCCAAAATAATATTTACCAAAAATATATTTATAATGGTATTTTTCGGAATATTTCATAAGTTACGTTTTATCGTTCGGTTTCACAAGATTAAGTGTGTAACTTATATTTCATTCCTTGTGATCTTTGGTATTATTTTGGATTGTAAATTCTTGGTTAAGTTATATTATTTTACCCTAAAATAATATAACTATTTCACATAATCACACACAATGACTTTAATGTAAATATATATTCTAAATACATATTTATCCATTTTTGTTTATAAAAACCAACCTCCAATACTGGTATTTTTGTATTAGAATTTATGGCAAAGTTTATATTGAAAAGCATAGTTTAAAATACACTTGTAAATATTTGTCTAGAAAATATTTTCTAAGTGTTTGTATTTTTTGAAAATTTTGCCATAGTTCCCTTTGAAAATGGAGGTGTCCATGCTATTTAGCATATCATTTTCTTTTCAAAAATCATCACACAATAACCAACATTCAACCCTAAACTATATTACACTTACCAAGTGTAAAAACTATTCAATTTACATTCTAACATAGGGATGGGCTTTTTCCCAAATACCCGTACTCGTACCCGTACCGTACCCGTACCCGTACCTGTACCCGTACCGATTTTAGGTATTTGGTACATGTATCGGTACCCAGTTTTATTGATTTTGGTATTCGGTACTTTCGGTATTGGTACGGGTACGGGTACGGGTAAAAACGGGTACTGGTATCGAATTCTATGTATACCTTTAAAAGTTTTTTTGTATTATGTTTTATTTCATATTATGGTATTTATAGTGTACTCGTATTGATTTTACCTATATGGTACCCGTATCGTATTGGTACTCGTACCAATTTTACCTATTTGGTACTCGTACTATATTGGTACTCATGTCAATTTTACCTATTTAGTACTTGTACAAATGCTCAAAAAGTAAATAAAAGCAAAATGGTACCAAGCGGGTACTGTACCGAAAATACCCGTACCAGTACCCGTACTCATACCCGTACCGTACCTATATATTTGGTATGGTATTTGGTACCTAGTTTTGTTCAAATTCGGTACCGGTATTTTCGGTACTGGTACGGGTATAGGTACGGGTACTGTACCAATCCCATCCCTATTCTAACATGAACTTGATCTTTCACAAAAATGCGTAGTAACTTGGTAATGCTTTTAGTGGACTTAGTTACCTTCCAAATTGTATTTAGTTCTTGATAAACTTTATTCTTGGAAGTTCTGGATGTTTACAACTTGTAAACATGTTTTACAAAAACGTTTCTTCATTAAACTTCTTGTTTTTCTAGTGTTTCTACACTTATTTCATCACCAAAAATAGTGTAAGTTTAGTAGAAACCATGATCTTTCAAAAATCACCTTTTTAACTTGGTTCTTTTAGAAAAATCATTCACAAATCTTGGATCTATAAGTTTACTAGCTCACTTTGTTTATTACTTTTCAAGAAATCATTTTGTTTTCAAGTTCATGTCTATGTATGAGGATGATCTTCTTGTGTGTTAACACATAATCATCCTCTAACTTGCTAGATCATGTGTTTAATCAAAATCCAGCAAGCTCCATGTGATGATTAACATCATCATCTCAAGAAATCAACAAGCAAATATCATTCATGCAATAAACAACAACATTTCAACAAGATTTCATCATATTTCATCTTAAGTTTCAAGATTCAAGTTCAAGTCTTTTAGTGTTCTTGTGTTGATCAACATACTACAACTTTTAACCACCAAAAATATGAAGTACCAAGTGTTAAAAAGGATCTTACTACTAGCTTCAAGCTAGGGAAGAACAATGATGAAAATCGAGTGGATAAAAGCAAACAAAGGAGGTCCTTGATGATCCAAGAGTTCCACACCTTCTAGTCTTGCTTCTTACGCCTTAAAATGGTCTTGGATTGGATGGATGGTGTTCGAAAATGGTGGTGGTGTGTGGGAGGAGGTCGACCGAGAGTGGGGAGGGCAAGGGAGGAGAGATGTAAAGTGTTGTGATGAAGATGGAAGGAGTGCTTGTTCTTATAATCCACTTTAGAGTTTTATCCAAAGGTTCTTATGTCTTCATAAGTACAAACCAATCTTCATCAAATCCATGTAATATCATATGGAGATTTAGTGAAGATTTAGAAAAATCTTGAGGTGGGGGCCACTTGGGCCGTAAATCATATGGGGGGAGGGGTAATTTGTATCTTTAAATGGTAAGTAGGTAATTAGTTGGAAGATAAGTATAAAGTCTAGTGTTTTATATGTATCTTGCATTATGTAGTATGTTAAAGTGTTCGGGAACCATAACTAGCTCAGAAAAAGTAAGACAATGCTTCTAGCAATATTTTGGTGTTCCGGGTAATGTCCGGTTATTTGGTTAGATGCCGGTTCGTTAAAGTGTTAAGTTATACCGTATAGTGTCCTTTATGTACCTTTTTGCGACACTTTTAATTCCCGACACTTAGGAAAGCATACAGGACCATTTTGCCATATTTTTGCATGTTACTAGCATGTTAAAATGCTGATTTTTACTGATTAATGCAGAATTCTGCACTTTGAGTGGGTTTTAGGCACTTTCCGGCACTTAAACTATTGTAATACGCAGTCTCTGGCTCTTTGAATTACTATCACCTAGTAAAGCAGTTTTGTGGTCCTTACTTCCCTACACACTATACTATTGTAATACGCAGTCTCTGGCTCTTACTGGGCCTCAAAATACTGTATGTCTATGTACTGAACTTCGTCAGCATTTTTAGTTTGTCTGGTAATGGTGCCAATTCTGTTCTGTGTATTATTAGAACTATCTCGTGTTGCTTGTAGCAACGATAAAAGTCTTGCAACATGAAATGCCATTGTATGTATATAACAATAATCAGAAATTCATTTGTCTTGTAATTTAGATCATGCACAGCTATTAAAGCACATATTACTGTTCAACTAGTGTACGGAATGTACGGAAAAGTGATGGTTGTCACAGCTTACTAAATGATATAAACCAAACGAATTTTATTACGAGAATGATTTACAATTTGATTTACATAAACAAATGTTTTGGGTTAAGATTCATGACAACGAGATTTATAAACTATAACCAACTTGTTTTGAGTTGGTTAATCATATTGCAATACTAAACACACTTGAAAACTAGGTTTTCATGAGTATGAATGAAAGTATAAGCATGAGTGTAAGTATAAATATGCAGGTGAGTGTAAGTTTGAACATAAAACGCATGAGTACGAATATGAATATAAGTATGAGTATAGGCATAAAATGTATCGCTATGAATATGAGTATGAGTACAAGTACGAAGAATAATGATTGTGTATATAGTGTTAACTGAGACATAACAAATTAAAGCATATAAAAGCGATCAAAAGGTTGAGTATGTAAAAATGAATGATATAAATGAAATTGTCGCGAGATATCGACTAAAACGTGTACGATGATATGCATGTATAGTTGTTTAAATGAAATGTTGGGTTTATCGAATCAAAATAGATTGAGTTTGATTGGGAAGGTAGGATATAGTTTGTAAATCTAAGAAAACATAAGGTACTCATTGGTTATGCATACGTATTTTTGTAATGAATGAATCGCTACTTTTGTTTTAAAAGAGTTTACGTATGTTGAAGATTGTCGGTCCCCATGAAGTCTTCTAGCCCACGTGTTTTGAAATTTGAATGTCGAATTAAGCGGTGTAGAAAAAGTTTTCGAAAATAACAGGTTTGTTTTATTTGCATCAAAACAAGAAATTTTGAATTTTGAAGGTTCTTGTGAAAACGTCAATCCTTAGAAAAGAAATTTCGCGAAAGGACTTAGTGATTTTTTTTTAAAATTTAACAAATGATTTGTTGATGTTGAAAAGCGTCTTTGGTGAAATGATTGTATAATATCTATAAGATCTTATAAGTATATGAGAAAGTTGGTTTGAATTCCGATTGGGAATGAAAGTCCTTAGTATGGTGATATAACGTGAGTGCGTGTTTTAGCGATTAAGTCGAATATGAAGTTCATGGGCAAGAGATTCATTGGGCCGATTAAATTGTAGCATCTCGTAAGGTTTTGAAATTCGAGTAATAAAACGTTTTAAGACATGATTAAGAATCTCGTGTATATGAGTTGAGTGAAAATGGATTGTAGAATAGGAAGTACGTTTGATAAACAATGTATTTTTGAAATCGGTATAAGTAGGTATTTTGAATAATGATAAATGATTTAGGTATAAAACATGATCGGGTTTGCATAATAAAATATTTTGAAAGGAAAGTTTTGGTAACGATCACCTAGGTAAGGGAATCACCCCTAACTCGTTGGTGAGGTCGTTTTAAGAAAAGAGGGGGGTGGAGTTAATCGTCAAGGTAAGGAAGTCACTCTTATCTCGATGATATGTCTCCATTTTTCGTTACAAGGAATATGAATTTAGATTATATGAAATCATGCATATGTATAAATGTATGAAAACGATTTAATATGATGTGTGTATGAAAAGGAAATATCGAAAGTAAATTTTGAATTTGAAAGGTTGCATCGTATAAGATAAATAGTAGAAACACATGCTTGATTAAAATCTGGATGGTTCCAAAACAGAACTTTGACTAACCAAAGTGATCAAAAGGTCTTTTGAATTTGAGGAGCATGCTTTGGCCTAATAGGTAAAATACTTTCGCCGACAAGTCGGTTAGCGGTATTTACCCTTCCGGTTACTACATGTCTCAAATCAATTGAAATTTCGAGACTTGGCGGGATTTATAAAAATCAAGGAGTGGAACTAGTCGACAAGGTACGGGTTTCACCCCTAACTTGGTGATTTCGTATCCTAAGTGTGGTTGGTACTCGTCGGGTCAAATTTTATTTCAATACTTTGACAAGGGTCCACTAGAATTTGAAATTTGAATTTCTCCCTCAAGGTGAGGATTTCACTCCTATCTTGATGGTGAATTTCATGTAAAAAGGCAAAGTAGATGGATTGAGAGTTGTTAACCAAATTGTGGGTTTCACGCCTATTTTGGTGAAGTCGTCTCGTTTATGTATTATGAGTGGTTTCATTTTTTTTTGTATGAACGTGTAAAAGACGTATGTTCAAAATAATAATAACAAGTATAAGCACATTAAGCATCTCAAGAAAATAACACGTAAAAGACATTTCAATAATAGCACATAAAGAATGGGACAATACAACAAGTATTAACAAATAATAAAGCAAGTATTAACACAAAAGTGACATATATGTTTAAAAGGTCAAAAGAAAATAAATAAGGAGCAAATAAAGTATCATGCAAGTGGTTCAAGCAAAACATAAGAATAAAGCTCTAGAACTAGAGACTAGGTAAAAAAGCATGGCAATTTTTCCTAATTCCCTATAGTTATGGCTCTGATACCAATCTGTCACACCCCAACCGATGGCGCAAACATCGGAGTGAGACAAAATAGATTGCTCGGGACATCATAACACTAATAATTGTGACAAGTATTTAAATAGTAAATTTCATTTCATTTTTTGAAGAATCAATTACAAGAATTTGAGTAAATACAACATCATGAATAATGAAATACAATGCAATAAGAATACAAATTAAAGTGTGTATCTAAGCATCCTACTAGATTCCATGCATCACCAACATCATCGTTAAACCTGCAACACATTTTAAAAAGCATAGTTCAATACAAAGGTATTGGCGAGTACACTAGTTTTAGACTCGTGGCATGTGTATAAAAGTATTTTCAATCCAACATAGCATTTGGTATACAAGGTCAAACTATCATGCATAACAATATGTCAACTCTAGTATCCACTAGTATTTAGCATCCCTCGTCACAAAAGTAACGAGACCGTTATAGAATAAAGACTTAACAAAACCTCGTCGGGTGGTGTGCTACTCCTATAGCGCTATAATTGTTTAAGCTGATTTAACAAGTAGTATGTATTCTAGCATGAACCTAAGCATAACAAGGCATGTATACGGATAGAATGAATAAAAGCATGTTTGTGAATTGTGCGGTTTAACAAGTAAAACATGCTGCACCCAAAGTGTATTAAAAAGGAAAATGGGTCAAGTGTACTCACAAAATTGCTAAGTCTTCCGATTATCCAAGTGTTGACGAGTGTATAAGTTTAGGAGGATGGAACACCTAGGTCACCTTATATGGGCAAACGATGGTGCATGAGTAATGGAATTATGACGGAAGATTTGAAGTGGAATATAAAGTATAACTGGTTGCTATATATGCATATATATATATCTATTACTATATATAATAGATATAAGAGAGAGAGTGTTGAGATGTTGAAAATTAAGAGTTTTTAACTTTTAGTGGATATGTTATACCTATATATTCAAGCTGTTAAAAACTCTTTAAAGGCCTGGACATACAAAGCGGGACAAAAAGGCCCTAATCACATTTCAAATTTCAAACCCACCACACACACTCTCTCTCTCTCAAGTTCTCTGTGAATGAAATCAGATCTGCGCATCAAAGAAGAAGAAGAACAATCGCCGCTCCTCTCCTCATCTACTCTCTTTCTCCCTGGCGATTCTAGGGTTTCAGTAAGAAACCAGTCGCTCCAACACCAGATCGACTTCTCTCTTCCTCATTATCATCACACGAGGAACTCTCCAACACCAGATCGACTTCTTACTTGGTAAGATTTGACCTAAATATGTTACAATGCATGTCACAAATCTTGATTTAAACATCATATATCGGACGCAGCTAATTTCGCACACACTCTCGCCGGATAAACCGATTCTTATCTCCGCTGATCTTTCGGAGTTGTACTTCAGCTGCTGATATTTTGAATTTCACTTTACTGATTCGCGTACGAATCTCAAGTATCAGGTTTTGTAGCTTTTAATTCTGCTTTAAATTATTCGATTAGCAGTCTGTTATGATTAGATTCCGTCTGAGATCTGTTGATTTTGCACACAATTTGAAATCTGGAGTCATGTTTGATTGATTCAAACTTTTTTTTTTTGTTTAGTTTAATTATCCGTTTTGAGAGAAATTGATTGTTATCTGGTTAATTATAATTTTTTATCTCTATTGTTTCAGATTGTGCATAGGTTTGAGTGTTTAATTTATTATTATGTTGACTGTTGAGTAAGATTGACGTTATGCACGCAAATTGATCCAATTGTTGAAGAGGTTAGTATTTATGTTTGACTTATGATGGTCAAAATCAACATCAAAGAATGAAATTTGGTACTGGTATTTGTTTAATTAAAGCATTTTATAATTATAATAGTCTGGCTATAAGTTTACATGATTATGGATGGTTATTTTATCATTATGAGCCCTAAGTTGGTTAACCAGGCCAGTCATTAGATCTTGTTGTAATTTGATGCTTATTGGTGATTAATTAGCTTGTTATTATCAGTTATATGAATTTAGATCTTGTTATGAGTGGTTTTTGATGCTTAGGGTTCGTTGATGTTAAACTTATGTTTTTTTTTGTCATTGATTATTCACAGAATTGACGGTATCGAGAGGAAAAGTTTCCGAAACTGAGGTATGGTTTTTGATTTTGCTATAGGATTTGGGGTTTTTTCTTTTGTTGATGATATGTGTGAAGCTTATTTCGATACATTATCAAGCTGGAATGCTCTTGATTCAGATCCGTGTAACTGGGTTGGTGTTTCTTGTTCTGGAAATCAAGTGACAAAGCTGTAAGAAGTTGACTCTTGGACTGTTTTTTCAGTATTATTCTGAAATTTCAGTGCACTTGAAATTGACATTTTTGACTGTATACAAGAGCAAGCTGTCACACTTGACAAGTTTGAGTGTTTGACTCAAATCTCTATGAACTTGTCTGACTGTTTGGATATGTGAATTTTAGGTATTCATCTTTGCAGGGTATTATGAGTTGGATCAGCCTGAGGAAAAATTCCCTCGGGAAGCATAGTTTTCAACATAAAGCCTCATGGTTAGTCATTCGATATATTGTTGAATTTTCATTTTTTAATTTAGAGTAAAAAGCCATTTTTCATGGAGTCAAAATAGACTTGTGGTCTCATGGTTAGATGCAGACCCAGAAGTTGCTCATTTAAGCGGCATGCCCTGCACGGTATTAGAAGGTAATTAACTTCCATGTTATGCCTTTAATCTTTCATGGAGTCAAAATAGACTTGTGGTCTCATTGCATCTCTGTTTGCTTTCATTGCACAGGCCTCTTCTCTTCGCTTACCTACTTTTTCTCTGAAGATGGGAAGCACATATGCGACTATCAGCTTGTATTGCAGTGTCATATCAACAGTGATGCTGGTAAGTTAATAGAAATACATTAACATATGATTTGTGATGTCACACAATTTTTTGTTTCGTACGATTTGTGTTAGTAACAGTGTTTATGCAGGACTTGCTGGTGATGAGTGGCCCTGTACATTCAGTTTGTGGTGCTTGAATCCAGCCCTCGTGTTCAAGAACATGGCTGATAGTCAGTTAATAATGATTCAGTTTGTGGTGCTTGAATCCAGCCCTCGTCTTCAGCCTTCACAGTTTATCACAAACATTATGATTCACATGTTTAATTGTGTCATCCTTATAATCAGTTAATAATCTAATGACAGGACTTTGTCACCAATGAGTTCCTTCCAGTCGGAACTTGGGGTTCAGTTCGGAACCTCTCTTGAGGCTCCACATGTAATTAATGTGGACTCACAGGTACCGACTACCGACAAAGTTTCATCCCTTTTTTTAAATATTACCTGGCATTTTGATTCTATTATCTTATTTATGTTACTTTTTTACCTTTTATATGAAAGCTATGGGCTGGTGTGATCCACCAAGGGCCAGATAATTACCCGTTGAATGCAAGCTACAAAACATCAGAAGCTTATGGTTTTCAGGTAAGTTTTTAAAGCAAATATGGGAACGTTTGACTTAATGTTAAGTATGTTGCCATTGTTGTTTCTTGTACAGGATGCACTTGGTACATCTCTGGAAGAAATCTGCAAAGTAGTTCCTGGTGGTTGCTTAGTTTTTTTCCCAAGCTATAAGCTTATGGACAAATTACGCAGTCGCTGGTCCCAAACAGGTCAATGGTCTCGCCTAAATGCACAGAAACCCTTGTTTTTTAAGTTTTCTTTTATGGTTGTTATACGAGGTCTTTTTTGTCATTTACTGATCTTTCACCCCCTGTAGTTTACTCATTTTATTTCTTACACCCTAAACTTTATTAAAGTTTTCAAACAACCCCTAAACTTCAATAAACTATTCTATTACTTTATTTTTATGTTTTTCTCTTTTGGTTGTTATACCGGGTGCCGTTATTGTATCGATACCCCATGGAATTGAACCGATGTCGATCAAACTCCCGCCGCAACGCGCGGGTAGCTTTACTAGGCATGGGTTTTGATTTGTTTTCCACGTGTCAACTCATGCCCCCAAACCCAAACCCACGCCCACCATACCCCATAGCCTAATATTACAACTTTATTAATGTTATTATTTTTTATTGCCTTTTAAAATTTTCCAGTTGTAATCAATTTTGCAACTCTGCAACAAGCATTCTACCAGGCCTACGTTTACCAATTTTCAATAAAATTTCATAATTTCCATTTCAATCTTTTATTATCTCATTTTACAATGCACCTTTTGCATCGTCTTCTCTCCAAGAAAACTAGCAGGCATACTATAAAATATATCACGACATCATTAAAAAGCTAACAAAAACGAGTACCGCATTGTAAATATACGCCGCCGCCGCAACGCGCGGGTTTCCTACTAGTATATATATATATATATATAGTTTAAGTAATATTTCTAAATTAATTTTATCAAGAGTATTGTTGAAATGTTAACCAAAATAAATATAAATTTATATCTATTTTATAAAAAAAATAAATTCGAATTTGATAGGTTTCGTTTTTAAGAATTTAACACGTTTCGTTTTACCGATTTTTACGAAAAACGGGCAGAGTTTCCTCTGTTTTTGGACGATCCCGAAAACACAAGTTGTCGATATATTTGTCAAAATCCAACAATAAACAACATGTACGATATCATTCAATTGTAATCAACGCCACTTTTGGTCTCATAAGTTCAATATTTATACGTTTGTAAATAATATTATATCGCTTATCGGCGCAGTTTTTGACTGACGCATGAACATGTTTTATATATGAAATCCGTTGCACAAAATACAATTAATTTCTTTATTACGACGCTTATTAATTGATTCGGTTTTTAAAGCTCGTTTTCATATTCGAAACAATATATACATATATATAAAAAAAATATAAAAATTAGCGTTGTTTAAATTGTAGCGAATCCCGAATGAGCCGTTGACCCGTTAGTCGACCGAGTTTGACTAGTTGACTACTGTTGACTGAACCGAAACTGACCCGAACTGAACATGAGCCAAACTAAACCGAGCCAAGACTGAACCGAGCCAAAACTAAACCGAACCCGAACCTGCTGAATTTTGACGTGAACCCGATCTAACCCAAACCTGAACCCGCTGAGCCGATCGATAACCACCTCCACTGTCACCATCATCGGTTCCACCGAAACCAAAACTGAACCCGAATCAGAACCCGAACTCGGTTGGAGTCAAAACCAAAACTGAACGGAGAAGATGGATCGAACCGAATCACAAAGAAACTAGATGAAGAAAAAAAATCAGAGCCTTACCGGGTAACCATTGCAGGCCGCCACCACCACTGTCGCACTCGTTGCCGCCGCCGGCGACCGCCGCTCACGGCACCGTTGCCGTCAACAGTCCCCATCGGACCACCTCCGTTCGTCTCTCCCTCTATCTTGTCTTCACGCCATCACCGGACGGTGGTCGTTCGTTCGTCAAAGGGAGGCGGGGTCATGTGGGAGAACCAAGGTGCAAGGAGGTGATGGTTGTTCGTGTGGGTGAGTGGCGCCGACAGGAGTCGCTGGAGTTCGGCTCCTGTCGCCGATGTTTAGAGGGTTGGGAGAAGGGAATGTGAAAATGGGTAGGAAGCTGATTGTTGTTTGTGTATGTTGTCTGCACAAATACAAACGAGAGAGAGAGAGGTAAGGGCATTTGATGAAGATGAGGTTTTAGGGATTTTGGGAGGGAACAGGAGTGGAACGGCTGACCAAAGTGAAAGGGTTATTTAGGGTTACTAGTCTCATATACATAGGGTTTATTTAGTTAGTGGGCTTTGGGCTTGGGCCCAAGGCCCACAAGCCCATCTCGAGTGTTTAAGCGGCTCGAACGTTCCTACGAACTCGTTTTCGAAACCCGATCGTCGTAGAATGCCGTATAATATTATTTTAAAGTTTAAGTACGTGAAATAATGCCGGTGTTCGATATTGGTCGCGTTAAAAGTGCGTAAAAATGCGTAGTTTTCCGTTTTTAACCGTTTTCGATCATATTTCAACTGCGTTTCTAAAAATAGGAAACACACCCGAATTTTATAAAACAAGGAATTACGGAAATACGAGGCGGTACAGTCTCCCATCCTTCAGGAAATTTCGTCCCGAAATTTGTTCATTAGGAAGACTCGAAAGGGTTTTTTTTGCAAACCGAAGAAGATTGTTTAAAATTGAGCCTTGGAGTTTGAGACAACGAAGAATAATTGAGGTATAAGGGTTAACTATTGATCTATTAAATGATTGTGAGTATAAGAATAGCATAAGTATCGGATAGACGAAAGTAGTGTGTTAAGAATGAGGTCTCGTCGCGGATAATCGGATATAATGCGTTTATGAGTTGTTTAAAGTTGTATTAGGTCCAAAAAGGTCTATAAACACTGAATTTCTCATGGCACGTTTTACGAAAGTTGGTAACATGATGAAAACACTTATATATAGGAAGTACCAACGGCGTATCCACCATGTTTTGACCATATTACGTCCGTTTCATATTCGGTGTCATGTTACGTTCCGTGTCTTACCATACACAGTAGTACACTCCCTGATTCTCATGCGTCTATCACTATAATCCCGTGTGCACCCGCGATTATTTTGATCGTCGCATGATCCGCATAGCTTGTACTTGTTGTGTATGAATCAGGGTCTACATAAATTTGAAAATAAGAATATGTACGTATAAGAATGTAGTATATAAGCATGTTTATGTTAAGCATGTATGGGACCCACGTAAGCGAATCCCTCGGATTCCGCTCGCGTACGGGTACGAATGTATGAATCATGAGTATGAATGAAAGTATAAGCATAAGCATGAGTGTAAGTATAAATATGCAGGTGAGTGTAAGTATAAACATAAAACGCATGAGTACGAATATGAATATAAGTATGAGTATAGGCATAAAACGTATCGCTATAAATATGAGTATGAGTATAAGTACGAATAATATTGATTGTGTATATAGTGTTAACTGAGACATAACAAATTAAAGCATATAAAAGCGGTCAAAAGGTTGAGTATGTAGAAATGAATGATATAAATGAAATTGTCGCGAGATATCGACTAAAACGTGTATGATGATATGCATGTATAGTTGTTTAAACTAAACGTTGGGTTTATCGAATCAAAATAGATTGAGTTTGAGTGGGAAGGTAGGATATAGTTTGTAAATCTAAGAGAACATAAGGTACTCATTGGCTATGCATAACGTATTTTCGTAATGAATGAATCGCTACTTTTGTTTTAAAAGAGTTTACGTATGTTGAAGATTGTCGGTCCCCATGAAGTCTTCTAGCCCACATGTTTTGAAATTTGAATGACGAATTAAGCGGTGTAGGAATTTTTTTTTTGAAAATAACGGGTTTGTTTCATTTGCATCAAAACAAGAAATTTTGAATTTTGAAGGTTCTTGTGAAAAAATCAATCCTTAGAAAAGAAATTTAGCGAAAGGACTTAGTGATTGTTTTTTTTTTTAAATTAAACAAATGATTTGTTGATGTTGAAAAGCGTCTTTGGTGAAATGGTCGTATAATATCTATAAGATCTTATAAGTATATGAGAAAGTTGGTTTGAATTCCGATTGGGAATGAAAGTCCTTAGTATGGTGATATAACGTGAGTGCGTGTTTTAGCGATTAAGTCGAATATGAAGTTCATGGGCAAGAGATTCATTGGGCCGATTAAATTGTAGCATCTCGTAAGGTTTTGAAATTCGAGTAATAAAACGTTTTAAGACATGATTAAGAATCTCGTGTATATGAGTTGAGTGAAAATGGATTGTAGAATAGGAAGTACGTTTGATAAACAATGTATTTTTGAAATCGGTATAAGTAGGTATTTTGAATAATGATAAATGATTTAGGTATAAAACATGATCGGGTTTGCCTAATAAAATATTTTGAAAGGAAAGTTTTGGTAACGATCACCTAGGTAAGGGAATCGACCCTAATTCGTTGGAGAGGTCGTTTTAAGAAAAGAGGGGGTGGATTTAATCGTCAAGGTAAGGAAGTCACTCCTATCTCGATGATATGTCTCCATTTTTCATTTCAAGGAATATGAATTTAGATTATATGAAATCATGCATATGTATAAATGTATAAAAAGATTTAATATGTTGTGTGTGTGAGAAGGAAATATCGAAAGTAGATTTTGAATTTGAAAGGTTGCATCGTATAAGATAAATAGTAGAAACACATGCTTGATTAAAATCTGGATGGTTCCAATATGGAACTTTGACTAACCAAAGTGATCGAAAGGTCTTTTGAATTTGAGGAGCATGCTTTGGCCTAATAGGTAAAATACTCTCGTCGACAAGTCGGTTAGCGGTATTTACCCTTCCGGTTACTACATGTCCCAAATCAATTGAAATTTCGAGACTTTGTGGGATTTATAAAAATCAAGGAGTGGAACTAGTCGATAAGGTACGGGTTTCACCCCTAACTTGGCGATTTCGTATCCTAAGTGTGGTTGGTACTCGTCGGGTCAAAATTTAATTTCAACACTTTGACGAGGGTCCACTAGAATTTGAAATTTGAATTTCTCCCTCAAGGTGAGGATTTCACTCCTATCTTGTTGGTGAATTTCATGTAAAAAGGCAAAGTAGATGGATTGAGAGTTGTTAACCAAATTGTGGGTTTCACGCTTATTTTGGTGAAGTCGTCTCGTTTGTGTATTACGAGTGGTTTCGTTTTTTTTATATGAACGTGTAAAAGACGTATGTTCAAAATAATAATAACAAGTATAAGCACATTAAGCATCTCAAGAAATTAACACGTGAAAGACATTTCAAGAATAGCACATAAAGAATGGGACAGTACAAGTATTAACTAATAATAAAGCAAGTATTAACACAAAAGTGACATATATGTTTAAAAGGTCAAAAGAAAATAAATAAGGAGCAAATAAAGTATCATGCAAGTGGTTCAAGCAAAACATAAGAATAAAGCTCTAGAACTATAGACTAGGTAAAAAGCGTGGCAATTTTTCCTAATTCCCTATAGTTATGGCTCTGATACCAATCTGTCACACCCCAACCGATGGCGGAAACATCGGAGTGAGACGAAATAGATTCTTCGAGACATCATAACACTAATAATTGTGACAAGTATTTAAATAGTAAATTTCATTTCATTTCTAAAGAATCAATTACAAGAATTTGAAGTAAATACAACATCATGAATAATGAAATACAATTCAATAAGAATACGAATTAAAATGTGTATCTAAGCATCCTACTAGATTCCATGCATCACCAACATCATCGCTAAACATGCAACATGTTTTAAAAAAGCATAGTTCAATACAAAGGTATTGGCGAGTACACTAGTTTTAGACTCGTGGGGGGGTATTGCATGGTCCTCCCAACCGCTGGAGTGATCTCACTCCACAAGCTAGCTTAGCCCCATAGCTGCCTGGTGGTTACTACCCAACCGGAAGTGAAAGTCTAGAGGAAACTGTGCCTGCCAGGATTCGAACCCGGGTCCTCTGGGAAGAGGTGGGTGAGGCTGGCCACTGGGACACCCCAAGTGGTTTAGTTTTAGACTCGTGGCATGTGTATAAAAGTATTTTCAATCCAACATTGCATTTGGTATACAAGGTCAAACTATCATGCATAACAATATGTCAACTCTAGTATCCACTAGTATTTAGCATCCCTCGTCACAAAAGTAATGAGATCGTTATAGAATAAAGACTTAAGAAAACCCCATCGGGTGGTGTGCTATGTGACAACCCGAGATTTCAAGGTCTCTCCTCTACGCATTACTTGTTTCACAACTCTGTTTTCATAATTCGTTTTGTGTTGTAACACGTGCAAATTTGATAAATGATTAATGTATTGTTATGTTTGGTTGTTTAATGAAAACTTAAGAATTGGTTAATGCTTAGACATAGCACGTTCATGTCTCATAACTTCATAACTAGGGTCCTTCGCCAACTCCACTAGTTGACGAAGTATAGGATCCTTCATCACAAACCCTCCTCGACGAAGATAGTTCTTCATCGTTAACATACTTGACGAAGATAGTTCTTCGTCATCAGCATACTTGACGAAGTGTAGTTCTTCGTCTAAAAGGATCCTTCGCCATGAGGGCTCTCAGCCCAAACCCATTCGAAGCTCGAAGCTAGGATCTGGCCCATTCCTTTTGTGCGCATACATTGAGGGGAGCACGTTAGTTTCCTCATAATCATATCATAACACAAACCCTGACCTCTTCCTTCCTCTCGACGGCAGCTTTCCCCATCATTCGAAGCCTTGCATCTTGATAAAATCAGCACATTCGATATCTCTGTTAGTGTCCCATCATTGTTAGTTTGTTTGCTATGTAATAATTGATGTTGTGATTGTTATAATCATCACGATTGAATGGGTTCTTGCACAAAATGGGTTAATGATTGAGTGATATGATGATTATTATGCTAAAGTATTCAGTTTGAACAGATGATTTATTGTTGTAAATGATTAGAGTATTTGATTTGGTTAAGTGATGCGATTGTATACTGTTAAATATCGGTTATGTCACGAGATGATTAGGACTTGGATGAATGTGTATGATTGCTGATTAAAGATGTTGATTGATATGATTTAGACGTGCCAAAATTGTAACTGTTGTTACGAGATTAATGGGGAATCAAGAAGGAAATCATGGTTGTCTGTTAAGGTACAGCGACGAACGATTCCCGACGAAGAACCCATGTCAACAAAGAATCAGATTCTTCGCTGACAGGCCTTCGACGAAGTGTTGGGATTCTTCGCCACAATCCCTCTTGACGAAGTATAGATCTTCTTCGGGCGTATCCTTCGCCGAGAAGCATCCCACGAACAGTAGTTTATGATGATGAAGTTGATGAATGTTTGTGTTTATAAAGTTGTATAATATTAATTAAGAATGAGAAATCTGATTACATTCGTGTGAATGGCAAACTTACCTGTTAAGTGTTGTTATGTGACATACACGTGAGGTGTGGACTTGCATGAGATTTGCGTACTTGTTATGTGTCATACGGTGATCTTTGCGGCTAGTGCCATCTGTTAAAATACTTGATTTAGTTGATTACAAAACTAAATCTTATTAGTAACCACGGTAGGGTTTGGTTGACCAACTTGGAAAGGGTAACTTAACATACCGAGCAAAACTAAGATGAGTTCACTTCTCTCAATACAAGCATGTGTCCGGTGGGGACAATCAAACAGGCAAACAAATAAACGGGTTTTCATAAACCCACATCCTCGTAGGGGATGTGAGGCAGTTTTCACAAACCCATATCCTTGTAGGGGATATGAGGCGGTTTTCAGTAAATGTTGATGTTGGATAAGACACTCACTTTCTATCACTTAAGTCCTTTCATACTACCGAACAAGTTGCTTGTAGGGCAACGGGGTTATTAGTTGATAGCGCTATTAGGTTAGGCACCCTCACGATATACCTGGATAGGACGGGCGTGAACTAATAACTTTAAAATCATGACCAATGTTTGATAGAGCATTGGAGAAGGGCAAAAAGGAGCCATCTGCGGTATCGAGTTATTATCAACATAACATAAGTCAATACTTGGTAACAAACGGTCAAACAAACTATGAACTCACCAGCGTTGTCTGATACATTTTTCTGCATGCTTGCAGGTCCTTAGGTACACTATCATGGAACTTGCTGTCTGGGAAGCTGGAGTGGTCATGGGTCGTGACATTTGGAAACGCTTCTCGCTGTTGCATTGTTTTGAACATTTTCATTTAAACTTATTGAACAAATTATTATGCTTCCGCTGAACATGTTTAATTTTTGTGACAACCCTCACTAAACCAGGTATCCGTACAACTTAATTAATAATTAATTACCGCTTAATTACTGTGCTTGCTTGAACTTGTGAATAAACTGCTACTTGAATACTGATACATGTACTTACCTGCATCATACTTTACTTGCTGTCACTACATTATTTACATGACTGAACCTTAGTGACAATCATAATGCACAAAAAGCACAGTAGCACTATAATGGATAACCTATTGAACATTCTGATAAAGCCAGCATCAGGCAAACACTGCCTCTAAGGCCTGTAAGAACCTGAAATATTTTGCTACACTAGTGGTGAGTGTAGGGATACAAGGGTTGTAGAACTGCGTCTCTAGGAATAAGTTACAATGACTGGATGTGCCTAAAACGTACTCTAAGTACAAAACTCAGCACTTTACACAATAATTCAGCTTTTAGCTAACTAATAAAGTGCCAAAACATGAGAAAAATATTACTAGACACTTTCCAAAGTGTCAGGAATAAGTTGTGTCACTAAAAAGGGTATTAACGACACTTAAAGCTTTGTTAAGCACTTTAACGGATTACTATCCAACCGAACAACCGGACTATACCCGAAACATGAAAATATTGTTATTTTCATTATTTATCTTTTTCTGAGCCAGTTAGGGTCCCTGAATACCCTAACACCCGTCATAACACACGACACACAACTAACCAAGTTAACTACTTAACTAACTTGGTTTAACCTAACTAATACCTAACTAACTAGTTGGAATCGGACCAAGACCCCCCCCCCCCCTCTCTAACCGTCCCCAACTAGAGGGGGACACACCTTGTACTAACTTGATTTGTTTAATCTCCTATGCTTAGTATCAAGAAGACATGGTGACCATTGGTTAATACTCTTGAAAATTGTCTATAAGATTAAGCTTAAACACACATGAACATTATAATCACACAACACACTCCACACTCTCTCTCTCTTTCTCTTTGGCTCTCGGCCGAACCCACACCCACACACCCATCCATTTTCGAGTTTGATCTTGCAAGTTCCAAGCATCTACAAGTGTTAAGGGTCGCATATAAGGAGTCTTGGAGCAAACGGAAGGCGAAGGACCTCTCTACTTAGCTTTTATCCACCTCATTTGCGCGTAGATTCTTCCCTAGCCTCGAGCTAGTGGTATGATGTTTAAATCCCTATCTAGAACTAATCTAAAGCGGTTAAAATGTGGTGTAATGATTAAAACTCGAAATCTTACAAAATGGTGCATTAAAGTCTACTAAAAATGCTATAAGTGATGGTTAAAAGCTCACTAGTTGTGTAAATGTTGTAGTAATTGAAATTTGTGATTATTTAGACCCGATCTATGTTGTGGTAGCTCGGATCATCATTTAACCCGGTTTAGTCATGATCTTGGATTATGACATAAAGCTTGTTTAAGTATAACAAGGGTTAGAAGATGAAACTCTACCACACAAGAATCATGAACTTGTGTAAAAGTGTTTTAGTTTGTACAATAGTGTTTAAAACTAGTAGATCTACGGATCTACGGGTGGTATTTTCAAAGGACCACGCGTTAAAGAAATCATGCTTTCTAAAAATGGATCTTACCCTAACAAGAATGGTTTTTAGAACACACAAGTGTGTAAACACTTGTAACACAAAGTTTCGACAAAATAACTATTTTTGAAAAAGATGACGAGAAGTTGTAAAAACGGAACTTCCATAAAAACGAGGTTTTTACACAATCGGATAGTTTTATATAAAGATCCGCTAAAAGTAATGAGATTTACTTCACAGTTTGGATAAATTACAAGTTCATGAAAATTTATGCGATTTATATACATATTTTGACTAGTTTGTGATTTGAACATTGTTTTGGTTGAATGAGAAAATTGTTGGTTGATTTGTAAAAGAAAATGATACGCTTGAAAGCGTGGCCACCTCCAGTTACAGAGGAAACTCTGGCGAAATTTTTCTAAAAACCTAACACTTAGAATTATATTCACTATAAGTGTTAGAAAGACATTTTGACTTGTTTTCAAAATATAAGTTTCGCCACGACTATATTTACAAAACATCGGAGGTGGGATTTCACAAAATAAAACGTGATACATAAATGTATTTAGTATATATTTTTCACAACATCACTTGTATAAGTGTTTATGATTATTTTGTGAACTACGTAAATATTATTTTTAGAGTAAAAATAATATTACTAAGTATTATTTTGGGAAATCACATGTATTAAAATATAATATTTTTGGGAAGAATATTTATATTTTGGAGTTTGGAAATAAAATATATTAAGTGAGACTTAATAGTGTAATCTAAATTATACGAACGCACATGTATTAAATCCCCCATCCTTGGGAAGGAGAATAACTACCAAGTATATACAGAACGTAAACACGAAACAGTTGCCTAACTATTTCCCAAAAACTTAAACCATAAAGCTAAGGCACGGCCGTCCGTCTAATAGAGTTAGCACGTGTAGGTCGTCATACAGCTGATTGATTTGGAGGCATACTTGGTAGAGACGCACCACTGTGAGTTCATGTCCCCCTTTTCTCTTAACTGTTTTCAGTTTTCTAACTACGGGGGTGAAATACATGTTACTTTGATTACAAGTACTTTATACATGGTATGGTTAGCGTAAGGAGGTTTACTACTTAGATCATGTGAGTGGGTAGGCAGAAACTGGAGGCCATTAATCCTCATTGTAGGACCGAGGGACGTAAGCGGTAGATCTATCTGGGTGTAGCGAGCCCAACTCTAGGCCCAACAGAACGGACCTCAGGGAGGCCCAACAGAACGGACCTTGGAGTGACTTTGTACCCAACGCTAAATCTGCTAGGTTTGAGTCTTCCTACTTGCACTTCACACATATCAATGGCCTTGCAAACCATTGGTGATCTCTTTTCCTTATTTGCTACATACCAGGATTTTTATACTTACAAGTGTTTTACATACTCACTTACACATGAACTCGCTCAACATTATTGTTGATTTTTCAACTTACATGTATTTCAGGAAATTAAAGATCTGGCGCGGTATGTTATGTTTTCCCGCTGCATATGGGTTACGAGGTCATCCGGGTTTGGGGAATGTGACTCTTTCCTGGACAAGTCACAGTCCTTAAACTGTGTTTATGTCATGTTGATGTTTATGATGGTTGAACAATGTCATTAGGATTTGTTTTCCGTTAAGACAATGTTGTTATGTTTGGTTTTTAAAACTTAATCTATGGATGATCTTGCATGATTTTATTTCATATAGCTTTGTTATGGTTAAGCTATGGTATTAAGAAGTCACACCAAAATAACCACGCTTCCGCAAAGCCAGGGTGTGACAATTTTCTACACTGGTGTTTGAATTATACTATTTCGTTTAATGGAAAGTTTACTTTATTTATGGTTCAATGTGATTAGTGGCTAGATCCTGGTATGTCACACGCCTCGCAGAGGTTTCCGCTTGTGGTATTTTTGGGGGTGTGTCAGTTTGGTATCAGAGCCACTAGTTATAGTGAACTAGGTTTTAAAATGTATTTATAAAACCAGACTATAACCAAACAGTATCAAAAACGACCATGACACTCAGCTCCAGATCGCAAGGTTCGTCCTCTCATTACTTTATGCATTACTGATGTGTGTAAAATGCAACATATAAATTACATCAAATGAGGCATAAAACTAACCCTTTTTTAGTACTAATGTTGGAAAAAGTGTGCTTTTGTCTTCCTTTTGTATTTTCAGGGTTAAATGAGCTTAAATGAGAAAAAGAAACAATAATGCAGCCAAGCAAAAACAAGAGATCCGAAAGCTGAACACGCCCCGTGCCCAGCGGACACGGGGGTGTGCTCAAGTGTCTGCAGAAAAGAAAAAGTTGTAGAAGCTTCTATTTTACAACACGGGGGCGTGCCCAGCTCAACACGGCCATGGTCAACGCTAAGATTCACAGAATCCAAGCAAATCTTGATAGTACAGATACGCTTCTGCACATAGGGTCGTGCCCAGCGGACACGGGGGCATGTGGAGCTAATACAGACAAACTGCAATTAATGAAGAAAGAGAAAGTGGATGGACACGGGGCCGTGTCCGGGCTTCTGTGCAGGCTATAAATAGAGGTGCTTTGTTCACTTCAAAAGCATCCCTTGACAAACCACCTCTCTCTTACTTCACCCACACTCCACCACCATCACAACACCCACATCCACTACCATAATCCATCATAGATTGTGTGTAGTAGTCTCGGGATCCAAGATTGATAGTAAGAGTTCTTGACAATCAAAGGCCATGTTTGCCAAAGTCTCTTACATCACTTGGTGAAGACAAGCATTTAGTGTAATACTTTTGTTTTTTAATCTTTTCTCACTTTTTATTTGGTTTTGTATTAATGACTTTAATAACTAGTTTCTTATGTTGAAGGTGAAACTTCCTTATCATTTGTCCGTGGTGTCTTGGCGTTATTTTACTGTCTATATAAAATAAAAGATTTACACCATTCATATCTCTACGGTGTATATAGAGATATGTTGGCTACCTGGTCGGGGGTTAAGGGAATGGTTTGGTAAGGTTCTTGCCTTGTTCAGTGTATAGATCCTGCAAGGACCTGGGTCAAGCTTACTAGGACCTCCTTCAATACCCACTGGTATTGGATGGCGGGGGTGCGAATGGCTTGATCCCCTCATATGTAAACTACTATTAATACATTTACCCGGCTACCTGGGATTGTATCCCTGCTGACTCAAACCACTTAGCCGAGGGTAACGTCACCTTCAAAAGAGGGGCCTACCACATTACGCATTAATAACTTAATTAATTATCTTTCAAAAATCCAACCCTTTAGGATTGTATCCTTGCTGACTCAAACTACTGGGTTGAGGGTAACGTCACCTTCAAAAGAGGGGCCTACTACTATAACTAAGATAATCTCTTAAAAAGTGCAAAAGTGCGGAAAACATCAAAGGTTACACTAAAGGCGAGTCGGATCCAAGTGATTCATCTTGTCTATCTGTTTTTATTTTTATTTTCAGCATTTTTAGTTTTTATTTTCATTTTTAAAACTTTTTCTAAACTTTTGATTTGATTAGACGTTGAGGATAAACCGGTACTAAAAGCTCTTGTGTCCTTGGACAACCTCGGTATCTTACCAAAGCTATACTACGCTCACGATGGGTGCACTTGCCATATGTGTGTTTAGTGTTAGTAAAATATCATGTTTTATAAATTTAAAACTTGACTAAGGTGTTAAAAATCGCTTAAAATATAACTAAAAAATATATAACGCTACACACGCATCAAGTTTTTGGCGCCATTGCCGGGGACACAAGGATTTTAAGAAAGTTTGGAATCAACGGCCTAATCGTTTTTCTTATTTTTCTATTTTTTTTAGGATTTTTCTTAGATTTTCAGCTTCTGCAGAGCTCAGCACGGGGCCGTGCCTAGTCGGACACGGGCCGTGCCCAGCATCGTTACTAGCAGTTTTTATTTTCTGAGTTACAGAGAGCTGAGCACGGGGCCGTGTTGGTGCAACACGGGGCTGTGTCGAGCTCCCCAGTAACAGGGATCCGGAAAACAATCACTGTAACTCCAACCACGGGCCGTGTTCATCTGAGCACGGGGCCGTGGTGAAACTTCTGACCAATGTTCTTTTTGTTTTTATTGCAGGACTTGGAACCCAGGCGCCGCACCTGAACCTTCTACGCAGTGTATGAGCTCCAGTTCCAGTAGAGACATAAAAGAACCTCTAGACGAACCCGAACACTTTCTAAGAAAAAAGACTTCCAAGAGAAAGTTTCGGGGGACCCACTTTCAATGGCGGATTAACGTACCCTCATGGATTACCTATGACCCACTGTATGTAATCTTGGCGCCGCTATCAATGCACTGAATGTCGATGCCAACAACTTCGAACTTCGGCCGCATTTGATACAAATGCTCCAAAACTCTGCAACCGTCCACGGGCTTGCGGACGAAGATCCCCATTTACATATTACTAACTTCTTGGAAATATGTGATACTTTTCGGATCAACGGAGCATCAAACGACGCCGTCAACCTTCGACTGTTTCCATTTTCACTAAAAGACCGAGCTAAGGCTTGGCTTAACACCCTCCCAGTTGGTTCGGTAAACACCTGGGATAAACTAGCCCAAAAGTTTCTATATAAGTATTTCCTTCCTTCTAAAACGGCTAAATTAATGACTGAAATTAATACATACTCACAAGAGGATGGGGAATCCTTATATGAAACTTGGGAAAGGTTCAACGAGCTACTAAGGAACTGTCCTCACCATGGTCTTGCGGTATGGCAACAAGTATCCACTTTCTATAATGGGTTCTTGCCACACACAAGACAAACACTTGACTCTAGCTCTGGGGGACTTTTAGGTAATCGCCGCCCAAATGAAATTTATAATCAAATTGAGGAAATTGCTCAAAACAATTTTCAGTAGTACACTCCCCGAGGCACTAAATCTATTGCCCCGGGCGCCTTAAGGTTGACGAAAGCACCTCCTTACAAGCCCAAATCGAGGCCCTTTCTTCAAAAATCAAAAAGTTAGAAATGGCAAAAACGGCCTCGGTTATGGCTTGTGAAGGGTGTGGTGGGCCACATGAAAATTGGAGTTGTATGAAAGAAATGGATAATCAAACGAAAATGGTAAACTACATTGATAATAGACCTAGGCCGGCAGGTCCTCCGACAGGTATCTACAACCAAGGATGGCATAACCACCCTAACCTTGGTTGGAGAGAACCTGGCAATAGTAGTAACCAAGAAAATCAAAACCAAAGAACAAACTTTCAACAACCACGAAATGAGTCACAAAATTTCTCTCAACAACAACAAGGGGGACGAGAGAGGCTTGAAGACACTGTCTCACGCCTCATCTATGATACCGATAAGAAAAATAGGATCGATTTCAACAAATAGAATCAAATTTTAGAAACCAACAAGCTAGTATTCAAAACATTGAAAAACAATTAAATCAACTAGCTCAGAATTTCTCCGACAGGCCACAAGGCGTGTTACCTAGCAATACCGAAACAAACCCAAAGGCGCAAGTACATCTCATTACGTTGAGAAACCGTACCGTAGGTCCCAAGGAGGCTCCGCTCCCCACAACTGAAAGAAGACCACCCGACCAAACCACAGCTTCGTTAACACCCCAAAAAGAGACGACTCCTACACCAAGCCAAGAGCCCCCCAAGAATCCTCTGGTACCTTATCCCGGTCAGTTACTTTGCCAAAAGACCGATGAGCAATTCATAAAATTCATAAATCTACTAAAACAATTGCGTGTCAATATTCTATTTGTAGAAGTCCTAACCCAAATGCCTAAATATTCAAAATTCGTGAGGGAATTTCTCACTCACAAAAGGAAAATTGAATCATTGCAATTAGTTAATTTAAGTGAAGAATGCTCCGCCTTACTACTCAACAAACTCCCACAAAAGAATATTGATCCTGGAGGCTTCACCATCCCTTGTTCGATTGGGGAATCACCCATGCGTAATGCACTAGCCGATCTTGGGGCTAGCATCAACCTCATACCCGTGTTCGACCGACTCGGCCTAGGGAAAACAAGCCCTACAAAAATGAGCATACAACTCGCCGATAGGTCCATTAAATATCCACAAGGTGTCGCCGAAAATCTATTGGAAAAAGTCAGAGACATTGTCTTCCCGGCCGACTTTGTCATACTAGATATGGAGGAAGATACCGAAGTACCACTCATCTTAGGAAGACCATTCCTGGCCACGGCTCACGCAATGATGGACATGAATGGTGGGACACTAACATTCAGGGTTGGGGAAAGAGTAGAAGATGATGACTCGGTCAACTACATGAAAGTCATAGACTCAAGTTTGGATGATGCTCTCCAACGGTGCAACATGGGATGCAAACCATCCCACTTGGGTAACATATGACTGGCTTTGGGTCTAGCCAAGGACCCTTATAAACGTGGCGCACCACGGAGGCATTCCGCGTAACTATCCTTAGTTTAGTTTAGATTAACCTTTATGCTTTCTAGTTTAGTTTTAATTTTCAAGTATAAAACACACTCGGGATGGTGAAGGATACTAAGGGAAGCTTGAACCCACACCCCATGCACAAAAACAGAGCCTCCCGACAATTTTTCTTCATTACAGCAAGTTCAGCACGGGTCGTGCTCAGCCAACATGCCCCGTGCTCAAGGGTCTGCAGAAAAACGCCCAGTTCATGTAGCTGGACACGGGGCGTATTCGCTGAACAAGCCCCCGTGCCCAGCCTTCTGTTACTTTCTGTTACTGGCAATCTGAACACGGGGCCGTGCCCTGTCACCACGGGCCGTGTCCAGATGCCCAGTAACATAATATTTTGTTTTTAACACCTTTTTACACATTCAATCAACCTAAAAACTTATTTTTGGGACACATTGAGGACAATGTGTAATTTAAGTGTGGGGGGATGCTAAAACCTTGAATTTTGCAAAGTCCTAATTACAAGCCTTACACAAAACTCTATTGGAACCGCTAAACACCCCAAATTTTTTCAAAAACTTTTCATTTTTTTACTTGTCTTGATTTAAATTGGGAATAACAAGTTCTAAAAAGGTTATATTTTTACAAATTTACAACCCATAGCGTCGCGATAAAAAGAACCAACATAAGAAAATTATGAAACGGCATGACAAATCTAGTCAAAATTTGATTATATATACTTGATCACATTATAAACCCATTCCCACAAAAAGTGAGTTTTGAGCCTTTATTGAGCATACAAATACACATCTTTAAACTAAATGCTCATCTTTCGTTTCTTGTGTGAATAGTCGCTTGGTTTCTTACGACTCTAGAAGTTGCCATGACAATACATTCCCGGTCCTTACCAACTTAAACCCAAGTAAGTAAATGATGGAGGCATTAGGACTAACCATTTTTCTTTTCAACACCATTGTTTTTTCATTTTTTTTACCACCTACCCAAAATCCCCCTAGTTAACCCCTTTGAGCCTAAACCTTTCGTTTCTAAAGCCACAAAACAAACACCCTTTTACCCACCAAAAACCCTTTTTCATTTTAAACCCTTTATTTTAGTAAAAAGCTCGGTCTTCATGTGACATTCCTAATAAAAATATATATATATATATATATAAATAAATAAAAAATAAAAAAATGAAGTCTAGCAAATAAACAAACAAGTTCCCCAAAAGAAACTTTGTTTGAAAATACTTCGTTTGAATAAAAAGTCACAAAAATAAAAAGTTTTACGAAAACCGACGCTTTTTACGCCTTTCGCCCTTTTCTACTAACCACTAACCCAAAAACCACCTACCTTTAACCCAAGCCTAACCCTTCCCTAAGTCCTCTTGATATTTACAAAGGTTTTTAGTTAAAAAGGAGGAGGATTGATTGCTTGGCAAGCATATGGTTGAAGTAAGTTCCTTCCCTAAGTCCTCTTGATATTTACAAAGGTTTTTAATTTTTATTATGAACCGTTCTAAATAAATCATAACGAATAGGATTGTAAATAGCATAAAAATAAAGCCTAAATAAAGATCTTGGAATCCCGACAGTCAAGACAAGCCCAAAACTTCTCTTCTACCCATTCCATTTGCGAGTGTAACCCACATTATAAAGAGTTTTGCTTGAGGACAAACAAAGATTCAAGTGTGGGGGTATTTGATCTGTGTAAAATACAACATATAAATTACATCAAATGAGGCATAAAACTAACCCTTTTTAGTACTAATGTTGGAAAAAGTGTGCTTTTGTCTTCCTTTTGTATTTTCAGGGTTAAATGAGCTTAAATGAACAAAAGAAGCAAAAATACAGCCAAATCTAACATAAATACAAGAAAAGGAATAAACGTGGCATGCCCGACCCCTTGACAGCATCTTCCCAAGCAAAAACAAGAGATCAGAAGGGTGAACACGCCCCGTGCCCAGCGGTCACGGGGGCGTGCTCAAGTGTTTGCAGAAAAGAAAAAGTTGTAGAAGCTTATATTTCCCAACACGTGGGCGTGCCCAGCTCAACACGGCCGTGGTCAACGCTAAGATTCGCAGAATCCAAGCAAATCTTGAAAGTGGATGGACACGGGGCTGTGTCCAGTAGACACGGGGCCGTGTCCGAGCTTCTATGCAGGCTATAAATAGAAGTGCTTGTTTCACTTCAAAGGCATCCCTTGACAAACCACCTCTCTCTCACTTCACCCACATTCCACCACTATCACAACACCCACATCCACCACCATCATCCATCATAGAGTGTGTGTAGTAGTCTCGGGATCCAAGATTGATAGTAAGAGTTCTTGACAATCAAAGGCCATGTTTGCCTAAGTCTCTTACATCACTTGGTAAAGATAAGCATTTAGTGTAATACTTTTGTTTTTTAATCTTTTCGCACTTTTTATTTGGTTTTGTATTAATGACTTTAATAACTAGTTTCTTATGTTGAAGGTGAAACTTCCTTATCATTTGTCTGTGGTGTCTTAGCGTTATTTTACTGTCTATATAAAATAAAAGATTTACACCATTCATATCTCTACGGTGTATATAGAGATATGTTGGCTACCTGGTTGGGGGTTAAGTGAATTGTTTGGTAAGATTCTTGCCTTGTTCATTGTATAGATCCTGCAAGGACCTGGGTCAAGCTTACTAGGACCTCCTTCAATACCCACTGGTATTGGATAGCGGGGGTGCGAATGGCTTGATCCTCTCATATGTAAACTACTATTAATACATTAACCCGGCTACTTGGGATTGTATCCCTGCTGACTCAAACCACTTAGCCGAGGGTAACGTCACCTTCAAAAGAGGGGCCTACCACATTACGCATTAATAACTTAATTAAGTATCTTTCAATAATCCAACCCTTTAGGATTGTATCCTTGCTGACTCAAACTACTGGGTTGAGGGTAACGTCACCTTCAAAAGAGGGGCCCACTACTATAACTAAGATAATCTCTTAAAAAGTGCAAAAGTGTGGAAAACATCAAAGGTTACACTAAAGGCAAGCGTATCCAAGTGATTCATCTTGTCTATATGTTTTGATTTTTATTTTTATTTTCAGCATTTTTAGTTTTTATTTTCATGTATAAAACTTTTTCTAAACTTTTGATTTGATTAGACGTTGAGGATAAACCGGTACTAAAAGCTCTTGTGTCCTTGGACGACCTCGGTATCTTACCAACGCTATACTACGCTCACGATGGGTGCACTTGCCCATATGTGTGTTTAGTGTTAGTAAAATATCATGTTTTATAAATTTAAAACTTGACTAAGGTGTTAAAAAGGGCTTAAAATATAACTAAAAAATATATAACGTTACACACGTATCAATTACTTATCTAGTAGCCACACACCCACGACTTGCATGAAACTGCATACTAGATACCATGATGTGATTACCTGTGCTGCATGTTTTAGTGATGCTTGATAGTGTGACACTACCTTTCGACTTTTGTGATTCCTAGTTTTATAATATCCTTCGTTTGTTATTTGAGTGTGGGGAAGCTTTTAGCTCGAGTTAAGAGGCACTGAGATAAGCGTGCAAATTGCCTTATTATTATGGGTGCACACATAATAATAATGTGAGGTGCATGTGAATCCCATTGAGGCTTAATAAGTGTGAAAGGGGTTCTGTTCCACTAACCGTATAATGTTAGAGTTTCTCAAATCCATAGAAATCGTAGTGATGATTGACTTCTACTTAATTGCGATCCTTATTATGACACCTGTGCCTCTGTGACCATCAAACAAATACCCAATTTATGAAATATTGTGTTTCATACTTGGGATTTGTAAAAAATACGTGTATTGTTTGCATATATCAATTCATGTTCGATTTCAAGCATTAAATCGCTTTCTGGAAGGTTATACGCGCACTGATGCATAAATATAACCAGTTTAATGCAACGAACACTCCAAAATAATGAAATAGGCTTAACATACCTTAAATAACCTTTACATAACTTATAAATAAGTTTTGGAGGGTTTGGTGTGGCGAAATCAAGTTTATTCGCTTACAGGGACTAATTTCGACAAACTACGAAAGTATGCCGATTTGTACTGTAACGAACATTCCGGAACTTGATCATAAGTTAAATATGCCCTAAATATCATTTACATAGCTTAGAAATAGGCTTTGAGGTGTTTGGTGCGCAAAAATAAACTTATTTGATCAACAGGGACTAAAAGCGTCAAAAAGTGCATAAGTTTGCATTTTCGCGCATATCTTACGTTCTGAATATATCCGGACATCCAAAAATTTGTGTAATCATTAAAATATTTTATTTTAGTGATTGGCATGATAAAATTCCATTCGTCGCTTAACATCATTTTAGAGCTTTGAAATGGGGTTAACGGGGCTTAAAAGTGCCAAAAATCAAGTTTTACAAGTGCAAGGACCATTTTTGAAATTTCTGACCAGATTCAATGAACCTAGTCCAATTTTGAAGTGTTGATGGTTTTAATGGTTGGTTTTGGATTCTATGGGCTCAAATTTGTTGGTTTTAAACATTCCCATGGTTTTGAAAACCATGAGCCCAAGTGGAGGGCCAAGATCAAAGCACGAAATGCGAGGAACGATCCTAATGGTTTACCGAATCCTATATAAACCCATGCCTTCACTTCATTTCAACTCACACTTTGGTTCAATCAGCTCTAAGTTGAAGTTATTACTTCATACCTGAGTTGTTTGAATCAAAACTTCCTAGCTTGGACCCTTTGTAAGTCTCTTTCGTGCTTTTTATGCGTTTTTAGCACAAAAGTCAAACAGTGTTTGACTTTCTGCTTTGACCACGAGTTGGTCAACACGAAGTTCGTTGAACTTCGCAACGTGATCGTAATCACGATGGTCATAGTCCCTTGTGACTATACCTACTGATTACCCCGTTGATTAGGTGTAGTGACAAGTCGTAGTTTCGGTCAAAATATGTATTCTTGCGTATTTTGCAACCAAACTACTTTTGGGTATCAAGACCCTTTGTCTTGATATCAAACTTGTTTTCAAACTTCGTTAAACATGTTCTAACATGTTTAACTCATCACTTTAGGTTTAGTGCTTATATAGGATCGTAGAATAAGCGGTCTAAACAACCGCTTAGACTTTCGAACCCGACCCGTTTGGTCGATTATTTGGATCCGACCAAGCATATTATGTGACCATAGTTGCATAGAGAATAACCTTCCGAGGTTATACCTTATGCTCACTTCGTTTGAGTAGTTATATGATAGGTAGTTTATATGCCTTAGGTAAATGACCAAAATGCCCTTTTTACGCATAAATTCATTTTAAGCATATGTAACCTAAATTTTGACATCTAAACTGATTAGGTAACGTTATTAGACATGTTAAGGCATATATTACTTGTCATAGGACTAGTTAGGCGGTCCGAACGCGTTCTACGCGAACGACGCATTAAAGTGGCGTAAGCTACCTAAACAGTTCACAATGGGTCGTAAGCACTTAGGTTAGGTTTCATTTTAGTATGTAGTCTTTGTTAAACCATATTACATGAGTTCCTATACTCATTTGGTTTATGAAACCTCATTCTATCCGATCTTCCGATTTAGGTCCGTTTATTTACATAATTACCTATATTAGGTGCCGTTTGATTCCGTGATCCCTCTAGCTTTGCTTGGTTGTTATTCAAGACTTCTAAGCATCCTCAAGTGAGTACATAGACCCCTCTTTTACTGTTTTCAAATGTTTTGGGGTGAAACACATGTGCCTACTTGTTACTTTCGTGTTTTCCATGTTTTCATATCATATACTTGCTATGTTCATTAGTACACTATTAGTACATGATTTCATTATGTTTCGCTATGTATGTTCACTTAACATGCTAGCACAATTTTTTTACGTTTTGAACCATTTGTAATCGTTGGATGTATGTGAACCATTTGTAATCGTTGGATGTATGTGAACCATTTATAATCATTGGATGTATGTGAACCATTTGTAATCGTTGGATTTATGTGAACCATTTGTAATCGTTGGATTTATGTGAACCATTTGTAACTGTTTGAACCATTGGGTTAGGGAAGTGATTAGGTAACGGGGCGGGTGTAATGTGTTAAAAGCATGGTGGATACGCCGCTGGTACTTCCTATATATAAGTGCTTTTAACACATTATATATCGTTGCGTTATCTAGATCACTTGGGTAAACGATTTTGAAACAATGTCACACAATTATGTTTTCTGAATAATATAAACCATACGAGTCTTATTAACGAGTTTCTACGAGATGTTTTACGATTTAATTTAATAAAACAAAATGTTTTGGAGTTAAGAATCATGGCTACGAGATTTTATAAATCATATCCAACTTGATTTGAGTTGGTTAATTATGTCGTAATACTATACTTTTCAAAATAAGGTTTTTAAATAAGTATTGCAACATGTAAAACGAGCCATGAATCTGACACTCACATAAAACCTATGTACTCGCCGGCATTTTTATGCTGACGTATTTTCACATGTGTTTCAGGTACCATAGTTGATGATATTTGATGATGATATTGATGCATGCTCACATAGGAACGGACAAGGCCTTAGCGACTTAATAACAATAAAAGTCTATTTGTTCATGTTTTGTTTCTAATTCCAATGTAATGTAATACCGTTGCCTATCTTTAGGCAGCAACCACAATAAGAACACAAAATTCGAATCTGCTTTGAAAACTAATCATCTGTTCTAGGATGATTTATTATAAGGTTACGAACCTTCAAAGTTTTCAAATTCTCGTCAAATTTTGGGGCTACATATTGTGAACACGTGCAAACTGGAAGGGTGGGTGCCTGTACCCTGAGCTTTCTGTCTAAGGCTAGAGTGTTCGTACAAATCCACAGTATCGGACCAGTCACTCTTACCTAGGAACTCTTGGGGTGAGTGTCCACTTATAGGCGAGCATGTCTTTGTGATACATTATGAGGACCTATTTACTTTGATTCAGCCTTTGTGTGTCGTTTGTTTGCTTCGTGGTTCAAACAAATGACCGTCACCCATGATTTTTGGTCGGTAATTGTAACATCCTATTCTTACCCAATGCCATTTCATTTGTTTTCTCTCATGTTTCCCCTTTTTAGAATGCCTCCACGACGTGAAAATCAGGTACCTATTGAAGAGCTGGCAGCTGTCATTACGTAGCAAATGACTACTGTAATCCCGAACATCGTTGCTCAATGTAACCAAGCTCTCAACAACAATAATGCCCCTGCAACTTCAAGACGTTCAACTCGGCTAAGCCATCAAAGTTTTCTGGGTCTCACGGAGCGACTGCAATTCTGCAATGGTTCGAGAGTCTAGAGAGCACCTTCAGGCATGTTCAATGCCCAAATGAGCGAAAGGTAGAATTCGCATCTAGTGTCTTTAAGAAACGAGCTTTGACATGGTGGAATGGTGTGATGAGAGATAGGGGTGCCGATGTGGCACAGGCTCAAACATGGGAAGAGCTTTGAGCTCTGATGATGAAGGAATTCTGTCCACGTCACGAGATCAGGGCCTTGGAAAGGGAATTCGACGATCTTAAGCAAGATAGCGGTAAGCATCGAGCCTTCATGGATCGTTATGAGGAGTTAAGTCTGTTATGCCCGAATATGGTTACGCCTTTGGATAAGGCAATCGAAAAGTACATTGATGGCCTCCCTGACCCAGTACAAGACATTGTGACTGGTAGTAACCCCACTACGGTTAGGCAGGCCATTGAGCTATCTGCTACCTTGACTGAATCTCAAATCAGGAAAGGTAAACTTTTCTGAAAAGGTGATAAGAAACCAATCGAGGAATCGAAACCCAAAGATGAACAGACTGAATCCTCCAAGAAGTCAAGGAAGTTAAAAGCTTCCCAGAACTTCACCGTGGTTGCTCACAATGATCAAGCTACCCCCAACCAACCAGCTCAACCCCCTGCTAGGAAGCCATACAACGGAACTGCACCCTTGTGCAACCAATGTAACCTTCATCATCATGCTAGTGTGAAGTGCCGCAAATGCCAAATTTGTGGACTTATAGGTCATACAGCAAGAGTTTGCCGAGCTGCAGTTGCACCAAATCAAGCTGACAACAATCCTGCTCAAGCTCGTTTTCCACCAGGTTCTTACTACAACTGTGGCGAGATGGGTCATTTCCAAAGAAATTGCCCAAAGCTTGCTAATGCAAATCCAGCACAGGGATAAGCATCTGACCGACTAGAAGACAACACCGTTTAGAAATAATCACGTCTTATGTATTATTTTCTTTTGTTGTCAAGGTCCATGAAACAGTTGTTATCGTTGTTTATAAATAAATCTTTTATTTACATTGCAATGTATTTATGTGGTTGCATGTATAAACAACATATCCCCTACAATACCGACAATCAGGGAATCGTATTCCTTGAAGAACAGACTACCCCCAAAAATTCTTCCATTTTATGATCTCTTGCGTTTTCCATGAAAATCCTAAGTACCCGTTTCTTCCAAAGAAACGAAGTACAAGGTGCAAGTTACAACTCTGGACGAATACCCAAAGTACCACTATAAATCCTTAATAGGGTACCTAAGGGTATTTCCGTAAATCCTAAAATTGTTGTGTACCTTAATTCGAATATTACGCTTCTTTGAAAACAAAATCGAATTTTCGGAAGATCTGTCACACCCCGACCACGTAAAACAACAAAACGTGGCGGAAACATCGAGGCGTGTTGTAACAGAATTAATGTTTCATAACCATGGATACCAAAGAGTGTTTCGTTTTATTAAACATTGAATAATTACATCGTCTTGAAATCTAAATACACTATTTAAACATAGTCTATCATTGTTATTGAGTCACTAAGGCCTTGTCCAGTCCTATGTGAGCATGCATCTTATCAATCGATATCATCCAACAATACCTGAAACATATGTGAAAACGAGGTCAGCAAAGAAATGCTGGCGAGTACATAGGTTTTGTGAAAATAAGATTCATGACTTCTGTTTTAAGAAAATGTTTAGTCATGAACCTTGTAATTTGCTTTGTCTTTGTAAATCATTTGAAAAATAATAAGTTCAGGTGATATGTATAAATAAGAGAATAATGCATGATTAAATGAATAACCATGTAAAAATGAGTTTGTATAAGATAAGTTGTTTGTAAATAAATGTCTTGTGAAAAGTATGTTACTTGTATAAAATGTTCTATGTCTCAAACTGAAATGATTCAAATAATGCTACAATATGTAATACCATACAAACACTTATATATAGGAAGTACCAGCGGCGTATCCACCATGCTTGTATCATATTACACTCGCATCGTTACTTAATCACTTACTCAAACCAAACCAACAATGTAAAATGTTCATGTCTAATGTAAATCATGTAATGTATAACCAAAACCCAATCGTATATCGCTTTGAAGCCAATCGTTTACCCAATCGTTAAAACATCGTGTGAAAACCAATCGTTTACCCAATCGTTAAAACATCGTGTGAAAACCAATCGTTTACCCAATCGTTAAATTCGTTTTAGGTCGTGAAACTACTTAAATGGTCATCTCGCTAATAACATTCAAACCTTCTTGACTCGCATTAATAAACCCTTACCAAAGGATAGATTAATAATTCGCATTAATAAACCCTTACCAAAGGATAGATTAACATCTCGCATTAATAAACCCTTACCAAAGGATAGATTAACATCTCGCATTAATAAACCCTTACCAAAGAGTAAATTAACAATTACAGATTCAGTCGCTACCCACAACACCCACACATAACTACGGGTGTAGTAACTAACGGGATTTGTCAGATCCTATGGTACCATAACCTAATACTGGTCGGCTTGATCATTGCTAATGAATGTCATTTGTTATGTAACTACAACCAACAAGTTTGTTCACTTTATGAAATCGTTATTAGTTTTGTATAAATCGTCTTAATCGTTTTTGAAACCATCGTTATAACATCGAAAACATTTAGCACATATGAGTCACCCCAAAACAATTGAAAACAGTAAAAGAGGGGAATAATGTACTCGCCTGATAATGCTTGGAGGTCTTGAACAACAACCAAACAAAGCTAGAGGGAGCACGGAATCAGTCGGCAATCTAAAACTATATAAATAAACCGGACTTAAATCGGGAGATCGGATAGGATGAGGCTTGGTAAACCAAATGAGTATTGGAACTCATATAATATGGTTTAACAAGACCTACATACTACAATGAGACTAACCTATTTGCTTTTGACCCATCGCGACCCATTAAGGTAACATATGCTACTTTAACGCGTCGTGCGCGTGAAACGCGTTCGGACCGCCTAACTAGTTCTACGACAAGTGTTATATGCCTAAACATGTTACATAATCAGTTATGTGACAAAAGTTTAGGTTACATATGCTTAATTACCAATTATACATGAAAAGGGTATTCTGGTAATTTACCTAAGGCATATAAACTACCTATCATACAACTACTTAAACGATGTGACCATAGGGTATAACCTCGGAAGGTTATTCCCTACCTACTATGGTCACCTAATGTATTTGGTCGGATCCTAATGATCGACCAAACTGGGTCGGGTTCGAGGTATAAGCGATTTATTAGATCGCTTACCCTACGACCCTAGACAACGTGGTAATCAGTAGGCATAGTCCCAAGGGACTATAACCAACGTGATTACACTCACGTTGCGAAGTTCAAACGAACTTCGCATTGACCATTACTGGTCAACGCTGAAAGTCAAACAAAGTTTGACTTTCTGACTCGAAAAGCAATAAAATAAGGAAAAGAACGAAAGAATACTTACGAAGGGTCCCCGAATGCTAACCTCGATTCAAAAATCTCAGGTATGAAACAATAGTTTCAACTTAGAGTTTCTCAAATCAAAGTTCTTGTAAATTTAGCAATGGGGGTGAATGGGTATTTATAGGAATACCCGAACCGTTAAGATCGTTTCAAGGAAAACGTGCCATGATCTTGCCCGTACATTTGTCGTAAAGTTGTGGTGTCTAAATATCATTCTTATCATCTGACTAGGCAATTAGGAATGTGTGGTTGAGGATCAAACATGTGCAAACAGCTGTGAAATACACTGCATCTGGTCTGCAGACCCCTGGCGCACCGCTACGCTAAAAGTGTAGCGCACCGCTAGGCCCTAGTTTGGCAGAATTACACTTTTGGTCCCTGTATTGCAATCAGCCCATTTTCGACACGTTTAAGGCCCGTTAACCCCATTTCAAAGCTCTAAAATGAAGTTAAAGTATAGGGAACTTAAAACATGTTCAAAAATATCTCGGATGTCGGTTCGTTTGGCCGTACGAACGCGATGTTCGCTTAAATACGACGGAATGCGCATAAGCGCGAAAAACGAACCAAAAGACGTGACGAATGGATTTTTCTTATGGCGAACACTAAAGCATAATATAGTCATGCTTACATAAATTTTTGGATGTCCGGATGTATTCAGAACGTAAGTTATGCGCGAAAGTGCAAACTTGTGCACTTTTTGACACTTTTAGTCCCTGAATGACCCAAAAGTTTATTTTAGCACACCGAACCCCTCAAAGCCTATTTCTAAGCTATGTAAAGGATATATATGGTATGTTTAACTTATGGTCATGTTCCGGAATGTCTGTTACAGTTCAAATTGGCATACTTTCGCAGTTTGTCAAGTTTAGTCCCTGTAAGCGAATTAACTTATTTTAGCCATACCAAAGCCTTCAAAACTTATCTCTAAGTTATGTAAAGGTTATTTAAGGTATGTTAAGCCTATGTCACTATTCCGGAGTGTTTGTTGCATTAAACTGGTTATATTTACGCATCAGTGCGCGTATAACCTTCCAGAAAGCGATTTAGAGCTTGAAATCGAACAAGAATTGATATGTGCAAAAGATACACATATTTTTACAAATCCCAAGTATGAAATATAATATTTCATTGGTTGGTATTTGTTTGATGGCCGTGGAGGCACAGGTGTTACAGTCTCCCCTACTTTAGGAAATTTCGTCCCGAAATTTATTTAGAGGAAACTTATGAGAGTTTAAAACATGAAGTTGAAAAGATCGAACAATATTGGTTAGGGTTCTGAACTTCTAGTAACCTTAATAACATTATGATTGCAATGTAAGAGGGATACTTATATACAAGTATATGAAGCGTCATTGGTGCGTCCACCGTACCTCCATTACATCGTTCTCATTTCGTTATTGTTGTCACTATCGGCTCTTACACATAATAAATCTTACTGGGTTTCTGTGCACTAAATTTCATAATTATGTACGCGTCCATAATCAGACAATTCCTTGCACAGTTCACACAGTCTATTTTATAATGTGTAGGGGAAAACCAAATGAACAATCCTGTGATGAGTGTGACTAGACCGCCATAGAGTCCTTTTAATTAAATCAATAAATGATCTAAATAGACTATCAAGGAGTCTGTCCATCTACATCACTAGATGTCGTTCTTTAACCAAATTGTGAATCAATCTTTTTGATTAGACCACTAAAGGGTCTCTTATGAATCATGGAGTAGTACTATATAATCCAAGGGTCTTAACTATTACATAGAAGCCCATTAAGGATTGAAGGTAGTACCTTTTGAATATCCTGCTACGAATCCCTCATATGCAGATATGAAAGATTCTGCGAGGATTTGGATAACTAATATCCAGAGTATTAAAAACACAAAAATGCATAAAAGAAAACATAAGATGAATAAACAC
The DNA here is from genome assembly GCA_030545235.1 of Helianthus tuberosus. Taxonomy (NCBI): domain Eukaryota; kingdom Viridiplantae; phylum Streptophyta; class Magnoliopsida; order Asterales; family Asteraceae; genus Helianthus; species Helianthus tuberosus. The sequence continues at coordinate 109,669,872 of CM060411.1, read as the reverse complement.
ATAGTCACATAACCACAAAATTGTTCGTTAATTTGTCTTGTAAATCGCGTACATGTATTTAAAGCACACTTGGAATCCATTCCGTGGATTTCAATTGGTACTTTAAACGTTATCAAGAATCCAACTATAAAGATAGAAAGATTCAAAAAGAAAATTCGATTTCGATTACTAGGAACCGAAGTGTTCGAATTAAGGTACACAAGGAATCCAATTAAGGACTCTGATTTGAACGATAATCATCCACAAGGATCTAATTGTAAAGATAAAAAGATCCTATATGAATTTTAGAAGTTGAAGATGTTTTGAAACCTTGCACTGGATGTGCTTAGGTCAAAACATGATGTAAAATGCTTATGAAGTTGAGATGCTTGATATGTCAAGGCGACATATGAAGCAGAATTTTGAAGGTTAAGTCAATGTATGAGGAAAAATATTTTTGAAAACTATGCATGGGGTTCTTTTAAGAAAATGTGTTTAACGTTTTTGAAACCTTATATATAATACTTTTTGAAATCATAAAGTAGGTGTATTAGGTAGATATCTTTACAAAATGTTTTAAAATCATGCGAGATGAATTTTGAAATTATGTATAAGGTTTTTGAAAGACATGAATGATGCTTTTCGAAATCATGCACTTGATCAGAAAATGTATTGTGTTAATATTGTCTTCAGACTATATGAAATATTTTGAAATTAGAAAGGTTGGTTTTGATAACATGGCCAATGTTTTTGAAATAACATAGACAATGCATCTAGAAAAATTGTTTTCAAACTATATGAAATGTTTTGAGATTATGAAGATTGTTTTGAAATACTGGTACTGTGTATGTTGAAAAATCAAAACGTAATGGGTATGAGATTTGAAAATACCCTTAGTTATCTAACCAAGGATTTAAAGGCACAGATGTGCGAAAAGCACGATTACTCATAATGTCACTTAATTTTCTGTACTTTGTTTCTTAGAGTGAAACGAGTACTTAAAATTTTTGAGGGAATCATGAGCAATCATTTGAAAGAGAGAAATCACAAGAGTAGTTTGTAAGGTACATAGTTCCTTGATGTAGGTATCATAGGAAAAGCCATACACACCTAGCAGGGGGTTGAGCTGGTTGGTTGGGGACTGCTTTACCATTGTGAGCGACCATGGCGAAGTTCTGAGAAGCCTTTCGCTTCTTTGACTTCTTAGGGGATCGTTCATCCATGGTCTTTGATTCCTCGATTGGTTTATTGGCTGATGGTGTTGTCGCCTGACTAGGTCCTGCCTGTCTTGGTGACTCTTGAGTGGCTTCATCCTGGAGATGATACATGGCAGTAGCTAATTCAACAGTCTTCAGGACTACTTCGCCTATTCGCTGAGCTAATTTGGCTGCTTGCTCAGATATCCGGACGTCATCGTGATGAAGAGACATTCTTGAAGAAAAAGAAAGGCGTAGGGAGAAACAGGTGAAAGATTATTGGACAATCAAAACAGAAAGATAACGCATGAAAATTGCGATCATTTGTTTGTTACCTAAGGCAAACAAATGAGACGGTGACTAATCAAAGTAAATGGGTCAAAAATAATGTATCGCGAAGACATGCTCGCCTATAAGTGAACACTCATCCCAAGAATTCCCAGGTAAGCACAACTGGTCTCGCGTCTGATGAGATGTATACGAAGTGCTTGCCTAGACAGAAAACCCAGCATACAGGCATTCACCCTTCCAGTTTGCACGTGTTCACATTATTTAAAACCCAAAACCTTGACGAAGTTTTGAAAACTCAAAGGGGTTCAAAACCATATAATAGAGAGTTCAAAACCTTACAATAGAGGGTTCAAAACCTAGTAATCAATCATCCTAGAAAAGATGATTAGTTTTCAAAGCGGTTTTGAAATTTATGTTCTTGTTGTGGTCGTCGCCTAAGGATAGGTGACGGTATTGTTTTATGACTAAACGCAAGTAAACTCGTGTTAGGGTCCTAAGAAGGTTATAGACTAGGTCAAAGCATTACTAATTACTAATAACCTAATTCCCTATAACCATTGGCTCTGATACCATCTTTTCTGTCACACCCCGACCACGTAAAACAACAAAACGTGGCGGAAACATCGAGGCGTGTTGTAACAGAATTAATGTTTCATAACCATGGATACCAAAGAGTGTTTCGTTTTATTAAACATTGAATAATTACATCGTCTTGAAATCTAAATACACTATTTAAACATAGTCTATCATTGTTATTGAGTCACTAAGGCCTTGTCCAGTCCTATGTGAGCATGCATCTTATCAATCGATATCATCCAACAATACCTGAAACATATGTGAAAACGAGGTCAGCAAAGAAATGCTGGCGAGTACATAGGTTTTGTGAAAATAAGATTCATGACTTCTGTTTTAAGAAAATGTTTAGTCATGAACCTTGTAATTTGCTTTGTCTTTGTAAATCATTTGAAAAATAATAAGTTCAGGTGATATGTATAAATAAGAGAATAATGCATGATTAAATGAATAACCATGTAAAAATGAGTTTGTATAAGATAAGTTGTTTGTAAATAAATGTCTTGTGAAAAGTATGTTACTTGTATAAAATGTTCTATGTCTCAAACTGAAATGATTCAAATAACGCTACAATATGTAATACCATACAAACACTTATATATAGGAAGTACCAGCGGCGTATCCACCATGCTTGTATCATATTACACTCGCATCGTTACTTAATCACTTACTCAAACCAAACCAACAATGTAAAATGTTCATGTCTAATGTAAATCATGTAATGTATAACCAAAACCCAATCGTATATCGCTTTGAAGCCAATCGTTAAAACATCGTGTGAAAACCAATCGTTTACCCAATCGTTAAAACATCGTGTGAAAACCAATCGTTTACCCAATCGTTAAATTCGTTTTAGGTCGTGAAACTACTTAAATGGTCGTCTCGCTAATAACATTCAAACCTTCTTGACTCGCATTAATAAACCCTTACCAAAGGATAGATTAATAATTCGCATTAATAAACCCTTACCAAAGGATAGATTAACCTCTCGCATTAATAAACCCTTACCAAAGGATAGATTAACATCTCGCATTAATAAACCCTTACCAAAGAGTAAATTAACAATTACAGATTCAGTCGCTACCCACAACACCCACACATAACTACGGGTGTAGTAACTAACGGGATTTGTCAGATCCTATGGTACCATAACCTAATACTGGTCGGCTTGATCATTGCTAATGAATGTCATTTGTTATGTAACTACAACCAACAAGTTTGTTCACTTTATGAAATCGTTATTAGTTTTGTATAAATCGTCTTAATCGTTTTTGAAACCATCGTTATAACATCGAAAACATTTAGCACATACGAGTCACCCCAAAACAATTGAAAACAGTAAAAGAGGGGAATAATGTACTCGCCTGATAATGCTTGGAGGTCTTGAACAACAACCAAACAAAGCTAGAGGGAGCACGGAATCAGTCGGCAATCTAAAACTATATAAATAAACCGGACTTAAATCGGGAGATCGGATAGGATGAGGCTTGGTAAACCAAATGAGTATTGGAACTCATATAATATGGTTTAACAAGACCTACATACTACAATGAGACTAACCTATTTGCTTTTGACCCATCGCGACCCATTAAGGTAACATATGCTACTTTAACGCGTCGTGCGCGTGAAACGCGTTCGGACCGCCTAACTAGTTCTACGACAAGTGTTATATGCCTAAACATGTTACATAATCAGTTATGTGACAAAAGTTTAGGTTACATATGCTTAATTACCAATTATACATGAAAAGGGTATTCTGGTAATTTACCTAAGGCATATAAACTACCTATCATACAACTACTTAAACGATGTGACCATAGGGTATAACCTCGGAAGGTTATTCCCTACCTACTATGGTCACCTAATGTATTTGGTCGGATCCTAATGATCGACCAAACTGGGTCGGGTTCGAGGTATAAGCGATTTATTAGATCGCTTACCCTACGACCCTAGACAACGTGGTAATCAGTAGGCATAGTCCCAAGGGACTATAACCAACGTGATTACACTCACGTTGCGAAGTTCAAACGAACTTCGCATTGACCATTACTGGTCAACGCTGAAAGTCAAACAAAGTTTGACTTTCTGACTCGAAAAGCAATAAAATAAGGAAAAGAACGAAAGAATACTTACGAAGGGTCCCCGAATGCTAACCTCGATTCAAAAATCTCAGGTATGAAACAATAGTTTCAACTTAGAGTTTCTCAAATCAAAGTTCTTGTAAATTTAGCAATGGGGGTGAATGGGTATTTATAGGAATACCCGAACCGTTAAGATCGTTTCAAGGAAAACGTGCCATGATCTTGCCCGTACATTTGTCGTAAAGTTGTGGTGTCTAAATATCATTCTTATCATCTGACTAGGCAATTAGGAATGTGTGGTTGAGGATCAAACATGTGCAAACAGCTGTGAAATACACTGCATCTGGTCTGCAGACCCCTAGCGCACCGCTACGCTAAAAGTGTAGCGCACCGCTAGGCCCTAGTTTGGCAGAATTACACTTTTGGTCCCTGTATTGCAATCAGCCCATTTTCGACACGTTTAAGGCCCGTTAACCCCATTTCAAAGCTCTAAAATGAAGTTAAAGTATAGGGAACTTAAAACATGTTCAAAAATATCTCGGATGTCGGTTCGTTTGGCCGTACGAACGCGATGTTCGCTTAATTACGACGGAATGCGCATAAGCGCGAAAAACGAACCAAAAGACGTGACGAATGGATTTTTCTTATGGCGAACACTAAAGCATAATATAGTCATGCTTACATAAATTTTTGGATGTCCGGATGTATTCAGAACGTAAGTTATGCGCGAAAGTGCAAACTTGTGCACTTTTTGACACTTTTAGTCCCTGAATGACCCAAAAGTTTATTTTAGCACACCGAACCCCTCAAAGCCTATTTCTAAGCTATGTAAAGGATATATATGGTATGTTTAACTTATGGTCATGTTCCGGAATGTCTGTTACAGTTCAAATTGGCATACTTTCGCAGTTTGTCAAGTTTAGTCCCTGTAAGCGAATTAACTTGTTTTAGCCATACCAAAGCCTTCAAAACTTATCTCTAAGTTATGTAAAGGTTATTTAAGGTATGTTAAGCCTATTTCACTATTCCGGAGTGTTTGTTGCATTAAACTGGTTATATTTACGCATCAGTGCGCGTATAACCTTCCAGAAAGCGATTTAGAGCTTGAAATCGAACAAGAATTGATATGTGCAAAAGATACACATATTTTTACAAATCCCAAGTATGAAATATAATATTTCATTGGTTGGTATTTGTTTGATGGCCGTGGAGGCACAGGTGTTACAAGATCATCCTATCTTCATAGATAGATTCTTGAAATTGATTAAAGTGCCAAATGAAAACCACGGATTGGATTCCTGGTGTGCTTTAAATATCCGTGTCCAAAGATAATAAATTAAAGGTCAAATTAAACAAATATGTGATTATGTGCTTATGTGTTCCCTTTTATGTTTTTGTGTGATCCAAGTTTTTGCTATCCAAATCCTCATAGAATCTTCCATATCTTCGTATAAGGGATTCATAGTAGGATATCCAAAGGTACTACCTTAAATCCTTAATGGGCTTCTACGTAATAGTAAAGACCCTTGGATTATAATGTACTATTCGATAATTAGACCCCTTGAGTGGTCTAGTTAAACAGATTGATCCAAAAATCTGGTTAGGAATATCATGTGATGATATAGCTGAAAAGACTCCTTGGTGGTCTAATTAAAGAGATCATTTGTCGATCTAATTAAAAGGACCCTATGATAGTCTAGTCACACTCATCACAAGTTTGATTTTCTTCCCCTTCACATTACAAAACAAACTGGGCGGACTGTGCAAGGAATTACGTAATTATGGATGCATACATAATTATGGAATTCAGTGCACAAAAACCACAGCAAGTTTTATCATGTGTCTAGAGTTGACTCAGTTCATTTCCGTTTCTGAAGAATACCCATTGAGGAAAATGACTCATTCCGTTCATTTTCTTTTCTGAAGAATATCCATCGAGGGAAATGAATATCCCTGATTTTTCTTATTCCTTCATTTTCGTTTCTGAAGAATACCCATTGAGGAAAATGACTCATTCCGTTCATTTTCGTTTCTGAAGAATATCCATCGAGGGAACTGAATATTCTTAATTTTTCCTTCATTTCCGTTTCTGAAGAATACCCATTGAGGAAAATGACTCATTCCGTTCATTTTCGTTTCTGAAGAATATCCATCGAGGGAAATGAATATCCCTGATTTTTCTTTTTCCTTCATTTCCGTTTCGGAAGAATACCCATTGAGGAAAATGACTCATTCCGTTCATTATCGTTTCTTAAGAATATCCATCGAGGGAAATGAATATTCTTGATTATTCGTTCATTTTCGTTTCTAAAGAATACCCATTGAGGAAAATGACTCATTCTGTTCATTTTCGTTTCTGAAGAATATCCATCGAGGGTAATGAATATTTTTTATTATTAGTTCATTTTCGTTTCTAAAGAATACCCATTGAGGAAAATTACTCATTACGTTCATTTTCGTTTCTAAAGAATATCCATCGAGGGAAATGAATATCCTTGATTTTTCCTTAATTTCATATTTAAAGATTGTCCGTTGAGAGAAATGATAGTATTATGCCTTGCATAATCTTTGATGGGTTATTCTACGCAAATAGACAAACACCCTAGATTCCATGCAAGGCAATTATTTAACACAGCGTCACAGACAGACTCCTACGAATAAATTTCGGGATGAAATTTCTTAAAGTAGGGGAGACTGTGACACCTGTGCCTCTATGACCATCAAACAAATACCAAATTTATGAAATATTGTTTTTCGTACTTGGGATTTGTAAAAAATACGTGTATTGTTTGCATATATCAATTCATGTTCGATTTCAAGCTTTAAATCGCTTTCTGGAAGGTTATAGGCGCACTGATGCGTAAATATAACCAGTTTAATGCAACGAACACTCTGGAATAATGAAATAGGCTTAAAATACCTTAAATAACCTTTACATAACTTAGAAATAAGTTTTGGAGGGTTTGGTGTGGCGAAATCAAGTTTATTCGCTTACAGGGACTAATTTCGACAAACTACGAAAGTATGCCGATTTGTACTGTAACGAACATTCCGAAACTTGATCATAAGTTAAATATGCCCTAAATATCATTTACATAGCTTAGAAATAGGCTTTGAGGTGTTTGGTGCGCAAAAATAAACTTATTTGATCAACAGGGACTAAAAGCGTCAAAAAGTGCATAAGTTTACATTTTCGCGCATATCTTACGTTCTGAATACATCCAGACATCCAAAAATTAATGTAATCATTAAAATATTTCATTTTAGTGATTGGCATGATAAAATTCCATTCGTCGCTTAATTTGGATCGTTTTTGCGTTCGTTACGACTTCCGTCGTAATTAACCAAACAACGCAACCGTACGACCAAACTGTGACAACTGGCCCAAACCGGTAACTTCCGTACACATTACTTATTGCTTAATGACTGCAATTATGAGTTTAGTTGTCAGCAATGTCTGAACACATGATTAAACAAGTGAATTCATGCACGTTGTATACTACAAAATATTGCTTTAAGCATAAACGAGAGCGTTGCGTCAAAAATAATAGTAAACTCACCGGTAAGACACACTGTGTCGACTGAACTGCAGAAAGCAGTCAGACATTATAACTGAGGCCTAGGTGTAGGTCCGACACAAGAATGCATTAAAACCCAAGAATACATACAAGGGTTAATATATATGCAATACGAAAGCAAATATAAGCACTAAAAAGCACCCGAAACGCACTTTAAGTGCAGAATTTATAAAATTCAGCAATAATTCAGCATTTAAGCATATAAATATTATGCAGAAATGTCGTTTTATTATCCAGAATATTTCCCTAAGTGTTGGGAATTGAAAGAGTACAAGGAAGGTACTTAAAAGACACTAAAAAGTGTAATTTAGCACTTTAACGAATCGGTATGTAACCGAACAACCGGAGATTACCCGGAACATAAAAATAATGTCAATGACATTGTTTATACTTTTCTGAGCTAGTTAGGGTCCCCGAATACCCTAACACCCTTTATATTACACTACACACTAGTAACCGGGTTTAATCCCTAAACTAACTAATTGGTTAAGAATTACACTTTACCCCCCCCCCCCTATGTGTGGTGGACGGTCAAGGAGGCCCCACAAAGATCCACACTTGATCACATTTGATCTACTTAAATCTCCTAAGATTGTGATCAAGATTGGTAGTGTACTTTGGGAACATAAAACCTATTGGTTAATACTCTTAATCTTTGTCTATAAGTTAACAATATTCACCCATGAACACCCACACTTATCAACACACTCCAAACTCTCCTCTCTCCCTCTAGAACTTACGGCCAAACACCCCTCTCTCAAACATCCATCTTCGAGTTCCATCTTCATCATTCCAAGGTGATACAAGTGTTAGAGGTTGCGTATTAGGAGCTTTGGTGCACTCGGAACGCGAAGGACCACTTCCGTTAGCTTTTATCCACCCATTTTCCATCAAGAGTCTTCCCTAGCCCCGAGCTAGAGGTATAATGTTTAAAACTCGTATTTGAACTATTTTAGAGTGGTTAAAAGGATTTGTATCGGTTAAATCTCATTAAGATACAAAATGATGAACAAAAGTCTACTAAAAACACTTAAAGTGGTGGTTAATAGCACATAAGTTGTGTAAAAGTTGTAGTATTTGAAATATATGGTTATCTAGACCCGATCTATGATGTGGTAGCTCGGATCATCGTTTAACCCGGTTTGGTAAGATCATGGATCTTAACATAAAGCTATTTTAGAAGTAACAAGGGTTAAAAGGTGAAACCCTACCACACATAAACCATGAACTTGTGTAAAAATGTTTTAACTTGTACAAAAGTGTTTAAAACTAGTAGATCTACGTATCTACAAGCGGTATTTTCAAAGGACCAAGCGTCCAAGAAATCACATGTTCTAAACCGGATCTTACACAAACAAAAGTGGTTTTTGTGAACAAACAAGTGTATGGATACTTGTGTAACAAAAGTTTTAACGAAGAAATAGTTTTCGTAAAAACCGACTAGAAGTTGTAAAACTTCATACTCTCTAAAAATAAAGTTTTTAAGAAATTAAACTTATTTTTAAAGATAACAAGACTTACTAAATGTGCTAGTAAGTTACTACACATTTTTGTAAATATTCAAGTTCATGAAATTAGTGATTATTGTTGACGGATATTGTTGATAATTGTTGTTGATGATTGTTGATAATTCAAAAGAAAATAAACACATGTTTTGAAAACATGGGAAACGTCCATTTTTAGGGGAAACTCTGTCAAAATTTTTATAAATTTTGACACTTAGAAAAATATAAGTTTTTGAGAAACTTATTCCCTAAAAATGTATTTAAAAGTATTACTCAGGTTTCCCAAATTTTTGGTGATAAGAAATGAGGATTTCTTCAAGAATAAAAACGGATATAAGTATGTATATTTTTGAGAGAAAAATATATATTATTTTATCACCAACTTTTGTGCTAAGTGTATATAGTATGTGTTATACGTGCTAGTGTATTAAGACTTAAAAATACACTAATTACTCATGAGGAGTAGAAATATAAAAATACACATACAACATACAAGATACATAATTCGGGTGCAAAGTGCAAAACACAAAAGACTTATATTTATTTTTGGAGAAAATAATATAAGTAAGATACGTAGTTAAAAATATAAAATATTTTTAACACAAGAAAATATACAAGAGAGTGACCGAACTTGTGCGACGCAAGTCTAGTGACTAACGTTAAGAAAACGCGTATAGGTTACGACGTTAATTAAGCAAATCCGGTGGAGTTTACGACGCTAGGAACGCAAAGTTGTGAGTTCATGCTCCCCCTTTTCTCTTTAACTGTTTTCAGTTTTTATAACTTCGGGGGTGAAATACATGTACAAAAGTACAATATTTATAAATGGTATGATATAAATACAAGAAGCGCATTTGGTGAGACGAGAACCAAGTGTAAGGCGCTATGAGAAATGATAACAAGAAACGCGCTTGGTGAGAACGAGAACCAAGTAGGAGGCGTTATGAGAAATAGTGTCACGAATAGGGTACAGAAGCACCATTAATCAACAATATACCTAGACCGCAGAACAAAAGGTTAGATCTAACGGGTGCCTGGCAGCCACACTCCTGGTCGGGGCGAGAATCGAGGAGTGCTTTTGTGTCTCAGAATATACCAATTAAATGCCTTAGGTTTGGTGACTTCCTATGACGTGCCACAGGTTAATGGCTTTGCAACCCATTAACAATCTGATAATTACAGAAATACTGTATTTACATAAAATTCATACCATACAAAAGGTGATAAATAACTTGAAGTACGTGGGGTACTCAAGAGAATTGATAAATAACTTGAAGTACGTGAGGTACTCAAGAGGATTGATATATAACTTGAAGTACGTGGGGTACTCAAGAAAAGATTGAATTATACAAGTGTACGTGGGGTACACATGAAACTGGATTTATATATGAAAACTTGATTTACTCACAAACTATGTTTTCATACAAAGTATACAAACATGAAATACAAAACTGCATGAATTCACACCAACTTTATGTTGACGTTTTTCCAAAACTCACATGTATTTCAGGTAACTAGGATGGATGTGCGCGTGGTCTTACTCATGCTCGTGGATGTCGCTTTGTCTATCTTTAAATAAAGTTGTGACTTTTAAGACAATATGATATCTCGTGTTGTAAACACTTAACATATGTTTTCAGTAATGTAATATTTGAAGATATTTTTGAGCATGTAGTATGTTTACTCTTCGTATGCAATGAGAACCTTTCATGATCACACCTCGTGCTTCCGCCATAGAAAGGGGTGTGACAGATTGGTATCAGAGCTGCGATTGTAGTGAACCAGGATTCCTTCTCGAGTCTAGTCTACAATCTCTAGGATCCATTCACGAAAACAATTTTCAAAGAGTTTTCATTGCATAAAACGTCCCGCGACATCCACTACCTGAAACTGTCTACATGAGTCTAGAAAAGACACTACGAGACTTGGAGTGCACTTGAGTAGCACTTGTCATTGACTAGAAATTACTTGCAATTATGTGTGATAATTAGCATGTACTAGAAGTAGAATGTCACAAGTATACGTGACTTTATCCGAAAGCGATGGCCTATCTGAAGGAAGAAATACGAGGATGAAACGAACTGTGCGGACTGTGCAAGGAGTTACGTAATTATGGATGCATACATAATTATGGAATTCAGTGCACAGAAACCACAGCAAGTCTTGTCACGTGTAGATTCCCTCAGTACAAGCCTACTAAGTACTCTGCTAGAGTAATAATTGTTTGATGTCACTTATGTGGTATATATACCTGTGAATATATGATACTACTGTCTAGTGTGACGATATCAAACAAATACCTAACCCTGCTGTGTTATGTTCTGTCAGAATATGACACCCAGGAAAGCTGTGAACGCTCGTGACCAACCTCCTCCTCCCCCACTGCCAAGAATTGCCGAAGAGCTGGAGGCTCTACTGGAAGAAAGGGTCTCCGCTGCTATCGCCCAGTACGAGGCAAACCGTACTCAAGACAGTGGAAGACCAAGCAACGCTAGACATAATGGGAATGGAGATTCATCTGGAGACAGCGCAGTTTGAAGCTGCACATTTAAGCAGTTCCTCGACTGCAAGCCGATGAACTATGATGTCACAGGAGGTGCAGTAGCATTTGTGCGCTGGACGGAGAAGACTGAAGCTACTTTTTGCATGAGCAAGTGTACCGCGGATCAACAAGTCACCTTTGCTACCGGGTTGTTTGTCGATGAAGCTCTGACTTGGTGGAATTTGCAAGCCCAAACCTTGCTCAATAATGCCGCGTATGGTCTAACCTGGGAGGAACTAAAGGAAAGGATGAGAGAGAAGTATTGCTCTCGTGCTGAACTCCAAAGACTGGAAACGGAGTTCTGGCACTTGACTATGGAAGGTGCTCATATTGATAGTTATACTCGAAGATTCCACGATCTGTCCAGAGTGCTCCCCTACATGGTGACTCCCGAATTCAAGCGTGTCGAACGCTACATTTGGGGACTGGCCTCAGAGTTTCGTGGCATGGTGACGTCGGCCAAACCACAAACAATCACCGAGGCTGTAACTCTGGCTGTCAGCCTGACCAAAGATTGTGTTCGTAAGAAGAAGTTATCGTTGAACCCAACAAAGAAGACCGAGACACATGATGAGTCGTCCGGTGACAAGAAGAGAAAGCGTTCGAATCTGAATCAAGCGACTCGCAACAACGAAGGTTTCAACAAAAAGCGTGACGCTAACCCGTCTCAGGAGGCGAAGACCCTTTCAACCAAGGCATACCAAGGCTCCATGCCTGAATGCCAAAAATGTAAGTTTCATCATAAAGGAGCTTGTCGCATTCCAAGGTGCGACAAATGTGGTAGATTGGGTCACCAAGCAGAAAACTGTTGGGGAAACGGAAGGATTGGGAATGAGAATGGCAATGGTAACCGGAATAGCCGTGGAGCTGGGCAAAGCCAAGGATGCTTTGGTTGTGGAGGCATGGATCATTTCAAGAAAAATTGCCCAAGGGGAAACAATGCTCAGACCCGAGCATTTGTAATTAGAGCAAGGGACGCACGCAAGGACCCTAATGTGGTCAACGGTACGTTCCTCATTAACAATCACATTGCATCCATATTATTCGACACTGGCACCGATTATAGTTTCATGTCTGTGGAATTTAAACGCATACTTGGAATAGAATCTAGTAGATTAGAAACTCCTTATTCCATAGAACTAGCCAATGGTAAACTTGTTGAATCGGGCAAAACTGTTAGAGGCTGCACGCTAGAACTTAGTGAACGAAGATTTAGCATCGACCTCTTACCTATTCAATTAGGTAGCTTTGATGTAGTGGTTGGAATGGACTGGTTGTCCAAGAACAAGGCTGAAGTCATTTGTCATGAGAAAATCATTCGCATCCCTTTAGCGAATGGTGAAACTCTCATCGTGCATGGAGAAAGACGAAACGCGCCTCTACGAATCATAAGTTGTATGAAGGCACAGAAGTGCTTAAGGAAAGGATGTGTTGCTTTCCTAGCACACGTTATAAACAAGAAGGCTGAGGAGCCGAAACTCGAAGACATTCCTGTGGTGAAGGAATTTCCTGATGTGTTCCCTGAAGATCTGCCAGGACTACCTCCGCAACGACAAGTCGAATTCCGTATAGACTTGGTTCCAGGAGTCGCTCCTGTAGCCAAGGCTCCATATCGACTTGCGCCATCCGAAATGCAAGAATTATCTACACAGCTCCAGGAGTTGTTGGATAAAGGATTCATAAGGCCAAGCTTCTCACCCTAGGGAGCTCCAGTATTATTCGTGGAGAAGAAGGATGGAACACTGCGGATATGTATCGATTACAGGGAACTGAACAAGCTCACAATCAAGAATCGGTATCCGCTACCGAGGATTGATGACTTGTTTGATCAACTGCAAGGATCAAGCTACTATTCCAAGATCGACCTTCGATCTGGATACCATCAGCTGAGAATCCAAGATGAAAGCGTGCCAAAGACTGCATTCAGAACGCGCTATGGGCACTACGAATTTCTTGTGATGCCATTTGGATTGACAAACGCGCCAGCGGTCTTTATGGATCTAATGAACCGCGTACGCAAAACCATATCTCGATAAATTCATGATTGTATTTATCAATGATATCCTGATTTACTCGCGAACGAAAGAAGAACATGAGCAACATCTCAGAACCATCTTGGAGCTACTGAAGAAAGAGAAACTTTATGCAAAATTCTCGAAATGCGAATTCTGGATTCGCGAAGTACAATTTCTTGGTCACGTGGTGAATGAAAAGGGTATTCATGTGGACCCATCCAAGATTGAAGCAATAAAGAATTGGGGAGCTCCCAAGACCCCGACCGAAGTCCGTCAATTTTTGGGCTTAGCGGGCTACTATCGGCGATTCATTGAGAATTTCACGAAGATAGCTCAACCGCTAACGACCCTTACTCAGAAAGACAAGAAGTACGACCAGGGTCACAAACAAGAAGAAGCCTTCCAGTTACTGAAGAGCAAGCTATGCGATGCACCGATACTATCGTTACCCGAAGGCACTGAAGACTTCGTGGTATACTGCGACGCCTCACGACAAGGCTTGGGTTGCGTGCTCATGCAACGCCAAAAAGTCATCGCTTATGCTTTAAGACAACTGAAGGTTCACGAGAGAAATTATACCACTCACGACCTGGAGCTGGGTGCAGTGGTATTCGCCTTGAAGATTTGGCGACATTATTTATATGGTACTCGATGTACAATCTTCACAGATCACAAAAGCTTACAACACATATTTGATCAGAAAGAATTGAATATGCGCCAGCGACGTTGGGTCGAGCTGCTGAATGATTATGACTGTGAGATTAAGTACCATCCTGGAAAGGCGAACGTTGTAGCAGACGCGTTGAGCCGAAAAGAAAGGGTTAAGACCCTAAGGGTTCGAGCATTGGAAATGACGATTCGAACGAACCTCACTGCACGCATTCGAGATGCACAACAAGAAGCTCCTAAAGAAGAGAATCGTAAAGCTGAATACCTCCGGGGTGCATTGAAGTACATGGCGCCAAATGAAGAGGGAGCCTTATACTTTAAAAAGCGCATTTGGGTTCCGCTCTATGGTGGCCTACGAGAAGTCATCCTTGATGAAGCGCACAAGTCAAGATACTCGGTCCACCCAGGGTCGGACAAGATGTATCAAGACTTGAAGGAATATTATTGGTGGCCGAGACTCAAGAGCGACATTGCTGTCTATGTTGGAAAATGCCTAACTTGTGCTAAGGTTAAGGCAGAATATCATAAACCGTCCGGCCTACTACAACAACCAGAAATTCCCGTGTGGAAGTGGGAACAAATCTCGATGGACTTCATAACGAAGTTACCCAGGACCCCGAGAGGGCACGATATGATATGGGTAATCGTTGATCGATTGACGAAGTCTGCGCATTTCCTACCAATCCGAGAAAAGGATAGCACTGGAAAGCTTGCAGAGATATACTTAAGAGAAATTGTGGCACGTCATGGAGTGCCAATCTCAATCATTTCAGACAGAGATGGACGCTTTGTCTCAAGAATCTGGCAATCATTTCAGGAAGCCTTTGGATCTCGGTTAGATCTGAGCACGGCATTCCATCCGCAAACAGACGGCCAGAGCGAACGGACAATACAAACGTTAGAAGATATGCTTCGCGCATGTGTCATGGATCTAGGCGGCAGCTGGGATACTCATCTACCTTTAGTTGAGTTTTCCTACAATAACAGTTATCATACGAGCATAAAAGCCGCGCCGTTCGAAGCTCTGTATGGCCGCAAATGCCGATTGCCCTTATGTTGGGCAGATGCCGGAGATAAACGTATGGTTGGTCCTGAACTTGTACAAGAGACAACCGACAAGATTGCGCAGATCCGAGAGCGCATTAGGGCGGCTCGAGAGCGACAAAAGAGCTACGCTGATCCAAATAGAAAATCGGTAGATTTCAAGGTGGGAGACAAAGTGTTGTTAAAAGTCTCACCTTGGAAGGGCGTAGTCAGATTTGGAAAGCGTGGAAAGCTGAATCCACGATATATCGGACCATTCAGAATATTAAAGAGAATTGGTACCGTGGCATACAAGTTGGAGTTACCGGAAGAACTTAATGGAGTACATGATACGTTTCATGTATCCAACCTGAAGAAGAGTCCAACGCAAGAAAACGTGACCATCCCGATGGATGAAGTGCATATTGATGAAGCCCTCCGATTTACAGAGCAACCCGTTGAGGTTACCGACTGGAAAGTCAACAAGACCAGGAGGAGCAGCGTAAAACTTGTCAAAGTACGTTGGAGCTCTAAGCACGGACCCGAGTACACATGGGAACGTGAAGACCAGTTCAAGAAAAAGTATCCCCACCTATTCAAGAAGACTCCAGCGAGAGTTAGTTCAGTCTGAATTTCGGGACGAAATTCTTTTAACGGGGGGAGACTGTGACAACTGGCCCAAACCGGTAACTTCCGTACACATTACTTATTGCTTAATGACTGCAATTATGAGTTTAATTGTCAGCAATGTCTGAACACATGATTAAACAAGTGAATTCATGCACGTTGTATACTACAAAATATTGCTTTAAGCATAAACGAGAGCGTTGCGTCAAAAATAATAGTAAACTCACCGGTAAGACACACTGTGTCGACTGAACTGCAGAAAGCAGTCAGACATTATAACTGAGGCCTAGGTGTAGGTCCGACACAAGAATGCATTAAAACCCAAGAATACATACAAGGGTTAATATATATGCAATACGAAAGCAAATATAAGCACTAAAAAGCACCCGAAACGCACTTTAAGTGCAGAATTTATAAAATTCAGCAATAATTCAGCATTTAAGCATATAAATATTATGCAGAAATGTCGTTTTATTATCCAGAATATTTCCCTAAGTGTTGGGAATTGAAAGAGTACAAGGAAGGTACTTAAAAGACACTAAAAAGTGTAATTTAGCACTTTAACGAATCGGTATGTAACCGAACAACCGGAGATTACCCGGAACATAAAAATAATGTCAATGACATTGTTTATACTTTTCTGAGCTAGTTAGGGTCCCCGAATACCCTAACACCCTTTATATTACACTACACACTAGTAACCGGGTTTAATCCCTAAACTAACTAATTGGTTAAGAATTACACTTTACCCCCCCCCCCTATGTGTGGTGGACGGTCAAGGAGGCCCCACAAAGATCCACACTTGATCACATTTGATCTACTTAAATCTCCTAAGATTGTGATCAAGATTGGTAGTGTACTTTGGGAACATAAAACCTATTGGTTAATACTCTTAATCTTTGTCTATAAGTTAACAATATTCACCCATGAACACCCACACTTATCAACACACTCCAAACTCTCCTCTCTCCCTCTAGAACTTACGGCCAAACACCCCTCTCTCAAACATCCATCTTCGAGTTCCATCTTCATCATTCCAAGGTGATACAAGTGTTAGAGGTTGCGTATTAGGAGCTTTGGTGCACTCGGAACGCGAAGGACCACTTCCGTTAGCTTTTATCCACCCATTTTCCATCAAGAGTCTTCCCTAGCCCCGAGCTAGAGGTATAATGTTTAAAACTCGTATTTGAACTATTTTAGAGTGGTTAAAAGGATTTGTATCGGTTAAATCTCATTAAGATACAAAATGATGAACAAAAGTCTACTAAAAACACTTAAAGTGGTGGTTAATAGCACATAAGTTGTGTAAAAGTTGTAGTATTTGAAATATATGGTTATCTAGACCCGATCTATGATGTGGTAGCTCGGATCATCGTTTAACCCGGTTTGGTAAGATCATGGATCTTAACATAAAGCTATTTTAGAAGTAACAAGGGTTAAAAGGTGAAACCCTACCACACATAAACCATGAACTTGTGTAAAAATGTTTTAACTTGTACAAAAGTGTTTAAAACTAGTAGATCTACGTATCTACAAGCGGTATTTTCAAAGGACCAAGCGTCCAAGAAATCACATGTTCTAAACCGGATCTTACACAAACAAAAGTGGTTTTTGTGAACAAACAAGTGTATGGATACTTGTGTAACAAAAGTTTTAACGAAGAAATAGTTTTCGTAAAAACCGACTAGAAGTTGTAAAACTTCATACTCTCTAAAAATAAAGTTTTTAAGAAATTAAACTTATTTTTAAAGATAACAAGACTTACTAAATGTGCTAGTAAGTTACTACACATTTTTGTAAATATTCAAGTTCATGAAATTAGTGATTATTGTTGACGGATATTGTTGATAATTGTTGTTGATGATTGTTGATAATTCAAAAGAAAATAAACACATGTTTTGAAAACATGGGAAACGTCCATTTTTAGGGGAAACTCTGTCAAAATTTTTATAAATTTTGACACTTAGAAAAATATAAGTTTTTGAGAAACTTATTCCCTAAAAATGTATTTAAAAGTATTACTCAGGTTTCCCAAATTTTTGGTGATAAGAAATGAGGATTTCTTCAAGAATAAAAACGGATATAAGTATGTATATTTTTGAGAGAAAAATATATATTATTTTATCACCAACTTTTGTGCTAAGTGTATATAGTATGTGTTATACGTGCTAGTGTATTAAGACTTAAAAATACACTAATTACTCATGAGGAGTAGAAATATAAAAATACACATACAACATACAAGATACATAATTCGGGTGCAAAGTGCAAAACACAAAAGACTTATATTTATTTTTGGAGAAAATAATATAAGTAAGATACGTAGTTAAAAATATAAAATATTTTTAACACAAGAAAATATACAAGAGAGTGACCGAACTTGTGCGACGCAAGTCTAGTGACTAACGTTAAGAAAACGCGTATAGGTTACGACGTTAATTAAGCAAATCCGGTGGAGTTTACGACGCTAGGAACGCAAAGTTGTGAGTTCATGCTCCCCCTTTTCTCTTTAACTGTTTTCAGTTTTTATAACTTCGGGGGTGAAATACATGTACAAAAGTACAATATTTATAAATGGTATGATATAAATACAAGAAGCGCATTTGGTGAGACGAGAACCAAGTGTAAGGCGCTATGAGAAATGATAACAAGAAACGCGCTTGGTGAGAACGAGAACCAAGTAGGAGGCGTTATGAGAAATAGTGTCACGAATAGGGTACAGAAGCACCATTAATCAACAATATACCTAGACCGCAGAACAAAAGGTTAGATCTAACGGGTGCCTGGCAGCCACACTCCTGGTCGGGGCGAGAATCGAGGAGTGCTTTTGTGTCTCAGAATATACCAATTAAATGCCTTAGGTTTGGTGACTTCCTATGACGTGCCACAGGTTAATGGCTTTGCAACCCATTAACAATCTGATAATTACAGAAATACTGTATTTACATAAAATTCATACCATACAAAAGGTGATAAATAACTTGAAGTACGTGGGGTACTCAAGAGAATTGATAAATAACTTGAAGTACGTGAGGTACTCAAGAGGATTGATATATAACTTGAAGTACGTGGGGTACTCAAGAAAAGATTGAATTATACAAGTGTACGTGGGGTACACATGAAACTGGATTTATATATGAAAACTTGATTTACTCACAAACTATGTTTTCATACAAAGTATACAAACATGAAATACAAAACTGCATGAATTCACACCAACTTTATGTTGACGTTTTTCCAAAACTCACATGTATTTCAGGTAACTAGGATGGATGTGCGCGTGGTCTTACTCATGCTCGTGGATGTCGCTTTGTCTATCTTTAAATAAAGTTGTGACTTTTAAGACAATATGATATCTCGTGTTGTAAACACTTAACATATGTTTTCAGTAATGTAATATTTGAAGATATTTTTGAGCATGTAGTATGTTTACTCTTCGTATGCAATGAGAACCTTTCATGATCACACCTCGTGCTTCCGCCATAGAAAGGGGTGTGACAGATTGGTATCAGAGCTGCGATTGTAGTGAACCAGGATTCCTTCTCGAGTCTAGTCTACAATCTCTAGGATCCATTCACGAAAACAATTTTCAAAGAGTTTTCATTGCATAAAACGTCCCGCGACATCCACTACCTGAAACTGTCTACATGAGTCTAGAAAAGACACTACGAGACTTGGAGTGCACTTGAGTAGCACTTGTCATTGACTAGAAATTACTTGCAATTATGTGTGATAATTAGCATGTACTAGAAGTAGAATGTCACAAGTATACGTGACTTTATCCGAAAGCGATGGCCTATCTGAAGGAAGAAATACGAGGATGAAACGAACTGTGCGGACTGTGCAAGGAGTTACGTAATTATGGATGCATACATAATTATGGAATTCAGTGCACAGAAACCACAGCAAGTCTTGTCACGTGTAGATTCCCTCAGTACAAGCCTACTAAGTACTCTGCTAGAGTAATAATTGTTTGATGTCACTTATGTGGTATATATACCTGTGAATATATGATACTACTGTCTAGTGTGACGATATCAAACAAATACCTAACCCTGCTGTGTTATGTTCTGTCAGAATATGACACCCAGGAAAGCTGTGAACGCTCGTGACCAACCTCCTCCTCCCCCACTGCCAAGAATTGCCGAAGAGCTGGAGGCTCTACTGGAAGAAAGGGTCTCCGCTGCTATCGCCCAGTACGAGGCAAACCGTACTCAAGACAGTGGAAGACCAAGCAACGCTAGACATAATGGGAATGGAGATTCATCTGGAGACAGCGCAGTTTGAAGCTGCACATTTAAGCAGTTCCTCGACTGCAAGCCGATGAACTATGATGTCACAGGAGGTGCAGTAGCATTTGTGCGCTGGACGGAGAAGACTGAAGCTACTTTTTGCATGAGCAAGTGTACCGCGGATCAACAAGTCACCTTTGCTACCGGGTTGTTTGTCGATGAAGCTCTGACTTGGTGGAATTTGCAAGCCCAAACCTTGCTCAATAATGCCGCGTATGGTCTAACCTGGGAGGAACTAAAGGAAAGGATGAGAGAGAAGTATTGCTCTCGTGCTGAACTCCAAAGACTGGAAACGGAGTTCTGGCACTTGACTATGGAAGGTGCTCATATTGATAGTTATACTCGAAGATTCCACGATCTGTCCAGAGTGCTCCCCTACATGGTGACTCCCGAATTCAAGCGTGTCGAACGCTACATTTGGGGACTGGCCTCAGAGTTTCGTGGCATGGTGACGTCGGCCAAACCACAAACAATCACCGAGGCTGTAACTCTGGCTGTCAGCCTGACCAAAGATTGTGTTCGTAAGAAGAAGTTATCGTTGAACCCAACAAAGAAGACCGAGACACATGATGAGTCGTCCGGTGACAAGAAGAGAAAGCGTTCGAATCTGAATCAAGCGACTCGCAACAACGAAGGTTTCAACAAAAAGCGTGACGCTAACCCGTCTCAGGAGGCGAAGACCCTTTCAACCAAGGCATACCAAGGCTCCATGCCTGAATGCCAAAAATGTAAGTTTCATCATAAAGGAGCTTGTCGCATTCCAAGGTGCGACAAATGTGGTAGATTGGGTCACCAAGCAGAAAACTGTTGGGGAAACGGAAGGATTGGGAATGAGAATGGCAATGGTAACCGGAATAGCCGTGGAGCTGGGCAAAGCCAAGGATGCTTTGGTTGTGGAGGCATGGATCATTTCAAGAAAAATTGCCCAAGGGGAAACAATGCTCAGACCCGAGCATTTGTAATTAGAGCAAGGGACGCACGCAAGGACCCTAATGTGGTCAACGGTACGTTCCTCATTAACAATCACATTGCATCCATATTATTCGACACTGGCACCGATTATAGTTTCATGTCTGTGGAATTTAAACGCATACTTGGAATAGAATCTAGTAGATTAGAAACTCCTTATTCCATAGAACTAGCCAATGGTAAACTTGTTGAATCGGGCAAAACTGTTAGAGGCTGCACGCTAGAACTTAGTGAACGAAGATTTAGCATCGACCTCTTACCTATTCAATTAGGTAGCTTTGATGTAGTGGTTGGAATGGACTGGTTGTCCAAGAACAAGGCTGAAGTCATTTGTCATGAGAAAATCATTCGCATCCCTTTAGCGAATGGTGAAACTCTCATCGTGCATGGAGAAAGACGAAACGCGCCTCTACGAATCATAAGTTGTATGAAGGCACAGAAGTGCTTAAGGAAAGGATGTGTTGCTTTCCTAGCACACGTTATAAACAAGAAGGCTGAGGAGCCGAAACTCGAAGACATTCCTGTGGTGAAGGAATTTCCTGATGTGTTCCCTGAAGATCTGCCAGGACTACCTCCGCAACGACAAGTCGAATTCCGTATAGACTTGGTTCCAGGAGTCGCTCCTGTAGCCAAGGCTCCATATCGACTTGCGCCATCCGAAATGCAAGAATTATCTACACAGCTCCAGGAGTTGTTGGATAAAGGATTCATAAGGCCAAGCTTCTCACCCTAGGGAGCTCCAGTATTATTCGTGGAGAAGAAGGATGGAACACTGCGGATATGTATCGATTACAGGGAACTGAACAAGCTCACAATCAAGAATCGGTATCCGCTACCGAGGATTGATGACTTGTTTGATCAACTGCAAGGATCAAGCTACTATTCCAAGATCGACCTTCGATCTGGATACCATCAGCTGAGAATCCAAGATGAAAGCGTGCCAAAGACTGCATTCAGAACGCGCTATGGGCACTACGAATTTCTTGTGATGCCATTTGGATTGACAAACGCGCCAGCGGTCTTTATGGATCTAATGAACCGCGTACGCAAAACCATATCTCGATAAATTCATGATTGTATTTATCAATGATATCCTGATTTACTCGCGAACGAAAGAAGAACATGAGCAACATCTCAGAACCATCTTGGAGCTACTGAAGAAAGAGAAACTTTATGCAAAATTCTCGAAATGCGAATTCTGGATTCGCGAAGTACAATTTCTTGGTCACGTGGTGAATGAAAAGGGTATTCATGTGGACCCATCCAAGATTGAAGCAATAAAGAATTGGGGAGCTCCCAAGACCCCGACCGAAGTCCGTCAATTTTTGGGCTTAGCGGGCTACTATCGGCGATTCATTGAGAATTTCACGAAGATAGCTCAACCGCTAACGACCCTTACTCAGAAAGACAAGAAGTACGACCAGGGTCACAAACAAGAAGAAGCCTTCCAGTTACTGAAGAGCAAGCTATGCGATGCACCGATACTATCGTTACCCGAAGGCACTGAAGACTTCGTGGTATACTGCGACGCCTCACGACAAGGCTTGGGTTGCGTGCTCATGCAACGCCAAAAGTCATCGCTTATGCTTTAAGACAACTGAAGGTTCACGAGAGAAATTATACCACTCACGACCTGGAGCTGGGTGCAGTGGTATTCGCCTTGAAGATTTGGCGACATTATTTATATGGTACTCGATGTACAATCTTCACAGATCACAAAAGCTTACAACACATATTTGATCAGAAAGAATTGAATATGCGCCAGCGACGTTGGGTCGAGCTGCTGAATGATTATGACTGTGAGATTAAGTACCATCCTGGAAAGGCGAACGTTGTAGCAGACGCGTTGAGCCGAAAAGAAAGGGTTAAGACCCTAAGGGTTCGAGCATTGGAAATGACGATTCGAACGAACCTCACTGCACGCATTCGAGATGCACAACAAGAAGCTCCTAAAGAAGAGAATCGTAAAGCTGAATACCTCCGGGGTGCATTGAAGTACATGGCGCCAAATGAAGAGGGAGCCTTATACTTTAAAAAGCGCATTTGGGTTCCGCTCTATGGTGGCCTACGAGAAGTCATCCTTGATGAAGCGCACAAGTCAAGATACTCGGTCCACCCAGGGTCGGACAAGATGTATCAAGACTTGAAGGAATATTATTGGTGGCCGAGACTCAAGAGCGACATTGCTGTCTATGTTGGAAAATGCCTAACTTGTGCTAAGGTTAAGGCAGAATATCAGAAACCGTCCGGCCTACTACAACAACCAGAAATTCCCGTGTGGAAGTGGGAACAAATCTCGATGGACTTCATAACGAAGTTACCCAGGACCCCGAGAGGGCACGATATGATATGGGTAATCGTTGATCGATTGACGAAGTCCTGCGCATTTCCTACCAATCCGAGAAAAGGATAGCACTGGAAAGCTTGCAGAGATATACTTAAGAGAAATTGTGGCACGTCATGGAGTGCCAATCTCAATCATTTCAGACAGAGATGGACGCTTTGTCTCAAGAATCTGGCAATCATTTCAGGAAGCCTTTGGATCTCGGTTAGATCTGAGCACCGGCATTCCATCCGCAAACAGACGGCCAGAGCGAACGGACAATACAAACGTTAGAAGATATGCTTCGCGCATGTGTCATGGATCTAGGCGGCAGCTGGGATACTCATCTACCTTTAGTTGAGTTTTCCTACAATAACAGTTATCATACGAGCATAAAAGCCGCGCCGTTCGAAGCTCTGTATGGCCGCAAATGCCGATTGCCCTTATGTTGGGCAGATGCCGGAGATAAACGTATGGTTGGTCCTGAACTTGTACAAGAGACAACCGACAAGATTGCGCAGATCCGAGAGCGCATTAGGGCGGCTCGAGAGCGACAAAAGAGCTACGCTGATCCAAATAGAAAATCGGTAGATTTCAAGGTGGGAGACAAAGTGTTGTTAAAAGTCTCACCTTGGAAGGGCGTAGTCAGATTTGGAAAGCGTGGAAAGCTGAATCCACGATATATCGGACCATTCAGAATATTAAAGAGAATTGGTACCGTGGCATACAAGTTGGAGTTACCGGAAGAACTTAATGGAGTACATGATACGTTTCATGTATCCAACCTGAAGAAGAGTCCAACGCAAGAAAACGTGACCATCCCGATGGATGAAGTGCATATTGATGAAGCCCTCCGATTTACAGAGCAACCCGTTGAGGTTACCCGACTGGAAAGTCAACAAGACCAGGAGGAGCAGCGTAAAACTTGTCAAAGTACGTTGGAGCTCTAAGCACGGACCCGAGTACACATGGGAACGTGAAGACCAGTTCAAGAAAAAGTATCCCCACCTATGTCAAGAAGACTCCAGCGAGAGTTAGTTCAGTCTGAATTTCGGGACGAAATTCTTTTAACGGGGGGAGACTGTGACAACTGGCCCAAACCGGTAACTTCCGTACACATTACTTATTGCTTAATGACTGCAATTATGAGTTTAATTGTCAGCAATGTCTGAACACATGATTAAACAA